>CM034146.1:542871482-545271482 GCA_019776745.2 Taxus chinensis
TCTACTTTTTCCATAAATCATTACTAGATAAAACAGTTCATAATCATATTAATTCTCTGAGGAGCAAAGAGGGACAACAAATATATTCTCTGGATGAAATGAAGCATGAGGTTGTTATGTTTTTTACAGAATTATTCACTTTTCAACCTCTTAATTAAGAGAACCAACAAAAAGTGTTAGATGTTTTGCCGCAGTTGATTTCTCAAGAGGAAAATCAACAACTTACACAACCAGATACTGAACAAGAATTATAAACAGCTGTCTTCAGTATGGCGAAAGTTAAAACACCAGGGCCGGATGGATTTCCCATTGAATTCTATCAAACTTTCTCGGATATAATTAAGTATGATTTACTTAGTGTTGTGGAAGAGGCTAGAATTTCAAAAGTTATGCTTAAGGAAATAAACAAAACATTCATTATTCTTATTCCGAAATCTATGGATGTGACTGAAATTCCGGACTACAGACCTATAGCTCTATGCAATGTTTTGTATAAAATTATCACAAAAGTTATGGCGGAAAGATTAAAACCTCTTCTACATAAGATTATTTCCCTTGAACAAGGAGGGTTTGTTCCAGGACGTTAGATTCATGATGAAATTACTTTGGCTCAAGAAATCCTGCATTCTATGGATCTCCAGAAATCACCTTATATGTTTATCATATTGGATTTATCCAAAGCATATGATCGAGTGGACTGGAAGTTTCTTAGTCAGGTCTTAACTAAATTTAGTTTTTCTGAGGATTGGATTAAATGGATAGAGGCGTGTATAACTTCAGTCTCTTTCTTTGTGTTAGTTAATGATACTCCTACAAATCTTTTTAGAGCCTCCAGGGGAATAAAATGGGGAGATCCTTTATCGCCTTTTTTATTCATTATTTTGGCGGAATGTCTAAGAAGACTAGCAAATAGAGCATGTAAAGAAAAAGAATACAAGACGTGTAGCTTGCCAAATCTATAAAGCCTCTTTCCAATTTGCAGTTTGTAGATGATTCTACTTTGTCTGGGAAAGCCACCCCAATGAAAGCTAAACAATTTGCTAAAATCATCCATGTGTTTTCTTCTGCCTCTGGTCAATTTATCAATGAAACAAAATCGAGTATTTTTTTTTTCATTGCTCTATACAATAGGAAGAAATTTTTTTCAAGATCTTCCATTTCAAAAAAGGTTCTCTTCTTATTAAATATCTAGGAGTTTGTCTTGTTGATAAACAAAATAAAGATTGGGAGTGGCTAATTGCAAAGATAAATGGTAAGATACAAAAAATGGACAAATAAATGGCTCTCTACAACAGGAAAAATAACTTTGGTTAAGGTTGTCCTTAAGGCTGTTCCAATTTATGTTTCATCTATTCTTAATATTCCTAAATCAGTTTTGAAAAAATTGATGCTATTTGTCAGACTTTTTTGTGGAATGGAACACAAAATCAGCACAAATGGTCATTAGTGAATTGGGACACTCTATGTTGCCCTAAAAAGGAAGGTGGATTAGGCTTTAGATCAGCAGTTCAACAAGCACAGGATCTTGTTGGCAAACTTTATTGGAGGCTGATTACATCTCCAAACGAATTTTGGGTTGTTAATATAAGAGCTAAATATATGGAAAATTATCCACCAAAACATATTATTAGATTGTCCCTTTCGAGAATAGGATCTCCTATTCTAGTTGTTCTCAAAATGGGGGAAGGCATTATTAAAAAAATGATTTTTTGGATAGTGAATAATGGGCATGAGGCTTATTTTTGACTCGACTCATGGGATGGCCAGCCTCCTTTAATTTAACAATTCCCACATTTACATAATCTTATGGCAGCAATGCATCAAAAAGGATGGACAAGAGTTATGCATTATACTAGACAATTATCCCTACCTTGGGATATGGGTAGATGTTCGATACCTACTCATGAATGGCCTATTCAGATTGGGCAGCAAGATCAAGTTTTGATTAAAAATTTGTTACAAAAGTATCCTCTTTCCTCATCTAATGAATCAGATTTAATACGATGGGGAAATACTTCAGCGGGAGAATATACTGTTCATTTAGGATATGAGGCTTTATTTAAAAGTATTTCTCATCCTTTCCAAGCAATGTTTAAGCAAATATGGTAGCCAGCTTTATGGCCTAAAGTCAGTTTTTTTATTTGGCTCTTGGTCTATGGTAGAGTTCTAATAGGAGACAGACTTATGAAAAGAGGTTTTTGTGGACCATTTAGATGCACTTTATGTGGGTAGGATGAGGAGACTAGAAATCATCTTTTCTTTCAATATGCATGGGTGATACCTTTAGGGCAAACTCTTGCTAATATGTTTCATATGCATTACTATGGCATTCAATCTTTTGAGCAATTGATGAAAGAGTGGAAAGAACTTCTACCAAAAGAACAAAATTTACTTCCAACTATATGGACATGCATTTCTTTGTTAATTTGGAATATATGGAAGGAAATAAATAAAAGAATTTTCAGCAAGATATAAAAGATTGGGGTATGTGTGGCAGAAAACTTCAGTTAATATGGCAGAAACTATCAAGCAAAAGGTTTCCCTTCCCTCTACTCTTACTCCGGAGTGGGCTAATATTTGTAAGGTGCTTTCTTTCCAGGCTTAAAGCTCCACTTTACATGTTTTTAATTTGCCAAGAAGAGAGGACAAAAACCAACCATGGGTTCCTCTTATACAGTTGGGAAAATTGAATACAGATGGGGCTTCCAGGGAAAATCTAGGGTTTGTTGCGGATAGGGAGGTATAAGAAGAACTCATGATGGGAAAGCTGCATTTTTGTTTGCTGAAAAACTGGGTATCACCACTAATAATATTGCTGAGGTCAGAGTTATTTATCAGGGACTACAAGAGGCTATTAAGTGTGGGTGGACTCAAGTGCAAGTGGAATCTGATTCTAAGGTCATTGTTAGGATGCTAACTATTAATGGGAGTCAAAGGAACTCGAACTGGCAGATTGTGAGAGAAATATATAAAATCAAAGGTCTACAAGCACACTTTCAGACTTTCCAAATTGCACACATTCCTAGACAGAGAAATCAAGTGGCAGATGCATTGGCAAATTGGGCTCTGGATGTTTCCTGTTGGGCCCACTTGCTCAGAGCTAAGTATTTAGCAAATAATGAAGACCTTCTCACTTCCATCCCCACTAGAGGCTCAGCCATATGGAACTCTATATGTAGCTCACTTCCCATCATTCGTGCTGGCACTAAATGGAGATTCGGGAATGGGCGTCTCATTGATTTCTGGAGGGATACTTGGATCGGAGATGAACCCCTTGACCTCAATCCCTCTTGGGACCCTATCAAGAGAAGTATCATCAATAGACATGGAAGATTAGCTTCGGGCTATTGGCAGAGGGTGAATTCCATCCCCTCATGGGATATCAAGGAATGGGAGGATATCAGCGTCCTGCAAAGAAACCTGCTGTCTTCACTTAGAGCGTTGCTCTCCTCCATATACATCCCTTTTTCCCATAATGAGGACGAGATTATCTGGACTCTCTCTACATCGGGCTCCTTTTCAGTTAAGGCTGCTTATCTCTCGATGCATAGTGCTGACCTAGGCCCCCCTCTTACAAAATTCTGGCCTAAGGAGATCACCCCAAAAATTGGTTTTTTCTCTTGGCTCTCCTCTAAGAATGCTTTCCTCTCTGGGGAGAACCTGAAGAGAAGGGGTTTCTCCCTTCCCACCAAATGTGTTCTTTGTACCAATGAAGCGGAGTCCTCATCACATCTCTTGATCCATTGTTCTTTCTCGCAAGTTATTTGGCAGTGGCTCTTATCGAGATTCGGTGTCTTTTGGATCTTCCCGGATTCCATTCAGGACACCCTCTCTCAATGGAGTTCTCCCTTCACTCATCCGATTCTAAACCTGGCATGGAAACTCCTCCTCCCGCATGGTTTATGGGGCATATGGAAAGAAAGAAACAGAAGAATCTTCAAAGAAAAAAGTCTCAATCCTGGACAGGTGGCTATTCAGATTGCCCTGGCTCTCCAAGAAAATATCAACCTGACCACGTGGTCCAAATATCAGCAAAAACTACAGTTCTGTCACACCCAGGAGTGGCAGAAGTTTTTATCCATTCCTTGTAAAAGAGCTCATACTGATCGGAATTTGGTCTGCTGGCTTCCCCCTCCAAAGGGCTGGAAAAAACTCAATACGGATGGAGCTTTGAAAGGAAATCCAGGTATGTCCGGAGGAGGGGCCATTCTCCGTTGCTCTTCGGGTTTAATTGTTGCTGCTTCTGCTCACAATTTTAATTTTGGCTCCAACCATCGTGCGGAGGCTTTGGCTATCCTCAAAGGCCTTGAGATGGCTATCAATTTGGGCAATGATCCCCTTCAAGTTGAAAGTGACTCCCTCAATATCATAAACCTCCTGCGATCTAATGACCCTGGCCATTGGTCGATTAGGAACATCATTGCTGATATTAGAAGTATACAAAGATCTTTCCTTCAAGTCCAGTTCCAGCATGTCCTCCGGGAAGGAAATAAAGCGGCTGATCTTCTTGCTAATATGGGTGTCCTCATCGAAAATCAGCAAAATTGGAGTGATAACTTCCCGAATGACCTCTGTCAGATTGCTCAAAACGACACCTCTCACTGCTGACTGGTGGATTAAAGGGCTGGCTCGGGTTTCGGCTTGCTCACCATGGCCTTCTCAAAAGGCGGTGGTGAATATGGCGAAATTATTTGATTTGACACTTAACACGAGATACTCGATTAAGGTGCCTTGTAATGATGCGGCAAATCCCCGCACGAATGAGCTTTATTTACACATTAATCATCTGAGGAGGTGGCGGAAGGGCTTTAATAACTTAGCCGGACTCCTGTTCAAGCTGGTTTTCGTCCACTCCTATTTCCACTTCTGTGACTTCAAATTCTTATCTCATGGGGGGTCAATTGAAGCGCCTTGAGCCCGACAACTGCGAGTTGTTTAAGAATGATGGCGAGGTGTGGAGCATTTTAGTGGAAAATGGGATCGCCACTTTTCTGGAAAAAATGACTGGTTACTCTGCTCTGGTTTCTTATGCTGTCACGGCTTCATGGTCGAGGGGTCGGGTCCAAATTGGCAGCACTCATTTCACCATCTCAACGAACGCCATCGCTGATGCCACCAGGCTCCCTGCTGCGGGCGACATTTACTACAAGCGTTCCCTTCACGCTGAAATTCAAAATTTCAACGCCCCTGGTGACAGACCAAAGAAATATCTTTCTGGCTATACCTAAGACTCTCTGCCCTCTCCCTGGGACAGAGTGGCGGAAGTCATTATGTGGTACTTCACTATCGACGGCAGATACCGACTGGTCTTCGGCCCCCATCTGTTCATCCTCTCCCATCTCCGATGGGGGAGAAAAATCAATTTGGCTGCCTTCCTTTTTCAGTCTCTGGAACATTCTGTTATGTTGGCTCGGGAGGGCTAGGGTGTCATCCTCCACCAGGGTTCACTCTATCTGCTTTTTTCCGTCACCGCTTCCCACTCTGACCTGCTCCGTTTCCCTCCCAAAATGGGTCGTCGCCGCCGCTCCCCCTCCCCTTCTTCTCACCCCTCCTCCTCCTCCCTCCGCTCCTCTCAGCGTCGTCGCCGCTTGCTCCTCTCCTCTGGTTCGGATTCCGATGTGGCCATTGTGAGCCCCCCCCGCGACGCCTCCATTCCCACTGCCACCCCCTCTTTTCCTACGCCCATCTCATGTCTTTTCTTGGAGGACACAAATGCATGTGGCCATGCTCCTCCTGTCTCCAGCCCTGGCTACTCTAGCGCGGCTGATCTTTTGGGGCTGGCTCATCTGTACCCTGACTCCCCGGAAGCGGAGCAGTGTGACATCAATCAACATGTGGCGGAACCCTCCTCTCAGTCTGCTGAAATTAAGGACCCCTCTATTGTAAAAGATTTTGCTGCTGACACTCCTCTCTCCCCTCCTATTATGGACTCAAATCCTGCTGATACTGAGTCTGCTGATGCTAAAAAAGACCATAACAGAGCCGAAATCATTTCCTCCATTCTTAGTAAACTGCAGCGTGCCTTCAAGGCTCTGAAAGCATGGGAGGACTTCACGGATTCCACCAGGGCGGCTATTGCTGACAACTGTTCAGAACTTCTCAAGCTGGCTGATCTTCTCGCAAACGATTCTGGCTCTCCTAGAGCAAAAAATGCTGTCTCTGAGCTGAAGAAGCTCATCTAATGTATCTTTTTTTTTTCTCGGCTTGGCTTTTTCTTCGTTCTCCTTTTTTGGAATCTTCTCGGGTATTTTTGCTTTGCAAATTCAAATGCTAGATCTGGCCTGATGGGCTTTCTGTATTAAGGTTGTGGGACCTTCTAAAACCCTCCTTTTACCCAATATATTCCAAAAAAAATTGGGCTCTAGATAATCATGATATCAGTTGCTATGGTGATCCTCCTCTTTGGTGGCCTCAACGGAATCAGGAAGATATGAAAGCTATTCTGAAACTTGACTATCCTTAATGATTTCAGATATGTTTATTTTCATTTATAATGCTCAGGAGTGGACAAATAGTTTTCAAGCTTGGCATCGCTGTGATTGTAAAACATATATTTCCTATGAAATAAAATATTTGTTTGTTTTATAGAAAAAAAAAAATGAAGATAAATTTTGATAAAGCAACTCAAAATTAAAATAAAAGTAGGTGAAGTTGCTTTATGGGTGTCTTTCCTCGAAAAAGGTGAAAGGAAAATTATAAAAAGGGGCATTGGGCTCATTTGGAAAAGATCTTTTATCAATCATTTTTTACTCGTCCAAATTTTTGCAAGTTTGAGCATTTTGCTTCATCTTTCAACCATCGAGGACGAAAACCCTCTGTTAGAGCATCATAGGACGAAAACCCTCCAGTGGACAAGAGCTTGGGAACGACAATCCTCCAGTTCTTTAAGGTGATTCCATCCAGGAATCACATATGGGCTTCGAATTTGATTTTTATCACATTTTCAGCTAGGGCAACGTTGGGCTTCAGATCTACATCAACATCATCATTTAGAGTGACAAAATATTTAGGGCATCATTTAGAAATTTAGATCTTCATCAAAATCAATCAAGGAAATATTATATTTTCATCCATATTTGTTAGGGCATCCATCCAGGGGTAGCATTTGGGCATCAAATTAGTGGTTTGCAAATTCATATCAATTTTAGTATCTAGGGCATCAAATCAGTAATTTGTGAGTTCATATCAATTTTAGCAACTAGGCCATCATTTACAGAAGCTAGGGCATCAATTTTAGGGCTGACATCACCATTGGGGGTAGATTTCTAGGGCCGACGTCCTGTAGCAGGCTGACGCCATCATTTCCAATTTTAGGGGCCAACAATTGGTCTATTTCATCTATTTGCAAGGTCATTTCCCAAGAATTTTGGTTAATATGATCAGCTGTAATTTTCTTGGTTTTATGAGTTAAAAATAATAAATAAATAACCAGATTCCAAGGTTTAAATTCAACTTTCAGTATTTATTTTACAACTATAATTATATTCAACAAATATGTATTTTTCCAAGGGTTTAGCAATTATTTCCCATCATTTTCCAGCAATGTTAATTTTTGCTAACAAAAACACATTTTATTAATTCTTCCCGAAGGATTTCTAGTAAATATGGAATTATTTAAAAATGCTCGCTTTGGGAGATTACACATACTTATTTGCAGTGCACCTAATCAACCAAGATTCTACTAACAAGGTATCGAGCTAGGACAAAGAGGCAATAAAAAGTAATTGAAATTCAGCCCGAAGCCAAACTCAAAATGCCTTGGTTGTGGAGAATCTCCAAAATATGTGATCAATTCTCCTTTCTACTACATAAGATGCGACGAGAGTGTGTGATTCCCACGTAGAGACCAACATACTTTAACATCGCGTCCTTGATGAGTCACAAGCCACCACAAAACTTATTCCTTCTAAGTTGTCCTTGCAGTTCAAATAGATTAGCAATGCCTTTGCCATCAAACTTCAGGATCCTTGACTTGCCACTACTTATTCAAATGAGGGACAAGAGTTGCGGTACACCTAATTTGATTATACCAAGGATTTTGTATCGTACTTATAAAGTAATTTCCCATTATTTCACTTCCAATCTCTACAAGAGAGAATTGGCACTTGCAATTTCAACTTTAAAAGGAAATCTTCAGGAACCATTTTATAGAGTTCTTGATAGGTAGTTTTATAAGTTCTAGTTAATGATTGAGTCCTATATAGGTCACACTAAGTATGAAATTTTGGAGTTCTGGATTTCACATATCTCCCTAGCAATACAATGCTTTCCTTGTCAAATGTCTACCTATGAATGAGGGCAAAAGGCCAAGTTGTCTCTATGAAGCTTGGAAGGCCCAAAATAGGTCGTGAAGCTAGGTACCAAATATCATGCGGACCCTTAAATTTCCAATGTATAAAAGCTGAAAGTGTTTGCTAGGAAAACCATATTCTCTTAAGTGATGTATACCTGTCACATAAATTATTTAGCACTACCAACAACATCACATGAAATGGACTCTTAATTCATTGAAAATTTTTTGCAGCAAGATGTCAATGCCTGAGAAGAACTTGTCAAGGGGCCTCATCCTCAACTACTCTAATAATCCCCTTTTTGGGCCTATCCCTAATGCTCTAATATCAGGAATTCCCAATCCCACTTGATTTCTTGCAAAAGTGTCGACATCCCATGTTACTAACAGGATCCCCTTCCTCCTTGTTTACACCATAAATATAAGCTTCTAAGCATTTTAAAGCATTCTATATGCTGTTTGGGAGTGGAAGAGGAAAAAAGAATTGAACATGTGACGTACGGATAGGGGAACATCAAGACAATTTCAAAATTGCAACTTCTTCTCAAACTTTTGCAGTGTACATTGCCATTGATCAACTATGGAAACTTGGACTCCTAAAGGATTGCCCAAGTAAAAAATGATCTCATCACACTCAAATGTAATACTTTCATATTGAATTTAAAACAAGAAGAATAGTAATCTTGCTACCAAACAAAAAAAAAACATTTAAACAGAGGAAAACAAACACACAACCACCTTATTGTGGGGTACACTTGGAGCCATCAACATCATGAAAATTGAACTACTAGGATTTACTTAATCCTTTCATCAAACAAGAATTTTAAGATTTTACAAATATCTCCAATCAGAAACACTAAAATATGTCTCTTTAAGAAGGTTGGCACAACAATATAATAAACCCAAGAATAAAAATGAAAATACATAATCATCCTCATACACCACAAAATAGACTATATACCTAGCAAGCGCCACATCTAAATTATCAACTATTTGATTATTTGAAATATATTCACACATTAAACCTTGAGAATTAAGAAATCTTGATGTCATCATTCATGAACAACAAAAGACATCTTTGTAGGAAGACTCAGATAACAACAAATATCATACTAAATAGTGTCCCAGTATCATGAGGCCCATAGATTACTAAAATGCCATATTTCTATAAAAGAAATGTAGTGGCAAATAAATCAATATATGTCTTTTATGGCCATTATACAAAGTATGGAAAGGGATCAAGATAACATATGGGACTCTTAGACAAGGATGGATCATGGAATTATGAAGAAACTAGTTTGGACTTCAAATTTTTAATTAAAAACTCCCATATTTTACCAAATCCATTAGTAGACAAAGTCTTACAGTTAGCACATGCTATATTTAGCAAGTTCTATAATTAGAAACTTGTCATAAATAGTTCTATGATTAGCCATTATAGCTATGAGAGCAAGGAAGTGGGATTCTACTTTCTTGAAATCTTTGGCGAGACTTTGGGAGGAGATCAAATTCGGCATCGGAGGAAGTATGATTGGCAAGAGCAAATATTCCATACATTGGCCGGAGAAGAGATGGCATACAAGAACAATAAGGGATCATTAATTGCATGAAGACACACTTGGAAATAGGAAAATGTTACTAAAGGAATGTAATGTCCCTTTCTAGGGCTGAAACTGAAACATAGGAAACACCAATCCCACTTGAGAGTAATCTGATTTTTATAAGAGCAGATCTATATCAGAAAAACCCTAGCAGTGAACTATATAGGGACTTCAACTCATCATACAACTATGTAATAACCGTTGGAAATGCTTCTAAATAATTAATGCAATCACGGCAACATTTATCAATCAAATTTACATCATAAGAGGTATGGTTGCCTTAGTTATCGACATTTGCATACATTAAGTCACACTAACATGATGAATGGAATGTTTTGCATTCAAAAAAATTAAAATGTATCTTCAACATGTTAGACAGAGAGCTAAGAATGAATTGGATTTGGTACATGTGGGCTTGTATGGTAAAATGCGGACACCTTCCATACATGGAACATTGTATTATTTGTTTCTTATGGTGACTTTTCTAGGAAAATGTGGGCATATCTTCTGCATAGAAAGTCAGAATGTTTCTCTAACTTTGTTGCTTGGAAAGCTATGGTAGAGAAACAGGGAGGGGAAAATATAAAATCTCTCAAATCAGTGAATGTAAAGTTCGTCTCTGACAAACTCAAGAAATTCTACAAGAATGAAGGTATAACATATTCTACCCAACAAAATGATGTCATGGCATGGAAGAACAGAACAGTCATGGAGATGACATCGTGTATGGTGGATAGCTAGAATGTACCGTATCAGTATTCGGCAGAAGTTGTAAATACAACTGTCTACACTTTCAACTGAAGTCCATCACAAGGCTAGCAAAATGTAACAGCAGAAGAAGCATGGTTTGGAAATACACCTGATGTAAGTAATTTTCATGTTTTTGGATCCATTGCTTCTATATTGGGAAAATTGTACGTGTTTGTTGGTTATTGTGAGTAGAGGAATGCATATAAGGTAATAGATGTCTCCACATACAGTGGTGTGAGTAAAGATGTTGTAGATGAGAAAGTACCTTTTTGTGATAATGATCAATCTACTAATAGGTTTGTATTGCTACCTGCTGATGATATTTCTGGAACAAGTTCTAGTACTAACATTGAATAGGGTTCAAAGATGAAAAGACCAGAAAAATCTAGTTTTAATAGTGTACAAATTATTTCTCACTCTTCAAAATCAAATCAAAAAAGCCAACGGAAGAGGTCTAAGTGGCACCATCCCACTATATAGGATGTAAGGGAAGATGAATTTCCTTATTTATTGGAAGGGCACTCTATAAGGTCAAGACAATAGAAGGTGCTAGATAAAGAGCAAGTAAATTTTGTTTTTACTACTTTGCAAGTATTGAAACCAAGCATCATTTCAAGGACCAAAGTCAAACCCAAATGGAATTTTTCCATAGAGGTTGGTGAAGGAGGAAGGGGAAAAAAAGCATATGAGTGTTGTGAATAGTAAATGTCCCAAAATTACTCAACAATGGAAAGTGGGTGTTGGGTCTTCAACAGCTCAACGCAGAAGTATCTTTTAGGGGATATTCTTTGTTGTTTAGTCTTGATATATATTCTAAGTTTTTGTTGGACCTAATCACTCTAAAAAACAAAGAATGACACATTCAAGACATGACAACTCTTCAAAGGAACAACAGAATCTAGTGAACCCAGTATTCAACACCATTTTTGTAATGTCCCCTTTTTTGAACTAATCCATTTAAAGACTTCTTTCCCATTCTACTTCTCGTGGGCAAGAAGTAGATGAACAAGGGAAGCCCTTGAGTTATATCATAGTTTTTCTTTAACTAATAATTATATTTTATTTTGTATTTTTCCTTTGAAGCAGGTTGGCTGGGTTGAAGAGCTTTACGACAAGCTAAAAGATAAAATAAAACTTTTTCTTGAGGTTGGTCTTGGCGAATTCTTCACCTTGGGACCTTTTGGCGCCACCATATGGATATATAAGCGGTCACATAGGCTCATTTTGAGCATGTTTTTTACTATTATACTTTTATCTATTTGGTTTTAGGGCTGGTTGTTTTATTCCGTTCCACTAAGGGGTGAAAATCCTTTGCTGTGGCAAGCAAGGAAAATGAAACCCTCCCTTGTTGAAGGTTGGAGAATGAAAAACTCTCCAAATTTGGTGGTCCCAAGGCCTTCAAAGAAGTACTATCTTGCTGGTTGGGCAGCTAGGGCATTGAAGAAGAGGAGTTATCAAGGTTTCTTCATCAATTTGACACCCTCTCCTATGGTGGCGACTTGGGTGGAGGGGTATTTCAGTGCCTTCTAGGGTACATTTTGGTGTCTCAAGTTGATATTCAGATTTCTCCAAATTTATAAGGCTGATCTATCACTTTGGTATTTATTCAGGTTTCGAGACCTCATTTTCAGCTAATTTTGTGGACTGTACTTCTGCTGATTATTTTAATAATTTCAGCTGTGTGTTGGCACTTATTTCTCCTTAATTTATGAAGTATATTGGCTGGAATAATTTCTGCATGGTTGATTAAATTATTTGGGATCATTCTATATTATTTTTGGTTAGATTTTGCATGAGAATTGTTGCTCCTAAGTGCTGGTACAGTTCACTGTCCTAGAGGATTATTTATTAATTTTCTAAGCTGTTTTTGATATCCTAAAGGTATGATTTCAGTTGGCTTCCAGGGTTTGATCACTGCTGTTCCAAAAAATCTGATTTCTTGCATTTGGGTTTGTGGCAAAACCCTTATTTTCAGAATCAGCCCTAACAAATGGACATTACAATTTCCTACTTTACTTGGCGGGTGCAACGTTTCATTAACCATGCACTCCAATGAGATGGATTTATGACAATAGGGACATTTGGATACATATGTTGTAGTAGCAGCAGGTCTAATTTTTGGTTAAGTTCGTGTATGAACTTAATAATACTTTTGTAATGACAAAAACAATTGGTTTAGTCATTAAGGGAGGGTATTGGAATAAGTTTTCTAATATAAAGCATATATTACAGATTGTTATAGGTTGGTTTGTTTAACCATTACATATTCCCGTAGATACTCTTGTTTTACTTATAAGCTTAATTAAGTTTACGGGGTTTTAAGTAGTTTACTATGCTAAACTACTTCTCATTATTCTTAGTTTTTTATGAGCTATTTATATGGCTCCTTTTATGTGAGAAAATTATGGCTTGTGGATTCTCTAGGAAATCTATTAGTCTGCTGGAATTTATGGTTGGAAAGGAATATAAGAATTTTCAGGTGAGAAAAGAGTCTCTCAAGCCTTGGTTGATGCAATTCTGGGATCTATAAAGGAATTAATCAATGTTTAGCAGGCTAAAAATGGGAAAATTGATCCTAAGGATGCCCACACTTTTGCCAATTGGAAACAAATCCTAAGGGTGCCCCTGATAATGGGCTAAGCATATATAGAAGAGTTGAGAGTAGCTCCACCTGGGCTCCCTCACAAGAGCACTCTCTAAAGCTGAATTGTGATGGTGCTACCAAGGGGAGCCCCAGTTGGACTCTCTGGAAGAAATGTTTAAAATAGATAAGGATGGTACCCCTATTCTTTCCAACTAAGCTTCCAACAACTTTGTGGAGGCAAAACATCAATGGAGAGGTATTATTCTAGAAAAGGAAATGAACTGGACTGATTTAGAGATTGAGAGAGACTTGAACCTCATTATCAATGCCTTCAAATGTATCTCATGTAATTGATGGCTGAGTTGTTCAAGGGGCTTACTGTAACCCACAATGTGAAGGGAAAGTAAAAAAGCCACTGATTATATGGCTAATTTGGATTTCTTTAAACCATTCTCACAACAATATGATCTAAGTCAGCCCCCCTCGCATTATGGATTCAATTTTAAATAAAATATTGCAAAGGGATATTTCGGCCTTTAATGTCATTAATGCCTTGAGTGTTTGATCATTCACATGCCTCCACATCATTAATGACATGAGACAGTTGGTACATGTGAGTGGCCTTTCAATAGTGAGGCCCTCCTCTCTCATTATGTGTTGTGTGTTTGTGGAGAAGCTAAGAATTGGTGAGTTCAAAGGATTCACTCATAAGTATGCCTTGCCCTTTGCGCCTCTCTATCCCTGATTGTGTATTTTTCTACTTGAGTGAGTAACTAATGGTGAGAAGGGGCGGCTTGAAGACTGATTTCTTTGAATCCATCCCTTCCCACCAAGTCATTTTCAATGATTTTTAAGGGTTCATTTTGGTATTTGGTTGTAATTGGTAGAATTGGAAATGGTTTTATTCTTTGTATGTTGTGATTTTCATGGTGACAGGCTTCTCTTTGGCCTTGCATTTTGATGACTTGGTTGCTATGTTCCACCAAGTTTCTGGGATGGGGACGGCAGGGGACGAGGGGACACGTTTTCGGGACGGCTATTAAAAACTAAGGAAAAATTTAAAAAATTTAGGAAATTTCAAATATTCATATGATAACATTGCTAAAGCATTCATCACACACATTATAGAACCTTAATAAATAAAATTAGAGTTGAATTGAGATTTCACATAAGATTTAACCTTAAAAATATTGGAAATTTCAAATTTCAAATATTCATATGAATAATGATAAGTATAACTGTAACACATTGATAAACTTAATAAAGCATTCATCACACACATCATAAAACTTTAATACATAAAAATGGAGCTGAATTGAGATTGCACATAAGATTCAAGTTTCAATTACAATGAAATGCCCAAGGGCAACAAAATGTCTGAAACAGTGAAACATAGAAAATCAAAATGAAAATATATAGCTACCCCTAATCAAACTCCTCGAAAGTGGCATCAAAATCAGACTCTGAGTCCGAGTCACTGGAACTATGAGGGGCTGCCTCATCCAATGGAACCCCAGCCAATCCCACCTGTGCATCCTCCTCATCAACCTGTGAAGCATCTTCGGTATCAACATCCCAACGTGTGGCTGGAGTCTAACGATACTCAGGAGTCTGTCGATCCTGAAGTCTCAAGGCACTATGCACGGCTACTAACTTCTCTGCTCGTCGAGAAGTAAGATGGTTCCTCTTAACTGTGTGGATGAGGCCATATGTGGGCCAATTCCTCTCTGCAGCAGAGGAATTAGCAACCTGTGAAAGGAGGCAAGTGGTAAGAATCTTCAAGTCTGGTGCATCCTTGCCATGCCATGTCCACCATCCAATAGGGTCTAGTTGAGCTAATGTAGCTCTATCTTTCCTCGCCTCTGGCTTGCTAAATGTTGGTCCATGGAGATTGACAAAGGATAGCCATTGGGTCCGCAATAAAGTGGACTCCTCATCAGTGTACATCTTTCGAAAGGCCTTCACGAGCCCTTCTTTCACCTCTTCATCATCAAATGGAGGCACTCTCCCAGGTCGTGCTGCATATCATTTGGGATTTAGAGCATAGGCTGCCATATGAAGCGGGGTGTTCATTGTGTTCCACCGCCGTATCACAATGGGCCTAATATGCTCCTCATAAAATCCCAATGTAGGATCCCTGCTATGAATGGCTTGCTTCATCTATCCAAGCATGCTATAAAATGTCTCATAAATCTCTCCAAGACTAGGAGAGTCTGTATCAACATATCTTATGACCCCCACTACAGGTGAGATGAAGGAGCAAACATATCTGCAAACAATTTACAAAAAAAATAGAAAACATTAAGATTCAAGAATGAAAAACTAAACTAATTTACAAGTTATAAACATGGATAAAATATTTAAAATATTTAAAAATTAAAAACTAAACTTACATATATAAAATCAGCAATAGCTTACCTGACTGTGGTCCACCAATCATCGTCGAGGATCTTTTGTTTCATACCTTTTCCTTCAGAAGTGTTTGCCTCTGGCCATCTACCCCACTCCTAATTAACCATCATTAATTGCAAAGCCTCTTGCACCTTAAGCATCCTCTCTAACAAAATGAAATAGCTCGCATATCTAGTGTCCACGGGCTTAAGGAATTCCTTCCTCAAAAAAGACCTGAATAGAGCAAGTGAGGTGTGATGGTTGCAAATGAACATCTGTATGTGTCTAGCCTCTGCCACCACTGCCTTCGCCCAATCTATCTTTCCAATGTCTTTCAATGCATTGTTTAACGCATGAACACAACATGGAGTCCAGAAAATGTGCTTGTAAGCACCCTCAACCATCATGCTAGTTAACTTACATACGCGGGCTGAATCAGTCACTACTTGTACAACATGAGAGGGCCCAATCTCCTCTATAGCATCCTTCAAAATTTAAAATTGGAAGGTTGCATCCTTCCTCTTCCCTGTACAATCAATAGCTCTAAGAAAATAAGAGCTAGCAGGACATGTGACAATGATATTGATGAGTGGCCGATGTTTAATATCGGTCCACCCATCCATGATGATAGAGCAGCCCACTCGTATCCAAGTTTGCCTCATCTCCTCCATCACCACACTCACCTTAGAATATTCTTTATCAAGGAGGCTCGTTCGTAGTTTGTGTTCTCCATGAGGGACATATGAGGAACCAACAACAATTACATCTTTGAACATTTGTTTGAAGAAAGGGGAGCGTGACACATGAAATGGTATAGCATTGGCAAAGAAGAATTTGGCAATAGAAGAGTCATCTACTTCCCTTGATTGCACATTAAACATACCTATAACAGTAGAAGTCTTTCTCTTTCCCTTGGCATAATCCCCTCCTCTTTGACTTTCAACATCCACACATTGGATAGGCACTTGTGTAGTCTCCAATGGCATCCCTTTTTTCATTGTCTCACCCTCCATGTGCAACCTAGTCATCTCGGTCTTCTCCGCTAATGATATCCTTTCACAACCTTTTACCCCTTGTCCAGTTATGCCCAAAAGATGTGAATAAACCCGCGTGTAGCTGCCGCTAAATTCTTTGTTGCACATATCGCATAACCACACTCTACTCCCCCATGAATTCTTTTTTTTTCTTTGTCAATGGTTGTTACAAATTGTGAAAGAGGCTTTTTAGCATTGAATGGCCCCTTTGCATAGATATTGAGGAGTTGTGAAGGGCAATCAAACGGATTATTTGAACCCATTGTTGGTGCAACACTCTCACTCCCTGAAGAAACCCTAGTTCTGGCTCTACCTCTATCTTGCATTGCCATTTGAATCTCTTCACCCTCACTACCCTCAATGCTGCTCATTATTTTTTATTGAAAATGCAACAACCCTGCAACTGCAAGTGAAAACAAAATACAAAAAAAAAAAAAAAAAACTTGCTAAGTTTGTGAAGCTTGAAACTATGATAAAAAAAAATAAAAAATGAAAGAATGAAGAAATAGTTTGTGCAAATTTGTAAAATGAACAAAGGATCATAAACATACCTCTAATGGAGTAGAATATTGCTCTCTTGCCTTCTTCTCACTGCTGCTCTCTATTCTTCTCCATGCTCTTTTCTTTCTTTGTCTTCTCCTTCACAAAATTAAAAATGAGTCAAATGAGTTTCTTTTTTTTGTTTTGATGTTTGTTTTAGGTTTAGGGCACTTAGAAATGCAAGTGGGGGTCCTTGTGGGCCCCCACATTGCTTTACTTTTATTTAAAAGTTTGTTTTTAACAAAAAAAATGTTTTTTTAGTATGAAATGCGCAGGGGACGGCAAAGGATGGCTGGGCATCCCCGGTACAGTCGAGGGACTTCTAGAAGTCCCCTAGCTGTACCGGGGATGCCCAGCCATCCCTTGCCCAATTTTTGACGTCCCCGGGACGTTTCGCATTTTTTGAACAGTTTGGGGACGGGAAGGGGACGTTTCTTACTTGTCCCCGAGTTTCTGAAACGTCCCCGGTATGGGGACGAGTTGAAAAACATAGGGGACGCATCCCCGTGGAACATAGCTTGGTTGTTATTTTTTTAATGGGGTTTGCTTTGTGGTTTTTTAGTGTAACTTGCCTGAGGCTACATGCTCTCTACTACTTGAAAGTATCAAATTTAAGGGGCTTTAATTATCTAAGGCTGGGATTTTCAGCTCTCCCCTTCCTTTGGGCTTTACATAATTCCTAAGGGAGTAGCTCTCCTTGTTTGTTGGTGTGTAAAGGATTTTACAAACATCCGCATGGACGTCAAATCTTCTACAATTGGTGGTGAAATTTCATACTCCCGCCATAACTCAAGGAAGGGCAAAGAGAAGATTTCTTTTGAAAATATTATTAAGCAGCAGAATAAGACAATGGCTGACAAATTTTCCATGGATGATGTTCACTCCTTTCCATGTTTGGTTGAGGGCCTGAAGCTTGGGAAACTTGTGCATGGTGAGGTTTTATTGGAAAAGTCCACCATGATGATTGTTGAAGAGCCTAAAATTTCTTGAAGTCTTCCTTGATGGATGGAATTAAGGACAAGAAATTGTTGAAATGGACTGCCACAAGCTTATTTCATGCCCACCTGTTTGCAAGGTTAGGTGAAGGAGCCTTTGTTGACTATGTTCTCAAATCCATGAAGGATTGAGGGGAATGAAATCTAAGGCTTGATACCAATGTGCCCCAGGGACGCATCCCCTATGTTTTTGGGGGCATCCCCTACATGGCACATTTCAGGGATGTAGGGCCAGGACAGAAACATCCCCTCGACGTCCCCCCCAAAAAAATCACAAATGTTTCTAGTACGACTAGAAATGGGCAAGGGACAGCAAGGGATAGCTAGTCGCCCAAATATGACTAGGGGGCATCTAGAAGACCCTCAAACATACCAAGAATGGCTAGCAATCCCCTAGTGCGTTGCTTTATAAAAAACATTATTTTTACATTTTTAACAAAGGGGATGTGGGCACCCACAAGGGCCCCCACACACCCCCCCACATCCCTTCCCACCAAACCTAAACCCAAAACAAGCACACTAACTATCAAAACTAAAAAACGAGCTCATTTTTGTCATTTTGCATTTTGTGAAGAAGGACAACAATGAGAAGAGAAGAGAACAACAGTGAGTGGAAGGAATGAGCATTGAAATACATCAATTGAGGTAAGTTTAATATCCATTCTTCATTTCTACAAATTTCTATGTTTTTTTCAAAGTTTCAAACACTCAAGGAGATTTTTTGTTTTTTTTTTGTTCTATGATTGCACTGGCAACTGTGTTTTAAGTTTTCAATAAAACGACAATGAGCAGCAATGAGGGTAGTGAGGGTGAAGAGATTCAAATTCAACACAGAGGCCACAAAGATATTACAAGGGTTTCTTTTGAGACTAGAAGTGTTGTCGGGGATGGTGGTTTCAAATAATCCATTTGAATGTCCTTTTAAACTTCTCAATTTTATACAGAGTGACCCTTTAATGCTAAAAAAATCCTTTCACAATTTCCAAAAGCCATAGACAAGGGCAAGAAAAGTAATCCAAGGGGTCTAGAGTATGGCTATGTTATACGTGCGACAAGTAATATAGGGGCAGCTATACAAGAGTTTATTTTCATCGTTTGTGCTTAAGTGAA
Organism: Taxus chinensis; assembly: GCA_019776745.2. Lineage (NCBI taxonomy): Eukaryota > Viridiplantae > Streptophyta > Pinopsida > Cupressales > Taxaceae > Taxus > Taxus chinensis. Next base: position 542,890,778 of record CM034146.1, read on the forward strand.
CAGGGGGTAAAAGGTTGTGCAACCATAACCATAGTTGAGATGACCAAGGTGACTCAGGTTGTACATAGAGGGTGAGGCAAGAAATAAGGGAATGCCAATAGAAACAACATAGCTTAGTATGCAATTGTCCACCCAAACCGTAGATGTTGAGATACAAAAGTGTAATGTCCCTTTCTAGGGATGAAACTGAAAATAAGTGTTTTAGCACAAACCCCAATCTGATTTTTGGACCAACAAATTGAAAATTAAATCAGTACAGAACAGCGATCTGATTTTTATAACAGCAGCCTAAAAAACACAAGATTTCACCAAAATATCACCCTACAATTCATCCACAATATTTATAGACCTTTTAGGCACACCTTAAAGAAGTTCCCACCATGACAATCAAGCAAATACTCAGCTGGAAAATTAATTATTAACAGCAGAAGTGCAGCAAAGAGAAATAATCAAAATGAGGGTTTCCAAACCCAAACAAAGCCCAAAAATGAGTGATTCCGGCCTTAGAAATTATATCAAATTTGTATATCAATAAATGAATGAGTTTCATGCCTTAGAAGGCACTCAGAATGACCTCTACCCTAGTTGCTCCCCTAGGAGAGGGCTCACAAAAAAATACAAAAGTCCTTGTGGGTCTTCTTCTTAATCCAAATCTGCAAAGAGTCTTTAAGAGAGATCTTCAATTCACCAAAATGGAGAGTTTTCGTTCTCCACCAAGCCACAAGGAAGGTTTATGTCCTCCTTGGATGCCACACAAGAGGGTTTTCGTCCTCAAGTGGAATGGTATTGAGCAACTAGCCCAACAAACCAAGTGTAAGTGTAAATACACCAAAAGAAGATCTCCAAATGAGGTCATACAACCTCTTTTATACCCCTTGCTTGGCGCCAAAGGCCAAATAGATGAGGACCAACCTACACGCTCACTTTATCTTTTAATTCTTTGTTGGAAAACTCCTAATCCTAGCTGACCTGCCTGGAGGAGGTAAACACTGAAGAAAAACATTAAAAATAATAAAAGAAATTAGAAACATAGCTCACTTAATTCTCTTGTTCACTTAATATTCTTGGCCACAGGAAGAGAATGGCAAGAAGTCTGCATTTTTCCTCAATTCAAAAAAGGGGACATTACATTCCTCCCTTCCAAAAATTGTTTGTCCCTAAGCAATTGCAAACTCGGTTGATCTGAAAAATTGATTTTTTCCTTCTTCCCATCATGTAATTCCACATCCCCAAATGAAGTAGGAGGTGGCTTCCTTGACAAGGCATCCGCTACCACATTGTGTTTTCCCTTGACATATTCAATATTGAAATCATATGCTTGGAGTCTACTCACCCACTTTTGTTGCCGGTCATTTAATTCTTTTTTATGAAGAAAATATCTCAAACTATTGTGGTCGTTTTTGACCACAAACCTTCCACAAATCAAGTATTGCCGGAACTTGGTCAATGCATGCATGATGGCCAACATTTCCTTGTCATATATAGAGAACGTCTCATGATCCTTCAATTTTTGGCTCTCATATGCAATGGGATGCTTGTCTTGCATCAAAACAACCTTTATATCTTCACCAGACATCACATTCAAGTATAAAAGGTATAGCAAAATCTGGAACAACAAGTACCGGGCAAGAACACATCACCTTTTTCAGTTCTTCAAAAGCTATTTGAGCTGGATTTGACCAGCTGAAAGCTCCTTTTCTTATTAGAGAATTCAATGGGACTGCAAGTTGGGAAAACCCCTTCACAAATCGCTGGTGGTAAGAACATAAACCCAAAAATCCTCTCAATTGTGTGATGTTGGTTGGGGTTGGCCAATCCATGATGGTTTGGATCTTTCGTAGGTCCACATGAACCCCACATTCATTGATAACATGCCCCAAGTACAAAATCTCAGCCATCCCAAACTCACATTTTGATTTCTTTGCCTAGAGAAATTGTTCTAAAATTAGAGAGACTTTTGTTCTAAAATTTCTAGCACCTTATGCAAGTGTTGGAAATGCTCCTCCCATGTTTTGCTATATACCAAAATGTCATCAAAGAAAACTAGCACAAATTTCCTCAAATACTTACCAAAAATGTGATTCATGCATGATTGGAAAGTGGTCAAGGCATTGGTTAACCCAATGTAATGTCCCTTTAAGGGAGACTCAGGAAATGGCAAAAAGCTCCCAAATTTGATTTAGGGCACTACTATTTTTCCTTGCAAAAACTGAACTCAAACCCTTCCCAGAGCAGTGACTTTCCTAGGTGATAACAGCCCCTCAAAATGGAGTTAAACCTTGCAAAATTCCTTCTAAACTTATGTCAAAGTTATTATAAAACCCTTAGCTATCACTTGCAGCTGTTAAAAATCATATTTGCATATGAAATTAATGAAATATGGAACACTAACCAATGAACATTCCCAAACTTGCTAAAAATAGTAGAACGTCACCAAAATTCACCAAACTCAAAATCTTGGCTTAATAAAATATAGAGAATATGATGATAATTTCATATTTGTCAAAATGTCACCACATGTACCAAATCACCACCTCAATATAGGTCGCTCCACTTGAAATAAAATATAATTTGCACCAAAGAGACAACACATGCAAGAAAAAGATACTTTGTTTCCTTTCAAACTAGCTTGCACACCAAAAACCTCATGAAGGGTTTTCGTCATTCACAAGTTCCCAAACCAAGGGTTTTTCGTCCTTGGATGAGATCCTCAACCCAAGGGGTTTCAACTTGAGAGAAGTAAAAGGGCTACACTAGCCAACTTTCACCAGAATAAGAATAATCTCCCAAAACATAATAACATAATGTCTAAGCGACCTCCTTAAATAACCAAAAGGAGTTCTTAACAAAATAAAAAATGATTGTCGAACTCCTTAAAGTGGGTGCTTTTAAATATTCAAAAGGGTATTTGGAGCCTACATGCTCTTAATACCTTTATTACTAAACTACTTAAGTTTCTCTATTGGAGCACAAGGCTTCCAATAGGATAAATGATAATAAATGAAAACAACTATCTAAGCAACAATAAAAATATAATTTTGATTTCCCCTTGTTTTTGTCTTTAGATCCATGGGGAAAAAATGGGTTAAGGTCTTCAGGAATCAGCCTCCAAAAAGGGACATGACACCCAAATGGCATAACAAGAAACTCAAAATGCCCAAAGTGACACTTAAAAGCGGTCTTGTGCACATCTTCATCTCTCACCCCTTGGCGGTATCAGGATCTCAAATTAAATTTAGAGAAGTAAACCGCTCCATGTAGCTCATCCATTAGCTTATCAATTCTTGGGTTTGGGTACTTATTCTTGATTGTCATCTTGTTCAATATCCGGTAGTCCACACACATCCTTAGGGTGCCATCCTTCTTCACAAGCACTACGGAAGAAGCATATGGGCTGGAATTAGGCCTAATCAACCCCATTTCCAACAATTCTTTGACGGTTCTTTCAATTTCTTCCTTGTAGATTCTTGGGTTATCGATAAGGAGTTGTTATTACCGGTTTGGTGCCTAGTTCTAACTCAATAACATGTTGGAATCCTCTATCCGGTGGCAGCCCATGAGGTAATTCATTGAAAACTTTGGCATGCTTGTTAAGTATGGGTTGAATATCATCATGAAAATATTGTTGAATGGAAATAGAAGAATTAAATCTTACCAAGCAATGAGCAGCCCATGCAACCTGCCCTCTTTTGAAAGTTCTTTCCATGCTCTTGGCAGTAACAACTTCAAGGAGTTCTACCTTCCATACCATGTAGTTGCAACCTCCTTGCCTTCTACCTTAAATTTCAGCTCCATGCTATGGTAGTTTTGAGAGGATTAACCCAAGGAATGTGACCATTGAAGCCTAACACTAAATCAAGTTTCACTAATACCAATGACATAGAAATCATCTCTTACCTTGTGTCCCCTCAAGGAGAGTGTGAGCTGAGATATTCTTCTGGTGCATGAAAGTATGAAGCCATCCGCCACCGTGACATTGAAGCCCATGAAATTTTCAGCCTTCAAGCTCAACATTTTCACCAAACCTTCATCAACAAAGTTATGTGTGGCTCCACTATCAATCAAGATTGTGACCCATTGTCCTTGTAGATCGCCCTTTACCCAGAATGCATGATATCTAGGTGCAAACCGAACAAGGTAGCAAGAGTGCCATCTAATTTTTCCAGATCCTCTTTTGAAACACTATCATGTTTGGCTTCATCAACGTTATCTTCGTCATCCTCCATCTGAGAATACTTCACCCTTACCTAAACAACAGTGTCCTGGAGTCCATGGATCCTTGCAAGAGAAGTATAAATTCTTCTTGGTTAGCTCATTTCTAGTCTCTCCTCCATTGCTGGTTTTGGCAATGCTCCTTATGGATAATACGCATCCTTTGGAAAGGCTTCCTTGGCTGGTCCAAGGGAGTGTTTTTATCTGTCGCAATCAGGCCTTTTGGGCTGTCCTAGGGAACTCAAATTAACCTTGGGATGCCCACTGAATCGCTGTTGTTTTTCGGGCAGTGCCTTACCAAGGTCCAAAGCATTTTTAATTGTCTCTTGAAGAGACAGAGGATCAAAGACTCTAACCAAACCCTGTGAATTGGTTCGTCAAACCCTCAATGAAAAGAACCTCTAGTCCCCTCTTTCTAACATCCACAATCATAAACAGAAAGTCTGTGAAACTCAGCCACATACTAATCCACTGTGCCTTGTTGTCTCAATTGTGCAAGTTCCCGAAAGTGAACTTTCGGGTCAACTCTATCAAATCATATCCATGAGTCTTTTACAAAACTCATCATAGGAATGGATCTAAATGTGCCCTTGTGTCACAGGATTCATGGAACCACCACTCATTGAGCAATCCCCTCTAGGTGAAGGCTTGTGAATTTGATGGCATCATCCTCCATCAAAGGCTTCAAGGACAAAACTTATAGATCCAACTTTTGGATCTCATTTCCTAGTTGTCTTCCTTGGTCGATCCATGAAAAGTAGAGAAGACCATCTTCCCCAACACATTTTCCACCTCTTTTTGTGGCGTATTTTGTCTTGGCTCCATCTTAGACCTTCCATTGCTCACGCCAATGAACTCGACAAGTGTAATGGCCTCCCATATCTTCTCTTGGAAGTGCCATGTACTCTTCATAGCTTGTGGCAATGCTTTTCCATTCAAAGAGGGCCATGCTCCCGCCTCCTGAATGGCTTCTTCTCTTGCCTAGGAAAGTAGGCCTAGTGGCTGATCCGGGAGCTGATCCATAGGGTCACAAGTGAAGTGTTGGTCTCCGGATGAGCTGCCATCTCCTTTATGAACCCTAGGTTTATGAAATCTTTCTAAGGGATAAGGCTAGGATGTCGATGGTGTTTATCAATCCATAGGTGAGCCTTTGTCGACATCTTGGCTTCTTGAGGATCCTAGTGAAGCCATACTATCCTCCTCTCTTGGCTGGTTTGATTTTCTCTCTCAAAATTGATCCTAGAGGAAACCCTTGTTGCCTAAATTCTTCCATGAAACCCCTAGGATGGGAAGAACGAAGTCTGATACCACTATAATATCCCTTTTTAGGACTGAAACTGAAAATTAAGGATTTTAGCACAAACCCCAATCTAATTTTTGAACCAACAAACTGATTTTTAAATCAATAGTTGTAATTTGATTTTTATAACAGCTGAGTCAGATAACCCTGCTACTTCTAAGATTAAATATCACCAAATAATTCATGCACAATAGTTTAAAAATACTTCTTATGAATTATCTTCATTTAGAGAAATATCCACCATTCGCAAAAATCAATCTTACATGCTCAGCTTGATACACTTTGTAATTAAAGAAGTGCACATACTCAAGGCACATGACAAACATTAGGGTTTGCAAACCCAAACAAAGGTCCAAAAATGTGATTCCGGCTTAGGGAAAATTATATCAAATCTGAATACCCAATAAATGAATCTAGTGTCGTCCTAGAAGGCACTAACCTTGACCTCAAACCCTAGTAGCTATCCTAGGAAGAGCTCCAAAAATATATAAAATTTGTAATCCTTTATCTAATCTTCCTAATCCAAATCTACAAACAAGTCTTCAAGAGATGATCTTCAATCGGGACCACCATGGAGAGTTTTCGTTCTCCACCAAGCCACAAGGAAGGTTTTCGTCACTCCTTGACATCACATAAGAGGGTTTTCGTCCTCAAGTGGAATGGTATTGAGCAACTAGCTCAACAAACCAAATGTAAGTGCAAATACGCCAAAAGATCATTTGCAAATGAGTCATACAATCCTCTTTTATACTCCTTGTTTGGTGCCATCAAAGGCCAATTAGATGACGACCAACCTTTAAGCATCACTTTATCTTTTAATTCTTCTGTCCGAAGGATACCTACCTACATTGGAAACATACCTTCATCGGAGGACCTAAACATTCATAAAATCATAAAAAATTATACAATAATCAAAATTGTTGCTACAATTACTGCTCCCTATGTTGCACTTTATCTTCTTGGCCACGGGAATAGAATGACTATGATTAGTCTTCATATCCAATTGATCACATTGACATTATCTCTAGAGATTATTCGACCAAGGGAAAGAGAATAGTGCTTGTTGGGATTTCCATTTATGCAATCATGGGATTTAGTTGAGTTCATATTGCCTAAACTAGTTGACTATTATGGTCCTATGCTCTTACTTTGGCTATCTGACATTGTTACTACCCTCAATTTCAAGCAAAAGCTTTCAAAGATGCAATGCTTTTGTATGTTGTACCTGATTTGTTCCTCCTAGAGAACTAGTATGTTGTATGTTTTATCTAGCCTCCTGTGATATTGTTTGCTATGTCTGCTCTGAGGCAAACTTGGATAATGACTTTGTCTACTCTATCAATGGATTGATCTGCTCTCTTACACATCATTGCCACTCTATCAATATCTTTGTCAATATTGTCCATGTTGTATGCTATTATTTTCTCTAGAGCTATATGATTGTATCATTGAAAACGATATTGGTTGCTTTTCTGCTTTGAAATTTTGCATGTTATATGAGTAAGGTTGGGCCCTAAAATGTTGTACATCTTGTTTTCTCGATTCAGCCCACATATATAAGTTGTTGGCTTTGTCTGTGGAGGGTGATTACATTCACATGCTCTTATATGATTTATCCTCTATTAGCTCACATGCCAATGTTGATCTATAAGCTTGATTGTTCACTACATATGTTCCTTTATGCTCACATCAAACTTACGGTGTCTATGTCAAGATATTTTTCCTAGGAATATCATTTGCTCACATCATCTAGATTAGTACGCATCTGCCATGACATATTATTGCTTGTTGACAGGATCTTGTTTCAGGTACACTTAGACACTACATTTCTTATGATTGTTTAGACACACAGTGGGGCATATGGTACACTTAGTTTAGGAACACATGGCTTAGGGAAAAACTTGCTTATAACAAAAGAAACTTGGCATATCTGGCTCTTAGCACAAATGAGTTGAAGCAAATACGATTGATATTTTGCTTGTTATTACATCTTTCTAGAACATTGCTAAATTAATCTTGCCAAGGCTTTCAATGGTTGATAATATTTCATTTTTAAGTCTTGTCATGACAAATATATATAATATATATATATCTAAAATAATTATAGCCTGTATTGATTTAAAAGTTGCTCCATCATCTCACTTGTTAAAAAAATTCTCATGGCACATTTTGCTTAAGTACATCTCCTTGCTCTTGGATGATGGTTATGACACATGCTTTTGCACATCACGGCTAACAACTAAATTAAGTCAAGTCCATGTCATAGTCAGGGATCCTATTCCTGGGATTTATGAGGAGCCTATCATGGCACATTGTGAAGTCAGTCGGTAGGTACACTATGAATACCATTAGGCATTCATTTGTTGCTGTCCTATTACTCTAAATCACTGCTAAATTGTATTCAACATGAGCCTAGGAGAATGTCTCCATGTAATGATGAAGAGGTGAAAGAAGGGCTCATGATACTGCCCTTGAGAGCAATATGTATGATACAATGAAGAGTTACTTGTACTCCAAAATGCATTATGGCTAACGTTTGTCAATCTTCATTATACATGTTAGCATGACCAAAGGCGAATATATAGAGTTTACATTAGCTCAAGCCAATGCTATCAGATGGTGGACATGGCATGGCTAACAGATTCTCTTTTGAGCTTAAGTGATCCTTTGCAACATCCCTCATTTCAAAAGGTTGGCAGTTCCGCTGGGATTTTATAAGGAATTGCTCCATGTAATGTCCCTCTTTCTCGAATTGTTCGATATGAAAGACCTTTGGCCCTTTTTGTCTACCCGACGGCCAAAGGGTGATTTCAAGGGTACACTTCGATTTATTAATTTTATATACCAAGTGCTAAAAAATAAAATAAAGTACCACTAAAGCACATATAATGAATTAATAGACTTTTTAAGTGACTACGACTTAGGAAAGTACATGTTCAAATAAATTAATAAATTATATTTAATGTGCTTTCCTAGGCAAAAAGTGCGACTTGATTTTGGGGAAAAATTAAATAAGCCAAAAAATGCGACTTGCATTGGAGACCCAATAAATTAATTAAAAATTAATTATGCAACACTTTTCAATTACTAGATTAAAATGGGTGGCAATTGTAGTGACTTGCATTTTGAAAGGGTTTTTTTGGCTATAAGGGAAAAGTGCGACTTGTGCCGGCACTATGCAGATTTATTATTATTTCCTTAAAAGCAGTTAGCTCAAGCTTTGCAGACAAAATCCAAGGACAACACTTATCACTCTAGTTTAGTACTTCTTGTGGACAGAAACCCCAAGAGAAGTGAAAGAAGTTTCCATTCAGGGATTTTCATTGTAATCACAGGTCTTTTATCATTTCAGCAATTCAAGAGAAATAAATTGCAGCAGTGTGCATTCAGTCTTCTTCTAGAGTGGGGCGACTTATTCTACAATTGTTTCATGCAGTATCTGAGGTATTTTTCATTGGTTATGCTAGCACTTAAACATCATAGGATCGTACGTATGGGAGTGCGGGCTTTCAGGCTCATCCCAAGGCCTGGCTCTATGGAAGCGATTTGGGATGAAATGATCCTCGTGTGCGGTATTTCACTAATGCCTCGAGGTTTTGGTGTAAAGGTTCATTACATATACTTATACATATATATAGGCTCTTATCTATTTAACCTAATGTCTATGATTCAAGTCCCAAGCTGAATTGTTTATGACAGAAATCTGGTCAGTTTAAACCCTGAGTCGCCCTTTCTATATTCACCTGTCGATTATGCGGGGTTTGTTCTTGCAATGGTCAAATTTATCAACTGCACAAGGTACCCCATTATCGTGCTCTATGGGTTCTTTTGACATTATTTGTTCAGATCCAAGCCTGAGCCTATATAAACACATATATCCTAATATATATATATTCAGGCAAAAGGGGTTTTGGATCTTTAGAGTGGTATCATTAAGAAGTGTATCCTCCCAGCCTATGTGGGAAGGAAGCAGAGAGTATATTAAAATAGAAATCAGATTTGAATGCAGCATAGAGAGGTCGGGTCCACACAGATACTACACCATCGCATGCGAGCATAAGACTTGAAGTCTGGTATTGCCAGGAGGTGACAGAATGGATTTTTGGAAGCGGGTCATTGCCAAGAAACCATTGTTTATGTAGGATTCACATACATTCACTGGGAGGGAGAACTACTTGGGCTATGGCAGCCACTTTCAGAGGTAGTTGTTACAAACTATGTACGCATGGGCTCAGTACCTTGGGAGATTGGCACTAGATAGGCCGCAGTCCAACACAGCAGGATTAGACTAGACCCCTATTTTGCCAATCCCCAAGGATCATAGGAGATGGGGGTTTCTTCACGCCGTGAGCGGAGGCACACTCATGCAGGTGACAGAAGTGTGCCATCGCTAGACTTTTGATAGGCATATGCAGTCCTAACTTCCTGCCTAGAGATGACCCACAAGAGATTGAGGTGCGGCCGGAAGCAGTAGCCTTTCCGGATACTATTATGGCAGTCAGTAATGAGTGGAGGAGTTTGCCATAGCATGTGAGGGACATATTTCCCCTCCCACATTGTTGTGCCAAAGGCTCAGAGGAGAGATATCATGCTCGGGCAATCTTAGACATTTTCAGGAATCACCAGAGCGCATTTATAAGCAGGGACTGCACAGGTTACCACTATGCACAACCCATTTCCACAGTTTCATGATCTTTGTCGGAAAGACACTTGCTAGACTTTGCATTCACAAGCTGTTAGCTATCTTACCCTCAAACCCATGAGGGACCCTGAGGCTATCAGTTTTACTATAGCACCTTGAGGGGATGGCTTAGTGATTGATGGCACCATCTTATTAGCACATGGTTTATGAATTTTTTATTTATCGTGCTTATTGTATTTATATTCTGTTGGCTAGATTTTCTGCATAGCATCAAACCTAGGCAGTCATGAGATAAATCTCCCTCATTTAACCGGTGAGGCTCCCGTGTCAGATTTGTCAATAAAAATGTGTTTCTATCTATCAGGGGTTTTACTTTAACAACTTAGTTCATGAACCATAACTAAGAAGTTCTGCAGCAAGTAAGCAGCTGTTTAAGAAAGGAAGATTATAGAAGAAGGAAGTAAAGGAATTACAAAGAAGAAGTAAGGAAGATGTGCATCCCAATCAGTAGATATCAGAGCTAATTGCATGCACATAGAAGAAACTTAATAGATTTGAACACACAGAATTATAAAGCAAAGGCAGCTCTAGATCCAGATCTAAAATAACACAAAGTCTATTAAGAGATCTAAGATTTAGAAGCAAGAAACAAAATACACCGTGACACAAAGTTCTCCGGAAACCTGCTTCTTTGTATTCCTCTGCAACAAGTGGCTCTCAGGGGTTCAGCACAAAGTCTAGAACACAAGATTGCTTCTCACAAATTCTGATCGATGATTAACCCGTAGGTTCTTCTCCTACTTATAGAATGTAGGAGGGAAAGTACAAATAGAAGACTCAAACTGAACTAAAGTATGAACAACAAGTAAAGATGACATTTGGCAATCATCCTCAACTAACTTCTTCCTAAGTGACACATGTATCACTTAACTAATAGAAAGGTTCCACATGACTTCAAGTAATGGTTGCAAAACCAATAACTTAGAAGTTTACAATTTCATCCGGGAACATAGAAAGTAGAAGAAGAAAGAAATAGAAGAAGTCATGCCAGCTGTAACATCTACATCTTCTTCTTGTTCTGATATCTGATATACTTGTCGAACATATAGTTCAGCATCTTTCCATCTGTTTTAGCTACTGCTTCCTTTTCTGTCCTGAATTGCAGCAATCCTTCATTCAACACTTTGCTGCATGCTTCCACTTCTTCCAAACTTGGCCCAAATCTCGCAATGTCTGCCTGCAGTGTCACCAGCCTACTGATAGAGTTCATCGTGAAAGGCTTGGTGGCTTTATCAATCCTCTTTTGCACCATCAGAAGAGAACCCTCCAGGGAATCATGCACCTCGTTAGAAACAATCCGCACGTATGAAGTAATACCTCCATCCACTCTTTCCTCAGTGAAAGAAATAATACTGTCCGGCAAATCTGATGTTCTACTCTCAAGCGCCTGCATCCTCTTCAGCAAAACTCTGCAGATCTCCAAACGGAAAGATACTGCAAACTCTAGCTGCTTCCCCTTCTCGACTGATCCATCCGGCACAATTTGCTCTGCAACCAATACATCTCCCGGCAGCTTGTTGATCTCGGCCAAAACACTCAGGTTACTCTCTGCAACTGTATTTATTCCTTTTATGCTTTCTATCAGTTGCTTTAGTTGATTTTCTGCATCGTTCATAACCTTTAGGCGGGCTGGCACTTCCCCAAGTTGCACAGAAGCTTGACGAATAATCAGATCCTTCCATTCGTCAATAGCCTTTACTTGATTGCTTGCATCTTCCATTTCCTGCATAAGATGATCACTCACCTGCGCTGAAATGGGCTGAACGGAAGATTTAGCAACCTTGGCTATGATCTCACATAATTGAGATATTTGCTTCTGTAGCTCTTCTTTCTCCGCCTTTTCACTGTCAAGCCTAAGGAACAAAGTATCCAGCAACGTCTGCGTGTCCTGCTTCAATCCTTCAGTGGTAGCTTGACCGAGTGGTATTTTGGTCACTGTCACATCTTCTGCCGTGAGTTCCTCTTCTACCTTTCCTTCCGCCGGGATTGATATCTCAGCAAACTTCTCTCCCGAATCCTCGATGATCAACCTAGAAGTTGCTTTAGCAACTTTAGGCCTTCTGTCTCTTCTGCTCAGATCCTGAAGTAGCTGCAAGTCATGTTCCTCTAAGTTCATCTCTATTCTTGCTTCCGGAACCAACTGCAAAGCTAACCATTCCGAGAAATTACTTCTCGGAGAATGAGAAGTTGCTGAGTGCGCTACTATTTCCCGCTCTGCATCCTCTCCATCAGAAAGTGCTACAGTATCATGGCTGCCATCCTCTGAAACATCCAAGGACAAAGCTCTTTCGAACTCCGTCATCTGCAGCTTCAACATCTCCTCTGGAACGGGTGCTGAACGAAGTGGCTGCGGAGAGAAGATGAACGTTGCTGGTTTTAATGAAGGCATGGAAACATCCTGCTGCTGTGGTGCAATAGTTGGTGATCCACTAGGTACTGGAGAAGTCGGAGTCAAAGCTATGGTCGTAGAAGTGGTCTTCTCTTTCTCTTGAGATCTTCTGCGTACTTTCAACTTCTCGGACCTTCTGCTGCTCTCTCCTTCATGCTTTCGCTTGAGGGAATCTCCTGCGCCGAAGTTGCCCGTGATTTGATTCATCAATACTTCATCAAGGCAGTATCCCCTCGTTAGCAGCCAGCTCGAAGTACTCACCAACACAGCTCCAGATCTTTCTTCTATTGTGCTGCAGCCGCCATTGCTATCCTGTAGTAGAGCTTTATCTCCTCCCATTTGATGGTAAGTGTCAAGTACCACGTTCCCATCATCTTTAAGATCCGCAGGTATCCGCGCTAGTCCAAAGTCAAATACTTGCTTTGCCGACAGCCTGCTGAAATCTTTCTTTCTGACCTCGTACTCACTTCTGCACTTCATCCAGAAATCTTCTAACGAAGGCACATGTGCGTACTCCTGGGAGATTGTCTTCCTGGCTATTCCAAATGGATCAAAATTAAGCCGTGCAGGGAAGAACTCATGCTCATACTCGGACAACATTTGTGCTTCCATCCCTCGAGCTCTGTGAATGCTGATGCAACTGTAATATCCCACAGTGAGTGGGAAGTAGCCCGTAGACTTGTGCCGCTTCGACTGAAGGTCGTGTAACTCCACAAGTTGCCTGCTTAGCTCCATGGCAATCAATCTGTCACTCGGGTACCTTGGCATCTTTGTTGGTTCACCTGAAAAGCTCGTAACCCTGAGGTATGTGAAATCTGCAAACTGGATGAATACACTGCCAATCTTGGACACTGCTTCCCATGCTTCCTTGCTTACCCTGTGAGTCTTCAAGTCTTTGTCTAACCTGCAGATGAAATCGTAGAAGAAACCATCGTTGATCACTTTGAAGTCCTTCTCGCATGCAGGTGCAGTAAGCTGTGGGTAGCACTCGAAAATGGGATCCTTGGAAAGAATACCACATCTATCCAGCTTGGAAAAGACACCCTGTGAAGCTGCAGCATATACCAAGTATGAAGTCATCTTGAAGCTAAAGGTACGCTTTACGTTCCGCAGTTGCTCACCGATGTTGCTGCTAATAATTTCCGACCAACTGATTATAGAATCAACCTTGTTGATTTCAATGGTCCTGATGAAAGCATACATCCATGTCCGGAAAGTGTAGGCATTCGCTTCACCATTCAACCTGCATAGCAATTTGACAATATCATCCGCCTCCTGCACCAAATTGGATCGTGGAAGAGTTCTCGGGAACCTGGAAGGGGATCTAGGCTTCTTCATGAACCGGCTATTCATGATGCTCACACAGTCAGCTCTATGCTTTTCCCACCTACTGTCAGCATCCTGAATGCTAATAGAAGTCACCACCTTTCGTACTGGAATCTTCAAACAATAATCGAAGAATTCTGCATCCAAACGAATTATTGTCTTTCCCGCAACATCACGCACTGATCTGGATGAAGGATGATAAGATCTAGCACACTCCATCACAAACTCTGGCAATTGGGCTGTACACGGGAAAGCTGCAGCTCGAATAATTCCACTACTTTTGACTGCACGCATGAGTGAAGTCTTTCCAGCTCTGGATCTATCTATCAAATCAGAAAGAGGTTCTGGGCCTAGATCCGTGTCTCCTATGTCTGTAAGCTTAGAAGCAATGCATGAATCCATCGTGCTCTCTTTTTCATCTCCTTTTGCCATGGCTTTATCAATCTTTGTCTGAATAATTCTTTTTCTTCTAATTTGGCCTGCTTTCTTCAATACTGGTGCAGATCTGGACAATTCTTCAGATTCGGAGGATATTTGCAATGTATTGGACATTGATAAATGCTCCTTTTCTTTTATAAAGCACCTGTAATGAGTTCCTGCAATTTATTCAGACAAAAATGGCCACCGGAGCATGAATAGTGAATTTAAATTATAAAAATCTGCACTTTTCAAGCCTGCTGCCCCAAAAATTGGTGTTTAATTTGCACATAAAGAGAGCATGAATCCTTTCAATCAACACCTGAGCTCCTTTAACACCTGTGAAAACAATTGTGCAGATGAAGATGAACCTTCTCCAAAGCATGCGCCAAATCTGGAAGCTTTTAGCCTTTGTTAGCAATTTGTCTGTGCAAAATCCTTCCTCTAAAGGGGGCGCACTTTTTCTCCTTGCTGCAATTCTTTACCTGTGTGTTGAATAATAAATCCATATGGCTGCCCATGCTTATATAACCTTCACAATTCTATAATTAATAATTGCCCTAACAATTAAAGGCAATTAATTAATTAAAAATCATGCTTTTCTCTTTTAAAAATTGCATGTTTAAGGACAGCCATCCAATAAATTAAATTAATCCAATTTAATCCTTCACACAGCACTTAACTTTAGCCTCACAGTGTGCTTTGACCATAGCCACTGAAAATAGAAATTAATTTAATGATTTAATGTATTTAAAATCATTAAATAACTCCTAAATGGGGCGCACTTTTCCAAGGAGAGGGGCAGCCACTAAAATAAATTAAATTTAATTAATTTAATCCCTTTCTTTTATTTCTCCTTTGACTTTTTGACCTCCTCTAGCTTGGGCGCACTTTTTCCAAGGAGAAAGATTATTAAAAATAATCAATTTAATCACTTTAATCCTTTACCAAAGGGGGCGCACTTTTTTGCACATGTAATTCTATTTTTAAGAATTTTCACCATAATGGGATTCTTTACCCTGCAAGGTAGGCACCACAATCCCATGATCCACTTAAGTGATTTGACTTTGACAATGGGATTCTTTACCCTGCAAGGTAGGCACTAAAATCCCATGATTTCACTTAAGTCACTTTCCTTTTATTATATCATGGGAATTTTCACCCTGCAAGGTAGGCAATAAATTCCCACCTGCCTGCGGCCTCTATTTTTCCCACTGCAGCTTAAGTGACTTTTATAACACGGGAAAAAGTACCCTGCCAGGCAGGTATACAATTCCCATCCTGCCTGCGGCTTATGTTTTTCCCATCGCAGCTTAAATCCTTTGTTTTCCAAAAATGCGCCCATCCCCGCAGGGGCTTTCCTGTGCACGACTTCGCTTTTTCCCAGTGATCCAGACCTCCGATGATGACTTCCTCCGGGCAAAATGTGCGTGTATGTTTTCCAGCTGCTCCAGGCCAAAAATCGGGCTTACCCGGCGAAGGAGTTGTTCCAGAGAAATTTCACAGAAAACAGAACGGGACACCACAAAAACACGAAAAATTGCCAAAAGTTACAAATAAAGCCCAAAACTTAAAATAAGTTAAAATCCTTCTGGTATACAGGAATAATAACATATTCGCTTATAACGGAGTTAAAACGGAGCGCAAATAGCTTCACACGGGGCTCAAAATAATTAAATACAAATTTCCCGCAGACAAATCCCGACGACAGAATAAAACAATTTTGGGCATCTGGGTATTTGGCGAAAAGGGCTAATATGGTTATTTAGGATTATCTTGATGCAATACAGGAACTTTCAGGCAATAAAAACAACAAATGACCCACTATTTTAAAAGTACGAAATTTTTTTGAATTGGGTAGTCTCAGATTTCGGGGTGAAATCTGAGTGACACCAGGTTGATTGCGAGATTTGATCGCAAGGATGTGAAGCTCTATTACAGGGACTTGGCACAAGCTCTGACAAAGTGGACACGTTGATTCATACATCAACGAATTTCACGTATAGCAGTCATGGTTCCAAAGATGCCTGAGAAGAGGGTAGTGATGTTATTCATAGAGGGCCTTCATGACAGGATGAGAGGATTGGTCAAGGCTCTTAAGCCTAGGACATTGCATGAGGCCATCCAGACGGCATTGGACTTGAACACTTCCCCCACTTCTTATCATCCCACTTCTTATCAGCCCAATAAGAAGTTTCCCACGAGCTCCAAGCCATTTCAGAGCTCTACCATTTAGCAGAAAGTGCACCACCTCCTAAGGTGGATCAGGAGTCTCGTAACTAGTTGAGGAGGAAGAAGCTTTGCTTTCATTGCAAAGATCATTGGGAGCCTGGACATCGTTGCCTTGGTAAAGGCAAGGTGCATCTCATTGAGGTGATTTCAGATGAGGATGATGATCACTTGCCAGATACAGATGCAGAGGATGAGGGCAGCGGCCATGATGCACAGGGGGAGCAGCCCCAAGTAGAGCTTGGCGAGGGTGAGGCATTGGATTCATCCGATGTCACTATTGCTACACTCTCAGGAGTTCCTAGGTACCATCCCTTTCGGCTGAAGGGAGTGCTTAAGGGACAGCGGATTGTTTGTTTGGTTGACAGTGGAGCTACGCACAACTTCATTGATGAGGGGTTGGCTGCGAAGCGAGGATTACAGGTTGAGGATTTTGAGGGGTTTAGTGTACGAGTAGAAGATGGGTTTGCTATTAGTTGCACTAAGAGGATTCCACGGCTTAGTATTCAGATGGGGGACTACACATTGACCGATGACTTCTATGTTATTGGACTTGGTGAGATTGATACAGTTTTGGGTATTCAGTGGTTGCAGTCCCTTGGCAGATATGTGCAGGATTTCTGGAGGATGGAATTGGAGTTTATGGTGGATAGGAAGAAGATTGTGCTTAGGGCTCTTTCTGACGGTGGGCCTAGAGTTGTTTTAGCACGCAGGATGGAATCTATAGTACAGGCATGGAGAGGTTGCATGGGCAGCCCAATGTTTCATTTCATCCAAACCTTCTTCAGATAGTGAGCAGCCCTTTCATATAGATATCCAGTCCATACTGGATAAGCACGGCCCAGTGTTTTGTGACATTCCTCCTAGGTAGACCACCAAATAGAGGGTTTGAGCATGTTATAGAGCTTGAGGAGGGTGCTAAACCTGTGATGACTACGCCTTATCGCCATCCTAAGACATATAAGGATGAGATAGAAAAGGCCATTAGAGAGCTCTTGGAGATGGGACACATCCGCCCTAGTTCTAGTCCCTTTGCTTCTTCAGTTGTTTTGGTGAAGAAGGATGGGACCATGAGGATGTGCATTGACTACCGTGCACTAAACAAGAAAACCATAAAGAACAGGTATCCCATTCGTCGCATAGATGAGCTTTTAGACGAGTTGCATGGAGTTATCTATTTTTCAAAGATTGATCTTTGATCGGGATACCATCATATTCGCATTCGGGATGAGGACATTCACAAGACAAGCCTTAAGGTGTCACTACGGGCACTATGAGTTCTTGGTGATGCCATTTGGACTCACCAATGCACCTGCTACATTTCAGTCATGTATGAACCATCTCTTCAACCGCTAGTTGAGGAAGTTTGTGTTGGTCTTTTTTGATGATATTCTGATATATAGCATGACATGGGATGAGCATTTAAGGCATCTTGATGAGGTACTTAGTATAATGGAGACTCAGTCTTTATTTGCTAAGATGTCCAAGATGTGAATTTGGACTTACTGAGATATTGTATCTAGGGCACGTCATTGGGGCCAATGGGGTCAAGGTTCATCAGGAGAAGATACAGGTAATGCAGGATTGGCCACCACCCAGGAATATCTCTGAATTGCGTGGATTCTTGGGGTTATGTGCTTATTACAGGAGGTTTGTGAAGGCTATTCTCAGGAGTTGGTAGCTCCGTTGACAGATCTTACACGGAAAGGGGCATTTAAATGGACAGATGAGGCGCAGGTAATATTTGAGAGGCTCAAGGTAACTATGAGCACCCGTCCAGTTTTGGCTCTTCCAGATTCCTCACGACCTTTCATTTTGGAGTGTGATGCTTCGGGATTGGGGATTGGTGCAGTTCTTATGCAGGATTGCCATCCTATTGCCTACGAGAGTAGGAAGTTGAGAGATAATGAGAGATTGTATTCCACATATGATAAGGAGATGCTTGCCATTATGCATGCTTTGGAAAAGTTTAGACAGTATTTAATGGGTGGGAAATTCGTGGTAAGAACCGACCACAATAGCTTGAAATATTTCTTGGAACAGAAGGAGCTCAATGAGAGGCAACAAAAATGGGTTAGCAGAATCCAAGCATACGATTTTGACATTGAGTATGTCAAGGGGACGAAGAATGTAGTCGCTGATGCACTTTCCAGGAAACCCCATCTCGCTGCCCTATGTTCTTTGAGCGAGATTTCAACAGATTGGAAATCTCAATTGTTAATTGAGTATTCCAAAAATACTTGGGCATGTGACATTATGGATGGAAAAATTCAGGATGGCCGATATAAGGTAATAGCTGATTTGATTTTGTATAAGGGCAGAATTCACCTAGTTCCTGAATCTGAGCTTAAGGAGAAGATTATGCATGCTTTCCATGATGCACCACTTGCAGGACATCCGGGATATTTTAAAACATACAAGCAAATTAGAGAGAGATTCTCTTGGAAGGGTCTCAAAGATGATGTCTTGCGCCATGTCCGTGAGTGTATGACTTGTCAGCAGAACAAGTCAGAGCATACTTTCCTAGCAGGTTTGTTACAGCCATTGCCGATTCCGGAGCAGAAATGGGAAAGTATTTCGATGGATTTCATTACAAGTCTTCTCGTGGTGCAAGGGAATGATCGTATTTATGCGGTAGT
Source organism: Taxus chinensis (assembly GCA_019776745.2). Lineage (NCBI taxonomy): Eukaryota > Viridiplantae > Streptophyta > Pinopsida > Cupressales > Taxaceae > Taxus > Taxus chinensis. The sequence continues at coordinate 542,909,992 of CM034146.1, forward strand.
TGATCGGTTGACAAAATATGCACACTTTTTTGCTGTCCCTACCAGCTTTAAGGCACCTCACGTGGCTGATTTGTTCTTCCGTCAGGTATTCAGGTTGCATGGACTTCCGAAGAACATTGGTAGTGATCGGGATAGCAGGTTTATGAGCATATTTTGGCAGGAACTTTTCCGTTTGGTTCACACTGAGTTGACTCCGAGCACTAGTTATCACCCTCAGACTGATGGGCAAGACAGAGATTGTGAACAAGTGGATAAAGGGTGGTTATTTACGTAACTATGTTGCAGGACAGCAGAAGGCATGGGTAAAGTTGTTATATTTATGTGAGTATTGCTATAACACCACTTACCATATGTCTATTGGTATGACTCCATTCCGAGCATTGTATGGATATGATGCGAGATCTTTTGTTGATTTGGCGTTTGGGGACAGTAGAGCTCCCAAGGCTCAGGAGAGTTTACAGGATAGTCAGGACATCCTTAAGGTACTTAAGGATAATATTCAGCGGGCCCAGAATCAGCAGAAGATGTATGCAGATAGGCATAGGGTAGAGAGAGCATTTGAGGTAGGAGACATGGTATTTCTACGTCTTCAGCCCTACAGACAGAGTCTCAAGAAGAGTGGAGCTGAAAAGCTCAAACCGCGATTCTATGGTCCATACAGGGTGTTGAGGAGAGTTGGTGAAGTGGCATATGAGCTGGAATTACCTTCTGAGAGTAAGATACACAATGTCTTTCATGTATCTTGCTTGAAAAAGGCTTTGGGGCAGCACATTGTTTCTTCTGCAGAGTTACCACCTTTGGATGAGGAAGGGAGGTTGGATTTAGTGCCAGAGGAGATCTTGGATAGCCGAGAGAGGAGATTGAGGAATAGAGCTATTCGGGAGTTCCTGGTGAGGTGGAAAGAGTTGCCAATAGAGGATGCTACATGGGAGGGCGAGCCTATATTACAGCATCCAGCTTTACAGTTGCTTGGGGACAAGCAATCTCGGGAAGGGAGGACTGTAATGTCCCTCTTTCTCGAATAGTTCGATCGAAGACCTTTGGCCCTTTTTGTCTACCCGACGGCCAAAGGGTGATTTCAAGGGTGACTTCGGTTTATTAATTTTATTATATCGTGCTAAAAAATAAAATAAAGTACCACTAAAGCACATAATGAATTAATAGACTTTTTAAGTGACTTTGACTTAGGAAAGTACATGTAAATAAATTAATAAATTATTTAATGTGCTTTCCTAGGCAAAAAGTGCAACTTGCTTTGGGGAGAAATTAAATAAGCCAAAAAATGTGACTTGCTTGGAGAGGGAATAAATTAATTAAAAATTAATTATGCTCCTTTGGAAAAAGTGCGACTTGCATTTTGGAAGGGTTTTTTGGCTATAAGAGAAAAGTGTGACTTGTGTCGGCACTATGCAGATTTATTATTATTTTCTTCCCAGCAGTTAGCTCTAGAGCTTTGCAGACAAAATCCAAGGATGGAAACCCTCTAGATTATTCCTCTTGTGGACGGAACCCCAAGAGAAGTGAGAGAAGTTTCCATTCAGGGATCTTCATTGTAATCACAGGTCTTTTATCATTTCAGTAGTTCAAGAGAAATAAATTGCAGCAGTGTGCATTCAGTCTTCTTCTAGAGTGAGGCGACTTATTCTACAGTTGTTTCATGTAGTATCTGAGGTATTTTTCATGCTAGATAATTATTGTACATTTCAACATCAATTATATATCAAATTGATTTGGTTTGAATCATTTACGGCTGGGTTTTGGACAATCTTTTGTTATCAAACTATTTGCAGATTTATAATTGTTTGCTGTAAATATTTAACATCAGAAATCATTGTTCAATACACGGCTGAATTGTTTATGAAGAAATTTGTCAGTTTAAACCCTATGCGCCTTTTCTATATTCACCCGGTTTGCGGGGTTTGTTTTATTTAATTAATCTATCCAGTTTGAGTATGGTGTTCTATGGTTTCTTTTGACATTATCTGTTCAGATCCAAGCTTGAGCAATATATAACAGAAAAAATATATATTTAGGCAGAAGTGGTTTGGGATCTTTTACTCTGCATACAGAGTCAATTAAGAGGAATAGGCTTACCTCTTAACAAGCGGACACATTAGTGGTTGTGCATAGTGCCTTGCGACTTTGGGATCGGCAGACACTTGAGTATCATCAAACTCCACCCACACATTGGGATGCTGATCTTGAAGATGCAACACTGGTTGATGCAGAGGCATAGGAGGGATTTGTTGAGGTTCCATTGGATGGGACAATCCCTCATAGTTTCAGTGGCTTAGACTCAAACTGGGATTTCAATGCACTCTTAGCATATTTTGATTAGGAGCAGCAGTAGAATGTTCTATGTTTTTTTCATTTTGTAGTTGAACCGGCATTTTATTGTATGTATGTATAAATCCACATTGAGTATTATGTAAATTCTCAATTCAACTCTAATGTTATGTATTAAGTTTAACTTTTAGTCTTTTAAGGTTCTATAATGTATATGATGAATGCCTTATCAATGTTATCATATGAATATTTGAATGTTCCTAATATTTTAAAATTTCCCCCATTTTTTAATAGTCGTCTCCTGTTGTGCCCTACAAAATGGCCTCCCAAAAGATCCGTCCAGTAAACATGTACCCCTGTCGGCTGCCATCTCCATCTCAGAAACTTGATGGAACATGGCTTGATACTCTACAGGAGGTGCAATTATTGGGGTGCAAACTGTTCTCTTCAGAGCCAATAACACTTTGGCAACTCATGAGGATATGAAGCAGTTGGAATACAGACAGCTGAGCAGAATGGAAACTATCTCAAAGGTTGAGAAAGCAGTCACGGCTGAAGAAACTATACGGCAAAGAAGCTCGTTGCAATATGCAGAAATCTATGCATCAACTATTCTTTCAACTCCAGCTCACTTGCCTCTACTCTCAATGCACTAATCTTCGAGGATGAGGAGCTTGAGCGGGGACCTGATATCATTGTTCCTGATTTGAGTGAAGGTGTTGAGGCTCACGACACCTAATTGTTGGGTTGCTCCTGCTATGTTTCTGGTTGGATCAGATAATTTTATGTTTTTTCAGTTGGATGTAGAAACTTTGTATAAAAACTTAAAAAGTGATAGATGGTAATAAACATTGTATAAACTTTCCTTATCTATTCAGGCATTTCTCTTGCTATACTATTACTGGGGTTGGTGTCCTCTTTTAGCTTATCAACAAATAAAAATTAGGTGCTTATGAACCAGCCATTAGAAACTACTCATTACCTAATTGTACCTCCTATTTAATTTATCACAACTATAATTATGCTTGTTTGTCTAAGCATGAAAATATATGCAGCATGCATATGGCTCAAGATACAGATTTTTTATCACTACTTTGTGTCTTTACAATTAAGTTTCATATATTACCTTGCAAAAGCATCACTCACCTTTTCCTTCTCAATGCCAACCATTGCAGCCACATATTCTGCAGTGGTATTCTCGTCTCCAGAAAGCACATGAGTAGAAATCCCCAGTTGAGCAAGAGATTCAACAACGGTGGATGCATCTTCTCTCACTTTGTCCGCCATATATATGGCACCAATTAAACTATCATCCACTCCTACGTACACCACAGTCCGATCATTTGACACTTCCAAAGATGGAGGATCCCCGTATTTTACTCCTTGCCTATAAAATATGATGATTCCTTAGCAAGAAAATATTATAATTTAATGTAAGTATCTTATCATTAACAATAACAGACCATTCAAAACAATGCATCAACAAAAAGTATCAAACATTGTTCATGGCATTTCCTATGTAGCTTTATGGTCTTGTCTTTGTGAACTGAAATTGCCACATCTGAACTGCATTAAGTTTCCGTCAACTATTTGAAGCAAAGGATTGTAAAAGTCCTTGCCTATAAACCATGATCATTCCTTAGCAAGAATTAATCATAATTAAAGGTCATAAAGTTAGCATTAAAAGTAACAGACTATTCAAAACAATGCATCAACAAAAAGTATTGAACATTATTCATGCCATTCCCTACAGATATATAGAATATGGTCTTAAGGACTTTTACAATCCTTTGCTTGAAAAACTTTTTGATGGAAATTTAATGCAGATCATTCCTTGGTTAAAGGTAAGAGTTTAATCATTACCAGGAACAGACCATTCAGAACAATGCATCAATGAAAAATATTATACATTGTTAATGACATTTATAATGGAAGTCGGCTGCATCTGATCTGCATTAAATTTCCATCAACAAGTATTTCAAGCCAAGGATTGGAAATATCCAGTAGGAAGCGGGTTTAAAAATAAGAAAACTAAAAAAGTCAAATGCAGGAGGCAAAGTTCTGGGAAAATGAGTAGGAAAGATCAACAAATTGAGAGAGAGAATGAGGGAGTGGGAGAGATGGAGAGACGGAGATGGAGAGAGAGGGAGAGAGGGAGGGATAGGGGCAGATAGAGAACGAGGGAAAGAGGGGGGTAAGGGGGGAGGAGAGATAATTAAAATTAGGGACATAAATATCATTCACAAGTTAGATGAGTAACATTTTCAGTTCTTATGAAACTTAAGACTGTTTTTCCAAGGATATTGTAATCTACAAGTTTCTAAAGATCAAGAGGTATTCAAGACATTACTGGACAAGAAAAGTACATTGATTGATTATCATATGCAAACTAGAGCTAAATAACAATGAATTGTTTCAGACTCCACCTTCTAATTCATTCAACTGAAGATAAGAGATTATGGTTCATCACAATTTCACAATAGGCATTGCATCTGGCTAGCATCCAGTAGCTAGAGAGAGTTATTTTGCATTTGCATTACAAGTTGTTGATAGACATCTTTCTAGGAGAGGAAGCTAGACAACGTTATGGTTGGTTAAAACTTAGAACACATCTTCTGAGTACTTCCCAGGTAAGAAAACAAATCTTTCCACAGGCTGAGCAATGGTGGAGCACAGGTGCAACAAGTGGAGGTATCACATGAAGACGGTGCTGCTAGTGGTGGTGTCACATTGAGGTGGGTCGACATCGTTTGAAGTAAAAAAATTAGGTCACCATCGGTGACAAAGTAGAGCACCACTACCACCACCACCAGCACTTGTAAGGAAAGAAGGGGTAGACAACATATCTTTCCCAGGAAGGTTATTGATATATGTTTTTCTCAAGATTTTTCTGAGTACTTCCTGCGTATTTAATTTACTATCAATTATTTCTTCAAACATTGAGCAAGTACCTTTTCCATTTTTGATGACTGAGTTGAGGGGCCATCTGTCTCAACTTGCTTTATGTGCCCAGTACAAATTACTGACAAGATTTTCCAACTGCTCACCAATTGTTTTTAATATGATTTCCTCAGCCTCCTTGACTGACATATTGAGGGAGACTGCATAAATAACCTTGACCAAAAAAGGCTTGGTTAGTGCTTGTTATCCCGTAAAATTGACAAGGGCAATTTTACCGATAACCATACCGAAAATTTTGTTCGATCCCTCGTAAGGGATCTTTCGAGTTCGAAAGATTGTAAAATCCCTTCCCGGGAAATCTAGTTTTCGAACTTAGTCTTTTTGAGCCTTTTTTGGCTGGGCGCATGGATTTTCCTTGTAACACGAAGTTTTGGTGCGCCCCCTTAAAAGCCTTTGGCGCATGGTTTTCCATGTTAACACGCCAAGTTTTGGTGCGCCAAAGGGCGCACATAACTTCATGTCGACAATGCATACGGTGCGCCAAAGGCGCGCTCAATCTTCTGTTGTCAAATACTTTCGTGCGCCAAAGGGCGCACGCTTTCCCCTGTCGACAGCAGCTTTCATGCGCCATTTCAAAAAGTGGTTGGCGCATTGATGACAAGTTTTTCTATATGTATCAGTGCGCGCCCAATGTCATTTTCATTCTTTTTTGTCGAGCACGTGATCACTTTGGACTTGTCAGCCTCTGCTTCGTCGTTTTCGTCGCCCTGTGGACCCGCTCTCAATTTTTGCTATATATTCAGGTAAGAGGTTCTCCCTCTTTTCCATTTTGTGCTTTTGTGTTCTTGGTCTGGGCGTTTCTTGGTCTATGTTTTGGTTTGCTGGCATGTTTTAAGTGAGATATGTTTGAGCTGGTTTCCCCTGCCCTGTCCTGTTCCTTTTTCTTTCCTCCTTCCTTCCTCCCTCTTTCCAGATCTGCTGAAAGGGAGCTGTTTTGAAAGGGCTTGGTCTGCTAGACTTTTTATATGAAACCCTCTGTCCATGCTATCTTCGAAGTGGAAGAAAGATTGAAATATTTGAGTAGTTAGTGTAGTTCTGTGGCGCACTGGCGCGTTTTGTTGCAACAAAAACAGTTGCGCCCCTCGGTGCACTTATCCACCATGTTACATGATTAAAACCCGCGCCAATGGCGCAGCCTTTTGTCCTGCTACATCTAGAACTCATGCGCCTTCAAAGCGCGCCTTTTTCGCATGCTACAAGTATAAACCCCGCGCCTCCTTAAAAGCCTTGGGCGCACCATTTACCCATGTTACATCCTGATTCCATGCGCCAAGGAGCGCACCCAGCTTTCATGTAACACAAGCCTTATTCGCGTAAGTATAAAGCTATCAAGGCGCGGGCGCACCCTCCATTGCAGTAACATGATGTTGTGTAAACCCTTCATGCGCCGCGCCAAAGCCTTTGGCGCACCATTTGTTAATGTTACATAATTCATCCATGCGCCAAAGGGCGCACCGAACCTTCATGTAACATACTCTTTCCATGCGCCCTGCTATAAAATGCAACCTGCTTCATCCATGCGCCATGCGCCTTTGGCGCCAGTATAACCTCTGCAACATTCCTTTTCTGTGCGCCTTATCTATTTGGCCTGCCAGTTGCATTTTTCATGCGCCCTGCGCCCTGAGCCTTAAAATCTCTTAACTCTTTCTTCTGCTAGCTTTCCAATGGAAGATCAAATGATTAATTCAACCTTTTTGGATTGGGTCTCACTTCTTCTTCATGCAAATCAGCAACTGAGTTCGAAAGAACACATGTCTACGTCTGGCAAGAAGCCCACCAAACCAAGAGGAAAGGCTAAGCTGACAGAGGAAGAGATGAAATACAAATATCAGAGGGTCAGGATGCCCGAATCACAGGCTGAGTGCAGTATGGATGTCAGAGACTCAGAATTGGGTCACAGTGACATGGAGGAATTCTGGGTTAGGACTCAGAAAGTTACAAGAAGTCCATGGATGGACAAGTTAATAGGCAGTGCCCTGCACTTCGCCGGAGGAATCCCCGTCAGCGCTGTAAACAACGAATTGATGATGATGAGTAGCTTCTTCTTCTTCTTCTTCTTCTTCTCTCTATTCTCCGACTTTCTTTTCGAAATGTCTAAAATGTGTTGGCACAAATGATGACATCATCCATGTTGCATCATGGGATGATGTCATCCACCAAGTTGTCAAAGTCAACATGACTTTTAGATATTTTGTAAATATCTTTGTAGATAAGTGGTTGGCTCCATTTTGCCTTCTCTCTCCCTCATCCTCTATAAATACTGGAATACTTGTTGTATTCAGGGTGAACATTTTTTAGATAGAAATAGAAGTGAGGAGAGAAAGACTTTGAGCTTTCTTGTAACAGAAAAGAACAATAATACAATTATTCAGACTTTGTGCTCAATAGCTGTGTTATACATTAGATCTTTCTTACGTTAGATCTGTATGTGTTTAATCTGTTGGATTCATATCTACTTTTCCGTCATTTGTTTATCAGTATTGCTTTGTTTATTTATGCAAGTAGGTTTGGCTCTGTTTACTACCAAACTAAAAACATAAATCTTCTGACCTTTCTGCTTTGGAATTCATTTCTTTTCTCCCTTCGGATCTGTTCTTTCTCTTCTCCCTCTTTCATTCCTTTCTTTTCGCAGCCTGGAACACTCTACTGGGATGAGATCCCAACCCCCGAAGGCAGAATCTGTGAGACTTGCATAGGTTCCTGCTAGTGGAAATAGCAATAAACCAGTTTCGCTTTGCTATCTCAAAGAGGGGGCTAAGCCCTGCACACTGTTGGCTCGTCTATCCATAGATCTGTCCACGCGACAGATTTTCGGACCAACAGTGCTTGACCAAAGGAAGTGGAAAAATGCTCTCTACCTCAACCCCCCTGCCAATTACTATGATTGACTCAGCCTCCCTGAGTGATATATTCAGGGAGACTGCATACATTATCTCGACCAATAAGGATTGGTTATGTGCTTGACCAAAAGGAGCGGACAAGTGCTCTTTCCCTAAACCCACCTGTCCCATTCACCTCAAAAAAAGGAAAAACATAAAAGATATCATATGTGTATATATAGCATGAGTCAGAACAAGAAATTAAGAAATAAAAACTAAAAGAAAATAATTTCTTGGTTTTATCACTAATGCAACTTCTTGTCTCCAAGATACTTTCATTATTTCTTCATAAAAGAAATGCATAAATAGATGCCCTGACTTATGGTTTCAGGCTTGCATCGACAACACAACTATTCAAGCTATAGCTCTGATAAGGGGACCTATGCCAAATATGCCATGAAAAGAAAACAAAATGATTGTTTCCAAACAAAAGTTGAACTTATGATCCATAGGGATTCATCCTCGCCCTTGGGCCCTCTGTCCTTGTCCCCATTCTAATGTTCTATTCAATTACCGTTCCAGAGATTTTTGGAGCAGTACTAGGAGTCGCCTTTTGCAGTCCTATGTCCCGTGTCCCACCAAAAAGGAACTCAGTGGAACATAGTTTAAACCAGAATACAAGTAGAGAAGCCTTTAGATTATCTAAATTGTAAGTTGTATTATATTATAGTTCTTGCATACTTTACATCTTTTGATGGCAGTAAAATCTAAATGGATGATAAAGAAAATGAAGGACAATAATAGTGTCCTTGCATGGCTCTCAAGCAAGCTTATGATTTCTTGATGATAAGGCCTCATTAAAACAATAGGAATAAATCAGATATAACACAATAAATGGCCAACAACTTGATCCTGATCAACATGTTCAAAACTTTAGTTTTGCTTTAGAGGCCTCACTCGTATTCTTGGTATATTAAAAGATAATAATCATAGGAAAAAACCATTTGCTTTTGTGGCCAAACTTGATTTTTCAAGATTAAAATGTGTAAAGAACAAAGAATTGCGTTAGATGATCACTTTATCAGACTCATTTACATTAAGAAGGGTATCTTGTTTACATAGTGGTCAAAATGATGTGCATGGCAAGTTGAAATAATCTTTTTAGAGAGAAGAAAGACAGATATTATATTAATGTTCACAAATGAGCAAAATAGGTCGACAAGACTCGAGAGTACATTCAGCTACAATAGAGAAGTACTAGAGTAAAATTACCCTATCCTATGAAAAGTAACTAAAAACCGAGTGCTAAAGCTAACAAAGAGAACAAGAGAGGGTAAACCAAAAGTGATTACACCATAAGATCTAAGTCCAAGAAACAATAGTCATGTGAAAGACGGACCAATTTGTGAAGCATGGCCTTATTAGAACTCTTACGTAAGCAGTAAAGGCTCCATTTTTCCGAACTCCTACTAGACTTTGAGCAGCACTTGTAATCCTCAACCTTCCTATTGACCGAATACACATCCCATTATATTTTGTATCAATTTTCTTGGTGCTCTCGATCGTATTCTTCCTCTTTAGTTAAGCTAGCCTATTTGTCAACTCCTCCTCTAGATAGTTAGGTTGTCTTGTGCTAGTTCTCCCCTCACACTGGATCTCCACACCATGATCCTCTAGAAAATTGGGTGCAATATCTGAGTCTGCGTTGCCACTTGGTGCCAAATCTTACACAAACACAGTCCTTCCCTCTCCTTTGTAGGCATCCTAGCTCACGTCCTAATTAGTTTAGGCATTTGATGTTGATGTAAGATGTGGCCAAACATATTGTAGTAGGTTGACCACAAAGACTATATAATGTTATGTTTAGAATAAAGCAAACTAATGGTTAGTTGCATTGACCAAAGTCTAACATATGTTAGTGTATGACTATTATTAATTTTTTGGTTAGCTTAGGTTGTTGGGCGGTTTGAAATAGTTACCTTACCTACCACAACTGCCAGCCTTTTCATTGTAGATATGGTTGTGGACTAGACTTGGAGAGGAAGCTCTCGTGTGTGCAAACTCCTTGGCCTTATTTGTTGATGTGCTTCTTTGTTGACATAATACAATCAATGTTGCTCTCTATTTGTAATGATGTTGCTATTTATACTATAAAGTCTTCCCTAGTACCATTATATATTTTTAGACTAGGCAACTTACATTTCTAGCGTAGTTGCCCATATGATCCCAAGTCAATGAGGTGACCTACAGGGGAATTGTCCAACAATGAGTTGGAGGACAGCCAAATGAGTGTATGGATAGAGAATTGGACTACAAAAAATATAACTAAGAAAGAGAAGACCACCATGCATAGGAATTCTCCTTGTAGAATATCATGGTCAGACAATACATATGACAAGAAGTTGTATAACTACACGTCACACCAACTGAGGTCAGGTATCCATTTCAAGGTGAACATGCATAGAGGCCCAAACCACCCCTACCCCATAGTAGATTGAGTATAGAACCTGCAAAGAGATTGATTTCCAACCTCCTCAAGTTTTCAGCACGTCACAATCCATATTTTGAAGACCAAAGTGAAGAATAAAAACGAGAAAACAATAGACAACAAATCCTCTAGCGTTATTGCAATAGATTCGATAAGCAGTGAAACAAAGAAATGAGAAACATTGTCATCAAGGTTTACTAACAACAACAAAGAAATGAAGACCCCAAGAGAGGTATGATAGAGTCCTTAGAGAAGTGTGATTGAGCACGGAAAATATATATCAATTCGACAAACTAGGACATAAACTACAAGGGACTAGTGACTCTATAAATGTGTACACATATTATTTTAAATCTGAATCTCTTTGTTATATTTAGCCCTCTACTACAATATTTATCTCAATATGCTCACTATGTGGAAAATGGTGATTCGTCTTACCTCACAGCTAGTGGAAGCACATCCTTAATTGTCCAAGCAAGATCGTGAAACCATGTGACCAATGATCTTTGAGATATGAAGCTCAAACACTTGTGTTATGCACGATGCTCATCATATAGTACCAACTTGGGCCTAGGAAGTTATGGACGAAATGTCCAAGTGAACTAAATGTCCTACCAATATGTGTCATTGTAATGTCCCTCTTTCTCAATTAGTTCAGTCGAAGACCTTTTGGCCTGTTTTGTCTACCCGACGGCCAAAAGGGTGTTTTCAAGGGTGACTTCGGTTTATTATTTTATTATATGGTGCTCGAATTAAAGTAAAATAGCATTAAAGCCCATATAATGAACTAATAAACTGTTTGAGTGATTTTGACTTAGGAAAGTGCATTTAAATAAATTAATAAATTATTTAAATTGCCTTCCTAGCCAAAAATGTGATTTGTTTTGGTAATGGCCAAATATACCCAAAAGTGCGACTTGATTAGTGAAGCAAAAATAATTAATTAAATATTAATTATGTGGTGTTAGCCAAAAAGTGCGATTTGGCCTTTGGAGGTTTTTTGGCTATATGAGGAAAAATGCGGCCTGGGTAAAGTATTTAGAATATTATTATTTTCACTTAGCAGTTAGCACAGAGCTTTTGCAGACAGAATCCAAGGACGGAAACCCTTTGGATTATTCCTCTTGCGGACGGAAACCCCAGGAGCAGTGAGAGAAGATTCCATCCAGGAATCTTCATTGTTTACACCAGTTATTCAACATTTCAGCAGTTTCAGAGAAAGAAATAAATTGCAGCTGTGGGCTTTTGCACATCTATCTGAGTGGGGGCGGCTTCTTCTATAGTTATTCATTGTTGTGTCAGAGGTATTTTTCATGAAAGATATTTATTGTAATTCTCAGTAGCAAATATATCAAATCGGCTAAGGTTTTGGTTCATTTACTGTGGGTTTTTGGACTATCTTTGTTATTAAATCTTCCTGCATATTTATATTTGTATTGTTGTAGTATTTAGCTTTAGAAATCATTATTAAATATACAGCTGAAATATTTATAAAGAAATCTGCCAGTTAAACCCTAGGCGCCTATTCTGCATTTGCCCAGTTTGTCAAGTTTGCCGTATTTAATTTATCTATGCAGTTTCAGTGTGATGTTTCATGAATCGTTTTGATATTACCAATTCAGATCTGAGCCAGGGCATTATATATATATATATATATATATATATATATATATTTCAAGAAATCTGCCAGTTAAACCCTAGGCGCCTATTCTGCATTTGCCCAGTTTGTCAAGTTTGCCGTATTTAATTTATCTATGCAGTTTCAGTGTGATGTTTCATGAATCGTTTTGATATTACCAATTCAGATCTGAGCCAGGGCATTATATATATATATATATATATAAATATATATATATATATATATATATATATATATTCAGACAAAAATGGGTTTGGGATCTTTCAGTCATTTCTACAAACCTACGGATCATCGTTTTCAAGGAAAGAAGGCGAGGAAGGGCATCCAATGAGTATTCAATGAAGGGATTTGATCAATATAGATATTGATAGGTAAGAAGAAAATTGATCTCAACATAGCAATTGTGTTGATGCCAAGTAAGGCTTGAATAGGGAAACCTTATTTCAAGAACTAAATGCCAAAAACAAGTATTTCTCTACCCTAGATTGAATCATCTAGAGATATAAATCTGTGAATATAGAAACTAAGCCTAAAAATACCCTCGAATTGAAGGGGTTCAGTATCAAACACGACTTGGATAATGCACTTGGGAATTGTCTAGTTGTAATAAATCATAGCAAAAACATGTTAGTCAAAACCCTTTCAATACAATCCCAAGTAGTAGATCATAGACAGGGGCCCTAATCATCAAACCAATAGAGAACTATGTTTAATGACTATTAAGATGCATATCTTCAAAGGGATATCTTTTAAAAAATTGAAAACATTTACAATCCAAGACAAAAAAGTGAGTCATATCCATTGCAAATATGTCATTGTGAGTCACACTTCAACCTAAAATACGGTTAAGTGAACTAAATATCTAAGAGGGTACAAGTTCTCATGATCTCTGTAAGCTCCCTTTTCTAGAGGAACTGAATTCTAGAAAGATGTCACGGAGCATCTAGAAAAGAGGATGTCTCAATTTACTATAATTCCATCTAAAAGTCTATTAAACAATTGTCCTTAGAAGACCACTGCCAAGGATCCTCAATGATAATATCAAGTGCAAAAATATGGTCAATAGTTTGGAAATCTCTCTTAGAACTTGCTTTCCCCCTCCCTTAGAGGTTTTATTCAACAACTCAAAAAGATTCACATCAAACACTGTAGAATAGAGATTGGAAAAGGTATTCTTGATAATAATACTCAAATAGTTATTTGGGGTAGTGTTATCTCCCAACTTATGAATTGCATGAATGATGTGTTGTCACTAATCCTTACAGATCAAGAAAAATAAATCTCGTCATCAATTTTTCTTTACCACAGGAGCATTCAATTTCTTGTCCTGTCTAGGGGGTTCTACAACAACAATTCTATAAGAACCATGCTACATGTCCATAATTATTACAATTATAACATACAATGTTATTCTCTATGTACTTTGATAACGGGGTAAATGAGTTATAGTTTCTACTTAAAATTTCATAAGTATTTTTGCCATTGCCCCATGCATACCTATTTCTTGCATGTGTCCTACACTCCATTGCTTTATGACCAAAATCATTACACGCAAAGCAATAACCATAAAATGAACTTTGGTTCCTAATCATATGAGATGGTTTTAGAAAGAATGATCTTCTATGATTTCTTATGGGAACATCATGCCATTGGTTCTCACCTATGTTTTCTTCTTTAGGAGGATTGATCTTTTGAGAAAACTTATCTTCTTTCTTTGGTAGCTCATTAGCTTTTGAATTTGAATTCTTGGTGTCCCCAGATTTCACCCTGAAATTTGGGACTACCCTATGTAAAAAAAAATCGTACTTTTAAAGTAATGGGTCGTTTTGTGTTTCTATTGCCAGATAGTGTCTGTATTGTGTCAAGATATTCCCAGAGAGTCACATTAGCCAATTTCGCCAAATACCCAGATGCCCAAAATTGTTATATTCTGTCACTGGAGTTTGCCTGCAGGAAATCTTTATTTAATTAATCTGAGCCCCGTTTGAGGTAAATTGTGCTCCGGTTTAACCCTATTGTGGTCTTACATGTCAATATTCCCATATACCAGTAGGGTTTTAACCATGAATGAATCCTAGGCTTTATCTGTGACTTCTGGCAACGTTTTGCGTTTTTGGTGTTTTCCCGTTTTGTTTTCTCTGAAATTTCTCTAGGTCAATTCCTTTGTCGGTTTAGTCTGATTTCTTGCCTAGAGTATCTGGAGATCATCTATGGATGTTATGCCAGAAGGAATTTGCCACAGGAGGTTTGGTTCTCTCTGAAAAGACGAAGTCATGCACGAAAAAGCTTCTTCTGGGCAGGTTGCATTTTTTGGGAAAAGAAGATTTTAAGCTACAATGGGATTTTTGGTAGCAGCAGGCAGGTGGGAATTTTGCTAGCAGGGTACTTTTCCCATGGGGGCAAAGCCACTTAAGTCATGATGGAATTATTAGAGGCAGCAGACCTACCTTGCAGGGTGAAAATTCCCATTGTGAAATAAAAGAAAATCACTTAAGGCATTGATGGGAATTTCTTACATGCCTTGCAGGGTAATTTTTCCCATGAAGTCAAAGTCACTTAAGCTGCAATGGGAATATTAGATGTGGCAGGCAGGCGGGAATTTCTTACCTGCCTTGCAGGGTAAAAATTCCCATGATGAAAGTCAAATCACTTAAGTGGAAGAAGGGATTTTTAGAGCTGCAGTGCAGGGTGAAAATTCCCATCAAAAGTTGACTTCTTATTTTTAGAATTCACCCTTGCCAAAAAGTGTGACCCACCTTGGGTGAATAATCAATGCATTTAATAATATTTATTAATGTTTATTCACCCAATTTTGGCACCATAAATAGAAGGAAAGTCAATGCATGAAGACAAGCCAAAGTGAACTGAATGTAGCATGCTAAAATTAAATAAATTTAATTTATTTAATGGCAGCCATGAGCATGCACAAAATAGGCGCCCAAATTGAAGAGAAAAGCATGATTTTTAATTAATTAATTGCCGGAAATAGGAAGGGCAATTATTAACTATAGAATGATGAAGGTTATATAAGCATGGGCTGCCACATTAATGGAGTTATTAATTCTTTAGCAAGGAAGTGCAGCCCAGGCAATTTTGGTGCCCAAAGGAGGAATTTTGCTCAGAGGAAGGTGTTTTCACTGCTAGAAAGCTTCAAAGTTTGGCACCTAGGTTTGAAGGAGCTTGATTTAAGTCTGATTAATTGTCTGCATAGTATTACAGGTGCCCAGGTGAAGTTACAAATATTTATGCTTGCTTTGCATGCAAGCAAAGCCTCAAATTTTAGGCAGCGGACTTTATATGCAGATTTTTATGATAAAAATCAAGTGGTCATGCTCTGAATTCTGTCTTTGTCTAAATTAATTGCAGGTATTCATTACAGGTGCTTATATAATTGAAAGGGAGCTTAAATCAATGTCCAATACATTGAACATATCCTCCAAATCTGAAGAAATCTCCAGATCTGCACCGATTGCAAAGAATTCCTGCATAATTAAAAGAAAAAGAATTGCTCAGACAAAGATTGCTCCGGCCATGGCAAAGCATGATGAAAGAAAAGGATCAGCAGAATCATGCATAACATCCAAATCTAGATCCAGATCCATAATTGCAAAGGCTTCATCCTCTTGTTTCTAATGCATCCCGTGTAGAAGTCAGTGCATGAAAAATTCCTTCCAGAATCTTGTGCATGTGCTCCCAATCTTCCAATTGAAGCCTTCATTGAAGTTGCATTCACCCGGAGTGCTTTCCAGAATTTTTAATTGCTCATATGCAATTAAAAATAAAAAAAGATGAGTTATTTACGGCAAACATTGCACTGATGCATGTACAGGAGAAGAACTGCAAAAGCTTCAAGGATAAGAGGGAAGACAAGGCAAAGGCAACACCCATAAGAAAAATTCCAGATCCAGCCGCTTCTAGATCCAGCTACTTCCAGATTCAGTTTGGTGAGAATCAAAGGCAGAAGAATCAACTACATACATAATGTGAAAAAGGACAAGACTGCAGCTTTCCTCTTTCTTCTTCTTTCTCTTATTTCCTCCGACAAAGTAATTGAGCGATCAATTAAATTATAAAACCTAAGTGATTGGTTTAAAAGCCATTACTTGAAGAAGTCAACTACTTGGAAATAGGTGGCAGACATGCAAAATATAAGGTTCTACCTTCAGTTGCAAATCATGCATGTCATGCAAAGAGGAATTCCAGGAGGGAGATTGTCAGTTGTTTCCTTTCTGACTTCCACATGTGCCAGTTCACTAAAACCTTCCGACTTGTAATTTCCCCTCTACATTCTATAAGTAGAGGAAGAACCTACGGGTTAAAGGATCGGAATTTGTAAGCAGCATTCTTGTGTTCTAGACTTTGTGCTGAAATCCCTGATAGCTATTTGAAGCAAAGGAATAGAAAGGAGCAGATTTTTGGAGAACTTTGTGTCGACGGTGCATTTTGTTTCTAACTTTTTGTCTTAGATCTACTTATAAACTTTGTGTTATTCTAGATCTAGATCTGAAAACTACCTTTGCTTATAATTCTGTGTGTTAATATCTATTGGTTCCGTCTATGTGCATGCAATCAACTCTGTAATCTATTGATTGGGTTGCACATCTTCCCTCTTTCTTTCCTGTGTTTATATTATTTCCTTCTTCATTAGATATTTCCTTTCTTTAACAGCTGCAAAACTATATAGCTATGGTTCATGAGCTGCATGGTTAAAGTAATACCCCCATATAGATACTAGCATATTTAATTGACAAATCTTACACGGGAGCCTCACCGGTAAATGAGGGAGATTTATCTCATGACTGCCTAGGTTTTCAGCTATGTAGGAAATCTAGCCAACAGTTTTTCTTACTAACCACATGTTTTTCCTCATAGCCAACACCAGTCTTGATGAATGGTGACCTCTGGCGGTTGATTATATCATCCACAACTTAAGTGCTCTTTTCAAATTTTAAATTGCTTTTTAATTGAAAATTTGCATTCTCCAATTCCTTCCCCAGGGTAACAATTTCAGATTCTAACTTCTTACAATCTTCTTCCTTTGTTTTCAATTGAATCCTCACATTTTTAACTGTTCTCTTTGCCTCTTCAAGTTGTATCTTTAGGTTAATGATCATTTTTTCCTGATTCCTCTAGACTTTGTGACATTTTTGTTTCCAAACCACAATTTTCTTCTACATATTTTTGAATTTGTAATCTTTGTCTCAGATTTTTTTGCTTAAGCACTTTTATCTCACCTAAAGCACAGATGAGTTCTTCTTCAAGATCTACCTCTCCTTCATCTTCGACATCTTCTTCCTCTTCAGAGGTGTCTTTACTTGTAGAGGCATCATTTTTTATTTCAATAGTCATTGACAGAGTTTCTTCCCTGTCACTGTTTGATATGCTCTCATTGCTTTCCTCAACTAAGCTACTATCCTTTCTGGAATAGAATCTTTTTCTTGTGCTTACAAAACTTTTTCTTATATTCATTTTATTTGAAGCTTTTCTTGTGCTTACCAAACTTTTTCTTATATTTGTTTTATTTGAAGCTTTTCTTGTATTGAGGTTTGTTTTCCTTCTAATATCTTTCCTCATTATGATTTTCCTCATCAGCACTATCATCCTTATGTGGACATTTAGCAACAAAATGTCCTATTTTACCACAATTGAAACACTTAAAAGGTAGCTTACCTTTGTATTTGTCGGATCCCTTTTTAAGCTTTCTGATGAACAGGGCCTCCTCATCTTCTTCATTGCTTGATGCAAACTCTTTATTTTTTCCTTTCTTTGAAGCTTTGAATGTTGCTTCCCTTTTTGATGGCTTCTCTGATTTTGTCCTCATCTCATAGGCTATGAGAATTCCATGTAACTCGTCCATTTTCAACTGGTCTAGGTCTTTCATCTCTTCGATAGCAGAAACTTTTGCATTACCTTTTGAATTATTACAGATTCTTCAACTTTTTCACCAAGCCCTTTGATGGTGTTAACAATCTCATCCACACGAAGAAGATATGCCACAACATTTTCATCATCTTTCATTTTCAAGCTCTCGAATTGTCTCCTATGAGTTTGGAGCTTTGTCTTTCTTACTTTGCTCTCACCCTCATTGATGGTTTGAAGTTTATCTCAGATGTCCTTTGCCGAATTGCAATGCATTGCTTTGACAAATTCTGATTCTGATAAGCCACACAAAATTGCATTCATGGCTTTTGCATTATTTTCACTAGCCTTCTTTCTGGTTGTATTCATTGGTGGAGTTTGTGGCGTTATATATCCAGTTACTACTGCTTTCCAGATATCAACACCAAGTTTCATTAGATATGTTCGCATCCTTATGCTCCAAAGTGCATATAGTTTGTTTCGTCGAACAATGGAGCCTTGTTTGTGGAGAAGCCTTCTTGAACATGATGACTAGCCATGTGTGCTTCCGAGATCTACCTTCTAGCAGTTAGACTATATCCGAAGGAACCGGCTCTGATACCAATTGTTAAGCACATGCTTATACTGAGAGGGAGGAGTGAATTGATATCAGATAAATTTTTACTTATTAAAACTTATATCCACAAATAAAGCATTCAAAGGCATTCAAATAACATAACACAGTGCAACAACAGATTTACGTGGAAACCCTCTCTCGAAAAAAACCACAAAATAAGACTGCTTGGATCTACCATCCAAATCCATCTCAAAATTCAATAATTTACAAATGTTCGTAGGCACCAACCTATTGAAGACACCAATCCCTCAAGCCAAGCACCAACTGAGCTAATTCGTGAGCACCAACCCTCTGGAGACACCAATCCCCAATTTTGTGAGGCACCAACCTCAACAATATAAGCTTCCACCTTTTGTAGTTGCTTCTTCAACTAGATGATGGCTATTTTGCTTCTCTTCTTCTTCTCTAAATCATATCAATCCTTCATAAAAATTTGTCCTTCATAAAATTATGTTCTTCATAAAAATATGTTCTTCACTAAAATTTTGCTTGTACTTGAATGATAAGGCAGTTTATTCCAATATCTTCTTCTCTTCACTCCACGCTTCTTATACTTCAATGATGTATCAAATTCATTTCGCTTGCCTATGTTCCTTCATCCTCTCATCTATCTTTTATAGCCCCTTGATACCTCTTCACGGAGGGATATGCCATTTCAATGGACACATCATTTTCTCAAAAGAGGTGACCCTTCATTTTTAAAAATCCTTGGGCACCAAAATGAATTATTTTTAACTTGGACGACTTGTCCCAAACATGAGCACCAAAATGGGGGGGCCTAAAAATATTTCTCTTGGGCCCTCTAATTAAATGTTGTCCCTTAAATAAATTGCTGCTCTTTATTGAATAAATAAATCACTGGTATACAATGTGATTGCTGTACATTACTGTTATTCTATTAAATCCGATCGCTGTGCATTCTCTTTTGGCATTAATTAATGACCGTGCATTCTCTTGTGACATCAGCAACCCCTTTGACATCAATGACAATATTTCCAACACAAAGTTGTTTACATTCATTACTACTTCTTGCTAGTTCATTTTATATTTCCAACAACACATAACACTAATTCTAAGTTCTTAAAGCATTAACACATCAACTTGAAGTAGATACCAAATGGGATGATATAATGTGATTTTGAAAATTCCATTAAGCAATTGCACTTAAGAGTTGCCAAATCAGAGACTAAGATGGGGAAACTCTGACCAAACAGCCTCATTAAATAGCCTAAGTTGCCAGGGAATGGAAATGGAAACGGATCTGAATCGTGGAAACGTCCATTTTCCAAAAACCCTTGGAAACGAAACGGCGCAGAAATGTCCATACAATAAATTATAAAAAATATAAATATCTATATAGAAAATATAATACTCATGTTTAGTCCCTAAAAGATACAACACTTTAAAAATATACTATTCACAAAAAATTCAAAACATTCAACATGCTTTATTGGGGTGTTTGACTATGGCAAGGGGTTGGGTTAAGGATGGGTAAGGTTAGTGATAGTTTTTTGTTGTGATTTTTTGTTGGAAAGCTGCCACCAGAACCGCCCAGAATCGATACATGCCCGAGCATTTCCAAGACATTTCAGATCGTTTAAGTTCTGGAACATTTTCATTGCGAAACATGGGGCCTTGTAAGCGATCTTTGCATCTTAGTAAATAACATTACCATAGGGAAGGCAAGTGACCACACCATTTTTGAGAAATTCTATTTGAAGCCCCTCACAATCTAAAACTTCGTTAGTTCAAAAATTTCGAATATATTTCTTAATGTCGGGTAAATAGAATAAAAGTCAAGGAGGTGCATAAGACACACAGTCAACAAACTGATCTAGAATATTGTAGAGCGCACCAACATAAGATACCTAGCCCTGGGGATTAATGTCTAAAGTGTGGCTTTTCCTCAAAAATAGGGTATGCAAAAAGTTCTTTGGAGAAAGACAACTTGCATGAATTAGTGTTTCCTACTCAAAATAAAATCACATTTCTTCAGTCAAAAAACACATTGATAGTCCTTGTGGAGGTTATGTGAGGAAGGTCATGGGCCAAGAAGAAACAAAATCTCCATTACATAGATTTACACTACTCTTGTCTAAACATTTCATTGGAAAAATGCCATGTGGGTGCAAATATGTAGAAATAGAATGATGATCCTGTGGGGAAATTGATCAAGTAATGCCTCCCAAATGACACAGGATAACAACCCAAACTTGGTCGTGGCTGTAGAGAGATAATATTAGATCGGCATGAAATAGGAAAGGCAGAAGGAATACTCAATGGCATACCAGCCACCAGAGTGAATCATGGTGTGGTAGATACATTTAATTTGTATCTCTAAAGCAATGGCCATCATTATTTTGCACAAATCTCCCATAACTTTGGGGATAAAACTACTATTTCATCTAGATGTTTGGGTATCATTCCTACATAACAAAAGAATCATCACCATATTAAATATGGAACCAATTCTTAATAGATGCTTCATCTGGCCTTTTGTATCTTATCAAGATGCATATATACACTCTTTCAACAATTATATGCCATCCATCCATTAAGCCTTACAAAAGGTTTTGATCTTCTTCCACTACTTTAATATGTTTGTACAAGGAATATCCTATGTTGAGCATGGCTAGCCAATTTCAATTTTACTTGAGTGCAAGGTTCATATCTAAAATTCATGTTTACATGTATGTGATGATCTTCAAAGAAACTACCTTATTGCTTTTTTACATTGAAGAGAGAAAGCCTCATAGCTTTTGTGCTGGAAACACTACTACATTGTACAATGGTAATTGTAACACTGCATTTTTCTAGTTCCTTGATTTGAAGTACCCATCTAACATCATGATTCTTCTTGTATTCTGCATTGATATTTTAATTATTTAGCCATGAGTTTGACCTGGATTGGATTGTAGACATTGAAATGTTATATCCGTGTAATGTCCCTTTCTAAACTCTGAATGAGAATCAAAGGAGACAACACAAACCCCATGTTAGGAATATTATGTTAGTGCTCCTTGATTGATTAATATTGTAATGTGTGAGAAATTATATTATCTATGATAATATAAGATCGTATTGTTAATGGGATTATAACAACCCACGTAAATAGGTTGAGGGAGTTGGAGGAGTTGCAATAACCTCCTAAAATATAGGAAGTTCATTTCCTATATATATATATATTTGTAAGCTTCATATTATTGAGCACGGGAGAACACTAAATATCATTCTTGGTTATTTGTTTTTTATATCTCTGATCATTCTGTAAATCTGATCCAGCACTTTCATTTGGTATCAGAGCGAGTTTGTAATCTTGCCTGTGATGGAAGCAAAATAAATTTTAAAGGGGAAATTTTTAGTTCTACTACTATTATGCCCCTATGAATGAGAAAATCTGAGTGAAGTTCTTTTTTTTTTCTACCATACATGTTTAAGGCCGTCTATCTATGTGACCTAGCCATTGAATCCAGTATAAGGTGGGATTAAAGTATATTGTTTGTGTGGAGTGATTCCATCCACAAGCCTAAAGGCTTAAGCGATTTTCATCTGCATGCGTAGTGAAAGCTAATATCAAGGATAGAAATAGAAGCAGTCTTTGATTCAGACCCGTATAGTAGTACTCTTTTCATTGACTTCATCAAGTGCATACACTGCCCATGCATATTCTATTACCTTAGCCAGATTTGATGGATTCGGCGCATTGGTCCTTGCTTTAGATCTGCATCCGCTTTGATTTGCATTTAGCTTGTATTCACCTGACATGTGTACAGCGACCTTCCAATCCTTCATTCCCCTATCTAATTAACTACAGTGACTTCACACACAATTTTTGCTATCATCATACCCAGGTGTCAATCATACCTGCGTGCATCAACTCTGCATAGTCGTCCTTCATTGATCCTTGTGGAAAGTTTTATTAATATTTGATTTAAATTCATTTGTTTTGGATCCTCTTTGCACTGTGTTAAGACTCACTAGTGCTCTGAAATGGAAGAATAACATTTCCACACATGGTCTCATTGTACTCACCTCTCTTCGCTAACATATTTGACCATACAGTTAACAATTTAAGTAAAAGAGACGTGTGATTTCTTTTTATTTGTTCCTGATATGTTCGTTACCATGGGATTGGCCAACACTTGGCATTCAATCACCTTCATACAACTTTACATTGAATATGGTCGATTATACGTTACCTGCTGAACTGGTTTGTAAGTTATAATCTTCATACGGTTCACATTTATACATTGTATTAATGCAGGGTATCTATCTGTGTGACCTGCGAATACAGTTATTTTTTAAGGATGGTTCAGACCCGTACAGTAGTACTCTTTTCATTGACTTCAATACATAGCATATTCTATTGCCCTAGTTAGATTTGATGGATTCGGCGCATTGGTCCTTACTTTAGATCTGCATCCGCTTTGATTTGCTGATTTGCATTTAGCTTGTATTCACCTGCATGTGTACAGCGACCTTCCAATCCTTCATTCCCCTATCTAATTAACTACAATGACTTCACACACAATTTTTGCTATCATCATACCCAGGTGTCAATCATACCTGCATGCATCAACTCTACATAGTCGTCCTTCATTGATCCTCGTGGAAAGTTTTATTCAGATTTGATTTAAATTCATTTGTTTTGGATCCTCTTTGCACTCTGTTAAGACTCACTAGTGCTCTGAAATGGAAGAATAACATTATTACTCACCTCTCTTCGCTAACATATTTATAAAAGGGGTCGATATGTTAGGAGTTTGCATTCAATCACCTTCATACGACTTTATGTACGGTACATTGTAGTTGTTTCGGTTAATACCTATTATTACTATATGGTCGATAGGTTGTATGTAGGTTATTACCATAGGTCTATAGGATACACATTTTAATGGGGTTTGTATAGTGTTTCAATACAGTTCCATTGTTAAAGTTGAGTCAGTCCGTCAATATTATTGTCACTTTGTTCGAATTTTCATCAATGTCTTGTCATTCATTATAAAGTCCCATGTTATCCATTCTATGTGTCTCATAAAAAGTTTAAATGTTAGTGTCAATAATAAAGTTGTCAATATTTTTATCATCTTGTTACTGTCAAAAGTTGTAAAAATAAAAAAAGTTGCCTCACGGACGCATTTTCGTTGGAACCGACGTCCACCTTGTGGGGGTGAATTGTTTAAAGAGCCTAAAAGTCAAATCAAGCTGAGTTAGCAACCTTTCACTGGAGGTCGGAGGCAACAGAGGAAGGAGGTCAATCTGCGACCTCTCGTTAGTCACCTACGAAAATGCCGCATATCAGTTATAGTGGCATTTTTGTGGTGTGTGTTTGCTTACAGTTCGAGCATTGTGCTTTTTGTTATGTGCCTGTTTGTAGCGTTCTTGTTTTCAATAAGTGGAAATTTCACATTGAGGGGAGAAACATGATCCAATGTTCCATTTCTGGTATTTAATTTGTGTGTAGGAGCAACAGAATTCAGCAGAACTTCCTCTGTTATTTCGTGCGGTGAAAGGTGATGAGGGCTAAAAATAGCACTTGGCACATCATGATGTGGTTGTAGATAAACCACTTGAAAACCTTCATTTTTGGTTTGTGGTACTCCAATTGAAAACCACCATTTTCGGTTCGTAGTTAACCGTTTGAAAACCATACAATGGGTTTGTGATCATCCTACAATAAAAATCACCTAATCATGAAAGCAGGTACAAGTACAAAGATAGGTTTTCCCCATGTTCGCACTAAGGGGGGAAATGTTAGGAATATTATCTTAGTACTCCTTGGTTGATTAATATTGTAATGTGCGATAAATTATATTATCTATGATAATATAATATTGTATTGTTAATGGGGTTATAACAACCCACGCAAATAGGTTGAGGGAGTTGGAGGAGTTGCAACAACCTCTTAAAATATAGGAAGTTCATTTCCTATATATATTTGTAAGCTTCATATTATTGAGTACAGGAGAACACTAAATATCATTCTTGGTTATTTGTTTCCTATATCTCTAATCATTCTGTAAATCTGATCCAGCACTTTCACCCCAATTGATAGTAAACTGAATTTTATGACAGCTAACTGAAAATTATAACAGCAGTAAACCGCAGTCTAATTTTTATAACAGCAACAACGAAAATTGCGACATTCGCACCATCCAAAGCATGTAGGGACACTTACAAATAATTTAAAACCAATATTAACCAATAAATCAGCCTTCAAACCCCAGTTGGAAATTAAATAAATGACAGCAGAGAACACCATTACAAAGTGGCTAGAAATGAATGATTCCAAGCTCAAAAATGAGGTCTTAATATAGATTTCAGCTCCTAAAAATATGAAGAATGCAATGATGGATGATTTGGAAGTTGCCATGCCCTAAACCACCTAACTCTTCCCAAAGGTTGGTCCCTCCCCTAGGGGAGGGGCTGAAAATCACTGTAGACTCAAATCCTAGCTGAGAATCTGCAACAATCTTCTTGAAGCACTTTGAAAACCCCAGGATGGAGAATTCTCAATAAATTGAAGAATTTTCATTCTTCAATCAAGCAAAGAAGGCTTTCGTCCTTCTTGTTGGCCACACCAAAGGATTTTCACCCTTAAGTGGAAGTAATTGGACAATCAGCCCATAAACCATGCAAAGTTAATTTTTAGACAAGATCACCATGCACAAATGAGCAAAGTGACCCCTTTTATACCTTGTTGTGGCACCAAATCCAATTAGAAAGCTTCCAATTAGGACCGACCTTATAATAGATATTTTTCTTTTATTTTTTCTTTGGCTTTTCACCTTCTTAACCCAGCCTGCCTATCTTTATGTAGAAAACTATAACAAAAGAATGCAATGCTCACAAAAATAACTGAAAAACATGAAAAGTACTTCCCTTGCTCATTTCCCTCTTACCCATAAGAAGTGGAATGGGCTCAAAGTCTCCAAATCCAACTAGTTTCGAAAAGGGGACATTACAATTTGTGAGCTAGCCAAGGTGATTCAATAGCCAATATTTGATGTCTATATCCTTGTTTGGAGACATTACCTTGTCGCAACATGATCATGTTTAAACTATTTATGTATTTTACTCTTTTAAGTGCAAGCTCATTGACAACACTATATCACACTCCACAATTTTAGGTTTACAGTAGCTATATGGATAATATTTACTTAAATAATGCATTTTTATTATTTGATGATAAAATATATCTCATTTCATTTGATGCTTTGAATTGAGGATTGACAGTGTGAACATTCTAATATTTAATGATATCGACTTAGTCATTTGTTAGTCCGCTTAAATTTTACTTGAGTATTTAATGTTTATTATTATCCTTTATAGAGCAAGTGGTGCTTCATCTAGTGTTGTGGAATGATGTGCAGGATACAGGGATCCATGATATCCATATGAGCTCTAGGGATACATAAGCCATAGGTGATGAATGAGCATAGGGGGTCATTCCAACATACACATCGAGGTAAAAACTAAAATCTAGGTTTTTTAGTAAGAGATCATGTCCTTCTCGAGCTTGTTCTTTTGATATATAACTCCAACATATATTTGAACTCGAATAAAACTCTTTCTATACATCACATTGTTGGTTATTCTCCAAGTTGATGGCATGGCATTGTTCGGCAGAAGTATAGTGGTGGCTAGTAATACTTGTTGGAAAATGAAGTGCCATTGTTTGTTGCCATGAAATGGAATCTTTATCTTGGTTTTTGAGGAGACAAGAGCATCAAATAGTTCATGAATTATAACAATCATGTTGGTGAAATAATTTGTCACAATGCAAATTATTGGTTTTCACCAACAGTCACAAAGCTAAGCCCCTCCTTGGGTATGGGGAGGCTCCCATTATTGAATGTAAACTAACTAAAAACTGTGGGGTGGCCATTAGGCCGGGGATCACACAGGAATACTCCACTAAACCTGTCGCAAAGTGCTTCTATAGTGTACAAGGGATGAATTTTCTTGGGAAGGAGGTAAAGGGGAGTAGGAGAAATAAGGAGAGGGGGTTAATGTTGTGAGTAGACTTACAGAATTCACATGAATTAGCCAGAGTAGGTCCACATTCAATTACAAGAACACAACAATGTAAGATATCAGTAAGACTAATAAATCAGAGTTCTACAGATCCATTAATCTAGGACACAAAGTTCGTTCTTGGTTGTACAAAATCACAATACTTGCAAAGTTGGAGAGTAGAGAGGATATAGGAACATAGACAAAGAGATAGAGGAAATGTAGCTTTATTGCTTGCAATAGTAGTGATACAAAGCCCAACAACTATCAACAATCAAAAATTGCCAACCTTTTGGAATGGAGGAGTCATTCCAATTTATAAATTTACAATATGACTTTTCATCTTCCCCCAACATGACCTTTCACTTTTTTATCACTTGTGACCTTCCATCTCCTAAACTTGAGTTAATACATTCAATTTGCACAAATACAATATTACATTCCAAAACCCGAGTTTAGGACCCTTCATATTCCTCTTCCTGACAAAAATTTGGAAGTTATTGTGAAAATCAGCCAAATAGTCGGTCCAGACAGGTTGGTGGAGAACTGGAGGAACAGTGGAACGTTCCCTGTGGGCCTTCAAAAGCCAATTTGACCTTTTCCTTTATATTGCAGGTTGGGCAGTAAATCGGGGAACTGAGGGAACGAATGAACAATTCCCCCAGTTCCTCATTCGTCCGAATTAACCGATCCATGCACTGTCCTCTATCGGTATTTGCGGGCGGTCGAGGTACTGACGAAGCGGAACAGTTACATGAGTTCCTCCACTGGTCGACATATCTGATCCCCTTGCACTTTGTTCCTTTATCGGCGTGTGCATGCGATCGGGGAACAAGAAGAACATGAGAACAGTTCCCCAAGTGCCATCCAAACCAGATTTCACCAACTTCCATGCAATGCGGATAAGGCGGAGATGAGGGGAACAGGTGGAACGGAAGAACAATTCCACATGTTCCTTTGAAGGCCGATTTTGTCCAGATTGCCCCAAAAACTTATAAATTTTGGCTAACTCCTAGATTGTGAGGCTTAGCAAGAGGAGAACAAGGACCAAACGCTAAGGTTTTTGCCCATGACTTGAAAAATGTCTGCAAACCATTGATCTTTGAATTTATTTTTCATGAGGAGTCTTGATCACTATGCAGCACCAAAATGACTTGATTTTCCTGCTTGATTCCCAACATCAATTTCTTCCACAAATTCTCCCTAAACTGCCTTGGTTGCATTCAGAACTCTCCTATGCAGCTCCCAAGTGGCTTGAATCTTCCCTGTCAACTTGCGAAGGGTGTTCACCAGTTGCAAAATGGTCAAAAAATGGCCCTTCCTACGCCTCTGAGGATAGTCATTCTTCCTTGAATCTCAGTGATCTTTTCCATCACCTTAGGAGTAAATCACTGCACATGAAACACACTAGGAAATCTTGTTAGCACGTTCCTCTAGGCCAAAATGAAGATGAAACTGAGGACAGGCTAGCCTGAGGAAGGATTCACAGTGACCGAGAGAGGAAATTTACAAGTGTTGGCTTAGTTTTCATGGCCAAAATTTTTGATTTTGCATGCTAGTCATTTAGCATGACAACAAATCCTATGGTAAGTGTATATTCATATTAATTAGATCTTTGAGGTTTCCAAAGGTGAATATAATATTTGTGTGTGAATTTGAATTTGAAAAAAGTAGGGAAAGCAATGTTACTTGTTCGGATATAATGCATTTTCTCTTACAATCCATGAATGGACATAAGATCCTTGATCTCAAAAATGTTAACATGGAAGAACTAACTAGCTTGGAAAGAGAGACTTCCGTTGGTGCATATGGAAGCATCATTCCTATTTGGTGAAAGGAGACCGCGGTGCAGCCATGCATGGGCCTTGCATGTGCAAATTGCAGCTCACACAGGTGGGTGGCAGCCCTTGCGAATAAGCAAGGGACATATATAGGTGTACCCTCATTCAAACACACAAGTGGGTCGCAACCCTTGGGAGTAAACAATGGAAATATATAGGTGTACCGTCATTCAAACACACAACTTTCATTCCTTCCTGCATGCTGGAGAAGAGAACAAGGGAATGTAGAGAAACAACCCACTTGAAGAAGAGCATATTTTCGAAGGCATATAAGTGTTTAATAGTTGTTCATTTGACCTGACCCTCAAATGCACCATCACATACTCATGGCATCAAAATTGGAGTACAAAATATATTTTTCCATAGTGAGCTCCATGTCTTCAATCAAAACCTTCTCACATTATCATCATCTCCTTGAAATTCCTTTTTTGAAGTTTCATTTGTCTTGCCAACTCAATTTTGATGAAGGTATACACATACTCCTATGATTTAATCGTCCATTGATAATGATTTTCTCCTTTTGAATGCATACTTGAATTTGCAATTTGGATTCTTCTTTGATTGGGACCAAAACATTTGGACCATTTTCATGCTTTTCTTGATCCAAGGATAAGATTCCTTCTTAATATTTTCTCCTTTCCCATCTAGCAAAGAAAACCTACCTACCTTCTTGTCAAGTCAATTCAAGTTTATCCTCGAGGATTTGCTTCCACAACATCATACTCAATGACCTTGTGAATGCTACTTTGAGAACTAATTTATTTTTTAATTTGGGTTAGCAATCTCTAAAATATCAATATCATATTTCTTTTGATCAGGTAGAATCTCCACAGATCACTCTTCAATTAAAGGAAAGGGTTTTATGCGAAAAAATAACTTCCATTCAATGGATCTCCTTTCCTAATGACAATTTGAATATAGAAAAGTAGATTTGAACTTTCTACAAGTTCCAAAAAACAAAATTCAATGTTCTTATCCAATATGAAAGTTATGATGGTTTTCCCTTTCTGGCAAACTATAAGAATGGTTCTTCAAGTGATATCTACATTGATAATGCCCGGAATTTTACTATGACCACTTGTTGGAAATGACACTAAATTCTCTTCTGATTGGCTCTACCCTCATTTGAAATTGACTTGATATCTACATTGATCCTGCCCAGAATTCTAGAAATGGCACAAAATTCTCTTCTGAAATGGCTCTAACTTCATCGGAAACTGACATGAGAGGAGAGAAAATCACATCACAATACAAGGCTTTGGTTTCGACAGAGAAATGGCAGGTCTAAATGGTTGACTTTTTTAAGTTTTATGTACTGCACACCTCTGAATGACTATTACGACCATGTCTCAACAACTCTATGAAATTCTCAGCACGGTGTGAACATCTTCCCAACTGGCACTTAAACAATGAGATATTGCAAACTAAAACAGGGTCATTTTCTTGGAAAAAAATTAATGCTGACCACTTTTGCTGCTTGTCCAAATCATTTATATGCATTTAATTTAAAAGTGCTATTTCATGCAATTTCTGAGGACTGGATATTAACGATTATAATTGGTAGAATGCAAACTTACAAAGTTATTGTGATAGGCATTCATGATGTTTGGAAATACAAGATAAAATATTCAGCAATCACAAACAGGATTTAAAACCATACTATGAGCATGCATGTTTCAAAGGTAGAAAATCCATTCATGATCCTTTGGCAAAGTATGCAAGGAAAATTATATTGATATTTAGTCTCTTTTCTTAGTTCAATAGGGTCATCATTTTCAATTTTACAGATCCTAAATTGTGTCACATGAGAAGTACCTGCAAAGCCACTCAAATGTGCCAACTGAAACCCTTTTCTCTTCTACAATTGCTGTTGCACCACATCCAGGCTCTTGAGCAAATGTTCCGTCCTTTGCTTGTCGACAAATGCATTGCATGAACTACTTTAAAAGCTAGCATTTCTAGCAAGAGATAATGACCAAACGATATGCTATCCAGTAATTGACATTTTACTAATTTTTATCTTGGGAAAGTCACGAGTTTATATCTTTAGAAAGGAAAAGTAGACAGTCATAATCTTACATCATATTCAAGAATTGCAAATTAGCTCAGAAATAAAACCAAAATTAGCCAATTAGCTCAGTAATAAAACCATTTTTTGTCAAATTGAATCAAGAAACGCCATATCATAAAACAATACCGACTTCAATGAGACTGTAATACAAAATAATTGGGCCAATATATGCATACTTTATGGTTCACGTGACAAGGAGAACTTGTAGGAGTACAATTACAAAATCGTAGATGAGGTTGAGGGCTGGCAAGCCAAACCTGAGAATTTTGAGAATTTTACATTTTGATTAAAAATCTCATGCTAGCTATGGTTGAAAAAGATCACTCCTAAACAATTTGGATTTAATTTATTTCATTATTTTTACTTTAGTACAATTAAGATCAGTCATTTGAATTCAATCTCTCATTGTTTCTTACTATTAGGTCTAGGTTATTCTAATGTTTTTAACATCTCTAATGGTTTTTTCCCTAAATTATCTATCAAACCCTTTATTTGTCAAGTAGGCTTAGTAAAACTTCGAAGGAAACAAGTGCTGTATACAAACACTGGATTACCACAAATCTTCACTCGATATCAAGAGACATATAACACATGGAGGAGGGAAACTTCACACAAACAGTAACCTTCATACAAGAGCATTATGTATAGAACAAACTGTAGAATAGAAACACCACATAAAAATAGGAAATGAGTTCATCACTTAGAATAAACAAAACACATGAAATACTCAAACCATATTGTAATTACGCCAATAGGCATTGTACAAGGGCAAAGGGAGGTGGTTGTGGTGAGGTGTAATGTCCATGACTTGTTAACAATTACTTTTTCACATTAAAATTGACATCTATTGGACCGTCATAAGTAATTTTAACCTTAAATTTGGCACCTATGTTACCGTCACTAAGAATTTTTTTTCTTGGAGAAGGCAGTTGAAAAATTGTATTATCTTGGCCATAGTGGAGTTGGGAGCCCATCTTTTTTCGCATAAATATTTTTTATGCCATTTGTCACTAATCAGTGGAAAAATCGTGGATAAGATAATGGCCTTTTCTCAAAAATTGTCATTAATCAATATGGTATGTGAAAAATCTAAGATAAGGACCTTGAGATTGATATTTCTCAGCATTTTTTAGAGACTTATCTAAGATATCTGTACTAGTCATATAAAGTGCTCTAAGTACGTATATCAGATGACCACAACATGGATGATGCACATATGATATCCTTATCTTCTATGAGTGATGTACATATATAGGAATCTAGGTGTAATGTCCCTTTTCAGGGCTGAAATTGAAAAAGGAAGAAAACCACACAAACCCAAGTGAAATGAAATCTAATTTTTAATAACAGCAGCTCTAATATTCTTTAAAACCTTAGGGCGAAATGTATCAGAGCTTAAATTCACCAAATAACCATGCACAACAGCTGAATGATACTTGTAAATAATTATTTCAACCACGGCGATCAATATCCATCCAAATGGCAACAATTAAATGGAGAAAATCAGTGAATATATACTATTGTCATTAAATTTAGGACAGCAGCAGAACAGCCACAAACCAAGGCTGAAACTGATAAATAAACTCCACCAAAAATCACAAAAATATAGATTCCGGCCCTATAAATTACGGAGATTCAGAATATAAAATCAGATATGAAATGTGTGTCCTAGAAAGCACCAGACTAGCGTCAAACACTAGTCGCTCCCCTAGGGAAGAGCTCCAAAAATGATTCGAAGTCTTTACAATCCTTCTTGTTGTCTCCAACTCAAAGTGGAGGATTTTTGTAATAACCCTTTTGAGGATTTCAACCAAATACACCAAATGCAGATCTGAAATTTAAATTGCAGCAGACTGAATGAGTAAAATCAGCGACTTGAACTATCACCAAAAATCACCACAAAACACCACAAACCAACTCACTAATATTTTATGGAATATTAGAAGCCAAAATCACGAAAAAATGCTAAGGAATACACTGTTGGAAATTATATATGAACTGGAAATTGCAGCCACAAGAAAAATATGAAATATGGGTCTAGAAACCCTCTAAATTCATCAAACTTCAGATTCCAACCATTAAAAATATTACAAATCAGATTTCTCAAATTCTTCACAAATAGTCCCAAACCCTACCCAAGGTAGGTCGCTTCACACTAAATAATTCAAATATCAGCTGGAAATTACAAATATATCTTCAAATCAGCACTTCTCTTCAAGACCAATCAATGATGAAGGGTTTTCTTCCTTCATCCAAGCCACATGAAGGGTTTTCGTCATTCAATGAAGTCTCACAAGAGGGTTTTCGTCCTCAAGTGGATAAACAAGGAGCAACAAGCTCACAATGCCCAAGTAGAATAAAATGCGCCAAGTCTATATACAAATGATGCCTCTAATCTCTTTTTATATCCTCCTTTTTGGTGCCAATGCTCAATTAGAAAAGGACGACCTGTATAATGCAAGAAAACACTAAAGGAAACATAAAAATATTAGATAAAATATATTATAAAGATGCTCCTTCATTTTTGCTTCTTTGCCATGGAGAAGAGATGGCAAGAAGACCAATTTCCAACTCTTAGGTAAACTGATAGATAAACTCCACCAAAAATCACAAGAATATAAATTCCGACCTTATAAATTATGCAGATTTAGAATATAAAATCAGATATGAAATGCATGCCCTAGAAAGCACCAAACCAGTGTCAAACCCTAGTCGCTCCCCTAGGGAAGAGCTCCAAAAATGATGTAATGCCTTTGCAATTCTTCTTCTTGTTGTCCCCAAGCCAAAAGGAAGGTTCCCATCTTCCTTGGATGCCACACAAAAGGGTTTTCGTCCTCAAGTGGAAAGGTAGTGAGAAACGAGCCCAATAAACCAATTGTATATGAAAAATGCACCAAAACAAATGATTGCAAATGAAGTCCTTAAGTCCCTTTTATATCCTTCCCTTGGTGCCAAAGACCAAATAGAAATAGACTAACCTCTTAAGCCTTACTTTATCTTCTATTTGCTTCTTTCTTTTCTCCAAAACCAATCGACCTGTCTCCTAAAGCAAAAACACTAATAGAAAGCATTAAATCAAATAAAAGAAAACTAAAATGAAATGCAAATCCTTCTATACGAAAAAGGAGATGTCAAGAAGTCCACTTTTAGGGCCTCAATTTGAAAAAGGGGAACATATGCAATGGGTAAAGCCCAAATCCATTGGAACCACCCGTGTGTACTATAATTAGACTCCTATTCTTAACACAATTCATCACATAACACTCCTTATTTTTATCCAATCATTTATTCATGAATCTATACATACATTAAATCTCTACAAGGCACACACACAATAAGTCAAGGAATGAAAAGGAAAGTAAGTTGCATAAATAAAACTCTTGCTAAGAAAGAAAATTATTTGTAGAACATGATACTCATTATTATCCAATCATTTATTCATTAGTCTCTATGTACATTACATGTCTACAGGGCGCACACAATATGTCAAGAAATGAAAAAGAATGTAAGTTGCATAAAGAAAACTATTACAAAGAGAGAAAACTACAAACCTATCATGTCTATCTAGCAGAGACTCTCCCTTTATGCCTCTACAGGCAAGTAGGGCCCTGCCTCCTAGCAATTCCTCCAAGTGTCTTCCAGAAAAATGACGTCTTGACACAAAATGTGGTAATTGGGCTCTCTTTTATGAAGCAAAAAATCACATATAAGTTTTTATATGTTTATTTAATACCTTCTTTCATCAACCAAATGATACTTATAATCCAGGAGGAGAGGTGACGGTTGGTGGTTAAAACATAAAACCACCTTATACAACTCACTCTTCCCAACAAATTCATCAACTTTTTAACATGAGTCATTAATTTATATTGTCCATAATAAATGTTAATTATATTATAAATATTTGAACCATATCCCCCTCATACATACTACAATAATCCACTGGAGAGGTCATCTTTAAAAACGAATGTCTTGTAATATCCCTTACTAGGGTTGAAACTGAAAAACAAGGAAATAGCACAAAGCCCAAGTGAAATGAATTCTGATAATGATAATTATAACTTCGAAACCCTAGCAGTGACTGTATAGGGACTTTAAATTCACCATATAGTCATGCACAACAGCTGAAAAATACTTCTAAATAATTATTTCAAGTACGCAAACAAATATCCATCCAATTAGCCACAAATAAATGCAAAAAATCAGCAATGATACACTATTGTAATTAATTTTGTGACAGCAACAGGTAAGCCACAAATATGGGTTGAAAACAATAAATAAACTCCTCCAAAAATAGCCAAATTTTGGATTTCAGCTTTATAAATTATGGTAATTTAGAATATAAAATAATATATGAATTATGTTCCCTAGAAGGCATTGAACCACAACCAAACCCTAGTCGCTCCCTGGGAGAGAGGCTCCAAAAATCACGCAAAACTTTTGTAGGTCTTCTTCTTGATGTCCTCAATCCAAATCACCAAGAGAGTTTTCGATAGATATCTTCAATTCACTAACATGGAGAGTTTTTGTTCTCCACCAAACCACAAGGAAGGGTTTCATCCTCCTTGGATGCCACACAAGAGGGTTGTCGTCCTCAAGTGGAAAGGTATTGAGCAATCAGCCCAACAGACCAAGAATATGTGTAAATGCGCCAAAAGATGATTTGCAAATGAAGTCATACAATATTATATCCCTCGGTTGGCGCCAAAGGCCAAATAGGTGAAGACTGACCTCGTTAAGTTTCACTTTATCTTCTACTCTCTTGTTGGGGTGTCATAACCCTAGCCAACCTGCCTTAAGGAGTGAAACACCAAATTAAAATATTAAAAAAAAATTAAAGAAAACTTAAATGAGTTCAATTACTTCCCTTGTTTACTTATCCTTCTTGCCCATGGGAAGAGAATGGGCAAAAAGTCTTCATTTGGCATTAATTTGAATAAGGGGACATTACAGTCCTCCCTTCCCAAGATTGCTTGCCCTCAAGCAATTGCAAGCTCATATGCCCAAGTATCATCATATCAAGGTGAAGGAACATGTTGTAATGCTCCCATAATATGGATCCCGTCCTCGTTAAATGATGGAGCTTCAACCCAAACAAACTCGTACCTCTACCGCCTCTTTCTTTGCTTGTCATCATCCCATAATTTCCACCCAAATGATGGATTCCCAATACTTCGGTAATGTTGTCCCAAAAACAGCTATAACCATGTGTTTTCCTCTCAAAAATCAGAATGTAGGTGGCTGGAAACAAGGGATGACAGTTATAAATCACCTGATTTTTCCCCCAATTTGGAACTATGTTGGTTGAAGTAGTTGTTTCCTCCAACTAAAACCATTTACCACTAGTTTTCCATGATTTAATGACTTCAAAATGAACACTCTTATAGCTGTTCAAATCTGGAAACAACTCCTAATATGATTGTATCAAAATCAGCAACTTAAATCCTCCTATAAACTTGTTGGGTGACTAAATTTGTGCATGTCCAACTATAATTATGTTCCTCCAAGGAGCTGATATATGAAGAAGAGAACCATAATGAAATTTTCTCAAAAACTGAAACCATTGCATCCTGCAAACAACAGTAACTTCAGTTGGCTTAATTTCAAGAAAAACATTACATACCTTGCACCTTCCCATGAAAGTTGACAGTTGTACTATGTTCTTTTTGCAAGGCATGAAAATACTATTGACATTGGTGACCTTGAAGCCTCCAAAGTTAATCATGCTCAGCTCATACTTAACTGTAAGTTCTCCTCTGATTAATTTATGAGTAGTGTCGTTATCTACAAGCATTACTATTCCATGGCCAAACAAGAAACAAATTACCTGGGAAAGTTCGTAAATATGAGAGATGAACCAAAATGCAAAGGTGTGAGTCATTCCCAGACATTCAAAGATGATATTATAAATCAAAATGATATTGCAATCAAATCTTTTTCCCCTTTTGAGGCCCATAAAGGTACCAGCCCCACATATGTTAAAGCAAATTTGGTATTACACCATGCATCCTTGCACCTTTTGCTACACCATTCACTTCTTACCTTCTTTCCACTTAGCACAACCTGATCATGAGAGTAAGAACACGGCAGTTTCATGGAGTGAAGCAATGCAACATAGTCATTATACCTGCCTAATTGTGCATAGTTAAAACCGAACTGTTTTGGCATGTTGGTAAGAAATGCTGAAATTTTTTGGGCCATAAGTTGTCCCCAACCTTTTTACAACTTTGAATTTCTGTGTTAGAATCAGCACTTGGAAAATATTTCAAAGACACCTTACCTCCATGGACTTTTTAATGTCCCTGTCTAGGACAAGTTAGGAAATAATATAAATCTGATCACACACTGCTAGAAAATAATTAATTTTCAAACCCTAACTATTGCAATTTCCAAAAATTCATATCTTTGGCTAGAGGAGTCCAAATGAGCTGAATTTTTGGATATTGGACCACAAAAATATGAAAAAAAATATGCAAAAATCAGATTTGGCACAACCAACACAAAACCCTAATTATTCCCTACAAAGTTTTTCGCCAGCACATTTAGGGCACCAAATCTACTCCAAAAATTATAGAATCACCTTCTCCTTATTTCTCTTAATTGCTACAATCACATTCAATATTAAATTGATCCCAAACTGCAAATCTGAAATTAATATTTAATTCTTAGCAACCAAATAGCTGGCAGACAGCTGAAATCTTTTAAAATTCATAACTCCTTCAATATTCCATATTTTCCCTTCAAATAAAATGCGGATAGTTCTATATATTAAGATCTTTCCAAAGAACTAAAGATCTGATTTTTAGGATAACTAAAACCCCTCCAAAACAGCCACCAAAATCCCCAAACCAGTTGCTAGGGTTAAAATAAATTGCATAAATAATTTCTAGCACTTAATAACCCTTCAATACACTCAAAATAGCTGCCCAAACTTAGCAAAAATAAGCCAACACAAATCAGATCTTGAATATAGATGATTTACCCTTAAAACATGCCAAAATAAGACCCATATCAAGTCGTCATAGTTGGAATAATTACAGCATTAAAGTCAGACCATAAAGACATCAAAAATCACCACTAATCAGTCAAATATCCTCATCAAACAATGCGCCACATCCCAAAGCAAGTCGTCAATGTTAACAAGTATGAATCATGCATAGAACATACTTCAACACGAGAACTCAAAAAATGGAACAAGAGAGAATACTTCAATTGATCAAAACCAGCTCACTAACTTCCCACACAAGAGAGAGAGTGAAAGTATTAATGGGCATGCATCCCAACTCCAAGCATGGAGTATCAAATAAATTTCATCATAACATAACTCTAACAATGATCCTATCACTCCTTTTATAAGCAAGGAGGCACAAAATTTGAAATCTCTAGGAGAGGGAAATTATTAAATAAAAGTAGTTTATTTTCCCTAGGTGTGGTGTCCCCTTTTCAAAGGGTGATTTTAATATTTAAAAACCACCTAAATATTATTTAATTA
The DNA here is from genome assembly GCA_019776745.2 of Taxus chinensis. NCBI lineage: Eukaryota > Viridiplantae > Streptophyta > Pinopsida > Cupressales > Taxaceae > Taxus > Taxus chinensis. Next base: position 542,948,080 of record CM034146.1, read on the forward strand.
ATTCCCTTTTTTAATTTGCATTTTGAGAATTTAATTAAATACATTACTTGCTCCATAAATATTAAATAATTAAATAAATATTGCTTTATAATGTCAAATGATTAAAATCACTCTTCAGGCAATATTTTCTAATTATTTAATATAATTTTCCCCTTGTAACATCCCTAAAACCCACGGGGAATGATAGGCTAAGGGTCTTCAAAAAATTGGGACATTACAAACTTGCTCTTCCCTAGTGTCATTCTTGAGGGTTCCTTGCAAAATTGATTGGTCTTGCGGATTGTGGAGGTGAAAACATGACGGCGACATAAGAAAGAGTACATGGTTATCATTTCTTCCTAGTTGTTCATGATATTCATAATTTTGAAATGGTACAATGATAGGCAATAAATTTGAATTGTCTCTAGGTCTCGGGTTGCTTACCTTCACTTTATCAATTAGTTTTTGCAAGCTAGTAATGGTAGTCATGCACGGCACTTTATTATGGCTGAATATATTGGTAATTCTCCCCGTTTGACTGTTGTTGATAACAAACAGTCCAGCAGCTTCACCCATTGTTATCCTTGATCCCTCATCGAGATTTTTTTCCTCTCTCCTTGGCCTTATCAATTTTGTTGAGTTACCCTCAATGTATTCACCATTGTGACCCCAAAATTCTTCTCACATGCGTATCAGATGAGATTAAATCCAATTGGAAAAAAGAATTGGTTACCTTTATAAGCATACCATGGTCTTTGGAATGGGGGTAACTTCTCACCAACTCCATCTTGGCCCATGTACATAAAGTGGTCTTCACATTGTTCGGAGGTTGTTTGAGAGGGTGTAAGTGCTCTTTGTCATTTCGTGAGCTTCCCCTACTCTACCCCTTGGACTGTCATCACATCTATTTGGAAAAGGGTTTCCAACCATGCCTTTCTCTTCACCCTCTTGCTCATCATACCTTCTTTCAACCCTGAATTCATCACATGCTAAAATAACATCAACATTAACCAAACAATGATCATTAATTACCTCATAATGTTGTTCCTCCATAACAATAATGGGAGTTAGGGTTGAATCTTCATCAAGCTTTGTAACCTCTTCTTGCCTTGCCAACAAGAAAGGGCCCTTCACCAACTCCATCTTGGCCCATGTACATAAAGTGGTCTTCACACTGTTCGGAGGTTGTTTGAGAGGGTGTAAGTGCTCTTTGTCATTTCGTGAGCTTCCCCTACTCTACCCCTTGGACTGTCATCACATCTATTTGGAAAAGGGTTTCCAACCATCCCTTTCTCTTCACCCTCTTGCTCATCATACCTTCTTTCAACCCTGAATTCATCACATGCTAAAATAACATCAACATTAACCAAACAATGATCATTAATTACCTCATAATGTTGTTCCTCCATAACAATAATGGGAGTTAGGGTTGAATCTTCATCAAGCTTTATAACCTCTTCTTGCCTTGCCAACAAGAAAGGGCCCTTCTCCTTCGTCTTAGTTTGAACAAGTGGAACTCTTTCCACCCTAGCTTTATCCATATTTTGCTAACACATGCTCGGGACATCTTCATGGTTCTAGCCGAAGTCATGTGTTTCATCAACTTGCCTCTGTTTGACTTTGTTCCTAAAAATCCAGCCAGTGGATTGTCAATATTATCATCCAAAAATGAGGCTCTATCCACCAATTTTTTTCCACAATGCAGTGTATCATATTTCCCTTCTTCTTTGGGTTCATGCTCCATGGTCTCTTCCCCAAACCCTTGTGTTACTATAGTGTTGTTTGGAAAATCAGCAAAGAGATCCACTTTGGCAAGAGGGTTGGAGGTTTCTAAGACTCCTAAGGGCTGCTCCCTTGCAGTAGCCTACTGCTGCAATATATCTTCCTCCTTAGAGGGGTCTTCTCCACTAGGGTTGGGATATCCTTCCCATGACCCTGATGCATGGTTCAGGGCTTGGACCAAGTTCCAATGCCCACTCTATCTTTTCTCCATCCTACAAACTCGGAAAATGATAGAGCATCACGAATAATTTCCGGAAGGGTTTGATACTCCTTAAAGTTATTTGCAACCGTGTTAACCTTTGAACCCTTAGGCTCTTCCTTGAATGTCCTTCCCGTTTGTAGGTTTTGCATGGGGGAAGCACGAGAGTCCAAGGTATCTGCTAGTATTTTTTACATCATCAATCTGTCCATCTTTTCTTCCCCACAAGAAACCCTCAGGCTGGGAAGACTGAAGCTCTAATACCACTGTAATGTCCCTTTCTGGGGCTGAAACTGAAAAACAAGGAAAGAGCACAAACCCCAAGTAAATTGAATTCTGATTTTTATAATAGAAACTTTGAAACCCTAGCAACGACTATATAGGGACATTAAATTCACCATATAATCATGCACAATAGTTGAAAAATACTTCTAAATAATTATTTCAAGTACGGAAACAAATATCCATCCAATTGCCAACAAATAAATGGAGAAAATCAGCGAAGATATGCTGCTGTAATTAATTTTGTGACAACAACACAGAAGCCACAACCATGGGTTGAAAACAATAGACAATGTAATGTCCCTCTTTCTTGAATAATTCGGTCGAAGACATTTGGCCTGTTTTGTCTACCCAACGGCCAAAGGGTGTTTTCAAGGGTGACTTCGGTTTATTAATTTTATTATATTGTGTTCAAAATAAAGTAAAATATCATTAAAGCGCATATAATTAATTAATAGATTGTTTAAGTGACTTTGACTTAGGAAAGTGCATTTGAATAAATTAATAAATTATTTAATGTGCCTTCCTAGCCAAAAAATGTGACTTGGTTGGAAAAGGAAATAATTAATTAAAAATTAATTATGATAATTTGGAAAAAAGTGCGACTTGTTCCTTTGGAGGGTTTTTTGGTTATAAGGGAATATGCGACTTGGGGAAAGGGCATTCAACTTATTATTATTTTCTCCCGGCAGTTAGCTCTGAGCTTTTGCAGACAAAATCCAAGGACAGAAACCCTCTGGATTATTCTTCTTGCGGAAGGAAACCCCAGGAGCAGTGAGAGAAGTTTCCATTCAGGGATCTTCATGGTATTCACAGGTTTTATCATTCCAGCAATTAGAAAGAGAAATAAATTGCAGCAGTGGCCATACAGACTTCTTCGGGAGTGGGGCGACTTCTTCTACAGTTGTTTTATGCAGTATCTGAGGTATTTTTCATGAAAGATAATTATTGTAATTTCCAGCACCAAATATATATCAAATCGATTTGGTTTGAATCATTTACAGTGGGGTTTTGGACAATCTTTATTATTAAGCTATCTGCAGATTTATAATTGTATTGTCGTAATATTTAGCATCAAAAATCATTATTAAATACACGGCTGAATTGTTTACTAAGAAACCTGCATGTTAAACCCTAGGCGCCTTTTCTGTATTCACCTGGTTTGCGGGGTTTGTTTTATTTAATTTATCTATGCAGTTTTAGTATGGTGTTCTATGGATTCTTTTGATGTTATCAGTTCAGATTTGAGCCAAAGCAATATATATTAAAAAAAAAAGAGTATTCAGTCAAAAAGGGGTTTGGGATCTTTCAGTGGTATCAGAGCAGTGTATTCTCCCAACGTGTGTGGGAAGGAAGCAGAGAGTGTATTAAAACAGATATCAGCTTTGAATGCAACACAGAGAGGACAGTCCACACAGATACTACACCCGCAGACGAGCACGACTCGAAGCTAGTATTGCAGGAGGTGACAGAATGGAATATTTGGGTGAGAGACCTGAGAGTCCTCGAGAGGAACATGCAGATCCAGATAGGGATTTCATTCAGGAAATGACAGCCACTCAGAGGCAGTTGTTACAGACCATGGAGCGCATGGGCACTACCTTGGACAGGTTGGCACTAGATAGGCCGCGGGACAGGCACGGCAGGAGGGATAGATCCGTATCAATTGCTAGTGGTTACAGGGATCATAGCATTTCACCTTCAGAAGTTGGGAGTGTTAGGGGATCGCCATGCCGTGAGCAGAGGAAAACTCATACAGATGAGCGGAGACACACTCATACAGAGGAGAGGAGACCTACGCAGACTGCAGATAGGCCTATGCAGCCTAACTTCTTGCCTAGAGATGACCCATCAGAGATTAAGGGGCGACCAGAAGAAATACCTTTTCCGGATACTATTATGACAGTCAGTGATGAGTGGAGGAGTTTGCCACAGCATGTGAGGGATGTATTTCCCCTCCCACAATATCGTGCTCAGAGGAGAGATAGCATGAGGGCTAGACAGGAAAGGAGGCCTAGAGCGCAACGAAACAGGGATTTGCAGCAGGTTACCAATAAGGTAACCCTCTCCACTTTTGATGGTAGTGGAAAGATTAGTGCCAGGGCTTGGATTCACAAGCTCGACACCTATCTTACCCTCAAACCCATCAGGGAGCAGGAGGCCATACAGTTCGCTACATTACACCTTGAGGGGGTGGCTTATGATTGGTGGCACCATGGGTTAGTTACACAGGTTCATGAGCTTCTATGGTCATACAGGGATTTCAACGAGAGATTGATTGCAAGATTTGATCGCAAGGATGTGGAGTTGTATTAAATGGACTTGGCACACCTCCGACAAAGTGGACACGTTGATTCATACATCAACGAATTTCAGCGTATAGCAGTTATGGTTCCAGAGATGCTTGAGAAGAGGGTGGTGATGTTATTTATAGAGGGCCTTCATGACAGGATGAGAGGAATGGTCAAGGCTCTTAAGCCTAGGACATTGCATGATGCCATGCAGACGGCATTGAACTTGGACACATCCCCCACTTCCTATCAGCCCACTTCTTATCAGCCCGACAAGAAATTTCCCACGAGCTCCAAGCCATTTCAGCACTCTACCGTTCCGCAGAAGAATGCACCACCTCCTAAGGTGGATCAAGAGACTCGTAACGAGTTAAGGAGAGGAAGTTTTGCTTTCATTGCAAAGATCATTGGGAACCTGGACATCGTTGCCTTGGTAAAGGCAAGGTGCATCTCATTTAGGTGATTTCAGACGGGGAGGATGATCACTCGCCAGATACAGATGCAGAGGATGAGAGCGATTACCATGATGCATGGGGGGAGCCCCCCCAAATAGAGCTTGGTGAGAGTGAGGCATTGGATTCATCCAATGTCATTATTGCTACACTCTCAGGAGTTCCTAGGTACCATCCCTTTCGGCTAAAGGGAGTGCTTAAGGGAAAGCGGATTGTTTATTTGGTTGACAGTCGAGCTACGCACAACTTCATTGATGAGGGGTTGGCTGCGAAGTGAGGATTGCAAGTTGAGGAATTCGAGGGGTTTAATGTACCGGTAGCAGATGGGTTTGCTATTAGTTGCACTAATAGGATTCCACGGCTTAGTATTCAGATGGGGGGCTACACATTGACTGATGACTTCTATGTTATTGGACTTGGTGAGATTGATACAGTATCGGGTATTCAGTGGTTACAGTCCCTTGGCAGATATGTGCAGGATTTCTGGAGGATGGAGTTGGAGTTTATGGTGGATAAGAAGAAGATTGTGCTTCGGGCTCTTTCTGACGGTGGGCCTAGAGTTGTTTCACCACGTAGGATGGAGTCTATAGTCAGACATGGAGAGGTTGCATGGGCAGCCCAGTGTTTCATTTCATCCAAATCTTCTTCAGACAGTGAGTAGCCTTTTCATATTGACATCCAGTCCATACTGGATAAGCACGGCCAAGTGTTTGGTGACATTCCTCCAGGTAGACCACCAGATAGAGGGTTTGAGCATGTTATAGAGCTTGAGGAGGGTGTTAAACCCATGATGACTACGCCTTATCGCCATCCTAAGACATATAAGGATGAGATAGAGAAGGCCATTAGAGAGCTCTTAGAGATGGGACACATCCGTCCTAGTTCTAGTCCCTTTGCTTCTTCAGTTGTTTTGGTGAAGAAGAAGGATGGGACCATGAGGATGTGCATTGACTATCGTGCACTGAACAAGAAAACCATCAAGAACAGGTATCCCATTCCTCGCATTGATGAGCTGTTAGATGAGTTGCATCGATCTATTTACTTTTCGAAGATTGATCTTCGATCGGGCTACCACCAGATTCGAGTTCCGGATGAGGATATTCACAAGACAGCCTTCAGGTGTCACTACGGGCACTGAGTTCTTGGTGATGCCATTTGGACTCACTAATGCCCCGGCTACATTTCAGTCATATATGAACCATCTCTTCAACAGGCAATTGAGGTAGTTTGTGTTGGTATTTTTTGATGATATTCTGCTATATCGCAGGACATGGGATGATCATTTGAGGCATCTTGATGAGGTACTTAGCATAATGGAGACTTAGTCTTTATTTGCTAAAATGTCAAAGTGTGAATTTGGACTTACGGAGATATTTTATCTTGGGCATGTCATTGGGGCCAATGGGGTCAAGGTCCATTAGGAGAAAATACAGGCAATGCAGGATTGGCCACCACCCAGGAATATCTTTGACTTGCGAGGATTCTTGGGGTTATGTGGTTACCACAGGAGGTTTGTGAAGGGTTGGTTATTTCTCAGCTGGTAGCTCTGTTGACAGATCTTACATGGAAGGGTGCATTCAGTTGGTCAGATGAGGCACCGGTAGTATTTGAGAGGCTCAAGGTAAATACGAGCACCTGTCTAGTTTTGGCTCTTCAAGATTTCTCACGGCCCTTCATTTTAGAGTGTGATGCTTCGGGATTGGGTATTGGTGCAGTTCTTATGCAGGATCGTCATCCTATTGCCTTCAAGAGCCGGAAGTTGAGAGATAATGAGAGATTGTATTCCACCTATGATAAGGAGATGCTTGCCATTATGCATGCTTTGGCAAAGTTCAGACAGTATTTGGTGGGGAAAATTTGTGGTGAGAACCGACTTGAAATATTTTGGTGAGAACCGAACCACATGATTTTAACATTTAGTATGTCAAGGGGGCGAAGAATGTAGTGGCTGATTCACTTTCCAGGAAACCCCATCTTGCTGCCCTATGTTCTTTGAGTGAGATTTCAGCAGATTGAAAATCTCAACAGCTTGAAATATTTCCTAGGAACAAAAGGAACTCAATGAGAGGCATGATGCAAAAATGGGTCAACAGAAATCCAGGCCATTTACGATTTTAACATTGAGTATGTCAAGGGGACGAAGAATGTAGTGGCTGATGCACTTTCCAGGAAACCCCATCTCGCTGCCCTATGTTCTTTGAGTGAGATTTCAGTAGATCAGTTCTTCCAAAAACACTTGAGTGAGATTTCAGCAGATTGGAAATCTCAACTGTTAGTTGAGTATTCCAAAAGCACTTGGGCATGTGACATTATGGATGGAAAAATTCAAGATGGTCGGTATAAGGTAATAGCTGATTTGATTTTGTATATTAAGGCAAAATTTACTTAGTTCCTGAATTTGAGCTTAAGGAGAAGATTATGCATGCTTTCCATGATGCACCACTTGCAGGACATCCAGGGTATTTTAAAACATATAGGCAAATTAGAGAGAGATTCTCCTCGAAGGGTCTCAAGGATGATGTCTTGCACCATGTCCGCGAGTGTATGACTTGTCAGCAGATTAAGTCAAAGCATACTTTGAGTATGTCAGGGGGACGAAGAATGTAGTGGCTGATGCACTTTCTGGGAAACCCCATCTCGTTGCCCTATGTTCTTTGAGTGAGATTTCAGCATATTGGAAATCTCAATTGTTAGTTGAGTATTCCAAAAACACTTGGGCATGTGACATTAAGGATGGAAAAATTCAGGATGGCCGGTATGAGGCAATAGCTGATTTGATTTTGTATAAGGGCAGAATTTACCGAGTTCCTGAATTTGAGCTTAAGGAGAAGATTATGCATGCTTTCCATGATTCACCACTTGCAGGACATCCAGGGTATTTTAAAACATACAGGTAAATTAAAGAGAGATTCTCCTCGAAGGGTCTCAAGGATGATGTCTTGCACCATGTCTGCGAGTGAATGACTTGTCAACAGAACAAGTCAGAGCATACTTTGAGTGAGTATGTCAAGGGGACGAAGAATGTAGTGGTTGATGCACTTTCCAAGAAACCACATCTCGCTGCCCTATGTTCTTTGAGTGAGATTTCAGCAAATTGGAAATCTCAACTGTTAGTTGAGTATTCCAAAAACACTTGGGCATGTGACATTATGGATGGAAAAATTCAGGATGGCCGGTATAAGGTAATAGCTGATTTGATTTTGCATAAGGGCAGAATTTACCTAGCTCCTGAATCTGAGCTTAAGGAGAAGATTATATAGGCTTTCCATGATGCACCACTTGCAGGACATTCAGGGTATTTTAAAACATACAGGCAAATTAGGGAGAGATTCTCCTCGAAGGGTCTCAAGGATGATGTCTTGCGCCATGTCCACGAGTGTATGACTTGTCAACAAAACAAGTCAGAGCATACTTTCCCAGCAGGTTTGCTACAGCGATTGTCAATTCCAGAGCAGAAGTGGGAAAGTATTTCGATGAATTTCATTACAAGTCTTCCTGTGGTGCAAGGGAATGATCACATTATGCAACAGTTGATCGGTTGACAAAATATGCACACTTTTTCACTGTCCCTACCAGCTTTAAGGCACCTCATGTGGCTGATTTGTTCTTCCGTCAGATATTCAGGTTGCATGGACCTCCGAAGAACATAGTTAGTGACCAGGATAACAAGTTTATGAGCATATTTTGGCAGGAGCTTTTCCCTTTGGTTCACACTGAGTTGACTCCTAGCACTAGTTATCACCCTCAGGCGGATGGGCAAACAAAGGTTGTGAACAAATGGATAGAGGGTTATTTTCGTAACGATGTTGCAAGACAGCAGAAGGCATGGGTAAAGTTTCTATATTTATGTGAGTATTGCTATAACACCACTTACCATATGTCTATTGGTATGACTCCATTCTGAGCACTGTATGGATATGATGCGAGATCTTTTGTTGATTTGGCGTTTGGGGATAGGAGAGTGCCCAAGGCTTAGGAGGGTTTACAGGATAGTCAGGACATCCTTAAGGTACTTAAAGAAAATATTCAGCGGGCCCAGAATCAGCAGAAGATGTATGCAGATAGGCACAGAGTGGAGAGATCATTTGAGGTAGGAGACATAGTTTTTCTACGTCTTCAGCCTTACAAATAGAGTACTCTCAAGAAGAGTGGGGCTGAAAAGCTCAAGCCGCAATTCTATGGTCCCTACAGGGTGTTGAGGAGAGTTGGTGAAGTGGCATATGAGCTAGAGTTGCCTTCTGAGAGTAAGATATACAATGTCTTTCATGTATCTTGCTTGAAAAAGGACTTGGGGCAGCACATTATTTCTTCTACAGAGTTGCCACCCCCGAATAAGGAAGGGAGATTGGACTTAGTACCATAGGATATCTTAGACAGCCGAGAGAGGAGACTGAGGAATAGAGTTATTCGGGAGTTCCTGTTGAGGTGGAAAGAGTTACCAGTGGAGGATGCTACTTGGGAGGACGAGTCTATATTACAACATCCAACTCTACAGTTGCTTGAGGACAAGCAATCTCGGGAAGGGAGGATTGTAATGTCCCTCTTTCTCAAATAGTTCGGTCGAAGACCTTTGCAATGTTTTGTCTACCCGATGGCCAAAGGGTGTTTTCAAGGGTGACTTTCGGTTTATTAATTTTATTATATTGTGTTCAAAATAAAGTAAAATATCATCAAAGTGCATATAATTAATTAATAGACTATTTAAGTGACTTTGACTTAGGAAAGTGCATTTGAATAAATTAATAAATTATTTAATGTGCCTTCCTGGCCAAAAAACGCGACTTGGTTGGAAAAGGAAATAATTAATTAAAAATTAATTATGATAATTTGGAAAAAAGTGCGACTTGTTCCTTTAGAGGGTTTTTTGGTTATAAGGGAAAAATGCGACTTGGGAAAAGGGCACTCAAATTATTATTATTTTCTCCCGGCAGTTAGCTCTGAGATTTTGCAGACAAAATCCAAGGACAAACCCTCTGGATTATTCCTCTCGCGGACGGAAACCCCAGGAGCAATGAGAGAAGTTTCCATTTAGGGATCTTCATGGTATTCACAAGTTTTTATTATTCCAGCAGTTAGAAAGAAATAAATTGCAGTAGTAGCCATACAAACTTCTTCTAGAGTGGGGCGACTTCTTCTACAGTTGTTTTATGCAGTATCTGAGGTATTTTTCATGACAGATAATTATTGTAATTTCCAGCACCAGATATATATCAAATCGATTTGGTTTGAATCATTTACAGTGGGGTTTTGGACAATCTTTATTATTAATCTATCTACAGATTTATAATTATATTGCCGTAATATTTAGCATCATAAATCATTATTAAATACACGGCTGAATTGTTTATGAAGAAATTTGCCTGTTAAACCCTAGGCGCCTTTTCTGTATTCACCCTGTTTGCGGGTTTGTTTTATTTAATTTATCTATGCAGTTTTAGTATGGTGTTCTATGGATTCTTTTGATGTTATCAGTTCAGATTTGAGCCAAAGCAATATATATTTTAAAAATATATATATTCAGGCAAAAAGGGGTTTGGAATCTTTCAGATAAACTCCTTCAAAAATAGCCAAATCATGGATTCCAACATTATAAACTATGGTAAATCAAAATATCAAATAATATATGAATTATGTGCCTTAGAAGGCATTGAACCACAACCAAACCCTATTCACTCCATAGGAGAGAGGCTCCAAAAATCATGCAAAGTTTTTGTAGGTCTTTTTGATGTCCTCGTTCCAAATCACAAAGAGAGTCTTCGATAGATATCTTCAATTCACCAACATGGAGAGTTTTTGTTCTCCACCAAACCACAAGGAAGGGTTCCTTCCTCCTTAGATGCCACACAAGAGGGTTGTCGTCCTCAAGTAGAAAGGTATTGAACAATCAGCCCAAAAAACCAAGTATATGTGTAAATGTGCCAAAAGATGATTTGTAAATGAGCTCATACAATCCTTTTTATATCCCTTGGTTGGCGCCAAAGGCCAAATAAGTGAAGATCGACCTCTTTAAGCTTCACTTCATCTTCTAATCTCTTGTTGGGGTCTCATAACCCTAGCCAACCTGCCTTAAGGAGCTAAACACCAAATAAAAACATTAAAAAGAATAAAAAACTGAAATGAGTTCAATTACTTCCTTTTGTTCACTCATCCTTCTTAGCCATGGGAAGAGAATGGGCAATAAGTCTTCATTTGGCATTAATTTGAAAAAGTGCTTACAATAAAATTACTATACACTTTTAATCAACTTATAAGTGACAAAATAATAAAAGTAAAATTCGCTTTCTTTTGATTTCCCCTTAGTGATAAAATGTGACCCATAGAGCGACATTAACAAGGGGATAAAGAAATATAAAATAAAGTAAAACAAATGGAAAAATATTTAATGAAGAGAAAAGAGTTGATTGGTCTTTTTGTGTGGCAAATATGCCAAGGAAAGTTATAACAAGTCATCATGCATGGAGAGGACATCTTTTGCATATCATAATTTATGAATATTGGTATAAGCTTGCATGTTTTCCATTTCGACTTCAAAGGATGAAAACCCTTTGTAGTTTTGCTTTAAAGGAAGAAAACCCTATATTGCCAAGGTTGAAGAACAAAAACTCTTCATCCTTTGTGTGAGGAAGCTCTATTTACTCAAATTTTTGTCCAATATTCTCTTGACATACAATCATCAATCAAGAAGACCAACATACATCATTATTCATTTTGATTATTTACTTCAGATTATTTTGATAAAGTGAAGTGATTGCCAAGGTTTTGTTTTGCATTTCGATTTTTCGAGCTCGAAGGCTCTGCATGTTAGTTCTCCATTTTTCAAAGTGTTAGTTCACTTTAGTTGCATTCTTAAAATTTTCATTGTATGGCAAAAATAATGGAGGAAATTTAATGAGGAGACTATAAACATGAAGGAAGGAGAGATGGAGGGGTTCGGGTTTGTTCTACTACGAAGTTTTTGTGGAATTGACTGTGAAAGTTGTAAGTGAATTTTGGAAGATTTTTGGAGGAGTTCAAAATCATTACTAGGCATGATAGGATTTAATTCATTACACCACTTATCTCAATTTAACCGTTTTCATGAAAAAAATGCTCAAAGATTATTGGAAATATTTTGGGTTTGATTTTTGTGGTTGGTTTTAGTAGTTTCTCCGGTTGGGTCATTTGAATATGAATTTGCTTTCTTTTTTGTTAGGTCTGATAACATTTCAACAATATGCTTATGGATATTTGGTCACTGGTTGTTATTTTCTATGGATATGTTGTTACTTATTGTCTTAGTCATTTTCGACGACTCAGTGGATATATGTATGGATGTTTGTCTTTGATTATGCTATCGATTATAGATTTTGAGCAAGGATATATACCAATGATTGGTTTTGCACACGATACGTTGCATATCTTTACTTATTTTGTATTTTATTGTATGCTTATTCATTTTTGGGATTTCTTGTTATAAGATAACGAACACGGAACTAATTCTTTCGGAAAGAAAGGAACCTGGTTATTTATTGTTAAATGAACAAAAAATATAAATATGGGTCATGGGTATTTGAGGAAATGTCTACAGGTTCCTATATCAGTCTTCTTGACCATTTTTTCTATGAATTTGAGTTTGAGATTGAGGAAATTTTGATTCACTTGTAAACCCTTGTTGGGTGTTTATTGTTGTTGCTTCAAATCCTCTAATGTGAGGTGGTATTGGTTATTGAGTTTTAGTTCTAGTCTTCCTTTTACGACTGAGATTCATTGTTTCTTGTTTGGAGTTAACCCTTACTAAGGGAGGAATAAATCTTGCCTATTCCTTTTGTAAAATGACTTAGATCCTTGTTTTCTGAGTTGATTCCTTTATGTTTGTTTATTCTTGCAATTTTTCTTTGTGGTTGAGTTATTTGGTTTTGGGTTACATCCTAATATGGGTTTACATCTTCATGTGAATTTTTGTTGATCCCTGATTGTGGTTATCTCTGAGTTAATACTGATTTGGTTCGACGGTTTCAAATCCTTGAACTTATCGGTCAAATTCATATTATTCATTGTAGTGTAAAGACTGCATTGATATATCTGATTGCCTTTGGAAAAGGTCGTCGGTTATTGGCTTAATGTCTTTAATAAAAATCTAACTTTGTGTCTCAACTTGGTTGGGATAGTAATGTCATTTTGATCAATTAATTCTTCAAGAAAAATTTTGAGGTTACTCTCTGTTTATTTTTTCCTTGATTGGTTGTTCTCATTTGGACTTTTTTGTGCCCAAAATGGTTGACATTCATGGAAGATGTATATTTTTCTTAGTTGGTCCTTTGTTCTCTGCTTTCAGTTGACAATGTTTTCATTTGAGTAACTTAAATTACTTGGTAGTCTCAGTGAGGAGAACTTAGTTAATTTTTAGGAAATGGGAAATATTCAACTATCGTTATGTGAAACACTGTAAAGTGAATTTGGTATGAAGACAACTTTGTGACTTGTTGTAGTTTTCCATTATGAATGTAAGGGTTCTCTAGGTATTTCAGTTAAATTGGATGCTAAGTAACGAGTGGCTTATTGATTAAATTTCCTTCTTAATTATTATTAAGGGGTATGAAGTAATATGTTAGTGGAAGAAATACTATTAGATATTAAGATTCCCTTGATATTCTTTTTTGACTTCTAGAATAAATGATCTTGATTGGAATGATTATTAAACCTCTTGTCTGGATTCGATTTACCTCCTCAGATGCCTTTGTTTCCCCTAACTTGTCAATTTTCTTCCCCACATGCCTTTGCTCCACTCAAACACCCTCTCCAATGGAGTGCCAACCAATCTTGTGCACAAATCTATCTAGTTCAATCTCTATCACAGATCTCTCGCACTTTCTCTATGCCACTCGCTTGACAACTCACTCGAACGTTTCACAATGCAAGGTAAAAATGATAATGCAAGCCCACCTTTTATAAATTTTGTAAATTCCTGCACATTTATTTCTCTCCACCTACCACCATACTTAACATTAAATGGCATTTATTTCCTTTTCCTCACCCCAGTCATAACCTTCTGGCATGCCCACTACTTCTCGGCCACAGATTCCATTCTATGTGCCTTCATGCGCTGAGGTTCCTATCCAATGTGCCTCAAACCAAGTATTTTCCACTATTGTAAACTACCTCAGGTTACACTGTATGTCTATTCATCCACACATGGTCTTTATTTATGAGAAATTTTTCTTTATTCACACCCTTACTGCAAGCACGTGCACAATATCTCTCTATGCATACCCATTTTCCAGAGAACATTCAATCTTGGCCCATTTATCCTATATATACTCCACACCACACTAAAAGTATGTGCAATCCTTTGTGTATGAATTCAAAAGATAGTAATCAACTTCTAGCGTGTAAGCACACTTATTACAACATAACACATAACTAAATTGACAAAGCATAACAACCTTGAAAGGAAATACATATAAATGAAAATGCATTAGGGGAAATCTAATATAAATGGAAAGATTTCCTGATTACAAACACCAAGAAGACTTATTTATAGTAGGGCTTCAACCTACTCCCATTGAAATAACTAGGCAATCGTGTTCCATACAGCGCCTATAACTGGAAAGAGCCTAAATCAATTATATAATTCACAACATACGGTCCCAACCAATACACTTGGAACTTTCTAGGATGGCGCAAAAACTTTGTGCCATACAGAAAAACCATATGTCCAACTTCAATATACTTATGCTTAATATGCCTATCGTGTCATGCTTTCTACCTGACCTTTTCTGTCTTTTGGCTCCACCTAGCAATAGTGTTCTTTTCATCCAACTGTATCAGTTTATCAATGCACTCTTCAAGTGCTTTCTCATCATCCAATCCACCTGCACACGCAATACACATGGATGGTAACATAAATTCCACTACTAAAATAGCCTCTGTGTCAAACACCAACTAAAAAGGGTGTGGCTTTATTCAACATCTTGTAGGTTGTCATGTATGCCCAAAGTACAATAGAGACTTTATCATCCCAATCCCTCCTTCCAACATCGTAAATCTTTGTCAATGTATGTCCCAATATCTTGTTGAAAGCCTCAGCAGTGCCACTGGCCTGAGGGTGATAAGGTGTGGTTTTGTCGTGTGCCACCATAAATTTTGCCAATAGTATCCTGATTATCTCATTAAGAAAATGAGTGCCCCTATCACTTTTCAGACTTAGTGGACATCTATACATGTTGATTATGCTCTCCCACAGAAACCTCGTTGCCTTAGCTATCGTGTAATCCTTTGTAGATGCTACTTCTGCCCACTGTGTAAGATAATATGTACAATTTATAATGTAGCACAATCTAGTCCTGCTCGTGGGTGGGGAAATATGACCCACAAAGTCAATTTCTAACTTTTCAAAAGGTTTTTTGCTAACAATAGGCCTCAAATTCATTTCATCTTTATGCACAGGATTTCCAAGGTGTTGACAATGGTCACATGCCTTACAATACTCTATACAATCCTTGTAAACCATTTCCCACTAAAGTTCTACTAATAAAATATTGTGCACAGTAGCATTTCCTACATAATTTCCACTTGCAATTCCACCATGAGTTTTCTCCATAATGGCAGTATGCTCATGCTCAAATACACACTGGCACAAAACCTCATCCTAGCCTAACTTGTATAAATCTCCACTAATTTACATGTAAGTCATGATGCATATAGCAAGTCATTTCTTCTACAAATCCTTCATTCCTTTAGGCACCACACATGTGCACAAGAACATATTAATATCTTCTAAGTCATAGGGTGCACTGTTCAATCTAAAAATTTGTGCATCTGGCATTATATCCTCAATGATTTTCACATCCTCACCTGAGTTAATCCTTGATAAATGATCTAGTCCTAAGTTACTCTTTCCTAGCTTCACCACAACTATAAAATCAAATTCTTGGAACAACATAATCCAAAAACATACGCACCCCTATAAAACGGGTTTGTTCACCAAGTACTTAAGTGTCATGTGATCTATATAAAATATGAATGATGTTTCCAAAAAGTATTAGCTAAACTTGTACAGTGCATAAATCATGGGCAATGCTTCGCGCTCCATAGTTGTATAATTCTATTCAGTTAGGGTAAATTTCATTCTTGTAAAGAAAATAGGATGATCAACAATACCCTCTCTATGTTGGGCTAATACTATGCCAATGGTCATGCCAAAGGCATCCCCATGTACATGGAATGGTTTTGTCTAAGAAGGAATAGGCATGGAAGTAAGTCTTTCCTTTAGTGTCTCAAACGTGCATTGTTGTGCCTCACCCCAATGGAATTTTCCCTTACTCTTCAAAAATTCCTCTAAGGGCATGGCTATCCTAGCATAACCCTTGATAAAATTCCTCTAATAACATGTGTTCCCTAATAATCTGCGCACCTTTCTCTCGTTAGTAGGTTCCTCTAATCCCAAAATTAAAGCAACCTTAGCAGGATCTACCAACAAGCCTTCTTTGCAAACGATATGCCCCAACAGAGCTTTAAAGGGTGTAGAAAATATGTACTTCTTGATGTTTAGGGAGGTGCTCAACTACTGGCACCTCTCAAACATAAGTCTTAAATTATCACAATGATATTTTACTAGCCCATAAACTGTCCAATCATCCAAGTAAACCTATAAAAACTTATGATTGAAGTCTTGAAATGCTTGCACAACAATTTATGAAAAGACTGCAAGCACATTCTTCAATCCAAAAGGCATAATTGTGTATTCAAAACTCCCCCATTCAATGGTGAAATTTGTCTTCTCTTAGTCTTCCTTAGCAATCCAAACCTAATGATATCTAGAAAATACATTAGTTAAAGAGTAGATTTCTGTACACCGCACTGTAAATGATGTGGGAAAGGGACCTATCACACAAACATCATTCAATTCCCTATAATCCACATAGATCTTTATCCTTCCATTATTCTTGATGCTTATAACCATAGGGCTAACCCATTCTGACTCCTCAATGGGCTCAATGATTCCATAATTCAACATCTTATCAATCTCTTCTTTTACCTTGATGCGTAGATTATGATTCATCCTATAAGGCCTCTTCCTAACTGGGCACGCACCTTCCTTTAACTTGATCCTCATGTCATCCAAAGAGTGATGTACCCATTTCAACTCATGATATCCCCTAGGGAATAAATCTTGGAAGTTGCGCAATAACTCAATTATTTTTGCAACCTCTGAGTTAGACTAATAATCTCCAATGATGGCCTCCTTATGTTATGGGTATGTCCCAATGTTGACCATATTCATTTTCATAGGCTCATGATACACACACACCTACTCATCTACATTATCTAAGACCTCACACATACCCATGGTATTATCAACCTCTAGATTCTCCACTTCTTCATCATCAATCATGTAAACAAGATTTCCTTTTTATTTTTCTAGCCAAGTGTGCCCAAGTTGTTCCTCATTTGTCTCTTCTTCTTCAAAGCGATCCTCCAGATCTGACTCACCTAGCAATTCTTGAATAGGCTCATCAAAATTTTCACTATCTCCCATAGCCAAGTGCTTCATAATATATAATTCCTCATTCACCGGAGGTTTAGTAGAAAAGTAGTCAAAGGTCTGAATCATACCCATAGTCAAATATCTTACCAATTCCCTTATCTCTTATGATTTAACTCCCACATAAACATATCATGCATGCACGACATCCATGCAAGATTGAAGTAGAACTTGTGCACCCACAGTGAAGGTAGTAAGGCCTCTTGACCCTCTATCTCAGAGTCTCTCACACTTTTTAACGTTGATGCGAAGGTGAATGGGCCTTCCCATGAAATTCACATGTCTTGGTAGGCGTCATTTCTCCTGAATAAATTTAGTAGAGAAGGTGATTCTCACCTCTCGTCACTCTAAAAGACTATCTCTATGTGCAATCCACCAACACATTGTTGTCCCATGCAATGTATATACCATCATATTCCTTCTCTCCACTTGATCTTTCCATTGGGATTCCATAGCACGTAGAAAGACATCAATATTTCCTTCACCAGTGTACCTTGCTACTTGGTTACTATCCAAATGCCTAACACAGTGCGGCATGCTTACGCGAGTCACTGTACTCTTCATCTCATGCCCAACCATTTCATAGGTCCCATGCACCCAGTTGTCACAAACAACACTGGTTGTATCACTCATAGATTTTGCATCATCCCATTGAATAACACCTTTCTTTGATAGCTCAAGCAATTCATGATCTCTACTATTGTACATGGATGAATCTTATTCAAATCCTCTTCACTCAAAGGTTCTACATATAGGTACAACTTTTTTTTCTGCCAAAGGAATAATCACACGCTCTTATTTGTTCTCAAAAATGATATAACCTTTATTGAAGTGCAAGTCAGCATTGTTTATGTAGCACCAAGGGTGCCCAAGCAAGGCTAGAAAAATATCTGCTTTGGCAAGTGCCACGACTTCAAAGTCCCCAGTAAACTTGGCCCCTTGTATAGTAATATTTGCATTCTTCAAGACTCTAATTGGCATTGCTTTAGCTTTTTTTTTCATATACAACATGTTTGAAGATGGTTGTAATGGTGGCCTCTCCATCTGATTCCACACATCCAAGGTGAGTATATTCATTGTTGCACCTGTATGAATTAGTATATTACTCAATGGTCATCCATCAACAACTGCATTCAAGGTGATCTCTTTGTCATAATCAAGACTGCGAGGAGGTAAGCTTGCATGCAATATCTGTCTCTCATGCTTAACTATTGCTCATGGCATCTTCTCCCTTAACCATTCCCTTAACAAAGGAATGATGTTTCCTTAGCACAACATCTTACAAACCTCGTTTAAGTCATCAACATCTTTATGGAGAAGCTCAACTACTTTATCCTACTCTAGCTTATGTGGCTAGTCTTTCAAGCATTGTATCTCACCTTGCAAGTTTTTAATAACCTCCATAGTTTCTTGATAGACTTCCTTCTGATGAGCAAGATATGGATACTTTTCATGCAATACCTCATGTTTTGTAATAATAGATTTCTGCTTCAGAGTCTCATGCATACGTGTAGCCTCTGTGTGATTAGTCACCAACATGGGTATCATCTCAGGGTCAGGTGTTATCTTTGGCATCCACTGATCTTTAATTGTGTGATGTACTCTAACCATTCTCACGCCCTTATCATGTTTGCGTTTCTATCTCATGTTCTCATACAAATCCATGAATTCCTCAAACTTGTGATTCTTTCCACACCAATAGAAAATAATGTTCTAAGGGCATTCCCACCTATAATTATCAAGGGATCCACATGTGTAAGAGGTTCTTCATGTGAATTCAACTCTTCTGATGCCGCGAACTCGTCCTTTGAATCCTCCACGGTAACCTCTACCTCTAACACCTCCATTAGAGCACCCTTCATTGTGATTATGATTATGATGCTCACCTTGTTCCTTAGTATTGTTTGCAACACTGGTCTGACGTACACCAATTTCAATGATATCATGAATTTGTAGTTCTCAGTATCATAAGTGGTAGACTTACAAATATTACAATAACAAGACACATTCTTCCTAATCACACGCTGCAGCAGGAGGTACCTACTTGATTTATGATCCAAATGATAGATGTCACAATCCAGTAACATGGTGTACACCGATTTACAAGGGAAACTATCCTTAGTATGTCCTTCCACCTCATAATCCATACACCAAATACCACTGGATGTCTCATGGGATAAATTATCTGAAAATTTTTCCAACTGTTTTTCCATAGATGCAATCTGAGCTTCCAAAAATGGGCTAACTCCAGTGTTTATGCTCCCTACTACCTCAACGCGGAGAGATGCCTCAAGTACCTCGCACAGATCTGTAAAATTCTTGTATGATAGAACCATTCTAAAATGTGTGATAAAATCTCCAACAAACCATTGAGCATGCTGACTGGGTTAAATATCATAAGACAACTTTGATAGCAAAGTTTTAAAGCATGCATCATACTCCCTTACGCTCTCATCCATGCCATGCTTAATGTCCTTCAGTTATTTGATGCTTTTCTATTCAAAATTGGGTATGTAGAACTCAGCTAAGAAAGCATCATGCAACATGGTATAGTCTATAAAAGTCTGGTTCAGATCATACTTCATGTACTAGTTATGCGCACACCCTTGCAAAGTAGTAGCAAACACATGCTCAACTGCATCTTTAATTCCTATATATTCTAGTAGGTGAAGAGACATTTATTAATAAACGTATTGTGGTTGGTGTAGACCATGCCCACCAGATCCAAAATGTGTATTCCCTCCACCTCGAGAACCACCATATCCACTAGATCCCAAACCACCTAATCCTCCTCTCATAGCGGGCATCAAACTAGAGGATGTGTTGCCTTATTTCCCCACTATTCTGCTAAATTGAACTTCCCACATTCTATGAAGTTGTGCTACTCCTAGATGTGTTACCAACAATCTGCAAACCCACGATCTTTGCAAATGACATGCCTAAAATTATACCTCCAACCAGACCCCCAAATAACAAAGACAACATTTGTGCCACCATAGATGAATGTATTATCTGATTAACTCTCGAATTTAATGGAAAATGAAATCTACATGTTGCTACTGAAGCACCTACACTATCCTGATTTGCGATAATTTTTTCAAGATCCAGAACACCAAGTACAAGGGATATGTCACCAGGCTAGATCCGATGTGTGCTTGCGGCTCGTAATTATTCTTCCTCAGATGTGCTCTCATCTAAAGCCAAGGGGGACCATCTACTGCATTTTCCTAAGGATGGAATAACTAGATTCTTTGACTCCATATCTTCCACGTGAGCCCCAAATCCCTCCTAACACATCATTCTCCGCAACTCCAAATACTACTTAATTTCACATTTCTTTGTCAATTCCCTCTTGTGTGCTTCATTATACTTAAGATACCTTTCTTCTCTATGTCATTCTACTGCTAGGTTCGCCATCTATCATCACACCTTATCATTTTCCCATGCGTGGTGGTATTTAGCTAGCCATAGGTTGTTCCTCCAAATCCAAAGTTATAATCAAGATCTTAATCGCTCAAGAGATAGTGTGCAAGTAGGATCATCTAGGTTCGTGCAAAAACTAGA
The DNA here is from genome assembly GCA_019776745.2 of Taxus chinensis. Taxonomy (NCBI): domain Eukaryota; kingdom Viridiplantae; phylum Streptophyta; class Pinopsida; order Cupressales; family Taxaceae; genus Taxus; species Taxus chinensis. Next base: position 542,969,152 of record CM034146.1, read on the forward strand.
ACTCATCAACCTTTGGATAGGAATAAGTAGAAATAACATACTCCAATGTATAACTATTCAAGACACGACCCCACCAATGACCTACAATGTGTGCCTAAGCCAAATCAGCATTATGCAGAGTCTAGTTATTTTCTTGTGTCCAAACAATTTTTCTATACCTCCAATTTCTCTTTGATGCATATGCTACTAGCCACTCGTACAGATCTATAGGGAGATAGGAAAAGAATGTATCATAGAGCTCATGATAGATATTCTCTTCGACCCATGCACATGCATCAAATTCAACTCCAGTGTTAAATCTACGAGCAAATTCTTCCTCTAATTTTTCTACCCAACTCTCAATACTGGTGAAAGTCAAGTGACACATCTTCATCATGCAACATCTTTGCAGTAACTTAAAAAGAGGTCTCAAAAATGGAACCAAAATGTAGTATTTTATTTTACTAAACAACCCAAAGCGCACTGACACATCACTAAGGAAAACTTGAGCACTCACCTGAAGTGTGTAAAGGTATCAGGTCCCTCTTTTATGGTAGTTTTGTCAAGGAATTAGCATGATAAACACACATATAATCTAGATCCATAACAAACATGCAAGGATAAATCATAAATACATCTAGATGACAACCATATGCAAGAATGAACCAAACAAGAATTAATATCAGGTTTTCTATGCTAGATCCATTTACAAATGAGTCAATAACTGATATCCAACCACATAGATCCATTGTATTAATCACTACAAAACATAGAATTTGAATATATACATATTAGTATCATCATAGGTCATGTGTGCCCATAAACCAATAGCATAACCTCACAAGCATTCATAGGATACTAAATCCATACAAATCAATACATATATATAGGGGTGGTGACTTGCCCTTCACCGCTTATGCATCCTAAAAATAGTTTGTATGCTAAGAATAGCCATGCACCGCTACAAGATAAATACAAAAGCATGCAAGCCTCTCTAATAATATATCTCATATAATTAACTCCTAGTTCAGATCATATTATTATCTCAAACCACTACATGTCCCTTGATCTTCCACTTGTCCAAAATAGCCTTTACTTAGTCTTCAAGTCTTCATGCCTTTGTGTCCTCTACACTCAACCCTATCTTTATCCCATTGTAATAAAAATTGTTAAGTCTCGACCTAATACTTTTCCTCACGCACCTTTCCACGAGTACTTACGTGCCCCATATCTGTGTGCCCCAACATTATGCAACTTTAGTACTTAGGTTGTAATTCATCATCCCAATATGTAGGAAACTGGGAAATCAACAATGAAAAATATAGTGTGGATAGTCTTTGGACCAACAATGATATGCAATGTAATGTGACTGAAACATTGATGGAAAGAACCATCATAAGCACACAATCAAACACTAGAGGGACTAACGTCATGAGCGGAAAGACCTAAATCTTCAAGGAATGACATAGGACACAAGTTAAGTTCAAATCCATTATCAATCAAATTGTGCTTAACAACTACATTATGAATACGGCATATGATATTGAGAGGCGGGTCATTATCAAAAGTGTGAACATCAGTGGGAAGATTATACTTGAATACTATGTGTGAAGAGAAATCATCGTCAAAGGCTTGATAAACTGAGTCGCGATGCATGTCAACATGAATGTGAGTAGTATGAAGAAAATGTTGGACTCTATGTAGTAAATCAGGATTTGCAAGAAAATATTTTTTTATTGAGATACTCATGATGACCAAACCCTAGGATGACAAGCAATGAATGAATAACCTAGAAGCATGAATGACCAAGTTGGGTTCACCAAAATGATTAACTAAAAATCATAAATAAAATGTGTAGTTAATCTAATCTAGAACGACATGTAAATGTAGTAAGTGAATACAGTAAAAAAATATGGAAAATGACCTAAGAAACTATAAAAATGGAACTGCTAAATCCTAAAGTGCAAGGAGAATTAGAATGAACTCAAATTATTACCAGAGCTCAATGGACTGTGTCACAGAGGTGGCTGGAGGAACAAAAAGTAGGAATGACTATGCAAATACCCCAAAAAGGATGGATCTGAGATGTCTAGTTACATGGGAGTACTTGGAGAGGGACTGGGGCACTTGTTGGTGCTCTAGTATATAAAATGGGTGCCCTGGTCTTTGTAAAGGATCTAGAACTAAGTTTCACAAGTCTGACAAGTGGTCTGAAATCCACATTATGTGTTGCATCAAATATTTTTCACTACGCCAGGTATTGTTGATAATCCAAGATATATAGAAGACCTTTAAGAGACCAAAAAGGAGTATCAAAACCCTACAAAAAGAATAATGCAAATGAATGGGTCAGACTAACCTCGGCTGCCATAACAATGGGCATACTAACTAAGTTTTGTACTACATTTTGGACCTAAATGTAGTTCTAGTGTGTGTGTGTGTATGTGTGTGTGTGCATCATGTGCCCTAGGTGCTCTTGTGTTAGTCGCACTTTGTGAAGTAGCGAGTAATAACTATATGTAGAAAATGTAATAGAATGTGTGCATGGAATATAATAGAATCCCTCCCCCTATGCTTTTGTGATGTAGATGAACCAGCCTTGTCCTTATGATGGAGCTAATAAATGAAAATGATCTCCAAATGGATGAAACTCTAGGTGGATGATAGTAGTGACTAGTGCTTGGTCCCTCATTATGGTCTCATAACTTTAGATTTATAGGGTTCTCTTGATCTAATTTTGTAATTAACCCAGAATGGTTGAACACCAAAAAGATAAAGATCTCAAACAGATAGAAAGAGCCCAAAAAGTGGTGGAAATTTTCAAAAAGGATCGGGGCACCCTGGTAGGACCAGGGCACCCCAATCGAGGCTAAAATAATGTAAAGTGAAGAAATTTTATGGGGCATGTGGGTGCAAGAGGTCGAGAATGATGAAATAAAACACTATAAGATGGCCAAAAGATGAGGCTTAATTAATACCTTCTTCACTCAAAAACCTTCTAAATAGTAGTATGATACGGACACTAAATATTGACTAAAGTGCATGATTTTATTACTACATAACCCACATCTCGGTAAGTGAACAAAGGAGGGACTCCGTCAATTACATGCACTTCGGGTGAGAACCTAGGCATCTGTCTAGGTGAAGTGCCAATGCACATGACCTTGGGAAGTGTTGGCTACTAGACTCCAAAAAAGCTAGGAAAACATAATAAGTTTGATGCTATTTGGAGTGGTCCTTATCAAATTGTGGGGATCAAGGAGAGTAATGCTTTTGAATTAGAAAATCTTGACGACAAAAAATCACCTATTCCAGTTAATGGGATTTTCCTCAAGACTTATTTTAAAATATTTATTTTCCCCTTGTACATAGTTGTAAATATTTTTTGTTTCCTACTCTATTTTGTTTCCTTATTGTCATTATTGTGCGTCTTCTTGGCCTCAATTTTTAGACTATGGGTGTTTGTTTCTCCTGAACAATGTTTTCAAATATTGCCCATTTTTGTCAAGTCTAAATTGCCAGGAATTTTTTTGGTGGATGTTGTGTTCCACTATGGTCACATTTCTCAAGTTTCAATTATTGTAATATTTATCTTTCAGTTAAATATTTTTTTCGTAGGCACTCAGAGTCTTGTAACCTCCCTATCCATCTACTAGGGAAACCAGTTTCCCCATACGCATTCTACTTCTCTTTTGAATAACTTATGGATTATTTTTAGAATGGTTTAGAATTGCAATTATAGAGGAAGATGTTTACAAATAATTTGAAAAAAATTCAGAAGAACTTAGGATCAAATAAATTGAGAATCATCTTGGGGCACGAAGCAAATTTCGTGCCATTACATTTTTGTAGAGAATGATAGATTTTTGGAAATTTTGGGATGCTTTTTCAAAGTTTAATATTGACTCCATGCCTAATGGATGCACAAGGAAACTGGTTATCGCATCTATCAGGAAGATGACCCCTTTGAGTCACCAAAAGTGTTGCTAAAATAAGCACCCGACTTATTTTTAGGAAACTAGTTTTAAAATATGAAGACTTGTGAGTCTTGATAAAAGTTTTTAATCCACTCTTGATCATTGATGCCTCAAATTTGTTCAAATTACTTGTGTGGATTAGACCTTAATAATTTTCTACTTTATTTTTTCCTTGAGCCTAAATATCCACACACACAAACTTATAAATTCATGGCCCCCTAAAAATTTTTGGGTCCCTAGTTTTCTCTGAATCCCTAAAATTTTGTGGGTCCCTAGTTTTCCACGTATCCCTAAAATTATGCGATTCAGGCATTTTTTGGCAGATCCTTACTATTTTTTGGCTCCCTACATTTCCATAAAAGTTAAAAAATATGCTAACTCCTCAAAATTCTATGGAAACCTGCAAAATTTTGGCCTCCTCAAATTCTATAGAATCCTAAAAATATGCAGCCTCCTCAAATTCTGTAGAAGCCAAAAAAATCATGGCCTCCTTAAATTCCATGGAAACCTCAATATTTTTGGCCTCCTTGAATTTTGTGGAATCCTAAAAATTTGTGACCTCAATTTCCACAAAAGCCTCGAAATCCATGATGTCCTCAAATTCCACAAGCCTGAAATAACACGACATTCTCAAATTCCGGAAGCTTAAATATGCATGACCTCCTCAAATTTCATAAGCCTAAGAATCTGTGGCCTCCCTAAATTTTGTGGAAGCCTAAAAATATGCAACACACTAGAACCTCCACATAATGCTTAAAAAATCCATGTAAAAATAAAAAATCCAGATGAAAGTGAAAATCCACACAATAGTCTGCAAATCAAAGGAGTAATATAAATTAAAGAAAATTGGAACGCACATTGAAAGAAAAGTGGATCCACACATTGGAGAAAAAGTGGATCCGCACATTGAAAAAAAAATGGATCTATACATTGGAGAAAAAGTGATTCTGCATATTGAAATAAAACTGGATCCACACATTGGAGAAAAATTTATTCCTTGAAGGATTTCAAAATATGCACTATGAAAGAATTGAAAATCCACACTACAAAGGATTTTCTTAATTTTGACAAGAATCTTCAAACTACCATAACTTTTAACAGGGACTACCAAATTGAGAAAAAATTGTATTGTTGGAAAGGTATAGAAATGAACTATACATTAGAGGTGGTTTTTGGATCATGATAAATCCCTTTTTGATAAAATGCCTAAATTAGGGGCCCACAACTAATTTTGGATTTGAGTTGTGACTCAAACACGGGACTGGTTTTTTGCCCATATCTCTTGATTCAAAGCTCACTTTGACATGAAATTGGTCTCACTGGAAGCATTTTTCATGGGGATTCACTAAAAGATAATTTTTAAGATGAAATATGGAGATAATTGGGGTATGTTAACCATATATTGTTTGGTATTTTCCTTAATTGATTGATGCCCAAATTAATTACATATGCTTTTGTTATATTCCTTTTGTCTCATGATGCTTCTTGGATGGTATATTATCCTCATGCCCCCACAAAAATGAAGAGAATGATTTTAATGGTCTGTGTAACAATAAATTAACTATTATCATTGTTTCGAAGCATGATTATGCTTATTTGAACAACTTATTAAAGTTTCAAACTTACGCACTTTTTTTTGGAAAGCCATGGAACAAAAAAACTTAGTGTTGTGTGGAAAAAAAGTACATAGAGTTTTACGGGTCCATCTAATCCACGAAATAAAGGTTCAAGATCTTTAGACTTAGGTGGATCCAAAAAAATACTCTATGGGAATTTAAAATGTAGTCTTCCACAGAAATAAGTCATGAAGTTGAAGCTAGTGTTCCGTAGGTCCAAGAAATATAGTGCATTGTGGGTTTGTAAGGTTCACACTATAAAAAGAAGGAACCAAAAATTTATATTCTATGGAATAAATAAATGGGGATATGTACCACCATGTCACATGAAAGGTTGAGTCCACCGCGGCATGTGAAAGTTTGAGTTTTCCACAAAGAAAAAGAATGAAGTAATTCTATGTTTTGCAAGATTACAAGAGCATAGTGTTCTATGGGTTGTAAAACTCGTGCAGCAAAGGTTGAAGACTGCATAGTGAAATAAAACAAAACCATGATGAGTTAGATGTTATGTAATGAAAGGAATTCATTTGAGATGCCAAACTCCACAAAGAAAACAAAATTCAAATTTCAATGGTCACCCATTGAACGAAGGAAAAAGTAAACTCACGCAAGACAAGGCAAAGAGACAAGGCCTCGTGACAAAGGAATTTCCCAAGTAGATAAACATTACTCAAAGCTGCGAAATACTATGAAATATATGATGAGGTCATGGGGGGTAAGAATAATTCCACAAAGGAAGGAAAGCTTGTGCAAGAATCTGTCATATAAAGGATTTTTCACGATGTTGTTGGGACTGGGGTTTTGCTCATATATTTTGATCCAAAGCTCCATTTTACATGATACCAGTCCCATTAGAAGCATTTCTCATAGGGTTTCACTAAATATTAATTTTTTATGGGAATTATGAAGGTATTTGGGATATTTTAGAAATGGAATTTTTGACCGTTTCGAGTCATTATCGTTATCAATAAATGCTTGAATCAATTAAATATGGTTTTATCGATTCCTTTTATGGTATATTCTTCTCAAGACCCCACTAAAACAAATGGATGAGATGTATTAGTGGTCTAGTACATGATTATAGCTAGAAAAGGAAATTTTTCAATTTAACCCTCATCCATCTCCCCTAATTTTGTGGGAATCCATTGATTTAGGTTAAAGCTTATCTCAAACCCAAGCATCTGAGGTTTTCATGTAAATCAAGGCACCCCATGGGTTTGGATCATCATGAGAGTGGGATATAACCTTTTGATGTAGTTCTAAGGGTTTTTTGGAAGGTTTGAATAGGTTAAGCATCTCATATGGCATCTTCAAATCCCTTCTTCTCCCTCCTACTATTAATGTAATGAGTTTCATAAGTGAAGGATCCTCTCTTGAATTCAAAGAAACTCTGCCAAATTCATTTCTAAGTATTTTGAGTCTATGTAAACCCTTGTGCTAAATGGTGTAATGCATTCACTACCTTCTCAATGATTGTGAGAGATTGTGTTTTCTCAAGCAATAATATCTACTTAATTGTGATCATGATTTATCCCTTGGCTTGAGTTATTACATCTCACCTTTCTCTAATATTGTTTTATGATGTGTATGAATTATATTTGCATAATTCCAATCCATAGTGTCTTTTATAAACAGGATTAAGTGTTGTTATAGTTCAATGCGCATTATGGCTCTTATCTTCCCCCCTCATTTTTGTGTTATTTACCCTTTTTCTTGATCGTAGGGAGAGTGACCCTTTCATGCTCTGGTGGATCACCATTCTTTTTAATTTTCAGTAATCTTTCTTCCTCAACTTTTCAAGAACTTTAATTAGATTAGAGTAGTGGTTATTCTATAGTTTTAAAGGGAAGTAAGTTGGCCATCTCCCAAGGTTTATCTCAATGGTCGAGGTCTCACACTTCAGAGATATCCCCATTGTTGTTGTAGAGACCTTCAAACATTTGGTAACTACCTAAATAAGAAGGGTGCACATAAGTCTCTACCAACCATTTTTGGCACACCCGATAGGACCCTTTTCCATTTTTGTTTACATCTTCTGACGTTTGCCAATATTATCTTGGATGTTCTTGTGAAATGTATCTAAGTTTTGGTGTTTTCTTAGCTCTTAATTTGTTTCTGAACCTATTTTTTGAACACATGGTGAATCTATAAACTTAAATGTCCTATTTTGAAGATCCAATTCTCCAAATCTTATGGGAATAATAAATACAAGTAGTACCTCTAAATAACATGTTGTACCCTAGCATTTGTCTCCTAAAAAACGTAGGAGAATTTCTCTACAAATATCTAGCAAAACTCCTAACTTTAATAGATTACTCTCCACTCTTCCACCTGGTGTTCATTCACAAATCCTACAAAGAAACCTTAAACCCTTAAATACCATGGCTCATCCAAAAAATCATGTTTTTCCAGCCTTTAATGCTAGTAGTCCACTAGCTTTAAATGTGTGAAATGACCTCCCAGGTGTTGCTCTTAAAATCCTTCCCTATTTCACCGATGAGAAGATCATTAACCCTACCAATCATCTTAAGGACATCATCCGCTTGTGCTCAATCCACCACATAACTGAAGTAGATGTTGCAATGAGACTCTTGGCAGATTTGTTAAAAGGTAAAGCCCTAGCATGGTATAAAAGTCTTCCTCCCAATTCTTTTCACACATCTAATGACTTTTGGAGAAGCTTTGGTGAGATAATTTTGAGACAAGAGTGATTGTGTCTCATTTGTAGAGAAACTGACAAAAATTAAGATGGCATATACTAAATATCTATTTGATTTCAACTACAGATTCTAGAAGTCCTGGTATAGAATCCCACTTTTGGTAAGGCCTTCCTCACATTCAGCTTTGATATACTATCTTAGGGATTTGAATTCGTACATTGTTGTTATGATTCAGTCTATGGGAGGTGTATACCTTCTTGTTGTATTTGATGTTACAATCTTAATTCACAACAATTTGATCCAAGTCAGTAAATTGGATCCAAATACCCCATGCCATTATTCCCAGAGTGAACCCCCACTTCGATAATCCATCCCCAACCCCTTCTCATGTAGCTATTAGTAGCCATTCATAATACCTCAGCTAATGAGTTCATTAAAGTTAAAGTCATGCTAAGGAATATGGCAAATGAGGTAACCAATTTTAAAAGGAAACAAGCCACACCCACTCAAAGACCTTGGCAGACATATTATCTAGCCTACCAACTTGGTAGAGCATAACCTCAGAACCAGATCATCCTTTCAATGCTTATGAATCAAACATACCTAGCTCCTGTCAATCCTAATAGAGTAATTATCCCTATGTAAAACAACATGGTTTTATATCTAAGGTGTTTTTATCCTTGTTCCCGACCCCATGACTCTAACACTTTCCCTTATGGAGCAGTGACACAATTTGTAATGTCCCCATTCCTTCACTAAGGGCCTAATGGCTGATTTTCAATCTTATCCTTGGTCATACCTAAGGGGATAATGACACTAGAGGCTATTGGGTATGGATGTTTTATTACCACCTTGTTTTTTTGTTATATTTTTTCATTGAAATTAATATTGGGAAACTTGGTGGGAATTATTATTATATTTTTTCATTGAGGGAGGAATCATGGTACTTTATTATTCTATTCCTTTGTTGCAGGTCACTTAAGTCACTTTTGGTACCTAGGGGTAAAAGTAACTTAAGTTACTTTATGTTTATGTGGGTTTTCCCCTAAGGGGTCGATTATGGTTCTTTGGGCCCTTTTTTGCATTGGATGGTTATAAAAGGTGGTGTTTGGGGAGAATAGGTCATCATTCATACACACACATATTTTGATATTGGAGAAACTATTATTTGCACTTTTCTTTTCTTATGGAGTAATATCCCACAATAACAGTAGCTTTAGTGGTGAGAGAGCCACTCCTAGTCAACACAGTACTCTTTGGTGGTGAAAGATCCACCCTAGTTAACTAATTTGGAGCCCATTCAGAGTAGATTTTTAGGTAGATTCTATAGGGTTTTTAGGAAGTGTTTTCAGAGGCTATTTTCAAAGTCTGAGGAAGATCATTTTCCCTTATATTTCAACCATTTGCATTTCAAATTATTCACTGTACTTAGGGAAATTTTAACACCACTTCTAGAGGCATTTTAAGGAATTTCTATCTCCTTTCCTAGGGTGATGTCACACTTGGGAGATTTTTTCCTTTGATTCTAGGGTTTCCTGAGTGTCATTTTCCATATTTTAAGTGATATTTCAGTGGTATCAGAGTGATGTTCCTCTATCCTATTGGGTTGAGAAGATGGGTGACAGTGAATATTTTAATGTGGACTTGATGAAACAATTATTCACCAATATGGTTGAGTATCAAGAGATCACTAATCTATATTTAAGATGATGCACTGGAAAATTATCTCATGGCATATTTCAAACTCATGCAAATAAGGGAGAAAATAATAATATGGGGCAACCCACTCAAAGAGGTGAAAGTGGAAATTCAGGACAGTGGCATCCCCACTCTTTTACCAAGCCTTTAGGACTTCAAGAACCCTCTTTCTTGAAGGATCTAAAATCATCACAGGTGAGGCATCTAGAAGAAGTATTGGATGAGGAGTATTACTGGGAGAGGTACAAGTACTTGAGTGAGGGTTTCTGAGAGAAAATGTCATTCCCAAAATACTGTAGAATGAAGATTGGCAACAGACTAAGAGAGATCATCAAATGTAGGTACCCGAGTTATAGAGGAGATTGAAATGTATCTCTATTCCACACTTCGATGGATCTAAGAAGTGTACATCATAATCCTGGATTCAAGATTTGAAGACATAATTTGACTTGGATCCCATGCGCGAAGATGATGCAACTAATTTTGTAATCCTACAAATTGAGGGAGATGCACATGACTGGTGGCATCATAGTCTCATTACATAGGGGCACATGCATATTGGTACCTATATGGAGTTCACATAGAGATTGATGAGGAATTTTGACATGAGAGATCCTGGTAGGAATTTCATAGAGTTGACTCAATTAAGACAAATGGGTTCTTTTGACATGTACATTGCATATTTTTAGAGGTTATCAGTCATGGTTCCTGATGTTTCAACTATGATATTGACTTCAATTTTCATAGCATGGTTTACAGATGCACTAGCAATATTTGTGAAGGCATTTGAGCCTTCTTCATTTCATGATGCCATGAAGAGAGCACGGGATCTGGAGTTATCTACTCCAAATTTGATGTTTCCACTAAAGGTACCTCCATCTAGATGAGATGGTTTTTAGCGAAATGTACCTCCACCTAGGTAAGATACAACTAATAAACCATTCATATCTTGGTAGGTTGTAGATGAGATGGGGTAAAAGATACTATGTTTTTATTGTCGTACATCTTGGGCTCTGGGACATGATAGCATAGGGAAAGGAAAGGCCCAATTACTTGAGGCATTTTAGGAGGATGACAGTAATGGAGATGAGGAGCGAGAGACTCAGGGATTGGATTATGGATATGGAGATGCTTTGGGAAATGTTGGTATTGAGTAGAAGGATGAGACATTCCCTGAGGATACTATTGCCACTTTTTCTAGTACCCCGAGGTACAAGGCATTCAGGGTCAGAGGAGTTTTGTAGGGTCAGGGAGTAGTGGTGTTCATTGACAATGGAGCTACCCACAACTTTATTAACACATCATTGGTGGAGAGATGAGGTTAGCAAAAAGAGGATTTTTAGGGCTTCAATGTATTTGTATCCAATAGAGATTCTATGAGGTGCACATAGTGAGTACCACAGTTGAGCATTACGATGGGTAACTATACAGTTACCAATGAATTTTATATTGTTGGTATTGGAGAGACCAAGCTTTTTTTTGGAGGATAGTGGCTCTATTCTCTTGGTGAGTTTTGGTCTAACTTTCAGACTAAAATTCAAGTTTGAGGGTAGGAATGTGATCTTGAGGGGATTATCCACATATGCACCTAGGGTGATCATAGTCAAGTGGATTAAGAGGATTTATAGGCACGACATGGTGGATTGCATAGTGAATTTTTTGGTTATGACCAAGGAGTTAGATGATGGTCAAATAGAATATCACGTGGATGTCCAGAGCCTACTAGACAACCATACTATAGTTTTTGGTGATATACCTCTAGGTTTGCCTCCAGACGAGATTTTAGCATGTGATTGAGCTTGAGGACAACAGGCATGTGGTTACTAATTCTTACTGTCGTCCTAAATGGTTTAAGGATGAGATTGAGAGACTATATATGATCTCATAGATATGGGTCATATTAGACCTAGTTCTAGTCCATTTGCTTCTTCAATAGTGTTGGTGAAGAAGAAGGATGTGACCATGTGGATGTGCATAGACTACCATGCATTGAAAAAAGATAATAAAAAATAAGTATCCAATTCCATGCATTGATGAGTTATTAGATAAGTTGCAGGGGGCAATCTATCTTTCTAAAATAGATTTGTGATCTAGATATCACTAGATCAAGGTTAGAGAGGAGGATTTTCATAAGAAGGATTTTAGATGTCATTATGGTCGCTTTGATTTTCTATTGATGTCATTCAATTCGTCTAATGCACTAGCCACTTTTCAGTTTTATATGAACCATTTTTCAACCGGCATTTGTGGAAGTTTGTATTGGTCTTCTTCGACAACATATTGGTATACAACAACACTTTGGAGGATCACATTAGAGATCTTGATGAGGTGTTGAGTATGTTGGAAGCTAATTCTCTATACGTGAAATTTTATAAGTGTGAATTTGGTATGACAGGGTTATTGTATTTGGGATATTGATTAGTGGAGATGGAGTCGAGGTTAAAAGGGAAAAGACTCGAGTGATATTGGATTGGCCACCACCTAGGAAATTGACACAGTTGAGAGGGTTCCTAGTTCTATGCACATACTATAGAATTTTTTTGAAGAACTTCTCTTGTTTGACTACACCATTAATAGATTTTACAAAGAAGGTGGATTTCACTTGGTCATAATCGGAACAGTAGGTTTTTTATCACCTTAAGGAGGTGATGAGTTCATGTCCCATTCTATCATTCACAGATTTATCTCATCCATTCATACTTGAGTGTGATGCATTAGGTGAGGGCGTTGGATTAGTTCTTATGTAGGATAGGCATCCCATTGCCTAAGAGAGTCATAAATTGAGACCTGTGGAAAAGGGGTACTTAAAAATGGATTAGTAAAACCCAATTCTATGTATTCTCCATATTTGATACTTGCTCTTCAGGATTTGATCTCATTATGACGGTCTAGTCAGGCTGGGGGTGATCCAGACACCTTTGAATGATGTTCTTAGGAAATTTTATGTTCTGATTAAGGGAATTTAGTCGACGGTTACAGAACCACCCCGGTAATTATGTAACCGTCGCTCTATATAGAGTGGTATTTGCACAACTGCTGTGGCAGTTATAAAACCACTGGTCTTCATTTAGCAAAATTCCTATAACTAATGGTCAAAAAACATGGGATCTCAGTAATTTCAAATTTTTGAGCTTCCAAGATAATTCATGTCATATTTCCATGCATGTCTGAGTCATAAAGCTATAAATACAAGTCTATAGAATGATTCCAGAAAGTGAGATTTAGTGAGTTTTATGGTGAATGAAGTTGAAGAAGTATTCTTGTTTTTTTTTTTCATTAAAATGGAGTTCTTAAATTTTTCAGAGATTGTGAGCAAGTGATTACAATAAGAGAGAGTAATAATCTTTCTTGAAGGCCCATTTGGGAAGTGAGTTGTAATTTCTAGAGAATAACATAGTAAAGGGGAGCAATTTTCTCACCCACTGGACATTTCCCACATTGGGTTTCTCTAAGATAAATCATGTCTCCTCTTGTCTCTATTTTCTCTATTTTGTTCAACTTAATTGTGTGAATGGTATTGCACATTAAATTGGTAAACAAATAACTCTTAATTTCATTCATTTTCATGAGCATAGTGATCTGTTAGCTTTAAGAATCAGTAGTGTACAAAACAAATTGGTATCAGAGTTGGTTAGATTTTGGTTTTGTGTGCTTAAATTGTGTTGAGATTGTAGTTAAATGCCCCTTATTCAAAAGGGAGAAGAAAGCAGTGAAGGTAGCCTTATTCCTTTTGAAGTGGATATTTCTAAAAAGAAGTAGAAGCGAGGAATCCGAGAGATGGCATGAAAATATGATGCAGATGATAGTAGTGAAGAACGTTTATATAAGTTGGAGGTGAATGTGGAAAGTTTATCCAAGGATGTGGGAAGAATTCCTTTTCCATTGGGAAATTGGAGTCCATCAATGGATTGGTCATAGAGAAACTTGGTGTTACAAATGAGACGTCGGAAGACTGTGAAGAAGAGGTTTGTGAAGAATAATCCTCGCATGCCATTCCCACACCTCCTCCATTAAAATCAGAGCCTAAGATACAGATTCAACCTTATGATGGAGACGTGAATGCTAAGAAGCTAAACCATTGGCTAGCTCAATTGGAGGTATATTTCAGTTTGCATCAAATTAATTAAAGTCGGCAAATTTCCTTTGCTTGGTTAAAATTTACCAAACATGATTTGACTTGGTTTGAAATTTATGTTCATACATTGGTTTTTAAGAAGCTTACTCCAATTACTAAGTGGGGTTTTTTTAAGAAACTAATCAAGAAGCAGTTTTATCCTATTTGTTATGAGGAAGAGAGGTCCATGTATTGGTAGTATCTAAGGCAAAAACAAGGCCAGAATATGTAGGAGTACACTAATGAGTTCCGGAAGAAGTATATTTAGATGGGAAAGGATGTAGCAGACTCAGACTTGTTAATGAAGTATATTGGTGGACTCCATAGCCACTTAAGGAAACACGTCCTTTTGGCCAAGTTGACAGATGTTGATGAGGCTTGTACACAATCTCACTATCTAGAGATGGACAAGAAGAAGAGTTCATCTACCTCTCAGTAAGCTTTGAACAAAAAAAGTGATGCCAAGCAGAAAGATAAAGGAAAGGAATGGGTAAGAAAAATGCTACTTCTATTTCTAAAAAGGATACTAAAATTCACTGTGGGCGTTGATGAGACTGTGTGTTGTGCCTCCTTCCGTGGAGAGGTATGTTTGAGTAGTAACGGTGTTTCTCAAGAGAATGAATTAACAAAGCTTTTCCATTTAAAAATTCAAGTAAAGAAAACTAAGGTGGATGCTCTTTTTGATACATGTTCTCAAGCTAATTTGATTAGTAAAGAGTTAGTGGACAGGCTAAAGTTGGAAACTTACAATCACCCGAGTTTGTATTCTTTGGGTTGGGTAAAGAAAGGTGTAGACATCAAGGTTACTAAGTAGTGTAAGATCACTTTTGGTATTGAACAAAAAATTTATTGATGAAGTTATTGTGGATGTTGTTCCCCTTGATGTGTGTGGTGTAGTATTTCGCAGCCCATATTTGTATGTCGGGGATGTTATCTTTGTAGGGAGAGTTAACCAGTACCGCTTGGTAAAGGATGGTAAGAGCTACATCATTTCAGCCTATTCAGGAGATTTGAAGATATCTTTGGTAAGTGCCAACAAAGCTTGGAAAAACTTATTAATGCTAGTGGTAAATTTGCATTACTTGTTTTAAGGGATATGCCAGATGATGAGGTTGTTACCGCTAAAACAACTTGTAGCATGTTTTCTAATAAAGATCAGACATAGATAACAAATTCGGTTCAGCAGTTCAGAGAAGTATTTCTAGGAACCTAAAGGGATGCCCCAGTCAGGGAAATTGAGCATGAAATCCATTTGCTACCTGATAGTCTGCTTCCAAACTTGGGATTATACAAGAAATATTTGAAATATGCCAATGAGGTAAATCAAAAATTACATTCTTTGATTCAACAAGGTATAATCCATCCTAGCACTTCTCCATGTGGTTCTTATTATTTTTAGTACCTAAAAAATATGGTTCATGGAGGATGTGTGTTGATTATAGAGCCTTAAATAAAATAACCATCAAGAATATGTACCCTCTTCTTTACATTGATGATTTATTAGATCAATTAAAGCATGCTAAATATTTTACTAAGCTTGATTTGAAGTTTGGCTATCATCAAGTGTGGATCAAGGAAGAGGACATCTGGAAGACAACGTTCAAGAATAGAAAAGGGTTATATGAATGGTTGGTATTACTGTTTGGGCTATGCAATGCACCAACTACCTTCATGAGGTTGATGAATGAGGTAATGAGGCCATTTATTGATTCCTTTATTATTTTATACTTGGATGATATTATAGTTATTGGCAGAACTTTTGTGGAACATATTGATCATTTGCATCAAGTTTTGCAAGTTCTTAAGGAGAACTAGCTTGTATTGAATGAAAATAAATGTGAGTTTACACAACAATCACTTGTCTTTTTGGGAGACGTGGTTGGATATGGGGAGTTAAGAATTGATCTGACTAAGATAGAGGCCATTCAGAAGTGGCCTACTCCTTCCAATTTGACAGAGACCAGAAGTTTTGTTGGATTAGTTCAGTATTTGCAGAAGTTCATTAAGAACTTCTCTTCCATAGTAGTGCCACTACATTCAGTGATAGCAAGGGGTAAGACATTTTATTGGGGAAAGAAACAACAACTTGATTTTGAATCTTTTAAATATAAAAATAGTCATGCTCTATTTTTGGCCTTACCTAACTTACAACTGCCCTTCAAAGTGGAAACCGATGCAAGTGACTATGTCATGGGGGTTGTCCTACTTCAGGGAGGTAGGACTGGTATGCTATCACTCTGAGTTGTTTCATGGTGCAATTCTAAATTATTGTACTTATGACAAGGAATTGTATGCTCTTGTTCAAGTAGTCAAAAAATGGAAACATTATCTCATGGGTAAGGAAACTGTAATTCATACGGATCATCAACCTCTCCAATATTTGTAAGCTCAAAGTAAACTTCAGCAGGCTAGACATTATAAATGGATGGGTTTTTTTTAGCAATTTCATTTGGTTATTAAATATAAGAAAGGTGTGACTAATAAATTGGCTAACATGTTATCTATACCTCCTTTAATTTAAGTTGTGGGCACATTAACTCTTCTTGAGCCTTTTTTGTGTAAAGCATATTAGGAAGGCTATGAGTAGGATCCAGATTTTGCATAGATATTTCAGAAGAAACCCCCAAGTGAGGGATTTTCACCTAAAGGGGAATATTGTTTCCAAGATGGTTTTCTCTACAAGAATGGGAAACTTTGTGTGCCTAAGGGGGAAAGAGTGTAGTTGATGAGAGAAGCACACACTTCTATGGTAGCTGGTCACTTTGGTGTAACAAATATTGTAGCACACCTACAGAGGTATGTTTATTGGCCAAACATGCAAGCACGAAGTTGCTAAATTAATTAGGGGTTATGTTTTATGTAGTACAAGAAAGCCTAATAATAGGAAGTTGGGATTATATATGTTGTTACCAGTTCCTTCCCGCCATGGGAGAGTATCTCCATGGATTTTTGGGTGGTTTTCCTACCTTTAAAAAAGGTCATGATTACATTTTTGTGATAGTAGATCGATTTAGTAAGATGTGTATTCTTATTCCTTGAAAAAATACCATCAAGGCCAGTGATGCAGCTGAGTTATTTTTTTCTAATGTGTGGGTTCACTTTGGTTTGCCTATCTCTATTGTGTCAGACAGGGACTCACGGTTCATAGGAAATTTTTGGTCTACTTTGTGGGAAAAGATGGATACGAAGCTGAAAATATCTACCTCCTTTCATCCATAGACAGATGGGAAAATGGAGGTGGTAAATCATACTTTGGTTCATAGATTTTGAGAGGGTACAATAGGAAACATCCACAGAACTAGGATGAGAACTTGGTGTATATCAACATTCTTATAATAGGGTAAGTTCATGCTTCAACCAGTAAAACTCCTTTTGAAACATGTTTTGGTTATTTTCCTAAGGGTGATTTTGATGTTGTTTTGAGGTTACCATGTAGAGTGAATGGAAAAGTGGAACTGGAGGTCCACAAGGCTGAAAGGTTCATTGATAAAGTTCAACAGATACACCTTTAGGTATAACAGAGGTTGACAGAGTCACAGGCCAAGTACAAAGGACGACATGATCAACATAGGACTGAGCATTCTTTCCTTATTGGAGACAGGGTATGGTTGTATTTGAGCTGAGATAGACTACAAGGAAAAGATAAGAAACTCAAACCTCTTCATTATGACCCATTTGAGATTCTAGAACAAGTGGGTAAGAATGCATTTCACTTGGATTTACCTCCTTATATAAAGATTTATTCAGTTGTTAATGTTGAAAACTTATGTCTTTTTGAGCCCTCCATGTTGGATGATGAAGAAGGGGGAGTATTGCTTCCATCTATTGAGGATATTGCTCCAGAAAGTCAGCTGGAATTAGAGGAAGATGTGGTTTTACAGCGAAAAGAAAGGACAACACAGAGAGGAGTGCAGGATAGGTGGTTGATTGGGTTGAAAGGCCAACTATTGTCCAAGGCCAAGTGGTATTCTAGAGAAGATGTGGGGAAGAAATTTCCTCACCTCATCAGTCCTTGAAGCTTTTAGGGACTTAAAAGCCTCAAATTGGGGAGGTATGATCCAAAAATGGATAGGAAAACCCAATTCTATGTATTCTCCATGTTTGATACTTGTTCTTCAGGATCTCATCTCATTATGATGGTCTAGTCAGGTTGGGGTGATCCGAAGACACCTCCGAATGATGTTCTTAGGCCATTTGATGTTTTGATCAAGGGAATTCAGTCGACGGTTACAAGACTACCATGAAGGTTATGTAGCCATTGTGCAGAGCGACGGTTAACTGATGCAACAATTACACAACCACCATCTACGTGTTCACTGGTGGTCTTGTAACTAACGTGTCCAGAAACACAGGATCTCAATAGTTGAAAATGTTTGAGCTTCCAAGATGGTTCGTTTCAGCTTTCCACACATCCCTGAGTCATGCAACTATAAATACAAGTATGTAGAATGATTCTAGCAAGTGAGATTGAGTGAATTATATGGTGAATGAAGTTGAAGAAGTATTCTTGTTTGTTTATTCATTAAAGTGAATTTCTTCTGTTGTTGAGAGATTGTGAGCAAGTGATTACAATAAGAGAGAGTAATAATCTTTCTTGAAGGCCCATTTGGGCAGTGAGTTGTAATTTTCTAGAGAATAACATAGTAAAGGGGAGCAATTTTCTCACCCATTGGAGTTTTCCCACATTGGGTTTCTCCAGGATAAATCCTATGTCTCCTCTTGTCTCTATTTTCTTTGTTTTGTTCAAGCTTAATTGTGTGAATGGTATTGCACATTAAATTGGTAAACAAAGAACTCTAAATTTCATTCTTTTTCATGAGCATAGTGATCTGTTAGCTTTAAGAATCGGCAGTTTATGGATCAAGGGTACTCAATTTATGGCAAGGAGATGTTGGCCAGTATGCATGCTTTGGCCAAATTTAGACACTACCTTATGGGCAATAAATTCATGGTTCGTACTGATCACAACAGTTTCAGCTTCTTGCAAGGGCAGAAGGATCTCAATGACTACCAGTAGATATCAGTGAATAAGGCCCAAACATATCAATTTGATATAGAGTACACCAAAGGTAAGAATAATGTTGTTTTTTATGCATTATCTAGGAGGCCTCGTTGTACCTTTATGCTTAGTTCTATGTCTGATATTTTAGTAGTTTGGAAGGCTCACATACTTATTGAGTATTCTAAAAATCAATTTACATGTGAGATCATGGATGGAATTATACATGATGATAGATATAGGATCTTGGATGACCTCATATGTTACAAGGATATGATTTTCCTTGTAACATAATCCAAGATGAAGGAGAAGATCCTTTGAGTAGTGCATGATACACCCCTAGCAGGATTATTGAATATTTTAAGACCTACAGGTACATCAGGGAGATATTTTCATGGAAAGTGTTAAAGGATGACATCCTTAATAATATTAGAAAGAGTTTGGTTTTTAAGAGAACCAAAGCCAAGCATTATTTTCTATAAGGATTACTAAAACCTCTTCCTATTCCAGAGCAGAAGTGGGAGAACATATCCATGGAATTTATCACAAGGCTTCCCTCATTACACAAGCATGATTGCATATATGTGGTGGTTAATCGATTAAGCAAGTATACCCATTTATTTTCTATGCCTAAGGGGCATAAGGCACCACATGTGGCTCAACTATTTTATACAGGTGTTTTTAGGTTGCATGGTTTGCCTTAAAACATTATTAGTGATGTAGCCTAGAATTTACTAGTAATAACCCAGGTGCACTGACACATCACTCAACCTAGTTTACTGAGTGCTTACCCAAAGCGTGTAAAGGTACCAGGTCCCTCTTTAGGGTTGCTTGTGTAGGATGTTAGCAAGATGAAGAGTTAATGCATTCAGATCCATAATTTGTATAACATTCTACAAAGCATATTCCAAATCTAAATCTAAAGAGTAATAGATTTAAGTAATATCCAGAATGAATTCTTCCATGCAAGATTTGGTTGTAATCATGTTTAACACCTTGAATCAGTAAATACACTCCATTATATTAAACAAAATATATACATATACAAGCTGCTTACAATAAATAATAGGTTTAACTCATGCATTTTTCATATCTGACAGCATAAATTTGCAATAATTCACTTGTACCACTCATAAACATGTATGTACTCAATCTATACTACAAATGAACAATACATATTTATTCCTCAAGCATATGTTACTTGTCTACTTTGCACCAATTGCATGGTTCTCTCACTTAATAGGTCCCCTGCTCAGACATAGCTATACACCTTTACAATCTAATTAGACGAAACATGATCTCCTTTTCCTCAATAATAGATCTACTATGGTTAAATGGTAGTAAAAATTTGATTATTAGCTCAAACCCATGCAAAGTTTCTTAATAGCTGTTCTTCCCAACATATCCAATGTGTGTCGCGCAAATCTTTATCTAGTTTGTGTGCTATTCAAGCTATCTCCAACTATATAGCCCATATACGTAAAACATGGCTAATTCCTAAATTTACCCTTGTCTTTTTCACGTATATCCTTCCTCCTACTCCTAATTCCTCCTTTCAACATGCACCCTGTATCCCATGCACAAACCTTTTGTGTGTATTTAGCTAGAGTATGCAAAGGCCCATTTGAATTATGCTCAACTTTTCCCCAGCACAACTAACTAAATGCTACTGCCATAGGCAATACTTGCGTCAAATGCTAGATAATTTAGCTGATTGGGTTGAAACATCACCAGGAATGGACATGCCCACCCTCTTGAAAGTACAAGGCCCATTTACTTCTCCTCTGTCATAGAAGCATAGGAAAATTCTACACCTAAACTTTATCTCCTCCCCTCATTAAACTGAAATGCTTTATACTGTAATGAACTATTCCTCTTTGATTTCAGCCTCTAAGGATTTCCAATCACTTAGTGCGGCTTTTACCTTTTCTAGAATATATGATGCAATAGAGTCTAACTCTTCTTGTACAATCTCTTCCTTCACGTTCTATAATATGATAACAATCATTGACATTGCAGTCACCCTTCCTTCTAAAAAATCCATCTTCTAGGCTATAAGTTTCCAAATTTCATCCATCACGTCCTTATCGGGGTCTTGGGCTACTCGAAGGGCCTCGCACTTCTGCTTCACTAGCACCAATCTCTCCACACATCCCAATGTATCATATTTCATTTCCTTCATGAATTCATTGTCTTCTATCATGGTCTTGATCGATATTATTGCCTTTAGAGCTGCACATATGTTCAATGCATGGTCTTCCTTTTTCAACTCCTCCTGCAATGTTTGAAGAAATGCCTCATATGATGAAATCTTCCTTACCATTGAAGCCCTTTCTCTCTCTGCTTCCTACTTAGGGTCCTTTGGTTCTGGCATCCAAACTACTCCATCCTCAAGCACCAAATCAACTAGGGTATGCACATAGTGCATAGCCAAAGGGAACTTTTTTTGGTACCTTGGGCTCTAAGAGCGGTCTTTCTTAAAGGACGTGATATCTGATCTCCTCTGTCATGCCGATGAGAACACCATTCTTATTTTTCTCTAGGTCCTTCTCTACTTCCAAATGTGCAATATTTGCATCTTTGGCTTTGATCTCTTCTCTTAGCGCTTTGATAGTGGCAGCTTTATCCACATTCCTGTGCGCCACCTTTGTAGATAACTTCACTAAGGCATTACTAACCTATTCATCAGTCATAATAGTTGGCTTGATGGTTATGTGCCTATTTTTTTGTGCCTTCTTCATTCTCCTTGACACAAAGGACTCTTCACACACATCAAAATCAGGCTTGTCCATGTGATTTTACATGGACCATGAAAATTATTTCCTCACACACGTGGTTTCCATGTTAGGGTCCATCAACTCCCATCCATACAAGTCCTTAAGGCCCACTATATTCTGAAATCACGTGCGGAAAATTTTATTTGTGTGCTCTTCATAGCCCATGACTAGTGCAGCATACTCTCCACTTTCCCTCCTTGATCTTAGCCCCTTAGGAACTTGAGAGCCAAGGTTTGGAGTTAGATCATCTATGTCCTGATCAGTATCTTGTTCTGTTTCTCCTAGCTTCTTTACTCCTTCAACCTTCATTTCTTCATCCTTGGGCTCTTCCACATCTTCTGGTTGTATAGGATATCCAGATGCGCTCTCTTTAGAATCCTTTGCCTCCTTGTTCAGCTTCAATTTTCTCCTTCTCTTCTCATATGTCTCCTTCTGAGGAGAGGACCGCAGTGATCTTCGTATTGACTGTGGAGTAGTGCCTTGAGATCTTGTTCATTTGGACACCCTATTAAAGTGACATTCTTCAGGGGTCTACTCCTACTTAGAATTCTTCATCTCCTTCTTCTTTTGCCTGGGGTGGAGTACTTGCATGTTTAGCTTCTATTTTGTCTATAGGTTGCCTCGCGACCTCTATGTACCAAACCACCACTATCTTCATGCTCTTTCTCCTCATCATATACGTCTATAGGTTCAGTGGGCTTCAGAGGTGTCACATTCTCCACTGTATGCTTACACTTAGGTGACCCTAGAAGCACGAACTCATTTTCTACATACTTGTTACCCTCAAAATTAGGCTTAAGTTAAAGGTATACCAATGTGGCTCCACTGTCTCCAATGGCCAAAATCACAAGGTTCATGTTTATCATGTCTGAAATTAGCCTCTCAATATAGGCAATCTAACCTAGATATACATTTTTACTCCACATAATTTGGTAGTCACATTCTACCTTGTCTGCAACGAAATTTAGGTGGTGCGCATACGTAAAACGATGGACTGATGCCTAGAAGTAGCGCACTGTGAAGGCATATAGAAGTTTGCAATAGGGGCTCCAAGAATTTACTAGTAATAACCTAGGCACGCTAGCACATCACTCAGTCTAGACTGAGCGCTCACCCAATGTGCGCAAAGGTACCAAGTCCCTCTTTAGGGTTGTTTGTGTAGGATGTTAGCAAGATGAAGAGTTAATGCATTCAGATCCATAATTGGTATAAAATTCTATAGAGCATATTCTAGATCTAAATCTAAAGAGTAATAGATTTAATTAATAGCCACAATGAATTCTTCCACGCAATATTTAGTTGTAATCATGTTTAACACCTTGAATCAGTCAATACACTCCATTATATTAAACACAATAAATACACATAAGCTTCTTACAATAAATAATATCCTAAGCTCATGCGCACATAAGATATGGCAGCATAACTTCATAATAATTCATATCCAGTCCTCACATAGTCCTCTTATACTACGCAGATCCTTACATATTTATAAGGGTGGGGACTTTCCCTTCACCACTTGCATAGTTCTCAAAATAGGTCACATGTTGAAAATATCTATATGCCTTTACAACAATAGACACACATGCAAGTGTGCTAATAATATATTTCTTTTGGTTAACTAGTAGTAATAATTCTATTATTAGCTCAAACCCATGCAAAGCGCTTAGTATCTTCTCTTCCAAAAATAGCCTATGGGTTTCATACAAGTCTTTATCCGGTTTGTGTGCTTTACATGCTATCTCCAAAAATAGCTCGTACACGTAAAAACGGCTAAGTCCCAAATCTTCCCTTGTATTTTGCATGTGTGTCCTTCACTATCCTTCCACTCCTTTGAATGTGCCCTATTCTCATGTGCTAACCTTCTGTGTTCCTTTTGCTAAGTATCATACTTTGTCTTCTCAACAGTTAGTTACAGGGACAAAATTTTAATGAGCACCTTTTTGCATGATATTTTCAAACTTGCATGAATGGAATTGAATCCTAGCACTACTATCATCCACAGACATATGAGTAGATGGAGATAATCAATAAGTAGATATAGTGTTATTTGTGTACCTATGTGACAGGACATCAACATGCATGGGTTAGATGGTTACACATGGGTGAGTATTGCTACAATACCAACTACCAAATGAGAAATAATATGATTCCTTTCTGGGAAATGTATGGGTATGATGCTACATCATTCCCAAATTTAGTATTATCATATAGTCGAGATCCCAAGGCTCATGATTGGTTATAGGAGAACAAGGATATCCTGAAATCTCTTAAATAGAACCTTCAGAAATCACAGAATCAGCAGAATATTTATGCAAATAGGCATAGGGTAGAGAGGTCTTTTGAGGTGGGAGATTTAGTATTCCTACATTTTCATCCCTATAGGAAATTCTCACTTAAGCAGAGTGGTGCTGAGAAGCTAAAACCACGGTTCTATGGACTATATAGGATAGCACGAAGGGTTGGGGTAGTCGCATATAAGCTGGAACTTCCCGAGCACAACAAGATACACAATTTATTTCATTTTTCGTGCCTCAAAAAGGCATTAGGATAGTATATTTTGCCTTCTAAAAAGTTTCCACAATTATAAAATGAGGGGAGTCTGGTCTTAAAACTATAATCTATAATTTAGGTGAGACAGAGGAAGCTTAGGAATAGGGTGATCATAGAGTACTTAGTGCAGTGGAGAGCCTTGCCACTGGAGGATGCTACTTGGGAGGGAGAGAATATTTTACAACATCCTAGTTTGCATTTTCTTGGGGACAAGCAAATTTTGGGAAGGGACGACTGTAATTTCCCCATTCCTTCACCGAGGGCCTAACGGCCAATTTTTAGTGTTAGCCTCTATCATACCCAAGGGGCTAACAACATTGGAGGTTATTGGGTATGGATGTTTGATTACCACCTTGATTTTTTATTATATTTTTTTGTTGACATTAGTATTGGGTAAATTGGTGGGAATTATTGTTATATTGTTTCATTGAGTGGAGACTCATGGTACTTTATTATTCTATTCCTTTATTACGGGCCACTTAAGTCACTTTTTGCACCTAGGAGGAAAAGTAACTTAAGTTACTTTATGTTTATGTGGGTCTTCCCCTAAGGGGTTGATTAGGGTTTTTTGGGCCTTTTATTACATTAGATGGTTATAAAAGGTAGTTTTTGGGGAGAAGAGGGGTTCATTCATACACACACATCTTTTGATATTAGAGCAATTATTGTTTACACTTCTCTTTGCTTGTGGAGTAAGATCCCACAAGAACCCTAGATTTGGTGATGAGAGATCCACTCCTAGATAGTAGAGCACTCTTTGATGGTGAAATATCCACCCTACTTTGCTAATTTGGAGCCCATTCAGAGCATATTTTTTGGTAGATACTATAGGGTTTTTAGGAAGGGTTTTCATAGGGTTTCAAAGGTTGATTTTAAAATATGAGGAAGATCATTTTCCCTTATATTTCATCCATTTTCATTTCTGATTATTCCCAGTGCTTAGGGAAAGTTTGGTGCCACTTCTAGAGGTATTTTGAGGAATTTTCATACCCTTTCCTATAGTGACATCACCCTTAGGTGATTGTAGCCTTTGATTCTACATTTTCTGGGTGACATTATCAATATTTTAAGGGATATTTCACAATCATTGGTTGTTTAGAATTATTTTGTGCATCCCAATCAAGTCAATGATCCATCACCATCATTTACTTCAGTGACTAGTGAGAGTCTAGTCTACTGGAAAGAGAAAGATTTATGTGCCACTAATCAAGTTAAGAGACTTTAACAGCCACAAGTGAGATCTAATTACAATAAGAGGTCAAAGAAAAGACTCTTGGAGATACAAGTTCAAACATATAAAGATCATATGGCAGTCATTTCAAGAGAAGAAAGCTCAAAACCAATAGATGTTCCACCTCACCTACCTAAGGCAAACAAGGTGTCTGTTTCTACATTATCCTATCATAGAGAAACCAAAGAAACTTATTAAGGCTCACAATTCTCAAAGACCTGTAACATTAGCCCTTAATATTGTTGAGTAAATGAGGAGAATAAATTTTCATGTCTCTCTATGGGATGTTTTGGCAATCCTATGACAAATGGATTTTCTACAAGAAGGATTGAGGCAATTCAAGCTTCTTCCCAAAACTCAAAAGGAGGTAATCCCAACCCCATTTAATTTATATCAGTCTAATGTTAGTGATGTGAGGTGTTCTCCTAAGGCCCCTCCATTTTTCATATCATTGATTATGGGGAAATGTCTATCCCATAATTGTATGATTGATTTTGGTGATATCAACACAGTCGAACCCAAACAAGTTGTTAATACACTTGGTTTGAGTTATACTTATGTTAACAAAGGTGTTGTCCAGCTAGATGGCACGTTGTAAAAATTGTGCGTGTCATAAAAATCCTTAATCTAACCCTACATGCTTTCCCTAGTATCATTACCCCTCAAGATATTTCAGTTATAAACCTTCCCCTATCTTTTTTTGTGTTTTTCCAGAGATTTTATAGCTGACATAGAAGGATATCTATCATCTGACTAGTTTCACATGTGCCTTAAGACTAGAAATGGCACCATAATCACAATAAAGGTTGATCCAATTTCCAAATTCCATGTGGAAACATATGACCCAAATCCCACTGAGATGAATTGTGCCACAACCTTTGACATTGAAGTATTTGAAGATGACCTTGAACCTTTTGAAGTAAGAGCTAAAGTATCTGATGAGAAATTAGATGAATGGGCCAAAGAAATATGGAATTATGATCCCAATGAGGCATTTGAAGAGATCAGGCTTGACACATATTGCCTAAGGGATGAGGGAAGTTTTATCCCTAGCCTATTGAAGTTAGAGACTAACTCAGATGAAATATGGACAATGTTTTTTGATGGTTCAAAATGCAGAGTTGGACCTAACAAAGGTGTTGTCTTGTCTCCCCAAATGGAAATAAATTTTTGTATGCCTGATAATAAACACATAATTTTAGATGAACTCAACTTCTCGAGGTCTTGCTGAGATAGCCATGATGTGTGGAATTGAGAGGATGTTGATGGAAATTTAAAGGATAATTAGGGGCTAATAACGGGTAGCGTGAATTCCTAATAGCTAAGTTGGTAAAAGGGGAAATATAGGCTATGAAGAGATAGTGTAAATTCCCTACGATTTTATTGTTTGCTTTGATTTGAGTCCTAAACTACGTTGAAAGATCATTTTAAATAAATAAATAAAGTAAATTTATTTTAAGTAAAAGACAAGTGTATTTAATAGTTTAATTAACTAAATTCATTCCCAATTAATTAAATAAAACAAGATAAATTATCTAATCTATTTGTCTGAGAAAGAAATGAATTGAAGGAAACTAAATAAACAAACATTGACATTTGCATTTTCTAAATTAATTAATTAAAATAACATAAAATCTACATCTACAGACACGGGAAACAGGTTGAACTAAACTACTACTAAATTAAAATAAACTAACCAAGGAATAATTGAACGTAGTTATTCCTCTATTGCCGGATGTGGAATTAAATCTAATCTAAACATAGAATGTATTCTGCAATTATTACTCTGAAAATGGAAATTTCTTCTAATCACTTTTGCCTCGGATTCATGGGAAAGAAAGAAAGCTTCTCATAAGCAATTTCTTCTTCACCCAGAACTTCCCCAGTAAAATAAAATAAACTATACGAATGGTTGAAAATGAAGAAGTAAATGAAGAAACACGGATAGAGAATATTCCTCCAACTTCTTTCCCTTGCATATACATAGGGATAAGCAAGGAAGAAGATATTGATGGAATATTTTTTTCATACGCAAACAATACTATAAATGAAGAAATAACGAATTCTACCACTTAAAACAAATGTTCTTTTTCTAATTTTAACAACAATAATCAAATGAAAGATTAAAATAAATTAATACATCACCAAATTGTAACCATTGATTTATGATAGTATCCAGACATGATGGTTGTATTGTGTCTCCTCAGCTTCCTTTTCCTTTTCAGAGATGAATTCTAGATGATCCAGTGTGAGCAATGCTAGTTGGTTACAAGAAAATCAAGAAAGTGTTAGAGTTGGCTAGTTGCAAGCAAACTGGTCAAAAATGCATTACTAGAAAGAACATAGCAATGTTTTGTGTTTTTCTGTGTGTTTCTAAGTAGGATTTTGGTAGGCATAACAGTCCAAAATAAGTATCAAAAGTCCAACCCATCATACGGGTAAAATTATGGTTTTTAGAAAGTTTGGGGAAGAAGAAGTCTAAACACATGTGTCTTTCAAAAAATGCCAAATCATCAAGAAAATGGGGAGTTAACCTTCTAAAGATAGTAAACTAAGAATAATACTCCAATATGAATCCAACGAGCCAAAAATCAGGTGAAACGAGCAAGAAAATCACCCACAAATTTGAAACACACATTACAAAACATGCAGTTTGAACTCACAGATAAAGTTAACATGATTATTGGTCTGCGCGGGACTAGTGGTTGTGAAGCCTCATGGAATTTGTGTAACCACCATGGTGGCTACATAACTCAAAGGAAAAACTACTACGAAAAGGTAAAAAAGTGGTTAGCTGCAGGACATAACAAGCTAACAATCTTAGAAGAGATAAGGAGAACCACACATTAAAGACAAAAATACGTGGAACACTACGAAGGGAGAGGACCATGGAAAAGCAATAGCATTGTTCTAGAAAAGAATTCTGTCATCATTGGAGACTTATCGTGTCCATCAAAAAAACACTGATGAACATTTTTGGGGTGCATATATAGCTTCTCACTCGGAGGATCATTTTAGCCATGAATAAATGTGGTAGGTAAACATGCAAAATTTCGAGTATGTTGCTCCCAGTTCATAGAGGAATTTTACCTGCACTCAAGATAAAGTGTAGTAAATCATGCAAATAACTATCCTGACAAAATCACCTATAAGAAGAAGCAAACTAGGGCACTCTAAGTGCAGAATCACAAAAGATGGATTACCCCAATATGTTCAAATAAAATGCACAAGAAGATCTCCCAAATCCTACGGGGGATGAGAAATATGCCTACTCCAGTGCAAATCATCCCTACAGCACGATTCACTTAATGGGGGCATTTTCACACATTCCAAATTTTAGGTTAGACATACCACTTGTAACTATTCTTAGAAAGTACATTTTTACATACCCAGATTGCATACTATGATTTGGACACAGTCTAGATTAGTGGATATACAATTTCTACTTCATGAAAACCCTACTAATCCAAGAGTAATCAGAATCCTAAACATGGCTAGTGCAACCAGTTGGGCAGTGAACTGGAGGGCCATAGATGCATGTAAGCAATGATCCCTTACTTTTCTAGATCTAATAATGTGATTTCCTTATCTGGTTACATAGCTGTAGGATGCTATATTTTGGATAATTTTGTAGTCTAAATAACTAGAAGAAGTCACTTTCTACATTTTATAATTAGGTTCAATGATTTTGGCAGGACTTTTAGCCATCAAAAAGAATTTTTTACCGCTATAAAGATATAACCTGTGGGTGATGGGAGTAACCAAGACCAAGTGATGGAGGTATGCGCAACCGTTGATAGATATCAAAAATCATACCGCTCAAGTACACCGCCAAGTGCCATTTTTCAGAAAATTTATCACTCAGCTAAGATTGTGACAGTTTTGTAAGCGTTACGAAACTTAGTGCTTATAATTTCCTTAGATATGGTAAATTCACATTGTTGAATATAATATTTCCATGAACTACTGTTTTTCTGAGATTATCATGCACTAATAGTAGGAAAATCTAAGGAGGGGAAACACTTTTTTCCTTGTTATTGGATGCAGGGGTCTTTGTTATTATGTTTGGCCATGTATTATCACTAGAGCAGGACCTGGTTGGCCCAGATTCTAAAACTTGTTGAAACCAATAGATAGATAAACCTATTAGCTAGAGGACATGCATATCGGGAGCATATCCCAGACACATTAGATTTGGTCCGTACAAATTAACCTTCTCCTTGATAGTTTGGATAAACAAGTTTAGGTAACTATGTATAAAAAAAGCTAGGGTATCTGAATTTTTTTAAATAGATACGAAAATGAAGTGGATTTTCATTACTGACATAGATTATACCTTTCTCAAGATCATTTTAGATCCATGTATAACACATAGTACCCCTGAATTACCCTACAAGGCCTCTAATGAACTGGTGGCTACATCATTTGAGGCAAGTAGATAAGAAATCATATCTCGATGGACCCTAGACAAACACTTGCACCACCAAATATTAATCAGAGAGTTAAGATTGAAGAAACCAAGGAGGAATAGCATGATGAACAAGTATCCAAAATAATATGTGCAAAGTAGAAAAAATCAAAGTAGAATCTAGTAGTGTAGGACCTCAAAACATATAAAAGAGAGCCTAATAATGGGAAAATCCCTTTTGCCCCAGCCACAAAATGTGTTAAGAAGACAATGACCTCAAACCAAAATCATGTAAATACAGAAGTAAAAAATTCCCTGAGGAGGAATCTAGAAGATTCAGTAGGAAGCATATACTAAAAATTTATGAGCCATAATTTTAAGGAGAAGTACAAACTGCAGAACACAACATGTTATCTAAGCTTCACCCAATCGATGGGCTACAAGACATGCTTAACTAAGGATAGAGTTTCCCAGGTGGCACAAAAATATAATGTAAGCACGGGAATAGAAATCAATTGGCTATAACATAAGATTATAATTTATCTACATGGAAGAGTATCTCCTCCTCCAGATTTAGTAGTATCGGATATACATGAGTCCTTCTTCAACCAATGAATCTAATCCACCAAGAAATCTAAGCACAAATAGACATAGAAGATACAAATATATCTGTTGATCTCTTAAGCAACCAAACTCTCAAGGGAATCTATAAAAAAGACTTCTCAAATGGGACTACCTAAGTGTAATCATAAATATGCACCAAGAAGTAGGTAGATGAATCCTCCATCACTACATCAACCTGTAACAAAACAAGAAAACAAAAGGATGAGGAGGCCAATATCTAGACCTATGTTGGCAAGGAAGTATTTGTATGGTGCCAAATCACTTGTGCATTCCCCCCCAACACTGGACAAATGATGAATAGGAAATTCAGTGTGATTGGGTAACATGGTGCATCTTACCGTATCTGAATGCTATGAGAAAGTGTGCAAGATTGAGGTGAAACTTTAGAGAAGGCTGGCTTCCTCTTCATAAACTAGGGGCACTACACTGACCCTACGACAAAGATTGCAGATACTTGCAAGAGAGAACTTTGTTTGAAAAATGGGAAAGGGAGTAAGAAAATAGGTAGGAGAACTAATGTTGCAGGTAGGAAATCAGATTCTTGCACACACTAGTGAGAAAATTCGTCACATGCATTCATGAGAAGAAACAACCCTGCAAATGGCAACAAGACGAGATAAGGTTGCAAACTCAAAGTTTCTCAAATCTCCTCATCAAAGAGGCTACAAAATACTTCTTCTTGTATTGCTCAATTAAAACAGAAATTATACATAGTGGAGAAATAGAGGAATTCGAGAAGAAGGGGGGGGGGGAATAGAAGAAAAATGGATATCTCCTTTGTTCTCTCAAAGTACGATATACTCTTGAGTTTCCAAGATCAATTGCCAATGCTCTACAATGGCGTGAAGAAGCCATTAAATCTCCTCCAAGAAATGGTTTACAAATTATTCTTTTTTAGACAAGAAATAGTTTACAATTTCTTTTCAATCATTCATGCATCCATTTAGATTCTTGATTCATGAAGAAATGCCAATGGCGGAAAAACCAGAATTTTCATAATGCAACTGTTACACTTGTTTTGTAACTTTGAATTTGAACTGTTCATCTTTCCTTTGAAACTTTAAATTAGAGTTCGTACACGTGGGAGAAATTTACTGGAACGGGTGCAGAGGTTGCCTTTTGCATTTTTTGCCTTTTAGAGAAATGGAATTTTGGAACATTTTGGCCCACTCACCCGCTTTTGATATGGTCATGAAATGTGGCTTCACTTTATTAGCGAAGGAGTCGTGGGTCACTTTTTAACCTTACCTTTTTTTTAATGCGGACTTGAAAACACAAATTGCTCCCTGGCAATCTGCCTCCTTGCTTTGACTTTTCAACGGTGGGCTCAATATTTGAATTTCTCATTTAAGCTTGATCGGGCCTACAGGTCACTTTTTGAATTTTCAATTTTTTTACAAAGAGGCTCAAAATCTCAAATCTCCTCAATGGTCCGCCTTCCTGTTTTGAATCTTTTGATTGCAGGCTCAAGATTTGACTTTTTCCTTTTAGCTTGATTGGGGTTACGGGTCACTTTTTAAATTTTTACCTTTTTTACTAATGTGGCTCAAAATCATAAATCTCCCCGACAGTCCACCTCTCAGCTTTGACTTTCCAACGGCGGGCTCAAGATTTGACTTTATCATTTAAGCCTGATTGGCATTACAGGTCACTTTTTAAATTTTCACCTTTTTTACAAAGAGGCTCAAAATCTCAAATATCCTCGACGGTCCGCCTCCCTACTTTGACTCCTTTGACTTCGGGCTCAAGATTTGACTTTTTCCTTTAAGCCTGGTCGGGGTTGCGGGGTCACTTTTTAACTTTTTGCCTTTTTTACAAAGAGGATCAAAATCAAAAATTTCTCTACTGACCCACTTCCAATTAGGTATGTCCACGTACCCATGGATGATGGGGGCCAAAATTTTATGGGGAAGAAAACTGCCCATGATTCCCGACTGTGGAAAAAAAATGCAGAGAAGAAGAAAACTCCACCATTTCACACCCGAATTTTCAAATTTCTGTCGCGAGCCAAAGAATTGAAAAAAATATAAGGTTTGATGATCTCAGGAGCATGGAAATATTGAAAATTTCATTCAAATGAGGAAAACAATAAATTTTTCACGCAGTCCAGAAAAGAAAATAGAAAATTTATCAAAATGAGCAAACTGGGGATTTGAAACAACTCTAGGGCATGGATTTCTCTATCTCTTCGAACTTTCAACTTGGCTTAAATACTTTAGGAGGGTGAGAGCTCGAAATTTCAAATTTAACTTGGAAAATGAAAAGTGGTTTTCAGGAGAAAATAGTTGGCTCTAGCTTGGGGACATGGCATGGACTGAGCATGGCGAAGACGTGGTATGAGGATCCATAATCTCAATTTTTAAACCGTATAACATTGACCAGTGCCTTATCCATTGGGCCTTACAGAGTCATGTAAAATTCTGAGAAAGAATGAAAGAAGGAGGAAACACACAAACAAACACACACAACAGAAGGGGAAAAAACAAAACTACACAATGGAAAGGGAAACACACCTATGGTACAAGGCGGGGGGAATAACCCACTTTCACTGATGATACAATTTCAAGTATTTCTCGCTCCGAGGCAATTCCAATGGCGTTCCATCCAAATATGAGAGGAGAAAAACACTCTCACCACAATGAATTTGGAATGGGTCGAGCCCATAATGAATCAAAATTTCCATGGCTTCCCTTTGGTTCTCTTCTCTTATCCCATAGCAGGAAAAAGTCACCAACCTTGAATTCTTTTTCCTTAGCCCTCTTGTCAAATATCTTCTTCACTTTCAATTGGTGTTCTTTGATTCGATCCACCACCTGGAATCTATTTTCTTCCAGCTTCTCTAGAAATAGGATCCTTTTTTCTATGGAATCTTTGTATTGACCATGTTCTATTTCCTATAGCAACTTGAGAGCTGGCATCTCAATTATGACGGGAATCTCTACTTAACCTCCATATAGTAGTTTGAAGTGAGACATACCTATCACCTTCTTGGGAGTGATTGTATCCACCCACAATGGGTCGTGTAACCTTTTGTGCCAATTCCTTTTATTCTCATCTACAAGCTTGTAGACAATGGTCACAATGTTCTTGTTGCTTGTGTAAACACCTAAAATTGGTTACTCAATTTGGTGTCCCCTGTGTTCACTTACCTGTTCTATTCTCGGGTAACCCGGTGCACTTTTATATCACTAATTCTCTCTTAGGGTATTAAAATTAAATATCTAATTTAAATGGCCTATCCTAAGTTTGTTCCACCCCATTATATTTCACCCATGGATAATTAAACATTAACCATGTAATTCTATCTTCTACATTTATTCCATTTCTACTTATTCACCCCATATCACTTCCCAACCTCCCGTGCTATTATTATCCATCCATCCCACTTATTTCTCCTCTCTTGGAACCATGTAGCGGGATTTTTCCCGTATTTGAGTTGGAGGGATAATATTCTTATCCTCACAATTCATCCCTTTTCGCCACTTTGGGAGTCTATTCCCTGATCGGTGCCAACTGTTTCTCGATCGACACTGATTTTTTAGAGCGGCACCGATTTTACCTCGATCAGCACCAACTATAAATACACGACCTGAACTCAGTTCTGGTTAGACGGTAGAGACTTGAGAAATAGTGAAAAAGCTTGAGTGAATCTTGAAACTATCAATTGAGAGAAAGTGAATTCTGTCTAGATCAATCCCGGAGAGGTGCACCATTATTCTGCCCACATAATATTGATATCGCTTAGGTTATTCAACCTCTGGGTGACTCCATTTCTCCCCCTAGCCAAGGTGGAACTCTTCCCACATCTCTGTAGCTCATGTAGGTCTCCACAATCGATCATCATCAGTCATCAATCAAGATTTTTGTGATTTCTTCCTGTTCGATGACGACCCAACATCAATCGACACCAATTTGTCCAAATCGGTGCTACTCCAAACCATCGACACTGATCATTGTCTGATCAACGCCGAACCAGTCTGTAGAAAGGTATAGAATCCATGTGACACAATTTCATCTTCATTTTTACAATTTCCTGCTTTCTTTTAGTTTATGTTGTTGTTTTTACATTATGTCTACAACTTAAAATCAGAAAATCTAAACATTTGCTTACATATTTTATCATGTACACCCTTATTCTTCATTGAAAACATGAACTGACATCCACTGAGGAAGCTAATCGCTTCCTGAACCTGCTTTCCGAGTAGTTCACCCTTATATCTTCTAACGTCATCTTTTTTGTCAAGTATTCGTGCATCACAGGTTTCTTAGATCTACTCCATAGGATTGCTCATGTGTGCGCCCATCTTAATTCCATCAGGATTTCTCTCCATCTACGTCTTCAAATCTTGTCCAATTAATCAGGTATCGACTCTTATTTGAGTTTTTCAGGGTTTTTGTGTTTAGTT
This sequence comes from Taxus chinensis, assembly GCA_019776745.2. Classification (NCBI taxonomy): domain Eukaryota; kingdom Viridiplantae; phylum Streptophyta; class Pinopsida; order Cupressales; family Taxaceae; genus Taxus; species Taxus chinensis. The sequence goes on from CM034146.1 coordinate 543,004,194, forward strand.
TCGTGCATTAACTTGGACAGGTAACAAGCACAGAAATTCTTGATCTACATTCTAGCACGCTCGGTGGGATCCCACCAAAGTCCCTTATTGGTAAGTTCATCTCTTTTTCAGTTTTGAGCTTTGTTCTTTTTCTTCACTGATTTTCATCAGTTGCTCTTAAGCATTTCCTTTCATCGTTTCGGTCTTGCTTCTTTCATTTCTAAATTTGCAAAGTTAGGTCCCTTCTTTTTTGCAAATCTCAATTCTAATTTCTATTTCTAAAATTAGTAAATTCTTCATTTGATTTCAAAGCTACATTGTTTGATTCATCTCTTTGTGCAAAATTGTCATTTCCTTGAAAGTTTTCTAGTTTCTTAAAATAGAAATTCCCTTTCCACTAGTATCTTGTTGGATTTGTTTTTGTGTTCATCTTAACCCTATTTTACGGAGCAGTTTGCTTGTTCATGGGATTGTTCAAGGGGAAGAGCTCAACAACATGCTTTTTGAAGTCCACACACCTTGGAGAGCTAAATCTATAGGTATTTCTCTTTTGTGGTGTTTTCTCCTTTTTAAGAAGTTAAAAAGAACTTGTTTGTTTGTTTTTATCACACTCAAACACTTCGGTTTTGGTCCTTAAAATGAATTAATCACATTGGGAAAGAAATTGTTTGACTTGTCTTCATTGAAATCAAACACTTCGGTTTTAGTGATTAAAACGAACATTTTCTTTTTCATTCCTGATGTATGTTCTTCACTTAGTTCTCTAAATAGGTTGGAAAATTGATCAAAATCAGTAGTGACACTATTTTATTTTTTATTTTTCACCCTTGCACACAAATCAAAAATCATTAGGCATAAAGCATTTAAACAAAAACTCATTCCCTGGCCTCGCCTACTTAGAAGTGACATCTAAGAGGAAGAGCCTATGTGGTACTCGGGCCGCGCTATAAATTCATGGAAGTTCTGGTATATATTGGCAAAGCACCCGACTCCCTTATCACAATGGTGTGTGAAGTATGGGGGTAGGCCCCTATATCAAGCCACGTACCAGTCTTTTACTGAAGTGCCTTCGGGACTCCTCACCAAAACATTCCCCAAACCATCCTTAGTTTGGCCAATTGAGTAGTCCTCATTCTAAAAAGCCTTCCCTAACATTTTCTTTCTTAAAAAGCATGAAAATTTAAAAGAGATAATCACCTACGCTGCTTCAATTTTCTGTGCATTAATTAGATTAATCTCTTTTTGTGTTTTTGCTTGTTTATGATGGTCATCAACTAGTCACAATCTAGAAAAATGGCTCAACTAGCCTCTTCCTCATCTGAGACCCCCACTAATGTGGATGTTTCAACACCCCTCGGGTCTTCTTCGGGACCACTATTAGTTGGTTCCCCATCTTGGTCATATAATCCTTTCTATCATCCTAAATTGATCCCATCACGACTGACTTCCCCTAGTCCTTCAGAGGTATCATCTGCTTCTAATATAGAGTATGTTCCTCATGGAGATCCTAAATTTCAGGCACTCCTTGACCATAACTCGGTAGCCCTTATGGACTACTTAGTGCATAAATCTACTTGAATATCTGATCAGGGACCGCCGATCCAACATGTTTATGATTATTCTCATGAACCATCCCAGACTTTCATAGAGTAGTTAGCATGCTTCTTCTCACCTCGAACCACAAAAGAAGGTGGCACATCTATGCCTCCTTTTTCTCTTCCACCAACCATGTTGACTGGTTTTCAAATGACCCTACCTATCCCTAGTGCCGCAGCTACCTCGGCTACACCCCAGCCTACTTTTGAGAGGCCCTCTTCTTCAGCTATGATGAGTGTGTCCACACTCCCACAAATTGTTGTTAATTCTTCTATGCCATCTATTGCGTCTCAGGGTCAATAATTCTTTGTGAGTCAACCTCCTCCTACGAGTAGTTGGTTCCTCCTTATCTTCCAACTGATCTTTCTTTCAATGCTCCAGTGACAATGAATTTTACCCATCCTTTAGCATCAACACCATTAATAACTAATCTGACAGTCAAAATCCTCATTCAGAGTTTGTTTCCCACCATATCAAATCAAATCAACACCCACATTTCTCAATCCATTCTAATTCAGTCGGCAAGTGTAGGAACCCACCAATCATAGGCTCCATCTTTCATTCAACCACCTTTCTCTCAACCGCTTGTCATCTCACAGCATGTTTATGCTCAGGCTCCTTCACACCAAATACCTCGCCAGGCATCACATAGAACACCTAGTTATTCCTCTTATCATCCTATTCATTAGCAGATGAATCCCCCATTAACGCCTCAGCAAAACATACCTTCTCATACAGGACATATCAACATGCCCCATCCTCAATCTGATGTCATCCAACTTATTTTCAAGAAAATCACAGACCTCGAAGCCTCCACTAAAGGGGCTCACCCTTCATACTATTTTGAAGAAGTATGTAATGAACCGATTCATCCATCAGTGCCTTTAAGCCTTATCCTCCCCAATGGAAACTTCCTAAGTTCTAAAAATTTCATAGTCATGAGGATCCTCAACAACACCTGCGAGAATTTAAGCATGCTTGCTACCTTATAGTCCAGGACCAAAATCTTATGCTCCGTACCTTTCCTATGTCTTTAGCAGGGCCCACTTTAGACTGGTACAATAACATACCCCAACACTCTTTGTTTTCTTTCTCTCAATTAGCCCAGATGTTTGCTGAAAACTTCTCAATAAACATCACACATAAGATCTCGATCATAGATCTTTATAACATTCATCAATTCGATGACGAGTCTATTGCAAACTTTATCACTCGTTGGAGAGGAATAATAAATCAGTTGTCTTTCTCCCTCCCTTAATCTCATCAAATTGAGTTGTTTAATCCATCTTGCGCTAATCATATTTCTTCCACTTTAAGGATTCAAACCTTTCATATATTTGAAGAAGCCTTTACGATGGCATGCAAACTTGAGTCTCATGTCGTTGAGCAAGGAAAGTTAAAACTTTGTTCTAAGTCTAAACTAGATTTTTCTCGGTTTACAAAATCAAACCCTTCCGCTTCTAACAAAGACAAGAATCAGGGGTCCACAAATGCTATAGTATTAAAAACATCATGATCTGATAAGACTTCTAATCAAACACCTCAGAGAGACTCTTCATCTTCTCGAAAAGGATCTCAGTCTTTTATGTCGTTGGGGAAATCATATGCTTTTATCTTAGAAAAAATGTTGGAAGTTCACATGATCAAACTTCCTCCTATTAGAAATTTTGATGAGAACCAAGAACGACCATTCTGGTATCATGAAAATGACTTTTGTCATTATCATAGAAGCAAAGGCCATGACATTGAATGATGTCAGACCTTCAAAAATCTCGTCAAAAAATTCATTGATAAAGGTGAGCTCATTCTAGATAACCCAAATTCCCCCCCAAATCAGGGGCTTGACATTTTTAAACAACCTTTTCCAAATCATTCCCCAAACAATGACACTTTGGGTCTCAAAAACCAAACACGCATACTATCAGCTCCATTTCTATTGATAGTTATGCTTCTAATTTTGAACCATCCACAAACGTGCTGACTGAATCGGAACTTCCTTCCGCTTCTTCAAATTCTAAGATTCCATCATCCTTGGATGGTCCATCTTCAAGTCTTCCTTTGTTGTTAAAAACAGAGTCATCTCCCTATGCCTCTCTATTTGATTTTCCACCTATACCAGAGACAGTGTCATCTTCATCTGTCTCGTCATTAGATATTCTTTCGATGCTTGAGTCATTTGCATCCTTTCAAATTTCCACTATGGATACTTCTACTTTTTTCGCTCCCATTTTTGCCACAACCATGTCTTTGGTTAATGTACCTATAGTTATACCAACTTCTATGCCTTTGGAAGTGTTTTTGATCTTAACTCTTCATGTCTCTTTTCCTATAGTAATTACACCCACAATTACTGCATCTGAAGTACCCTCCTCACAAGAGGTTGCTTCTTCATTATCTACCTCTTCCACCATCATTGCTTCCTTTCCTATTAAGGAAACATCTACAGAGATAGCATCGACACCTATACTTCTGACTCTTGAACTCAGACATAAAAAATTGGAGTTTAAGCCTAGGGTTACATCATAGATATCATCTCCTTTACTTCCTCCGAAATGGTTACAATCACCTTATGCGATTGAAGTTGTCACCATCCCTAAAAAGGGAAAACCAATATTTTAGACCATCAAAACTCTTGGTGACCTTGCTCAAAAATCCCTCTTTGTGCCTCGTAAAAGATTGGATTTATCCACTGAAAAGGTGTCTTCTTCTACAACATCATCTTCACCGGTGCCTCGTAAAGTGGATTACCTACTAGAAAGGCATCACCTCTTTTATCAAAACCATCATTTTCATCACCAAAAACCAAAGCACCTTTTGTTCCACCTATCAAATCTATTTTGGGAGCTCCTCCCCCATCTAAATCAGTCTTATATAAATCATCGTCTGTTTTGGCCAAGCAGCCTTCTTCATCTCCAAAGACTAAAACACTTGTCATGTCTTCATCATCTTCAAAATCTATCTTAGGCACTCCTCCTCTACTAAAATCAATCTTGCCTCACTTGCTTCCATCTCAAGCACCTAAGGCTGCTTCTCCTAATGTTCAAAAAAGAAAAATAGTCCCTAAAAAGACTGTCAAACTAGATATGTAGGCTCGTTTACCTCGGCAGTCTGCTACGACTAAAAAGGTTCCTTCTTCACCTCTGTCCACGTCTTTGTCTACCAGATTCTATACTGAAATCCTTCACCAACTTATCCAATCTTCATCTACATCTCTTCCTCCAATCAAACCCTATAATCCCAAAGGAGTAAAACCTTCATGGTTCAACTCTGATTTGATTTGCGCTTACCATCACACTCCAGGTCATGACACCGAGGGGTGTAAAGCCCTTCAATCTGTCGTTAATAACCTCTTGGAAGACAATGATCTCCTATTAGAGGAGGAGGAGGAACAAGTGTCTCCTACCATCCCAACTACATCTGAGCCTAAACGGTCTATTCAGGCCCCCAATTCTACTAATATCACTCTGGATGATCTTCCACCTTCTCAAATCGACGCAATTTGTATTGCCACTAGAACCCAATGGTACGATAATCCCTCATCTTCTGCAACCTCTCAACCACAAGTCGTTATTTCTACTACCCCCGAAGGAGTTCCTCCTTCCTCATCAGCCCGAGAGCTCAGGTCTCTATTCGTGCTTCACCTCGGGCTCAAATTCCCATGTCAGTTGAGGAGAGTGTTATGAAACAACTCACCCATGCTCTAGTCAAAATGTCTCTTTTTGATGTCATTTAGTCATCTCCCCATCATCGCCAGGCTTTGATTGATAATCTATGCCGTATCGCAGTGAATTCATATGAGCCCCAACCTTTCGAGATGGTTTTTGGATTGAATAGACCGTCAACCACCTTCACCTTCAAGGATTCTGAAATTCCTCCCTTTCTTCTGAGGATTTAGAGGCTCCTCTCTTTATCACAGTTCAAATCAATAACACTACGTTAAAATGCACTATGATCGACAATGGTGCTGCACTCAATGTCATTTCCTCCCACACATTTGAGCAACTTAAGTTACCAAAGAACGTAGTGTCACCACCACGTTTCGCCCTTCGATCATTTAATTATCAGCTGGCGGTTACTTTAGGAACTGTAGTCCTGCCCATTCATGTAGGCAAGAAACTTCTTCACGAGCTTTTTTACGTTGTCAAAGGAAAATTCCACTACAATATGATCCTCAGATGCTCCTGGATCCATACAATGCACTACATCCCATCAACCCTCCATCGATGCATAAAATATCAATATGAGGGAAAAATCTATACTCATCTAGGAGACCCTTTTCTGTCCGCACAATGTGACATGACCACAGGGTCTGTCCCTCCAAAGGAGAATGCTGATTCTCCTGACGAGGCTTCATCCTCTTCCATACCTACAACAAAACTACCATATCTACAAAATCTGGAAGATAAGTTGCAGCATTTTTTGCTAGGAGAGCTTTTCCCTTCTCTCTTTTGATGCCCATCTCAAACCTAATGAGTATGGTAGGCCAGACAAACAACCTGAATATCAACCAGATTTTGGCCACACGTCACCATTGGTCTACCCAATCAACAGAATGACTTCATCTACGGTGGTCTTGATACACCTCATTATCATCCAGATTCTCCTCCTAGGGCCAAACCCTATTCGGCAGGGTTTGATTATCTACATAATCCCACGTTCGCAAAAACTTATCTATATCGATGCATGTGGAAGGGCTTTGGCCTGGGGTATGAAAGTATGTCCATTCCAACTCTTAAACCACATCAAAAATTTGGTTTAGGGTGTGCATGACCTTGCATCCATTCCAACTCTGAAACCATTCCTTGAAGCATTGCTTGATGTGGATGACACCATTTCCATTCCACCTAAATTTTTTTTTAGTCAATACCATTTCCTTAGGTCCACTGACCTATAAGACTAATGGAAAATCCACTTCCATACCATTAGTCTTCCCTGAAATACGAAGTGACTCTCCTACTATCAATACTACACTATTTGGATGATGATTCTTCCTTACCTAAGGGGTAGAGGATTCTTATCTTCCTAAAAGACACATCTGCTTCTTAATGAAGCCACTGTCCTTAATATAGGGACTTCTGAAGACCCTCACATCATTAAGGTCAGCCAATCTCTTAACCCACAGGAGTTAGGAGACTTTGTCGCCTTTCTTTCCAACCATCGCCAAGCTTTTTCTTGGTCATATGAAGATATACTGGGCCTTGATCCTAACATCGTGGTCTACAATATCATTATTCTACCAGACATCAAACTAGTTAAACAAAAAATGCGTAAGATGCATCCTCGTGTAGCTCTCCTTATCAAAGAAGAGTTACAGCGCTTGCTTTCTGCCAACTTCATCCAACCCATTGACTATCCACAATGGGTTTCAAATGTAGTACTAGTAACCAAAGCTACTGGGAAAATTTGAATTTACACCGACTTTCAGGATCTTAACCTCACTTGCCCGAAAGATGATTTCCCTCTACCTAATATTGACCAACTCGTGGACTTAATTGTAGGTCACGAGATGCTTTCTCTTATGGATGGTTTCTCTAGGTATAATCAAATTCTCATCACACCAGAGGATCAGCACAAGACTTCCTTCATCACTCCTTGGGGGACTTTCAATTATCGTGTCATGCCCTTCGGTCTTAAGAATGCAGGGGCAACTTATCAATGCGCAATGACCTACATCTTCCATGACCTCTTACACAAAACTGTAGAAGATTACGTCGACGACATCCTCGGTAAATCCAAACACCATCAGGATCATCTTCTCATCCTTGCACCTCTCTTTGAGAGACTCATTCATTTTTGTCTTCACCTAAATCCATCTAAATGCATGTTTGGCATTCTTACTGGTAAACTCTTAGGGTTTATCATTTCTATTAGGGGTATTGAGGTCGATCCCACAAAAATAAAGGCTATCATCAAGATGCCTCCTCCTTCCAACTTAAAGCAAATCTGTAGTCTTCAAGGGTGCCTTCAATCAGTGTGTCATTTTATCTCACAGCTTTCAAACCGTTGTCAACCTTTTCATCATTTCCTTCGTAAAAATGTTCATTTTGAATGGGATGAGCATTGCCAAAAAGCCTTTGATGATCTCAAAGCTTATCTTCTTTCTCCACCTGTGCTTACACCTCCACGTAAGGGGGAGCCATTCTATATTTATATTTTTGTGACTGACCATTCTTTGGGAGCCATGATCTCGCATCGAGATGCTAATGGTAAGGAACAAGTTGTCTATTATATCAGTCACACTCTTCATGAGTATGAAACTCGCTATTCCGAAGCTAAAAAGTTGTGTTGTGCTCTCTTCTTCATGACCTCTAAACTTCATCATTACCTCCTTAATCATAAAACTTACATTGTTACAAGTGTCAATCCACTAAAGACAATGCATGTGAAACCTTATCACAGTGATCGTATCACTCATGGGCTCATGCTCATGACATAGTTTGACCTCGAGTTCATCTCGCAGAAATCTATCAAGGGTCAGGTTATCATTGATCAATTAGTTGATGCCCCTCTTCTAGACACTCAAGTCCCCCTCACTCAATTCCCAAATGAGTACATCCAACACATCAATTTTGGTCTGTCTCTATTTAAAGTAAAACTCTTCTTTGATGGGTCCAAGTGTCAGCAAAGGGGAGGCACAGGTTTCATCATGATTCCTCCTTGGGGTGCACCTATTCCTGTCGCACACAAGCTTAACTTTGAATGTACCAATAATATGATTGAATATGAAGCCCTCATTTTAGGTCTTCAAAATTCCATTAATCTCGACGCTCACCATATTAACATCTTCGGTGACTCTAAACTCATCGTTAATCAAGTCACTGGTGTCTATCAGTGTAAAAATGATATCATTCAAAAATATCACGATATCATTCTCTTTCAACTTCAATCTTTCGATAAATTTACTATCCAAGCTATTCCTTGCACTGCAAACTAATTTACAGATATGATGGCTTCTTTAGCCTCGCTTATTCCTCCATTCACTAAAGACTCGCAACTTTATGTGGTTTTTCAGCATTTAGACCAACCATCTCATATCAAGGAGTTAACTTCGATCAACACTGTCATAACTGACACTCAAGATGAGTGGTATCAGCACATTTTCGATTATCTATCCTACTCAGTGCTTCCTCCAGATTTGACTTCCAACGGTAGAAGATATTTTATCCAATGCGTAAACCGCTATACTATTCTGGGTCGGAATCCTTTACAAATGTGGTTTTGAGGGTATTTTTCTTCGATGCCTCAAAACCCCTGAATCATCTAAGGCTATTCAGGAGGTCCACGACAGTATCTGTGGTGGACATTTTGGTGGTTTGGTTGTGGCTAAGTGCATATCCTACGTTTAGGTTACTATTGGCCTTCTCTTAATCAAGACTACTGTGAATATGTCAAGAAATGTGTCAAGTGTCAACAACACGCTAATCTCACACATATCCCTAGTCAGGCTTTGCAACCTGCAGTGGATTTGTGGCCTTTTTCACAATGCGGTCTTGATCTCATTGGTCTCATCAATCCACACTCTTTGCAGCGACATCACTCTATCATTACTACCACAGAATACTTCACTAAATGGGTGGAGGCTATTCCTCTTTCATCGACCAAAGCTAAACCTATCGTTGATTTTGTCTATCAACACATCATTTGTTGCTTTGGTGTTCCTCATAAACTCATTACAGAAATGGAAAGTCTTTCAAAAACAAATATTTGTAGAAACTTTGTGACACCTTCAATATTAAACTCAGCTTTTCTTCTCCATACTATCCACAAGCTAACGGCCAAGCTGAGGCTTCTAATAAAACTTTGCGTAATATCCTCACAAAGGTAACTAGTCAAGCTAGTAGGGATTGGCACTTACACATCCCTTTTTCTCTCTAGGCTTATCAGACTAGCATTCATACCCCTACCAGTGCTACTCCCTTCTCTCTCATCTATGGGTCTGAGGTTTTCCTTCCTTTGGAAGTCCAGATTCCCTCTCTTTGCATCTCTCTCAGAGAGTTTGTGTATGATGAAGACTATCATCAAAACCATCTAGCACAACTTGAGTTGTTAGATGAATGTCATCTCAATGCTCTTGAACATCATCAAGTCTATCTTGAGCATGTCAAGTGTGCTTATAACAAGCATTTGCAGCAGTGTGACTTCCAAGTTGGTGATCTTGTTCTTAAAGAAAACCAAAATGTCACTACTCTGGAACGGAGTCAACGTGGTAAGTTTTCTCCTAACTGGATGGGACCGTACATTGTCACTCATAAGTACGGGTCCAGGGCTTATCACCTGTCTTCCATTGATCGTATACCTAAAATGGAACCTCTTAATGCTTTGCATCTAAGGCCCTTCTATTGTTAAAATCTATCTTACATGATCTTAGTCGCAAAACAGATCTTTCATCCATCTGCAACCAGTCATGCATTTCGTAGTGATTTGGAACTATGTGGTTCTCCACGTTATTTATTTTTATACCTTAAATATGAGTACCACGGCTCTACTCATGGCATTTTCCTTATGGATTTGTTCCTTCTCATGGTAGGAATACCTTAATCACTACTTCATCTTCCCTAGGTGTTCATCTTGATCAAATCCACTTGGGGATGAGTACGTGCTTATATACATTTTCTTCCCCTCTATCTGATCTATCTGGTCTAAACTCAGCTTCTTCCAAAGCTCAAAAAAAAGAGAGAGAGATGTTATCCTAGTCCCAAAAGATAGACTGATCCCTCGAAGGATAGATATCCATGCCTTATCAAATAAATTAAAAAATGTAGACCATTCCTCGAAGGATGGCTACCATCAAATTTACAATACAGACCGCTCCCTTGAAGGATGGATTTTTGTTTTATGGCATTTTGAACCTTTGCAGTAACAAACTTCCTCTCTCGGCCAATTTTTTCATTTGTTAACATCTCTGAAAGACTTCCCGTATCGATCAGTCTTTCCATATCTAGCAAACTACCTGCATTGATCAGTTTTCTTTTCTATCAAAATAAAAATCATGAAGCTATGATGTGAGACCTTTTCGATCATATGGAGACCCTGTTTTTCCCCATATGAGTGCGTATTTAATCCTTCATGTGTTCTGATGAGATGCATACTTGTCTCTCATCCTTATCTACCTCCTAGATCTGGTTTGCGACTAACTAGTGTCAGGTTTATTTTATTCGTGTCTATGGCCTTGTGTGCATCGTCTTTCGATTTACCATCAAGGTCTCTATTTATGGTCGGTTAGGGAACTAGTTTATCATTCTTTTTTCCTATCTAGGTGTAGTGATTTTTATTTCTAAGGGATAAGATCATTACATCACTTTCTTTTCATCAAATCAAATGGACATTACTCATGTTCATTTGTTATTTATCCAGTTAAATTGACATTTAACATGTTAATTTAATCAATCAAATCTATCATCTATCTATGCTCATCTTATCTACTTCATCTAAAAACATCAAAGAAGCATATATTATGTGGATCCATCTATCCATCTATCTATAACATGTTAATTTAATCAATCATTCATCCATGACAAATCAAAATTAAATCACATCTATCTATCTGTATCTATCAAAGTTAAAAGCATGAGTCCAATCACATAACACAAAGATGCATATATATATATATATATATATATCAATGGCTTCAAATCTATTCGTATACATCATATCAAAAATGCCTTCAAATCGAGGCTACATCAGTATCTCTCTACAAATCACATCTCTATATAGTAAAATCAGATAAGTGGAACATGTTGTCTCCTCCTCCCTCCTCGGGCACGGGCACTCTCTCCTGACCAGCACCTACAGAGCTGGAGGTGCCCACAGTCATGACCCTACGACCTCCTCAATCTCCCCCGGTGCTTGCACCCTCTGATGCACCACCGGCAGTGGTTGTCGTTGTCCTCCTCGCTCCGTAACGAGGCACATCAGGGGCATGTTGTGTCAAAGCATCCTCATAGTATCTCACCTCGGCAAGGAGATCCTGATAGGTACTCAGACTCACCATGTCGGGTGCTCTCAATGGTGTTGCTAGTTGGTGGTGGTCCTCCTGTTACGGCACCCTATGCCCCTGACTCTGATGTGGTGCATGTATCACCATATTTGGCCCTAAGGGCCTCTCTGTGTCTGTGATATCGATCCCTCTGCTGGATCATTGTATCCCGATCCTGGTGAGTGGTGTCTCTCTCCTGTATCATGGTGTCCCTCTCCTCTCTCAGAGTCCTAATCTCCTCGAGAGCAGTCTGGTGTGTCTGTACCAGGGCAGCATGCTCTCCCTGTAGTCTCTCTAGCTCACCATTGTATCCTCCTCGTCTGAATCCGTAGACGCTGTGAGATGTCATGGTAGCTCCTCATGATACCATGCCTCGTAGCCCTCATCTACTCCTACATCATCATCATCATCTGTGGGAGGTAGGGCCTCCCTGAGTGGATCTGCTGGGACCAGTATCGGTAGATCTGTCTCCCTACTATCATGTTTGTATGGCACATATACAGTCAGAATAATCTGTATCAATCTGAACTGTCTCATCACCCATAAAAATGGGACCCACTCTAAAATCTCTAGCCTGCGGCCCCTGACCACTCTGTTACATCTCAGCTCCACTAAGTGGGTGTCCTTTCTAGCCCATGTAGGATAGACCCTGTATGGCCTCCATATCACCTGTGATGGTGTCAGAGTCCTGAATCTCTGGGCATACCACTCTGATGATCTCCCTGTATCTCCAAGGGCCATGTCTACCTACCATCATCGAAATCCATAATCAAGGGTTCCCTCTACTCCTGGCATCCATGGAAGTCTAGAAGGTCTAATCACTGATATATGCTCATAAGCCCAACAATGGAGTACAAAACTGACATCTATCCCAGTCTGTCTACCTGTGGTATACATCCACAACTCATGATATATCTGTGCTAGTAACGCATCCGCAAATGCAAATACCTACATGAACTCTAAGATATCACAGACATAGTAAAGAAGGAGAATTGGAAATCATCCACCTCCGGAATCTGGTAGTGCATAGTATGATATCACCATCTGGATCAAGGCTATCAGTCTACTCCTGGGGTCATCCTGCCGGTACTATGAGGCTATCCTCATAGCCCCGGACACTATCTCTGCATCATCTACCCTGTCCCCATATAATCGTACCAGGGCCCTCCTCTGCTGCTCCCATGGAGTAATCTCTATTAGGTCCCCTGTAATCAGCAACCTAAGGATCCTATAGATGTCCTCATGGGTGATAGTCATCTCACCCGTCTGAAACCAAAATGTGCATGTCTAGCTATCCCACTGCTGCACCAATGCTCACATAAGCTCCATGTCTTGGGGTACCTGTCGATAATAATAGAAACCCCCTAGTCCAGCTAACTCCAGATGGCTCCACTCAGCATCTGTCATATCTGGCAGTATAGTCTCTAATAGCTCGGGAATAACATCTTGCATGTGTAGGAACTCTCGTGCTTGCATCACATCAAACATCATCATTAGGTTCATCCTTATTAAAATCAACATCATTAACATTTCATCAAAATCTTTCTCAAAAGCTTCCAAATGTCTAATCTTTCCCATTGGCACCAACTCATTTCCATCGGTGTCGTTCACTTTACAATTGACACCGATTGTATTCCAATCAACGCTGATTGCATAATAGTTGGTGCCGATTTTGTCAATTGATGCCGAATGGAAGGTAGAGCACCAAAAACCTCCCTTTCCTCCTACTAAAAAATTACACAAATGTACAAAGCTAAGGGAGGACCACTTACCCCTGGCCACGTCCTCTTCCTCTTCTGACCGCTCCCGGAAGCTTCCATGTTGCTCAAATTCAACTTTTGACTTTTTCTAAATCAATCGTCACAATGTAAATGAATCATTACCGTTCACCTTTTCTATATTTATAGGTTTTTGGAGTGGTCGGCGTTGATTATTTTGGTTGGCATTGATTCTTTTAGTCGATGTCGATTAGGTATGAGTCAACATCAATTGGAGCCCATTGGGGTCGATCGGGTATATTTTGATATATTTTCCCATCTCATCATACCAGGATGCATGCTTCATTCTCGTTTGATTATCCTATCTTGTGCATGTGTCACCCGTAACACATTGTCGCCATCATTGAGCCTTTATTTCAGGTACTTGTACCTTGTCACCTTACATTGCCCCACACGTGTGTCACCTCGTAGCATGGCTTTGCTTGTCGTTCCCCACTTGGGGCATCTCATCATTATATCTTTTACATGTGCCACCCATAGCACACTTGTTCTGCCTAGTTTGGAAGCATTTTTATTACAAAGTCCACTATAGTGGCCATGTTTCAGTTTCCTGTGGTAGCTCTCCTCTCGAGGCCATGTCACTTCATCCTCCTTGTCTAAGCGTTGATGCTTGGCTTGTTTATTTGATCGTTGTTATGACCTTATTTTCACCTTTAGGCACATATCTATTTGGTGTTATCACCCATTCCGTGTTTTCTCCCTGTACATGGGTAACTCACGTTTTTTTGCAACCTAAAGATAGTGGGTCTGTAGGCACTAACGTCATCTCATTCGAAGGCCGTCTAGTTGTCCCTACCAATGTGTCACTCTTTGGTTGTTACTATTTTGCAGTCACCTTTAACTCACCAGTCTGTAGCCACTAACGTCATCTCATACAAAGACCATCTAGTCTACCCTACCAATGTGAGTTCCTTAGGTCGCTACCTTTTTTGTTTTTTACGTGCATCATCAATGATCAAATCTACTCTAGACATCTAGCTGGGGCATCCTCTCTTCTATTCTTTTTCATCTACCTTTTTCAAACTCGGGATCGGTTGGCTTTTTTGGAGCCACCCCATCCCTAGTTTGAGGGGGAGCACATCATCAATATTCTTCCTTTTCTTCCAACTCCTTGTTTTTGTCTCGTAGCATTGCTTATCGTAAGATACTCGACAAAAAGGGGCAAATGTAGACACCTAAAATTGGTTACTCAATTTGGTGTCCCCTGTGTTCGCTTACCTGTTCTATTCTTGGGTAACCCGGTGCACTTTTGTATCACTAATTCTCTCTTAGGGTATTAATTAAATATCTAATTAAAATGCCTATCCTAAGTTTGTTCCACCCCATTATATTTCACCCATGGATAATTAAACATTAACCATGTAATTCTATCTTCTACATTTATTCCATTTCTACTTATTCACCCCATATCACTTCCCAACCTCTCGTGCTATTATTATCCATCCATCCCACCTATTTCTCCTCTCCTGGAACCATGCAGCAGGATTTTTCCCATATTTGAGTTAGAGGGATAATATTCTTATCCTCACAACTCATCCCTTTTTGCCACTTTGGGAGTTTGTTCCCTGATCGGTGCCGACCGTTTCTCGATTGACGTCAATTTTTCAGAGCGGCACTCGATTTTACCTTAGTCGGCACTGACTATAAATACATGACCTGAACTCAGTTCTGGTTAGATACGGTAGAGACTTGAGAAATAGTGAAAAAAACTTGAGTGAATCTTGAAACTATCAATTGAGAGAAAGTGAATTTTGTCTAGATCAATCCCGGAGAGGTGCATCGTTATTCTAACCACATAATATCAATATCACTTAGGTTCTTCAACCTCTGGGTGACTCCATTTCTCCCTCCAGCCAAGGTGGAACTCTGCCCACATCTCTGCATAGCTCCTGCAGGTCTCCACAATCTGATCATCATCAGTCATCAATCAAGCTTTTTCTGTGATTTCTTCCCGGTCGACGACGACCCAACATCAATCGACGCTGATTTGTCCAAATCAGTGCCATTCCAAACCATTGATGTTGATCATTGTCTGATCGATGCCGACCAGTCTACAGAAAGGTACATAATCTAGGTGACACAATTTCATCTTTGTTTTTACAGTTTCCTGCTTTCTTTTAGTTTTTGTTGTTGTTTTTACATTCTGTCTGCAACTTAAAATCAGAAAATCTAAACATTTGCTTACACCTTTTATCATGTACACCTTTATTCTTAATTGAAAACATGAACTGACATCCACCGAGGAAGCTAATCACTTCCTGGACCCACTCTTCAGGCAGTTCACCCTTATATCTTCTAACGTCATCTTTTTCTGTCAAGTATTCGTGCATCGCAGGTTTCTTGGATCTACTCCGTAGGATTGCTCGTGTGCGCCCGTCTTAATTCCATCAGGCTTTCTCTCCATCTACATCTTTGAATCTTGTCCAATTAATCAGGTATCAACTTTATTTGAGTTTTTTAGGGTTTTTGTGTTTAGTTTGGTGCATTAACTTGGATAGGTAACAAACACGGAAATTCTTGATCTACAACTTGATTCGACCTATCCGTTTCCTTGTAGATAGTTGTTAGAAGAATGAGCTAGGGATATTCTGTAGCTATAGAAAAACTCAGTCAACTCTCTTGAAGAGAAATAGGTAGCATTATCTGCCACAATCTTTTTTGGCACTCTGAAATGGACTATGATATTCTCCTTGATGAAGTTGCATATTGTTTCAGTGTTGGCTTGTTTGGCCGGAATAGCTTCCACCCATTTGGTGAAGTAGTACGTTGTTGTGAGTAGATAGGTGTGCCCTGCACTTGAGTGATGGTTTAGAACACCAATGAAGTCTAGCCCCCACTATTTAAATGGTTCTTCAATAACCACAAGCCTAAGTGGTAATGTAGTGAGTTGTGGTCTTCCAACGAACTGTTGGCATGCTTTGCATTTAGAAACCCAATCTCGAGTATCTGCAAAGATGGTGGGCCAATAATACCTTCCTCATAGGATCTTGTGTGCAGTGACCATTTCTAAAAAATTCCCACCACATGCTTGGTCTTGGTATGCTTTTTTTATTGTTGCTCTTTATCTACGCACGTGAGAAAACAACCATCCATGCCTCTTTTGTAAAGTGCATGATTCCAGATCACAAACCTGGCTACCTTCAGCTTGAGTGTTCTTCTTTGTTTGTAATCAAGATGAGGAGGAGGGAATTCTCCATAAGTTAAGTATTAGGTAATATCAGCGTACCACTCATCAGTAGCGGTGACAAAGAGCACTTATGGGTTGTCTTTTGAACAAGTTGAGAAAGTACCATTTTGTTCTCCATGTTGAACTTTGAGAGTTTCATCTTGAGCAATCAACCTGCATAATCCATTTCCCCTTACCAGATTAGAAGGTCGAATATCCAAGTCATACTCTTGAGTCTTTGCAATCCAATTTCCCCTCTTAGTTCCAGGGTCTTGTTGAGTCAAAATGGATTTGATTGCACTGCCAGGCACTATCACCATTGTATGAGAATTGAGGATGTAAAACTTGAAGTTTTTTATAGCCTTGACCACTACATAGGCATGCTTCTCCAATTAGAAGTACTTTAGCTCATGCTTCTTCAAAGGACAACTCATGAAAGCAATAGGTGCTTCAACATCTTCATCATTTTTCTAAACAAGAATAGCAGAGAGTGTATGCTCTAATGCATATCAATACATGATGAACTCTTTATTAAAATCTAGAGACATGAGGGTTGAAGCCTTAGCAATGGCTTTCTTGATCTCTTCAAATGATTCCTTCCCTTCATTATTCCATTTGAGAATTGCTTGAGGTTTCATCATGGAAGTGATGTGCTTTGTCAATTCAGAAAACTCAAGCACAAAACGACAAAGAAAGTTTACCTTTCCAAAGAATGAATGAACTCCCTTCTTGCTTTTGGGTAGGTTGGGTAGGGCTAATGCTTGAATGGCTCTAATCCTAGAAGGATCAATGTGTGCTCCATGTTTGTTCACAATGTACCCCAATAACTTGCCTTCTATGAATCAAAAATGCAATTTTTTGGATTTAGTGATATGCCATGTTTCGTACACCTTGCAAGTATCTGTTCCAAGTGATAGATATGATCTCCGCTCTTCTTTGAAAATATTGTGAGATCATCAAGATATATGACAATGCAATGCTTCATATATTTGAATGCCAAATCCATCACCCTTTGGAATGTAGCTCCTGCATTAATTAGGCCAAAAGGCATTCTGTTATAGGCAAAATTGCCCCAAGGTGTTGTAAAGGTTGTCTTGGTGCAGTCTTCCTCTGCCACTTTGATTTGATTGTATCCTGAAAATCCATCCAGTAATGAAAGAATTTCAAACCCGGTGACTACTTGCAGGATATGGTCCTTGATAGGAAGAGGATAATTGTCCTTGAGTGATGCCTAGTTCAGGTTGCAAAAATCTACACATATCCTTATTTCACCATTCTTCTTCCGCACTAGCACAATGTTAGCCACCCATGTTGAATGGTGGATGGGAAAGATGATCCTTTTGTTAAACATGTTCATTACCACCTTGTTGATGGTATCAGCAATCTTTGGGTTGTACGGCCTTTTTTCTGCATAAAGGGCTTAACACCCTGCTTCAAAGGAATTGAGTGATTCATTTCTTTTGACTGGAAGGATTTGAGTTCATCATAAGAGTAGGCCAAGACATCTGAGTATTTCTTAAGTAATGCAACAAACCTTCTTTTTTATTTAAGCGAGAAACATTTTTTGATATTGACCATCCTTGGCTCCTCAGGGGTACCAATGTTTTCTTTATCAAAATCATCAAAATCAGCTGAGCACCGAGAAGATTGCTTTTCTTTCTCTTGAATGAATTTTTCATGTTTGTCAAAGAGGTCTTCTAAAGAGACTAGGCATTTTGGAATTTTGTTCCCTTTCAATTTGATTACTCCCTCATCATCAATCCCTTTAATTCCTTCTTTCTCTTCTTTGGGGACTGTTTCTCGGTGTGGATTTTCACCTCCTTTGAAGAAGAAATTATCCCTTTGCTCCAAAAAGGATAGAATTTGGTTATCATCACTGAAGACTTGTAATGATTTGTATTGTCTAGTACACTAGGTTAGAATACCATTTCAATGGTTACTGTGTCTTTACCAAAAGAAGGATGAGGTGTCACTAGGGAAGCTGACACTGCAAGAGAATCAACCTTTTCATTATGTTCCCTTGGAATAGCTTCAATGGAAAATGCATCAAAAGATTTAATGCAATCCAACACTCTATTTCTATAATGCCTGAGCCTTGTGTTAGGAAATAAGGGATAAAATATGTGGAATAATCCCTCATAGAATCACAACAGTAGAAACTAATATGTTGAAAATATTACAGATCTCAAATAAAAGTGCAAAATAAAATAACATAACACAAAGAGACAGTATTTAACGTGGTTCACCCAATTTGGGCTACGTCCACCAAGAATCACTTGCTCAAATTTAATTACAAGCCACTGCTCTCTCAATACAATACCCAGATTTGTTTGGAGCTATGCTCAACAAACTTTATAGAATTCACACCCAAATTCAAAACACATCTGCAATGTTACTCATGTTACTACCATATGCATAAAACCATATAAGTAGACATCTACTTAAACAGTTTTACAAAACCGTGGGTATCAAAACCATGGGCAAAAACCGTCCCATAAACCTATGGGACAAAATCCCACCCATATGAGAAAAACACGTTTCGTAGTATATCAGGCACATTTTAAGGCCAAAAAAAAATTCGGCAAGGATACATGAAAAGTGTACAATACTCTTAGTGTACAGTCTTCAACACTTTCACACATGAAAACATGCTCCACAACCTAACACCTTGGATTTTTCACCTGATATTGTTGGTGGACCTGCTTTACCACAATCTCTACATCACCTTTACATCTGATCTTCTTGATTCCCATGTCCTCTGCTCCATTCATGCCTAAGAGCAATGCTTCATACTCTGCAGTGTTGTTTGTATTATCAAATTACTTATCATATCTTAGATATAAGGTGGATACAGCTCATTGAAAGTTCTAGTACAATACTAGAGGCTACCCTCCTGAATTTAGCTATAGAAGGAAGTACCATGAGAAATCCATTGTATGAGTAAGTGTGATCTAAATAAGCCATCCAAGAGGTGTAATTGTGCAAGTTTCTCCTCATAGTTATCTGTTGTGAAGGCAAGTGAAGTTAGTAACACTTGCCCAGTAATCTCATGGGTGAGATTGTTAACAATTTCGGATGTTTATACTTTCGTAATTTAAACTTCATATTTCAGATTTGTCATCAACTTCCTTCATATCACCTAGTCTACTGGTATTCTTGCAGTTATGACCAATCCGTTGTGTTTCCATATTACATCCACCAAACTAAAAGCTGTGCATTAGTAAACTAATCATAGCACAGGGAGTTCCCGGTGGATAATTATCATAATGCCGGATTGGTGATGACAGTCTGACTACCAGTATGGTCAAGAGCACCTTCTTGTCTTGAAAATTAGCTAGTGCTACATGTGCATCTTTGATTCTTCCTACCAATCTCACTTGTTTGGATTCCATTGAGTAGCAGGTGCCATTTACCCGGGTCAAGGTGAGGCCTAGAGCATTTACAACTTTGGTTGGCATCACATTCTCTGAGGCTCCATAATATATGATGACAATTATTTAGCTAGAAGCCTTTAATGAGGAGTGACAGGTAGAAAGGTTCAACCCTGTTGGTTTTGGAGGCACTGAGGGCTAGCATGTTTTGGGAAGGTGGTGTGGATGGTGTGGGAAGTAAGCCTTTAGAATTAGGACTTGAAGAGATACAGGGTTACCACCATGAACTGTCATTAATGAATCATGTTAAACTGGGCAGGGTGTGTTTGTCGGTATTCTATTTCTGAGAGTTGGACTTTGGGCTTTGCTTGCATGTTCCACAAAGTCGAATGGGGAAATGGTGGGTGGGGAAGAGGCTCCTGAAATGGAGGAAGATCTACATGGTAGAGACTATTGCTACTTTTGGTGTTGGGTTCTCTTTTTCAAATGTAACAATTGGCTTGGAAGGGGGTGAGGGTGTAGCCATTGACTGAAACTTTAGATGTTTTTGCAGGACCAACATTTAGAAGAGAATTATTCTTAGCAACTTTTGAGCTGGAAGAAGAATCAAATGACTTACTTGGTATAGTAGTGTGCTCTTTGCCAACCAGTGAGTCTGGTGTTTCTTTGGCTAATTCCATGGAAGGTGGTATTGGTGATCCTCTATTGATGATTTTATTTTGTGTAACCTCTAGAGGACAATCTTCTTTATTCTTCTTCTGTATCCTTTGTCTGCAACTGTTGGGGTTGAAATCCCTTTCTTAAATTGAGCACGAGTGAAAACAACACATGAGAAACTTGTAACTTCTTCATCACCTTCATCTTCATCATCAACATATTCAATCAGGCCATTGTGCATGTCAACTTCCTCAATCTCAAGATAGTTTTCATAATCTTCTATGTTTTCTTCTTCAGTTTCATCAATTTCTGCTTCCTCCTCTAGCTCTTTGGTGTCACAGATGGCATTGACTGGTGGTGCTTCAAGAGCAAGCCGATGAGGAGGTGGAGTAATCCTTGGCCTATTTGGAGGGTTTGGTCTCCTTGAAGCATTCCACATTGTGATCTGAGATAGCTACTTCTTCAAGGCAACCAAGTCATTTTCCATTTTTTGGAACATCAGATCTATGGTGATAGAGTTTGAATTCTGACCCTTTTGTTTCCCATTAGGGCCTTTCACCTTTCCAAAAAGGATTAGATCATCATCGGTTTCTATTGCAAAGTCCTGGGCTTGCCTCAATGTTCTTGGTTGGGATCTTCTGAGGAAGAAACCTACTTCTGATGGCAGAGCACTGATGAAAAACCTCTTCAAATTATTTTCAGGAGGCACCACATCTTCAGGGATCCTTCTTATCACTCTATCATATCTTGCTACAAAGTCCCTCATTGACTTGGAGGTTTCTTTCTTCATTTGTACCAATTGGACCAAAATATCCTGACAATCTTCTGTGCTCTTGAACCTGTGTTCGAATGCACTTCTTATATCTTCCCAACAGGTGACAGACCTCAGGGGTAGCATGTAGAACCATTCAGCAGCCTTTTCTTGAAGTGACTCCATAAAGAGTCAGACTGACACATCTTTGTCCTCAACACCCAACACACCACAAGTAGTGATAAATGCTGCTACATGCTCTTCAGGGAGTTGAGAACCATCCCCTCTGAATTTTGGGAAGTTTTTTTCTCGATCCTCTCGGTAGCTCATGGAGTGGTTGAGAAAGAGCCAGTGGACCGGTGTTTCCTCCCCATGGTACATTAGGCCTATGGGCTTCATGATCCCATTCACACTCACAATCCGTATCCCCCATTCTATGTACCTGTTTCTATCTTCCAACCTTGCTAAGGCTACGGACTTCTAACTACTGCTCATTTTTCATCTGCCTCGGCTTGAAGTCTCTCGATTTCTTTGAGTTGAGCTCTTATTTCTTTGTCAGCTCTCACCTCTCTTTCTCTAGCTTCTTCTTCAGTGTTCTTCATTAGTGAAGTCTACAAGGTTCTCCTTTATGTATGAAAATTCACCGTCCAAAGGATTGGCAACACTCAGGTTCCCAACGTGACCGGTTGCTTGAAAAGGAAGCCTTTGGATTCCGAGTAGCTCTTGTCTCCTTTGAAGTTCCTAAAAAATGGGATCAGTTTGTCCTCCTTGTCTCTGTTGCCGGGTGAATCTTCTATCCACCATCTTGAAAATCTATGCTCTTCTTTGCGGTGCTAGGATTTGTCTTTGCCTCTCCAATTAAACAAAGCGTGTTCTTCTTCAAGGTCCAAAATTCTCTTGGTAATGAAGTAGTGATTGGCACTTTGTCTATTATGCCAGATAGCTTCCCTCAAATATGAAGCAATGTCTTCTTGGATGTGGAAGAGAAATTTGGTTCTTTCAATAGGAGGATTTCCTAAAATAGCCATGATTTGAATCCATGTGGCTCATATAGCCATTCAAATTCCAGAAATTTTCTCTTTTTTGAATTTTGAATTTTTCGACCTTGTGGTCACATTCAGGTGCAGATGCTGCTAAATCTACCCCATGGTGGGTGACAAAAATTATTGGTGAGGGAATTTGTCTTGGTGGAAAAATTTTTGAATTCCTTTCCAATGCTCTGGGAATCTAAGTCCCTCTACTTAACTGGTGCAGCTGCTCATGTATGCATGCGTGAAAAAGCGTGGATTTCTGTGGTGGCCTTTCGGTCAGGGATCCAACAGGGGCACTCCACTGACCCTGTGGAAAATGCTTGCAGTTATTTGCAAGAGGGGAATTTTCTATGAAGGTGGGAAAGGGAGAGAAAAGAGGTAGAAGAACTAATGTCACAGGTAGAAAATCAGATTCCCGCACACACTAGTTAGAAACTTCAACACATGCATTCATGAGAAGAAACAACCCTGCAAATGGCAACAAGACGAGATAAGATTACGAACTCAAAGTTTCTAAAATCTCCTCATCAAAGAGGCTACAAAATCCTTCTTCTTGTATTGATGCTTAAATAGAAGTTGTACATAATGTGGAGAATGGAAGAAATTTGAGAACGGAGGAAAGTAGAAGAAAAATGGCTATCTCCTTTGTTTTCTCTAAGTACAATGCACTCTGTGAGTTTACAAGATCAATCGCCAATGCCCTAACAATGGCATGAAGAATCCATTAAATCTCCTCCAAGAAACAGTTACAACTTCTTCTTTGTTAGCAAGAAACGGTTTACAATTTATTTTCAATCATTTGCGTCCGTTCAGATTCTTGATTCGCGAAGAAACACCAATGGCGGAAAAACCAAACTTTTCATAATCCAGCTGTTACACTTCATTTTGTAACTTTGAATTTGAACCATTCATCTTGCCTTTGAAACCTTAAATCAGAGTTGTACACATGTGGGAGAAATTTAGTGGAATGGGCGTAGAGGATGCCTTTTGCATTTTGTGCCTTTTAGAGAAATGGCACATTTTGGAACATTTTGGTCCCGCTCACCTGCACTCTTTGATATGGTCATGACACGTGGCTTCACTTGATTAGCGAAGGAGTCGCGGTCATTTTTTTTAAATTTACCTTTTTTTTAATGTGGGCTTAAAAACCCAAATTGCTCCACTAGCCCGCCTCCTTACTTTGACCTTCGATGTGGGCTTAATATTTGACTTTCTCCCTTATAGCATGATCAGGGCATGTAGGTCACTTTTAAACTTTTCACCTTTTTTACAAAGAGGCTCAAAATGACTTTTAAATCACCTTTGACGTTTTCCCAGACGGTCCACCTCCTTGCTTTGACTTTCTTGATAACCTGATGGGCTCACTTTTCAATTTGAATTTTTTCTTTGACTTCTTTGACTGGTGGGCTCAAGATTTGACTTTTTCCTTTAAGCCTGATCGGGGCTGCAGGTCACTTTTTAACTTTTCACCTTTTTACAAAGAGGCTCAAAAACAAAAATTTCTCCACCTGACCCACTTCCAATTAGGTATGTCCATGTACCCATGGATGATGGGGCCAAAATTTGACAGGGAAGAAAATGCCCATCATTCCCGACTGTGGAAAAAAATGCAGAGAAGAAGAAAACTCCACCATTTCGTGCCTGATTTTCAAATTTATTTCACGAGCCAAGGAATTGAAAACAATACAAGGTTCAATGATCCAGGGGCATAGAAAGATTGAAAATTTCATTCAAATGAGGACAACAATAAAATTTTCACGCGTCCAGACAAGAAAATAGAAAATTTATCAAAACAAGTAGACTAGGGATTTGAAACAACTCTAGGGCATGGATTTCTCTATCTCTTCAAACTTTCAACTTGGCTTAAATACTTTAGGAGGGCGAGAGCTCGAAATTTTGAATTTAACTTGGAAAACAAAAATCATTTTTTCGGGAGACAATAGGATACTATCATGTACCCACAAGTTATCCAATGAGCTACAATATTAGATCTTTATGGACCAACAATACAACATGGTCTCATGGATCTACAATACAAAATCTCAAAACAACATGTGCATCTACAAGAAGAAACCCTATGTGTTTTGCATACTATGCAAGCCATTACATTGAGATAGAACAATACAAAGGAAATACAGTAGAAGACATTACCCTCTTCTCACAATTTAGATGTACCTATAGTTTCCTTTTGTCCAGCTTCTCTCCATGGAAGTTTTTTTTTCATGCAACCTTTTTCTTTTTCTTCTTCTTCTTTATCTCAACCAAGGAGAATCAATATTATTCCTCAACTCTTATGGATTCTCACCTTCTAACCCTAGCTTTCTAGCTTATATAGGCATATACAAACTTACAGAAACTTAGCTCTACATTTACAACCTTTAGATCACCTTTATAATCAAAGGTTGGATATAATCACACAACTTAAATAAAAACATTCACACACAGGTAACCGATTCCAGTCACCCAACTGATGTCGGTTACTCCCAGGTGACTAACATTGGTCAACTGACTGATTTCGGTTATTGTGTAAACCTGCAAGTTTGTAAATCAGTTATTTGTGAAGCAATTAAGCTCCACAACTCAACATAGAGATAAGGGTGTGGACATGTTTTTATTTTGTTGGGCATCGATTATTGAGAGAATTGAGCTCTATGGGAGAGTGTATTCGTGGGTAATTGACATACTTGGTAGTACTTATCATGACTTGTACCGTATTTTTAGATGTGGGGCTAGATTTTTTACCCATCCAACATTAGTGATGTCACGGGTTTATGAATGGATTATCCCCTACCAGATAGGTGTTGGGATAGTAGATCTCAGAGAGATCAGGACCTCCAGATGGATAAACATGGCTCCATTCAGGGCCATGCCTCAGTTAGCATCTACATTGATTACAATAGATATGGTAGCCCAACCATATCAAGATATAATATGTTGATGGGGTGAGGAGGGAGTTATATTGACTACTTGTGCTACTACATCTTAGTTGGTTGACCATAACAGTTGAGTTGAGATACATATAGTACTTCAAGTGCGCCAAAAGTTTGGGTTGCTTTTCTCATACATTCTTCCAGTGGTTGTTACTATGTATAGGGGCATATGAGAGGCGAGATCTAGTTACAATGGCCAAATTTAGTGGACAGTTGTAGTGTTTGGGGTTGTGATTGGTACACTAGGAGATGCACAAAACCCAATTGCTAGTTTTACAATTAGACTGATGTTGATTCTATAGATTGGTGAGGGCTCAGATAGAAGTGGGGAGGAGGAGGCCAAGACAAACTCGAGCTCAAAGGAGTCAGATCCTGAGTGGCAAGGTATGGGAGAGGCATCAGCGGCTGTCAAAGATGAGGAGGAGATGAAGGAGTTTGTGCATCCAGATGATATAAAGGAGGGGTTATTCCATCTACAAGATGGAGGAGGAGGAGAGTGATGAGGAGGAGGCCATAACAGCTCCTACAAGAGGTGTAACACCAGCTACAAACCTGAGATGGGTTGCTGGAGACCTGTTGGTTGGATATTTTGTCAATCCAAAATATGAGGTTCAACCACAGTATATGGGATTAAATCCCTCCTCAAAGACAGGTGAGGCTGCTTGGTCACTACTAATCTAAAACACAGTAAAAACAATATATACAGTATTCACACTAATCTAACCATTGGGGGTTGGGATAGAATCCCGAAATCCACATTCACACGATTCAAAGGTATTGCTTTCGTAAATGAACGGGGTTAGAAACTATTACAATGAAAGACGCACAATGGAAAGGAAATGAGAGAAACGTATTTTCTTTCGATTAACGCAGAACACGAAATAATCATACGTGCTTTAATACATAAATATAATGTCTAAGATGATTAGAAACAATAAGATGCTATGCAAAGAATAGCTTAAGATCATGAACGTAAGAACAATGTCTTAAGAAAGATATATCCCACAACACAAAGTTTGCGAAATAATATCAACTCCTATTCTTCGAAATGATTGAACAAAACACAAAGTTTTTCTTCTTTCCAATAGCTCCAAATATTACAAAAATCTCAACCTTTTGGAATGCATAAGCATCCCTTATTTATAATAAAAGGGACGAGAGAGAAAATAGGATAATCCTAGAAAAATAGTGTTCTTTAAAAAGAGTTCTATTTTGCTTGACTCTCACGTAGGAGACCAAGTCAAAATTTGCTTCCTATATGACGAAACAGAAATGAAAAAGACATGTCGATTTCAAGATTGAAATGACATAAAACATCAAGAATTAATCTGAATCATCATCTTTCGCTCCTTCATCTTTCTCTTCCTCCAGTTGCGCCTGTTTGTTCCGAAATTCTTGGAACCTTCGAATTATGCCTTGCATTTCGTTTTCGTCAGGTGCAGTAGAATGATCATTCCAAATTTCATAGGTTTCATGGATATCACTAGCACCGCTGGGAAGCTTTTTCAATCTTTTGCTGAGCTTTCTCAAGGCCTCAAAAGAATGTTCAATTCTTACAAATCGATCAATGATCTCAATACCAAATCCGTGCGTTGGTTCATGCTGAACAGACTCTTGGACTTGTTTGAAAATATCATCTGCTGATAGGACACCTGAGTTTCCAACTGACACCTTTGGAAAAATCTTCAGCAACTCTTCTTCCAAATCACTTTTTCCATTAATCAATTTATCCCTTGATTCTCTCAACTTACCGCAGGCTTCGTTGAGAATCCTCACCCTGAACCTGATGGCTTTAGTCAGCTGAAAATGCTTATCCGTATGTGGGATAATGCCTTCTTCTACCAAGAGATGTGATGGTATTTGCTTTAATACTTGGAGAGCTTCATAAGTCAAATCAAGATGTCCAATTTCTTGAGAAAACTCATCATCCATCTTCTCTCCATCCTTCTGAATGTCCCCCACAGATTGATGAACTTTCACAACATCTTGTATCACTTCCTTCCCCTGTTGGAGCAACCTTTGGATCCATTCATCGACCACACTCTTCCTTTTTTAGCAATCTTCTCAATTATAGGTACTGATGAGAAATTGAATCTGACAGGGACAGAAGAAGATGGTATGGATTCAAGGGGTTTTTAGAGTTTAAGAAAAACCTCTGTCAACTGCTCCACTTTTCCTTTAAGCTCATCTCTGTTGTCTTTTGTTTCTTTCAACTTCTGGCACAGCACGTTTGTGGCATCCCGCGCATCTTGTTGTGCCCCTTCTGCTGTCACTCTTCCCAGAGCCACCCTGGTTATCTGCTAATCAAAGGCTGTTATGTCCTCTTTAGTTTTGTCAGTCGCGGGAGTGGCGATCTCTGTAAACTTATCTCCTGAAGCGTCCACCAAAAACCCTTGAAACTGTTTTGGGTTTCTTGGCTGATTTAGCAGTAGGAGCCTTGAGTGAGCTGAAATCAAAGGCTGGTAGGGGCACAATCACCTTCCTCTTCCTCAAAGTTTGCTCGAGTAGCCATTGCAAGCGTATCAGAGGGAGTTGCCACGGTTTGTAGAAGCTGGTATCATACTCTCAAGGGGAGAAGATTCTACTAGTGGAGGGGGAATAGTTACCAATGTGGTAGTAGATCCAATTAAAAGAGGCACAGGAGGGGGCGTGTTGGTGATCACTTGGGTCCCAGCAGAGAGGGGTGAAATTCCAGAGAAAATACTGGCCATTACTGAAGAAGTTGATGGAGAATGAGGAGGTAGGAGTGGTTGTGAGGAAAGAGGCACAGATTCAGACTCCAAAGCCTGGGATGCAAGAGATAAGGTCCCTTCAGTTGGGCAATCAACAAATGATGAAAACCAGAGGCTGGCTTCCTTCTTCTTCCAAAGTAATTTCTCCTATTTCTGGTGGTGTTGGGTGATTCTAGCACATTCACCGTTTCAACTAGAGAAATAATTGAAGAGATTTCTCTTTCTTTCCTCTTTTTGACAATCTTGACCTTTATAGGCCCCCTAGAAGATTTTGTCTTTTTCCTTTTTGGAGGGCCCCACCTCTGAAGCAGCCAACTTTGAAAACTTATCATCTTTAAAACTCATTCCCCAAGAGGAGAGCCACGCTTTGGTGGATGCAAGAATCAAATTTGACCTATCTGTGATGGAGGCTTTTTCACTGATTGACCAATCAATAGGTGGGAAAACATATTGATCCTCATTTAGTCCATCATAGGAAAGATCCAAAACACTTTCATTGTCACTAGTACCTTCTGGTAAATCAGCAAGCTCAAGTGTTTAAATCTCAGCAATTGTCAATCTGCTATGATCCTTTCTGCGAACAGCAACCTCATCACGTAGATCAATCCAAATGTCCTCTATGCTTGGCCTGTGCAGGTGTAGGGTTCCATACGCCCTGAGGACTCCTCGAATGTCAAACCTGTCTCGGGCTTCATATGCTTCCTCAACTTGTCTTGAAGCTCATGGATAACATTTTTAGCTTTCACCACTGTCGAACAAGTGTATCTCCCAATAGAAATTGGGAAAGATACAGCAGCCTTATGTTTACTTTGTTGGAATTTATGGAAATCCAACAGTTGCCTAACCAATTCCATCAATATCAGTTTTATCCCATGGATATCGGGGCAGACAAAAAGGATCCCCCGAGTACATAACCACCGGAAGATATGTGAACTTATTGAATTGTAAGAAGACACATCCCCATTTGGAAACTTCAGCCCAGGCCTCATCTGAGACTCTTGTTCTTCCTCAACTCAGGGTTTAGCTTGCAGATGTTTTTTCATAAAAGAAGGTGTCATTCACCCTTCTGAATTGGTCTTGTGGGATCCCTTTCTTGTCAGTTGAGGGAAGTATTGATACACATGGTTCCCCATCCTACTTCCCTTGGTATCCAACCGGGATAGTTCCTCATCCCGGCCGCTGCATACGTGACATATGAAGACATATAAAATTTCCCTATGGACAAGACTGTTGTCAGTTGGGAATCTATCTCATTACTAATGAGATTTCCCAGTCAATCCCTTGTTGATTCTTCTTGATGGTGATCATGAATTGATACATCCACCCTTGGAACACATTTGATTTGGGTAAAACCCAAAACCCGACTCAATAAAGTGATGATGTCATTGATCTCCTGAATGAAATCACTCCTAGGGATAAGTCTTGGGAATCTGGAGACAGCCGGTTTGGCCTTGATCAGGAACTTCTTATTTACATGCTTGATACAATCTTCCTAATCGTTATCCTAGGCTTTCTGAGCTGACTTGACATCCAACTCTCCATATTCTTCAAAATTGGGTAGTTTGAGGAGGTCATCAAAGTAACCTCCGTCCAATTTTGATCACTACCTCTCCTGCCTAATTTCTCACAGAATGAAAACAGAATCATAACTGGAAGCGCATGCTAAGATGAATTCAGGGCACTGAGCGGACATGGGAAAACCCGCTGTAAGAGGTAAGCCACTATCAGCTATCGATTTCATCCACGGAGTTTGGGACGAACTCCTTACCCTACTCCAGAAATCTTCAATATCTATATTCCCGAGCTCTATATCTCAGATGTCATAATTGCAATCGATATATGATGGAGACTCCACCTTTCTTTCTGAACTTGTATTTCATCCTTCCCTGATTTTCCTCAGTCTTTTCTTGTGATGGACCAGGGTCCGACATGAAGGATGTCAAAGGAAGAGAGTTTCAGAGATCATGAGATGTTGCACACCGTGAAAATCCCGACCTACTGGAGATGCCGGAAGAACGGAAGAGTCTGACACACTGAGGAGGATGTCGGGGAATCCAGAAAACCCGATGCGCTGAGGATGTCGGAAAATTTGGAAAGCTTGGCACTTTTGAAAGATGTCGGAAACTTGAGAAAAGATGTCGGTCAAGAGAAGACACGCCAAATCTTCTGATATACCTCGGGTCTTTGATACTGCCACAACACCCTTCAAAACCCGAGAAGAGGAAACAGGCTTTTTTGTTGAATTTAAAACATGCAAGTTCTTTCTTTACCATTCATACACCAAACACATTTTAATTCCAACAAACAAAATTCTAGGGAAATATCACAAAGTGGTAATTCCAAAGAAATAAACCCTAAAACAAAAACCCTGTTTGGAAAACAACCCCAAAAGGAAAAAGAATAAAAACCCCACAAACCTGGTAAGGGAATGGGAAGAATTCCATACATAATCAATCCATAAAAAACCAAGAACAAAGAATGGAGAGAGAAATACCTTCAACCAGAGCAAGAAAATATCAAAAACGGGCAATTCAATCGGGCACAGGTGAGTTTCAGGTTTCAAGGTTGGAGAAGAGCATGCGTAAAAATCCACGAGTTAAAAATACGTCTGGTAAAAAATGACGTGGAAATCCGCATATTTATAAGAAAAATTGTAATTAATACACTTCGACTGGCACGTGCCAACTCACCTGACAACTCGGCATTAACGCCATGTCAGCATGCTCAGGAGGTCCGAAAACCTGACACAAAGGTGTTTTAGAGCAATTCGGGTTTCGGGTTGCGGGAAACAATCAACACAAAGCATGAGATGTTTAGGTGCTTCAAAGTTCCGAAAACCCGACATGAAGGACTAAATCGGACTTCGGGTATCGGAAGACAGCCGACACAAAACATGTTCCGGATAAGGCATGTCCCGATGCGTTGAAGGTCCAAAAACCTGACTCGACTCACTTGAAGCGGGTTTTCAGGTTTTGGGGGAACACAAGACATAAAGCATTCAAAAAACATGTTGACCTGTTGGTGAAACCCGAAAACCTGATTTTCTCTAATAAAGGAAATTTTGTAAAACCAACTTAAAATTTTCGTAGGGTTATCTGATAGTTTTGTCGTAAACTCAAAATTGAGATAACAAGACCCGAGTGAGTATCTACAAACATCTCTTTCCTTTACTTCCTAGATTATATGTTAGTAAAATTTCTTTCTTTTTTTGTTTTCTAACTCGTCATTGTTTGTTTTCTCTTTGCAGCCACGTTTGATGGATGGAAAGACCTTATTAGGTGAACAAACCTAGAATTTTTATGAGGGATAATGGCATGACTCTAGAGGCCTTACTAGTAGACCTAGGAGCCTCGGCACACATCGGCCACCACACTAATGTTTGTGCAGTAGCTTAGTATGCAGAAGCAAATATCACTTGGCTAAAGACTAAGATCACCATACTACAGGATAAAGAGAGACAAAGAAGATCTTCACGCAACGAAGTTGTAGCCACTGGTCACTCACACAGACATTCTCACCATTCAACTCATGGAGACTCTCATAATACACCCAATAAATTTTTTTATAGGAGTCTTAGTAGGATCCCTCACCCTGCCCCTTCGTAGGGATGACAGAGGGGAGGATAGGTCAATGGCCTTTATTACTTCAAGACCATTTTTGTGTATATATCAATTTTTTTGGTATTTTTGGCTCACGGTTGAGTATTTTTACCACACTTGTCCTTCGGGGTGTGATGAAATTGTATCAAGACACTTTGACAGATATATATATATTGAAATATTTTTTTGGTTCAGCATTCCTCTACAAGAGTTAATTTCATTATGGTTCATCTCATTTGTGTACTCTTATATGGTTAGGAATTTCTGATATTTTTATGATTTTTGAATGCATGTTATGGATAATCATGCAACGTGATAAACAAAATGATATATATGACTATGTATATGGTAACAAACTGTAATTAGGAGACTTTATTTTGTAAGTAATGTATAACCTTTCTATTACATTGGCAAAATGTGTTGAATATGGTATGATGATAAGATAACCTTACTCCATTATTGACTTCACGAAACTAGTAAGATGTGAGAACTCATCACGAAAATCCAAGAAGGACACAAGATATGTGATTTGAAGAGTTTTAACAAGAACAATAACCATTTTTCAAGAACATTGACAAATATTTATTTAGAAACTTATAACCCAACCCCAATCAAGATTAACTAACTAGTTCAAGATGAATTCTTCTTGCAAATTTTGACTAGACTTATATCCATGGATGGCCTATTAATGATAAGAACTAGTTTAAGGAATGATTGTCTCTCCTAACATATGCATCTAATTCATTTTCTTGGGAATTTAAGACTTTCAATCACTTTTATTTCTTTGTTTTTTGGAATTTTTTATTTTTGATATGAACCCCTACGTCTTGCCCCATGCTACCAGTAAGAAGAATGGGCTCATCACCTGAGGTTGGGAGGGATGAAAAGTGTAGTTATTTTTAATAAGAATATTTGTATTTATTTTGTTTTTTATTTTTTGTTTTATCTTGTTTGGCTTTGGATTGCACTTTTTTAGGAGGGAACATTTTCCCCTAATCTCAACCCCACACAACTAGTAGGATGTGTGGGCTCGTCACCGAAGGTTGAGATAGGAAAACAAAATTTATGGGTGAAATGATTAGAACCTTTTTTTCATAGAGAGAGTTATTTAGGGGAAGATCTTCATCAAGAATCTTCTATACAAAACTATGAGCAGCAAAAAACACCTGAATTAGAAGAAAACCATGAAGAAGATTAAGCATGCAAGTCCTTATAACACCAATGTCAAAATTTATCTCATGAATAGAAACGATGATAACGATTATATAATTTGAATATGTGAAAATAATGTAGTAGAGGTATGATTGAGATATTTTTCAACATTTAAAATTTTAAGAATCACTTGAAAATTAAGTTTTCATTTTACAATTTCAACAAAATGATAATGCAAGTGACAAGAAAATGGAAATGCAAGAGATGACAATGTGGATATGTAATGACTCTATATAGAAGTTTCTCAAATGATGTGAGTCGATGGTTTCATCAAACTCCTCACCTTCTAAGGTAAAGGTACACAGATAATAAACAATATTTTTGAAATTTCCATTCACTTGACAAGGGCCTAATACTTTAGGTTTATACTTACAACCCTTGCCCACTATCTTATCCATCTGAACATCTAATCTTATCGTCGTAAGACCACTTTGTTAGAATGATACGTTCATAAAACCCCTTTGTTGTGTTCTTGAATAATTATGCCTACATGAACTTGATGATGTTGCTCAACTTTGTTCCCTACATTTGGATGTAAGGTCACATTTCGCATTTGTCGTACTATGGGGTCATGTCTCAAGGAAAGAAAAATTTTGGTTTTTGACACGTTTACATCTGGACCAAGGTTGAGAATGGAAGAAAGCCATAGAGAAGGATTTGGTGAAATTTATTTTACTCTCAACATCCTCTTCTTCCCTTGAGATTTTTTACCATGCATATTTTCTTCATGAGATCATCAGTAGGAAGAGAGGCTAGAATGAGGAAATTTCCAACTCCTTGTGATTCAAAGGGGAGAATTATTTGTGAATCACTTTCTAAGAGTTTTACAATCTCTATTGTGGTTTTTGTGGGCATGGTTTCTACAGGAACATTCTTAATCTTATCCATTTTTTCCACTTCAAATGTTTTTTATCTCGTCGATCTAAACTTTCAGAACACCCTTGGAGGTTTGTAACCAATTCTTTTGAGGGGAAGTGGTTTTTTTAATTGGTTTGTAGGGAGTTTTATACTCAAAATGAATTCCACATTCTTATTGAGGTTCTCCATATTTATATCGAAGGGATTAGGATTCACTTGAGTGACAAAGACTTTACCCAATTGGAGGAATCTGACCTTTTAGAACAAAAAGTTTGAGGGAATGGGCTTCATCCAGTGAATCCATGGTATTCCCAAGAGAATATTGTAGTTTGTTTACTTATCAGTGTTATAAAAACTCAATTAGAATGGTTTTCATCATCCCAAGTGATACATGAAGGACTACGGTTCCAATTGAGGTAGCCTTAATATTATCATACCCTCGTAATGTGTTTCCTAGTGGAGGAGAAATTGGTCTCCCCATATCCCAACTTCTACAAGAAAGAAAAAAGGACTACATTCACGGTATCCCCATCATCAATCATGACTCTCTTGACACAATTTTTATATACCCAACCTTACAAATATAATGGAGGATCTCCTCTTCTGGTTATTTTAGCATCAGAGGGCATCTTGTTTATATCTAAAATAACCTCAATATCCCTATCATTTTTCCTCGAAGGGTGTATGTCAAAGTCAATATGATTGATTTGAGCTTTAGGTGGAGGCATAACATGGATTAGGTATCTAAGACCTAATGCATCTAGCAACGAGGAATGATGCATAGGGGAATTATTCAAAAAATCTATAAAGAAAATGTGAGAAATTTTTTGTTCAAATTTGAAATCAAATCATAAGCTCCTACAGGCTTTGGGGGTTGTATGATGCAGCCTATAATTCACTATGAATAACCCAGGTGCACTAGCACAACACTCAACCTGAGCTAAGCGCTCACCCAAAGAATGTAAAGGCACCAATTCCCTCTTTAGATTTTCTTGTATATAATGTTAGCATGATGGTGCATATAGGTATTCAGATTCATTACCAATAGTAAACAACACATGGTGCATAAACCAGATCTAGTTCTTAAAATATATATAAGATGAAATAAACAGTGACTATAACAATATTTACCATGCAATAACTAGATTTAATCATGTTCAACACCATTATCTAGCCAATATGAACCATTGTATTAAATATTGTAAAACACAGAAGCTTCTTACATTACATAATTATCTCCTTGAGTCATGTGCGTGACAAAACCAGTAGCATAACTCTATAATTTGAATCACACACACACACACACACACACACACACACACACACACACACACACACCAAAACTGTTGCAAATCAATATATATAGGGGTGGGTACTTTCCCTTCACCGCCCATGCACTTCTCAAAAAAGGTCACATGCTAATAATAGCCATGCACCTTTATAAAAGGATGCACAACATGAAAGTGCTCTAATAATAGACATCCTATAGTTAACTTTGAGTAGAAATCCTATTATTAGCCTAAACTATGCATACCGCTCAGTTGTTTCTTTTTCCCAAAATACCATTGTGTGGACCGCAAGTCTTTATGTCTTTATGTGCTCAACACGTTATCTCCAAAAATAGCTCTTATTCACAAAAAATGGTTGAGTCATGAATTCAAAGTGTTCTGGCATGCACTTATTCTACTATTCTTTCATGCCCTCAAATGCGCCTTACTCCAACACACACATCCTTTATGAGCCTTCACCCTTAGAGCAATATGTTATCTTCTCAACATAAGCCCACACTAAAGTACATTACCTCCCTGAAAATGGTAATTCCTTCTTAAGTATCCAACAATAGAGAATAAGGAATGAAATGAAATAATGAATGAAGAATTGTAAAAAAGAATGAAGTTTACTCTACAATACCCTCTTCCTAAGGTAGAACTAACTCTGGATATTAATTTTTGAGTCCAGCCTCCAAGGTCTACCAGTCACTTAGTGCACTCCCTGTCTTTTCCAGAATGTCTGTCACTATGGCATCCATTTCATCCTGAGTGATCTTTTCCTTTTCATTTTTTAGCACTTGGATAACATGCGCCATACTTGAGACCATTCCCTCCATGGAGTCCATTTTCTGCACTATAAGTTTTCCAAGTTCATTGATCCTATCTTTGTGTGGATCTTGGGATGTTATAACGGCCTCATGCTTTTGTTTTACCATGTCTAACCTCTCTATGTTCCCAAGTGTTTCATCCTCCATTGCCTTCAGTACTTCATTATCCTATGTTACAGTTTTGATTCTTATTATGGCGTTTGGCGTTGCACACATGTTTAAAGCTTGATCTACTTTCTTCAGCTCATCTTTCAATGTTTGGAGCAAGGCCTCAAAACTTGAAATTTTCCTAACAATGGTATCCCCTTTCTCTTGTTTGTTTCTTCTGCAAGATATTTTGGTACAGCCATAACAACAAGCTCGTTATTCAAAACTAGATCCACCAGAGTGCGCAAATAATGTATTCTAGAGGGAAACTTCTGAGGAACTTTAGACTCCAAATGAGGCCTTACCTTAAGAATATAATCACCAAGTTCCTCAGCCATGCTAACAAAGACCTCATTCTTTTCCTCTTTCTCATTCCTTCTCTGCTTTCAAGTGCTTTATCTTTGTATTCTTATCCTTGTTATCTTCAAGTAGCACTCAAATGGTGGTTACCTTATCAATGTTCCTCCACGCCACTTCAGCAGATACCTTGACCAAGGCATTGCTTACTTGCTCATCATACATTACAAGAGGTTTGACAGTCATGTGCCTAATCTATGGTTTCTTCTTTACCTGATATGATACACATGACTTCTCACACACATCAAAATTTGGTTCATTCATGTGTGTCTGCATGGACCAAAAAAACTATTTTCTAGTTCGTGCATTGTCCTTTTCTTGGTCCATTAACTCCACACCATATAAATCTTTTGGCCCTATTTTTTCTCTATAACCTGGCATGAATGATCTTGTTGGAGTCCTCTATGTACCCCATAGCAAGAGTCATATATTCCTCACCTGCCTTTCCTTTCTTTATGTTCTTGCCCTTGGGAATCCAGGTGCTAGAATCTGTAGTGGGTCCTTCACCTTCATGTGTGGAGTGAGGTGTGCCAAAATGGCTCACCCATCTCCTCTTCTATCTCCTTGACCCCCTCTTCATCATCCTTCATTTCCTCATCATGAGGCTCCTCTATATTTTCAGGCTGCCACCAGGGTCCCTAGCGTACTTTCACCATACTCATCCTCTTCATCCTCCCTGAGCTTTAACTTTATCCTCCTCTTCTTCTCGGGTACTTCTTTCTTAGGGGAGATCTAAGGTGGTCTGCATGGAGGTTGTGATGGCCCCATGCTCTGAGTCCTTGTCCTTCTTAACACCCTTTTTAAAAATTGGTGTTCCTCATTTATTGGGTCTGCATCTAAGTTGACACGTCAGTTTCTCTAAGTCTTCCTTCTCTTCTTGTTGTTAGGAAGGAGTAATCTCATGCTCACTTTCCTTAGTGTCTGAGGGCTACCTCCATCCCTTGCGCACTATACCATCACTATCCTCATGTTTACATTCTTCTTCTTCTAATGGTGAAGTGGGCTTTTCAACTGCCAGGCTCCTAATTGTATGTTTCCCCTTTGGCGGGTCTGGTAGCATAAATTCATTTTTAACATACTTACCATTTTCTAGCCTAGGCTTAAG
This sequence comes from Taxus chinensis, assembly GCA_019776745.2. Classification (NCBI taxonomy): domain Eukaryota; kingdom Viridiplantae; phylum Streptophyta; class Pinopsida; order Cupressales; family Taxaceae; genus Taxus; species Taxus chinensis. The sequence goes on from CM034146.1 coordinate 543,041,537, forward strand.
ATGGATTTAAATTAGTGTGGCCCCACTATCGCCAATGTCCAAACTGACATGCCTTATGGTTATATCATTTGATATGAACCTCTCAATATAAGCAGACCTACCTGGATATGTGTAAGTCTTTCTCAAGGTATGGTAGTCACAATCTACCTTATCTACATTGTAGATTAACCTTCGCACATCAGAAAACCTATGAACCTAAGAATTGCATTATAAATGTGTAAGGGAGTTTACACTAGGGACTCCATGCCCCATCCTTCATTAAAAATCACAAAATGAAAAAAAAAATTGGTACACAACAAAAATTGTACCAGCTTCCTAACTATTGATGGCATCTCCTTAGGAATTCTCCATTCCTCTTTAAAGGCCGCACAAAGTTTTTCATACCACATCTTTGCCCTTTGCTTGAATCGGCCAGTCATAGATCCCTCACATAAATACTTCTCAAACCTCACTGCTAGATACTTATTCTCTACAGGATACTCCCAAATCTTATTCTTTGGCCCATCGGGCACTCAAATTTCTACAAAAACAAGAGATAGCAAAATGGTGTCAAAGCTTATCTTCTCACCTTTGCGTGCTTCTTCAATGATGTTATATGCTATGTATCATGCCAAGTTGTAAATTTCTCCGTGTGACATCTTCTTGGCAATGTGTAGCCACATGGTGTTCACTTGTGACCACCTCTCATGATCATTCAACTTTGTGAGTAAGTGTGTGGCTGCCTGCACAACAGGGTATTTTCTTAGCTTGTAAATGTCCATTCCACCCTTTAAGTAACCTAGCTCCTTATGGGTGGCCAAAAAATAGTTACTTTTTCAAATAATTCACTGGTAATCTTTGTCCGTGTTCCCTTAAAACCTATCAGGATCGTAATTAAGGGCACAATGATCCTCGTCTACATCCCAGCAAAATAAATGAAGTCCTCATGGACTCTACTCATAATCCATTGATATAGTTTCTCAGGTTTTTAAGAAAAATTGTAATTAATACACTTCGACTGGCACGTGCCAACTCACCTGACAACTCGGCATTAACGCCATGTCAGCATGCTCAGGAGGTCCGAAAACCTGACACAAAGGTGTTTAGAGCAATTCGGGTTTCGGGTTGCGGGAAACAATCAACACAAAGCATGAGATGTTTAGGTGCTTCAAAGTTCCGAAAACCCGACATGAAGGACTAAATCGGACTTCGGGTATCGGAAGACAGCCGACACAAAACATGTTCCGGATAAGGCATGTCCCGATGCGTTGAAGGTCCAAAAACCTGACTCGACTCACTTGAAGCGGGTTTTCAGGTTTTGGGGAACACAAGACATAAAGCATTCAAAACACATGTTGACCTGTTGGTGAAACCCGAAAACCTGATTTTCTCTAATAAAGGAAATTTTGTAAAACCAACTTAAAATTTTCGTAGGGTTATCTGATAGTTTTGTCGTAAACTCAAAATTGAGATAACAAGACCCGAGTGAGTATCTACAAACATCTCTTTCCTTTACTTCCTAGATTATATGTTAGTAAAATTTCTTTCTTTTTTTTGTTTTCTAACTCGTCATTGTTTGTTTTCTCTTTGCAGCCACGTTTGATGGATGGAAAGACCTTATTAGGTGAACAAACCTAGAATTATTTATGAGGGATAATGGCATGACTCTAGAGGCCTTACTAGTAGACCTAGGAGCCTCGGCACACATCGGCCACCACACTAATGTTTGTGCAGTAGCTTAGTATGCAGAAGCAAATATCACTTGGCTAAAGACTAAGATCACCATACTACAGGATAAAGAGAGACAAAGAAGATCTTCACGCAACGAAGTTGTAGCCACTGGTCACTCACACAGACATTCTCACCATTCAACTCATGGAGACTCTCATAATACACCCAATAAATTTTTTTTATAGGAGTCTTAGTAGGATCCCTCACCCTGCCCCTTCGTAGGGATGACAGAGGGGAGGATAGGTCAATGGCCTTTATTACTTCAAGACCATTTTTGTGTATATATCAATTTTTTGGTATTTTTGGCTCACGGTTGAGTATTTTTACCACACTTGTCCTTCGGTGTGATGAAATTGTATCAAGACACTTTGACAGATATATATATATTGAAATATTTTTGGTTCAGCATTCCTCTACAAGAGTTAATTTCATTATGGTTCATCTCATTTGTGTACTCTTATATGGTTAGGAATTTCTGATATTTTTTATGATTTTGAATGCATGTTATGGATAATCATGCAACGTGATAAACAAAATGATATATATGACTATGTATATGGTAACAAACTGTAATTAGGAGACTTTATTTTGTAAGTAATGTATAACCTTTCTATTACATTGGCAAAATGTGTTGAATATGGTATGATGATAAGATAACCTTACTCCATTATTGACTTCACGAAACTAGTAAGATGTGAGAACTCATCACGAAAATCCAAGAAGGACACAAGATATGTGATTTGAAGAGTTTTAACAAGAACAATAACCATTTTTCAAGAACATTGACAAATATTTATTTAGAAACTTATAACCCAACCCCAATCAAGATTAACTAACTAGTTCAAGATGAATTCTTCTTGCAAATTTTGACTAGACTTATATCCATGGATGGCCTATTAATTGATAAGAACTAGTTTAAGGAATGATTGTCTCTCCTAACATATGCATCTAATTCATTTTCTTGGGAATTTAAGACTTTCAATCACTTTTATTTCTTTGTTTATTTGGAATTTTTTATTTTTGATATGAACCCCTACGTCTTGCCCCATGCTACCAGTAAGAAGAATGGGCTCATCACCTGAGGTTGGGAGGGATGAAAAGTGTAGTTATTTTTAATAAGAATATTTGTATTTATTTTGTTTTTATTTTTTGTTTTATCTTGTTTGGCTTTGGATTGCACTTTTTTAGGAGGGAACATTTTCCCCTAATCTCAACCCCACACAACTAGTAGGATGTGTGGGCTCGTCACCGAAGGTTGAGATAGGAAAACAAAATTTATGGGTGAAATGATTAGAACCTTTTTTTCATAGAGAGAGTTATTTAGGGGAAGATCTATCATCAAGAATCTTCTATACAAAACTATGAGCAAAAAACACCTGAATTAGAAGAAACCATGAAGAAGATTAAGCATGCAAGTCCTTATAACACCAATGTCAAAATTTATCTCATGAATAGAAACGATGATAACGATTATATAATTTGAATATGTGAAAATAATGTAGTAGAGGTATGATTGAGATATTTTTCAACATTTAAAATTTTAAGAATCACTTGAAAATTAAGTTTTCATTTTACAATTTCAACAAAATGATAATGCAAGTGACAAGAAAATGGAAATGCAAGAGATGACAATGTGGATATGTAATGACTCTATATAGAAGTTTCTCAAATGATGTGAGTCGATGGTTTCATCAAACTCCTCACCTTCTAAGGTACACAGATAATAAACAATATTTTTGAAATTTCCATTCACTTGACAAGGGCCTAATACTTTAGGTTTATACTTACAACCCTTGCCCACTATCTTATCCATCTGAACATCTAATCTTATCGTAAGACCACTTGTTAGAATGATACGTTCATAAACCCCTTTGTTGTGTTCTTGAATAATTATGCCTACATGAACTTGATGATGTTGCTCAACTTTGTTCCCTACATTTGGATGTAAGGTCACATTTCGCATTTGTCGTACTATGGGGTCATGTCTCAAGGAAAGAAAAATTTTGGTTTTTGACACGTTTACATCTGGACCAAGGTTGAGAATGGAAGAAGCCATAGAGAAGGATTTGGTGAAATTTATTTTACTCTCAACATCCTCTTCTTCCCTTGAGATTTTTACCATGCATATTTTCATGAGATCATCAGTAGGAAGAGAGGCTAGAATGAGGAAATTTCCAACTCCTTGTGATTCAAAGGGGAGAATTATTTGTGAATCACTTTCTAAGAGTTTTACAATCTCTATTGTGGTTTTTGTGGGCATGGTTTCTACAGGAACATTCTTAATCTTATCCATTTTTTCCACTTCAAATGTTTTTATCTCGTCGATCTAAACTTTCAGAACACCCTTGGAGGTTGTAACCAATTCTTTTGAGGGAAGTGGTTTTTTTAATTGGTTTGTAGGGAGTTTATACTCAAAATGAATTCCACATTTCTTATTGAGGTTCTCCATATTTATATCGAAGGGATTAGGATTCACTTGAGTGACAAAGACTTTACCCAATTGGAGGAATCTGACCTTTTAGAACAAAGTTGAGGGAATGGGCTTCATCCAGTGAATCCATGGTATTCCCAAGAGAATATTGTAGTTTGTTTACTTATCAGTGTTATAAAACTCAATTAGAATGGTTTTCATCCCAAGTGATACATGAAGGACTACGGTTCCAATTGAGGTAGCCTTAATATTATCATACCCTCGTAATGTGTTCCTAGTGGAGGAGAAATTGGTCTCCCCATATCCCAACTTCTACAAGAAAGAAAAAAGGACTACATTCACGGTATCCCCATCATCAATCATGACTCTCTTGACACAATTTTTATATACCCAACCTTACAAATATAATGGAGGATCTCCTCTTCTGGTTATTTTAGCATCAGAGGGCATCTTGTTTATATCTAAAATAACCTCAATATCCCTATCATTTTTCCTCGAAGGGTGTATGTCAAAGTCAATATGATTGATTTGAGCTTTAGGTGGAGGCATAACATGGATTAGGTATCTAAGACCTAATGCATCTAGCAACGAGGAATGATGCATAGGGGAATTATTCAAAAAATCTATAAAGAAAATGTGAGAAATTTTCTTGTTCAAATTTGAAATCAAATCATAAGCTCCTACAGGCTTTGGGGTTGTATGATGCAGCCTATAATTCACTATGAATAACCTAGGCACACTAACACATCACTCAGCCTGAGCTGAGCACTCACCCCGAAGTACACAAAGGCACAAGGTCACTCTTTAGAGTTTCTTGTACACAATTTTAGCATGATGGTGCACATGTATTTATAGATTCATAACCAAGATTAAACAAAACACGGTGTATAATCTAGATCTAGATCTTAAAATATATGTAATATGAATTAAACAATGAATATAACAAGATTTACCATGAAAGAACAAGATTCAATCATATTCAACACCATTATCCATCCAATATGAACCATTGTATTAATTACTATAAAACATAGAAGCTTCTTACATTACATAAGTATCTCCATGAGTCATGTGTGCGCCAAAACCAACAATGTAACTCTACAAGTTGACACACACACACACACCAAAACTGTGCAAATCAATACATATATAAAATAAGGGTGGGTACTTTCCCTTCATCACCCATCGCACTTCTCAAAATAGGTCACATGCTAATAATAGCCATGTGCCTTTACAAAATGATGCACAACATGCAAGTTCTCTAACAATAGACTTCTTATAGTTAAACTATGTGTAGAAATCCTATTATTAGCCTAAACTATGCATGATGATCAACTGTTTTTGGTTCCCAAAATAACATTGCATGGAATGAAAGTATTCATGTATTTGTGTGTTCAACATGCTATCTCCTAAAATATCCCTTATCCACAAAAATGGCTAAGTCTTGAATTCAAAGTGTTCTGGCATGTGATTATTCTATTATTCTTCCGTGCCCTCAAATGCACCTTACCCCAGCGCGCACATCCTTTTTGTGCCTTTAGCTTAGAGAAATATATTATCTTCTATACATTACCCCACACTAAAGTAAATTTCTACCCTAAAAATTGGAATTCCTTCTTATTTCTACAATAACAAAGAATAAGGAATGAAAGAATGAAGTTTACTCTGTAGTACCCTCTTCCTTAGGTAGGACTAACTATGGATATTCAGTTTTGAGTTCAACCTCCAAGGTTTTTCAGTCACTTAGTGTACTCCCTGTATTTTCTAGATTTTCTATCACTATGGTGTCCATTTCATCCTGAAATATCTTTTCTTTTTCATTCTACAAAACTTGGACAACATGTGCCATACTTGAGACCATTCCCTCCATGCAGTCCATTTTTTGCACTATAAGTTTGACAAGTTCATTGATCCTATCTTTGTGTGGATATTGGGTTGTTGTAAGGGCCTCACACTTTTTTTTTACCAGGTATAACCTCTCTACATGCCCAAGTGTTTCATCCTCCATCACCTTCAGCACTTCATTATCCTCTGCTATAGTTCTGATTCTTATTATGGTATCCAGCGCTACACACATATTCAAAGCTCGGTCCACTTTCTTTAGCTCATCTTTCAATGCTTGGAGCAAGGCCTCAAATATTGAAATTTTCCTAACAATTTTAGCCCTTGATCTTGTTATTTCTTCTACAAGATCTTTTGGTGCAGCTAGAACAACGAGCTCTTTATTCAAAAGTAGATCCACTAGAGTCCGTAAATAATGCATTGCAAAGGGAAACTTATGAGGAAATTTAGAATCCAAATAAGGCCTTACCTTAAGGATATGATCACCAAGTTCCTTATCCATGATAACAAAGGCCTCATTATTTACATTTTCTCATTCCTTCTCTGCATTCAAGCACTTTATCTCTACAGTCTTATCCTTGTTATCTTCAAGTAGTGCTCAAATTATGGCTACCTTATCAATGTTCCTTTGCACCACATCAATAGATACATTGACCAAGGCATTGCTTACTTTCTCATCAGACATTACAAGAGGTTTGACATTCATGTGCCTAATTTTATGTTGCTTCTTTAACCGACGTGACACACATGAATTTTCACACACATCAAAATCTTGTTCATCCATGTGTGTATACATGGACTAGGACAATTGCTTTCTAGTCCATGTATTATCCTTTTCTTGTTTCGTTAACTACCAAACATATAAATCCTTTGGCCCTATTGTGCTCTGGACCCTGGCATGAATAATATTTCTAGAGTCCTCTATGTACCCCATAGCTAGAGTCACATATTCCTCACTTGCCTTTTCTTTCTTTGACTTCTTACCCTTGGGAATCCGGGCGCTAGAATCTACAGTGGGTCCTTCACCTTCGTGTGTGGAGTGAGGTGTGAAAAATGGCTCAAAAATCTCCTCTTCTATATCCTTGACCCCCTCTTCATCATACTTCATTTCCTCATCATGAGGTTATTTTGTATCTTTGGGTTGCACCGGGGTCCCTAGCACACTTTCACCAGACTCATCTTTTTCATCCTCCATGAGCTTTAAATTTCTCCTCCTCTTATTCTCAGACACTTCTTGCTGAGGGGATAACTGAGGTGATCTATGTGGAGGTTATGATGGCCCCGCACTCTGAGTCTTTTTCCTTTTGAACACCCTCTTAAATTGGTGTTCCTGATTTATTGGGTCTGCATCTGAAGCTAGTGCATACATTTTTAAATTCTTTATCCTCTTCTTTTATCCCTAGGAGGAGTAATATCACACTCACTTCCTTAGTGTCCAACGGATACTTCCATCCCCCACACACTAAACCACCACTATCCTCTTGCTCATCTTCTTCCTCTTCTTCTGATGGTTAACGTGGGATTTTAAGATGCCAGGATCCCAACTCTATGTTTCACCTTGGGTAGGATCTAGTAGCATATATTCATTTTTGACATACTTACCATTTTAAAACCTAGGTTTAAGTTGGATATAAAAGTTACCCACTTGCCAATGGCCAAACTGTCAGGCCTCATGGTTATATCATCTAATATGAACCTCTCAATATAACATACCTACATGGGTATGTGTAAGTATTTCTCAAAGTATTGTAGTCACAATCTACCTTGTCTGCATTGTAGATTAACCTTCATGCATCATAAAACCTATGAATCTGCTACCTGGAGAATATCCATGTTGTAAAGGTGTAAGGGAGTTTACACCAGGGACTCCATGTCCCATCCTTCATTGCAAAAAGTGTAATGCAAAAGTGTTGGTACACAAAAAATTGTACCGAATTCCCAACTACTGATGGCAACTCCTTAGGAATTCTCCATTCCTCTTCGAAGGGACATGTGAAGTTCTGTCATACCACATCTCTACCCTTTTCTTAAACGGGCCACTCATAGATCCCTCACATAAATACTTCTCAAACCTCTCTCCTAGAGACTTATTCTCTACAGGATACTCCTAAATATTGTTCTTTGGCCCATCAAGCACTCCAATTTCAACAAAAACAAGAGATAACAAAATGGTGCCAAAACTTATCTTCTCACCTTTGCGCACTTCTTCAATGATGGTATCTTCTATGTATCCTTCCAAGTTATAAATTTCTCCAAGTGAAATCTTCTTAGAAATGTGTAGCCACATGGTGTTCACTTGTGACCACCTCTCCTGATCATTCAACTTTGTGAGTAAGTGCGTTGACCACCTGCACTACAGGGTACTTCCTTAACTTATAAATGTCCATTCTGCGTGGACCCTTTGAGTAACCCAACTCCTTGTGGGTGGCCAAAATAGCTTCTTTGTCAGATAAGTTCATTGGTAATCTCTGTCCTTGTTCCCTTCAAACCTATCAAGCTTCAATTAAGGGCATGGTGATCCTCATCCACTACCCAACAAAATAAAAGGAAGTCCTCATGGACTCTGCTCATAAGCCATTGATATAGTTTCTCAGGTTTTCCAAAGTAAGGGAGTTCATATAGCTGCAAGACCCCTACCTTCTTCAACAAAATTTCTTTCCATCATCATCATAGATAGGCATGTCATTGACTGTGTGCTTGTTTATCTTTTATGCTTAACAACATGTCCAACTCTTCCTTGTTGTCAATTGTGCAATGATTGTAGTCACTTACCTTACTCCTGCAAACGTGAGAATCCCAGTCACATCCCATGATTACATCCTCTGGGTACTACATTTCTGAAAACTTTTTTTTGGGGGCATCCTCGATCTCCACCTCAGTTTCTACCTTCTTCTTCCCCTTTGTTCCTACTCCAGGTGCTCTCCTTGGTGCCATGGTAAGACAAGGTTGCATCTTTTTACCTCTATAGAGCAAATCCCATGCCCTAGCTTGACACCACATGCCCTAGCTTCTTCTCAAACCCTAATGCCTCCATTTCTCCTCTCTGCATGCCTCTACTTCACTCAAACCCTTCTCCAATGGGGTGCACAAGCCAATTTCATGCACAAATCTACTCTCCTTGCTTGGTTTTACACTCTTACACCTTGGTCTTTCTCAGCTCGTTCAAATTAGCTCGCTCAAATACTCATGATTGCAAAGGTAAAAATGAACCCACAACACATCCTTATATATATTTGGAAAAATTTATCACATTTATTGCTCCTCCACCTACGATTGATCCTATCATTAATTGACCATTTACCAAATTTCCATGCGATACACCTGTGCCACAACTATAACCTTCTAGTGTGCCTTTCTATATTTTGGCTACAGACCTCCTTTACATGCTTCCATGCACCGAAGTACCTCAACATTGTTCCTTCCTCTAAGTAGTTTTTATGGCTATAACTTACCTTCACATTACACTATGCATTTATTTTTTTCCAACTATGGTCTTCTTTAGGAGCAACATTTCTTTCTAGCATCACCTTTCCATACTATCTGCACTTTCTAACAAGATAAATCACTTGTACTAGTATTTCTATCACATACCCATGTTTGAATGACAACCACCCCACACTAAGGGTATATGCAGTCCTCTGCGCATAAAAACACTTCAAATTGAAATCAGCTTTGGGTGCACAAGCACGCTTACTACACAAAACACGTAACTAAAATGATAAAATTTAGTGACGACAAAGGAAACACATTAAGGAAAAATACAGTAAGGAAATATAATTCTAAATGGAAATACTACCTTATTACAAACACCAAGAATGCTTATTTATAGTAGGGCTTCAACCTACTCTTTTGAAGTAACTAGGTAAATGTGTTCCATCAAGCGCCTCTAATTGGAAAGTTCTTGAGTCAAGTATATGAGTGATAACATACGGTCCCAACCAATGCACCTTAAGCTTTCCTGGGTGGTGCAGAAACTTTGAATCATAAAGAAGTACCATCTTCCCAACCTCTAGCTTCTTGTCCTTGATGTGCCTATCATGCCATGCTTTTGACTTGCTTTTTCTTTCTTCTGACTCCAACATGCTATGGAGCACCTCTCATCCCTGTATCAACTTGTCAATTCTCTCTTCCAATGCTTTCTCATCAACTAGACCTCCCGCATGTGTAATACACAAATAAGGTAACATGAATTCCATGGGAAGAACTACCTATTGTGCCAAACACCAACTAAAAGGGTGTTGCCTTATTCAACCATTTATAAGTTGTTCTATATGCCCAAAGCACAATAGAAACTTTATCATCCCAATCTTTCCTTCCAAGATCAAAAATATTTGTCAAAGTCTAGCTCAATATCTTGTTGAAATCCTCAACAGTCCCATTTTCCTGAGGGTGATAAGGTGTTGTCTTATGGTGTGCAACCATAAATTCATCCAATAATATCCTAATGGTCTCATTAAGGAAATGATTTCCCCTATCAATTATCAAACTTCAAAGGACATCCACACCTGGTAAGAATATTTTCCCATAAGAAACCTTTTTGTTGTAGCTGTTTTATAATCTTTTGTAGGTGTTACTTCCACCCATTTTGTAAGATAATTTGTACAAGTGATGATGTAGTGCGATCCAGTTTCTCTCACATCTAGGGAAATAGGACCCATAAATTCTATAGCCCATTTTTCAAAGGGCTATGCACTAGTAATAGGCTGCAAAGGAATTTCATCTCTCTTCCTAGGTTTTTTGAGGCACTGACAGTGATCACATGCCTTACAATACTCCTTGTAATTCTTGTATAAGGCTTGCCACCATAACCTAATGAGTAAAATATTACACATGGTGGTGTCACCTATATAGTGTCCACCTACAATACCACCATGAGCCTCCTCCATGATTTTCATGCACTCATGCTCCAGTACACACTAGCGCAATACTTCATCTTGACCTAGTTTTTATAAGTTAACCATTGATCAACATGAAAGGTTTAGCATGAATTGCAAGTTTTTTCTTTTCCAAGGATTTCATTCCTTCTGACACCATACCTGTGTGTAAAAAGACAACAATATCCTCTAATTCCCAGGGCTTGTTGTTTAACCTATATAACTGTGCATTTTTCATTGTATCTTGAATATTTTGCATATCATCTCTTGATTAAATCCTTGATAAAATGATTTGGTCTATAATTTCTTTTACCTGGCTTTACCACAACTCTAAAGTCAAACTCCTTGGAATAATAGAACCCATCTACATATGCGCCCCTATAAATTGGGCTTATTTACCAAGTATTTCAATACCATGTGATCTGTATAGAACAAAAAAGGTGTTACTAGTAATTATTGTTGGAACTTAAACAACGTCGTAGATAATTGACAAAGCTTCGTGCTCCGTATTTGTATAATTCTGTTCTGCAGGAGTCAACTTCTGCTACTATAATGATCTACAATACCATAGGATGAGCTAGTACTGTGCCAATGGCTATGCCAGAGGAGTCCACATGTACGTGAAAGGGTAGATTCCCTGAAGGAAAACATAAAATAGGTTCCGTAGTAAACCTCTCCTTCAACGCTTCGAATGCGTGTTGCTGCGATTCTCCCCAATAGAAATTCTATTTACCTTTTATTAACTCCTGCAAGGGTGCAACAATATTAGCATATATTTTGATAAATTTTCTGTAATACTCTGTGTGGATGAAGAATCCATGCACCTCACTCTAACTAGTGGGTTCCTCCAAGCCTAAAATGAATGCAATCTTAGCTAGATCTACTAACAAACCCTCCTTGCAGATGATATGCCCTAGTAGAGTTCCAAAAGGTGTAGAAAATATGTACTTCTTGATGTTTAAGGAGATGCTTAACTATCTACACCTCTCAAACATTAACCACAAGTTGTCACAATGATCCTTGATAAACCCATACATGGTCCAATCATCCAATTAAAACTACAAGAATTTGTGAATAAAATCCTAGAATGCTTGAACCACAATGCGTGAAAATACTACAAGTGCATTCTCAATCCAAAGGGCATCACTGTGTATACAAAAATTCCCCATTCAGTGGTTAAATTTTTCTTCTCTTGATCCTCCTTAGCATTTCTTAGCTAATGATACCCAGAGAATTCATCTTTAAATGAATAAATTTTGTGCCATGACAATACCTTCCAATATTTTCTCAGTGAATGTTGTAGGGAAAGGATCAATCACACATGCAATCATTCAGCTCCCTGTAGTCCATAGAAATCCTAATTCTTCCATATTTATTTATGCTAATTACCATAGGGCTAACCCACTTTGATTCATCTATGGGCATAATAATGCTAGATTCCAACATCTTTTCAATTTATTCTTCAACTTTTATGTGCAGGTTAGGGTTAATTCTCTATAAGGTCTCTTCCTAACCAGTCACACACCTTCTTTTAACTTAATTTTCATCTCACCCAAATATTCATGCACTCCTTTCAACTCATGGTATCCCCTAGGAAACAAGTCCTGGAAATCACGTAACAACTCAATTATCTTAGCCACTTCAGAGTCAGACCAATAATCTCCAATTATGGCCTCTTTAGGTTCAACATCTGTGTTTCAATGTTCACATTCGTTACTCTTCATAGGTTCATGGTAGGAGTGTTCCTTCTCATCCGCACTATCTAAGACCTCGTGCGTACCCTCTGAATGATCTATGTCTAAATTTTCCATTCTTCTTCATCATCCACCATATAGACCATTTTTCCTTTCTCCTTCTATAAACAAGCATGCTTAAGTTGTTCTACATCTGTCTCATCTATTTCTTCAAAATGTTCTTCTAGGTATGACTCACCAAATAACTCTTGAATGAGTTCTTTAAGCCTTTGCACTATCTCCCATAGTCAATCACTTCATAACCTGTAATGCCTCTTTCACCAGAGGTTTAGTGGAGAAGTAGTCAAAAGTCTGGATCATTCCTACAGTCAAGTCTTTCCAATTTCCAGTCTCTCTATACAACTCTACATAAACATACCAAGTGCACGTACAACCTCGCAAGGTGAAATAAAGTTTGTGCACCCACAAATGAAGGTGGTAAAGCTTCCAGACCCTCTATCTAGAGTCTCTCACATTGTTGAATGTGGTGTTGAACAAGATTATTACCATGATATTCACAAATTTGATTAGGTGCATTACTCTCGAGAAACCAAGTTGATAGAGATCAATTCTCACTTCTCTCCATTCTATGAGATTATCCCTATGAACCATCCACCAGCGCGTTGTTTTCCCATGCGTAGGGTATACACTAACATATTCCTTCTTTCCACCTGATCCTTCCACTATAATTCCATGGCTTGCAGGAATACCTCAGGGTTTCCTTCGCCAGTGTACCAGGGTACCATGTTGTTGCCTAACCTGCCCTAACACAACGTGTGGCAACACTCTTACACACGTAGTTGTGCTTCTTACCTGTACACCCAACCATCTCATAAGTGCCATGTGCCCAATTTTCAGAGTAAATACTTGTAGTATCACTGATGGACTGTGCATCATCCCACTGAAGAATTCCTTCCTTAGATGGCTCAAGTGCTTCTGGATCTCAAATGGTGTGCACATAAATTTTGTTTCAGGTCTTCTTCACTTAAAGGCTCAACATAAGGTGCAAATTTCCCATATGTCAAAGGGATAATAATTCATTCTTCCTTATTCTCAAAACTGATATATCCCTTATTAAACCATAGATCAACATTATTTGCATAGCACCAAGGGCACCCAAGTAGAGTTGGGAAGTTGTCTGCTTCTGCAAGCGTTAAGACCTCAAATTCCCCAGTGAACTTGGCCCCTTGTATAGTAATGGATGCATCCTTCAATACTCCAATTGGCGTGGCCTTAGTCTGATTTTCCATATACAACACATTGGAAGATGGCTGCAATGGAGGTCTTCCCATCTGAACCCATGCATCTAAAGTAAGCACATTCACTTTTGCACGCTTGTGTCAATCAAGATATTGCTCAAAATCCATCCATCCACAACAACATTCAGAGTGATCTCCTTGTCATAATCCAAGCTATGGGGAGGGAGATTAACATGCAAAATATGTCATTCATTCTCAATACTAGTGCAGGAGTGTTTCCTTTTAACCAACTCCCTAGTAATGGAATAATGTTCTCCTAATGCAACATCTTGCATACTTCCTTCAGATCATCAACATCTGACTAGAAAGTCTCAGTTGCCTTCTTCTGTTCCAACTTATGCGACTGTTCCTTTAAACATTATATTTCACCCTGTATATTTCTGAGTACCTCCATGGTTTCCTGATAAACCTCCTTCTGATGTGTAGGGTCTAGATATTTTGCATGTAAAACCTCCTCCTTAGTAATGGTAGGTTTATGTTGCAACGTTTCTCTGGCATGCGTAGCCCTCATAATGTGTAGTAATCTTCACAGGTACTACCTCAAGGATCCAGTGCTAACTTCGGCATCCATTGGTTTTCCACGACACGTTGTATCCTAACCATCCATGCATGTCCCTTGTTCTCATGTTTGTGCTTCTTTCTCAGATGTTCATATAATTCTAGACACTCTTCATAGTTATGATTCTTTCCACAAAAATAACAAGTAATGTTCTGAGGACATTCACACCTATAATGGTCAGGGGATCCACACGTATAACATGTTCCATGAGGGAACTCACTTCGTCCACCACCATGGCCTCAGCCTCTGAATCCACCACGGTATCCTTGACCTCTACCACAGCCTCCCTCAAAGTGCCCTTCATTTTGATCATAGCACCCTTGAGTATGATCATGATCATGTTGCTCACTTTTATCCTTAGAGTTATTCAAAACTCCATCTTTCATACACCAATATCAATGGCATCATGGATTTGATCAATCAACCTGTAATCTTCAGTATTGTGAGTTGTGGACCGGAAAATTTTACAGTAGCAGGACATGTTCTTTCTTATCGCACATTGCAACAATGGACAACGGCTTACATCATGGTCTAAATGACATATCTCACATTCTAGTAACAAGGAGCATGCACCGATCTCTTGAGGACAACTATCCTTAGTATGCCCCTCTATTTCACAATCTATGCACCAAATTCCACTGTGTGTCTCATGTGTTGTATTGGCTGATAGTTTCTCTAACTATTTTTTCATTACTGCAATCTGAGCTTCCAAGAATGGGCTCACTCTAGTGTCTATGCTCCCGACTACCTCAGCACATGCAAAGCTACTTCAAGTGCCTCATGGGTCTGTATAAGTCTTATGTGAGAGAACCCTCCTAAAAGGTGTGATCAGGCCTCCAACGAACCACTGTGCATGTTAACTTGCATGGATATCATATGATAGTTTAGACAAGAGTGTTTTGAAATGAGCATCATATTCCCAAACACTCTCAGTAGTTCCCTATTTGATATCCTTGAGCGCACTTATACTTTTCTACTCAAACTCAGGGATATAAAATTCTTTAATGAAAGCATCTCATAACATTGTATAATCCACACAAGTATAATCAGGGTCAAACTTCCTGTACCAGTTGTGCGTGTGTCCCTGCAACGTAGTTGTAAACTGACTAGCCTTGCACTCTGAAGTTGTAATTCCTTTCATGTGCCATAGTATCTCACACATATGGACATGCTCAGTAGCATCTTCTATTCCCCTATACTCTGGGAGATGAAGTGACATCTCCATGTAAATATTTTGGGGCTGGTGAGGACCATGCCCACCAGATCCAAAACCTCATGTGTTACCTCTACCTCCAGATCCACTAGATCCTGAGCCACCTTGTTCCTCCTAATCCTCCACTTGTAACAGGAATTGAACTAGAGGATGCACTGCCCTGTGTCCCAACAGTGGTGCTAAACTGAACTCCTATAGTCTACAAAGTTGTGTTACTCCCCGATGTGATTCCAAAGTTCTGTGCACCTATGTTCTGCATTGATGACGCACCTAAAAAGGTTCCTCCAACTAGTCCTCCAAATAATAGGGAAGATGTCTTCCCAGCCATAAATGTACTTGCTATTTGATTCACTCCTGAACTTGTTGATAAGTCAACTCTACCTCTTGCTACTCTACTGCCCAAACTAGCTTATTGACTACTGGTTATACTAGAAACTGGAAAACCAATTGCAAGGGCTAGGTTCACTAAGTAGATTCAGATGCATGTCTGTGGCCCATGTTGTCTCTATTAGCGTGCTCTCATAAGAGGTCTGATGAGGGTTCCCTGTCATGCTTTCCCAAATGGGGGAGTTCCAGATGCTCTGGCTCCACATCCTTTGCGTGAGCTCACAAATCCTTCACAATCCATCTCTCTCCTCAATGCCATCTATTCTGTAACCTCTCACACTACTTCTCTAAATCCCTCTCACGCACCTCATTGAACTTAAGCCACCTTTCTTCTCTTTTCCTCTCTACCCACTAGGTCTAGTCATCCTTCACCACACCTTCTCCTACCCCCACGTGTGGTGGGGTTTAGCTAGTCATCAGACTTCTCTTCCAAATTCAGGGTTACCATCAAGATCTTGATCACCAATGGAATTCCTGTGTAGATATGCTCCCCTAGGGATAATGTAAAAATTGAAACTTAGACTACCTCCTAGGACAAGAGTAAGTGGAAATTGAGTACTCCAAAATATAGCTATTCAGAACACCATGGAACCAAGTATCCACAGCACACATCCAAATTAGATCAACATCATAAAGAGCCTAAATTCTTCCTACATCCAAATAAGTGTGTGAAACCTCCAATTCCTTTTAGATGCATAAGCAACTAGCCACTCATATAGTTCTATGGAGAAAGATAGCAAAAAATCTTTCATATAAGCAGTCATACAAATTCTACTCAACCCACGCGTGTGTGTCAAACTCAGATCTAGTGTTGAATCTCTGAGCGTACTCTTCTTCCAGATCTACTATCCACTCCTCAACACTTGCTAAGGTCAAATGGTACGTCTTCATCATGCAACATCCTGAAAATAACTGAAAAAGAGGTCCCGACAATGGAACCAATGATGCAGCCTAAAATTCACTGTGAATAACCCTAGGCGCATTGGCACATCACTCAACCTGAGCTGAGCACTCACCCAAAGCATGCAAAGGCACCAGGTCCCTCTTTAGAGTTGCTTGTACAGAATGTTAGCATGATGGTGCATATAAGTATTCAGATTCATTACCAATAGTAAACAACACACAGTGCATAAACCAGATCTAGATCTTAAAGTATATGTAAGATGAACTAAACAATGACTATAACAAGATTTACCATGCAAGAACCAGATTCAGTCATGTTCAACACCATTATCCAGCCAATATGAACCATTGTATTAAATACTGTAAAACACATAAGCTTCTTACATTACATAAGTATCTCCATGAGTCATGCGCGCGACAAAACCAGCAGCATAACTCTACAATTTGACACACACCAAAACCATGCAAATCAATACATATATATAGGGGTGGGGACTTTCCCTTCACCACCCATGCACTTCTCAAAATAGGTCACATGCTAATAATAGCCATGCACCTTTACAAAAGGATGCACAACATGCAAGTGCTCTTAAGAATAGACTTCTTATAGTTAACTCTGAGTAGAAATCCTATTATTAGCTTAAACTATGCATGGCACTCAGTTGTTCTTGTTCCCAAAATACCATT
This sequence comes from Taxus chinensis, assembly GCA_019776745.2. Taxonomy (NCBI): domain Eukaryota; kingdom Viridiplantae; phylum Streptophyta; class Pinopsida; order Cupressales; family Taxaceae; genus Taxus; species Taxus chinensis. The sequence goes on from CM034146.1 coordinate 543,059,135, forward strand.
GCATGGACCGCAAGTCTTCATGTCTTTGTGTTCTCAGCATGTTATCTCCCAGAATAGCCCTTATCCACAAAATGGCTAAGTCTTGAATTCAAAGTGTTCTGGCGCACGCTTATTTTGTTATTCTTCTGCACCCTCAAATGCGCCTTGCTCCAGCGTGCACATCCTTTATATGCCTTCACCTTAGAGAAATATGGTATCTGCTCAACACTATATGAGTTTCATCCTGAAAGAAATAATAAGTGGGAAGATGTTGTGAATTTTACTCCTTTGTTTGATTTATTTCATTAATTTCTTATTCGATTTCTAACTCAACTAGTCCCAAGATCTTTTTCTTGTTCCTTAGGTCTAGGTTAGGAATAAATTGAGCATTGTCAGAAGTTGGAGCTTCATGATTGTTGTTTCCAATAGTAATACCCTTGTTTATGTTTTTAGGACCTACTTTGTCTTCTTCAAGACGTTTAGGGAATGGATCTCGATAGATGCATAGGTTTAAATTCTTAGGTGCAACGGGTCTTGTATAACCAGGTTGCAAAGTTCCTTCAGGATTCACTAAAAACATGTCCACAAAGAATTGCATTTTCTTTTCAGGGAGTCTTTGAATAAAAATTTTGCAATCCCTACAAGACCAAAAATCATGACCAACAACACAGTCAAAATCATAATATAGATTGGGATCATAGTCTCTTGGTATTTAATTAAGATTTTGTTGTTGATTATAACCTTGATTGTAGTTTTGAAACTGGTTGTTATAACTTTAATTCATTGCCCCTTGGCCAGGATTTCAATATTGGTTCGGGCCTTGGGTTTGAGCCTGTCAAGGAGGGAGATGGTTGACATCAACCGTATTGACAGAGGAAATAGAATTAGGACATATTTGATTTCCCATGTTTTTGTTATTATTTTTTAGTGTTACCATTGTTTATAAAACTAGTATTGTTTATTTGGTCAGTAATACCATCTGTAGCAACACCACGATTATGATTCCATACCTTGGGTCCTTGGTTTTTGGCTCCATTGTTTTAATGGTTTGTGTTGTTGTTTTCAGGGATACCAATTTCCCATTGATATCGTAAGTCTTACGTCTATTTTCAATAGTGGCTTGGTCAATTCGAAGTGCACCTTCCAACACTTCCCCATAACTGCTAAAAGGAAACTTATATGCTTCCTCCTTGGTCTCTTAGTTGAGTGATTAAAGAAAGAGGTCGTAAAGCTCCATTCGGTCCATGTTAGGTGCACTTGCAAAGGAGTTAAGAACTTTTTTCCATCTTTGGATGAAATTGGTAGAAGATTCATTTTGTTCCTATGTGATATATAAAAAATCTCTAATTCTTGTTCGCAATAACTTACTCATGACAAAATCTCTAATTAATTCATAAACAAGTTATTTGAAGGAGTGTATAGAAGCCTAAGGAATTCTATAGTACCAATCCAAGGCAATTCCTTCAAGAGTATTCAAAAATATTTTAGCCACTACACCATCCCAAGGAAGCATTTCCCTAATGGAAGTAGGGTAGGATTTGATATGATAATTTAGATCTCCTTCTCCATTAAATTTGGGAAGTTCAGGTAAACGGTGTGGAAGCATGACACCATGTATGGTGAATTCAACGGGTTTGTTCAAGTATTCAACATAAGTGCCCACCACATAAGATTCCACCATTAAAGATCGTTTATGAGGGGGAAGAGAAGGAGTTGGGTAAGATATGGTGTAAGCATTGGTCGGGACATATGGATTCTCTTGATACTATGTGTAAGGACCAGGAAAAATATATGTGTCCATCTCAGGGGACTTCGAATACATATGGATATAGGGAGGAACAACACTAGGATATGGGCTAGTAGGTGTAAAATAAGGGAACGTCACATTATTTGAAGGAACAGTATTTAGGAACACACTTCTAGATATCCCGATGCATAGCATAATCAAACTTAACCAACCAATAAGTTAGTATAGTGTTATCCTGTGTTTTTGCAAAGGCAAAATTCATTAGAAAAAAGGACAACCATACCACAGTGTCAAAAATTTCAAAGTTAAACCTTCCCGAGACACCCCCAAGTCATTATATCCCCAATGTCAGTCCTATCCTATCATTAAAATGATCCCTAATTGGTTTTCATCAGTCCCCATAGGTTATTTAAGAAAGTAAAATCAGTCCCATTAGGTGATTTAGGATCTTTTGGAACATTCAAGCATCCAAACAGTTTTGGGAAGGGCTACCATCAACCTTCCTAAGACTAGTGAAACATCCCCAGAGTTGATCGAGAGAATAAAAATCATCACAGAGGAGTATTCAAGTGCTAAGAACACTAAGGATCTGATTTTTTCATATTTAAGGAAGTTTTGGAGATTTTAGAGCCGATTCACAAGAAGCATTTTTTGGGCTTGAAGGAGCACACACTGTGAAAGAGGACCTAAGCTTCAAAGAAATATTTTTGGAGATCCATAGTGATTTTAAAGACCAAAAAATTACCTATGGAAATAATTTTCAATTATCTACATGGTGTATAAGATGGGACCTCTGGAAACCTCAAGCACTTTTCTAGGCAACTCACTTTTCTAGTGTAGAACCAGTGATCCCGAGAAATAATGAGACATTTGGAGGTGTTGTAGTTTAAATTTTATCTTTGGACAACTATCATTTGGATTCAAAGGGTTTTTTCAAGTAGAATCATATAAAATTTTACAAAAACAATCATCTGGGAGGTTGAGATATCATCTTCGCAAGTTGTCTCCCAAGGTGCACGTTCTGATACTTAGTCATATTTAATCTGGACACGTGGAATTCTATGGTTATGGAAAAACTATTTTTCCTCTCCATCCCTTGCAAAGGGGTGAAAGGAACATAAAAATTCACACTACCTGTTTTAAACCCTCAAGTCATGAATATGACCATGTACTTACCCAGTTAAGTCTTGTTGGCCAGTTTGACTATTCAACCACCTACTACTGCATGTACACCACATGTCATGCCCAGGATGAATGGGAATTTCATGTCCCCTTTGTCACTTTTATAAATGGATGAATTAGATATAATAATACACCCTGCCACTTTTAAGCCCCGTAATCCCTCATGTGACCTCAAACTCCCTCTAGGTGCTTCCACTCGACCCCCTCATTTATGTTACACGAGGTATAAAAATATGACAAGTGTCAAGCCTAGGATGAAGTATAATTTCATGTAGCATTTGCACCTTTCAGAAAAGGATTAAAGGTACATAAAAATGTTCTCCACCCTTCCCTGCCTCATTTACAAGCTATATATGCCAACACTTAGTCATTTTCTACCATTTTTCCCCCCACACCTCCAAACGCTACCGGAATATTGCTGAAATTTCTCACAACACAATTTTTTTTTGTTTTTGCATTTGAATTATTCCCTGCAATCCTCCATGATAGAATAACAAAAACACTCAAAATATAATGCATTGAAATAGTGGAAAAACAAAGGAAAACAAATAATTTTATTCTAAAAGCACTTGAAGTCAATAAAATGAAAAATCTTCATATCTTCCAAAAAACTAAAGAGACCTGAATGTCATTCTTAGCATTCATCAAGATTTCAAGGAACCTAAAACAACCAAGAATTTTTTTTTGCATGCGCGTAGCGTATTTTTTCTGGCGGAGAATCCCCAAGTTTGCCATGAAAAATTGTTAAAAATTAAAATCTCCAAAACTGGTGAATGGGTGAAGTTGAGATTTCAAAGGAGAAATAATGTGAAAAAAACCTATATCAGAAACCTTTGTTCCATCGCAATCCTAGTGCTAGAAACCTACTTCCTAAAAATAGTATTTCTTCTTACACGAGTGGCTATTGTTTTGGGTAAGTCATGATCAGAATAATATATAAAGAAGAAAGTGTGCAGTAAGGGGAAAGCAAGGTCATATTGATCAGTCAGTCTAAAAAGTATTGGAATTCATCATTTACTAAATAAGTAAGTCCCACATATGGATGTCTTCCATTTTTAGTAAGCCATCTCAAAAGAGAAATCCAGGAGAAGACTATGTACAAAGGGGGAGTAGTACAAGTAAAACTCGTCGGTGTTGTCATCTTGGCCCAAAATGAATACTTACTAAAAATATTAAGTTTTCTTGGAGGTGCTTTCTATAAATACTAAGTTATTCCATAAAGCATATTTGACAAAAGAAGTGAAAAGAGGGGTAACCAATTAGGTCAACATCGTGAGTTGAGATCTAGAGAAATAAATTATGATACTTACTAAAAATAGGAAGTTTCCCTTTCCAAATATAGTAAGTGTCACGGAAATATGATATTAGAGATTACAGAATGGGCATTTTCAGTGTCACGAATGGTGTCTTCATCATTTTTTGGGGCCTATCTCCTTAATATACCATCCTCTCTAGTAGATGATACCAGTGTCACACATGATTCTCATAAGAATTACTCATAGGTCATTTGGAATCCATCTCAAGATACCCAAATAGTTTCTTTCGAAACTCATTCATTGTTTAGGTTGCATGTGTATCACGTGTATGGTCAAGGTTATGATCATTGGCGAAGCGTTGAATTCAGCATAGCAGTGTGGAAATGTTGTAAAGGTCATGACAAGGTTGATTTTGAGATTTTATCACTTAAGAAGGGATCTTCATTAGTGATGCTTATCGTCACCAAAGGATTCATTCAACAGTTACTTCACAGTGTTTATGCATCATCCAAAGGAAATGTCTCATGGTGTAATACATTTCAAGGATCCAGATTTAAATGTATTAGGGAATTTCATCAGGTCACCTGGTGAGAATCAGTCATTCGGTAGGAGTGGCTTCTTCAAATTGATTCTTCCCTTCTCTTCTTTTTCTCTCTCTCTCTCTCCTCTCACCCTCATCAACTTTCTCTCTCTTCAATTTTATAATTCTTCATTAGTGATGTTATTTTTCATATGTATTTTATGTAATTAAAAAGTAACTTTATGTTCCTAATGTAATAGTCATTTTCATATTACAAAAAGGGACATAATATTTTACTAGGAAGTTGAAAAGTGTTAACTCATGTGAAGACATCCAAAGAGTCATTGGGGGTGGATGAAGAGTCATTCGTCTTCTTATAAAAGGTAAATGATTCCCATTTCCAAAGGGTTACGAATTTGTGAATTCATGAGAGAGCATTTTCCTTCTTGTGGAAGAACAAAGAGTTAGCCGTTTATTCTTATATTTTCCCCTCAATATTTTTCCTTCATTCTTATACTATGTAAAACTTTAATTGAAATTCTAATTAAGGAAGAAATTTATACTTTTCAAGGCATATGAATATGTCCTTATTTTTATGCATGGTTTCCTAGAGCTAGTAGCATGGAAGTTTTTGTTGTTTCTTCTCATAAATACATGTGTTAAAAATTCTAACTAGTGTACAAAGGAATATGAGTTTTTACCTGCAATATTAGTTCTCCTATCATTTATTCTCACACCCTTTCTCGCTCTCCTGAAAAAGTATTCTCTACCAAAAGATATCTATATTTTCCACTGGGTCAGTGGAGCACCCCTCTTGCATCCCCTACTACAAGTTCACTAGGAAAAACCAACCTTTTCATGTGCATGAAAGCATGGAAGCTTCACCATTTAAGTAGAGGGACTTCGATTCCTAGATTTTTGGAAAGAAACCCACAAATTTATCCACATGTCAAATTTTCTGTCCAAGATTTTTTAGCACCCACCGTAAGGAAGATTTAGCAACATCTGTACCCAAAAAGAAAGTTAAAATTGCCCAAAAAAATTTAAAAATTAAAAAAAATTAAAAAATGGAATTTGAAAAGTCACCCGATCGTTATGTCTACAAACAATGGCTATTCCAGGAAAATATTTTGTTGAAAGAGCCAAGTTACTATTTAATATCCAAGAAGACATTGCTTCATATCTACGAGGGGCCATCTTGTAAAATAGACAAATTTTCGTTCAATAATTCATCACCACAAGAGTATTGGACCTCAAATAACAATGTGCTTATGAACTTAAAATAAAAAGGCAAGTTCAGGAACCACATAGAAGAGCATAGATTTTTAGGTTGACAAATAGAAGGTACACTTAGCAACAAATACAAGGAGGAAAAACTGATCCCATCTTCGAAGAAATTCAAAAGAGAAAATTACTGCTCAGAAATCCAAGCACTCCCCTTCATCAGGAAACTAATTCAATCAGAATTCCAAGAGCCATGAACCCATTAAATCTAGAATTTCCATATATTAACGAGAACATTGAAGTCTTCACTAATGTTGAGACTAAAAAGGAATCTAGAGAAAGAGAAGCAAGAGCTCGAGCTGAGATAAGAGCAAAAATTGAAGATATTCAAAGAGCTCATGTCGAAGTATATGTAAGAGTAGAATCCGAAGCCAAAGCCTTAGAAAGGTTGGAAGCTAGGATCAGAGATTCGCAATGGCCCACTTTCCCTTCTGCAACCACTCCATGAGCTGCAAAAGGGTTTGAGAAATAACTTCCTAAAATTTAGAGGATATTGTTCTCAAATCCCTGAGGATCATGCAACAACATTCATCACTTCTTGTGGCGTGTTGGGTATGGTACATGAGTATGTATTTTTCAGAATATTTGTTGAATTATTACAAGAGAGGGTTTTTGAATGGTTCTATATATTTCCCACAAGTTATATCACTTGCTGGGAAGACATAAGGAGAAGATTTGAGCATCGGTTCTAGTCTACAGAGGGCTACCAAGATCTTCTGGTCCAACTGGTGCATATAAAGAAGGAACAATCTGAGTTGATCACATATTTTGTGGCCAAATATAATAGGATAATTAGGAGGATATCCTAAGAGTTTGTATGTCCTGATAATAATATGAAAAGGTTATTCAGAAGTTCCCTACCATCAAAGGTTGTTTTCTTCCTCAAAATATCCCAACCTACTAATCTAAAAGAACCCAGGTAGGACTATGCAATCATTACTGAAGATGATTTAATATTGGATCGAAAGGTGAAGGGACCTAATGGAAAATAAAAATTATAGAGCTCAAGCTTAACTCACATTGATCCTTTGATCCAAAATATGTCCAATTACATTATTTCCTTGAAGAAATAATTGTCTCAAATCACCATGTGGAATTATCTAAGGGAGAGGAATCCTCTGAAGCGGATGAGAACTGCCCCACCTCCCTGTAGGCTTACTCCCAAAGATTTTTTTTTTAATGCCACATGTGACACTAATGAACCTGAAGAAGACAAAGAGGGAGATGATGGATACTTCCTTGAGTTAGAGGAATTTAATGTTAAGACTCAAAATGGCCTTATTGAATATATTTTTGCTAGTCAAGATAACAATGAAGATAAACCTAGTTTCTATTGTGTCTTTTTCACACGAGATCAATGAAATAAAGAATCTTCATCTTCAATAGGTGTAGTGAAAAAGAAGAAAAAATATCCTCACGTTGAAGTTCCATAAAAAGGATCATCAGCAGAGGTCGCCACTTCCACCATCAATGGACTCGGCCAATGAGAAACCATGCCCACTAGCAAACATGAATTCATTTTCCATGCGAAGTAATTCCTATGGTACTCCCTCTAATTCAAAGTCTATATTTCTAAAAATAATCCTTCATCAAATGCTTCCCAGGATAATCCTATTAAGGCACAAGCAAATCCAATTTCTCCCTCTCATTCAAAAACCACTACAACACCCATCAAAGAAAAGTGAGTTTGTAAGGTAGCATCATCCCCACATTGCAAAGTAACTACTGTTACTAGAACATTGTTTTTCCTCCCCACATATCCATTTGACAATGTCGAGCATAGGAATAGAAATAAATTTCAAATAAGAGAGATGAAGTATTTGTAAACACACCTTGCCTAGTTTGAGAAAATTTTCAACACTTTCTGAAGTGGCACCATAAAGCCTCATGTCACAAATCCCAAAGACAAAGGTCTTCTCACTACCCCATCTGCACCATCCTCACAGAACATGTTAGAACTAATAACATCTAAAACCAACAAGGTAGAACCCTTCTACCTATCTCTCTTAGACAAAGGATACCAACTTAATAACTTCATCATAGATTTTGGAGCCTCTGACAATGTGATGCCCATGAAAGTAGAAAATTCCTTGGGAATTACCTTGACACACGTGCAAAAAATCTTGCTATTATATGAAATCCAAAGAAGTGTCATTTGTGGACCAATAAAGGATGCTCAAGTTAATTTTGCCGAATTCCTAGAAAAGAAAGTACTGTTCACAATTTTGATAGTTGAAATTCTAGCTTTATTTGGCATGCTTTTAAGAAGAAGCATCTACAGGGATTTGGGTGGTTAAATCAAAATGGACTAATCCTCTGTGACCATACCTGTTATAGGAGAAATGAATAAACTTGTTTCCGGTGTGAAAGATTAAATACATAGTTCAAAAATAAGATGATGCAAGTGGGAAAATTTTATTTCAAGATGGGATGATAGGAAACTATTTCTTCACATCGAAGAGACATGAAAATTTTCCTTTCCTCACCTTGGAAGAAGAAGAGGAAATTTGTCCTATGGAGGATGATATAGAAGATGTGGAGATGGAACTACCATTCATCAATTCTTTTTTGTATCGAGGCATAACCCTACAGGAGTAGTGTATTCAAGGGAGGAATATCCTTATTGCATGATGGATGATTTGATGCTTTCTGGAGACTCCATGAACAATGAAGAAATACAAGATGTCGAATTTGAGGTAATCACGAACAATCTTTGTTCAAGTTTCTATTTTTCAATTAACGATAGAATAGAGATATGTGAAGAAGTGTAATAAATATACCTTTAATATGGTTATGGATGATCTACTGTCCTATTTTTGTTCAAGTAACGTGGAAATGTTCAATGAAGAAATAGAAAAATTTAAAGAAACAGTTTCTCTTCCTAATTCAATCATAGATGAATATTTGGAAGACGCCAATTTTATTCTTGAAATAAAGGAGAAAATGATTATGACGAGGATGATAAGTATTTTTAGCTTGAAGGAGTTGCATCCCCACAAAGCATGGACCTCTTATCCTTATCAAAAGGGGTCATGAATCAAGGCTACTTTTACCTACATAAAAGTGAATCTTGGGGAACAAAAATCATGAAAGAAGTGAATAACGTTTCTTCAAATGAATCATGGGAATGTATGGGTAATATTTTTAACCATATCCTAGAGTCATGATATAGAAACACCTTTCAATAAAAATTAAAATGAATCTATGATGAATTCTGAAAGGACCATTTGTGCATGATATTTTGAAAGTTGTGGAAGAAACTGAAAATCCTCAACTTAGCCTTGAAATCTTGACTCAAGATATGGAGATGCAAGACATGTATGGATAAATTTTCACTCATTTTTATACACCAATTTTTGATGTGTAGATGGAGCAGTTGGATAAGCCAGATGAATTCCTCAATGACAAATGTGAAAGTGAAAGCATGTCTTTTTCTTCCACATTATGTGAAGAAGTTTGTGAATACAAAAGAAAGAAAAGTTCTTGGATCTCCTTTAGACATCTCCAATTTTGAGGACAACACCTTCACCATGGTGGAAGATACTAGGGAAAAATTTTGAGCTGACTCATGTTGAGGAGAGTTGTTCCATGGCGAGAGCATTGGGAATGTGTTCAAAATCAAACTTGGTCACATCACTTTGGAATATTCTGCCAAATTTTTTTTTGAGTTCATATGGAAAAAAAACCCAAAGGTAAAATGAGATTCATGTGGTTTCAAATAAGGATTCAATAAGGGTCATTTTACAAGTGTAAAAAGACAAAGGAGATCTTGAGCTAAGTCTCAACCTCTTGGTTCAATCCATGACCCTACAAGATGGATTTGAGGTCATTTTGATCCCTCCATTCGACATTCAAACACCTCTTATTGACAATGATTCAAAAAGAGTGAATATAATTATTGTAAGAAAGGGATGTCCAATGAATGTGAATGTGTGGAAAAAGAGAATCACGGTATTTAAACAATTCAAAAATAATCATCCCCGGGGAAATAATGAGACAGTAAATGAGAGGTCAACAAGGTGGATGAACATAGAAGACAACTAACATCCTGAATACTAATTCCAAAGAGAAACAAAAAAATGGAATTTCTGAGTGAAACCTTGAGCATTAAAATGATCATGTAGACCCACCCCTCCAAAAGTACATAACTAGTCATGAAAGCACTTGACTTTCATAAGCATTTAAGGAGAGGAGGCTACTTTCTGGAACCATTTAATGGATTTCCAAAACATCATCGCTCAATGTTTACCACTCAAGGATGATCTCGGAGGAGATAAAAGTACTTCAGTGAAAGTGGTTTGTCCCCTGCATTGTATCATAGGTGATTTTTAGGTGTGTGTTTCCCTTTCCTATTGTGTTTTTTTCCCTTTTTGTGTGTTATGTGTTTCCTTTTTCATCGTTTGTGTGTGTGTTTTTTATTCCTTTCATGTTATCTACTTGCAAGTTATATGTGACACCTGTAAATCCCAATGGATAAGGCACTAGTCAACGTATTGTAAACTGAGATTCCAAGATTTCTCATGTCATTTCTTCACTTTTCTCATTCCATAACATGCCCCCAAGCTAGAGCCATTTGTTGTCCTGTAATTTTTAGGGGAAACTATTCACTATCAAGTTGGACAACCATACCGTGGTGTCAAAAAATTTCAAATTAATACCTTCCCAAGATACCCCTAGGTCATTCCCTCCCTAACACCAATATATCCTATCAGTCAAATAATCCCCAATTGAATGTTAAGTATCCCCCTAGGTGATTTAGGAAAGTAAAATCATCCCCCTTATGTTTGAGGAAATTTTGGAGCATTCAAGAAGTTTTGGGAAGGGCTACCATCAGCCTTCCTAGAGACTAGTGCAGCACCTATAGAGTAGATCAAAGGAGAAAAAATCATCACGAAGGAGTATTCCAGTTTATAGGAACATCAAGGAAATTATTTTGGAAGATTTAGGGAATTTTCAGAGGTTTTGGAGATGATTCAACAGAAGTGGGTTTTTGGGCCTGAAGGAGCATGCACCATGAAAGAGGACCTAAACTTCAAAGCAATATTCTAGGAGATTCATAGCTGATTTGAAACCCAAAAAATTAGTAGTGAAAATAATTTTGAATTCTCTACATGTTGAAAATATGGGACCTCTTCAAACCTCGTGCACTTTTCTAGGTAGCCCACTCTTCCAGCGCACAAACAACTAATCTTGAGAAAGAAGGATCCATTTGGAAGTTTTTTATTCAAAATTAGATCTTGGCACCATCACCATTGGATTTTGAGGGTTTTTTCCAAGTGGAATCATATAAAATTTCACCCAATCATTCATTCGGGAGCTCGAGATATTATCTTCACAAGTTGGCTCCCAAGGTATGTTTTCCCATACTTAGTCCATTTTTAAAGTTGGACACATGGTAAGCCTGTGGTTAAGGACAATTCCATGTCCCTTCATCCCTTTTCAAAATGGACATGAAAGGGACATAAAAATTTACCCTACCCCTTTTTAGCCCTCCAAGTCACCTAATATGACCATGCACTTACCCTTCCATCCCCCGTTGACCAAGTTTGACCATTCACCCACCTACCGCTACATGTATGCCACTTGTCATGCCCAAGAATAAGGATAATTTCATGTCACCTTATGTCCCTTTTACAAAGGGATGAAAGGGACATAAAAAATTCCCCATCCCTAGACAAGCCTCACTGATCCCTCATGTGACCTCAAACCGGCTCCCGGGTGCTCCAGTTCAGCCCCTCACTTAAGTTGCTCAATGAAACGAAAACATGACAAGTGTCAAGCCTAGGATGAAGTGCAGAATTTTATGTCCCCTTTATCACCTTTATAAAAGGGATGAAAGGGATACAAAAAATTCACCCTATCCCTTCCCTTCTTCCATTTCAAACTATAAATATGCCAACACTTAGTCATTTTTTCACTTCATTTTTCCCACTCACACCTCCATATGTTACCGGAATGCTAGAAAAATTTTCTCCATAATTGAATTCACAATTTTTTTGCATTATAATAACTCCTTAAAACCCTCCATGATCTTAAAACACAAACCAGAAACTCAAAAATATTGGATCAAAATGGTGCAAGAAACAAAGAAAAAATGAATGATTTTATGTTGAAAACCCTTGAAGTCACCCGGAACAAAATTATTTGTATCTTCGCAAACCATTGAATGGATCAAGACATCATATTTTTGCATTCCTCAAGATTCCATAGGCACCTAAACATATCCCAAAGAATTTTTTTGCATGCATGAAGCATATTTTTTCCAGCATGAAGAAACCCCAAGTTTCCTGCTAGAAAATTTTTAAAATTTAAAATCTCTCAAACTGGTGAATCGAGTGAAGCTGAAATTTCAGAGGAGTACTATTGGCAAAAAACCCATATAAAGAAAACTTTATTCCATCGCAATCCGAGTGCCAGAGACCACTTACTAAAAATAGTAAGCCTTCCTACACATGTGGCTATTATTTTTGGGTAAGTCATCATCAGAAGAAGTTATGAAGAAAACAGTGTGCACTAAGGGGGAAAACAAGGTTCAGATTGATCAATTAGTCTAAAAAACATTGGAATTAATCACTTACTAAAAATAGTAAGTCCACGTATATGGGTATGCCTACCATTTTTAATTAAGCCACATCCTAGAAGGAAAATCAATGGAGAAGGCAGTGTACATATGGGGAGTAATATCAAGTAAAACTCATCAGTGCAGTCCTTCAATCTCAATACTTACTAAAAATGGCAAAAGTTGTCTCAACCACTTGACTAAAAATAGTAAGTTTTCTCTAGTAGGTCACTTACTATAAATGAAGTTACAAGTTGAACATTCCAAACATAGCAGTTTAGTTGGGAGAGGTATTCTTTACACAAAAGTAAGTTGGAGTGCATCATAACAGGTGGTGAACCATTCAGTCATTAGACATCATCAGCTTGTAAGGATCCAGAAGAAATAGGATTGGAAAGATGACATTCTATGAAATAGTAATTTTCATTTCTTAAAGTATAGTATTAGTGCTTTTCAAGGGAATCCATGATTTTCAAGTTAAAAATAGGGGTATCTTCTGACACTTTCAGGAGTACAGATGGTGATAACTTCATCCCAGTTCAATCTTGGGGACTTAAAAATGGATGTCAAACATCATGGTAAATGTTTAAGTTATACTCCAGGTGTAGAACTTTTAGATCAGCAATTGGAATGGTGAAATGTCACAAATGTCATCATGTTTTGCATTCTCAGAATTGCTTTCACACGTCATTTGTGCACTCATCAGTGTCTTTCAAAGGTGACTTTCTCTCCAAATAGTGTTCCCGTGCAACAATCAAGCTTCTAATGTATTTTGGACTCATCCATCTGGATTTTATCATGTGTAATGTAGTATTTACTAGAGTGGTCCATCATCTTTAGGAAATTTGCAAATTTATACTGCCATCTACGAACTTTCAATCAGTGGAAGTGTTTATGTTGTAAAGGTCCTTAGTGCGGTAGGGACAGTAAAATGTGCCCATGCATAAATTTTTCCCTTCTATGTTCACATGAAATCATTTTTGAATGGACGTCTCTACCTTGCTCATTAGCCCCACATGGATCACATTGGTTCACCTCGAAGTGGAGTCATTCAAAAATAGCATGTTCAAGGCATACTAAACAATATCAAGATCCAAAGGGAAATGCATCATGAACAGAGGATGGTGTAAGACCATGTGCAAGGGTTTAGAAGGTCAATTTTCAGGGTTGTAAGGGACTCAGGGATCAAACGGGGAAATAAAACCTCATTAGAGATTCATTTATTGAGAACACTCATTCTACTAATCAGTATCAACCGTAGTAATGGGTGAGGACTTGTTCATGGATCCTTCATCATTGAAATGCATTCTGAGTCATATGAAAGGATCAACGGAATTCATTTCTCTCTCTCTCTCTTCGTTTCCCCCCACAAATTTCTCTCTCTTTAATGTTATAATTTTTTGTTAGGGGATGAAATTTTTAGATGTCTTTAATGTAATTTAAAAAGTAACATTATGTTTCTAATGTAATAAGTCACCTTTATGTTATAAAAAGGGACTTAATGTTTTCCTAGGAAGTTGAAAAGTTTTAAGTTATGTTGAGACATATGAAGATTCATTGGGGGTAATTATGAAGAGTCATATCTCTTCTTATAAAAGGTAAAGGCCTCTCATTTTCAACTTCTTCTCTAGCTGGTTGTAAATTTGTGAATTCATGAGAGAGCATTTACCTACTTGTAGAAGAACAAAGAGTTAGCTATTTTTTCCTCTTTTTTCCCCCTCACCGTTTTTCCTCCATTCTCATACTATGTACAACTTTAATTGAAATGCTAATTAAGGAAGAGTTTCTATTTTCCAAGACATATGAATGTGTGCATCTTTGTATTTATGGTTTCCTCTAGCCAGTAGTATGGAGTTTTGGTTGTTTCTTCTCATAGATGCATGTGTTGAAATTTATAACTAGTGTGTGCAGGAATATGAGTTTCTACTTACAACATTAGTTCTCCTATCTTTTATTCTCACTCCCTTTCCCACTCTCTATAAAAAGTCTTCTCTAAAAATATATTTCTAGCTTTGCTGCAGGTCAGTGGAGTGCCCCTGTTGGATCCCCGACCACAATGCCACCAAGGAAAAACCCACCTTTTCATGCACATGTAAATACGTAAGTTATACCATCTACGTAGAGGGACTTCGAATCCCAAATTTTTGGTGATAAACCCAAAAAAAATTCCATACGACAAATTTTCTCACCAACATATAGCCAAAACTTGCAAAAACTGTCCTAAACTTGGCAAAAATACCCCACTTTTTCCAAGGTTAACTATTCCAAAAACCAACAAATTTAAGGCTTGAGGTCCCAATGAAATTACCCAAATATTTCACCCTATTCCTAGACCTTATTACATGACATATCAACCATCTAAACGATGCAAACCAACAAAATCCTCAATTCTCTTACCTTTCCTCGAAACCACTCTCCCAATGCTTCTTAAGAACAAACAGTCTACAATAATTTTCTGTCATACATATCTTTTTCTACACAATTCCAATTGTCTTACAAATTTTATATCTTCTATTAGTCTCTACAAAGAACATATTTTCCAAATTTTGTGCATTTTTTATGGCATTCAAAAGTTATGATTGTTTTTCCGAGCAGACATTATATCAAACAATTTGCATGCTTCCTCATTAGAAAAAAATTTGTCATCATTATCTCCAAATTTCACCCATGAAAACTTAAAATTCCCTTTGAATATGTTTATATACTATATCATAGATGTTACTACCAATTTTCAACCTTTTCTATGGAGTACAATTCCATTTATGCATGTTTTATCCATTCCACACAACAATGAAATACTACAAACAATTTGCTTACCTCCTATGAAACTTGACTTCATTGATGTTCCACCCCTTCATGAACTTCATTCACGCATTTCAAAACCTCTATTACATCTTATAATACTTGTAAGAACATTCAAAAACTATAAAACAATAGTATTCATTGATAATTCCATATACATTCATCAATACACAATTTTTACTAAAAGAAGCCTTCTCATTTTTATCAATTCAATGGAGTACAATACTTCTTGAGCAGCCACATGGCTCTGAAAAAAAAATTCTTTCTTCACATCTAACCCTCTTACTACTCACCAAATTCTCTCATTAACCTCTTTCATTTGAATACATTTTTCTTTTATGAGAAAAGAAGGTAATTAGGTTGAGAAACCAACTAACATAACCATGCTTAGCCTGACCTAGTGAGGTATATGGTCTAGTTAATAAATGAGTTAGGTGCACACACAATTTAAAACCTTAGTACATTATTTACTCCCCTTAAACTAACATCTATACCTACAAAGCTATGAAGTGACAACTCAAATTTTCAAATGATCCATTTTGGAGGGAACTTCGTTATGAGCTCCTATTACAATTTGATGGGTCCACCTAGACCAAAACACTTCCTAAACCTCCTAAGACACCCTAACAATATTACTCAAGCCAAAATTGAATATATAAAATATTCCCTTACATCGACCTTATTTAGGATAAGCATGAGATGGGTGAGGACCCATTCCTAATGTGTCAGATCCCGTGAGAAGAACACCCAAGTTTGATTGGACAGGATAACCTTGTTGTATAAAATGTTGCATTGGTTGTGTGTTGGTAGGGGTGTATCCTTTGTTATCAATAGGATACCCCATGTTCTTCCCTATTGCATAAGACAATTTTGAATTTTGGGAACTTTCTAACTCTCTAAACCTACCTACTAAGGTAAAATGACATCATTTTGTGAGAATTTAGCCCCTTGTGTAGGTGCATGTTGTGTGGGGTTTGGCTAAGAAGACACATGATACCGTGTTATAAATTGTTTGGTGTTGGTATTCTTATTTTCCTTTAAAGTAAAAGTTTCAAGGTTTGTGGTTGATACATTATTGTTGAACATCTCATAGGTTCAAGTCTTCATCCTTTCCAAGGACACGTCTATTGTATGAAGTGGATTAGTAATTCCTGTAAAAAGGTTATCCTCTATCAACTGCATGTTAATATGAGGTCTTGAAAAAACTCTCGTATAAGGACCATTTTCACCCATAAAGGTCATGTTGTTTAAATTGGATTGACAATATTGGATGTTTAAGAGTTGGTCAACCTCCTCTATTCTCACATGACTAGTAGGATTTGAGACATAGTTAGGGGAGGTTTGCATGTTGTTTGTGTAGTGGTCAGCCCATCCTGAAAGGGAAGGGGATTTTTATGGTTGAACATTTGAATAATATCTATCAAAGCCAAATGGCCCACCAAAATCTCTACCATACATATTTGAGGAGGTATAACATACCTACCAAATAGGGGAAGAGAAGAAAAGGTGAACTAATGGAAATAAAACTAAAGGGAAACAAGAAGGAACTAGTCCTTCACATCGAGTTCACCAATCTTGTATTCTTGAAAATAAACACGTGATTTCAGATGTACTCAACTTCTCAAGGTTGTACCAAGACATTCGGAATGTTTGGAATTGAGAGGATGTTAATGGGAAGATAAAGGGTAATCAGGGGCTAAGAACGGGTAGCATGAATTCCTAATAACTAAGTTGGCAAAAAGGGGAAATAGAGGCTATGAACGGGTAGCGTAAATTCCCTACAGTTTTATTATTTGCTTTGATTTGAGTCCTAAACTACATTGAAAGATTGTTTTAAATAAATAAAGAAAGCAAATTTAGTTTAAGTAAAAGATAAGTGTATTTGATATTTTAATTAACTAAATTCATTCCCAATTATTTAAATAAAACAAGATAAATCATCTAATCTATTTATCTAAGAAAGAAATGAATTGGAGGAAACTAACTAAACAAACATTGACATTTACATTTTCTAAATTAATTAACTAAAATAACATAAAATCTACATCTACAAACACAAGAAATATATTGAGCTAAAATGCTACTAAATTAAAATAAACTAAACAGGGAATAGTCAGATGTAGTTATTCCTCTGTTGCAGGAAGTGGAATTAAATATAATCTAAATAGATAATGTATTCTACAGTTATTACTCTAAAAATGGAAATTTCTTCTAATCACTTTTGCCTTAGTTTCACGGGAAAGAAAGAAAGCTTCTCAGAAGCAATTTCTTCTTCACCCAGAACTTCCCCAACTAAATAAAATAAACTATACGGATGACTGACAATGAAGAAGTAAATGAATAAACATAGACACAAAATATTCCTCCAACTTCTTTCCCTTACAGATCCACATGGATATGCAGAGAAGAAGATATCAATGGAAGATTTTTTCGTAC
The DNA here is from genome assembly GCA_019776745.2 of Taxus chinensis. Taxonomy (NCBI): domain Eukaryota; kingdom Viridiplantae; phylum Streptophyta; class Pinopsida; order Cupressales; family Taxaceae; genus Taxus; species Taxus chinensis. The sequence goes on from CM034146.1 coordinate 543,076,900, forward strand.
ACAAACAATACTAGAAATGAAGAAATAACATTTTCTACTACTTAAAACAAATGTGCTTCTTCTAATTTTAACGACAATAAATTAATACATCCCCAACCTATAAGCATTGATCTGTGATATTATCCAAGTGTGGTGGTTGTATTGTGTCTCCTCAGCTTCCTTTTCCTTTTCAGAGATGAATTCCACATGATCCAAGGTACGCAATTGTGGTTGGTTACAAGAAAATCAAGAAAGTGTTGGAGCTAGTTGGTTACAAGCAAATTGGTCACGACTACAGTACTGGAAGGAACATAGCAATGTGTTGTGGTGTCTATGTGATTCCTAGTAGGATTTTGGCAACATAACAGTTTAAAAAATATATCAAAACTCCAATCCGGCATATGGGTAAAAGTCTGTTTTTTATAAAGTTTGGGGAAAAATAATTCTAAACATGTGTGTCATTCAAGAAATTTCAAATCATCAAGATAAGAGGGATTTAATCTTCTAAAGATAGTAAACTTAGAAGAAGACTCCAATACAAATCCAACATGCTAAAAATTAGGTGAAATGGTCAAGAAATGAGTGAGAAAATCACTCATGAATTTGAAACACACATTCCAAAACACATAATTTGAACTCATGGATAAAGTTACAGCACCGGCAGTTTTGCAGACCGGCAGCTACATAACTCAAAGGAAAAACCAATATAAAAATGATGAAAAGTGGTTGACAAGGACACGACAAGCTAAAAAATTTAGAAATATGAATAAATAAGCTAAAACAAGCATGTTGTAGACACAAAATCACGTACTTTAGGTAATTATTTAGTCTCGATCGCATACTATTATGCTTATGGTTCCTAAGTAAGAAAATTATAAATTAACATATGTCTTTAGCCACATTTCTTTGCTTTATGCTTCTGATTTTAATCTTGCACTCTTACTTGCTCAGTTTATCTTTTTGCCTTTCAGCATTTGTCATTCTAGACACTAACGCCCAGCTAGGATGCTAACATCAGCCACCCCCCATTCCCTCTGGGTGCCCTTTGTACATTGGTCACACTTTATGGGTCCTTTCTAGTTTTTTAAGCATCTTATCTATTTGGTAGTCGGCCTTTTTGGGGTTAATTACAAAATTCAAGCAAATGAATCATATAAATATAAATTTATGTGATCATAATAAGGGACCAAACATTAAGCACTATAATATCACCACCTAAGGTTACATCCATCAAAGGCATCTATAACTCCATTTACATCCATCTAGATCCATCACCAATGGATAAAGTTTGGTTCATTTTGCATCACACTTCATAAGAGGGGAGTCTATTCTATTCCATGCACACATTATTTACATTCTACATCTATCTACTTTCTCACTACTCACAAAGTATGCAACGCACACAAGAGACAACCTAGTGTGCGCGCACGCGCGCGCGCGCGCGCTCTCACACACACACACACACACACACACACACACACACACACACACACACACCACACACACACACACACCACACATACACACACACACACACCTAGAACTAAATTAGGTTTAACATATAGTACAACCCTCTGTTGATAAGTCCATCCATTGTGGAAGCTAAGGAAATTTGGACCCCCTTTATTTGCATCTTTCTTTTTTAGGGTTTCGATTCTTTGTCTTGGGGTTTTGCAATTTGATTCATTTATACTAGATTTACCACAACAATCCATTGGTCAGAAGTTGAACGGGCAAATACGTAGCAACGAGAACGCGAGAGCAGTTTCACATCATCTAGTGATCCTGTGAAATTGGCTTATGGACCTCTTGTATAGACCAGGGCACCCAAGAATCTGACCAAGGAACCTACAGGCACCATTGTCCCTCTCCAGGCATCCCAGTCTAGCCAAATCAATTAAATTTGTAAGTTCTCATAGGCTCCTGTGCAATGTTCCTCCATTCATGTTTAGCTAATACGGCCTTCACTGTGACATAGTCCCATGCAACATCTTCGAATCAGCTAAGGATATTCCAACCCCCTTTGCACATTAGGGTTTCATATTTTCTATTACTTAGTTTGTTTGGGTATTATTTCATTATTTCATTATTCACTTATTTACCGCAAACTTACATAAGATTAGGATATTATTATTTACATTCTAGCATAATCACGTTATTGAAAGGTGACTTCTTAGGAGTATGTATCTCAGGAGGTTTTCAGGTGCCATGAAATATCTTCAAGTGGATTATATTAGGACTTACTTTGTCCATCAACATAGCACCCATACAATTGTAGGTGCTAGAAACTGTGCTAACATATCCCATTAAGGACTATTGTGCAATTCTTATGGACAATGTTGATGACTTATGAAGCCTCTGATTCAAGAGGCTTATAATTAATGAGAATACAGGGTGAAATAAGGTTATGATCTATGGTTGATGTCGAATATATTCTTTTATAATTCCTATTGTAGTGTTATATAACCTAGAGCTAATAACCCTATAATTCAAAGACTGAGTAAGATTATGGAATGTACTGGGACCTCCTAGTCAAGATTTGTGTAAGCAATGACAAGATAATTATTAGTTTATTAGCAATAGCTAAGTAGAGAACAATTACATAGTGTATGAAGGCTATAAATCCATTAAAAATCTACAGCTTGAATTGTTGAAAAGAAGGAAAATGACATTGCATGAATTGTGAACTGTATACCCTCAGGACAAGTTGGCAGTCATACCAAAAGTGCCTAATAATGAGGTTTAACATGTTTATCAAGCATCATTGATAAGGGATTAATGTAGATATAAAGTCTAAAATCAGACACCTAGATGCTAAATTTAGGCTCTTGAATCGATTCTTGGTAGCCAAGTTATATCAAAAGAGAGTTATGGTCGAACAAATTATTCATTAGAAGACATAGTTAGGGTTTTACCCAAAGAAGTTTGATCACTTGCTGGAAATTCATGTTCACCCTAAGATGATGGGAACTAAGGGATACCTGAAATTTTATATAAGTGATGAGGACATAGTACTTTAACATATTTATCAAGATACTTTTGATCTCCATTGGAGGGGTTTATAGTAAAACTTGACAGTCTCTGGAAGAGGGTACTAACACAGTCTATGGAAGCCTAATTGTGAGGGAGGTTCTTCCAACGGAAGTGTCATTTGCCCTTTTGATAAAAGACCTGATATTTTTGGCATGGTCATGTAAAATGACCTTAATGGGTTCCTATGATCATGAATAGTCATTTATGTCTTATACCATTGAATTGTATGTTGGGAGTTAATATGAGTGAGACAAAAAGCAAATCCCGGGTTAATCCTAGGCTAGAACAAGTAAAAACTGAGAAAGGTGTGGTACCATAGGAGTTGATTGAAAGTGAACCACTATCTTCCAAAAAATAACAAGCACCTTAGTGATGCAAACCTCGTCCCCATGAGAAAGATTATATGGGGACCTAAGATTGTGTGTTGGCTTTAGATGCATCTCAACCACGACTCAAGCTTAAGATATGGTTGTCCCTTAAGGGGATAAGAAGACCAAATACAAGCAAGATGAGTACATATGGATGTTTGAGCATTATGAATCAATAGAAGGGGTATGTTAACACTTGTTGGATGGTTTCTTGAACATGGTACAAACAGATTATTGGATTCAAAGAGACCAAAAGGCCAATAGTTTCATGTTGAACCATAGAAACAAACACTAAGTGAAGGTAAAGAGCAATCATCAAAGATAGGTAAGCCTAATTATGGACTAACTTCATGAAAGTAGTTAACATTCAAAGCATCAATGGAATTTACCATGACAAGGGCATGATTAGTGACATGGTCTAGGTGTATATGGATGATATGACTATTTTATCTAAAAGGAAGGAAGATCATCTAATGCACCTAAGGTATATTTTGAGTTGATGCAAGGAACGTAGAATATCATTGACTTCTAAAGACATGTAAATTGGATCCATTAAATGTAATTAAACTTGTTGCTAACATGTTGAATATGTGAAGGATGGTGTGGAGATATGACATCAGATAGAATTACAGCTATCTTGGACTCACATGTAACTTCCCTAAGAGTAATTCTTGCAAATCATTATTCCAAAATCACTCAAGGAGATGATCCTAAATTCCCCTAAAGAAATTTCAACACTAAATTAGTAGATTTGGTAAGGCCACCTCACATAGATGCTTAAGAAGGTTCCCTCAATTTCCAAGTTGACACAAGATTTGCCAGTTTTCCAATTTGTGAATCAGTCTAAACCAAGTCAAGCTATAACCCATGCTCAAACCACTGCAAAACATTAACACATGTACATTTTGACCAAGACTATAGTTACATATCGCACTTGGAGATGAGAGACATCTTTAGCGTAGAAATTCTATACTGTGGAAAAATGAGGCATCTTTGGAGTAGTGCCAATGTAAGCTGGTGTACAGATTCAAACACTTCAAATATTGTGAGCTCACTATACAACTTTTTTGTAGAGACTCCTACCCTTTTTGTTTTTGAGGGTTTTAATAGAATTTCAGATCATACATATTGTTTTATACAATTTAGGATACCCAAAATCTTTGTTACTCATCCAAGTGTATAATATAATTGATTTTATAGAGCATTGAAATAAGTGCTAAAAGAGATCGCCATGCAGATTACTATCAATCATGGAGTTATATACACCGCAAAATATTTATTTACAGAAGTAATCATTAGAGGTTTATCATGGTTTCATCCTACACTCTGAGAACTAGAAAATTAAGGGCACTTACAAATCGATTCTAATATTTTCACCCTTTTTCCACTGCAAGATCAACTTACTAGAGAAATGAGATAGCAATGAAAGTACATCTGTTCCTTCATGTGTCTTGTTAAATACATTTAGCACTGACAAGTTACCCAATTGCTTTCAGTAGAATTCATTGAAGACATTTTCAGATCTATAGGCCATTAATCTTATGAGTTGTGTAAAGGTTTCCTCGTCACCTAGTAATCATTGATGGCATGATGTCGAAGTGTATAAAACCTTTACAAAGTTGACATGCTAATCATAGAATTTCCTGTAAGCTTTGATGGTTTATGGCACTTTGTAAATCCTTATTGTACTACTAACTAGGTAACCTTGATATATGTTCCACACTTAATATTAAGGGCAAGTGTTAGATTTCATATTAATATAAGTGAATAAGAATTATCTAAACCATGTGCATTCTATAATTAAATAATTTAGGATATGCATCCCTACCACTTCAACCCCATTATTGTAATGATAAACTACATGTCTCCCAATGGGGTTGATTGGTTTCATTAAAAATCAGTTATTACCCTCCTTTACGGTGATTTTTGAGAAGACACAACCATTAGGTGTTGATTGTTATATATGACTTCACAAGGTGGGTCAGGTGATTATATCATATCAATTTTGTAACTAAAAATGTCATCATTGTGAATTACCAAGAGGAGAGAATGTGAGGAGATTTGGATATTCCCCATACATTCAGACTGTGGATAATGTTAATGCTTTCATTGCGGTTAAAGTGCCTAATATTACCTTAAGATCATGGGTTTTTACCTAAAGACATCTTCAGGGGTTTTACCCTCAAGTTAAATATGTGATCTATGTTGAATTCTCTAATTATATTGCATTGTGATTTGAATCATTTTGAAAATTAATGGAAGATAATTAGATTTATTTGAACACTAATTTCTCAAACCTCACACCAATATGGGACACAATAGAATCACACCCTAATATAAAACTTTTGGGCACCCAACATTCACCCTATGCTAATTTGGTTATCCACCCTTGGGAAACACATTTCATGTGGATCTTTGAACAACTCTGGTACCTCTTGTTCTGAGACCAATATTTATGTGTAGAGCATCATGTTGTCTATTTCCTTCTAGGATTAAAGAGTGGGTTAACTTGATATAGTAACCATGGAAGTAGTTAAACATAAAGCTTGTAAGTGCACCAAAAAGTTTTGGTAGTGGGTGTTGTAATGTATTCAGTTTTAAACTTGGGTTCATCCTGGCCAACAGTGTATGTAAATTCCAGGTCACAATTTCAATATTATCAATGGAGCATATCCACAGTTCATTCATTCGAAAATACTTAATTTTTTCCACTATTCTATTTAGCTTGGGGCTGGCCTTTCGATTAATCCTCTCAAAGGGGTACTTCCCTCCATTAGTGGCAAAGTGTTATGTAGCTAGCCTTATCAAGGGAAGAAAATATTGAGGGTCCTTTGTGTTTCAAGAATTTCGAGGGTTCTTGCATTCCCATTTTTAAGACTTAATAATACACATTTGGGGAAAAAATAATCCTTACATGAGGGTCTTTTATGCTATATAATCATAATTTAGAACTCACAGTTCCCTTTGCCAATCAATCTCACAATAGATAACCATATGATAGATGTAAATGACTCGGTGAACTACCCTTATCTCTAATTTCCCATGACTCAATATTCCAATCATATCTCTCATGTTAAATTAAAGTATTGAGCTTTACTATGTGTATACTAAGTATGACTTGGTTCTCTTACCCTGTTCTAGGTATTGAGTGTTTTGTTTTAGAAACCTATCTGAATTTTTGTTACCAATATTCATCTGAAATCTCATTTCTTAAACTAGGTGACATAGGATAATGTAATCATCACTTGTGATATTTGGCCAAATATTTCCAACATACTGTTCATGTTACTATTCCTAGATCCGGCATACTCATCTAATTTAATACGTCCTTCACCCCCACTCATCTATTATCTAGAATAGTCTTTACTAACTTCTTGTTAATTCACTTGTCCAAGTTTTGACCCTAGATCTTGGTTAGCAACATGATTTAGTATAGGAACCCATTCATGATGACTTAAGGGTATATAGACATACTCAATTGAACCCAAGTCAATTAAGGGTGTGTCTAGTTATTCTAAGTCATCATGAATCACTTACTTGTACTAAATCACATTCCTAATATGACCTAGAGAGAAACTAAGATCAAGTCTAGGTTTGATGTAGATTTAGATGAACCAAACGCTGAGGGGTGTTGCAAACATATCAACTACAAACATTCTATATCCTCGTGAAGACCCTATCCTTCATAAAGGTACAATCCTGTCCAATTGGCATGTGCCAACATCTGACTTTGAATTACCCATCTTGATGTACACACCTCAAGAAGAGGTCATTTTTCAACCCATTTATATTTTAATTAAGATTCAAATTACCGCCACCCCCCTACTTAACCTTAATTCCAACAACCCTTAAGTTTTGGGATCCATATCTAATTGAGTTGTTTCAAGTTAATGCGTAACTCATAAACTTAGGATTACTTTTATGTTCATTAAATTTTTTGCTTAACATTCAGTTAATCGTAAAATAGAAACAACATCCATCATAAGATTTATTTAATGTGTCTCAAACCATTCAAGGAATGTATAAGAACCAAAACTAGGTTCTATTACAGTACCCTCCTTCATATATATGAAGTCTAAATAGTTAATGAACTCATATACCATTCATTTATTTTGTATCACCTTTTGAGAGGAGGAGAACCTTCCTCTTTATGGTTAAGTGTTAGGATTTATTATACCCTTATCCATTTCAAACTTCTTGATATTTTAACTATACGTTCATTAACATCATAATAACCCATACAAGATTAGGTAAAGAACATCAATACATGTAACTTAGTAAGTTACATTCAAATAAGGGAAAATTGTAATAATTCCCATTTATCCAACTCATTTAATGGCAACAGAAATAAGAACCCAATCAGATATGAATGACAGCATCAAAGATAGGATTACAAATTTCCTTCATATTATGCACAAGAGAATTGACATAATCAGTTTAAGTAGCTTCAGTCTTTTCAATTCATCATGATAAAATACACATTTTATAAGACTATGCATTATTGACATATTTCATGTCAACAACATCAAGATCGATTAAATAATACAACTTTTCTTCTTTCAATAAATCTCAATAATGAATCAAAATTATCTATAAAAGGTTTAGAATTTTAAGAAACCAATACATAATATAAGTTATTGTCTTCCTTTATCACTTAAAAAATTCCATTTGCAAAAAATTGCTAGCATGGGTCAGTTCCATTAAAATGAGCATGATAAGCACTAAGCATTAGAACGATGTGATTTCAACTAACTGTTTCATAAAACCAACTCTACTTTTATGAAACATTAAAGCTAAGAAAACAAATAAACCATAAGTAATAACAACCATAAAAAAATAACAATTGATCAGCCTAAAGTAACATTAAGAAAATATCATGATATAATCAACACTTTACAACATTATATTGGATAAGTAATCTTTCAACCAATTTACTTATCTATATTAAATAAAAGTACTTACTACCTATCTTCTTGCATTAATTCAATCTGAATTAGTAATAAATAACTAACTCAACTATTTTCCAAACATAGATTTACGTTAAGAAGCAAGAACAAAAAACTCAACACTATCAAAATTACCTAAAAAGACATCTACAACTAAGAAAATTCCAACATCTTGAAAGGTTTAGGGATGAATTATTTACAACACAAAATAATGAGAATCCCCTTTCAAATGCTACGCCCCAAATTTCATAGTCCACAATATAACCTGAGCTCTCAAGTTAGGTCATACCTTAGAATTAGGAAAACATTCACTCCATATAAGGCATATAACATTAATGATCCAAAGCAACGTTAATCCCTTCATTACAATTCAAGTGAATAAGAGATGATTATCAACAACTAATCAATGTATTCTAAAGAATAATGTAATAGACCTATCCAAATATAAATAAAATGATTACACAAAAAGTAAAGGACAAACTATGATAACATTAAGAAATTCCTTTCTAATTCAGTTAATCCAAATACCATTTCACAACGAAGAAAACAAAATGCAACAAAAATCTCTTACAGTTTCCAAAGGAGACAACGATGACTCATTACCTCATGAGAATAAAAGAGAAAGGATTCAATCAACATGGTTAGAGAAGGATTCCAACATTCCTTTATAAGAAATTCTAGTCATAAAACGATTGGTATAGACCCAATCATAATATCCGTAGACTCTTTTAAACTTAGAAACCATACACTGAAAACTATTAGTTTGAATCATGCAGACTGAAAAATGCAAGTCAAGTTTCAAAATAAGGTTCACCCCAAACATGAAACAAAAAATAGTAGTAGTATTACTATTCTCATCAAGAAAGAGATGTAATAATAAGAATTTTCTAACAACTTGCAGGGAATTAACAACCTTCATTATTCATTCAAAAATGTCAAAGTTTCACTCAAAGGAACTAAAGACTATCCATCACGATTCAATTTTCAAAGAAGGTGTGTTCGAAGATCGACACGACTTAGCTACAGGAGCACAAGCTATCAATAGAGATGAAAAAGTACTTTTCATTACATTTAAATGAATAGTTCAATTACACACCTCTATAAATCGACAAGGTAAATTATCCCTTCCAATCTTTCCCAGACGAACAAAGAAATGGAAGAGTCCAAGAAAACCCCTTACTCAGAACTGATTTGGTTAGTTCCAGATCAAGAAACGTCAACCCAAAATTCTGAATAACATATTTAAAGCTTCCACGAAATCAAAATCAGGAAGGATTCAACAAGTTTGCTCTAGCAAGTTACCCAAGAGGTACTAAACCCAGATCAGGAACAGGTATTCATAAATTCAACAACATCTAATTCAACAGGGAAGTAGAAAACATGATTGACGTCAAGAAATCTCAAATAGAGCTATGAGAAAAACCAAAGTATCGACTAAAAAAAATCCGAATCTCAACATATCCTCAACCAAACAGGACCTAATCTATTTAGCCATTAGTTCAGTCCTCAAGAAACTTAAAGAAGGACACAATAAATAAATATCAGAAGATAATACTTTACACATAGATATTCTCAACAAGATAACATCGAAATCTAAGAGTCCAAGAAACAATTATCTCATAGTTTTCATAAAAGAACTTAATTCGAGTAACTTAGTTTTTAACTTAAAAGATCAGAGGAATGAAATAAAACATTCACTCTTGTTTTCATAAAATATGAATCCATAAAAATAGAAATTCCAAACACCCCAATATCTGCCTAGCTCCCATCGAATACCAAATTTGAAGAACTAATAGATTATACAGTAAGTTCAAGAAGAAGTCACTTATTTATTATTTTCTATACAAATTTCGAGTTCATAAAACTTTGAATTGAAGTATTTCATAATAGTATAGTTCCAATAGGAGTAACAAAGACTTAAAAAAAAACAAAGATGGGGACAGATAAGGATATTCATTTACCCTTCTAACAAACCCAAAAAAACAAACCCAGTTTGAAACTTGAAGCCAACATTTCATTTCCATAAACCCCTTTTCGAATAGACAAGTAATATTCACGTATGCACATCATTACTCAAATCACCACAAGATTTAATGTGGGATTCAACATTAAATGAACAGGAAAACAACCCATCTCCTTCCTTATCAAGCAGAGATTCCTCAAAATAAAAATAGAGATTTTTCAAGCAAGAATGCATTGTAATCATAACAAATTGAAAGGCCAATTTATTTCACGAGAGCAGAGTTGTTTTAATGAAGACATTTATAGAAAAGGAGAGATAGCTTAATGGATAGAGCCTATCATGCCTGATAGTGCTTCTTTCGATTCGAAGAAGATTTCCAGCCGAGCCTCACACAATTCCTTCTTCTCCAAATGAAATCAACAACTAAAAACTTCCTTGCTCAAATGCCTCATATACTTCCATTGGATCAAAAATAGTCCAAGGGAGTTAAAAATAGTAAACAAACTGAAAATAGAACTGTCTGGTTCAAAGAACCAGATATCTCCATGCAGAGCAAAAAATCGAAATGCATGAGTAACCAAACAACCCCCAAGAAATCCACTCGCATGGTTTCCAAGGTGGTTTGCTCACCGAAACCAATGACCATAGATGCCATTAAACTCCACTTTCCCACCTATATCTCCATGCCATCGCCATCTAAAGTTGGCGAGTCCAATTTCAAAGATAACATGCATTACTTAACTTTAGTGATGATGTCAACTAGGATTCCCTCTAGTTTCCATGCCTCTGCCAAACTGACAGTACTGCAATGCTTTAAATTCAAAAATCAAATCAAATAAATGAATTATAAACCATCGTCATTGTCTCATACTTTACATGTGACCCCTTAGGTCCCTTTCCATCCTTGCATTAGTTTAGGATAGATATCATTAGCTTAGGATCCAGCCTTAGGTTAGTTTAGAAAGTATTTACCTTAGGTTTTTAAACATTTCCTTAGGTAAATTTTCCATCTTAAGATAGGCCCTACTTGATACCAATTTAGTATTAGGTAATAGGTTAGAAATAAACCTATAGTTACCTTAGGTTATTTCCAAATCCCTCAATTTGTAAAACATACAACTTAAGTTAGGATGCAACAAGATTAGTGTAAACATAGATATAAGGTAAGTCTAGTTTACCTTAGGTTAGAATCCCGTTAGGATAGATCTTAAAGATCTAGGACTTAGGTTTTTACCCTCAATAGTCCTGAAGTAGACCTCCATCCTCTTTACGCCATTCAACATCCTAGAGAAATTAATAAGAAGATCTGAGCACACTACTTACAGTAGAATGTAAAGCAAGAACTTCCAATATAGATCAATGAAATTGTATAAATACAAGAGTTCAATCCTTTATTTCCTTTAACCTCTGAATGTCAGTTTATTCATACAAATTAGGTAAGAAGAATTAAAACATACCTTGGATCAATGGAATTGATCAAGGTTTCGTTATTATAAAGAGGTAATTTGCAAACAACATTACCAGTTTACAACCTTTCTTATCTCAAGTAGAATGGATTCCTTGCAAGCAACAACATTTCAGCAAAATGAATCCAAGAACATAAATAAATTATTCATGGCAAGCATGATTTCTAATAGTCAAAAGAATACACCTTCTTCGGACAAATCACATGTCAATTCTTGCAATGCAAAAGAGGAAAAATTTAACATTTTTCCACATGTGTTACAAGGGTTTTGCACAATAAATATCATAGAAGATTTTATTGCCTCAAAACTAGAATATACCCATAATTTCAATGAGAAGACACCATTAACATGGAACAACGAACAAGAAACAAAAATAAAAAAATCTCATTACATTCTATTCAATAAGTACATGTTCATGGACTATAGTCAAGATGGAGAGGAATGTATTTGACTTGGAAATGGAAGAAAATCAGCTAGGTTGTATCTAGAGAGAAAATGAGAGCTAGACAGCAACAATAACCATCCCCTTGAAGTGAATAGGTCACCCCTATTCATATCTTTACATTGCAACCCTTCATCTACCCCCCCCACACGAATCTTCATAATCTTATTCCACTTGTGACTTTCCATCTTCCTAGGAAGTGAGAAAATAAGTCCTCTCTTTATAAATCAAAAGGGACTTTTAAAATGCAACATTATAAAGTCACTTAAGTGAAAAAGACAAAAATTCATGATTATACACAATGAAGGATTAGAAAGGGAGAGAGAAGTAAGAGGGAAAAAGAGGGAGAAGGAGGGAGAAGGAAAATGGAATTGACTAATTGTTTGATGAAGAATCCTCCTTTGATGAAGAATCAACTCCTGTCAGTTTCCCCGGAATATCTCCAATAATGAGACTTTGACCTTTGACCATCTTGTTGAATCTAGCAATCGCAAATGATAACTTCTCATATTATGGGATTTGCACATGTTCCAATGTGTGGAGCCAAGTATCAAGGGGGGCATTGAGCTTCTTGCATTGGTTGAATCACTTCTTATGTTTCCTTATTGTATTAGAGATGGAACCTCTAATTTCTAAAAGGAATTCCATAGTGTCACCACTGAAGGATAGAGGATCACCGATATTTTCTTGAACCAATTCTTGAAATGAATTTTAAAGATCCTTCAAATAAATGTTCTCATTAAGGAAAGGATTTCCAAACTCCTACATGTTTATACAGAGATCCTCTAGAATTATTGATATATCTTCTTCATAGGATTCCAATTCAACAATGGCCTCTTTTACATCATCACACCTCGAGATTATAGTACAAGATCAACTCGGAGGAAAGTTCTACGAGGTGTATGAAAACACATTTGAGCTTTCTAAGGCATGAGAATCAAAATTATTCATGTCTTTCACCAATGATAAATAATCCTCCCAAAGGACCTTCTCTTTCTTGATCTCTACCTTAGTATTCTTGATTTTCAACTCTGTGGTCAAGAGGAATGTGAACAAATAGATCATCTCGGCAAAGAGGGTGTTCCCTAGGGGCTTGGTTATGCTCACACATTGTAGAAACATGCACTTACTTACATTGTGAAGGCTTGAGTCTTGCAATGAGGTAATGCAACAAAAAAACTTGTAAATGGGTTAGATTACTTCAATGGGAGGTTTGAATGATGAATCGGGTTCAAGTCCAATGATTGCATACCAAAAACACATGTCCTCACATGCTCTTCCAATTGATCAATGGCTTGCTTGTATTCCTTATTCAATGTAAGTATTTGAGATGAAGAATCTTTGAACAAGTGAGCATCACTCCTCATGAATGTATTTCCCCAAAGATACTCTTTTCATTTCATATTCATAGAGTTTCATTTCCTCCACAAGCTTGATGACCTTTAGATTTGTAACCTCTATAAACTGACCTCTGGAAGCCTCGATGAAGAACTAAGAGGTTGTTTGCATTTTCTTACTTCTCTTAGTTTTTATGTACTTCGAGATGTCCTTGAAGTTGGGTGTCACTTCCTATTACATTGTTCTTAACTCCTCTCTAAGAAAATTTTTGATCCATGGGAAGGGATCGAAAGGAGTAGAAAGGATATCAGACACCTCGGGTGTTTGGTAGGAAACCAAAGAGTGACTAGGATTGGTTGGTTCAGCCACCTCTGTAGGGAAAATTAGATCTACCAGATGCTCACAGGAATATAAAGGATCTACCTCTCCTTATTCAAGTTTCTCAACAGGTTCCCTTCTAAATTTAAATCTCTTGTACATCTCCACTGAAGGAGATGTTTCTCTAACTTATGCAAGTTTCCTCTTTCTAGACTGAGAATGAGTTTATGCCTTTATTGGATGCTTTGTGATATACAACCAAAGAGGGAAATGGTAAAATCCACTCACCCTGAGGTAAGTGAATGTGGAGAATTGTGTGGATAACCCCCCATACCTTTTGATCACTTCCACTACTTTAGGTAAAAATTGTCCCTTCTATATCTCCTTTGAGCAACTTGATAAGGTACATAGTGAATGTATAATTCACTCTTGTGAAATGTGAGTTTCTCTCCCTAAAAGTGAGTTGTCCAATACTTTTCAAATGCAGGGGACCTTCTGAGAGACAAGTAAGAGAGAGACATGTAAGGGTTGTTTGTATGAGAGATCATATACCAAGTAAGATGTCATAGTGAACCTCTTGGCAATGAAAAATGCTCCAATTTCCTATGAATGTTGTCGATGATGATTTAAATCCAATCAATAATTTGATTTCCTTCAATGATCACCAATATGAATTATTCCATCCATTCATGAAATACCTTGTTGTTTTTCACCCATCACTTTATTCAAGATCACAATTGCATCATAATATGCCTCGTGGAATTCACTATCGTGATTTTGTCTTGGGCATTCAAGAAGGTTTTCTTCCCTTGCTTGAGCCATGAACCAATTACAATTCCTTGAAGGTAGGAATAATGTCTTTGAACCATTATTGGGATGAAAAATCCCATGTGATGATGAACATATTACTTTGGGTTGGAATTTTCATGCATTGTGATATTCCATTTAGTGTGAGAACTACAAGTAGAGAGTTGTATTTATTGGAGATAGTTCCTTGTTGCAAGATCATAGTGTCATTACACAAGCTATGACTAACTCAATGCTTTACACAGAAGAGTGGATTTCCTCCTAATTTGAAAATTTCTGGTGAAAGAAATTCTGCTCAACATGCCTACCTTTGGTTGCCTTTAGCATTCAAGTTCTTCAAATCATCTAGGTTTAAGTGTGCCACATCATTGTCTCCTACATTTGGGTACTCGATGGCTAAAGTGGAAAAATGCTTGAATTTGGTGTACTTGATCTTCAGAGATGGCCTGAAATAGTGAGGGAATAAGAGTGATGGAGATTGTGTTTGCAAAATTTAGATGTTGATCAGAATATTTACTATTTTTAGTAAGTCACACTTCACCCTTAGTTTCTATTTTAAGCTAATTTTTCTAATTTTCAAGTTTTGTAGTTTTCTAAGTTATGTACTTGGAGAATGCACCAGAGGTTTCAAAAATGTTGTTCCTTTTTCATCAAAACTTACTATTTTTAGTATGGTCTCAGCATTATAACTTACTAAAAATATAATTATTCCTTTTGGGTGTCCGATTGAGCTGAAATTTGTTTCATTAGATTAGGATTTTTTTATGTGATTTCATGCTCCAATTTTTAGGTATTTTTATTCTCCAAAATTTATAGGATCTGAAAAGGAAAGCATTTTCTGTAAAATTTTCCAGGGTATGCTATAAAAAATTTAGGGTATTAATATGGAAATTAAATTTATATCATCTTTAAGGCATTCAGGAATGCAAGCTACATAAAAATTTCATGGAAAACATAACAAAGATCAAGGAGATATGAGCAAATTTGTGGTTTTGGCAATGAGGTTTCTGGAAATTTTGGCAGCATAACAACATACCAAAAGTAATGAAGGAAATTAAATATGAAAATTTACTCAAAAATGGTTAATTTTTTGTTATAAACTCATCTCCCCTCACTAACCTAGTTAACTCACTTCTTAACTCACTTGCTGACTCACCTTGCTTAACCAGAGTTAACTATGCATGAGAGAGTGGGTTAAAACTTAATAAATGGGTTTCCGATGTCCCCATGTCCCTTACCACATTTATTAAGGGAAAAATGGATGTATCATGGGTTTGAAAAAACTACCAGGGTGGATGCATCATGAGAGGGGATATAGAAACATGCAAGTTTGAAGTTGAGAGTGCAAGCCTAACAAACCTAGTGAACAAGTTAAATTTTAAGTGACGAGAGAGGGGTTGCTCATGTGGTGGGGCATTATGATGTCCCCCATTTCTCATTTTTCAAGGGAAAAAGGTGACATCATGGCTGTGAAATCTGCACCAAGGGTCATGGTTCTCATGGGGAAGGGGGCAGGTTTGAGCTTGTGAGTTGAAGACCTCTTTCTAACACTTGAAGTTATGATTTAAGTGACAAAAATCTTTCCCTCCATGGTGGTGCACATTCTGATGTCCCCCATGTACATTTTAAAATTTAAAAATAAATCAAATCCTCATAAGTTCACCTAGGGTCTATCCATCATGAGGAAGGGACCAAATAAAGTTGTGAGTGGAATAAAACCTTCCTAACACCCCAAGTGAGCCTTTAAGTGACGCAACCTTAAAAAATGAATCTCTCACCATGGTGGCACATTATAGTATCCCCATGTCCATTTTTTAATTTTTTCAAAGGTAAAAATTGACATCAGGGGTCTCCAAGTGAAAAAATTACCACTTTTGGAAGCTTCCTTCACCATTGCACTACTAAAAATAGCATGTAGGAGAGTCTTCTTGCCACCCTGAGATCTTCCCTAGGTGTTCCATAGGAAAATAATATATAATTTTGAGTGGAAAACAAACAAATGAATTCATTTACACAAATTTTAATACCTAGTTCTTCTTCCTTTTTTAAATTCAGACCCCTTTTAAAATTGTGTTCATGGGTGGTTCTCGGAAGGTCAAACTTCCACGAAGAAGTAAATCTACAATTTTTTCTAACTCAATCCATGGGGCATGTAGAGGGTTAGAATTTTATTCACTTTGGCATTTGAATCAGCTCTCAACTCTCCTTTTAACTCCCAAAATCATCAGTTGAGTCTTCATCAGGATTGAATATCTTCACCTACACTGCCAGGAAAAAATATGAAAATATGCTCCTTAGAATCTCTTGAAACATTTTTATATGTGAAGTAGGAATTTTTATATTTCTGATGAGTATCTGATTTCTTTCCAAATCATCTTGAGGCTCTTGATACATCAAGAACAAGTCTACTAGCTTTTTCACTGCTTTCATTTCCTTACACCATGTTACAACTAGCCTGGTGTTACATAACTTGTTCCTAAACCTGATTTTTCTTGCAAAAATTTCCTAAAATACCTCATATGATTACATTTATCTGCCACACACTTCTTGAATGCTTTATCTTTTCCCTTTAAATGTTTTGAGGGTGCTCACTAGGTGTAAAAAGGCCAAAAATAGCCCTTTTAGAGGCCTCCAAGAAGCACTTGTCTTCTCTTGGATCTAGATATATTCATGAATAAACTTGAATAATGACTGTTTCACATGAAACACACTTGAAAATCACATTATCACATTCCTCTATGGCCATTATGAGGGTAACCCAGTGACTGCGTTGGCCAGAGGACAGGATTTACATTGACCGGGAGAAGGATTTTCAAATGTGGCTTAGGTTGTCATGAATTTTTTTTTTTGAATTTTTCATGCTACACATTTAACATGACAACAAATGGCTTTTCTGGGGATTTTTTCTGGATCAAACACAGTGATGATAGGGAAAGCAAGAACTCCAAAATCTCAAGACACTATGTGGACCAATGCCTTATCCATTGGGCTTTAGAGTCACAACAGAGATATGCAATGAAGCTTTATTTATTAAACACATACACATAACACAACAAAAAAAACACACAACATGAAATGGAAACACACAACCTAAAATCACCTATAATATAGGTGGGGGACAACCCACTTTTCACTGTTTATATATTTTCAAATATTTCCACTGCAAGGTAATTTCAGATGAGTACCATCTAGGTATGAGAGATGAAAAGTGTTTTCTCCACAAGCTTCCCAAATCTAAAATGGTCTGAGCCATACTGAGTCAAATTTTCCATGGTTCCTCTTGGGCTCTATTATTTTATCCCATAGTAAGACAAGATCACCAACCTAGAATTCTCTTTCCTTCGCCTTCTTGTCAAAGATCTTCTTCAACTTCAATTGGTGTTCTCAGATCAAATCAACCACCATCATCCTATCTTCACCAAGCTTTTCCAAATATAAGATCCTCTTATCAAGAGAATCATGGAACTGACCATCTTCAACCAATGTGACGAACTGAAGAGTAGGTAACTCAATTATGAGAGGAATCTCAACATTAATCCCATAAATCAACTGAAATGGAGACATGCCAATTTGCTTTCTTCAGAGTGATCCTATCCTCCCACAATGCATCATATAATTTTTGTGACAATTCCTTTGTTTTGATCAACAAGCTTCTAGAACAATTGTCACAATTTTCTTATTACTAGATTCATTTTGACCATTCCCTTACAGGTAATAGTCTGATGCATGTGCAAGAGAGATTCTGTAACTATAGAAAAACTCTGTCAATTCCATTGATGAGAAATATGTTGCATTATCAACCACAATATTTTAAGGTATTCTAAAATGAACAATGATGTTCTCCTTAAGAAAGTTACATATTGTCTCGAGTTTGCTTGTTTTACAGGGATGGTCTCCACACATTTAGTGAAGTAATACATATTTTTAAGTACATAAGTATGGCCTACACTTGAGTGGGGATTAAGAAAACCAATAAAATTCAAGCCCCACTGATGGAAAGTTTCCTCAATGACCATTGGTTGAAGAGGGATTGCAGCAAGTTGGGGTCTTCCCACAAATTGTTGACATGGCTCACACCTAGAAACCCATTTCTAAGAATTTGAAAAAAAATTAGGCCAGTAGTACCTACCCCAGAGGATTGTATGTACATTCACCGTGGCAGAAAAGTGTCCACCACAATCATGGTCATGATATGCCTTCAAAACTTCTCTTTTTGCTCCTTGTCAATGCATCTTAAAAACATCTATGTAAACTCCTTTTCTACAAAACATGGTTCCATATGGCATACCTTGTTGATTTTAATATGATATTTTTCCTTTGTTTTTTAATAAAGGTGTGTCTAACACTCTCCATAGGTAAGATAGTATGCAATTTCAGAATACCACTTATCGATGGTGTTTACAATGAGAACTTGAAGGAAGTCCTCACTTAGGCATTCATAGTACTCAGAATTCATGCTTTTCCTTTTGATTCATTTATGACTCGTCTTCAGCCATTAACCTTCATAACCCATTGCATCATACCATATATTGATGGCCTGATGTTCAAATCATACTCCTAAATCTTAGCCACCCAATTTCACCTCTTATCCCCTAGATCTTGTTGAGTTAGAGATTGACTTTAGTGTTGATCCTGTAACCATGACTATAGTGTGAGAGTTAATAATATAGAACCTAAGTTTCTTGATTGTTTTGACAACAATATATGCATGCTTCTCTATCTGAGTGTAATTCAATTCATGGTCCTTCAACGGACAACTCATGAAGGCAATTGGAGCTTTAATACCTTCATCATATTTTTGAACTAGGATTGTTGGAAGAGTGTGTTCAGAAGCATAACAATAGAGAATAAAATATTTATCAAAATTTGGGCATACCAAAGTAGGGGATTTTGTAATTACTTATTTGATTCCCTCGAATGCCTCTTTTCCTTATTTACTCCACCTGAATCTTCTTGTAGTTTCATCATACTAAAAATGTGCTTTGTTAGTTCAAAAAAAATCTAGAAAAAAATGGTGGAGAAAGATTACCTTACCGAAGAATGAGTAGAGCTCACACCTTGCTTGTGGGCAAGGAGAGTACCTAAATTTCTTTTATCCTTTCAGGATCAATCTTATCTCCCTCATTATTCACAATGTGACTAAGTAATTTTCCCTCTATAACACCAAAAATACACTTTTTAGGATTTAAATATATCTCATGTTGTCGGCATCTGATCAACACTTATTCCAAGTGTTTCAAATGATCTCCTCGATTTTTAGAAAATACCATGAGATTATAGAGACATATGAAAATACAATTCTTGAGATCCTTGAAAGCAACATCCATTGCCCTTCCAAAAGTAGCTCCAGCATTAATTAGACCAAAAGGAATTTTGTTGTAGGAAAAAGTGCCCCATGGAGTGGTGAAAGCAATTTTGTTTCTATCTTCCTTTGCTACCTCAATTTGATTATATCTAGAAAAGACATCAAGGAAAGAAATCATTTTGGATCCAGTGACTTCCTACAAGATATGGTCCATAATGGGAAAAGGATAGTTATCCTATAAAGAGGCTTGATTCAAATTTCTAAAATCAACACAAATTCTTATTTATTTTTCTTTTAAACCGGGACAATGTTAGCCACCCATAGTGAGTGATGGATGGGAAAAATACTTCTAGCATTCAACATTTTCAGAGCTTCTTCTTTGATAGTGCCAATGATCTTGAAGTTATATAGCCTTTTCTACTATCGAAATGGCTTGGTTTCGGGTTTGAGGGGTATGGAATGGTGCATCCCTTTTGGTTGGAATGATTTCAACTCATCATATAAATATGCTAGAACATCATAATACCTCCTCAATAATGAGACAAAGCTTCTTTTTTCTTTCATCGAACAAAACTTTCCAATGTTCACCATTTTTGGCTTCTCTGGAGTGTCAATGCTTTCTTTTTCAAAATTAGTGGTGTAACGAGAGGATTCTTTTGTTCTTTTCCTTGATAAGCTTTCCATGTTTATCAAATAAGTATTCAA
Source organism: Taxus chinensis (assembly GCA_019776745.2). Classification (NCBI taxonomy): domain Eukaryota; kingdom Viridiplantae; phylum Streptophyta; class Pinopsida; order Cupressales; family Taxaceae; genus Taxus; species Taxus chinensis. The sequence goes on from CM034146.1 coordinate 543,097,570, forward strand.
GATAAACTAATCCTTTTGGAATTTTATTACCGTTTAATCTGATAACTCCCTCTTAATCAAATTTTTCAAGATCACCCTTTTCCTCATATAAGGAGCTTTGTTTCCTTCATAGAATAGATTATTGGAATTATCTCTTTGCTCCAAAAAAATAGAGAAGATAATTATCATCATTAAACACTTTCTAGTGATTAACATTATCTAGCACACTTGGTCTAAAAACCATCTTAATAGTAAATAGGTCCTTATTGAAAGAAGGGTGTGGCGTCATTAGAGAAGTTCATACTGTGAGGGAATCAACCTTCTCATTCTAGTCATGAGGACTGGTCTAAATAGAAAAATCATTGAAAGACTCAATGCAATCCCACACTTTATTCATGTAGTTCTTAATTATTGGATTCTTGACTTGATACTTATTTATGATCTGTTTGACAATTATTTTGGCATGTCCTAGACATTTTTAATTTTTAACACCCATGGATTCAACTACGTCCATTCCTAAAAGGAGAGCTTCATATTTAGTTGTGTTATTTGTATTCTCAAATTTCAATTTGTAAGAAAAAGGGAACGAATTCGCCTAAAGGAGAGATTAGGACAACGCCCCAGAGCCCGTATTGGATATAACTTCCATTAAACTCCATAGTCCACAACTGATATTCATCATCTTCTATAAGCAAGGGTAGATTTCCATCTCTTTTTGTTACCATGTACACTGTCATGAAATAATACATCCGCCCTTGGAACTTCTTATTTTCTGAACAATGCATTTCATCTTTCTCATAGGTAGTAATTTCTTCATTTTCTCATTTCACTGGAATGGTTTCATAAGACCAATCCATTTTGATTTCACCTCCAAATTCCCGATAGAAACTTCTACTTAGTAACATTTTGAATGATGTCAGAATGTCTGCTACTAATATGGTCAGCAAAACTTTCTTATTTTGGAAATCAGTCAAAGCAACATGTGCATCCTTAATTCTACCCACAAGTGGAACTTCTTTTGACTTCATAGGGTAACAAGAGCCATTAAACCGTGTCAAGGTCAGTTTTGAGAGAATTGGAAAATTTCATGGGCATCGCATTATCATAATTTCCCAAATCTATTATGCATTTGTTCAACTGATGGCCTTTAATAAGGAGGAAGGAGATATAATGGCTCAACTTTATTGGTCTTGAATCGCTCAAATAAAGCATGTTCTAAGATGGAGGAGTATATAGAGTAGGTATGAATCCTTTGGAATTGGGAACTTTAGCATTATACTTTTGAACTACTACCTTTGATATAGTGGAAAATCCTATCAAATTGTTCTGGATGAGTTTGCAATAATTTTGATTCATAAATTTAAACTTTAGAATTGTTTACATGTTAATGAAGTCAAATGGAGTGGAAGGAGGTGAGGTATGTACCCCAAAGACAGTGGGTGCTTTGGAGGGTGAAGGAGGTACTTCCTTTGAAGTTGGAATATATTTAGCCATGGGAGTAGGCATTTGGGGAATGGTGGCTGACATTTTCAAAGCACCTCGAATATTCTGAAAGACCAACTTTTGTAGAAACAGAATTAGAACTAGGAGAAGCATTGGTAGACTTACTTGGAACAAACATATTTCTTGCTTGTTACAAGGTTTGGCTTCTCCTTTGTAGACTTCATGGAAGGTGGAAGTAGAGATTCTCTATTTATTATTTTTTTTTGTTGAGTTGCCACCAGAGGATCTTCTATCTTCTTCTTCTTTGAAGTGGCGTTGGAGGAACCTCCTTTCTAAGATTGGGAGCAAGTGAACACTACACATGAGAAGTTTGGTGCATCTTCATCATCATATTCTCCATCTCAGGAATACTTGAGGAAACTAACTTGCACATCATCTTACACTTCTTCGATATTTATAACATTTTCATCCTCATTTTTCTTGTTTCGGATCTTCAATTTCTTCCTCCTCCTCCTCAGCATCACAAGTTTCATTTATAGGAGGGGCTTCTAGAGAAATTATTCGAGTCGGTGGATCAATACTTTTCTTATTTGTAAAATTCTTCCTATGAGCATACATATATGCGAAGGCTAGGGAAAACTACTTCTTAAGAGAGAATATCATGTCAGTTTTTGTACTAATGAGTTCGTGCTTCTGGAAATTGAACTCTGGCCCTTCTCTTTGTTTGGACCCTTTTTATCTTTCTAGACATAATCAAGTCATCCTTCACCCTCAACTACAAATTTTTGTGCATCCTCCAAATCAATTGGTTGAGTTATTCTCAGCATGAACTTGACTTCAAGAGACTGTGCATTAGTGAAGAATCTTAATTTATTATCCTTTGTGGGTTGAGCAGCTTCGAGGATCTTGTTGAGCATTATATTTATTTTCCACAAACTCCCTCATGGGTTCATATGGTTCTTTCTTTAACTAATACCATTGAGAAAGAAGAGTGTGAGCATCCTTCACTGGTTTGAGTCTAGATTCAAACTTGGATTTCATAGCATCCTAGCTAGTAATAGACCTCCTTGGTAAATGATAGAACTAGTTTGCATCAACATCTTGCAAATATTCTATAAACAAACGGGTGATACATCTTCATAACCTATACCCAATACCCCACATGATCTTATAAAATCTGTAATGTGATCATCAGAGTGTTGCTTCCCATCTTTGTAGAATTAGGAAATTTCTTTCGGGACCCTTTGGGTAATTCATGTAAAGGGGTGTTAGAGCCAACTGGCCCATGTTTTATCCCCAAGGAAAAAGTACTTGTTGATCCATATTTGGTTTTTCTTCCTCTGTTGATTCTTCTTCAAATCTTTCTACAACTTATTATGTAACTTCTTCTTCCAGAGGAATATAATTTAATGGTTCAATTGTTGATCTGTTAATGGAATATTCAAGAGGCAAGGTGGGATCAAATTCAGGAAAATATTGTTGACATGTTCTTCTTGTAATTTGAGTGATTTTAAGTCTAAAATTAGAATGTAATTGCTCTTAAAAATTCATATCAGTCGCATAACTAGCTCTAGAGGACCTCGTATACCTTCTCTTTGCCAGCTTGCTAGATGAATGCACGGTTTATAACAAATTTCTTCTAATCTCTTCTTTGTTTATTTAGAGTTTTTCTTACATGTAGATCTTGAACATGCTCTTCTTCAAGGTCAAAAACTCTTGAGGTTGTGTGGTAATGATTAAAGCTCTCTTGGTTATGCCAAATATAGTTCTTCAAATCAGCTGAAAGGTCTTCTTGTGTATCCTGGAAGAAAAGGAGATTATGCTGCAACACAAGAGGATTTCTAGGGATAGTTATGAAGGGGGAAATGTAGACCAAACATGAAGAATCTTATGGTTTGAAATATTTGATAAAAAAAATTAGTATTTTTCATATATTTAATTTTTATGGATTTGGTTTATGAGGTGGAGTAGAAAGAGAAAAAATTGCCCCACAGCGGGCACCAAAAATTGATGGCAAAATATTTTTTTAGGTAGAAAAATTCAATTCTCTCACCAACACTGTGTGGGACTAGGTGCCTCTACTTGAATGGGGAATCTCCATTTATTTAAAAAGGGAAATATTTACACTATTCTAATTGTTTAGGGGTGGCCTTTCAACTGGGGATCACACAGGAGTACTTACCTACACCTGTGGAAAAGTGCTTGTAGATACTACAAGGGAAGGAAAATCTTGAGGGAGAGAGGTGTGAAAAGAATAGCAAGGAGGGTTTTGCAAATTAAATATCATAGAAGAGTTTTTTTCCTCGAAACTAGAATATACCCATAATTTCAATGAGAAGACACCATTCACATGGAACAAGGAACAAGAAACAAAAAACATAAAGTCTCATTACATTATATTCAACAGGTACATGTTCATGGACTATAGTTGAGATGGAGAGGAATTCATTAGACTACAAAATGGAAGAAAATCAGATATCTTGCATCTAGAGAGAAAATGAGAGCTAGAAAGAAACAATAACCATCCCCTCTATGTGAGGAGGTCACCTCTATTTATGTCTTTACATTGCAACCCTTCATCTACCCCCAACATGACTCTTCATAATCATATTCCACTTTTGACTTTCCATCTTCCTAGGAAGTGAGAAAATAAGTCCCCTTTTTATAAAATCAAAAGAGAATTTTACAATGCAACATAAGAAATTCACTTAAGTGAAAAAGGCAAAAATTCATGATTATACACAATGAAGGATTAGAAAAGGGGAGAGAAGGAAGAGGGAGAAAGAATGAGAATTAGGTTAAATAATTGTTCAATGAATAATCCTCCTTTAATGAAGAATCCACTCTTGTTGGCTTTCATGAAAGATCTCCAATGATGAGGCTTTGACATTTGACCATCTTGTTGAATCTCGAAATTGCAAATGATACCTTCTCAACTTCTGTGATGTGCACATGTTCCAATGTGTGGAGCCAATTCTCATGGGTGGCATTGAGATTCTTACATTTATTTAACTACTTCTCATGATTACTTACAATATTAGAGATGAAACCTCTAATTTCTACAAGGTATTATAAAGTATCACCACTGAAGGACAGAGGATCATCGATCTTTGCCTAAACAAATTCTTGAAATGAATTTTGAATATCCTTCAAATAAATGTTGTCATTGAGGAAAGGATTTCCAAGCTCATGCATGTTTGTTCTGAGATCATGTAGAACGGGATTTCAAGTTAGCAATGGCCTCTTTAAGAGCATCACACCTCTAGGTTATAGTATGAAACCAAATGGGAGACAAGTTCTCTGAGGTGGATGAAAACACATTTAATCTTACCAAGGCATGAGAATAAAAATTATTGAAATATTTCACCAATGAGAAATTATCCTCTCAAGGACCTTATCTTTCTTGAGCTCTACTTTAGTCTTCTTGATTTTTCAACTTTTTGTTCGAGAGGAATGTGAATAAATAGATAATCTCAAAAGAGAGAGCACTCCCTTTTTCCATGATCATGTTCACCCATTGGTCACAAGCCCTCCCTTGTAGTGTGAATACATGAGCTTGTTTGAGGAAGTGAGGATCGAAGCCAGAAATAGGATACATTGCTTCAATTGGGGGCAAGGATGATGAATCAGGTTCAAGAAATGATTGCATATATGAAGACAAAGTCCTCACATGCTCTTCTAGTTTCTAATGGTTTGTTTTTATTCCTCATTCCTTGTAAGGATCCAAGATGAAGACTATTTTAACAAGTGAGCATCACCCTCATGAGTAGTTTTCCCTAAAGATACTCTTCTCATTTCATAGTCATTGGGTGTCATTTCCTCCATAGGCTTGATGATCATCATATGTGCAGCCTCTACAAACTGAGCTCCAGAAGCCTCAGTGAAGAATATAGAGTTTTTTTGTGCTTTCTTACTTCTCTTGGTCTTGATGTACTTCGAGATGGCCTCAAAGTTGGGTGCCACTTCTTGTTGTAATTTTCTTGACCCCTCTCCAAGAAAATATTTGATCCATGAGAAGGGATCGAAAGGAGCATAAAGGAGATCGAACACCTCAAGTGCTTGATAGGAAACCAAAGCATGACTAGGATTGGCTGGTTCAACCACCTATGCATTGACAATTGGATCTACCATATGCTCAAGGAACTACAAATGAACTATCTCTTCTTGTTCAAGCTACTCAACATGTTCCCTTATGACTTTAGATCTCTTGTACACCCCCACTGAGGGATATGTTTCTTCAACTTCTACAAAATTCCTCTTTCTAGATTGAGATGAGCATGTGCTTTCATTGGATTCTTTGTAAGATGTGGAGAGAGAAGATTACATCGATAAGGTAATTAATATACTCTTTTAATGCAAGTTTCCCTCCTCTTTTTATACCAATTTTTAGACCTTTAGATCACATGTATTATTATCTCTTTAATGTCTCCAGACTCAATGATATGCAATGAGATGGGAGAAGGAGATGCATATTATGTCACTTTTTACTCAGGATCAAAAAGATTTGAATCATCATCAGGAACACTTTGATCAAACAAATCAAATTAGAAAGAGTTCAGTTGTTTAACTAACATCCTCATGTATTCCCTTTTTCTGACTCCCCAATCATCAGCACAGTTGACCAAGAAGTCTTCAATTTGAGGAATGTCATGCAAGCTGGGTAACACAAAGGACTCATGATTTGTTCTGATATCAAAGTTATCCCTAGCCACATAGGATTCCATGTTGAATGAAATAATTAAGGTCTCAATGTTTGAATAATCAACCAAATTCTTACATGAATAAATTCCCAATGAGATGGGAAAGGTGACACCCTTTTTTCTTCATAGCCTTACATTCGATATGAACCTGATCTAATTTCCTGCAAAACTCAATCAAGAGAATCTTATGGCTTGGGTACCTCGGAAACCTAAGAGGGACAAGGTCAAATCCACTCACCTTGAGGTAAGTGAATGTCGAGAATTATGTGAATAACCCCCCACACCTTGTGATACTTCCACTACTTCAGGTAAAAATTCTTCATTCTATATCTCCTTTAAGCAACTTGATGAGGTACATAGTGAATGTTTCATTCACTCTTGTGAAATGTGAGTTTCTCTCCCTAAAACTGAATTACCGATACTTTTCAAATGTGGGGGCCTTCTAAGAAAGAGAGATGTCATGAAAAGGCCTTGTGTATGAGAGAGCATACACCAAATAAGAGGTCATAGTGAACCTCTTGGTGATGAAAAATACTTCAATTGCTTGTGAATGTTGTCTTTGATGATTTGACCCCAATCAATCATTTGATTTCCTTCAGTGACCACCAATAAGAATCATGTCATCCATTCATGGAAATCCCTTGTATGTTCTTCACCCATCACTCTATTCAGGAGCACAATTGCATCATAATATGCCTCGTGGAATTCACTCTATGATAATGTCTTGGGCATCTGAAAATGTTTTCTTCCCTTCTTAAGCCATGATCCAATTGCAATTCTTAAAGATAGGAATCATTCTTTAACCATTATTGGGATGAAAAATATCATGTGATGATTATTGTTGGAGCTCAAACTTGCACCCATGTCTCAGATCTGGTAGAACCGAGTCATTTAAAACAACAATGGAACCATCTCTAAGTTAAGGGACCTTGAGCACTTGAGATGGATCTTTGGAGAAGGTTGGTTCCTCTACCTATTTCTATAGCTACTGCTACTCCTAATGCTAGAAGGGAAGTCTAAGATAAAATGCCAAGGGACCAAGGATAGAAGGATAATAGAAAGGAAAACTAATTAAAAGGGAGGTGATAGTATCAGAAAAGTTGGATGAACACTATTTGTTCTGAGTGAGAACTAAGGAGAAAGCACGAAATAAGGATAGGCACATGTAGCACAAACCAAAATTCATTTACACCATTGACTTCATGAAACACAACCAGAAAATGGAATTGTAAGGTATTTAAAGTGACACAGCAAGCATACAATGTAAAAGAGAGGTAAGGAAGAAGAATATAAAATGTTAAGACAGAAAATAGTCACAAAACGATGCTTTTATTACTTCCAGGTATTCACAGTTGGTTACAATGGCATTTGAAGGCTGATATTCATATGCACGAACTATATCTAGAGGTCTACGACTCGGAATGTAGAAATAAAGAATCCTTAACAAACACTAAAGTATGCAAAATGTCCAACCCTTTACAATGAGTCGAGCTCTTACATTTATAGATAAATCCATGAGAGAAAAGAGGAGGGAAATCTAATTTAAAAACTCAACCACGAGTAATGATTGCCTACAAATCTACTTATAAATATGTCAATTCCATTTCTCCATGTTTGTTTGGCATGCTGGAGAAGAAAATGGGTGAGATCTTGAAGTGGATTGCGTGGTTAAAGTAATCAGATATACTCATTAATGACGTGAAAGATTTTATAGTCTCTCACTTACCAAATCCAACTAAAATTTGAATTTGTATAGTCTATCATGTATCCCATGTTAGATACTTTCCAAAAATTCTAGGCACGCAAGGATCTAAGTACTGGAACAAAAATTATAACTGTTAGAGGATCTACTGTGTAAATTGGACACGCAAGACACATTATGTCCACTAATTGACTAAAAGGTCAGCCAACTGTACATATCCTTTGTCATTTTTTCCACGTGTCACTTAGTGGTTTATTATAAGGATTTGGTGCCCTATTGGCGTGGTTTGATTAGTTGTGTGTAGCACACTCAAGCTTGTCAGATGATGATGTGGCACAGGGGAGCGCAGAAGAAGGTGCAAAGGCAGGAGCACAAAATAATGAGGTGCGAAAGGAAAACAAAGGGAAGGCTCGTGTAAAGGTGACACGTGGGAAAGGAAATGGGAGAAATACCCAAGGAAGGAACATATGGCCAAGGTACAACTATTACAAAGTAATTTGCAAGGGGTGTGTGAGAGTGTCAGGGACTTAGTTGGATTAGACAACAAATCTATGGCACGCGCGCAGGGTTTCTAAACTGCAGGGAAGATTTTGAATGCATGAAGGGTGCGCGTGACGGAAAATGGAACAAAGGGGAAAAGGAAAATGAAAGGATGAAGCAAATGAGGAGCGTGCAAGGGCACGTGAGGAATCTACAACCAAGACTGTGTCAAAGGAGCAAATGAGGTATGTGCAACTTGCAACATAGAACCACAGAGCTAGAATGTAAATAAAAGTTGTCCAATAACTAGGGGATTTATTTGGATAACAATTACCATGTTATTCTGGGTGGGAATTTTTAATCATTGTGATATTTCTTTTGGGGTGATAACTGCAAGTAGAGAATTGTCTTCGGCGAAGATAGTCCTCATGACAAGATCATAGTGCCTCACATAGGTTATGACTGGCTCAGTGCCTTACATAGAGAGTGGATGTCCTCCTGCTTTAAAAATTCCTCTAGTGAAAAAATTCTCCTTGACAGGCCCTCTTGGTTCCCTTAACATTCTAGTCTTCAAATCGTCTAGGTTCAGGTGTGACACATCATTGTTCTTACATTTGAGTAATCGGTGACTAGAGTGGAAATTGGCTCGAATCCAGTGTACTTGATCATTATGATGGCTAGAAATATAGAGGGAATAGGGTGATGTAGGTGTGTGTGAAATTTACTCTTTTTTGTAAATCACACCTCAACCTTAGTTTCTATTTTTAGCCAATTTTCCCAGTTTTCATGTTTTACAGTTTTATGAGTTCTAGACTTGGAGGATTGCATCAAGGTTTCAAAATTGATGTTCCTTTATAGTCACAACTTACTATTTTTAGTAATTATCATAATCCAACTTACTAAAAATATAATTATTCCTTTTGGGTGTCTGATTGAGCTTAAATTTGTTTCATTAGATTAGAAATTTTAATGTAATTACATGCTCCAATGTTTTAGGTATTTTTTATCTACATAATTTCCAAGATCTAAAAAATAAAGTTTTTTATCTAAAATTTTCAAAGGTATATAGTAAAAAAATTATGAGATCAATTGAAATTAAATTTATATCATCATCAAGGCATTCAGACAAGCAAGCTACAAGAAAAATTTCATGGAAAACAGAGCAAAGATCAAGGAGATATGAGCAAATTTGTGGTTTTGGCAATGGGGTTTCTAGAAATTTTTAAGGCATACCAACGACAATATATGGAAATGAAATATGAAAAATGACTCAAAAAATGGTTAAGTGTTTTTTATAAACTCATATGCCCTCACTAAACTGGTTAACTCACCCCTTAGCCCACATGTGACTCACTTTGCTTAACCCGGGTTAACTGACATAAAAGGGTGGGTTAAAACTTACTAAATGGGTCTCGAATGTCCCCATGTCCCTTACCACATTTAGTAAGGTAAAAAGGGACATCAGGGGATGAAAATTCACCATGGGAGGAGGCATCAATAGAAGAGGGAAAAACAAGCAAGTTATGAAGTTGAGAGTGCAAGCATAGTGAGCAGGTTGAAGGAAAAAGTTGTGAAGTAGAGTGTGCAAGCCTAGTGAACAAGTTGAAGGTTTTAAGTGAATAGAGAGGGGTTCTCATGTGGTGGAACATTCTAATGTCACCCATGTCCATTTGGTAAGGGGAAAAAGGTACGGCATGGGTGTGAAAATGCACCAATGTTTTGGTTCTCGTGGGGAAGGGGCCAGGTTTGAACTATGTGTTGAAGACCTCTTTCTAACACTTAAAGTTGTCATTTAAGTGAAAAAAAAAATCCCTCCATGTGATGGAACATTCTGATTTCTCTCTTGTACATTTGGAAAGGATAGAAATGGACAGCATGGGTGTGAAAATGCACTAAAGGTTTTTTCTCATGGTGAAGCGGCAAGGTTTGAATTGTGTGTTGAAGACCTTTTTCTAACATTTGAAGTTGTGATTTAAGTGATGAAAATTTCCCTCCATATGGTGGAACATTCTAATGTCCCCTATGTCCCTTTGGCAAGGGGAAAAAGGGACATCAACACCTCATAAGTGTACCTAGATTCTATCCATCATGAGGAAGGGGCCAAATAAAGTTGTGACTGGATAACACCTTCCTAACACCTCAAGTAAGCATTTAAGTGATGCAACCTTCAAAAAACAATATCTCACCATGATGGCACATTATAGTGTTCCCCATGTCACTTTTGACTCTGGTCAAAGGGAAAAATTGACATCAGGTGTCTCTAAGTGTGAAATTACCACTTTTGGAAGCTTGCCTTCATCATTACACTGCTAAAAATAGTTTGTCAGAGTGTCTTCTTACCCCAAGAGATTCCCTAGGTGTTCCATAGGAAAAAATTATATTATTTTGATTGGAAAACACCTAAGGAATAAATTTCCACAAATTTTAGGACCTGTTGTTGCATCCATTTTTAAATTCAGGCCCCTTTTCAAATCTGGTCATGAGTGGTTCCTAGAAGGTCAAACTACCACTAGAGATAAATATACAATTTTGTTTAACTAAAACAATTAAAAATGTATATTTTTGAGTTGTATTCACTTTTTTCATTTAATCATCTCTCAAATATCCTTGGAGATCTAAGAATCTTCAGTTTAGTCATCACTAGGATTGGAGATCTTCATCTGCATTGCCGGGAAAAAAATTGAAAATATCATCCTTAAAATCTCTCGAAAATTTTTACAATATGAATTAAAAATTCTCATATTTCCAATGAGTATCCTATTTCTTTTCAATTTATCTTGAGGCTCCTAGTACATCTGGAATAAGCCAACTAGTTTTTTCACTGCTTCCATTTCCTTACATCATGTTACAACTAGCCCGGTGTTATATAACTTATTCCTAAACCTGATTTTTCTTGCATAAATTTACTAAAATAACTCAAATGATTTCATTTATCTACCACACAATTCTTGGATGCTTTACCTTTTCCCTAAACATGCCCAGAGGGTGCTCACCAAGTACAAAAAATCTGAAAATAGCCCTCTCAGGGCCTCTGGAAGCACTTTTCTTATCATAAATGTCTAAATAGTCATGAATAAACTTGAATAATGTCCCCTACATATGAAACACACTTGAAAATCACATTAGCACATTCCTCCTAGCCATTATGAGGGTAACACAGTGACTGATTTGGTAGGAGGATAGGTTTACATTGACCGAGAGAAGGATTTTCAAATGTGGCTTAGGTTGTCATGGATTTTTTTTATTATTATTATTCTACACATTTAGCATGACAACACTACGAAAAAGTGGTTTAAGTTGAAATCCCACCCTCAACAATTTAAATAAGGAAAATTGGTCCTGAAATGGGATGAATACCAATCCAAACCAAGGAAACATAAGAAGTTTGATGTTATTTGGAGCGACCCTTATTAGATTACAAGGATCAAGAGGAGTAATGGTTTTGAATTGGCAAATCTTGACAGTGAAATCTTGTTTATCCTAGTTAATGGGATTTTTCTCAAGCCCTATTTCTAAATATTTCTCTCCCTCCTTATACAGTTGTAAATATGTTTCTTCTCCCTACCTTTTTTTATTGTTCGTGTTTTCCTGGCCCCGGTTTTTATACTATTGGTGTTTGTTGCTCCTAATTTGTGTTATCATTCGTTTTGCCCATTTTTGTCAAGTCTAAACTGCTAAAAAAAATTGGTGGGGACTATGTGTTTCCCATTGAGCCACATGGTCAAATCTCTCAATCTTCAATGATTGCAGTATAATTTTTTTATTTTAATTGTCTTCAAGTGTGCGCTTGCAACCTTACAATTTCCTTATTCATCCACTAAGAAAATGAGTTTACCCATACATCTTTTGTTTCTCTGTTGAAAACTTGTGGATTATTTTTAACATGTTTTAGAGTTTCAGGTATAGAGGCACATGTTTACAAATCAATTGACCACCTATGGGAAGGAGAACTTGAGATATAGGTAATTGATAGCTATCTTGGGGCACCAAGAAAATTCAAGGCCACTGCGGTTTCCTTGCAGAAAAGGATAAAGTTGTGGGAATTCTAGGAATTTTTTCAGAGTTTTACACTGAATCTATTCACAATGGATGCACAAGGTAATTGGTTCTCACAACTAACAAGTAGATACCCCCTTTAATTCACCAAAATGTTGCCAAAATATCACCCATGTTTTTTTAAACAATGTATTCAGTTTTCAAACTAAAGCATTTTTGTTTGGAAAACTATGGAGCAAAAAGAACTTAGTGTTTTGTAAAAAGAAAGAACATATTTTTTGGTAGGTCCACCTAACCCGAAAAACAAAGGTTCAAGAGCTCTAAACATAGGCAGCTCTAGAAAAAATGTCTGCGAGGAGTTGTAAAGTCTTCCGTAGAAACCAGTCGCGGAGTTGAAGTTAGTGTTCTAAAGATCAAAAAAATATGGTGCATCATGATTTTGTAAGGTCCATGCTACAAAGAGAATTGACCACAAAGTTATTCTCTATGAAACAAATCAATAGGGTTGTGCACCACCATAGCATATGAAAGGTTGAGTCCACCATGGCATGTAAAATATTGAGTTCATCGTGGAGAAAAGGAACGAAGTAATTTTATGTTCCATAGGATTGCAAGAACCTAGTGTTCCACGGGTTTTAAAACCTACTCAACAAAAGTTAAAGACCATGGAGCAAAACAATAAATATTTGTGATGAGATAGATGTCACAAAATGAAAGGAATGCCATCGAGTTTCCAAGCTCCACAAAGTAAACAAAATTCAAATTTCAATGATCACCCGCCGAATGAAGGAGCAAGTAGCTGCATGAGAAAGGAATTCCACAAAGGATTTAAATATCGCTCAAAGCCATGAAAGACCATGAAATCAATGATAAGACCACGGGTGGTAATAATAAGTCCACAAAGGAAGGAAATGATGAATAAGAATCTGTCATACAAAGGATTTTTTGTGATGATTTCGGGACTGGTTTATGTTCATATCTTTTAATCCAAAGCTCCATTTTACACAAGTAGTTTTAATACTAAAATTGCACTTATTACCTTCTTTCATGTCCTTTCCATAATAATTATCTATTTTCTACAAATTAGCTAACATTCTCCTTCTAATTTGTTAATTAACAACCTTTCGTTAATTAGCTAACCCTTATCCCATTCTGGATTCTAATGAATGACCTTTCATTAGTTATAATTCAATTCTAAGTGGTTAATTAAATATTATTAATTAATTGCCTTCTATTTTAATCAATAAACCCCCTTTTATTGGTTAAATACCCCTCTTAAATCCTCCAAATCATATTAATTTCCCTCTAAATAGCTTGTATATAGCTTATCCTAGCCTATTAATTAATCTTATTTGATTAATCAAACATTTCCAACTCCTATGAATTGCACATCCTTTGTTAATTCTCATAAAGTTCACATCCTTTATTAAGCATGCTTATCCTTTGCATTTCTTCATTGGGCTTTGTCCCACATCCACCAAATTGCAAGCCTTGCCCAAATAGAAAAGTTATATAAAGGAACCTCCTCCTTCCCTCTCAACTTACACCACACTTTGATTAGTGAAAAATATAGGCATTTTGATTCGAGCCATTCTCCATTGTTGGAAATAGCTTCTCCATCTCTTGCATCCATTCTCTCAAATTGAGTAGCATGGGAAGATCTAAAAATGGCCTTGTAGCCATTTCTTGGTGAGATCTCACCCTCATTATTGAGACAAACAAAAAATCAATTTGATTTATAAATCATCTAATTAGGTTCATGTTTTAAGTGGTAATTACAAAAGAGTAGGAATGGCTTAGCATTTGTTTGTTTTATCATGTTTATTCATTGAAGAAGTTATTTTCCTCTAATCTCTTATCATGATGTTCTTGTTTGATTAATTTTTCTTTGAAACTACTTGGTGTTAGTTTCATTTTACTTAGCATAGTTAGTTTTACATGTAGACATATGGCACACCTGGTGGCACCTACCCCATTGTCTCAAGCATTTTATTTCAATCTTTGTTGATTTCAGTTTCAATTTTGGCTAACCTTTATTTATGCACATGTTAAATAACTTGAATTCCTTGATGTATTTTATTAACTTTACATGTGTAGAGTCTTTCTACATGTAACAAAGGAGATGGACTATTGCTAAATTTGGGTTAAGGTGGCAAATTTTTGACCTTTTTGAGTTTTTCTATGTCAGAATCATGTGTTCATGACATCATACCAGAGCCCCGTGTTGGTGTGAAGTTATCCCACGCTACTTGTCAGATCCCGTGCATTACTATTGTTCCGACCATGGTAATGTCACTAGGGTCACACTACTATTATTTTGGCCACGTTATTTTGATACTTTTTTCTATCAATTTATTCTCTATCTGAGACCTGCATTAGTGTGAACCCTACCCCATGTTACTGTTTCACTGGTTGCGTTACTGTCATTCTATGTTTTTTCTAGTTTGTGTTTTATCTTAGATCTATGGTAGTGTCACTAGGGTTATGTTATATCATCTATTTGGCTGCATGTTATTTTTTCTCTACTTTCCTTCAGTTTGTGTTTTGTCTCAGACCCACGTTATTGTGTTTGGGTCGTGCTACTATCACTAGGGTTGCGCTATTGTTCTTCTAGCCATGCTCACTATCTAAAGGCTCATGTTAGTGTGATTCCTTTTGAAATTTGGGCTCTATTGTTTTCAAGGTTTGTAGGATTTCTCTTTGATATTTCTAACATTTTGTATGTTTTTAATGCTAACTTCTATTTGTAAGGTGTTTTGAATCATTTCTTTGCTAACTTGTTTGATGATTTTTATTGAAGGTCGTGCTTTCATATTTTAGGATAGATTTGTGTATGATCTTCCCTTGCACCTTTTAGGTGATCTTGGGAATCAAAAATACTATAATATTTCTTACATTTACAAATAATTTCATTAAATTCATGGTTAAGGGAATGAATAATAAATGGTTAAAATGAGTTGTCTAGTCCTTTGATTCATAAGCTTTCCCATTTTCAATATATTTGGGTTACTTGTTGTGTATGATCTTCTCTTGCATCCTTATGACAATCTTAAGAATCAAAAACAAAATTTAATCCTCTTTCATGATGTTTTAATCTTATGGAAAATTATTAACTTTCACGTGCAGGACCAATACTCACTTGTCAAAGAAAAAGAATCTAAACCCATAATAATACAGTTTGTTGTAAGTTGTCAATGGTGTACAAAACCACATTAAGATCAAAAGATAAAAAAAACACACCACTTTATTCAAAACATTGTATTTGTAGGTTCGGATAAGAGCTACGACTCATTTGCTTTAACTGGGAGAAGTATCTTGGCATAAGCCATAAAACTAATTGTGAGGATTACCCCATGAACGCCAAAGTAGTCCACACCTTGAGGGAACTGGTGGATGAAATGGGAAACTAGCTACCCTTACCCACTTGACTAGTTTAAACCCCTATGAGATAAGCTTCAAGCTACCTGTATGAGTGCCTCATTCATTAATGTGATTGTGGGGTAGTGGTCCACCTCTCTAGGAGAAATCCTATAAGTGTACGTACCTCTCTTAGGTAGGAATTTGAGTGTTGCGAAAAAAAATAGGAAACCATTTGGCATTGGGGCCAACCTTACCTTTATCCAACGTGAATCTCTCACAAAGAACTTTTTTTGGAGTCAAAACCTTGTTAGTTCAAATAAGGGGAGAGTCCATTGAATTTTGAGCCTAGTGTTATTCATCACAATATTTACAAAGTGTTACTTTGTCCTAGTTTTTCACTTGTCCTAAGACAAAGAGAAACTCTGCCAAATTTATGCCAAGTATTTTTCATCACCACTTGGTCTATACTCCTTTGTTTTCTTGTTTCCCTTTTGGGACAAAATAAATAATACATACGAAGTGTTACTCAATATTGTGTCCACAACTTTTGCACCCGCTTACATCCTTCCTTATTGTGACTGTGATAGTAAGCATTGAAAGTGTGTTGGTACATCCTCAAATCTTGAGTAGCCTTGTCTTGATACCCACATCAAGATGTCTCATTATAGCTAGGTCTTGCTCATCATTGATCTTCCTTTGAGGTGTTATGTTTCTCACATCATCTCAATACAATTTTGATACTTACATCTTGTTTTTCATAAACTTGATATAAGTTTCTAGATTGTATTGTTATGCTGCTCACACATTAGTCAACTCCTTGGTATACTTTGACCTTAGTTCCTATTACAAACATTTCCTTGAAGTTTGAAAAGTGTTTTTGTTACTGTTTTTTGCATCATAACAATATTATTTTGATACTAATATCTTACTTTTCCGCAAAGCTTGATTGATGTATCCAAGTGGTTTTGTTGTGCACACTCACATTTGTAACTTCCACGTTTTGGGATTTAGGCCTTGTTTGTATTCTATACTTTTTTTAGTATACCTTGACTTGAAAGTCATTCAACCCATTTTTAATACTTATGTCTTGTTTATTTTAAAACTTGATTTAAGTGTTGACATTGTGTTGATCATTTTTCGTCAACCTATCATTGAGACACATTTTACATAGGGATTAGTTTCTTATAGATTGGATTTGTGTGCCAAACTTACATGATTATGCCTTATGATCTTTCATCTTGTAGACTTTTTTCCTAGGAAAATCCTTTGATCCTTTGGTTCTTTATTCTTTTCCATTAGGACATTATTTAGCCATTGTTGGACATTCTTTGAAACCTTTATAGATTGTCACACTACTTGATTTTTCCTAGGTTCATTGTAGTACTTTTACACATTTTTCAAACCTTAGGTAAAAACATTTCCTATCAAGCAACTTTTGAGACAATTTGAACATTGGAAAATTTTCCTTTGAAACCTTTTGTGTTGCTAAATTTTGATCAACCATTTTGACATTTACACTTACAACTTGTTGTCCAAACCTTGTTGGATTATCAAAATTGTGTCATCAATATGTTTTGTTTTCCTTAGATCCCCTTTGAGAAAATCACACAAGTATCCCCTTTTTGTTTGTAAAATGTCTATTTGATTATCATTATGATGTCCCGAATTGACATGGAACTTCATTCCATTTATAAGGAGTTCAATCATACTATCTAGGTCTAGGAATTTAGACCTAGTGATGCCAATCAATGATTAACTATCACATGGTTCCTCACACTTACGACAATAAGGAACCTAGGTTTTGGAATTCACATCAAAATATGCCCATCATGACTAAACCTCAATTGGTTCTTCACACTAGAGAACACATTCAGTTACCCCTTTCCCCACCTTCATCTCATAGTCAGTGGTATGATTCTGATGATTCTAATCCATGTTATTCTTTTGATTCCCCTCAAATCACATGATTATTCTAATCCAAACTATTCTTTTGATTCCTCTCAATCTTTTGATTATTCTAATCCAAACTATTCTTTTGATTCCCCTCAATCTCCTGAGCCTCATCTGATCAAATTCTAATGAATCCACCGAAACAATGTTATTCTCCTCTTTGTGTCACCACAAATTCTTCCCATCGATATCTATAATTTTTAATTCTAAGTTTTGGTCCAAACTATCTTTCAGGACCCCCTTTATTCACTCTCAAGTCTCTTTGAAGCTTCAGTTCCTCCAATCAAATTTAATTTAACTAAGGAATAACCTTTATCATTCACCTCAAATGACCTCTTCATTCATCGAAGATATCCATGTGACTCAAAATTCCTCTAATCAGTCATCTAAATCGACCCATATGTCATAATCTACTAACTTTCTACATGATCCTATTTATCTACCTGCACTATGTCATCTTCTAGGAAAACCAATACCAACATATTTCAAATCCACATCTTCTTCCACTTGCGAGATGTCATAAATCCAAATACTACTACGTCTCTTAAGTCATATTCTTCTATCAATCTAAATATATTCCCTCTTCATCCCTCGAGCCCTTTTAACCATATTTTATGTTATCATCCTTATCAATCTTCTGAATACCAATGATTACGTCCACATAGAATAATTCACAAGTAATGATGTGCTAAGATATATTTTTAAAGAATTATCCAATTCATCGGTGGACACAATAAGTTCAAACCTTATCCTCATCTACATCATCAAACATCTTCTAAATCTTCCACACTTGTTGGGCCTTTTTCTTCCAATCAACCTACCATGTTAAAACAACAACGAACCATACCAATTTATTTCTTTCAGAATGAAGAAGGGATCAAAGAATTCATAGGGCTACATGATGAAATTCCTCTAAAGGATCATGAGCAAGGATTCTCTTTTGACCTTGATGCATTCATGTATTATAGGGAAGAAGTCTAAGTCCTTTAATAAGAAAACAGAGAAATATCCTAAGATTATCAAACTTTATCCTCCTCTTACTCTTCCATCTTCACATTCCCCATTACATCAAGAAACTCATGGGTCTATCATTGATCCATAGTCATATCTTTTCATCACCCCATCATTCTTTACATATCACAATTATTCAATCACAATATTTCCTTGGGTCACCTCCTAATAGCCCATAATATTTTTCTCTATGCGGGCCACCTCCTACTAGCCCTCCATCTTCTATTTTTGGGTCACCTCTAGGCATCCCATTATCTATCTATTGGGCCTCCTAGTAGTCATCATTCTACCTCTTAGTAGCCCCTCATCTTCTATACTTGGGCCACGTCCATCCTAGTATACACCTCCTTTGTCTTCTATCTATAGGACACCTCCTGGTAGCCCATTTTATTCTATACTTGGGCCACATCATAATATCCATTCATATTTATCCATGGCTCACTTCCTAGTATCCCATTATCTTCCATCTTTAGGCCACATCCTAGTAGCCCTTCGTCTTCTATATTGTGGATCACCTCTCGGTATCCCATCCTCTTCAATCCTTGGACCATATCCTTTTTTTTCCATCATATCATCTTTGTATCAAAAATGTTGGCAAGCCCACTATCATCCCTACCATTCCTCATCATCAGTCTTAAACATACACTTTCTTCTCCCACTTCTCAGGATCAGAAAAATCATGCATTACTTGGTATGGAACATAAACAATTTCTTCATCAAGATAAGATCAAAAATCTAAATAGCTTCAAAGATTCAAGCAAATCCAACATTTACAAAGTCTAAAATCAAATGTGATTAAATAATTCAAAGCAATGCAGCCATCAAGTATGGTGCAAAGTTCATAAACCTATGGATATGGAACTCAAGCTCCCACATACAAAATCCATGTTCTAAAGATAAGTCAGCAGTCACTTATAAAATATGATCTCACTACGGTCATCGAGATTGGAGATAATATGACTCTTGATAAGCAAAAACTCCTAGTCTCCCTTATTAAAGAAATCACAAACATTAGTTTTGGATCTTATCACGCCGAGTGACATTGCTTGGTCCCAATTTCAAAAATACAAAAAAATGAGAAAACATTAAAAATTACAAAAAAAATCAAAGGTACAAAGATCAAACATTGCAATCAGGTATTACATACACATGGATGTTCTTTCTTCCCTTTCTTTCATTCGTTTGTAATTCATCCACCATATTCATCCCTTCGATGATATTTTGTTTTCATCTATTAACGTACTCATTTTTGTGACATTTATCTATATATTATCTGTTTGAAGTTGGTATTTCATCACTTTGGTAAATTAAAGAATGACTAGCCTCTTAGAGATCCTATCATTATCTACATCTAATAAACTTGTTGCGAAGAACTTTTGGGTATATTTATTAACACTAGCCAATGTCATCATCACAATCACTTCCACATCCTTCCATCAAGCCATCTATGGTGTTTAGCCACTCATCAAAACAATTGAGAGATCTAAAATAAATTTCGGAAAGTAAAAAATCAATCAAAAAAAAAGTAAATCAATATATAATTCTCTCTTGGGGTATTTCCAGTATCTTTATTAGGGCTATGGATGCCTAGCTGGCAGTAGAGCAATGCGGTGACTAGAATCAAATACATCTCCATTGGGGCTATGGACGTCTAACTGGCAGCAGAGCAATGTATGTCTCTCCTTCCACCCTCCATTCACAAATTGAATTTCAAAATAAATCATTCCTACACATTGGCTAGTTTTTCCTCACGTGTTTCCTATCGAAGCTTATTGGCTAGATTTTCTGCATAGCTGAAAACCTAGGCAGTCACGAGATAAATCTCCCTCATTTACCAGTGAGGCTCTCATGTATGATTTGTCAATAAAATATGCTAGTATCTATTTTGGGGTTTTACTTTAACCATGCAGCTCATGAACCCTAGTTGTATAGTTTTGCAACAAGTAAGCAGTTGTTAAAGAAAGGAAATATCTAATGAAGAAAGAAATAAAAAAACATAGGAAAGAAATAGGGAAGATATGCAAACTAATCAATAGATTACATAGTTGATTGCATGCACATAGAGAGAACCAATAGATATTAACACAAAATTATAAGCAAAGGCGGATTTCAGATCTAGATCTAAAATAACACAAAGTTTATACGTAGATGTAAGACCAAAAGCTAGAAACAAAATGCACCATGACACAAAGTTCTTCGGAAATCTGCTCCTTTCTATTCCTTTACTTCACATAGCTATCTGGGATTTCAGCACAAAGTCTAGAACACAAGAATGTTTCTTACAAATTCTGTTTTTTTAACCCGAAGGTTCTTTCTCTACTTATAGGATGTAGAAGGGAAATTACAAATGGTAAACTCAACTGAATTAGAACATAAACAAGAAGTAAAGATAACATCTGACAATCATCTTCCTCTAATTCCTCTCCAAGTGGCATGCATCTGAATCCATAGTCAAACTTAAACACATTTGTCACTTAACTTATAGAATCGTTCCACACAACTTAAAGTAATGGTTTTAAAACCAACAACTTTAAAGTTTTACAATTATATCCGGGAACGTGGAAAATAGAAGAAGAAAGGTTCACTAGCTGTAACATCTACATCTTATTTTTGTTTTGATACTGAATATACTTGTCAAACACGTAATTCAAGTTGATTTCTTCTCTAGCCTCTGGAACCAACTACAAATTCAACCACTCTAAGAAGTTACTTCTCGAAGAATGAGAAGTTGCAGAATGTACTGTCATCAGCAATACGGCACTATGATAATTCTTCACCGGGAACTCCTCGTGCTATGATTATTTACTAATGCACAGCCTTTAGTTTGGTGGACGTAATCTGGAAACAAAACAACAACATAACACAAGAATACCATTGACTATGATAAGACAGAATGACGACAAATCTGAAATATCAAAATAAATTATAATATTAACATGAAACTGTTACAATCTCACCCATGAGATTCTTCAACAAGACTATGGGAGAAACTTTACAATTACACCTCTCGATGGCTTCTTCAACACACCTTTAACTGATGGCTTCCTTCGCACACTTCCTACAATATTTCTCACTACTTCTTTCTATGCTAAATGAGGGGGGTAGCCTCTCTATTTATAGAACTTACAGGCTTATCCATCTTATCTCTAAGATAGGATAAGAAATCCACTCTGACGAATCATATTCCATACCTTAACTCTTATCTGTACATGTAAGCTTATCTCTTAAGATAAGATAAACCTTATCATTTTACATGGGTTCCACATTTTTAGAATTTTTACAAATAAAATACACAAAATATTTATGACCTCACTCCTTGTCCTTATTACTAATATAATATTCTAATTCCTAATCATGTAGACCCTACTTCTCTAATTACCCAAACTTTGACATTTTAACATTACCGGACCACTTACGACAAATATTTATTTTTTACAACATTCCTATTGTACTTTGACTGTTACCGTACTCCACATTATTTGCGGCGTCGTACTGGCAGCGCCGTTATCTTCTAAGTCATGTTCCTTCAAGTTGATTTCTTCTCTAGCCTCTGGAACCAACTACAAATTCAACCACTCTAAGAAGTTACTTCTCGAAGAATGAGAAGTTGCAGAATGTACCACCATCTCTTGCTCTAGTTCCTCTCCATTTGAAACTGCTACAGTGTCGTGTCTACCATCTTCTGTATTGTCCAAAGACAAAGCTCTTTCAAATTATGTCATCTGCAACTTCAACATTTCTTCAGGAAGAGGTGTTGAACAGAGTGGCTGAGTAGAAAAGACAAATGTTGTCAGATTCAACAAAGGAACGGAAGTATCTTGTTGAGGTGCAAATAGTCGATGAAGTACTTCATGTCGAAGAAGTCAGAACTAACACCATAGCAGTATAAGTGATCCTTTCCCTTAAATGAGAGTTTTTGTGCACTTTAATCTTTTCAGGACTTTTGTTGCTTTCTCCCTCATGCTTTATTTTGAGGGAATATCTTATGCTGAGGATTCCTATGATCTGATTCATCAATGCTTCATCAAGGCAATATTCCTTTGTCAGCAACCAGTTTGAAGTATTGACCAGAACGGCGGCAGACCTTTCCTCGATCGTATGGTAACAACCTATGCTCTCCTGAAGTACAGCTCTATCTCCTCCCATACAATGGTATGCATCAAGTAACATAGGCCTATCATCTTTAAGATCCGCAAGTATCCGTGCTAATCTAAAGTCAAACACTTGCCGCACTGATAACCTGCTGAAATATTTCTTTCTAACTTCGTACTCGCTTCTGCACTTCATCCAGAAATCTTCCAACGAAGGAACATACGCGTACTTCTTGGAGATTGTCTTCCTTGCCACCCCATATAGATCGAATTTGAGTCGTGCTGGGAAGAACTCGTGTTTATACTCAGAGAATATCTCCGCTTCAATTCCTCGGGCTTTATGAATGCTCTGGCAGTTGTAACAGCCCACTATGATCAGGAAGAAGCCTATAGACTTGTGTCATTTCAACTGTAGGTCATGCATCTCCACGAGTTGTCTGCTCAACTCCATGATGACCAGTTTGTCACTTGGATATCTCCTGAAAAGCCGGTGGACCCTAAGGTATGTAAAGTCCACAAACTAGATGAAGATAGTGCCAATCTTGGACACAGCTTCTCAAGCTTCTTTTCTTACCCTATTAGCCTTTAGGTCGCCATTCAGCCTGCAAATGAATTTGTAGAAGAATCCATTGTTGACCGCCTTGTAATATTTATTGCATACAAGCACAGTAAGTTACGGATAGCACTCAAAAATAGGATCCTTAGAGAGCACACCATGTCTATCCAGCTTGGAGAAGATACCTTGTGAAGCTACTGCATATACCAAATACGAAGTCAATTTGAAGTTGTAATTCTGCCTCACATTCAAGAGCTGCTCACCGATGTTATCACTAATGATTTCTGACCAATTGATTATAGAATTTACTTTGTTGATTTCAATGGTCCTAATGAAGGCATACATCCATGAGTGGAAGTTGTTGAGCATTAGCTTTGCCATTTATACTACATAACAATTTGGTAATGTCGTCTACCTCCTATACTATATTGGATAATGGAAGAGTTCTCGGGAACTTGGATGGAGATTTGGGCTTCTTCATGTACATGTTGTTCATTATGCCTACACATTTAATTTTATGCTTTTCCCATCTGTTACCGGCATCCAGTATACTAATAATAGTCACCACCTGTCATGCTAGAATCTTCAGACAATAATTGATGAACTGTGCGTCCAGCCGGATTATTGTCTTCCCCGTAGCATCTCAAACTGATCAAGATAGGGGGGTGGTAAGACCTAGCACACTCCATGATGAATTCTGGTAAATGAGATGTGAATGGGAATGCTGAAGCTCGAATGATTCCCCTGCTTTTGACTGCACTCGTGAGAGAAGTCTTTCCAGCTCTGGATTTGTCAATCAATTCAGAAAGAGGTTCTAGACCTAGATCTGTATCTCCGATGTCAGCAAACCTGGAAGTAATGCATGGTTTTTCTGAGCTTTCTCTTTCATCTCACTTTGCCATGGTCAGATTTATCTTTGTCTGAGTAACTCTTTTTCTCTTTATTCGGTCGGAATTCTTTACAACTGGTGCAAATCTAAGGATTTCTTCGGATTCATAGGATATATTCAATGTATCTGACATCGATTTAAGCTCCCTTTCAATTATAAAATCACATGTAATGAATTCCTGTAATTAATTTAGAAAAAGACAGCAACCGGAACATGAACACTTGATTTTTAATCATAAAAATCTGCATATATAAAGCCTACTGCCCCCAAAATTTGAGGTTTTTTTTACATGTAAAACAAGCATGTATTTTGTCAACTTCACCTGAGCACCTGTACCACTATGCAGACAATTAATCAGACTTAAATCAAGCTCCTTCAAACCTAGGCACCAAACTTTGAAGCTTTCCCGGCATTGAAAACACCTTCCTCTGAGAAAAATTCCTCCTTCTTTGGGTGCAAAAATTGCCTGGGCTGCACTTCTTCGCTAAAGAATTAATTACTTCATTGATATGGCAGCCCATGCTTATATAACCTTCATCATTCTATAATTAATTATTGCCTCTCCTATTCCTAGCAATTAATTAATTAATAAACATGCTTTTCTCTTCAATTTGGGCGCCTATTTTGTGCATGCTCATGGCTGTCATTAAATAAATTAAATTTATTTAATTTTAGCTTTCTACTTCTAGTCCACTTTGACTTCACAGTATGCTTTGACCTCATGCACAAAAAATAGGAATTAATTCCATCAATAAATACTTTAAAAAGTATTTTTATTCCTCCTCTAGATGGGTCGCACTTTGTTGCATGAGACAGGGGCTGCGGTAAATAAATTAAATTTATTTAATTTTAGAATTTTATTTCCAATTTCCTTTATCCTCTTCTCCTGTGTTGACTTTTCCTCATGTTTGGGCGCCAATTTTGGAAATAGAATCAATTAATAAATACATTTAAAGCTTATCCTTGTTTTCCAATAGGGGTCACACTTTTTTGCATAGCTAATTTCTAGTTTTTAAAAGTCAATTTCCAATGGGATTATTCACCCTACACCGCAGCTCCAAAAATTCCATGATCCACTTAAGCTGTTTGAATTTCATAATGGGATTTTTTACCCTACAAGGCAGGTAAGAAATTCCCATCAATGCCTTAAGTGATTTTTTTCTTTTATTTCACAATGGGAATTTTCACCCTGCAAGGCAGGTAAGAAATTCCCACCTACATGCTACCTCTAATTTTCCCATTATGACTTAAGTGACCTTGCTCCCATAGGAAAAAGTACCCTGTTAGGCAAGGACACAGTTCTCACCTTCTTGCTGCTACCAAAAATCCCATTGTAGCTTAAAACCTTCTTTTTCCAAAAATGTGACCTGCCCAGAAGAGGCCTTTTTGTGCACGACTTCATCTTTTTAGAGAGAACCAGACCTCCTGTGGAAAATTCCTTCTTGCATGATGTATGTAGATGATCTCCAGATACTCCAAGGAAAGAAAACAAACTGAACTGGCAAAGGAATTTGACCTAGAGAAATTTCACAGAAAACAAAACGAGGAAAAAGACCAAAAATGCAAAACGTTGCTAGAAGTCGTTGATAAAGCCCAAGATTCATTCTTGGTGGAAAACCTTACTGGTATATGGGAATATTAACATGTAAAACCTTAACAAGGTTAAAACGGAGCACAATTTACCTCAAACTGGGCTTAAAATAATTAAATAAAAATTTCCCCGCAGACAAACCCCAACAACAGGATAAAACAAGTTTGGGCATCTAGGTATTTGTCAAAATTGGCTTATATGGACTCTCTAGGAATATCTTGACATAATACAGACATTTTCTGGCAATTAAAACACAAAACGACCCATTACTTTACAAATATGAAATTTTTTTACGTAGGGTAGTCTCAAATTTTAGGATGAAATCTGGGGGACACCATTCGGCTCCGTTTGTGGACATCTTTGCCTCTGTCAAAATGATAAGGGTAAAGATGAGATCCCAGCATCTCTGGTTTCATATCTTCTCCTTGGGCTCAGGGTCAGGCAAACAAAAACATCACAACACAGAAAAATAAGGAAAAAACAAACAAAGTTTTATTTATATACATACAGGTTTTACCCTGCTTTCTTTTTATGTCTGGAACAGCTTCAAGTGTTGCTCATTGAAAGGCAATGGCAATTCAACTCCATCATGATGAGCAAGAATGAAGTTATCAGCTCTGACGATCCTTTTAATCACAAAAGGCCCTTTCTATAGTGAATTGAATTTCCTGTGCATGCCTTTTGTTTCTCTTCTTTTGTCCCATAAAAGGACCCAATCATTGATCTCAAACTTTCTTTCCCTGGCCTTTTTTTCGAAGATCACCTTTACCTTCTTTTAATGCTCTGACAATCTATCTGCGACTTGAGCTTGTACCTCTCGCAATTCAAATAGATACATTATCCTTTTTTCAATAGCATCATTGAATGTAGAATCCTCTAGGGCTCTAGAAAGTTATAGGGCAAGAAATTCCAAAGTAAGAGGAAGCTATGTGTCTCTTCCATATAATAGCTGAAATGCGGACATGCTTATAGCCCTCTTTGGTGTAATCCAATCTGCCCATAATGCATCAAATAACTTCTTATGTAAAGTTCTTTGATTTTCAATTACTAGCTTTCGCACGATAGTCACCAAATTTTTATTACTTGATTTAGCATGGTCATTCCCTTGTGGATAGTGGTTGGAGGAATGTACTAGTTGGATCCCATGTGTGTAGAAAAAATCAACCAACTCCTCAGAAGACAAATTTGGAGCGTTGTCTGCCATTATTTTGTTAGGTACGCCAAACCTGATAACAATATTTTCCTTTATAAAATTACACACCTCTGTGGAAGTGGCGTTCTTAATAGGAATGGCTTGTACCCACTTATTGAAATAATCAGTAGCGGTCATAATATAATGATGACTGGCACTAGAGGCCAGGTTGAGCATACCAATAAAATCCATACCCTATTACTGGAAGGGTTCTTCAATTACATTTGGTTTTAAAGGTAATGCAGGTAATTTTACATGCCCAACAAAGTGTTAGCATGCTTGGCACTTAGACACCAACTCTGTGGTATCTTGAAAAAGCGTGGGCCAGTAATACCTTGCTCGGAGGATCTTGCTAGCAGTGACTCGAGCTGAGAAATGACCATCGCAAGCCATGTTATGAAATTGTTTTAAGAGCTGATCCTACTGAGCTTTATCTACACATCGGAGAAACACACTATCAATTCCTCTTTTGTATAAACCATTGTCCCAAAGAACAAAATATTTGGACTTTAGATTAATAGTACGTTTCTCTTTTTGAGAAAGTTGATCCAGGCATTCTCCATAAGTAAGAAAAAAAGTGATGTTACTGTACCACTCTTCTACCAGATCTATAAAAAGGACCACAGGAAAATCTTGATCTACCTCTGGCGTTGTTGCTTTCATCTTAGTCATCAATTCACACAGGCCTCTTCCTCAAACTAGATTTGTAGGTTTGATATCGAGTTCATATTCTTAAACTTTTTTTCACCCATGTTCCTCTTAAACCCTAACTCTTGTTGGGGTGAGAATAGATTTCACTGCAGTATCTGGAACCAAGACCACAGTATGTGAGCAAATAATAGTACCTAAATGCCTTACACACCTTTACCACTACATATGCATGTTTTTCTATCAAAGTATATTTAAACTCATAAGCTTTTAGAGGCATGCTCATGGAAGCAATCGGAGCTTCTACATCTTCTTAATTCTTCTGCATCAAGATTGCTAACATGGTGTGTTCGGAGGAATGACAGTAGAGAATAAATTCTTTACTAAATTCAGGTGAAACCAAGACTGGGGCTTTTGACAGGGCCTCCTTAATCTTCTCAAACACTTCCTTCCCTTCGCTGCTCCATTTGAAATCATGTGTCTTCTTCATCATATTTGAAATATGACAAGTTAGCTCAGCAAAGTCAGGGATGAATCTCCTGAGAAAATTAACTTTACCAAAGAAAGAGTGAACCCATTTTTTGGATGTTGGCAATGGAAAAGTCTGAATAGATTTGACACGTTCCGGATCTATCTTAGTTTCCTTCCTTTGAGACAATATGCCCTAGTAGCTTTCCTTCTGTTAACACAAAGATAGATTTCTTAGGGTTTAGAGAAATACCATGTTTATGGCATTGGATGAAAACCTCTTCTAGATTTGAAATGTGTGCTCTTCTATTCTTGGAAAAGACTGTAAGATCGTCGAGGTACACCACTATGCTTACATCCTTGAGATGAGCAAATGCTAAATCCGTAGCTCTTTGAAACGTAGCTCCAGCATTGATCAAACCAAAAGGCATCTTCTGATAAGCAAAAGTTCCCCAAGGTGTAATGAACGTCATTTTATATTGATCTTCCTCAACCACCTTGACCTGATTGTAGCCTGAGAAACCATCAAGCATGGAAAGCATTTCAGATCTAGTAACAACTTGCAGAGGGTGATCCATGATGGGGATGGGGTAGTTATCTTTTAATGAGGTTTGATTAAGATTGTGAAAGTTAGCGCACAATCTAATCTCACCACTCTTCTTTCTCACAGGAACTATGTTGGCTAACCATTCAGAGTGATATATGGGATAAATTATCTTTGCATCTAAAAGCTTATAGATTTCTACAAAGATAGTTCCTGAAATAGTAGGGTTATGCCGTCGTAGCTTCTGTTTGAAAGGATTTTGTTCTGGTTTTAATGGGATATAGTGTTGAACTTCCACAGGTTGATATGTCTTTAGATCCTAGTAAGACCAAGCAAAAACATCCATGTATTTCTTAAGAAGCTTTATAAAAGTTTCTCTTTCTGCCTCTGAACAACACTTCCCTAGATTTACTAATTTGGGATTATTGATTGCTCCCAAATTTAGTAACTATGTATCAGAGGAAGAACCTTCCCTACTTTCTTCATTCTTCTTAAGCATCTGATCATGCTTGTCAAACATTTCCTCAAGAGATACTAAGCCTTTAGGAATTTTATTTCCCTTCAACTGGATAATCTCCTGACTTCGTGAGACCTTTGCATCTGTTTCTCCCACAGTAGTTTGTCTCGGAGGCGAGTTGCTTCCCTCATAGTATATCTCTTCAAAGTTGTCCTTTTGTTGGAGAAATGTAGCAATCTACTTGTCATCATTAAAAACCTGCCATTGTTGGACGTTATCAGGAACCTTCGGGTGGAATACCATCTCAACTTTGTAATCCCCCTGTCTGAAAAATGTGGGAGGCTGATCTAGATTTAATAAAGTTGTAATCGCTGCAAGTGAATCAACTCTAGAATTTTGATCGCTTGGAATATAAGATACCAAGAAAGCTGAAAAATCTAGGATAATAGAGTAGACTCGATCTCTATAATGCTGAACTTTGTCCTTTTTTACTTGGTAGAGACCTCTTATATGCTTAACAATTAGCTTAGCATCTCCCTTTTCATGTAAGAGCTTGATTCTCATTGTTCTTGCATGCTCCATACCTAACAATAGTGCTTCATATTTTGTCATGTTGTTAGTATTTTCAAAACATTAATTTGAAGGAATGTGCATGCACCTTTCCCTCAGGAGAAACAAGAACAACTCCTACACCAGATCCAAATGAATAGCATCTACCATCAAATTCCAGAGACCAAACCTTATTATCAAGTTGATGTGGTTCTTGAATCACAGGTTGAATTTCTTATTTATCCATTTCTAGACAATAGACTCTGTGATCAAATTCTTGAAACAAGATCTGAGATCTAGGATCCTTAGATTTCGATACTATGTACTTGGATTTCTTCTTAGGTTCTAACTTCTAATTGACTCCCTTGATTGGTATGTGCGCACAAGACCAATCCATCTTGACTTCTCCGCCCAGCTCTTTACAGAAATTTCTACTCAACAACATGTCATAAGACACTGGGATGTCTGCTACAAGGATAGTCATTTTTAATCTCTTGTCTGGGAAAGAATCCAGTACTACCTATGCATCTTTGATTTTCCCAACCAGAGGCACTTGCCTTTCCATTGAATAGCATCTTCCAATGGTTTTTGTCAATGTGAGACATAAGATATCAGCAACTTTGGCAGGCATGACGTTGTCAGAAGCTCTAGAGTCCAAAATGTAATTGCTCAATTTATATCCATTGATAAGCAATGACACATAGAATGGCTTGATCCTTTTCGATGTAGTAGGAGAAGAAGTAGAAGGATAAGAGCTTGCAGCCACATTATTTGAAGGAGGAGTGATCTTCTTGCTAGACAAGATACCCCGTGAAACATTATTTGTGGGAGTGTTGGGACCATTACTTTGCACATACTTGGCCAACCTATTTAGCTAATCAGGAAATGCCCTTAAATACTCAACTTCCGACATTTGAACCTTGGTCTTTTTAATATGACCAATAATGTTGAAATCTTGACCTACTTCAGCCAGATGCGCATTGGCCCTCTATTGCGAATTGAAATAATTTACATGCTTATCTTTGGGAGCTAATGAAGAAGGTAGCATGCTACCTCTTTTTAGGATAGTATAATCTGACCCAGGATCTTCTCTTTCTCTTCTTTGGCCGCTTGTGGATGCTTCGGCATTTTTGGCATGTCTATGACCTTGTGAACACCGTAAATGTGTGACCATTAGAATCTTCAAAAGATTCATAATAG
Source organism: Taxus chinensis (assembly GCA_019776745.2). NCBI lineage: Eukaryota > Viridiplantae > Streptophyta > Pinopsida > Cupressales > Taxaceae > Taxus > Taxus chinensis. The sequence goes on from CM034146.1 coordinate 543,128,376, forward strand.
CCCTCGTCAGATTCGTAGTCCAAGTAACCAATATTGGAGTCGCCAGCGGGGTCTAAAAAGTCCTCATCATCAAATGATTCATCAATGCCTAAATCTTCTTCATTATGTTTCCAAGTTATTCCTTGGAGCAGCTTCAATTGCCAACCACTGTGGGTGCAGCAGCAAGTCTATTTCGATTTTGATTTTGACCATTAAAGGTCCGAGTAGGAGCTATTCTTAAAGGGGTCACATTCCTCCTTGAGATATTTGCTTCTTGATTTGTAGCATATCGTTAGCCAACCTTTATAGCAAAGGATCTGAAGTACTTGAAGAAGCTCCATCACCTTTGTGGGATGATTGTTTGATTTTTCCAGCCGATGATCAATTCATCTTGAACCTCCGCGGAAACATTTTGTGCTTCTAGTAGATTCACAGGTCTTGCCCTTCACAGCTGATATCTAACTTTGGGCAACAGAGCATTTATAAAAAATGTCTTTTGATTTTCATCACTCAATGCGGTAGAAGTGGGGATTTTATATAAAATCATTTATAACCTCGCAATAAAGTCCCGCATGTTCTCATTTGGCTCCTTCTTCAACTGCATCAGTTGTGTGATCAGTGTGTTGGCATCTTCTGTAGGCTTAAATCTTTTCAGAAATTACTCTCACATGGATGCCTAATTTGTTATGGTTCCAAGGGATAACTAATAGAACCATTTGTCAACCAAGTCATGTAGAGTCTCAATGAAAAGTCTAACTGAGACATCTTTATGCTCCGCTGCAAGCACACCACAAGATATAAAGAATGCTGCTATACGATCCTCCAGATGTTGCTTACCATTTCCAAAGAATTTTGGAAATTAATTTCCAGATCCTTTAGGCAGATCGTGCATAGGTGGAGTCAACTTCAATGGCCTAAAATTTTCTCCCCATGGGACAAGTACTATCTGGTTCTGATTTTGATTTGATTTTGTATGATGAATGGGGCACGTCTTCTTCTTGTGTAGACTTCGTGAATAATTCTAGCTGTCGAATTATGCTGAAGACGATCCGGATATGGATGAGTGTGGACTCTCCTTATTGGTGAGAGACTAGATCTGTAGCTTCTAACTTGAGGAGGATGATTGAAATTGAATTGCTCCTACAATCTGAAGAAATGATCAGTCCTTCCTTATGCCTTCACAGATCAAGTGAATGGATGTTCAACCAGGTTGAAAGTTGAATAGGAAACACTCTAATCTGCAAGAGATAAGCTTTGATCTGCAAAGATACTTGTTCCCTAGTGGACTTGCCAAAAATTGTTGGCTAGATTTTCTGCATAGGTGAAAACTTAGGCAATCGTGAGATAAATCTCCCTCATTTACTGGCGAGGCTCCCATATATGATTTGTCAATAAAATATGCTAGTATCTATTTTTGGGTTTTAATTTAACCATGTAGCTCATGAACCATAGCTATATAGTTTTGCAGCAAGTAAGCAGTTGTTAAAGAAAGGAAATATCCAATGAAGAAATAAATAATAAAAACACAGGAAAGAAAGAGTGAAGATGTGCAACCTAATCAATATATTACAGAGTTGATTGCATGCACATAGATAGAACCAATAGATATTAACACACAGAATTATAAGAAAAGGCAGCTTTCAGATCTAGATCTAAAATAACACAAAGTTTATAAGTAGATCTAAGACCAAAAGCTAGAAACAAAATTCACCGTGACACAAAGTTCTCCGGAAATCTGCTCCTTTCTATTCCTTTGCTTTAAATAGCTATCATGGATTTTAGCACAAAGTCTAGAACACAAGAATGTTGCTTACAAATTATGATTTTTTAACCCAAAGGTTCTTCCTCTACTTATAGGATGTAGAAGGGAAATTACAAATGGGAAACTCAAATGAACTAGAACATAAACAAGAAGTAAAGATAACATCTAGCAATAATCTTCCTCTAATTCCTCTCCAAGTGACATGCATCTGAATCCATAGTCAAACTTATACACATCTGTCACTTAACTTATAGAATCATTCCACACAACTTAAAGTAATGGTTTTAAAACCAACAACTTTAAAGTTTTACAATTATATCCGGGAATGTGGAAAATAGAAGAAGAAAGGTTTAGCAGCTATAACATCTACATCTTATTTTTATTTTGATACTGAATATACTTGTCGAACATGTAATTCAGCAATTTCCCATTTGTTTTAGCCATAACTTCTTTTTCCGTCATGAATTGCAACAAGCCTTCATTCAAAACCCCGATGCATGCTTCCACATCCTTTAACCTAGGCCCGAACTTCTCAATATCTGACTGCAGCGTAACCAGCTTAAAGATGGAATCCATCGTGAAAACTAATAGCTCCATCAATTCTCTCTTGCACCATTAGAAGAGATCCCTCCAGGGAATTAGGCACTTTGCTAGGAATGGTCCTTGTGTATGAAAAAATGTTCCCAACAACTTCCTCAATGGTGAAACTAATGACATTTTCTGGTAAAGATGATGTCATACTCTCAAGTGCCTGCATCCTTTTCAGCATGATTATCAAGATCTCCAAGTGGAAAGATACTACAAACTCAAGTTGTTTCCCCTTCTCAACTGATCCATTGGGCACAATTCATTCCACAATCAACACCTCCCTCGGTAGTTTATTTATTTTGACCAAAGTACTCAAGTTACTTTCAGCTACTATGCTCATGTCTATTGTGCTCATTACCAGTTGCTTCAGCTGAACCGATGCATCCTTCATAACCTTTAGATGGGATGGTACCTCTCCGAGTTGTACAAAAGCTTGGAAAATGATTAGAATCTTCCATTCATTGATACCTTTAACCTGGTTACCTACATCTTCCACTTCCTATATCAGATGATCACTCACCTGCTTATGTGTTGAAATGGGATGAGCGGAAGATTTGGTAACTTTGGCAATAATCTCACACAACTGAGACACCTGCTTCTGAAGTTCAACTTTCTCCACCTTTTCTTTATCAAGCCTAAGAAATAAAGCATCTATCAATGTATGTGTGTCTTGCTTCAATCCTTTTTTGGTGGCTTGACCTATGAGTACTCTGGTCACTATGATATTCTCTGTCATGAGCTCATCCTTCTTCTTCCCTTCTGTTGGAACTGGCATCTCAGTGAACTTCTACCCTGACTCCTCAATAATCAACCTTGAAGTCACCTTATCAACTTTAGGCTTTCTATCTTTTCCACCCAAACTTAGGAGAGGCTGCAAGTCATGTTCCTCCAAGTTGATCTCTTCTCTAGCCTCTGGAACCAACTGCGAAGCCAACCACTCTGAGAAATTACTTCTCGAAGAATGAGAAGTTGTAGAATGTACCACCATCTCTTGCTCTAGTTCCTCTCCATTTGAAACTGCTACAGTGTCGTGGCTACCATCTTCTGTATTGTCCAAAGACAAAGCTCTTTCAAATTCTGTCATTTGCAACTTCAGAATTTCTTCAGGAAGAGGTGTTGAACAGAGTGGCTGAGGATAAAAGACAAATGTTGTCGGATTCAACAAAGGAATGGAAGTATCTTGCTGAGGTGCAAATATTCGATGAAGTACTTGATGTCGACGAAGTCAGAACTAACATCATAGTAGTAGAAGTGATCCTTTCCCTTGAATGAGACTTTCTGTGCACTTTAATCTTTTCAAGCCTTCTGCTACTTTCTCCCTCGTGCTTTCTTTTGAGGGAATCTCCTGTGTTGAGGTTTCCTGTTATCTGATTCATCAATACTTCATCAAGGCAATACCCCTTTGTCAGCAACCAGTTTGAAGTATTGACCAGAACGGCAACAAACCTTTCCTTGATCGTATGGCAGCCACCTATGCTCTCCTAAAGTATAGCTTTATCTCCTCCCATCCGATGGTATGCATCAAGTAACACAGGCCCATCATCTTTAAGATCCGCAGGTATCTATGCTAATCCAAAGCCAAACACTTGTCGAGCTGATAACCTACTGAAATCTTTCTTTCTAACTTCGTACTCGCTTCTGCACTTCATCCAGAAGTCTTCCAATGAAGGCACATGTGTGTACTCCTAGGAGATTGTCTTCCTTGCCACCCCATATGGATCAAATTTAAGTCGTGTTGGGAAGAACTATTGCTCGTACTCAAAGAACATCTCTGCTTCAATTCCTTGGGATTTATGAATGCTCTAGCAGCTGTAACAGCCCACTGTGATCAGGAAGAAGCCTATAGACTTGTGTCATTTCGACTATAGGTCATGCATCTCCATGAGTTGTCTGATCAACTCCATGATGACCAATCTGTCACTCGAATATCTGGGCAACTTGACTAGTTCTCCTAAAAATCTGGTGACCCTGAGGTATGTAAAGTCCACAAACTGGATGAAGATACTGCCAATCTTGGACATAACTTCCCAAGCTTCCTTGCTTACCCTGTTGGCCTTTAGGTCATCGTTCAGCATAGAAGAATCCATCATTGACCACCTTGTAATCTTTATTGCATGCAAATGCATTAAGCAGTGGATAACACTCAAAAATAGGATCCTTGGAGAGCACACCACGTCTATCCAGCTTGGAGAAGATACCTTGTGAAGTTGCTGCATATACCAAATACAAAGTCATTTTGAAGTTGTAAATCTACCTCACATTCTGGAGCTGCTCACCGATGTTGTCACTAATGATTTCTAACCAATTGATTATAGAATTTGCTTTATTGATTTCAATGGTCCTGATGAAGGCATACATCCATGAGCGAAAGTTGTGAGCATTAACTTCACCATTTATATTGCATAGTAATTTAGTAATGTCATCCACCTCATGTACTAGATTGGATCATGGAAGAGTTCTCTAGAACTTGGATGGAGATTTGGGCTTCTTCATGTACATGTTGTTCATTATGCCCACACAATTAATTTTATGCTTTTCCCATTTGTTGCCGACATCCAGTATACTAATAGTAGTCATCACCTGTCGTGCTGGAATCTTCAGACAATAATTGATTATCTGTGCATCCAGCCAGATTATTGTCTTCCCCGCAGCATCTCGGACTAATCTAGATAGTGGGTGGTAAGTCCTAGCACACTCCATTATGAATTCTAGCAACTGATCTATGAATGGGAATGTTGAAGCTCGAATGATTCTAATGCTTTTAACTGCACACATGAGAGAAGTCTTTCCACCTTTGGATCTGTCAATCAATTCAGAAAGAGGTTCTAGACCTAGATCTATATCTCTGATGTCAGCAAACCTGGAAGTAATGCATGGTTCTGCTGAGCTTTCTCTTTCATCTCGCTTTGCCATGGCCAGATCTATTTTTTTCTTAACAACTCTTTTTCTCTTTATTCAGTCGGAATTCTTTACAACTTGTGCAAATCTGAGGATTTCTTCGGATTTAGAGGATATAATCAATGTATCTAACTTTGATTTAAGCTCCCTTTCCATTATAAAAGCACTTGTAATGAATTCCTGCAATTAATTTAGACAAAGACGGCAACCGGAACATGAACACTTGATTTTAATCATAAAAATCTGCATATATAAAGCCTGTTGCCTAATTAATCAGACTTAAATCAAGCTCCTTCAAACCTAAGCGCCAAACTTTGAAGCTTTCTGGCAGTGAAAACACCTTCCTCTGAGAAAAATTCCTCCTTCTTTGGGTGCCAAAATTGCCTGCGCTACACTTCTTTGCTAAAGAATTAATTACTTCATTAATATGGTAGCCCATGCTTATATAACCTTCATCATTCAATAATTAATTATTGCCTCTCCTATTCCTAGCAATTAATTAATTAATAAACATGCTTTTCTCTTCAATTTGGGCGCCTATTTTGTGCATGCTCATGGCTGTCATTGAATAAATTAAATTTATTTAATTTTAGCTTTCTACTTCCAGTCCACTTTGACTTCACAGTATGCTTTGACCTCATACTCCAAAAATAGGAATTAATTCCATCAATAAATACTTTAAAAAGTATTATTCCTCCTCTAGATGGGTCGCACTTTGTTGCATGAGACAGGGTTGCATTAAATAAATTAAATTTATTTAATTTTAGAATTCTATTTCCAATTTCCTTTATCCTCTTCTCCTGTGTTGACTTTTCCTCATGCTTGGGCGCCAATTTTGGAAATAGAAGCAATTAATAAATACATTTAAAGCTTATCCTTGTTTTCCAATAGGGGTCGCACTTTTTTGCATAGCTAATTTCTAGTTTTAAAAGTCAATTTCCAATGGGATTATTCACCCTACACCGCAGCTCCAAAAATCCCATGATCCACTTAAGCTGTTTGACTTTCATAATGGGATTTTTAACCCTACAAGGCAGGTAAGAAATTCCCATCAATGCCTTAAGTGATTTTTTATTTTATTTCACAATGGGAATTTTCACCCTGCAAGGCAGGTAAGAAATTCCCACCTGCATGTTGCCTCTAATTTTCCATTATGACTTAAGTGACCTTGCTCCCATGGGAAAAAGTACCCTGTTAGGCAGGTACATAATTCCCACCTTCCTGCTGCTACCAAAAATCCCATTATAGCTTAAAACCTTATTTTTCCAAAAATGTGACCTACCTAGAAGAGGCCTTTTTGTGCACGACTTCATCTTTTTAGAGAGAACCAGACCTCCTGTGGCAAATTGCTTCTAATATGATGTCCGTATATGATCTCCAGATACTCCAGGCAAGAAAACAGACTAAACCAGCAAAGGAATTGACCCAGATAAATTTCACAGAAAACAAAACGAGAAAAATACCAAAAATGCAAAATGTTGCAAGAAGTCGCAAATAAAGCCCAGGATTCATTCCTAGTGGAAACTCTACTGGTATATGGGAATATTGACATGTAAAACCTTAACAGGGTTAAAACGGAGCACAATTTACCTCAAACGGGGCTTAAAATAATTAAATAAAAATTTCCCACAGGCAAACCCTAGTAACATGATAAAACGAGTTTGGACATCTGGGTATTTATCAAAATTGGCTTATATGACTCTCTGGGAATATCTCGACACAATACAAACATTTTCTGGAAATTAAAACACAAAATAACACACTACTTTAAAAATATGAAATTTTTTTATATAGGTTAGTCTCATATTTCAAAGTGAAATCTGGGAACACCAAATATTCACTGCAAGAGGTAATTAACTTCCACATGCACACGCCAATGGGGTTTGGGTGGATCGGTTAAGACGGACGGTTGTGTCCGAATCCACCCAGGTTCAAATCCCGCTAGGCGCGATCCCTTCAGGGTGGTTATCGGTGGTGGCGGATGTTGCATCACCAATGGTTACGACTGGCGGTTATTCTCGGCGGTGGCAGACTTTGCATCGTCGGCATTGGCGTTTGTGGTGGCTGGTGGCTCTAAAAACGGCGGTGGCGGAAATTGTATCGTCAGTGCGGGCTCACTGGTCGCGGTCTGGGTTGGTCTAATTGTAATATCTTGTCTCAGGACATTGGCTGTAATGGGTGGGGTCCCAGGCAACCCTCCGGTTCATAGCTCCGGTAAAAAGTGTTTATCAATCAAAAAAAAAAACTTCCACATGCACACACTGGATCTCGATGAGCAAAAAAGATTAGTATGTTACTAAGTGTTATTTGGAACTTGTTCAGAATATTATTTTAGTCCTTATTTTATCTCGAAATTTGTGAGTTTGGCTAATCACATTTTGATCACAAATATTCTAGCTACATTTTTCATATCCTTTCATAGCATTCACGTATTTTGTTTGCTTTATTCAGGACATCTATGTGTATAAGATTTCCTTTTTACCATGTTTGAGGGAAATTTTGTCCCTTCTTTCAATAAACAATCTTCTACTCCTTTTCTATCATCTTTTTCTTGGCCAGCTTGCCCTGGGGGCATGCTCGCTCCTTCTTAGCACTTCATTAGTTTGAGTTCATCATCATGTTGAACCTATCCTTCATGGCCCCTATCCATCTTATCTTCTTATTATATATGCGCACAAGATTTGCCCTTGTATATTCTCACCTTGTTAGGGGCATCTTTGCATCTTCGTTTTTCCTGTACATAGCTTCGGAAAACTTTCGAAAAATCCAAAACATTCAAAAATCCAAAAATTGGTATAATTCCAAAAACTCAAAAAATTGGTATGATTACAAAAAATAAAACAAATTGTAAGAAATTCACAAAATTCACAAAATTAGTAAACACAACATTTACTCAATTGAATTTTCCGTACACACTATCCTCAAACATCAAAAATCATCCTACAAAACATCTCTCTTCAATTCTCTCATGTTCTTACGCGTAACTTGCAGGTCGTTTTGGCCTACCTCCGTTAACAAAATTTGATTCACCTATTATGTTTGTACTTCCTTGCATAAATGAGTTCCATGGCACTGTTTCATAGGGCACATCTACTTTTTCATAGGACTTCATTGTCCTCCATTTTTTCACCTTGCAATGTATTGTTGTTTGGGGGTGTCATCTTTAACCCTTATTGTATAACTTGAACAAGTGGAATCTGAAGCTAGATAACAAAAACATTGATGCAAATGTCTTGAACATTATTTGTTTGAGCGTATTTATTTGTACTTGTTTGGTTATTTGTCTGCTTTTTTACTTTCTAATACAAAATTGCATTTTGTATGTCGCTTTGAGTCAATCATTGCATGTATATATATAATAAAGAGCCGATGACATAGATCATTGAGAAAAATGATGAAATAAGGTTGTTTTTACATCATCTGGATGTAAACTATTTCTTTTCTCTTCATCTTCATTTTTTCCTTCTCATTTTCTTCTATCACACTTTTCTTCAATAACACCTGGGGCAATAGGGATCACCTTTTATCTCCCTTTCCCCTTTCATTTCTTCTATATGTTTCCTTCTTCTTTTTTGATCGTCGATCCACCTCTTCCATCACTTCATCAACACTCGACAGGGCATCCTTCATTATACTGATTTTTCTTATATCCCTTCAAAAAAATTTACTTATCTATAATTGTCTATTATCTTTGAAGTGGCATCGTTTACACCACCCCAAAGAGGGGCAAATGTAGACACCTAAAATCCACTTGCGCAATTTAATACTAAAATTGCACTAATTATCCTCTTTCTCTTCATTTCTGTAATAATTATCACTTTCCCACTAATTAGCTAACATTTTCCTTCATTTCGGTTAATTAATGACATTTCGTTAATTAATTAACTTCCCCATCACTCCGGATGTCAATTAATGACCTTTCGTTAGTTATAATCCACTTCTAAGTGATTAATTAAAACATTATTAGTTAATTATGCCTTCTATTTTAATCAATAAACCCCTTGTATTGGTTAAATTCCCCTCTTACATCCCCCGAATCATGCTAATTTTCCTCTAAATCCCCCTAAATAGCTTCTACAAGCTTATCCCTACCTATTAATTAATCACATTTGATTAATTAAACCCCTCTCAACTCCCATAAAATGCACATCCTTTGCATTTCCTCTTTAGGGTTTGTCCCAAATCCACCAAATTGCTAGCCTTGCCCAAACATGCAAGCTATATAAGGAGCCCTTCTCCTTCCCTTTATTTTTACACCTCATTTGCACTAGTGAAAACTATAGGCATTTTGATCTTGAGCCATTCTCCATTGTTGAAAATAGCTTCTCCATATTGCATCCATTCTCTCAAATTGATCATAATGGGAAGATCTAAAGATGGCCTTGTAGTCATTTCTTGGTGAGATCTCATCCTCAATTCTTTAGGAAAACAACACCAATTTGATTGTTATGTGATCTAATTAGGTTCATTCTTTAGGTAGCAATCATAAAGAGTGGGAATGGCTTAGCATTTAATGTTTTTATCATGATTATGCATTGAAGAAGTTATTTTCCCTTAAGCTCTTATCTCAATGGTTATATAATAGATTTAGCTTAGCTTTTAGACTACTAGGTGTTAGTCTATTTCAATTAAATTTGCAAGTTTATTATGTTCACAGTTGCTATCAATTGATGCTCGAATCAATTTCATATGCTTTGTTTGATTCCTTTCATGGTAAATTCGTCTCAACTCCCCACTAAAACAAAGAGATGAGATGTATTAGTTGTTCAGTACATGTTTATGGCTAGAAATAGAAATTTGTCAATTTGACCCTCATCTATCTCCCCTAATTTCATGGGAATCCATTGATCTAGGTTAAAGCTTGTTTATTTACCAAAGATATGAGTTTTTCTTATGAATCAAGGCACCCCATAGGTGTGGATCATCATGAGAGTGGGAGATTACCTTATGATCTAATTCTGAGGGTTGTTTAGAAGGGTCAAACAGGTTAAGCATCTCATATGGCATCTTAACATGCCTTCTCCTCCATCCTCCTTCTATTAATGTAATGAATTTCATAAGTGAATGGTCCCCTCTTAAATGTAAATAAGCTTTGCCCAATTGGTTTCTAAGTGTTTTAAGTCTTTTTGTGTTGAACTGTGTAATATATTCATTGCATTCTCAATTAATATGATAGATTATGTGTTCTCAAGCAATAATATCTAGTTGATTGCGATCATGATCTATCCCTTAGCTTGGGTTATTATATCTCACATCTCTCTACTTTTATTGTATGATGTCTATGAATTATATTTACATGATTCCAGTCCATTGTGTCTTTTATACAAAGGATTAAGGGTTGTTGGAGCGTAGTGTAGATTGTGGCTCTTATTTTCCCCCTCGTTGTGTTCTTCACCCTTTTTATTGATCGTAGGGAGAGTTGCCCCTTCATACTCTAGTGCATCACCATTCTTTTTAATTTTTAGTAATCGTTCTCCCTCAACTTTATAGAAGCATTAATTATGTTAGAGTAGTGGCTGGTCTAGGGTTTTAAAGGGAAGGAAGTCGGCCTTCTCCAGAGGTTTATCTCAAGGTTGAGGTCCCACACCTCATATGTATTCCCATTGTTATTGCAGAGACCTTTAAACATTTGATAACTACCTAAATCGAAAGGGTGCACATAAGTCTCCACCAATAATATATTCTCCTCATGACCCCACAAAAATGAAAATAATGGGTTGAATGGTCTATGTAACAAGAAATGAATTGTTATCATTTGTCCAAATCATGATTATGCCCAAAAATAAACATTTGGCAACTCATTCTTTATCTATCTCCCCTGATTTCATGGGAATTCATTGATCTAAGTTAGAGCTCATCCACATAAAAAATATCTGAAGGTTTTCTTGCAACACAAGGCACTCCCATGGGTGTGGATCATCATGAGACTGAGGAATTACCTTTTGAGCTAGTTGTGGGGGTAGTTTGGAAGGGTCAAATAGGTTAAACATCTCCTATGGCATCTTGAGATTCTTTCTCCTCTCTTCTCCTTCTATAAATGTAATGAGTTGCATAATTGCAACCATCCTCTCTTGAATGAAAAAAAACTATTCCCAATTAGTTTCTAAGTATTCTGACTCTATGTAGACCCTTGTGTTGAACTATGCAATGCATTCACTGCCTTCTTAATGACTATGAGAGATTGTTTATTTCTTAAGAAATAATATATAGTTAATTATGATTTTTATATATCCTTTGGCTTGTGTTATTGCATCTTACCTTTCTCTTTTGTCATTGAATGGTGTGTATGAATTATACCTGCATAATTATAATCCATTGTGTCATTTATATAGAGAATTAAAGACTGATAGAATTAAATGTTGATTATGGCTCATATATGCCCCTTTATCACTATATTTTTCCCTTTTTCCTTGATCTTGGGGAGATTTATCCATTTATACTCTGGTTTATCACCATTGTTATTAAATTTCAGTAATCTTTTTTCCCGTACATTGAAGAGTTTTTAGTTATATTAGAGTAGTGGTTAATCTATAGCTTTTAAGTAAAAACCTTAGCCCTATTATGGAGGTTTAGCTCAAGGGTTAATGTCTTACACCTTAGAGATACTCCCCTTGTTGTTAAAGAGACCTCCAAACACTTGAATAACTGTCTAAATCAGAAGGGTGCACACAAATCTCTATTAAATGTTTTTGGCATTCCCAGTTGGACATATTTCCTTTTTTTACATCTTGGGAGGTTTCTCAGTATTCTTCTGGATGTTCTTGTAAAATACAACTAAGTTTTGGTTTTGTCTTAGATATTTTTGTTTATGAGCCTATTTTTTTAAACTTATAGTTGTTTACAAGATCTAGTGAATTCTTGTGAAGTTGTGAGAAATGTCATTATGAGTGACTCCACACATTTTAAAATGCATACACAATATAAGGATTCTTATTATTTACCTAAGAGGTTGATTTTTGTTTTGTGGTATTCACTTATGCGCATATCCTTATATAACATTGTTCTTCTCATATAATTGCATATCTCTTCGTAAAGGCCTTCTTTCTATAAAAATGTACAAGCTTTGAAAAATTTTGTAATCACATTAATTCAGAGCATATACATAGTAACTTGAAGTCGCTGACAATAGATACCAAATTCTCACTTGAAAGGTGCTATAAGGATCAACCTATGTATAATGTTATTATTGTATACAATAATACATTTGGGAATTTGTTATATACTTGGGGAGATGATATTATAATGTATACAAGTTGATGGAGATGTTGACATATGGTATACATCCCCCTTAGTTATATGTTTATATTATATGGGGCCATTTGTAACTTGAGGAATTACCTATATTAGGTAATGAGTTAACCTTCTTTGGGATTAGGTGTTACCCTAGGAGTAATGCATATCAATAGAAAAGATGTGAGTATCATTATGAAGATGTTATGTATGTGAAGAGACTTATAATTTATATAAATAGTTGGAGGTATCCCCCTCAAAGCGTAATTCCCATATTAGGAGATCTTGTTGGGTTATTTGTTCCCTAAGGAGTATTGCATGGTGTTTCCCTGCATTAAGGGCATTCTTCTATTTATGAGTATAACTAATATTAGTACATATTGGTTGAAATATCTATCATGTGTTATGTTTATATTCATTATATTCTCCATATTGTCTTAATTGTTCATTTATTACATGTGAAGATCCTAGTGGTATCATAATATTGATTTGGGAAAATTTTGGGTTAAAAATCTAATTTTGAAGATTCATATATATATTACAAATGGATGGGATTGTTTTTACAAAGTTTTACTAGAGTTTAGAAACTATTCCATAAAGTTATTGTCTAAATTTAATAATATTTTGATTTATTTAGTGGAAGTTATTGTTATTTTATGTTTCTTTTAAATCGGTCCACATGCCGTGATTTAATAAAATAGATTTCCTTACCTTTTTGGAAATCTCTAAAAATAAGGGGTTTCATTCTCTGTGTTTTTGACTTGAATTCGATTTCTTTCCAAATTTGGTAGGTCAAATCTTGGTCAAAGGAGTATATTTTTGAAAGCCTAAATTTTGTGCATCATGGGGATGCAATATTTCTATAGAAATGGTCATATTAATACAAAAGAATGGTGAATCCAATTTAAAGAGACTTATTTTTCATCTGTAATGATATGGTTTAGATTTTCACATTGGATTTTTGGTCCAACACAAATTTAGTTCTCTCAATTGAAACAAGAGAGTTTAGATTGGTCTTGGGAGGGAATGAAACATGTTTTCTTGGGTAGATGAAACATAAAATAAGATGAAGAAGAAGAAAATAATAGTTATGTTGGGTAAGAGGATGTAAATGATGATAAAAAATAAGAAGAAGAATACAATGATGATAATGAAGATGCTACAAGTGATGTGAAAGGAGAAGAAGACGATCACAATGGAGTAAATGATCAGGGTTTTGACAATGTAACTCTAAAGAAAAAAATCTTCAGTATTTCAATTTTAAGGGTGCATTCATAGGAAGAAGGTAATTGTTTCCATAAACACTAGCAACAAGTATACCTTTATCAACATGGATGTGGCTCAACATCCACATGTTCAAATAATGAATATTAAGGAAGCTCAAGTGGATAGTAAGAAATTGCAAGTTTATAAGGATTTGAAGCTCATATGGAAAATAATGTTTTACATTCATATTTTTTTGTTTTAGATATTGATGGTTTAGATATTGTTCTTAGCTATCCTTGGTCATGGACCTTGGGAACCATCAATATTAATGTGTAAAATAAATTCATGAAGATTTGGTATAAGAGAAACAAGGTCACATTACAGGATATCACACTTAATGAATAACAAAGAAAGATCAAGATTGAACATGAGGGTGAATTCGAAGATGATAAAGAGGAGAATAATTAATAATTACAAGAATAAGATCAAGTAATTGAAGGAACATATGAAAATACCAGCCCATCTACTCAAGATACAAAGACACTAGAAACCAAAAAGGTGGAAGAGGCAAAGGAAGCAGAAGAACAGATTAAGGATACAAAGGGTACAAACACCTATGTCATCATGAAAGGAAACAATACGAAGGAATGTCACCTCACATTAGAACAATAATCAATATAAATTTATATATCATTGGAATCACAACCACTATGGTTGCATATGCCATGAATGGAGTAACAGTGATGGAACACAAAATCAAAGGAATAAACACTATGGATGGATATGGAAGTCAAGGAGGAACAATTATGGATATGGATGGAATCATAATAGTGTAGAGGATTATCCAACCATGTTTATATTGCCAACCAAGATCACATATGAAAAAATAAATGATTAATCATGGTAACATGTGTGTCATAATTTGAAATACACTCATTACATGGTTTCTTGTCATGTTTCAAGGACAAAATATGTCTAGGAGATATGACATGTTATGTACATAAGGATATGATATTATAATGTATATGGGTTGACGGAGATGCCAATATGTGGCACACATCCCCCTGAGTAAGATATATGTTTATATTATATGGGGTCACATAATTGACTTGTGGAATTAATTATATTGGGTAATGGGTCAACTTACATTGGGACTACGTATTACCCACCCAATAAGAGTATTGTATGCCTATATAAAGGAGATGAATATCAATACGAAGATGTCATGTATGTGATGAGTCTTATATTTAATAGAAAGAGTTGGAGGTATCTCCCTCAAAGTGGAATTCCCATATTGGGAGATCTTATGGAGTTATTCCTTCCTCAAGGAGTATTGCACGGTTTTTCCCTACCTTAAGTGTATTCTTCTATTTATAAATATATTTAATATTAGGGAATATTGACCCACAAATATATCTTATGTTCTGATGATATTCATTAGATTTTGCATACTTTTTTAATCATTCCTTTATTACATGTGAAGATCCTACCATATTTCAACAACTTCTGCAAATTTTCTGCCACCTCAACAAAGTGATTAGACTTTGACCTGCGCACATGTCAAATCAAATGCCAACACACAAGATGTTAGAGTATTGTAATAGATGGAATACAAAGTCACAAGAGGAATTTGCAACATCTCACACATGGATGTTGAAGCATTTGGAACTCCATAATAATTATTTATGAACACCTTGATAAGGGAACATGCATGTTTTTAAAGTGGTTAGTAAAGTTTGGTTCAAGGTTGGAGGTTAACTATATTGACTAAGTAATAAACATTTCATTTTCTTCTCCATGCAGTTAGATGGCTACAAGCTTAAACTTTCTTAAAGCCCACAAGTTGATTTAATGAAAATTAAATCTATGTAAGGACATTGTCGATTAGATAAATATAACAATATTCAAGCAAGAGTGAAAGATAGGAGACAAATATGACTCAAATTTAAGAATATATATTTGTCATATTTCATGACAAGGAATAGGTTTTCACATTATCTTGGTGGTCTTGCATGGATTTGGTTTTCTGAGATTAAAAATGAAAGGAAGGATTGGTCTTGGGAGGAAATGGAACAACATTTTATGGATAGATGGGACCACAAAGAGGAAGAAGAGTCAAAGGAAGATGATGGGGAAGAATATATTCAAGAATCAAGAGAGAAAGAAGATGAAGAGGAAGGTGAAGAAGATTCAAGGGAAGATGATGGTGCAGCATATATTGAAGAATCAAACGCAGAAGAAGTTGAAGAAGACTATGAAGAAGAGGAAGAAAAACAAGATATTGATGCAGAAGAAGATATTATAGCTCCCAAGAAGGAAGATACCATATTTCAGTTTCATGGATGCATTCAAAGGAATAAGATAATTGTTTCCATAAACCCTAACAGCAAGTATAACTTCATCAATAAGGATATGGCTCAACATCTACATATTCAAGAAAGTAATATCAAAGAAGCTCAAGTGAATGGTAAGAAAATTCAAGTTTTTGAAGATTTAAAACTTACTATGGACAAATATACTTTACATTCAGATATTTTTGCCTTATATATGGATGGTTTGGATATTGTTCTTGGGTATCCTTGGTTAGAGACATTGGGGAAAATTAATATTAATATGAAAAATAAGTTTATGAAGATTTGGTACAAAAAGAAGAAGGTCACTTTACATGATATCAGGCTTAATGGAAATCAAAGAAAAGTCAATATAGACCATGAGGATGATTTAGAATATGGAGAAGAAGGGAATAAGGATGATTCAAAAGAGGAAAATGAAGAAAAAGAAGGAAATGATGATTCATCTACTCAAGAGAAAAAGAAAATATCAAATGCAAAGGTGGATGAAGAAAAGAAAGTTCAGAAATAGGTTGATAAGGTTGAGGATACTACAACTACATCATATGGAAATCCACATCAACATGAGAGAAAAAAATCATGGAGATATCCCAGGGCACATCATATTTCCAACCAATATAGATATATAGGTAATTGGATGAATAATCACTTTATTTATACAGGGGATCAATGGAGCAACAATTATGAAGCATGGAATCCTTATTATGGTTATCCTTATTATGGTTATACATGGAATCCTTATTATGGTTATGCATTGAATCCTTATGTTGGTTATGCATGGAATCCAAGGATGATAAACTATGGTCACGAATGGAATTAGAGTAGCACAATGGAATATGGATATTAGTTTAGATATGTATCATCTACCAGGATCACATATGGATGGATGATCGATCATGGCGCAAAGTGTGTAAAAATTTATGACACACTCATTACATTGGTTTCTTCTTATGTTTCGGGGACGAAACATGTCAAGGAGGGAAGGAATGCTATGCACCTAGGGAAAGGATGTTATGATGTATATGTATTGATGGAGATGCCGACATGTGGCACACATCCCCTTAGTTATATGTATGGGTTCACATGGGATATGATAATATAATATATATGGGTTGATGGAGATGCCGACATGTGGCACACATCCCCTTATCTTATTATATCATTCATTTACGATTTATTATTCTTAGGAAGTCGGCCTCAGTATTGGCCATAGGTTAAAATGGTATATATAGGGGTTAGAAGGTTGTAGTTAATGATCATATTGAGTATTGGAGTGTTATTGTATGGTTTGGAGGTTACCCCCTCAAAGTGGTATTGGAGGTTGCCCCCTCGAAGTGGCAAAGCTATTATATGAGCATATTGTCATCGTTTAGCTATATTTTGGTGTTCTCTCATGTTATTCTGATGTATATGTTCTAAATTATACAAGTAATATCCTTACAGAATAGTGTCCCTTGAGCTAGGATGCCCTAGTGTTAATCACACAAAGAACAACGAGCTACAAATAATTTGTCCCACTATAAAATGTGTGGTATGGAATTCAGAATAAACATTCTTAGGCAGTGAAATACACAATCCCAAAATGCAATCCTTGATTTAGTATATAGAAAATACTATCTCCTTGTAATAGTATGTGCCTCTTTAAATGTTTTCCTCCTAATGAGGTTAAGTGAGACATGTATATATATTATTCCTTCACTTAAGTTTCATCATTAACAAGTTAAAGGTAAACCCAAGTTAATAAATAAAGATAACAAATATGTAACATCCAAAAAATTAGAAAAGGGGAGAAGGAGGAAAGAAGCACCCATAGGAGACAATAGCACCTGAGTGTTGTTGTCCCTAATAGGTGGTTCTGTACAGGGTGCTAAAAAGATGAAATATTGGAATCAGAGTTGAGAAAGATGTCGGATAGCATGTAAAAATGTAAGGTGTAAGTCTAGAAACAATAAGCAATGAAGATAAGAAAGATAAAAGTAATGTCAAAGCAAAACAAACATTGGTAATGACTAGTTCTCTTACTTAGGAATCATGCATATAAATAAAGTATTTAGAGGCTAGATGTACATAGTAAGTGCAAAATTTAGTGACTACATTTTCCCCCACTTTATGTTGGTGAATAAGGATTTGGTATCATAAAGTAGAAAAGAAAATCATACTTTGGGGAGTTGAATGAATATTGTGCCCAGAAGCGTGTCAAATGAGTTTTGTAGTGTGCCGAATGGAATAGTACAAGATGTGTACCATGGAATTCTAAGGGAAGGGAAGGATAAGGATCCTATGGGTGACCTTTCCATGCATAGAGTGATAATGATGTGTGTGTATTTCCTTGGAATATCATCTTTGTCAAAGTGTGTTTGAGATTTGCTTCACAGTTGTTTGTGTGCTTTGCCTTCATTGGGATAGGATAAGACCTACAAAAGAAAACAAGTGTAGTCAATGCTCATGGTAAATGCAATTGAACTTTAACTTGAACAATATGTAAAAATGGATGTGTGTATTGGAAAAATCTAAAACAAGAAGTTAAAGTACACCTGAAATGTTGAAAGAGAAAGGGGTATAAATTTTTTCCTACTTGTAGACTCGTTGCTTAGGAGCGGGTTGGAATAATATGAAGTATTTGGGCATCATTTTGCCAAACTAGGGATTTGAGCGTCCCATCGCTAAACTTCATATTTATGCATCATTTTTTCGCTAAGGGGAAGTGTATTGGGAGATCTCATAGGCTTAAACCTCCAACCATTAACGCTTCCCCATGGATAAGTACCACTGCAGATGATCACAAACCCAATTTGTAAGTTATCTCATGTAACACATTGTTCCAGACATATCATTGTCCTACATATGCCTTAGGTGTCACTTCCTACTTTGGTTCTTGATTTAGTTCCTGGGTAAGTGGTTAATTCCTTATTTAGTTGTTGTTAGTAACTGATTGCAATCTAAAACTAATTGTGTAACTGTTGAAAATTGTTTTGTAATTGGTTTTGCCCCTGATTAACTAAAATATGAAATTAATCTATCTAAGTTAATCTAAGCAATTACAACAAATATAATAACTGATATGAACTAAAATATGAATGCTAAGTAATTTTATTTGATATTTAAATGGAATGAAATAATTGAAATAAGAGGGATAAGTTACTAACCTGAAAACGACTTACCTCGCTGAGATTTGGGACTGAACAAGATGATGTGTGGATGGAGCAAAGTATGATGGTATAACCCATGAAATAGCATTAAATGAATATTTTATCAGACTGGGGTGCCTGGAAGAGGATCAGGGCTCATGTGGGTGCCCTAGTCTGTAGTATGGGCTCTCTGGTTTGCAGAACATCTCAGGACCTGAATCTGGAAGTGTCACTAGATCTTTGCAATTTCTCAATCTTTGTCACGTGATTATCACAATAACTTCGTTCATGATGTCATAAACCTGCAATGAATATTCACCTATAAAACCCCATATAAAGCATCAAACCTCTAAAAAAAGAAAGATGCATATCGAGGAGTCAGACTGTTCTTAGCATCCACAATGGAAGACTTACAACTAAATGTTGTACTACATTCTAGACCCAATGTACTCTGGTGTGCTTTATGTGTGCAATGATGTGCCTAGGGTGCCCTAACGCTAATGACACAAATATAGGGGGCAATAGCTAGATAAAATGTAAAATGGTAGATGGAATAGAATAGACTTACCTTCCCTATGTAGTGTGTGTGATGCAATTATGCCCAAATGTAGTCCCTTGCCTTAATAGATAGCTATCCCTTAGTAGTAGATAGCTCACACATAAGATAGTATGTTATGTTTATATAGGGATATCTTGCTCAAATTTTGACACTAATGACCCAACATGCCAACTAGTACCTATTGCAATGAGAGGGAAAATTATAAAGACCGACCTCAAAACTCTAAATTAGACCCAAGTTTTATGGGGACCTAGGTGCCTAAAATTAAGGATTGGGGTGCCCATGGGAACCCCGATCCTACTCTAGGCACCCTATTCAAAGACTAGAGATGAAAAATGACCAAATAACGACACCTGAGACTCCCTGAGTGAGGACAAGAATTGTGTAAACAACTAACGACTGTGCAAGCCAAATGACAACGACTACCAACTACTAATGATAGGACTAGGGGATAGGTCATTAGTGAATACTTTCCTTACGTGAGATCCACATATAAAACAACATACTTGGTGGTATGAATATAATAGTAAGTATGTGATTTTGTGACTACATTTGCCCCCACTTTATGTTGGTGAGAGGAAATATCGGTAACATAAAGTAGATAGAGATGTGTACCTAAGAGAAATATGGAGAAGCCTGTGTTGTAGTTAAACGTGTAAATGTGGTAGTAAAAGTGTGCCGAAAGAAACATATAGCGTGACGAACCATGGATCAGCGGGTTAATCCATGCAAGGTAGGGAAAAGTATAAATATCATGATGAAGTGAACTAAATGAGAGTGATGATTATAAAGTTGGATGATTGATGATTTTTGAGTGTCATATAATGACAATGAGATGGGGTAGGGAGTGATCAGTTCCCAACCCGAACACATGTACATGAATAATCAACTGGAGGATTTTGGTGTCCTGCCACTACAAGAAGAGTGTAGGGAGAAAAGTTTGTTACTCTCCAATTTCTAACTACATGTTCAAGATCTAGCCATTACAGACGAACTCAAATCAAATATTTGTGGTTTTTGGATCCAAATAAATTCAATTAAACAGTTGACCCATATAGGAGTGGTATAGGAAAGGCACTTTTGCCCCCACTCCATGGGTGTCGCCGCAATGTGATGGATTCCAAGTTAGGTAATCTAGAAGCGAACACGAAATGTATGATGGCTTCCAAGTTAGACCATCTGGAAGAAAATGCCTAATGGATATAATAACTTCCCACATTAGGTAATCTGGGAAAGCAATAGATCTAATCTCCAAAATTAGGTCATCTGTGAGGTTGCACGTAACTCCCAAGTTAGGTCATCTGGGAGGCTGATTGTGTTGAATTTGTATTGATGATATGCTTTTGATTGTTAGAAATTTGAACACCTTGATCGATTGATTCAATTTGATTTATTACTCGTAGAGATATTTGATGCTAGTTACCCCCAGGTTAGGTCATTAGGGGGATTCGATAGAATTTAGTGAATAATCACATGGAAATATTTTTAATTTCTTGTTTCTCCTAGGTTAGGTAATTAGGGGGAAGTGATGAAATGTCGCATAAAATAATTGTACATTTGTTGCCCCCAGATTAGATCATTAGGGGGAATTAATAGTGAGATGTCACGCGATAAATTATTAATTGTTTGAAAATGATGATTTAGTAGTGTTGATTTATCACATGGTAATGTAAGGGGAATTATAGGATGACCCCAATGATATTCCCCCCCCTTTGGTGAAAGGGGAAGTGTTGATAAGAACGAACGCTAAGCCGAAAGTAAGCCCGAGATAAATAAGAAGTGTGATAAAGATTATTGAAATGTGTGTGTATTGATTGAAGCACCATGTTAAGGAGAGATAACACATGTGTAATGTGTATGGTACAATGGTATGCAAAATTCTAAAAATAACACCACAAAATGGGGAGAAAATCAGAGTAGGAATGCTCAAGATATGACAAAAAAAGAATGGTGTGTATTAATCGAGAATAAGCGTGAAATAATGGACATAATAGAGTAGGTGAAAAAGTAATTATTAGTAGTGAAGTGAAAAAAAGTTTAGTCACTTCATTTGTTGTTTACGCAATTGTGAGATTGAGTGTGAAGTGAGTGAAAATGTCACAAGTGAGAGCAACACGTCCTAGCCGGTTTGAGCGGGTGGCGACTGTCGTAGCATCGTGCACGACTGCAGAGTTGGTAAGTGCATTGTTTTTTGAAAAATGTATGGTGTAGTAGTCATTTCTATTAAATTTTTGTAAATTTTAGAATTTTAAGTTTCTCAACGTTTTAGACCTGGACAATAGTAGTGAAGGCGCTAATGACCCCTAGGACAGGAGTGCCAAGAACTGGGTACTAGTGTCCTGCTCCTAGACACCCCAATCCTGCATCTGGGTGCGTTGGTCCAGAATGTGTGTATTTGGTGTATAATGATGAAAAATCATATTTCTAATGTAAATGAATGTGATAAGTGAGTGTATTTGTACTTTTAAGGTGTTATAATGTTGTGTTTGTTGTCATTTTGTGGTGTGCAAAGGGATATTCACTCGAGGGAATTCCGCAGTGGTCATCACATCAATACGTTGCTTGGATTGGGCCTGTTAGATGATGATTGGGATGTCATGGACCATGTCGGCCTATGGCACATAGCATGGATGGGGGATGTGCCCCACAATATGCCCATGTTGACTACATTATGCGAGAGGTGGTGTGTTAATATGTGTACATTTTGGTTGCCTACAAGGGAGATGATTATTACTTTAGAGGATGTGTATCGCATATTGCGATTATCGCTTGTTGGAGAGAGAGTATTGGTGATGCCATTAGAGGATATGGAAAGATAGATGAAAGCTGCTATACGGTATTTTGTGGGGACTTGAGTACCTGTCAAGGTGCATAGGCACTCCTATCTAATGGGTGGTTTTGTACAGGGTGCTAGAAAGATAAAATAGTAGAATCAAAGCTGATAAATATGTCAGCTAGTACATAAAATTGTAAGGTGTAAGTCCATAAACAATAAGAAATGAAGATCAGAAATATAAAAGTGATGTCAAAGAAAAACAAGTGTTGTTAATGAATAATTCTTTTTCTTAGGAAGTATGCATATAAATGAAGTATTCAAATGCTAGATGTACATACTAAGTGCATGATTTACTGACTACACAAGTATGAGTAAAGTTGTAGGATTTAATCATGTCCACTATGGATTGATTTTCTATTCTACATGTTTTTCAGTTTTGTAATAATTTTCGAAGTGTGTTATGTGTGTGTCTTGTAATTCCTCATTAAAAAATAAAGATAAGGTGTGTTATTTTCCATTATGTACACAAACTGTGTGCACGTGTCTATTATGGAGAGTTAAATTCCTTGGTTGCACGGTATAACATGGTTATTCATTCAAATCACTAATCATGATTGCATCATTTCATTAGTTGAAACAAGTATTTTCCTAATAGAGGAGTCGACTATGATTCAAATGGTAGATTTCCTAAAGAAGACAAAAAGAATAAATACTCGTCATTGACCCAAAATGGTACTGGATGAAGAGGTAAGCAGGAGGAAGAACACGTGGATTAAATAAAACAAACATATATGAAAATGGGGCATCAACATGGAAAAGTTCCACAACACTAATGAAGATATAAAATAGGTTTGTGAGAGAAAACTTTAGGGTAGCTAAGTGGAAAATAATTCTATCAAATGAAATAATACAATCTCAAAGAATGTAATCTCACTTGTGAACATGACCAATAGCCTACGTAGGAGTAGAAATCAAGTGAAAGAGAAAATGTTGATGGCTAAGCTAAGGCTGAACTTGTATCATCCTAGATGTGAACTAATTAGTAGGTGGAACACGCTTTAGAGAGAGAGAGAGAAAAAAAAAAGAACAAACATGTTTTTTATTTAAGAGTTTGGAGAAAAAATGACACATATAATGACATCTAAACCAAATACATTGTTAACTTTAAAATTAACACTCATACCTCCTTCAAACTAGATGAAACAACAAAGTTTTAAAAATCAATATTCATAATAAAAAACATAACATTTGATATATATATATATATATATATATATATCAAATAAGTCAAGAGTAGATTTATGCGGGAAAGTCCACTCTCCTGAGTCACTACCATATTCTTGCATGACGCCAAGATAGTTGTATGATATCATGAATTAGTTGTTAGTAATCCGCATTGTGAGATAGTTGTATGATATCATTAATTTTCTATTGGGAATTTGTTTTGTATTGAAAAATTAGTCAAGCCACATCACATTAATAATCATGCACATCAAATTGTCTGCAACTAACTCACTAGCATCCCCTGTTGATATCCCTTATAAGTTGCATTCAGTGTAAGTAAATATCGACATCGTCTAATTTGTCTTGCTTTTAACAAAATAAATAACAACCATGACTATAAATGGCTATAAATATAGTCAAATGAATCCATACGATAATCAAACCATCTTGTAACCAAGTTTACAACCATCAATGTATGCTACTTGTAAGATCATTCCAAGTAAAAGGTTATCATTGTTCTTTGTAATTTTTACATACATTTATGTATATTATCTATGGATGCATAGATTTAAGGTATTGACTTGTGAGTTGTGTATCTATGTTCAACACACAAGGGTGTCCAGGTTATGTATGGCATCAACCAATGGAATGATGTTATGTTTGAGATTGTGATTCCATTTGGTATGGTTTACTTAGTTTAAACAACAACCTTTGATCCCAAAAAGGAGGATATAGCTAGAATTGGTCTCATTTTCATTGGACCTATTATTACTAAAAAAAATGGATAAAGGGCCATTTTTATGAGGTTTGATGAACCTTGTCAGAGCATTTGGCCCCACCCTAGTTAGCTGGGCATAAAAGCAACATTAGATTTACTGGATAGGCCCTTTTGTTATAACTTGCCTTGTTGGGATCGTTGATGAGTTTTTCATGATTCGATATGAACACACTCACTACTAGTTGGTGATCGAGGATTATTGAGATTCAAATATTAAGTATGACTTCATTTTTAAGAGTATATTATACCTTTATTTTTATTTGGGTTCAAACATGTGACCACGCAAGTAAAAAAAACATTTCATCTTAGTAATTGTGTATAAGTGCATGAGAGTATATGGACACTTTTCATTTGCTATTGTAGTTAGGTGGATTCTTGTGAATAAAATGGACTTCTATTGTGAGTTATTAATTATATTACACTCTTAGTGTACACATATTGGTTGGACATTTTTAAAAATATTTAGAGTTCTACCAAAAATAAAAAAATAATATGTATAATTTCATTAAGTAAACACGATAATTCTGATGATGCCACTTCTAAAGTGCAAATGTCGAGTTATTCAATATTTTGAAATTTAAAAAATGATAAAATATAATGATGACTTTTCAATCAGTTGAATAATTTAAGTAACTTCGACCTTTGATGTATAATGGATGGTGTCTTGTGCTTCTAACTTTAACAAAGGATGATGTATATATAAACAATTTTTTAGGATTGCATTTTTTTCTTTAATGTGGTGTACACACTTTTGTTTTACAAGCAAGAATTATATTGGATTTAAAACATGTAGCGACCATTGCTAACCAAATAGAAATTTGATGACACTAATTTGATTAAATTAAAATAATTTAATTTCTTTTAATTGTGGACACCTAATTTATCTTTAAAATATCTTAAATAATTCTTCTTAAAATTCAAAATTCAATTCCCTTGTGTTGTGGAATTGTTATATTTCTTGCTTCGTATTCTCGATTCATAGATATAAAAAACCAAAATTAAATTCGAATGGGTTGTGGAAATGTTATATTGTTACCTCATATTGTCGATCCATATATATGCCAAATAAATCTTAATCTCCCATTTGAGGGACGCTACAAGTCATTAAATTTGTAAGTGTTTTACAAAGCACTCCAATTTGGTATTTTGGAGAGGATTTACATTTATAAAGTAAAATAATTACAGATGAAATCACACTAATGACATGTTATATATGTCAAACAAGTGTTAATTTCCTACTCAAGGGAGGACACAAGTCATTAAAAAATTAATTACCTTACCATCCATTCTAGTGTGTGGTTGTGAATTGACATATGACAATTTTGGTATCCATGCTACACAGGGCATGATAATGCCTCGATGATTAGAAAAAGGTCTCGCCATGAGTTTTAATGCCCATATTCCTTTTCCATAACTATCTGTAGACATCAGGTTTTCATCACCCACCTACATCCCACATACATACATTAGTCTATTAAACCTAACATTATCTAATTCACTCACTCACTTCGTAAAATCATTTTTCACCTTTTGTAAATTATATTTACCTGTCAAAACTTACCATAACCTCCCTAAAACCTCATAACCATCTTTAACCTATCCTTACCCTTCTTACCCTAACCTCCTAATCTCCCAACCTCACCAAACCTCTCCCATAATCATTCACCCTCGTCCACATACCTGAAACCCCCATTTTGGAAGTGGTTGAAACCACTTCCAAATGGATTTCTTTGAATTTCCTAGATCTCTGACGATTCCAACAAATTGCCCACGATTATAAATAGGAGCACAAATTCTTATTTATGTGACCTTTTTTGCATCTTCACCCTCAAATTTTTAAACCTGTGAATGAAGTATTATCACTCCAGTAATCCCCAATTCCTGCAATAAGACTCTGTCACACCGAAGATCCACAACATATCATTTTTCAATAGTCAAAGCATCCATACATCATCAAGCAGTCGATAGATCAACATCCCTAACTTAATCAGCCTTCATGAGCACCTTTACAACCTATTTCACATTCAAGGTAATCTCCTATCTACTCACTCTTGTTACCATTTTGTTTTACATCAAAACAAGATAAAATAATCATTTTAAACTCTAATTTCATTCAATTTTACCGTTTATCAAATAAATCCACCATTTTATAAGAATTCCCCATGATTCCTTATAATCGCCAGCGATTATCCCTAATCACCCGCAATTTCTGTTAAATTAGTTTCCTTTATCAAATCATTACATTTTATCAATCATTGTTTATATAAATGGACTTAATATGTCTACTTAAAAGCATGTCTCTATTGTAGATGATTGTTCCAGGTCAATCGCATCTGATCACTAGCATCTACGATCTCGTGATCATTCAACATTCATTCATGTGGGAGTAGTTCGATTTCCTCCATGAGTTTACTATGTGCACTATCAAATTTGCACTGACCCTCGAAGACTTCCAAAAATAGCTTGAGATCCTTGACATGATCTAACAAGCAATTGAAGATTATTGGTACAATTTTGAGGATCTTTAGACTGTCACCACTCTTGTTTGGGCCACCTACGAAGTAGACCAAGATCTTCCCATTCATCTTAAATTTTAGCTTCCTTATCATTATCATTATTTGTCTTATTATATTTATTAATTCACTTAAGTGTATCAAAATGAGTTGACATACTTTAAGAAAGTTCCTTTGGATTCCTGGAATTGGTCTTTGTCAAGTATCTCGTCATCTTATTTATCTAATATCTTTTTTTTAGTTGTTTTTGCTTATAGGCCTCTTCATTTGGTGAAAGGATAGCTTGTTCATTGTTTATCCCTCATCACCCTGACATTGCGATTGTCAGCACAAGTATCATTAAACCCTTTCATTTTTTAGTTTTAGGTACTTTTTGCACTTAATAGCATTTACCAAAAACCTACTTGATACATTCCTGGCACATCCACTGGGACCATAGTCCCCTTTTCATTTAGATTTTCATTTTAGTTTCTATTTCTTTTTTCTTTTATTTTCATCTAGCTTTTTATATTGGACCACGTTGTTGTTGTTGTTTTTGTTACTTAAATCAAAAATTAAAAAAATAACCACATGTATGCTTTCTTAGTTTCTAGCATTCCATTTGTTTTTTTGATGTCTTCATTAAAACAATGTTTCTTTTGGATCTAAAACGAGTCCTCATATATGCTTGACCACATATTTGAATTAGGGGTTAACAAATTGCATTCACTTAACTTCCCTCACACATAGCCAAACCATGTCAAATACAATCTGCATCAAAGCACTCCTACGCAGGTGGAACTACTTAGATTTCATCACCAAGAGGATAAGCTAACTCGGTGTTCTAGCCAAGTATAAATAAGTTGGTGGGCGGTACATCAGCTAAGAATCTAACACCCTTATCGTTGCGGGACCGTGAAGTAAGGGGGTAGGCCCCAATATCCTACCCTGTACTGACACCAACATAGATTCATGCCTCATGTACTTTTGAGTATATCAAGGACTCTGAAATTTAACATCACTTGAAACTAACCCTATATTGTCATTTCCTAGGACCTCTTAAACCATTTTTTCACATTTCATATTTTTAAATTATTCAAGATAACAAAAATTTCTTGTGTGACTTGTTTGTTTGATTGTAATCAACCCTCTAGATTATTTTTCTCTTTTAAGTGATCATTTTTTTTCATGGTCCTAACCAGACAATAGTCCCGTCAACAAAACTTCGAAAACATGGCTGAGCATTTACAACAATCCCTAAAAAAACATCCAGTCTCTCCTTGACAACATTCTACGTATCACGAATCACCATCGATCACTCTCAATAGACAATCAAGAACCCCCACACTCTCCTAGCAATAAATCAACCACATTATAAATCCATGATCCGTTTAGTCCTTGTTTATTTAATAATGAAGATCTAGTATTCATTGAGATCCTAGATTCAAACCTCGTCACCCTCAATCCTTACTTAGCTGCAGAGGGTGTCCTTCTTCGGAAATCTACACTTGAACAATGACCCCCTGTCACCAACACTACTTACAAATTTTCCTAGCTTATTGATCCTAACCATGAGTTGGTTATCCAACAAGTCGATCCTATCCTACTGCTAGTGAATCAAAAACATCTAATCCCTCGTCTCCGTCCCCCATCATCACTTTTGAGCTCAACGTTGTTTCTTCACAAGACACAACTAATCAACAATCATTGCCATCACCATATCCCTCATCTAGCTCTACCTCATCACAAAAAACCACCAACGCATTCTCATCTACATCTAGTACTCTAATCTCCTCCACTATCCAAACACCTCTTGTAAGTTCAGTATTCATCCCACTTAGTGTGTCCCAACCTATTACATATCAATAACCCACATCATCTATTCAAAATTTGTTCATGTCCATCCCAACCTCGACACACCTCATTAATACCAACTCTATCTCTAGTGTCCACCCCTCTTCACAATAGTCGTCAACCGCCCTTTTTTCACAAATCTTCTCTCAGCACATACCTCAAAAATCTCATCCCCTTGTCCACATTTACATTCCTTTCTAGCACATACCTCAACAATCTCAACCTTTTATCCACGCTTCTATCCCTTTTTAACATGTACCTTATCACTTGCAACCCCTTTTCAACAGATCCATGCCTATCCAATATCAATACATCCAATCTTCACAACCCTTAGTCTCGCAACCCACATACAACATTCCTATGAACACCGCCCTCCAACATAATATCCCTTTTTTGTACCAACCATATCAGGAACTGAGTCCACTTTCATATAATCAACCAAACCCTTCATCATTCAATCCTTAATAACCATCACAAAAAAAACCCTTTCGGGCATTAATGATGAGGATCTCCAACCTTGAAGCAGCCTCTATGGGTCCCAATAACACTCTGCCTTACAAAAAAATTTGTAATGAACCCATCCATCCATCTGTACCATATAAAGTGTATCCTCCACATTGGGAACTTCTTAAGTTCCTCAAATTATATAGAAAATAAGGACCCTCAACAACACATACGAGCCTTCCGACACACTTGTTACCTCATTGCAAACAACCAAGATTTCATGCTAAGAACATTCCCCATGTCCTTAGATGAACATGCACTAGATTGGTACAATAGTATCCCCTGATACTCACTCTTCTCATTCGCAAACCTTGCACATCTCTTCTTAGAACACTTCTTCGTTAACATTTCTCATAAAGTCACTATCATCGATTTATATGCAATCAATAATTCAAAGACGAGTCTATTGTAGATTTTGTCACCCAATGGAGGGGTATTATTAATCAATTATCCTTCTCCCTACCATGGACAAAATTAATCGATTTATTCTCTCACTCATGTGCCAATCATATATCATCGACAATATAAATCCAATATTTTCAAACATTCAACAAAGCCTTTAATATGGATCACAAACTTGAAATTTGTGCTCTTGAGGATGGTAAGGTCAAACTTAGATCAAAGAATCCTAAACTTAAGTCCTCGTTCAAACCATCTTCCAGTCATGACAAGTCTAAAACATCGGAAAATGTAGTCATCATAAAGACTCCTAAAGAATTTTCAACCTCCAAATGCACCCGTCCTCAACACAATTATATGTCTATTGGTGAATCTTACTATGTAATTTTTGATAAGATCTTGGTTGCATGTATGATCAACCTTCCTCCCATCCACCCCATCAACTCATCTGTCTCAAAACCCTTTTAGTATCGATAAAATGATTACTATAAATACCATAGGGTCAAGGGTCACAACATTGAAAGATGTCGTTCATTCAAAAACGTCCTTCAGGACCTTATCGAAAAAGGTGAGTTACAACTGGATAACCCAAATGCACCTCCAAATCAGATTTTGGACATTTTCAAATAACCCTTTCCAAACCATGCTCCATCCACAAGTTAATTGTAGTCTCATGTCATTCACTCTCATCATACCATCAACACGATCAAATATTAGTCATCCACACCCATAATGTCTAATGCTCCTATCACAAAAGCACCATCAAAATCATCATCAAATGATTGTGTCACAAAAATAGTAAAAAAATCAACCACACCATCTATGCTTAGTGTTGCCATCATAGGAAGCACCCATTGAAACAAGTACCTCTCTTAGTCTCACCTCTGACAAGACCAAAAATCTATTCACATCCATTCCATCTACCTCAAACTCATCTACAAGCTCTTCACAAGCCATATAAAAGGAACTTATCTTACAATATGTGAAAAGATCCTATGATGACCATGTCACTCAACATTATGTGCATAATCTTAAGAAAATCGTTACGTGACCACCCATCCCTTCATCCAAAAAATAAATAATCATATCACGTGATCATTTGAATTCTTCAACACACAATCCAAAATCCATGCCTTCTATCTAAGGACCGCACCCCTCATCAAAATTTTTAGTCATTATTACAGAGTCTAAGATCATTCCCCAGCTTGCATCTAAAGGTGCCACATAGAAAGTGATCCCTTTATCACCCATATCATCAAAATCACCACCAGTTCCATTAACCTAAGATTCAAAAGGACACTATGTAGTAATCCTTGAAAGGATCATCCAATAGTCCATCATAACCTTACCCCATCTTAAGTCATTTATCTCTTGAGGGTGGAAACCCTCCTGGCATAATTTTGAATCCTTTTATGATTATCATTGAACACGAGGACATTCTACAGAGGACTACAAATCCCTTCACGCAAACATTCAAAACCTTCTCAATAAAGGTCTTCTTCCCACAAATCTAGAATCCTCAAATCCAATAAAAACCCCCATCAAACACTTACAACCACTACATCCAAACCATCACCTACATCCACATCTACTAAACGTGAGGCCTCTTCTAGGAAAGACCTGCTACATCAAATTGACGTAGTACATATCACTACTAGATCTGACACACAAGACCCTAAGACTTCATATCTAAGTAAGTTCAAGGTGTAAACACAAAATCACGCACTTTGAGTCATTATTCAGTCTCGGTCTCATACTATTGTTCATATGGTTTTTGAGTGAAAAGAGTAATAATTAACCCATGTCTTTGGCCATTATTACATTGTTTGCTATCATATTTTCGATCTTACACTTGCACTTTCCCATTTTGTATTGTCATTCTGTGTTTTTCCTATTTCTGACTAGGGTGCCCAACTAGGACTGGGGCACCCCAGGCGCCCTAGTCCCCTTTGGGGTGCCATGATCCTCTTTAAACTTTACTCTCACCTTTTGGGCACTTTCCAACCATTTGAGCTTTCTATCTTTTTGGTGATCAGCCTTTTAAAAGTTAATTACAAAATTAGAACAAGATAACAATATAAATATGAAGTTATGTGACCGTAATGAGGGACAAAACACTGGGCATATACCATCACCATCTAGAGTTACATCCATCAAAGGCATCTAAAGCTACATTTGCGCCCATCTAGCTCCATCACAAGGCTGGTTCATCTGCATCACACTACATAGGAGGGGATTCTATTGTTTTCATGCACACATTTACTACATTCTACATCTAGTTATTTGCTCTCTACTTCATAAAGTGTGACTGGCACAAGAGCAACCTAGGGCACGATTTGCACACACGTCTAGAACTACATTAGGTATAAGATGTATTGCAACACTCAGTGATAAGTCAATTAATTTGGCAACTGAGGATAGTTCAACCCCTTCATATGCATCTTTATTTTTTAGGATTTCGATGTTTTGTCTTGGGTTTTGCAGGTGATTCTTCCATCTCTTATTCAAAACGGCATTTGATGCAGTTCAACGACATTAGTATAATAGGAAGCGAACACAGGTGAACATCCAATGACATTCCAGAGGAGGTCGACTGGTCATTTCCACAGACTAGGGTGCCCAGATCTCAATCCAAGGTACCCACAGGTGCCTTTATCCCTTTCCAGGAGCCCCAGTCCAGCTAGATAGCTCAGATCTATGCTTTCTTGGGCTTTTGTGTGGTTGTTTCCTCTACATGTTCTCCTAGGTTACACTGCAACATAGTCCCATGACATCTGGGAATCAGCTAAGTCCTTCATAACCCTCTCTTCACATTAGGCTTTTATATTTTATAGCTTAGTTTACTTGGGTGTATTTTAATATTTTATCATATTATTTATCTAGTCATTTTACTGCTCCTATAGCATTTAATTACACTAGAATATTTCTATTTTAGTTAATCATTTGGTGAACCCATACTCGATCTTCACGCTTCTAGGGTCTTCATTCTTTGTTTATCATCCTAGTGTATAGTCATCACGAGTGTCTCAATCAATAGTTATTTTCTTGCACATCCCAATTTAAGGCAAGTCCAACATCTTCTTGCTACTACTCGCATTCGTGTTGATATGCATCCTAACTCCGTATATAAAACTTTCGTAGATGTATTTTCTCAGCACATAGCATTTAAGTCAAATCTTCTCGTTGATCTTTACACTTTTGAAAATGACCCAACCCTTGCATATTATGATTCGAATTTACAATGTGGGTATCAAGCACACTTTAATTGATAATGGATCTAAACTTAATATTTTTCCTATGTCATTCCTTGAAAATATTAGTCTTTCTGATGCCAATGTTAGTCCATCATCTCTTTCACTTCATGCATATAATGGTTCAGTTCACCCATGCGTAGGTCACATTGCTCTTCCTATCACTATAGGGTCAAAAAATCTCAATACAGTCTTCTTTGTCATTGACTTTTTGGTCTCATACCACTGCTTACTTGGTAGACCATGACTACATGTTATGAAAACCATTACTTCTACCATACATCATTGTGTTAAATTCCTACATGAAGGCATTCAATATATTGTTTTTTGTTACTGCGATCCATTCCAACATTGTGACAGAGATCCTAATACTAGTCTTCCTATTCCACACACTGCTACTATAGATGATCCTCAACCCATGGACAAACCACCTCCTTTGCCACCATTTGAAGGTGCTTTTTGTGTGATAGTTGTAGTCTCTTCTATACCGCTAATGACTACTACTACTATGAATCTTTATCATGGGCTTGTCTACTCTACGCACGTCACTCTATCTCCTACACCTTCACATGCACCACCTTCATTAGCATGCTCACCATTTGTTATGCACCTAGGGAAGGGATTCTATGATGTATATATATTGATGGAGATGCTGACATGTGGCACACATCCCCTTATCTTATTATATCATTCATTTATGATTTATTATGCTTAGGAGGTCGGCCTCAGTATTTGCCATAGGTTAGAATGGTATATATAGGGGTTAGAAGGTTGTAGTTAATCATCATATTGAGTATTGGAGTGTTATTGTATGGTTTGGAGGTTACCCCCTTGAAGTGGTAATAGAGGTTTCCCCCTCGAAGTGGCAAAGCAATTATATGAGCATATTGTCATCATTTATCTATATTTTGGTGAGGAATCTGGGCCAAAATTAGGGCAAAAACCCTAATTTTTTGTTTCTGCCATTTATTTTGAACCAGAGCAAAATGGTAGGAGATATTTTTACCAGAGATGAGAAACATTTCAAGTAAGGTTCCCTGAAAATTTTAGACTTTTGTGATTTATTTTGCGCAAGTTATTACAAATTTAGGGTTTTTCATAAAATCGCTCCCTAGGGTGCAAATAGTGGAATTTTTCATGTTCTTTACATTTTCAGAAATCTCTAAAAAAATAGTATTAGTATATTCTCTATGTTTTTTCTTGTTCGACCAAATTTGTATCAAAACCCTAAACCCTAAGGTTTGACATCATAGCGAGGCCTTCCACAAGAGCAAAAAAGAATCTGGTTACTCTGGGTAAAACCCCAGAAAATGATGGGGTAGTGATTGAAGAGTTGGAGTCAGAAGGGGTAAATACAAATTCCTCAGCACTAGGGTTTACTTTAGTTGATCATAAGGTGAGCCAACTTGAGTATGAGCTGCAAAATGTACAATCTGAGATGGCCTCTAAAGGAGACATAGACCAAATCAATCAGCGGTTGGATGATATCATGCAACATATAAAGGGTAAACAGTATGTCCCAAATCAGCCCCATATCAACCAAGGAGGATATTTAGTTCAAAATAATGGACAAAATAACCATGTTGGATCACTTTTCCAGCCCAATCAAAATCCAACTTATTTGTAACCACAGAACATGAGGCCGAAAGTGGATATGCGCAAATTTAATGGGAAGGATCCACTGAATTAGGTAAATCAAATGGGGAACTTCTTTGAGTTACATCAAACACCATTAGGAAAAAAGGTGACCTTGGCATCCATGTATCTTGAACCAGACCAATTCATTTGGTATCAAAGGTTATGTGCTCAAAGGGAGAAGAATGGTCTCAATGTCACTTGGATAGTTTTTACCGAGGAGTTGCAATTGCATTATAGTTCCAATGTTTCAGAGAACTACATAAGTCAATTGGAAAAGTTAGGACGAATAGGATCAGTCAAAGATTATGTGCATCAATTCCAAAACTTTTTCTTAAGGGTGGAGAATATTCCAGAAGGGAATCTGAATGACCTATTTCTTGGGGGTCTTAAGGACCACATCAAGCATGAGGTACGTATGTTTAATCCACTCAAGATTTCTGATTCTATTATCATGGCATG
Source organism: Taxus chinensis (assembly GCA_019776745.2). Taxonomy (NCBI): domain Eukaryota; kingdom Viridiplantae; phylum Streptophyta; class Pinopsida; order Cupressales; family Taxaceae; genus Taxus; species Taxus chinensis. The sequence continues at coordinate 543,163,452 of CM034146.1, forward strand.
TCGAGCAGAGGAAAATTTTCTTTACAGTAGGAGGAAGCCTTTCATTAACACCAGAGACTGTAGTATCTCTTCACCTTCATTTTCTCATCCAATTAGACTGACTCCTCAACAAATGGAAGAAAAGAGAGAAAAAGGATTATGTTTTAATTGTGACACCAAATATGGACCTGGACACAAATGTGTTGAGAAGAAGTTGTTCGATATTGAAGGAGGAAATGAGGATGACGAGGAAGTTGAAATGATAGGAGAGGATGAGGAACCAGTAGAAGATGAAGTAGAAGATCACCAACCTACAATTTCTTGCCATGTGTTGTCAGGTATTAGTAATCCTCAAACACTCAAGGTTATTGGACAGAAATTTGAAGCCCAGACAGAGTTACCAAATCTTGATGAGGAAGGAAGAATCATTTTGGATCCAAAGAAAATGTGCCACCTATCCCCTTTGACCTTACTGACTTGTTAGACCAGATGAAATATAAATTATAGCTTATCTTGCAGAATTAGAAATTTTTTAAGCCTGTCATCTTTTGAACTGTTGGAATGCTGACACATAGCCTACCTCCGGTCATTGATCTATCGCCACATGGCCCTCGAACCAAGACTACTGAGCTTCTACTATGTGTCTTCCCTGACTATTGACATTGAATTTGAAGGGAAAATAAACGTTAGATGGATTTTTAACAATCTTACTATGTTTTTGAATTACGCTTCTATGGGTTTTTGAATACACACGGCTAATACATTTTGGAAATGAAATTTGAAAGTCATATGATCGTCACAGACTTGTAAAAAATTGGCTAATTCATTTTAGTTGTCCAATTTTATAGGGGTGCAAAAATGGATTAAAAGAATTGGTGACTTTCAAGGGTAATCTTCTTGATAGATTAGATGACCAGTAGTCTGAAGCATCCATTGGGCAGGGAGTTAAGCCTAAAACTCTTGAAATACTAATATTTTCTTTGAAATTCTTACCCTAGTAGCTATTCTAAAGCACGAATGGACTTAAAATGTAGTGTAACTATCTCGACGCGATCAATGGAACTCTGAATGAAACTTGAATTTTCTCCAACCATTTGGTTCTATCATGAACACTGATCTATAGCTATCTTAAATCCTGAGTTAACCATCTCATTGTAATAATGTTTTTAAATTCATGAATTCACTTGAGAGTGAAAAATTGTAGTCCATTTTTTCAAGCCTCACCCTTTCCTCTGCAATATGATTTAGTTGGGGATGAAACTTTGTGTTTTGAACATCTTCCAAAAAATGGTAGAACTACTCAACCCTAATCTTGTAGAAATTGCCCTAAACTAAAACATGCAACCACAACAAGGCACAAGACTATGGTAAAGAAAAAAAAGAAATATACACCTTAAGTAAAGCACGTAGAGTGTGCACAATGCATTTCCTTCATGGATTTGAAAACAAACCTAAACTACCAAAAACAATGTGTTATACGCACTTAGAGGAATTGAAATGCTAATCTACTATGGATACATGAGGCAATAAGAGGAACTAATGGGAATGTTTAAGGTAAGATCCCATTGATTGGGATTTGTAACACATTTCCCTCAAGATCAGACAGACTCAAAAGAGTTGGCTTCTTTGCAAGGATTGATAATATATGGTCCACATCCAAATTGCATCAAACATAGAAGTGTCTTCCTAGTTTATCTCTGTCAGCATCCCATTTTAAGACCAAATCACCAACTCTAAACATCTGAAACCTAGAATATTTTATCAAAAGGAATTTCTTCATTAACCTCTGATGGTTGTTCTAAATTGATCATGACATCATTCCTTATTTCTTCAATTTATACCAATTTTTACATTCTGATTTTTGATTTGATCTTCTTCTTCAAATTCCAACTATTGGGATAATTTAAGTGAAGGAAACTCATAGTGAATAAAGGAATTCTAGCTTATTTTCCATATACAAGCTTGTAAGGAAAAGTGTCAATTTACCTTCTTCATTTTTATTTTATTAGTCCACAAATAATTCCTCACCTTTGTGTGCCACTATCTCTGATTAGATGTCCATGGTTCTCTTTATGATCTTAATCAGGTTCTTGTTAGTGGATTCTGCCAAGACATTACCTTGAGGGTAATAGTTAGAAGTCTTTACAAATAAATACCAATTTATGGAGATCCCAAAGAGAAATCAATTTAGACCCTGAAGACAGTTTTTGCATTGCCATAGATAATAGTTTGACCAATGTCAAACCTTGTTATGATATCTTCCAGAAATTCCAGGAAATGACTGATTCAGTGGCTTCCTTCAATGGCACAACTTTTGTCCACCTGGTAAAGTAGTTTGTTTTTATTAAAAGAAAGTTTGTGAGTAGCACTTGATGGAGGGTTAATCATGCCAATTAAATCAAGGAAATCCATTGGGAAAATGGTTGATCTGTCTAAATTGGATGGAGTGGAAGGGACAGTCAACATCTTCTTACCAATAGTAAAGAAAGAACATTGCTTGCATTTTCTAACCCATTTTTGACAGTCAACAAATCAACTTGGGCCAAAAATAACATGGAATTCTTTTATGTTATCTTTAATTATGTGGAATTTTGCTGAGAAATTCCCACCCAAGAAACCATCATGTTAATTTAGTCAAGATCTTGTTACAATGTTCACCTTCAATGCACCTGAGTAAGACTCCATCAGTATTTCTTTTTAAAAAAATCACATCAATCAATGCATATAGGAATAGATTTTAGCCCTTAAATTTTTCCTTTTTTCTTTGTTTAGTCCAAAAGGGTAAGTACCAAAAGATAGAAAGGTAGCCATATCATTAATCCAACTGTAATTATTGATTGTATCTTCCTCATCTTTTTTAGAATCGACATTATGTGGTAGTTCTTGATTCATGAGGGAGAGAATCCTTGATCATCCTAAGCATCTAAATCAAGATATACTCACATAAGATCTTCAACATCTAAGTAGTTTTTTTGCCTTGATACTCATAACATCATATTCCATTATTTTGGTCACCCATCCATCTATTTCGTTCATTGATATCATTCTCCCATAATGAAGTCTCTTACACTAGAATGATGAGACTAGAAACCTTTGATATGACTAGTGGAGATCATACTTAACCATAGTAATTTCTTAAGAGCCCTCATGATGGAAAAAGATTTACTTTTTAATGTGACTATCACATTGGATACGTTCATCATTCCTTTAGTGTTTGACTAAAAAACATCCACTACTTTCTCCATTTCTTAATCATTTTGTTCAGTCTAAACAAAAGCAAGGACTAGATTCAACTCCATTATGCACCTAGGGAAAGGATGTTATGATGTATATGTATTGATGGAGATGCTGACATGAGCACACAGTTATCTTATTATATCATTCATTTATGATTTATTATTCTTTATCGGCCTCAGTATTGGCCATAGGTTAGAATGGTATATATAGGGGTTAGATAGGTTGTAGTTAATCTATCATATTGAGTATTGGAGTGTTATTGTATGGTTTGGAGGTTATCCCCCTCGAAGTGGTATTGGAGGTTTCCCCCTTGAAGTGGAAAAGCTATTATATGAGCAGAATGTCATCATTTATCTATATTTTTGTGTTCTCTCATGTTATTCTGTTGTATATGTTCTGATTTATACAAGTAATATCCTTACAAGTGGTATAGAGCTAGTATATGACTGGCAAAATTACATTTCTTGGGATTAAGAGAAACCCTAATATAGGGGTTAGAAATTCCATCATATTGAGTAAATATATCTTGGAAAAAGGGTACTGAAATAATTTTTTTCCAATTTGGATGCATCATGATTTTGGAAACACTCTAATTTTGAGAAATATGGTCAAAAATTTCATCAAGATCCACAAGGATCTAAATTCATTAATATGGACCCTTATTAATGTTTTCCATTTTTTCATAAATTCACTTTTCAGGAAGCAAATTGGGTATTTTTTAGCAAAATTTATGTTTTCAGAAAGCTCTTGAAATTGTAGTTAGGGTTTGTTCTTTGTGTTTTTAACATCTTGAAATATTTTTAGAATTCCAAAAACCCTAATCATGATCATGGGGATAACAATTTTTATGGAAATAGTGAGATGGATGCTAAAGAATGGTGGATAAAATTTAAGAATATATATTTGTTCATATTTCATGACAAGGAATAGGTTTTCACATTATCTTGGTGGTCCTGCATGGATTTGGTTTTCTGAGTTAAAAAATCCAACAGGAAGGATTGGTCTTGGGAGGAAATGGAACAACTTTTTATGGATAGATGGGACCACAAAGAGGAAGAAGAGTCAAAGGAAGATGACTGGGGAAGAATATATTGAAGAATCAAGAGAGAAACTAAGATGAAGAGGAAGGTGAAGAAGATTCAAGGGAAGATGATGGTTCAGATCTTCATATACTGAAGAATCAAACGCAGAAGAAGTTGAAGAAGACTATGAAGAAGAGGAAGAAAAACAAGATATTGATGCAGAAGAAGATATTATAGCTCCCAAGAAGGAAGATACCATATTTCAGTTTCATGGATGCATTCAAAGGAATAAGATAATTGTTTCCATAAACCCTAATCAGCGATTATAACTTCATCAACAATGATATGGCTCAACATCTACATATTCAAGAAAGTAATATCAAAGAAGCTCAAGTGAATGGTAAGAAAATTCAAGTTTTTGAAGATTTAAAACCTTATTATGGACAAATATACTTTACATTCAGATTTTTCATCCTTATATATGGATGGTTTGGATATTGTTCTTGGGTATCCTTGGTTAGAGACATTGGGGACAATTAATATTAATATGAAAAATAAGTTTATGAAGATTTGGTACAAAAAGAAGACCTGGTCACTTTACAGGATATCAGGCTTAATGGAAATCAAAGAAAAGTTCCAATATAGACCATGAGGATGATTTAGAATATGGAGAAGAAGGGAATAAGGATGATTCAAAAGAGGAACATGAAGAAAAAGAAGGAAATGATGATTCATCTACTCCAGAGAAATCTAAAATATCAAATGCAAAGGTGGAAGAAGAAAAGGCCAGTTCACTGATGCCTCATTTTCTATAAGTTTTGAGGATACTACAACTGCAAGCATATGGGAAATCCACATTTCAACATGAGAGAAAAAAATCATGGAGATATCCCAGGGAACATCATATTTCCAACCAATTAAATATACAGGTAATTGGAGGAATAATCACTTTATTTATACAGGGGATCAATGGAGCAACAATTATGAATAATGGAATCCTTACTATGGACAACTCTCATTATGGTTATACATGGAATCCTTATTATGGTTATGCATTGAATCCTTATGTTGGTTATGCATGGAATCCAAGGATGATAAACTATGGTCAGGAATGGAATCAGAGTAGCACAATGGAATATGGAAATTAGTTCAGATATGTATCATCTACCAAGATCACATATGGATGGATGATCGATCATGGTGCAAAGTGTGTAAAAATTTACAACACACTCATTTCATGGTTTATTCTTATGTTTTGGGGATGAAACATGTCAAGGAGGGAAGGAATGCTATGCACCTAGGGAAAGGATGTTATGATGTATATGTATTGATGGAGATGCTGACATGTGGCACACATCCCCTTATCTTATTATATCATTCATTTATGATTTATTATGCTTAGGAGGTCGGCCTCAGTATTGGCCATAGGTTATAATGGTATATATAGGGGTTATAAGGTTGTAGTTAATCATCATATTGAGTATTGGAGTGTTATTGTATGGTTTGGAGGTTACCCCCTCAAAGTGGTATTGGAGGTTTCCCCCTTGAAGTGGAAGTGGTATTGGAGGTTGCCCCCTCGAAGTGGCACAAATCTATTATATGATTTATATTGTCATCATTTATCTATATTTTGGTGTTCTCATCATGTTATTTATTGTGATGTATATGTTCTGATTTATACAAGTAATATCCTTACAAGTGGTATAAGAGCAGCGATTTCGGCCAAAATTAGGGCAAAAACCCTAATTTTTTGTTTCAAATATATCTTGAAGAGGGTATCGAATTTTTTTCCCAATTTTTTCATCATAATTTGAAAACACTCTAATTCACAAATATCTGAAAATTTCAGCTCCATTGGATCTGTTTTGCGGATGTTATTGGTGTTTTAGGTTTTTTCATAAATTCACTTTTCAGGAAGCAAATTGTGGTATTTTTTAGCAAAATTTATATTTTCAGAAATCTATTGAAATTTCAGTTAGGGTTTGTTCTTTGTGTTTTTATCCATCTGCCGAAATATTTTCAGAATTCCTAAACCCTAATCATGATCACGGGGATAACAAATTTTTATGGAAATGGTGAGATGGATGCTAAAGAATGGTGGATAAAATTTAAGAATATATATTTCTCATATTTCATGACAAGGAATAGGTTTTCACATTATCTTGGTGGTCTTGCATGGATTTGGTTTTCTGAGTTAAAAAATGACAGGAAGGATTGGTCTTGGGAGGAAATGGAACAACTTTTTATGGATAGATGGGACCACAAAGAGGAAGAAGAGTCAAAGGAAGATGATGGGGAAGAATATATTGAAGAATCAAGAGAGAAAGAAGATGAAGAGGAAGGTGAAGAAGATTCAAGGGAAGATGATGGTGCAACATATATTGAAGAATCAAACGCAGAAGAAGTTGAAGAAGACTATGAAGAAGAGGAAGAAAAACAAGATATTGATGCAGAAGAAGATATTATAGCTCCCAAGAAGGAAGATACCATATTTCAGTTTCATGGATGCATTCAAAGGAATAAGATAATTGTTTCCATAAACCCTAACAGCAAGTATAACTTCATCAACAAGGATATGGCTCAACATCTACATATTCAAGAAAGTAATATCAAAGAAGCTCAAGTGAATGGTAAGAAAATTCAAGTTTTTGAAGATTTAAAACTTACTATGGACAAATATACTTTACATTCAGATTTTTTTGCCTTATATATGGATGGTTTGGATATTGTTCTTGGGTATCCTTGGTTAGAGACATTGGGGACAATTAATATTAATATGAAAAATAAGTTTATGAAGATTTGGTACAAAAAGAAGAAGGTCACTTTACAGGATATCAGGCTTAATGGAAATCAAAGAAAAGTCAATATAGACCATGAGGATGATTTAGAATATGGAGAAGAAGGGAATAAGGATGATTCAAAAGAGGAACATGAAGAAAAAGAAGGAAATGATGATTCATCTACTCAAGAGAAAAAGAAAATATCAAATGCAAAGGTGGAAGAAGAAAAGAAAGTTCAGAAACAGGTTGATAAGGTTGAGGATACTACAACTGCAGCATATGGAAATCCACGTCAACATGAGAGAAAAAAATCATGGAGATATCCCAGGGCACATCATATTTCCAACCAATATAGATATACAGGTAATTGGAGGAATAATCACTTTATTTATACAGGGGATCAATGGAGCAACAATTATGAAGCATGGAATCCTTATTATGGTTATACATGGAATCCTTATTATGGTTATGCATTGAATCCTTATGTTGGTTATGCATGGAATCCAAGGATGATAAACTATGGTCACGAATGGAATCAGAGTAGCACAATGGAATATGGATATTAGTTCAGATATGTATCATCTACCAGGATCACATATGGATGGATGATCGATCATGGTGCAAAGTGTGTAAAAATTTACAACACACTCATTACATGGTTTCTTCTTATGTTTCGGGGATGAAACATGTCAAGGAGGGAAGGAATGCTATGCACCTAGGGAAAGGATGTTATGATGTATATGTATTGATGGAGATGCTGACATGTGGCACACATCCCCTTATCTTATTATATCATTCATTTATGATTTATTATGCTTAGGAGGTCGGCCTCAGTATTGGCCATAGGTTAGAATGGTATATATAGGGGTTAGAAGGTTGTAGTTAATCATCATATTGAGTATTGGAGTGTTATTGTATGGTTTGGAGGTTACCCCCTCGAAGTGGTATTGGAGGTTGCCCCCTCGAAGTGGCAAAGCTATTATATGAGCATATTGTCATCATTTATCTATATTTTGGTGTTCTCTCATGTTATTCTGCTGTATATGTTTTGATTTATACAAGTAATATCCTTACAAGTGGTATCAGAGCAGCGATTTCGGCCAAAATTAGGGCAAAAAGTTAATCCCTAATTTTTTCGGAGGTTTCGAGTATATCTTGAAGCATTAGTATCGAATTTTTTTCCAATTTTTACATCATAATTTGAAAACACTCTAATGTCAAAATATCTGAAAATTTCAGCTTCATTGGATCTATTTTGCAGATGTTATTGGTGTTTTAGGTTTTTTCATAAATTCACTTTTCAGGAAGCAAATTGTGGTATTTTTTAGCAAAATTTATATTTTCGGAAATCTATTGAAATTTCAGTTAGGGTTTGTTCTTTGTGTTTTTATCCATCTGCCGAAATATTTTCAGAATTCCTAAACCCTAATCATGATCACCGGGGATAACAAATTTTTATGGAAATGGTGAGATGGATGCTAAAGAATGGTGGATAAAATTTAAGAATATATATTTCTCATATTTCATGACAAGGAATAGGTTTTCACATTATCTTGGTGGTCCTGCATGGATTTGGTTTTCTGAGTTAAAAAATGATAGGAAGGATTGGTCTTGGGAGGAAATGGAACAACTTTTTATGGATAGATGGGACCACAAAGAGGAAGAAGAGTCAAAGGAAGATGATAGGGAAGAATATATTGAAGAATCAAGAGAGAAAGAAGATGAAGAGGAAGGTGAAGAAGATTCAAGGGAAGATGATGGTGCAACATATATTGAAGAATCAAACGCAGAAGAAGTTGAAGAAGACTATGAAGAAGAGGAAGAAAAACAAGATATTGATGCAGAAGAAGATATTATAGCTCCCAAGAAGGAAGATACCATATTTCAGTTTCATGGATGCATTCAAAGGAATAAGATAATTGTTTCCATAAACCCTAACAACAAGTATAACTTCATCAACAAGGATATGGCTCAACATCTACATATTCAAGAAAGTAATATCAAAGAAGCTCAAGTGAATGGTAAGAAAATTCAAGTTTTTGAAGATTTAAAACTTACTATGGACAAATATACTTTACATTCAGATTTTTTTGCCTTATATATGGATGGTTTGGATATTTTTCTTGGGTATCCTTGGTTAGAGACATTGGGGACAATTAATATTAATATGAAAAATAAGTTTATGAAGATTTGGTACAAAAAGAAGAAGGTCACTTTACAGGATATCAGGCTTAATGGAAATCAAAGAAAAGTCAATATAGACCATGAGGATGATTTAGAATATGGAGAAGAAGGGAATAAGGATGATTCAAAAGAGGAACATGAAGAAAAAGAAGGAAATGATGATTCATCTACTCAAGAGAAAAAGAAAATATCAAATGCAAAGGTGGAAGAAGAAAAGAAAGTTCAGAAACAGGTTGATAAGGTTGAGGATACTACAACTGCAGCATATGGAAATCCACGTCAACATGAGAGAAAAAAATCATGGAGATATCCCAGGGCACATCATATTTCCAACCAATATAGATATACAGGTAATTGGAGGAATAATCACTTTATTTATACAGGGGATCAATGGAGCAACAATTATGAAGCATGGAATCCTTATTATGGTTATCCTTATTATGGTTATACATGGAATCCTTATTATGGTTATGCATTGAATCCTTATGTTGGTTATGCATGGAATCCAAGGATGATAAACTATGGTCATGAATGGAATCAGAGTAATGCAACAGAATATGGATATTAGTTCAGATATGTATCATCTACCAGGATCACATATGGATGGATGATCGATCATGGCGCAAAGTGTGTAAAAATTTACAACACACTCATTACATGGTTTCTTCTTATGTTTCGGGGATGAAACATGTCAAGGAGGGAAGGAATGCTATGCACCTAGGGATAAAAGATGTTATGATGTATATGTATTGATGGAGATGTGACATGTGGCACACATCCCCTTATCTTATTATATCATTCATTTATGATTTATTATGCTTAGGAGGTTGGCCTCAGTATTGGCCATAGGTTAGAATGGTATATATAGGGGTTATAAGGTTGTAGTTAATCATCATATTGAGTATTGGAGTGTCCATTGTATGGTTTGGAGGTTACCCCCTCGAAGTGGTATTGGAGGTTGACCCCTAAAAGTGGCAAAGCTATTATATGAGCATATTGTCATCATTTATCTTTATTTTGATGTTCTCTCATGTTATTATGTTGTATATGTTCTTATTTATACAAGTAATATCCTTAAATGTTGGTTAAGGGGGCTCGTCACGTATGGGGGTGTGTATTGGCAGAGGCAATTTTATATAGCCCGAATTCGGGCTCTATGTATAAGCATGGACAGGAGGACGTTATGATCCTCATGTGTGGATTTTCATTAACACCTCGAGGTTTTGGTGTAACAGTTCACTTACAAGTGGTATCAGAGCAGCGATTTCGGCCAAAATTAGGGCAAAAACCCTAATTTTTTGTTTCGAATATATCTTGAAGAGGGTGTCAATTTTTTTTCCCAATTTTTGCATCATAATTTGGAAACACTCTATGTCAGAATATCTAAAAATTTCAGCTTCATTGGATCTGTTTTGCGGATGTTATTGGTGTTTTATGTTTTTTCATAAATTCACTTTTCAGGAAGCAAATTGTGGTATTTTTTAGCAAAATTTATATTTTGGAAAGCTCTTGAAATTTCAGTTAGGGTTTGTTGTTTGTGTTTTTATCCATCTGCCGAAATATTTTCAAAATTCCTAAACCCTAATCATGATCACATGGATAACAATTTTTTATGGAAATGGTGAGATGGATGCTAAACAATGGTGGATAAAATTTAAGAATATATATTTCTCATATTTCATGACAAGGAATAGGTTTTCACATTATCTTGGTGGTCCTGCATGGATTTGGTTTTCTGAGTTGAAAAATGACAGGAAGGATTGGTCTTGGGAGGAAATGGAACAACTTTTTATGGATAGATGGGACCACAAAGAGGAAGAAGAGTCAAAGGAAGATGATGGGGAAGAATATATTGAATAATCAAGAGAGAAAGAAGATGAAGAGGAAGGTGAAGAAGATTCAAGGGAAGATGATGGTGCATCATATATTGAAGAATCAAATGCAGAAGAAGTTGAAGAAGACTATGAAGAAGAGGAAGAAAAACAAGATATTGATGCAGAAGAAGATATTATAGCTCCCAAGAAGGAAGATACCATATTTCAGTTTCATGGATGCATTCAAAGGAATAAGATAATTATTTCCATAAACCCTAACAACAAGTATAACTTCATCAATAAGGATATGTCTCAACATCTACATATTCAAGAAAGTAATATCAAAGAAGCTCAAGTGAATGGTAAGAAAATTCAAGTTTTTGAAGATTTAAAACTTACTATGGACAAATATACTTTACATTCAGATTTTTTTTCCTTATATATGGATGGTTTGGATATTATTCTTGGGTATCCTTGGTTAGAGACATTGGGGACAATTAATATTAATATGAAAAATAAGTTTATGAAGATTTGGTACAAAAAGAAGAAGGTCACTTTACAGGATATCAGGCTTAATGGAAATCAAAGATAAGTCAATATAGACCATGAAGATGATTTAGAATATGGAGAAGAAGGGAATAAGGATGATTCAAAAGAGGAACATGAAGAAAAATAAGGAAATGATGATTCATCTACTCAAGAGAAAAAGAAAATATCAAATGCAAAGGTGGAAGAAGAAATGAAAGTTCAGAAACAGGTTGATAAGGTTGAGGATACTACAACTACAACATATGGAAATCCATGTCAACCTGAGAGAAAAAATCATGGAGATATCCCAGGGCACATCATATTTCCAACCAATATAGATATACAGGTAATTGGATGAATAATCACTTTATTTATAGAGGGGATTAATGGAGCAACAATTATGAAGCATGGAATCCTTATTATGGTTATACATGGAATCCTTATTATGGTTATTCATTGAATCCTTATGTTGGTTATGCATGGAATCCAAGGATGATAAACTATTGTCATGAATGGAATTAGAGTAGTGCAGTGGAATATGGATATTAGTTCAGATATGTATCATCTACCAGGATCACATATGGATGGATGTTCTATCATGGCGCAAAGTGTGTAAAAATTTACAACACGCTCATTACATGGTTTCTTCTTATGTTTCAGGGACGAAACATGTCAAGGAGGGAAGGTATGCTATGCACCTAGAGAAAGGATGTTATGATGTATATGTATTGATGGAGATGCCGACATGTGGCACACATCCCCTTATCTTATTATATCATTCATTTATGATTTATTAGTCTTAGGAGGTCGGCCTCAGTATTGGCCATAGGTTAGAATGGTATATATAGGGGTTAGAAGGTTGTAGTTAATCATCATATTGAGTATTGGAGTGTTATTGTATGGTTTGGAGGTTACCCCCTCAAAGTGGTATTGGAGGTTGCCCCCTTGAAGTGGAAAAGCTATTATATGAGCATGTTGTTATCATTTATCTATATTTTTGTGTTCTCTCATGTTATTCTACTATGTGTGTTCTGATTTATACAAGTAATATCCTTACAAGTGGTTTAGGTGAAAGCTATGATACATGGAATCCTTATTATGGTTATACACGGAATTGGTAGATGATACCTATGGTTATCCTTCTTCTGATGTATATGTTCTGATTTATACAAGTAATATCCTTACAAGTGGTTTAGGTGAAAGCTATGATACATGGAATCCTTATTATGGTTATACACGGAATTGGTAGATAATACCTATGGTTATCCTTGTTCTGATTTATAAAAGTAATATCATAAATTAGGGTTTTTGCTCAGATACTACTTGTAAGGATAATACTTGTATAAATCAGAACATATACAACAGAATAACATGAGAGAACACCAAAATATAGATAAATGATGACAATATGCTCATATAATAGCTTTGCCACTTCCAGGGAGCAACCTCCAATACCACTTCGAGGGGGTAACCTCCAAACCATACAATAACACTCCAATACTCAATATGATGATTAACTACAACCTTCTAACCCCTATATATACCATTCTAACCTATGGCCAATACTGAGGCCGACCTCCTAAGCATAATAAATCATAAATGAATGATATAATAAGATAAGGGGATGTGTGCCACATGTCGGCATCTCCATTAATACATATACATCATAACATCCTTTCCCTAGGTGCATAGCATTCCTTCCCTCCTTGACATGTTTTGTCCCCGAAACATAAGAAGAAACCATCTAATTGAGTGTGTTGTAAATTTTTACACACTTTGCGCAATGATCGATCATCCATCCATATGTGATCCTGGTAGATGATACATATCTGAACTAATATCCATATTCTGTTGCACTACTCTGATTCCATTCATGACCATAGTTTATCATCCTTGGATTCCATGCATAACCAACATAAGGATTCAATGCATAATCATAATAAGGATTCCATGTATAATAGGGATAACCATAATAAGGATTCCATGCTTCATAATTGTTTCTCCATTGATCCCCTGTATAAATAAAGTGATTATTCCTCCAATTACAAGTGGTATTAGAGCAGCGATTTCAGCTAAAATTAGGGTAAAAACCCTAATTTTTTGTTTCAAATATATCTTGAAGAGGGTAACAAATTTTTTCCCAATTTTTGCATCATAATTTGGAAACACTCTAAGTCAAAATATCTAAAAATTTCAGCTCCATTGGATCTGTTTTGCGGATGTTATTAATGTTTTAGGTTTTTTTCATAAATTCACTTTTCAGGAAGCAAATTGTAGTATTTTTTAGCAAAATTTATGTTTTTAGAAAGCTCTTGAAATTTTAGTTAGGGTTTATTCTTTGTGTTTTTATACATCTACCAAAATATGTTCAGAATTCCTAAACCCTAATCATGATCACGGGGATAACAAAATTTTATGGAAATAGTGAGAAATGGATGCTAAAGAATGGTGGATAAAATTTAAGAATATATATTTGTCATTTTTCATGACAAGGAATAGGTTTTCACATTATGTTGGTGGTCCTGCATGGATTTGGTTTTCTGAGTTAAAAAATAGCAAGAAGGATTGGTCTTGGGAGGAAATGGAACAACTTTTTATGGATAGATGGGACCACAAAGAGGAAGAAGAGTCAAAAGAGGAACATGAAAAAAAATAAGGAAATGATGATTCATCTACTCAAGAGAAAAAGAAAATATCAAATGCAAAGGTGGAAGAAGAAAAGAAAGTTTAGAAACAGGTTGTTAAGGTTGAGGATACTACAACTGCAGCATATGGAAATCCACGTCAACATGAGAGAAAAAAAAATCATGGAGATATCCCAGGGCACATCATATTTCCAACCAATATAGATATACAGGTAATTGTAGGAATAATCACTTTATTTATACAGGGGATCAATGGAGCAATAATTATGAAGCATGGAATCCTTATTATGGTTATACATGGAATCCTTATTATGGTTATTCATTGAATCCTTATGTTGGTTATGCATGGAATCCAAGGATGATAAACTATGGTCATGAATGGAATCAGAGTAGCACAGCGGAATATGGATATTAGTTCAGATATGTATCATCTACCAGGATCACATATGGATGGATGATCGATCATGGCACAAAGTGTGTAAAAATTTACAACACACTCATTACATGGTTTCTTCTTATGTTTCGGGGATGAAACATGTCAAGGAGGGAAGGAATGCTATGCACCTAGGGAAAGGATGTATTGATGGAGATGCCAACATGTGGCATGCATCCCCTTATCTTATTATATCATTCATTTATGATTTATTATGCTTAGGAGGTTGGCCTCAGTATTGGCCATAGGTTAGAATGGTATATATAGGGGTTAGAACGTTGTAGTTAATGATCATATTGAGTATTGGAGTGTTATTGTATGGTATGGAGGTTACCCCCTCGAAGTGGTATTGGAGGTTTCCCCCTCAAAGTGGCAAAGCTATTATATGAGCATATTGTCATAATTTATCTATATTTTGGTGTTCTCTCATGTTATTCTGTTGTATATGTTCTTATTTATACAAGTAATATCCTTACACCATTCACATCTACCCTTTTTATGAATGATTCATATTGGGAACATATTCCATTTGATCCTACTTACGATGTTACTCACATGATGGTTTAGCTCGACTCAGTTTCAATTTCGAGGACCTCTATCCTCCTATTCATGATGCTCATTTATATAATGGCTTCATCACTATCACTGTTGCTTATGGTTTACTTGTCTTCTATCTTATAATCTATCTATCATGCTCTCCTTCACTCACATTAGGGGAGTCTTGGTTTACGTATATAGGGGGTACATTTGACCCTGATCATATTGATATCTAATTTCCTATGCCCTTTGATTGTATATTCACTTGCAACATTTATTTTTTGGGTTATACATAAAATCTCACTTGATGGTACGCACATGGATGTCCACTCCCTTCATTCAATGATGAGGAATATGCTATGAGCATGCACCATCTACACTTTAATGGATCATTACACGACCAACCTGACACTATAAGCCTATCAAGTTTTTGATGCAACACCATATGGCTTCAATTCAGACATTGACAACCTTCTAGATGACATTACATGACACAACCCCCCCATATTAACATTAACATATATCTCATCTTCGCATTATCATACATCAATCTCCTCGCATACGCATATTCATCGCACATCTTAGCATCATCATTACTTGATTACACACTTTTGTGCTTTAGTTCACAATTGACTATTGAGGGCATACTACACGCATGAACCCCACACACTGCAACATAGATACTACATGTTGCAAATCTTCACATATCTCATAGTACATATCACATTATACATCTTACACTACAATCATTTGTATTTAGACATTTATGCATCTACATATCATACATATTTTACACATCATACTAGTATGCATCACACATGTATCAAACTCCTATTGTCTATGAGTCTAATATTACATATTATTCATCGTACATACTACATAACGTGTATTTCACACTATTAGGCTATGTACACATCTTGCATTGCATTCTACACATCTCATATTTACATATTTTTCTCATCACATGCTCGTCTATTATCATCACACACCCTACATATTCTTATACGCATTGCACTCACTACCCTATGATGTACTCTAGTCTCATAGTCCATACTGGACTTTTGAGGGTATACGATACAAATGGAGTACATCACACTCACACATTCATAATTCAATATTCTTTTTCTCATGTGACATTCCTAGGATTAGTGATATATGCTTTAGGCTATAGGGTCACTTCTTCTAGCATCACCTCATCATAGGCTACATAATCACATTTGCTTACATTGTTTAGTGGTATACGCTTTAGGTTAAATCACCACTCCTTTCTATTCATCTTATCGTGATACATGATTAGGATATAAGAGTCACGCACAGTTCATCTTTATTTCACATTTCATCACCACATACTCATCACAACACGCTACAAAACAACACATAGTTTGAACATTTCCCGATGACACACTCTCGTTTTTTGTTCATTCTTGACTGCTGAGGGGGCATACTAAATGAACCTAACTGCATACAACTCCATTCACTCGGGGGGCATGCAGATCCTATCATTCACACTGCATTCCATTCCATCCATCCACAACACATTGCATTCTATAGTTGCATTTACTCTTGCCTGCACTTGCTCTTATATGTTCACTTTACTACACATGTTAGATAGATCTCTTATATGTTATTATATTTACCATACACACATGCGCGTTCATGTCATTTTCTAGTTGTGATCATAGATATAGGTCTCTTACACACAAAATGGATGCTTGGATACTACTAGTCCCACACCGGTTACTGAGGACATCCACATTCGTCTATTATAGGTGTTATTGTTTCATTTTGTACTTAGCACTTTCCATTATCAAGTCTTACATGTTTTGACATACTTGTTATTTTTCTAACATGTTAATGGGTGATTCATGTGCAACATTTGTTATACAGGGATATTTACTTCTATATTTGTTTATTACATTGTTTGTTATTGTTTGCTATTATATGTGGGCTTTGCCCTTTGTTTGGTGTGCACACTTGTTTGTTTGTATACAACCACTATGGCCTTAAGTGTCATGTGACACCATGAGTGGTGTCCCATTTTTGTAATCCATTTTTTGTGATCTATGGTTGGCTTCTTACGTGTTTACTTACATTCTAGCTTACACATTGTCTTTCTATTTTATACTTGTCTTCTACATGCATGATTTTTCATACTAACATTTGTTTTCTAGCCACTTTTTTGTGTGTGCCTTGGTTTCTACCAAGCACATTCCCTTCCTCCTGTAAGGCAGAGTTTCAGTTTACACGGTCGGTCCCTATTTTGGGGCTGCATTCTCCTATCCACGACATCACATGCACCCCACAAAGAGGGGGGCACCATTTGGGTTTACACACACTACACAATAGTACTGGTACAGTTTAGTTTATAGTTTTCATCCATGACATAGTAGGTTATATAGCGAGTGGGTTCAGACCTATCTACGAACCCCATACATAGTGGATTTTATAGGGAAGATTGTCCTTTGCATTCTGGGGAGTAGTTACAGGTTGGAGGAACATTTGACTTTCCTCCCTACACTTCTTTGGCCAGTGGCGTCAAATCACCCAGAAAACTAGGTAGTACAAATATCTCTTCATATATTCTTAGGGAAGCATTTACATGTGGGAGAATAATACATCTTTCTTCCTAAACTTCTTTAGCCATAGTGGCATGACATCACACAAAAAACTCGCACTTCACCGACAATTACAGGATATCCTTTTTACACCATTTTGTCTCATCACGGATTAGGTGCACATGTTCCTTTTTCATTGTCATTTTCATACTATTTTTCACATGTTTCTTTACATATATGCATGTGTTTTTACACATATACATGCATATTTGACTACTTAATCATCTTATCTTTTCCAGGTCTGTCTGTATGGTAAATAATAAATCAACAACACACACACACACACACACACACACACACACACACACACACACACACACACACACACGGCGGGTACATCACACACACGGTACTTACCATGTAGGTACATTACACACATTGGAATTTACACATGCGTTTATACCCTAAGTTCAATCTCATCACTTTTTTCACTTTTTGCATCTTTAGTATCCACGCTCCATCTTTTTTTCACTCCACGCTTTGTCTAGCCCTTCCGCACATTTGATACATCACTCTACATAGATTATCAGGTGCGCATATCTATCTACTTTATGTTACTGAGCTTTCCTCTCACCAACCTAAAGTGGGGGAGAATGTAGACACAAAATCACGCACTTTGAGTCATTATTTAGTCCTGGTATCATACTATTATTCACATGGTTCTTGAGTGAAAAAGAGTATTAATTAACCCACGTTTTTGGCCATTTTTACATTGCTTTCTATTACTACTTTCGATCTTGCACTTGCACTTGCCCAGTCTATATTTTCATACGGTGTTTTTCCTCTTTCTGACTGGGGTGCCCCAAGCGCCCTAATCCCCTCTGGGTGCCTTGATCCTCTTTGCACTTTACTCTCACCTTTTGGGCACTTTCTGGTTGTTGGGATCTTTGTATCTTTTTGGTGGTTGGTCTTTTCGGGGTTAATTACGAAATTAGAACAAGATAACCATATAAATATAAAGTTATGAGACCATAATGAAGGACCAAGCAATAGGCACTTACTATTACCACCTAGGGTTACATCCATCAAAGACTTCTATTGCTACATTTGCATCCATCTAGCTCCATCACAAGGGACACAAGGATTGTTTCATCTACATCACACTTCATAAGAAAGGAATTCTATTCTATTCCATGCATCATCTATTTACTGCATTCTACATCTAGTTATTTACTCGCTACTTCACAAAGTGCGACTGGCACAAGAGCAACCTAGGGCACAATTTACATACGCACACACACACAACTAGAACTACATTGGGTCTGAGATGTAGTGCACGCTCAGTGATAAGTCCACCACTGTAGCCATTGAGGATAGTCTGACCCCTTCATATGCATGTTTCTTTTTTAGGGTTTTGATGCTTTGTCCGGGGTTTTGTAGGTGATTCCTCTATTGCAGGTTTATTGCGACATTGGCGAACGTAGTACAATGATATTAGTGCGATAATAGGCGAACAGAGACAATCATTCAGTGACACCTCCAAAGGAGGTTTTGTGGTCTTTTCCGCAGACTAGGACGCCCTGATCTTAGACCAAGGTGCCCCTATACCTTTCCAGGCACCCCAGTCTGGTCAGACAACTCAGATCTACATTTTCTTGAGTCCCTGTGCGCCATTTTCCTCCTACATGTTCTCCGCCGGTCTCCACTGCAACACAGTCCCGCAAGCCCGTTGAATCATCTAATGTCTTTTCTAACCCTCTTTGCACATTAGGGTTTCATATTTCACTTACTTAGTTTGCTTGGGTATATTTCAGTATTATTATCATTATTTATTTACTGCTGCCTATAGCATTTAGATTAGACTATAGCATTTCTATTTTAGTTTAATCGCAATGCCACCTCTTTGGAAACCATCTGCAGCAATCTGTGAATCCCCTATATTTGGTGCTTCAGCTGTTGCATCAGTGGGAGATGATTTTGGAGCTGAAGAGTATCCACTCCATTGGCCATCAAGTGTCCAAGGATTTCAAGTCTGCATTGACACTTTCCAGGTGCATTCATATTTCATCTCATTATCAAGCTTTACCTGTCGTTATTATTTTGCCTGCTAAAGATTTCTTCGTTTGAGGGTGCTTGTGCAAACCTCACCACATTGCATTGACATTGTTTGCCTCATCCACATCACTTCAATGATATGTTAGGTACTGCCTCAGATGATCCATAACCATTCAAAATTTTAGCTTGCCTCTCCCTTTCCTTTTGGGTTTAAGCTACCATAGCTTTTGCATGGCCCTTTGTGTTCAATCCTTCACAATTTACAACAAGACACATCATGCACTATGCCTCCAATAATCATCCAACGCCTAAATCGATTATACTTCTTATTTCATCACCAAAATTATTTGCTTAAATGTGCCTTTGAGCAAGGACCAGAGTCTGCTCCACACCACTAGTTGCTCATTTCTTCTACTCCTTACCTCTTGCCCTCCTTCCGAATTTTCCATGGTCTCTAACCCATCATTAGGCCTTTTCCTTTCTTGCCTTTACCCACTCCAGGCTCTCTACACAGCAGGGTTGTAAGATCTGTGTTTATTAGAAGGAGAGTGCGACCCAAACATCATTTTTCCTTTTTGAGGTTGATTCTCGGATAGGTCAAATTATGTGGTCATCCCAATTCTCTTCATCTGATGTCTTGAATATGAAGCATGAGGGTCAAGAGGTTCATTGTACTGGAATGGTGTTGGAAGCCTTATTCAAATCATGCAATCATTTGATGTATCGAGCCAAATGACGTGCTTCAAGTACCCAAAGCAAGTAAGTGAGTTCTCTTGCAGCTAGAGTGAAGCCACAACTTAGACTTCCAGTCAAACAAATTTTTAAATATCTGAAGAGTACTCCTTCAGTAGACCTCATCCATTACGTTTCAGCAGGAGTTGCAAGAATGCAGTGGTCCTTGATGGGGTACTGTGAAGCTTGGATTGGTACACCGTAGACATACAAAGACCCAAGTATACATCTGATTATATGTTTCATGCTAACGTCAGAGACAGGCCAGTGTCCTTTGGTCTAGCCACATCTTAAAACCAATCTCATCTATGGAGGGATCAGAATATGTCCTTCCCCTAGCATTTTTTGCAAGCAACATCAATTAAAACCTTTCATGATCAAAGGTTGCTATAGGATCTAGGCATAACCAAAGCCTTAGCACAGATGTTCCAGTCCATTAATGTGCCAATCGGAATTGTTTGACTCATGATGTTGGGAATCCTGGATTCCATGGGAGTAATAAACACATTGAGGTATCAATTTTTCCGGGAACAACTGAGAAGATGGGTTAAATTTCAAAAAACTGGCCTCAGAGTACCGTATCCTGAACACAGATATAATCGAAATAGCTACCCCAAATACACATTTTGATCCCAATGACATAGATGCATCGTTTGAATAGTAGTCATAACCTTTTTTTAATCTACCTGGTTCATATTACCTGTTGGACCATTTACCAGTATGCAAAGTAATGTATGGTTGTTGATTACCCTTGGGACTGTGCATTCAGCTGAAATGACAGAGGAAGATTCCCCTATCGTTGATGATTCCTTTTGGAATCGATGAATCCATCCATTAACACTCCACAAGATCCTATAGTAGAAATAAGATCGCCTTCCTCTCTAAATATTTTTTTCGGGTTCTTCCTTATCTCTGTTTTTCCTTATGGCATTCTGTTGCTGTTAATTTCATTCTGTTTACATCTCTAATTAATTTAGCATGATGTTCTCATACTTTGGTGATGTTCTTATTCTCTCTTTCCTAGAGAGTCTACAACATTTCATGCTAATCACTACCATTGCCTATCTCAGAAAAGCATATAGTAACCAAGTGAGCACAGTGAATAAACTAGTCGATCTTTGACAAAAGGCATCTCCCTATATAAGGTCCCAAGAGATCTATTACATGAATTTCTATTATCAAGTAATGCCCTTTGGACTTAAAAAATTCATGGGGGCCACTTATCATTGCTTAATGACATGTACTGCTTTTCATTGATGTTATCCACAAAATTATAGAAGACTACATTGATGACATCTTAGGAAAACTGCAATTAAGGATCATTTTGTACTTGACACAATATTCACCCTCTTATCCAATACTTTCCTTGCCTCAACCCTGCTAGGTGTGTATTTAGTGTTCTCATCGAAAACTTTAGGTTTTCATCTTTCTACCAGGGGCATTGAAGTGGACCCCACCAATGATCAAAGCCATAATCAAGATGCCTCCTCCATACAACCTCAAAAAACTTTGTAGCCTTTTTCGAATCGATCCATTATTTTCATCTCATGGTCTTTCAAATGCATGTCAACCTTTTCATCATCTCCTCCGAAAGGATCAAACATTTTAAATGGGATCACTGGTGATCAAAATGCCATAGATGACCTCAAATAATACTGCATCCCATCATCAACCTATGCTTACACCTCCGACATGAGGGGATCTCCCAGTTATAGTGCTCTACATATTCATTATTGATCATGCTTTGAGTGTCATGTTAGCTCATCGTGAGAGCAGTCTGTGAATAGGTTGTTTATTCTATAAGTCTCACACTTCAAGACTACGAGATACATTATACCAAAGCAAGAAATTGATGTTTTGACCTTTTACTTTGCAACTTCCAAGACATCATTATCTACTTAATCACAAGAACTTGAGATCATTACCCATATTGGCACCTCTTAAAACCATGCTGTTGCAAAATGGTATCAGAGTAGACTACCATCACCAGGTGGCTCATGCATCATGACCGAGTTTGACCTTGAATTCATCTCGCAAAAACTTATTAATAGGACAAGCTAATTTCGACTCAGCTTGTGAAGCTCCTCTTCTTGACATGGTACCACCTCATGAATAATTCCCTGATGAATCTATCAATTTTTACCTTCTATCAGAAATATGTTCCTATCAAATATGACACTTTTCTTTTATGGATCTAAGTGTCAGCTAAGGGGAGATGTCATGTCCATGGATTATCATACCTCCCTTGGGAGACCCTTATCCCTCTATCTTTCAAACTAAATTTTTAATGTACTAACAACATGGCAGAATAGAGCTCTATCATGGGTCTCCAATACTCGGTGTTCAAATATTGGATATCTATGGAGACAGTCGCAACTTGTCACCAGATAAAATCAAAGGAATTTATCAATGTAAAGTGAGATTCTACAAAAATATTAAAATATAATTGAATTCCTGTTATAAAATCCTTTGATCGTTACATTATCCAAACAATTCCATGATCTTCTAACAAGTTTGTAAACATCATGGCTTCTCTTGCATTCCTCATCCCCGTATCAACGAATGATTATAAATTTTTTGTTGTTCACATACCTGATCAACTATCCCACAAACAATGAACTCCCTTCTATCAATCTCATCAAAAATAATTCAACAAACCTTTGGTATACTCAAATCATACGACTATCTCTCATAATCCAAAATTCCATCTCGGCCTATCTAAAAATGTTAAAAAATATTTTCTTCAACATTTTACCCGATATGTCATCATAGGTGGTGTTCTATACAAACACATATTTGACGTCCTTTTGTTAAGATGTCTCAAATCTCATGAATCTACTAAAGTTATTCAGGAGGTCCATGACAACATATGTAGTGGACACTTTAATGGTATGGTTGTCGCTAAAATGTATCCTATGAATGGGATCTTACCGGCCTACTCTCAATTAAGATTATTGTGCGTATGTCAAGAAATGCATTAAGTGTCCAACAACATTCTAATCTTACTCACATACCCAGTCAAGCTCTACAACCTGCTTAAGATCTATGGCCCTTCTAACAATGGAGGTTAGACCTCATTGGCCTCATCAACCCTTGTTCATCACAACGACATCACTCCATCATCATAGCTATTGAATATTTCACTAAATGGGTAGAGGTTATTCCCCTGGTTTCTACTAAAGGAAACCAAATCATTGACTTCATCTACCAACACATCTTATGTCGCTTTGGCATCCCTCATAAGCTAATCACTGATAATGGAAAGTCTTCCAAGAATAAAGAAGTTAAGAAATTATGTGACACATTCAACATCAAACTAAGATTTTCATCACCTTATTATCCACAAACAAAGGGACAAGTTGAAGCTTCTAATAAAAGACTTAACAAAATGCTTATGAAGACTGTTGACTAAGCAAGCATGAATTGGCATCTCCAAATCTCATTTTCTCTCTAGGATTATCGAATGAGCATCTATACTCCTACAGGTGCTACCCCATTTTCTTTAGTCTATGTCTCTGAGGCGGGTTTTACCCCTTGAATTTCAAATCCCATCACTCTGTGTATCCCTTCGAGATTTTATCCCCGATGAGGATTATCATCAAGAGTATCTAACACAATTGGAGTTGCTAGATGAATATCGCCTAACAGCTCTTGAACATCATCATGTCTTCCACTTCAGAGTGCATAAAGCGCACATATAACAAACATGTCAAATAACATGACTTCAATATCATTGATCTTGTCCTCAAATAAAATCAAAATGTCATCTACTCTAGAAAGGAGTAAATGTGGAAATTTTGCCCCTAACTGGATCAATCCATATGTCATCACTCACAAGTATGGGTCAAGAGCTTATCGTCTAGCCTCCCTTGATGGTACACCTAAAAATGAACCTTTGAATTCCTTACACTTGTGGCCTTTCTACTATTAACACATCGACAATCATGACAATAGTCACATCAAAGATCTTATTCCATCACCAACCCATCATTTCATCATTGTAATGATTTGAAAGCATGTGGTTTACCATCACTATCCTCAAAACCTTAAAGATGAGCATCATGGATCTGCTCATCACATATTTCACATGGAAAAGTTCCTCCTCAGTAGGAACCCCACAATCATTACATCCATCCACCTTACCAACTGAAGACATGTTACGGGATACACATGTGTAGTCTGTGCACACATCTTTTCCCCTCCTCAAAATGGTCTACTAGGCCTGTCCTCAACATAAAAAATAAAGTCAAAAATATCTATGGATGCATCTTATCAAAATATAGATTGATCCTTAGAAGGACAACTATCAAATATCAAAATCATATTGTCAAAAATAGATTGATCCCTCAAAGGATAATTGCCTGTAAAAAATATAGACCAATCCCTTGAAGGATGACTATCCAAAAATAAAAAAATCAAAAAATTGTAGACCACTCCCTCGAAGGATGACTACCCATGTCATTGTAAAAAGGCTTCCCGCATTGATCAACCTTCAAAAAATCAAAATGTCAAAAACATCCTATGAAAGCTTCCCACATCAACCAACTTTCCCATCAAGGCAAACTTCCTGCATTGATCAGTTTGCATCAAAATAAAAAATATATATAGTTGGGGCATGAGCTTACGAAGCCATTAAAAGGAGAACCTACTCTCCATACAAACTACATATGTCAACCCTTCCCATGTTCTAGGAAGGTATAGAATTTCACTTTCATCGGTATCCAAGATCCTACATGTGACTACTCATTGTTAGTCATGTGTTAACATTTCTTATAAGGCCAAAAAGTGCAAGAGCCTTCATTATACATTTTACCATCACATATGTATCAAATCCAGTCCAAAAGAAAGCAATTCACATTTTATTCCTACCCATGATTAAAATACATTTTGATATAAATTGAGATCATTATACTTGAAGTTATACCTACATCTATCAATCTAACAAACACAATACCCATATATGTCTAAAGATCACATATTAAATATGTATCTTAAACATCACATCAAAATCAAATACATTTGACTATTATTTCAACATTACATCTAATCTATCTCAACATCACATCAAATATAATCAAAACATTTATCAACATCTATACATCACATAAACATCATAATCACATCTAAACACTACATTATCACATCCAAACATCACACTAAAATAAATCAACAACATATGAATAAAATTCATAATATATATATATATATATCAATGTGTCAATGTACATCATCAGGAGTCTCAAAACTTCATATATCAAAAATATACATCGAATATAGGCTCAAAAAGATTTGTATACATCAAAAATATCATCTACTGGGTGAAATGGACATCTGTCAACCAGATGCCTCCTCGGGAACTGCTCCCCTGATCACCACCCTCACCCACATCTAGTCCTCTACTAGGACCACCCCTATCTAGACCTCATGGTGGCTATCCCACACTCACTATGCTCCTTGATGGTGCCACTCATCTCTGTGCCTGGTACACGACATAACGAGGCTCATATGGACAACCTCTTGTGTACTATCTCCTCATAGTACCATAACTCATCACATAATGACCGATAGGTTTTCATGCTCACACTACCAAGTGGTCCCAT
This sequence comes from Taxus chinensis, assembly GCA_019776745.2. Lineage (NCBI taxonomy): Eukaryota > Viridiplantae > Streptophyta > Pinopsida > Cupressales > Taxaceae > Taxus > Taxus chinensis. The sequence goes on from CM034146.1 coordinate 543,189,553, forward strand.
CTGACCACTAGCTTGGGCCCTCGCTACCTCCAGCTTGGCCCTGAAAACGGAAGTACATGTAATACCGAGGGCCTTTCTCAAGACCTCTCACTGATATCTATACCTGTCTCAATCAGTTATGGCCTATGTCAGCTCTTCATGTACACTAGTTAATCTACTGACTCAATCCATCCACTCACCCACCAAGGCATCCCTCTTAGTAGTCAGTGTCATCCGCTCAACCAATAATGCAGCCTTCTCGGCCTCTAATCACTCGATGGTAGCCTCCAATGTTTCCCTTATCATCACCACCACCAACATCCTCACCCCCTCCACCCTCACCCTCACCACCTACTCCCTGAGGATCCACCTCTACATGGCCTCATACTCCTATCAACTCTAGTGGGCTGAGCCTTCCACCATGCAACATGTAAGCCTCATGCATCACCCTGAGGAACACCTGTCATCCACCCCCATTTACCCCTCCTCATCGGCAATGACATGAATCACTATAATAGCTAGAAACACCATATCCACATCTCTATCATCATGCCTATAGGCCGTATCCACCTCTGGAACATCCTGAACCAATCCAAATTATCGCCTGACGTGACCAAATCTATCAACTCCCACTCCCCTGACCATCGACCCTATACCCACATATCCTGTTGGGTGGTTAGCTCAGCCCTCCTTCCCACTCCATAGTAGAAACCCAATGTATGGTCTCCATCTGACATCACCACACTGTAACCAACAAGGAGCTATCAATAATACTCCTCCCCACACACTAGTCTTGCCTCTCCTCTATTGATCTCCAACAGACAAACCCATCTGTCTCATCTAAAACTGTTATCCTCCCCATGGTAGACCCCTAGGCCAAAGCCACTGCAATGTGTTTGTATGCCCAACACTGTAGAAAGAAACCCACCTCAATCCCAAACCTCTTCCCTATCCTCCATGCCCACAACTCCCTGTAAGTCTGAGAAAGTAAAGTAGGGGCCCATGCAAAAATGGTCCTCTGCTCCATCATATCAACCAAAACCCCTATCATCATCAAAAAAACTGACCCCAACAGGAGTCGAGAAAAGCATAACAACTAATCCCAATGATCATCAAGGTCATCAGTGCACGACCCTCTACCTCGAGACTGTACGATAGCCCTGTATGAAAATCCACCTGATGAGAACTCTACCCCATCCATCACCCCATATAATCTCCTCATCACCTCAGGTCTCTTCCATCTCATCTAATCAAATAAATCCCCTCCCTGAATAAGGAAATCTCATAATCATGTGTATATCCTCTAGGGTGATGGTCATCTCACCCGTCAGTAACCAAAAGGTGCATGTGACAGGTCCCATCTCTCCAGTAACGCAAACAACAAACCCCATTGTCTATGGATACGTCTTGTAGTGGTGCATTGCCCCTAGACTAACATCCTCCAAGTGAGCCCAATCATCATCTGATAAAGCGGATTGTACATCATCTAAAATTAAAGGAATCATGTCTCATATAGTCAATTTATCTCTCACCTGCATCCACAACACACAAAACATCCATTAAATACCATTTAATCAAAAATCTTATCAAATTACAACATCAAAACAAAATAATACTAGTCACGTTGGATTCACCATAATCATAGGCGTTTCACCCATAATCAAAGTGATTTTCCAAAATCGTTAGTGATTCTGATGACTTGACAAACATACCCTAACGCGGGCCTAAAAACCTAAAAAATTAAAAACACACAAAAAGGTAAAAAATGGTACTTACCTCTCCTAAGGTGGGCCTCCTCTATCTCTTGGATCCTTGACACCCTCCATTTGTCACTTTTCACTCAAAATATCACAAATCAAAGCTCTAAATCTCTCAAGCGCTTGTAAAAATGAATTTACTATGGTAAAATTACTATTTATAGGGCACGAATTTTCCCACCCTAGAATCACCAATGATTCCTTCAATCATTGATGATTTACTTAAATCACTAGCGATTCCCTTCAAAATTATCAAAACACCTATTTTTAAAACATCTAAGTCATTTTAAACCATCGTTTTTCATCATCCCTTGCCAAAATAACACATTTATCCAGCATGTGCCTCCTTTTTAGGGCCCCAAGCCCTTTATAAAGTCAATAAACTAATCAATTAAATCAAAAAATTCACACATCTAATCAGTTACCAAAATCCACCTCAGATTTTTTAGCCTTAACACCGGTAAGTCATATGTCTATAGGACATGAACCCATTGGTTCCCCTATCACTTGGCTTCCTAGTCTTAAAAATCCCACCTTTGTGGCAACACATCATAGCATATCCATATCAGGATCATCCTCCCACCTTCACTTCCTATGAGTCATACTTCTATAGGTCGTGAACCCCTTGGTTCCCCTATCATTTGATTCCATAGTAGCGTCAAATCCACCTTTTACGAGCAATCTTGTTTCTATACCTCGTCTTGGGGCAACTCAAAATGAAAAACGCATGTCAAACCAAACCTATCTCATCCAATCAACTCAATCAAACTGGTGATCATTTTCACTTCGTCACAATCACCCCCAGTTTGAGGGGGAATCACCCATCCAAGCACAAATCAAACCATCTCAATAGTTTTTGTCCAACAGTTTGTCCATCACAAACCACTCGACAAAAAGGGGCAAATGTAGACACTGGGTTTTCGTCACCCACCTACTCCCCATACATACATTAGTTATTAAACCTATCATTTAAACATTATCTAAGTCACTCACTCCATAAAATCATTTTTTTTCACCTTAAATTATCTTTACCTATCAAAACTTACCCTAACCTCCCTAAAACCTCCTAACCATCTTTAACCTATCCTAACCCTTCTTACCCTAACATCCTAACCTCTCAACCTTGCCTAACCTCTCCCCTAACCATTTTACCCTCATCCCCATACCAAAAAATTCCCATTTTGGAAGTGGTTGAAACCACTTCCAAACGAATTTCTCTGAATTTCTTGGATCACCGATGATTCCAACAAATCACCCGATTATAAATAGGAGCTCAAACTCCTGTTTCTAGAACCTTTTTTGCATCTTCACTCTCGAGTTTTTTGAACTTGCAAATGAAGTACTGTCACTCCAACAATATCCCAATTCCTGCAACAAGATCTGCCACTGTAAGGAGCCATAACACATCAGTTTTGAACAGCCCTCAAAGAATTTCTACACATCATCAGATGATTGATAGATGAACATCATAACTCAATCAGCTTTGTGACACTCTTTACAACCTATTTCACATTCAAGGTGATCTCTTGTCTGTTCACTCTTGTTCCTATTCTATTTATACATCAAAACAAGAGAAAATAATCATTTAAATCTTTCTTTCATTCAAGTTTATCGTTTATCAAAAAATCAACCTTTTTACAGGAATCACCCACGATTCCCTGTCAATTGCCAGTGATTTCCCTGAATCACCTGTGATTTCTGTCAAATTAGTTTCCTTTATCAAATCATTACATTTTATCAATCATTATTTATATCTATAGACTTAATATTTCTACTTGCAAGCATGTCTCTGCTGTAGATGACTATTCTAGGTCAGTCTCATCCGATCACTAGCATCTACGATCTCTCGATCATTCAACAACCATTCGTGTGGGAGCAATTTAACATCCTCCACGAGCTTACTCTATGTACTATCAAATTTCACACTAGACCCTAGAAGACATCAAGGAACAACTCAATTCCTCCATGAAATCCAACAAGCAACCGAAGATTACTGGTATGATTACTTTGAAGATCTTCATATCACCACCACTCTAGCTTGGGCCACCTACGAAGCAGAACAAGATCTTCCCTTTCATCTTGAATTCTATCTTCCTTATCATTGTCATTATTATCTTATTATCTTTATCAATTCACTTAATTGTATCAAAATGAGTTGACATCCTTCAAGGAAGTCCCTTTGGATTCCTAGAATCGGCCTTTGTTGAATAACTCATCATCCTATTTATCTAATATCTTTTTTCTAGTTGTCTTTGCTTGTAGGTCTCTTCACTTGGTGAAAGGAGGATCCCTTGTTCATTGTTCATCCCTTATCACCCGACATTGTGACTATCGACGCACATGCATCATTAAACCCTGTCATTTTCGAGTTTTAGGTACTTTTTGCACTTAATAACATTTACCGAAAACTACCTAGTACACAATCCATGTTGCACTCTTCCTAATTGTACTCGTTTGGTTTGGCTTCATCTTCATCTACAAATAAGTACTACTCACGACTTTGTCCCCAACATGTGCCAAAAAACAAGTCTTGATTCTAGGAAAACGTTTCGATAAAAAGAATTTTTGAATTGCTATGCAACAATGGACAAAAAAATGTACATATAATAATGATAATTTTTTTCTCACCGTCTCATAAATAATCATGTTCTTGTAAATAATATATATTGAAATTTAAGACATCTTCTAGTATTGAAATAATTCTTACTAACAACCATCCAATAGATGAACATGTGTGTAAATCCATTGTATGATATCTTCTCGTATGGACTATAACTGTAACTTTTGACGAAATTATGTACAAACCTTATTTCATTTGAAATTGTTGTTACATGTGCATCACTTTTATTTAGTTAAAAAGACTTTACATGAAATTTATATTATTTGAAGTATTTTTTTTAAATATATAACTAAATTAACTTCTCTTGAATTTTCTATTAATTAATCCCTTGCATCTCTCAAGGGTGCAAGTTGTAGTATATAAAATTAACATGATAATTAGGATACTTCTCGCACTTAGGTTATCCCTACACTTGTTGAGTTAGCTTTCTCAGGTGTATTAGTTGTGTGGAGTTAGCTTGCTAGTCATGTGGAGTTAGGTTGCTAGTCTTTTGGAGTTAGCTTAACTGCCAATATCGGTTAGTGAGTGTTCTTCACCATTGATCTAGGTAGTAGTTGTACTTCCCTCCTATTATATGCTCGTCTTAATTATTGAGTTTTTCCATATATGATATTTTAGCTCTTTATTTGTAAATATTTTTGTATAGTTATTCTCACGAATTATTTTTAGCTTATTGAATGTGATGCACTATTATCATCTGAGATCTTTGTGGCTTGGAACAATCTTATTTTCATTCCTTTCATGGTATCAGAATAAGAGATGATGTAGATATCCATCTATAAGTGTTTTATACAAGTGAGGGTTTTTATAATTTTTCATTTTTTAAAAAATTGTTAGTATGTTTCTGCAACATGTATTTCTTTGTGAAGCAGAGGGCACTGTACGCCGGAAAAGCGACAAGCGAGCATGGGAATCTACAAGTGACTCTTCCGCGTACCCGACCTCCCGAGGTCGTGCCGAGACAAGCCGGTGGGGATGGAATACAGGTAGTATACGGATAGACTAGTTAGGCAATCTAATATCTTCGACACACACTAATGGAATCTACGAATCTAAGGCAAAGAAGGCCCTTCTAACCTGGACCGGTGTGATAGATCGATCAGCAAGGATGACTACTCGAAGGCTCCAATCAATATCGAGCTCTGGCGTGATTCGATCTATGGGTTGTGGAATGCGTGGGAAATGACCTGGGATGGTTTCGTGTATTTGTCCTGATAGGGTCATATGGTGGATGGTAAATATAATCAACTCTATGGACGATTCTCTGGCCTAGTCTAGAATTCTCTAGCTTCGTTAGCTGTTGTGTCCAGAATGGATAATTGTTGGATAATGATAGGTGGAATTGGAGTAGACTGAAATACTAGTGTGCGTAGGCTGTCTATGTCCAATTCTCTTATGGATTCGTTAGGCTGTGGGATTTGTGGGTCACAACCGTAGACTCGTGGTTGCTGTGGACCAGCTATGGTCATGCGTGGAATCAAGTCCTGATCCCTAATATCCAATAATCATACGCTTTCTCAACCTCTATGTTGAGAATCAATAGCTGTGCGATCTTTTCGGAATACCTCACAGGTGTTTTTTGCAACTTGGATTCTTAGGCCGGTATCTATGTCTGTGAGGGTGTCTCCTGCATCTGGTTGTGGAACTAAGGGATCACACCCAAACGTTTGTTCTCTTTTAAACCTTTCTACAGTCATGTGGATGTTTTCCTAGGGTAACCTGTAGTTGGGCTGATTTGACCCAAAATGTATGTGCTTGGTCGTCTTCTATGTTTAATCCTCTTAACTGAGATCTGACCTGTTGGAAATCTGTTGTTGTTTGGAAGACTTGTATCCTAAGGTTCCGGTCAATGTCAGTTATTGCCGCTATGAGATTGGGCTGAGGCACGATTGGCTCGAAAATGTATTCCCTGGCTCCCTAGGTCCCATAATTGTCATGCAAAAAGCAGTAATAAAACAAACTATAATAAAGTGAAATCTAAGTATACTTCTAGCATATATAACTTCTTTTTTTTTGTATTTTCGAATATGGAAGGTGCAAAAACCCCTAGATCGACTATAAACTCAACCATTGACAATGACATGTAGTTTCGAAGGTGTCTAGTTTTTTGCAAAGTTGGTGAAGGTTACAAATTATTGTATAGATCCATATGGGAATCTAAAAAGGTTGTGAAAGGATTCCACAAAAACCATTTTTGGATGGTTGTTTTTTATGCAGGTTGCACAGATCTAAGCTAAGGTCGATAGTTTTGTTTGGTGGGGGAGGAAAAACCTTTAACACCCATGCAGAGTTGTCGCTGTGTCAAAAGAGCGTTCTGGAAAACGCATAAAGGACCGCCGCCCTGCTTATACAGGACCGCCGCCCTGTCCAGGGCGGCGGTCACAAGGCCTAGGCAGGGCGGCGGTTTCGTAACTTAAGAGGAAAAGGGGCAAGAAAAGGGGGAAAAGGAAAAAAACAAAGCATGCAAGGGCTAGAAGGGTCATGCGGGATGTTAACGCACATTTGAAGAGCTCTTTCTAGATCCCACTTTGCGCTCATTAGAGGGGTTAACTATTTCTAAGTTTTGTTTGGAGTAGAAGAAAAATTTGCAAGTTTTTGTTAGTTTTTGTTGAAACGGAGCAGTTTTGGAGGAAAAACCCTAAAATTGAAGCACCTTAGCCCTTGGTCACATGAGAGGTCACATGAGGGCTTAACATGGGTGATTCATAATAGTGGGTGCTTAAGTGTAGGCTACCCCCACCCCCCAAAGTTTTTTTTTGTACTCAATTTTTTTCCTAAATTTTTTAATTTAAATTGACCATTATTTATGGGAAACTAAATCTATCATAACTTTTGATCGGTAACTCGGAATCGAGTGCCATTTTTTGCAAAAGTGTATGATTTTTTTTCTCTTTCCATCGGTGTCACTTAATTTATAAAATATACTATTTCATAAAGTGCCAAAATCTGGGGGGTGTTGCAATCACACATAGACGCACTTTCGACTGAGCTCAACATTCTGTTGCATTCTTTGTTATCATAGATTCTTACCCATCAAAGAATGGGAGGTTTTTCTCTGAGTGTGTGGACTTTAAGAGGACATAATAAAATTTGTAGAAGAAACCTAATATTTTAGGAAGCAAAACTCACTTCTACATAACCTCATTCACAAAAAGATGACCTCATTCACTCCTTGAAGCAAAAAATTGCTCACTTACAACATCATCCTCACATTTTGGAGTCTTATTCTGACGCTTCTAGACCACTTGCAGTTGCTACTCCCACATCCATTGACCTTGATTTGTTTGTTTTTTAGCCTACTTCTGCTTTTGATGCTCTTGACACATACCTATTGCGTAACATATTATGTGTATCCCACTTCTTCTCACATGCATTGATTTTTTGAGAAGCACACCATTGCATTTGGTTCTCGCATGCTCCATTCTATGGGTTTCACTGGCGAATGTATTGGTAGACATTCACAGGGTATTGCTTCCCCTATTCTGTCTGTTAAGTGGCATTCTCACCATGACATTAGTTTTTGAGTAGGTTCTGTTGGGATCACACATTGATAGAGCTCCTATTTTTGTTTTCTCGACCCTTTCCGAGGATCATGAGCTATACATGAGTTTTGCACCTTCACTCAGGCTTGAGAAACCTGAGATTTTAGTTGTCATACATGATTAATTTGACACACATTCTGTTGTTCCTTCGCATGAACCCGTTGCGTATTTTGCATCGAATCATATGTAGGCATCTTCTTCATCCATCCGTGTTGATTTGGGGTGTATTTCTGATCACTCGTGGTGGCGACACATGCATTCGTTGAGAAGACTCTACAAACGTGGCTCCTCCACCATTCGACTTCTTACTCAACTTTCTATACCATCTGCATTGTAATGCTCCTTGTTTTGAGAAATTTCCTTTAGCAGGTGTAGTATATCTCTCCTGCTTGTTGAGAGATTTTGTATATGTATTTTCGACATTTTTTGGCATGTTGACAATCTCTCCCGTGGGAGAGCTATTCTGGTGAAGCCCAATGTTAGTTTGTAAGTGTTTGAGTAGTTTTGATAACTCATACAAATTTGTAGCGTCACTCCACCCATTCAACAACATGGGAGGGTGTGGTGTTGATCGTGCTTCTTCGGGTCTTGTGTCATTGCCTTGTTGTCTTGGATGGTCTTGGATCATTACAGTCTTATTACTTTGGATATTGTGTCCTTGCCTTGTTGCCTTGTTTGTTGTTCTTGGATCATGGCACACCTATTTGTAGTAGTTGATTGAATTATGTTTGGTGTTTTTTTATACTTTTGACATCATTCCATTGACAGTCTCCTTGTATGGAGCTATTTTGGTGAAGCTCAGTGTCAGTTGTTTTTGAGTTTTGTGATTGAGTAGTGGATTTAACCCACATTGCACACCAAACTTCTTCAACACTATAAAGTTTTTGGAGACATGCTTCTTGGATGTCTTATAACAGGTTTTTTCTCTCTACTTTGCTATTACTGGTTTTGGGTACCTTGCGATGTTCCCTTTTTCTTAGTTATTGTACGTGGGTACCTTATCAGGCCTTATTGCCGGGACCGACCTTATTTTCCTCCCACTTAAGCTATGCTTACGACGGGTGTTAGTGTATGTTATTATTTATCCTTTTATTTATTTATTAGGACAATTCTTGCACTTACGTTATCTCTACACTTGTTGAGTTAGCTTGCCTAAGTGTACTACTTGTGTGGATTTAACTTGCCAGTCATGTGGAGTTAGCTTGCCAGTCTTTTGGAGTTAGCTTAACTGCCAATATTAATTAGTAGGAGCTCTTCACCACTGATCTAAGTAATAGTTGCGCTTCCTTCCTATATGTATATCCTAATTATTGAGTTAATTTATGGCATTATGATGGATTTCCATATATGATATTTTAGCTCTTTGTTTGTAAATCTTTTTGTAAGGTTATTTTGGCGAATTCCTTTCAGCTTATTAAATGTGATGTGCTATTATCATCTGAGACCTTTGCGGCTCGGAGCAATCTTCTTTTTGTTCATTTCATAATCCTTTGCATCTCTCAAGGGTGCAAGCGGTAGTATATAAAATTAATGGAACAACCCCACATTCAAATGACTATTTTCATGGATAACACCATTATAGTTTGTGAACACTTTTGAATTACATCTATGACTCTCAATCCTCATTCTCTACGCATCAATTAATTTTTTTTAGAGCTAAGGACTAGCTCCCATAGAATTAGATGTGAGATAGGAAGATGAAAAGAATTGTGGGAAGTGAAGACTTGTGTTCTATTAATAACAGGGGCAGCGGAAACAGAGGAGCATTTCATCCTTGAATGCTTAAGACACACGGACATCAAAACTAAATATAAGGAAATTTTAAGAGTTGATTCCATGATAGAGCTAATTGAGGAAAACAAATAGAAGATTCGGGGGAGGTGCTAACTCAATTCAACAAGAATATGAGCAACCTCTTAAAAGATATCACTAAACGTACAAACATTTAAGCACTTGAAGTTTTCATAATAAAATTAAAATTTTAAATTTTAGAATTACAACTTGCCACTGGCATATCATCATTGAAATTAATAGCATCGTAAATCCCCTCCCATTTGCTGGGAATAAATAAGCACTTCCATAAAAAGCGTAATAGCACAATTAAAATTTTAACAAGAGAAACGACACCAAAACTTGCCACGTGGCATAGCCTCATCATTGAAATTAATAGCATCGTAAATCCCTGGACATAAACTAATAGCAAGAAATAGTCATTTGGAGTTGAACCGACATTTGCTGGGGAATAAATAAGCCCTTCCATAAAAAGCGTCAGCACAACCCAACCAACAAGAGAAACGACACCAAAAGCCCGGTAGCCTTCAGGAAACTTTCTATGGAAACAACCGGCCATTGCCGGTATCATTCGTTTCCGCAACCCCCAGCTGCCAGCGAACTCGACCGATCCTCCGAGCCTCTCCGCCAGTCTCGTCTTTTTTACAATGAACGGCACGTTGGAACCTTCCATGAGTTAACCTCATCGCCCTAGTTCTTCTTTGCGATCTACTCCATTTCTCCAAATAATTAACCGAAGCATGCTGCGAATTGTAAAGATATCGACTATATGCTGGCCGGATCAGCTTTAATTAGCACCTGAATGGCATAAATTACTATTTTTGGGTGGACTTAAATCGAAGTGGAGGGTTAGCACGGTGTTGATATTTGCAGTATGCGCGGGTTTAGCTGGACTGTTGGGGTTGCTGAAACCAGTTCCAAACGGTTGCAATATGACCTACATGTATCCCACATACATCCCCATTACTGCTGCTAACAACATTTCCTCGGAGAAATATGGATTGTATTTGTACCACGAGGGCTGGAGAAAGATCGACTATGATATGACTTGTAGGCCTTGGAACTCTTTTGTAAACTCTTTTGTAAAGAGGTGGGGATGCAGGTTAACTTAACAGTGGAAAAACCAAGATAATGATCTTCTCCCTAAAAAGGAAAAAGGAATATTTCAACTTCCAATTCGAAGGTGAGCCATTTAAAATGGTATCAGAATGCAAATATCTTGGTATAGACTTTCATAACAAACTTAGTGTGGGATGTGTATAGAATCTTCTCCCTGAAAAAGGAAGCATTTCAACTTCAAATACAAGGTGAGTGGTATAGAAGCATCTTGGTATCTTTCACAACAAACTTAGCTGGGATGCATGTAGAATGAAAAGAATACAAAATGGATGGAGAACTGACGTAAGATTGCAAAGTTATGGGATTTGAAGACCATGAAGGTCCTTTTGGGTTACTTGTAACCCCAATGGTGCTACATGGGTGTAAACTATGGGCTAGTGGCACCGTGGATCTGGAACGGAGGCAAATAGAAAGGATCCATAAATGCCTAATTACAAACAACAACAATGCTTTAAAATCAAGGTGTCAAACCCATACAAAATACCCCTTGTAGAAATAGACACTTTCCCTTTTGAGGTGGCTGCTATGACTAGGTTATATGCGACTTTAAAAAAAATAGAAAACACGGAGACCTACAGGTGGCCTAGGGCAGCAAGGAAAGAAAAGCTACATAGGAGAGAACACATGGATGAGACATAATCACAAGTGACAAGTAGTTAGGACATTAGTTTAAATGAATGCCCAAACCTTAACAAATAAATAAAAAACTATGTAAATGAAAGATTTAGAATTGGCATGTGGAGAAAGAAAGCAAGTAGGAAATGGAAACACTATTTGATAGAGTTTAGCCCAACTTATGAGTATTGCGAAAAGGCATACATTGGGGCGGAAATCAAATGGAGGGAGAAGGCTACCATAGCTCAATTAAGGACTACTTCCCACAGACTCAAATATGAGACAAGTAGATGGGTGACCCCTAAGGAAGAATGGGAGGAGAGGGTATGCATTTTTTGCACCACAGGGGCAATTGAAACAGAAAAGCATTTCATGTTTGAATGCCCAACATATGAGGACATTCGAGTCTAGTATACATAATTGCTAAAATTTGACTCAACGGTGGACGTATATGAAGAAACTAGGATAAAAATGCTAGGGGAGCTAATAACCCAAATCAACAAGAGAAGAAACAACCTTCTTCGAGAAACAACTCAACTTGCAATATCCTCATCTTGGGTGGTTGAGACAGCTGTATCAATCTGTGGTTCCATAGATCGTTAGGCCTTGTGGACGTAATTAAAACCATTTCATTTGATTTATCTCATCGATTTTTTAATTTGTTCTTTTCTACATTGATTGCTTATTGTTTGTAGGACTCATTATAAATCGCCTTGAAGGCACATTTTAGCTACAAACAGGGAGGTATTTTTCATCATCTCCTTTATCTTGCCATTTTTTTTTGAATTTTTCATAAACTTGGATTGTTTTCTTGCCATTTTTTTTTTGAATTTTTCATAAACTTGGATTGTTTGCTGATTGTGCTTAGGGCTTGTTATAAATAGCTTCAAAGATGCACTTAGCTACAAACACGGAGGCCTTTACCCGTATCTTCTTTATTTTTCAGTTTCTTTTATTTTTCAGGGTGCTAATGGCGCATCTTTTGAAGCTGGTTTTGTTCTAATGGCGCATTTCAAATTTTGATTGGGTTCTAATAGCTACAAACAAGCCAGGTCTTTTTCATCATCTTGGGTAACTCTTCAGTTTTTTGTTTGAATTTATCACAAATTTAGATTGCATGCTACTTGCACTCAGGACTTGTTATTTAGAATATCTTTCCCTTCAATACTTCTCCTTATAAAGGAAGAAGAGACCCAAAACAACCTCCCTCAAAGGCGCATTTTAGGTACAAAAAGCCATGTCTTCTTCATATTCTTTATCTTTTACAGTTCCCTTGTCAGAAAAGTTTGCACATTTAGCTAAATTGTAAACAAAAACTGTTGTTTTGCATATACCCTCCAGGGCTCGAAACTTTGACTTACTTACGCAAACTGTTCTTTGAAAATGAAATGAAATGGTTTTATTAAAGTCTGTGAGACGGTAGACCAAAACAGTTTATGAAACAACAAAGCCAAAAGTTAAAACTGTCTTCTGAAGAGGGTAGATTAGCAAAGGCAGGGGATATTTTTACTAAAATTAACAATGGTAGATCTATCCATAGACCGTTTTGATCTTGTGGATGCAATATATGGTTGAGTTTGATACATAACTAGTGACCATATGATCTCCTAACTTTTAAGACCTACAAATTTTCTGCCAAATCTAGTGCATTGCTTTGCAAATGAGGCTGAAAAATAGATTGTGGAGTAGTTGCACTCAGAACATGTTATAAATAGCCTCAATAGTATAGTTACATAAGTCTTGGGGGTAGGGAGACGATATTTCAAGGACGGCAAAAAATTTCCCATGTTTTGGGGACGGTGGGGGGACGGCTATTTAAATAAAATATAAAAATTAAAATTTAGATATTTTAACTTTATTCAATGAAATTTAGGGGTTTAGATTTTATTCAATGTTTTTAATATTACTTGTGGGATTAGGGTGCAATGTTTTTGGTAAAAATAAAAGTTTTTTTTAATAGTAAAGGCATCCAGACAAATTTTTAAAAAGTTAAAAAATTGGGAATACCCCCTCCAATTCCCCAAAATGTTCAGAATGACTGGGACGTCCTCAAAATCTAGGGGACATAGGACTGCTCAAAAGTACATTTTCGTTTTTTTGTGAGAGCAGAGTGTCCTGTGAGGATTTTTGGAAATTTTCACAAACACAGACTAACCCTTGAAAACCTATTATTGGATTTTATGCAGACCTAACAGAAGTTTGATCTTCTAGCTTTTAAGATTTACAGATTTTCTGCCAAACCCTGTTTAGCACGAGTTTTTCATACTTAAAACAAACTAAGACAATCCCTTTTATGAAGAGGGAGATTAGCAAGGCAGAGAAATTTTTGATTACAATTAACTACAGAAGATCCAACTTCTAGATAGAAGCCCCCGTGGTTCGTATTTAGGCTTTTCTTTGTACTCCATTGCCCTTGTAAATATGTATCTGATTGAGTTTCTGCTGTGTTGTCTCATAGACTGTTTTGTTTTTGTGGATGTAAATAAAATTCTTTTCTTCTCCTTCAAAACGTATGCTTGAGTTTGATGCACAACAAATGTTCACATGATCTCCTGCAATTGTTTTTCCAAACAGTTAACCAGTCTTTTGTAAAATTGAAAAAGTCATAGATTGTGAACTGATCATCCTTAGGACTTGTTCATAAATAGCCTCAAAGTTGTATTTTATAGCTCATTGGCGAAAGCAGAGTATCTTCTACATGATTGTGTACTGCGCAAAGCCTGTTCTGCTTCTGTTATTAATATAGCCAGCTAACTATATTTCCTTTTAGTGTATTGTTGATAATTTTTTCAAAAACTATGGATTAATTTCATGGAGAACTGTCAGTAAGTAATGTGATTTTCCAGCTTACAAGACCTACCACGTTTTTCTGCCAAACTGCTGACTGGCTTTTATGCGAGATTTGAAAGATTCTAAAATATAGAATGTGTGGTAATTGAGCTTAGGATTTGTTTTTTGATAATTGAAAATCTTTACTAATATAAAAGGCTGCCAATTACAAATAGAATTTACAACCGGTTCCATCCCCTCCTAAGAAACCTTTTATCAAGGAACTTAGCTTTACAAATCGAGCTTAGGACATGTAATAAATAGCCTCAGAGGCAATTTTAGGTACAAATAGGCAAGTCTGCTTCATCATCTTTCAATTTTTCCGTAATTTTTTATCACAAACTTTAAACAATTCCCTTAGTGTTTCTGAATAACTACATTTGTTGTTTTTAATCTGGTGTTTTGAGTGAGCTGCCTCAGTCATCATCACCGAAGCTAATTGTCATCAAAAGCCTAAACAAACCCTTCTTCGAAGAGGATATATTTGGAAAGGCAGGAGAATTTCTGACGAAAGAGAAAAGCTGCAAGGGATTGTATTTAGGCTTTCTGCCCTTTGACAATTCTGTCTAGTCCATCACTCTTGTAGACACGTACTGAATGTAGTTGCTGCTGTGTGGCCCCATAGACTATTGTTGGTCTGGTGGACATAAATGAAATTCTTTTCTTTTTCATAAACTGTGGTTGAAGTGATGCAGAACTAATAGTAATGCGTAAAGCCTGTTCTGTCTTTTTTGTTAATATAGCTGGCTTATTGTATTCTATTTTAAAGTATTTTTAGAAATTTTCATAAACTTAGACAAACCCTTCAAAACATATGGATGAATTTGATGCAGGCCTAAGTGTTCAAAACTTATGGATGAATTTGATGCAGATCTAAGTTTTCAAAACATATGGATGAATTTGATGCAGACCTAAGTGTAATCTGATCCTGGATCTTCTAAGACCTATAATGTTTCTGCCAAACCATTGCCGCCCCTTCCTGCAAAATTCAAAGGAGTCAAAAAATAAATATGCTTATCATGCTCGGGACTTGTTATAAAAATCCTCAAAGGCGTATTTTAGCTCTTTGGGGGAGGGCGAAGTATCTTGCCGGGTCAGATTTTGTTTATATGGTTGGCTGACTATCTT
The DNA here is from genome assembly GCA_019776745.2 of Taxus chinensis. Taxonomy (NCBI): domain Eukaryota; kingdom Viridiplantae; phylum Streptophyta; class Pinopsida; order Cupressales; family Taxaceae; genus Taxus; species Taxus chinensis. The sequence goes on from CM034146.1 coordinate 543,204,933, forward strand.
TCTTTTATCTTTTCAAGTTCACAAACTTAGATAAACTCTTCAAATACTATGGATGAATCATGAATTCGATGCACAACTAAGACTAATATGATTGCCCAGCTTTTAAGACCTACAATTTTACCAACAAGTTTTTCTATCAAACAGTCAGTGCCCCTATCTGCAAAACATGAAAGAGTCTAAAAACAGATTGCACTAATCATGCGTAGGACTTGTTATAAACAACTTCAAATGCACATTTTAGCTATATGGCAAGAGCGGAGTATCCTGTGAGACTCTTATGATGTGGAAAGCCTGTTATTTGTTTTGTAAATAGAGCTGGTTGATTATCTTCCCTTTTATCTTCTGTGCAGTGTGATGTGTCCTTGTTTAATTTATTAAGTTTTCCTTTGTTTATGTTGTATGCTTGTACATGTTATTACTAATACCCTCTGCGGATTGTACCATAAACAGAAAAAAACTGATGAAAACCTACCAAAACTTAAATGACTGGGATTTGATTACGTGAGCGGTTAAAAATCCTAATCTCCCGAGTCATATCACAGTGTAATATCCAGTATTGATCTTTTTATGTTGAACTTGTAGAACCCTACTCGCGATCTCCTTGAGTAGGTGTGAGTAATGGCCATAGTCGTAAGGTTTGAAAAGTTCAATACAATTTTGATGCAGTTGGCTCAGAGTTGCTGCAACCAACCCAGCCCTTTTAGGTCAACCATTTTTAAGCCCCTTAAGTATATTGACAAGAGTTGTTGTATTCATGTGCTTTGTCATATTGGGTCAAAATCCAAGGGCTACAGAATTTGAAATACATATACATATGTGACGCAGTTTGGTTAGGGGTCCCAATGAAGGAATACCTTAGACTGTGCAGCCGTAACAGAATTACACAGCAAAATTACGACAGCAACTACTTCTTTATTCAACAACAATGGATGCCAAATCTGCCTCACATCAACACACACATGCAGTGCCCACATGCTTACAACCATCCAACACTACAATGTGGCTCCAAGTGACTCAATCATACTAGTCCCTCCCGGACTTGTTCACAAATCTCTACTTGCAGTACTCCTTGCAACCACAATCTAGATTAAGGATCCTCAATTGAATGCCTTTCTCAAGTGTAGTGATGTATTTATATAGACATACAATCAACTACTTACAATAGTCCGCCCAATTGCATTCGGCCCATGAACATATTAATTTGTGTTGCAATTATAAAATGAAGGATAAAGTGCCTAAGCCGAACTCGATACAACTATAAGTGGGGCCCAACGAACATAATTTGAGTCTTCGTCATCTCCCGTTTGTTCTCAAAGTTGCCAACTAGATGATTCCTCCATTTGCGCAATTGGGAAATCTTGTGTACTATTGCGCAAGAAATGACACACACCTTGTCTTCAAGAACTTCCTGTGCGGTGGTCCAATAACTTTGTAGTTTTGTAGGTGGATGCATGGTATCAAGATAGGTCTCTCCTTCTAACCGTGCCTCTAAAATTGTCTTATGCGTTACCGGGCATGTTGAAGGCTCCTAGGGTTTGCTCTATACTTCTAGTTGTTTGTGCACTGTTTTGATTTTGCGCCAAGGATTACAAGCTTTTTGCTACCCCTTGGAGTTTGTAGGCATAACACAGAGGTGTCGCGATGCCTTTGGAACATCCTACTGCATGTGCAAGACCTTCCAGCCATGAAATCACTACTTCTCTGCACCACAGGATATAAACTTGCGCCAAATTCTGAAGAGTTATTTGTGATCATTAAAGTATCGTGGACCTTTCTGGAGCAAGCGCGTGTGCGTGTGCGTGCACACACACACATGTCTATACAACAACTTTGTTGTCGCAACTCGCGGCTCACCCTATCTATATATGGTGCGCTTGACCCCCATCTATCTCTATCTCGAGTCGGACATTGATCGACGTCACTCCCCTAGAGAATAAGATCTATAGGGAGGGAGGGGGCTCCCAGAGAGTGCCTACCAATTTCACCATGGCGGCTTGATATTGTCTAGTCAATAGATTAGGCTATTTTTTCGAGATTGTCAATGGGAATATGTAGAAAAGAGTAATTGGTAGTATAAATTACTAAGTTGCCGCATTCAAATTCGTGTTCAAATTCGTTGATGATAAAATTCGTTACTAAAAAAACTAATAATAAAATTTGTGATTAAATTTGGCTATATAAAAATATACTTTTATATTAAATATTTAAAAAAGAAAGATAATTCATAATTAAATTCGACTATAAAAAATATACTTTTAGATTAATTATTATCATACATTTAAATTAAATGTATGATTTTAAAAAATAAAACATATAACATTTACAAATTAATTTAATAACTAAATTATTTATTTTTAACAATATAAAATTATAAAATCTAAATAAAAGACAACAATTTAATAAAAACTTTAATCATAAACTTGATAAAATAATTAAACTTTTTCTAAAAGCAAACATTAAATAAAAAAACCCCAAAGGCTTGGCGAATAAACTTTTCCCTGTTCAACCTGCCTGCAATTTTTATGGCGGTTTTAACTTTTCTTCAGGCTTCAGCTATGGCACATTCTCCCTCGTCCACTTCAAATTGAACCCCTTCCCAATGCATAGGTGGCGACCAAAGCGGAAAACATCTTATCCTTCAACCTTCGACCTTCATGCTAGGGCTTCAGCGGTTAATATTTGCACCTGTGGGCAGCACTATTTCAAGCTTCACCGGATATGCATACTTGAAGCGACGAGATATATACCCTAAACAGCGACATCCCAAGATGGAAAACTTAAAACGGCTGTCAACCCTTCTGAAACGAACTTCAACGAATTTCAAACGTGAATCTCAAATAAAATTAGCATTTTTTCTTTCATATGAATAAATTCGCGATTTCACACAAATTTAATCTGCCCTTTGAAATCCGCCAAATTCTGAATTTCACACTTGAAATTCGGTGAATGCAGTTACTATAAAAGAGTAATTGGTATCAACAATGTCTGAATGTCAGTTTGGACATCACATTTAATATGTGATGTTGGTCGTTATAACGGAGCATAACACAATTTGGTAACGTGCCATCTTGGGGCGATGGAGGTGATGGGTTCAAATCCTGTTGCTCTGAAACGAACGGGCATACAAAATCGTATGGATTTCATATTAATGCGTTATGCCATTGAACAAATAGAATAACTAAAAAAATTGATTTCAAGGGAATCAGAACAACAACATGTAAGAACGATAAAGGAGAAGGGTTTTGTATTATTACTTTTCCATCGTAATGATTTAGTCGAAAAATAACAACAATCTTGGCATAGATAAAACAAAGAAACTAGGTTGAATTGAATTAGATATCTTTCCTATTCTTCTTTGATCAATTGTCTAATCAATTAGACCTTAGATATTGCAATGTGAATAGGGAGGTAGACATTCCCATAATCTTATTTAGAAGATCACAAGAATCTAACAGGTAAACTAATCCTTAGCTATTATGTCCTTATGTCTCCTAAAATGGTCCTAATAGATATACAAAGAATATAGCTGTGAGTAATCTTAAAAATTGAATTAGCACTCCTTCCTATCTGACCATAAGGGAAAGGATAAAGAACGAAATGAAAAATTAAGAAGAACAAAAAGGATAAATAGGTTAATTTGTAACTAAAATCTACAAACAATTCATCATCATTAGAGCACCGGTCCGATGATCCATTTATCAGATCAAAAGAATATCTATAAATGGGCCCCATATATAGATAGGGCCCCCTATCTATATATGGCCAGGTGGTAGAAGAAAGATTGGGAAGATAAGATAGTCGGGGCGACCCCCCGCCTCGAAAAGCATGGCCATGGGGGATTTCTAGGAAATTGATCGTTGGTTGTGGACTTATCAACCGACCCCTATCTAGATATGGGGTATATAATATATATATGGGGGACCCCTCACCCCTCTCCATAGTTAAGAATTCTAGATAGGATGCCCTGCCCAAATCATAGGTACTAGGTCTCTATAGATTGGAGATTGGATGGATGGGGCCATCTATCTATATAGTCGAGGTCAACTATCTATAGTTGCTTGGGGGCCCTCTCTCAATGCTTCTACTTAGAAAAGAAAGCAAGGGGAAGGGGGCCGTCTCTACTTCTACTATGGGGTTGGGGGCCAACTAAACCATATAGAGTTGAGAACCCTCCTCGACCTCCATCCTCCATAGATATATAGGGGCGCCCCCTGACGGGATTGATAGGGGTGGACTATCTAGATATAAATATGAATCTATGGGCATGGGCCCTGAGAACTATATTCTCTATAGCAGGCCCCAAATCTCTATATAGGACCTCGACCCCTAGGTCGCCATATATAGATAAGATAGGGGGCCCTCTCCTAGCGTAGGCCAAGCCCTGAGCCTAAATGTCTGGCTATGGTATGTCCCATATCTATATAGGGGTCCCTCTCCCCCAATTCCCATATATATATAGATATAGATAATGACACTCTTTCTCGGGAGCGATCTCTTTTGTCGATCGAGTACCCCACCCCTTCCTTTAGATAGATAGGGGTTCTTGCCATATAGATAGATCAGGGCTCCCCCTCCTTCCCCTCCTCTTTTCTCAATAGATCTCTAGGGTGGGTCAGGCCTATCTGATCTAATCTATAGCAGATAGGGCCTCCTCCCCTTCCTCCCCCATACAGATAGAGATAGATATCTAGGCACCTATAGATCTATAGGGGTAGATATATGTATAGGGTAGGGTGGACTAACTAGTATGGAATGGACGAGTGGACTAACTAGTATGGAATGGATGATAGTCTAGATTGCATTAATCCACTATGGGGCCACTATTCCCATATCTGGGACTCTATATATCTACATGGCGACTGCCTACTAAGTGTAGAACCGACGCCTACTATATAACACTCCCCCACCCCTATATAGAATTAGATATCTGGAGGGGGGGTCCTATGTCTCTATCTTGAGCTAGTAGAGGTGGACGCCCTATAGATATATATGCTTACCGCAGATCAGTAGGTGGATCTGCACCCCCTAACCATATGTTTTATCTGTTCTCTATAGGGGGCCCTCAATCGCCATTGATTAGGATTAGATAGGCAAGGGGGAGCGTTGCACATACCGAGCTTTGGATCAATGTCCTCAGAATCAGAAGCGTCATTAACATCTCATCTATTTATGTTTCGACGAGAACACCAACCTCGACCGCCTATACTTATATATATAGGGTAGGGGTAGGGGCAACTCCACGTGAGATTGCCCTTATTGTGATGTATATGTATATAGACATCAACTTCGTGACAAAAATTCAACAACCAAAATTTTAGTTGGACTTGCGACTTGGCCAAACTCAACAAATTTTCCACGAGTTAAAATAATTCATGAAGTAAACTTAATTAAGATATTAAACAATGTTAAAATTAAGAAATGAATGTAGAAAAATGATAGGCATATGTTCTATTATTTTTTACAAAAAAAAGAGTATAATGCTCATCATTGCACCATAATATCATATGACGATTGATGATCATCATAGAAAATTTCAAATCCATTAAACATTTCTCAAATTTTTGTGTCCCCTCCAACTCCTCTTACTCATCGGTTGTGCCTTGCAAGTGGAAGGTAAATATTCTTCCTCTAGAACATAATCATCTGCAAACATATCATCCTTTTGAACCCCTTGTGATGCTTTTGCTTGTGCTTGTGTCTCTATTGTTGCTGCCCTTTCAGTTGATTCCCTCTCAAAATTTGCAATGTCCTCTTCGGCATGCACATGGGCTCCACATCCTCAACAATCGTGTTTGAGTATGGATCGACATCATGACTCTCTAGCATTTTCACTTGTTTCATGCGAAGAATAATATTATATTACACAAAAATAAGGTCATTGAGGCGACGTCTTGTCAATCTATTGCGCTTCTTTGTGTGAATGACCCCAAACATGCTTCAATTACATTCTCCCCCAAAAGAGTTACATGGTTGACACAAAATGCAAATGGCTAGTCTCAAAAAATTTATTGTTTTTGCACCATAATATCCCCACAACAAATTTGCAAAATGACATGTATGACTTTGTAAGTCAACCAACTTACATTTATTAAAGAAGGCTATTATCTATAAGTAATGAGACTATGATTAAAAGATTCAATTTGTTTTTACCATGTTGTTGGATCATTCTCCTTCAAATACATAGAGTTGAAGAAACGTGGCTTCCTTCGGCACTCAAAAGACATTTATAACTTTGTAAGTCAATTAGGCTTTGCATTTATTAAAGAAGTCTAGTATTTACAAGTAACGAGACTCAAATTAAAAGACGAAATTCGTTTTTACCTTGTTGTTGGGTCATTCTTCGAGTGTATAGAGGCGAAGAGAAAAGGCTTCCCTTTGCACCCATGTCACTCTACAATTCATCGAGAATTGTGTCTCTAAGGGCTTCATCAGTCGTCATCTTGCCTATGCATGTGTTGAGAACATCAATAATCTCCTCATCGACCTTAAATTAATCGGAGAAGAAAAATTGGGGTTTAAGTAGTTGGCCGATGCATGTATATGTTAGTGGAGCTGCTTGTTCCATCTCAGATCAATTATGCACCAAATGGGTCCATATTTGCTTTAATTTTTCCGTAATAATGTACCATGGCCTCATAGAGACAACCCATTGGGTTTTTTTCACCATCCACCACGCGTAGAACTTTGACCAAAGGATTTGTCTCTTAAAACAAAATAGTATGAAGCTTTAAAATTAAATCTAAGAGAAATTTGAACAAAAAATAATGATAAATAAAACATGGGTAAGTCCACCTCTTGCTTTTTGCAAACTCAACTTTGACGATGCTTTGAAAGGCAATCCAGGCAATTCGGAAGCGGGGTGTTTAATTAGAGACGAGGAAGGCAAATTAGTGATTGCAGGTTCCTTTTCGTTAAAAGATGGAATGTGTAACGAAGCAGAGGACCAAGCCTTGCTCGAGGGTATCAAACTAGCGGTTCGCGTCGGATGTGAGGCGTTGATGATAGAAGGCGACTCCCAAGTTGTGATCAACGATGTTCGTAGAGGCAAAGCAGTGTCTTGGAAGTTGGACTATTTTATTAGTAATATCATACATTGGATGAGTAGGACTCCTACGTGGAACTTAAGGCATAACTATAGAGAGTCTAACAGTGTTGCCAATTTTTTGGCCAATCAAGGAATTATTAGGAGAGAAGGTCCTGTTCATCTCTGAGCAAGCGAGCGCGTGGGAGGAGCTTGATGAAATCATTTCTCGGAAAGGGAGAGTTGGGTGCCATTAGATTCCCAGCTGTGCTGGTTTATTTTCATTTTTTGTTGGTTGTTTGGAGGCTGACGGTGGTGTTGTGGTTTCGGGTGTCGATTATGGAGAGCCCCCCACTGCCTTTTACTATTCATGCAAGGGGCAAGGCGAGAGATGGCCTTCTTTGGCAATATCTCGTAGGCTCGAATCAAAATTATTTTTTCGGGCGTAGTCGGGGTCCATTCGCGAGGCCATCGAGAGGATTCTGGGGGAAGAATACATGGAGGTTTCGGCGAGGGCTAGGGTGAATTTGGAGGCGGTGTCTTGCTTTGTGTCCTGGTTGCTCCTGGTGCGGAAAAATGTGGATGAGGTCAAAGATATTGCCCTACACTTCATCAGGCCCCAGCATCGAGTCAATTTGGTAGAATTGTTGGAAGCTTTTGGTAGGGCTCAACCATTGTCGGATGTAGTTTAGGAGGGGCAGGCCATGGAAGAAGCTCGGAGGGTGATTGCGGTGTTGTTTGCTAGGAATGTTGTTCTAATGAAATTTGCCTCAGATGTTCATGAAGCATGTTCCACGGGGATTTTTGAAGGAAGAATGCTTGAGAAGTTGGATTTGCCAGAGCTTTCGGCGCCAGTGGTCTTGGAATCGGAGGGTGTGATCGAGTCTTCGCAGAAAATTAGGTTTTACTTATAATTTATTACTAAGGACTGCTCGAGCAGGAGACTCTGTGGGTGGTAGGATGTCGGCTGACCCTAGTTGTCCTGCCTCTCAAGAGTAATTTTCTGTATCTTGTCCATTTGTCCTTGGCTTGGGTAAGATTTTGTAGTTTGTTATTGTCTATTCTGGGTCTTCTCGATTCCCTGTGATGTTTGCAGGTATTTGTGGTATTGGTAGGTCTGGTTAGTTTGTTTTTGGTCGGTTGTTTCTATTGTACTCGGGTGGGATCCCTCCAGTCCCCTGGTTCTAAGCTACAATCAAAAGCGTTAAATTATCTAAAAAAATAAAAATAAAACATAGTTAAGTTAAAATTTACCTTAAGGATCTCCTCTATGCTTGTCACAAACACATTATTAAAATTGGCCTTCATAGCCCTTTTCCCGTCTGCCTTCCTACAATAGGGAGACTTCAATAACCACGCGCTGACCAACATTTTCATAAGAGATGTTAGTGAGATTGCAATGCTGAGTAATGTGATGAAGTTTGTGGCCAATTGTGTGACTCTCGATTGCACAAGCTCCTTTCTATTTGTGTATTCTCTCATCAAGCTTAGCACCCAAGGGTGATTGTAGATGTACTTTATAATATTTTTGGCTTCTTTAACCGAAATTTTCACTCATGTAATTTGCCATTGTTCTCAAGTAGGAGATCAATGTAATGGGTTGCGTAAGGGCGCTAAACAAGTGCAAGGTGCCTCTCCTCAAGAAATCTTCCCATTCTTACATATGATGCTGCATTGTTAGTCACAACTTGCATGATATTCTCCACACCCACTTCCATGACCACTTCCTCCAACATATTACACAACCTCTACATTTTTCATTTGTTAAGAGGCATCAATGGACTTCAAGAACACCTATTGCCCACTTGAAGTCATTAGAAAGTTTTTCAAAGTGCGTTTCCTTCCATTTGTTCATCCAATAGACAAAATACTGCAGCCCTTTTTGCACCATATTCTTTTTTGATCATTTCCTATCGTAAGTGTTTGTTTTGACGGCTTCCTCGAACAACAGGCCCCTCAAATCATGCGTAGTTGTTTTGAACCCCTACCTAACAATGGTTAATTAAGTTAACAATGTCTCCTAATATGGGCTTTTTGCCACATTGAATTATATGTTTAATGTTGCTATAAATATGCCGAGAGGCATTCCTACAATGGCAGCTAGGTAGTGTAATGGCATGAGTTGTTCACTTTTATTCTCGACATCAAATTTGATGTCCATTTGGTTGTCACGCGGAAATTCATCCTTAACTTTGATGTCCAATTGACTGTCACTTAAATGTTAAGCTGATGGTTTCCACAACTAATTCAATTAGACTAATTTTTGTGGGATTTTTACTCGTGCGGATTTTAGTCATAACTCAAATGACCTCTATGAGTAGTCATTATTCCAATGACACATTTCCTTATTTGTGTTTGGTAACAATTACAAGCCAAGAGGACCCATTTTAGTAGGCAAGCACCATAAACATTTGTTATAAATATATTTATTATATCATATTTATTTTTTTATTTTTTGTTATTCTTATATTATACTAGCATAGATATCTTAAATATAATTATCTAAAATACGCCCAGAGATATCAATCTTGAGATGCGTATCCAACCTAAGTGTTAAATCCAATATATACGTCTTGAGATTGTTATCTCTCAATGTATTTTAGATAGTTATATCTAAGATATCTTTGCTAGTACAAAAAGTTAATAACGGCTAGGGGCCCTCACCCTCATATCTAGGACGAGTGCCTCCCTGAGCACTCAATTGATCTCTAGGGACACTCCCTCTCCAAATAAAATAGAGAGGCGAGCCCTCTCTATATATGGGCTATATGTTTTCCAGATATGTTTTATGAATCCCCCATATACGATAAGATAAGATAAGATAAATATATTAAATGTCCAACAAATGACCACAAAAGTAGGTCAATGGGACTGTACCCATACAAAGAGAAAAGAAGAGTCTTGCGAGAGGGCCAAAAGCTCCCCAAGAACAACCAGAAAAGAGAAGAAGGAAGAGAAGATGCAAAAGGAGAGGCCCAGAAAAATCTTGCAGAAGTCAGCAGAACTTGAACGTGTGAAGGAAGAAAAGAAAAGGAGGCGGCAAAAGAGGAGACCCCCTCATCTAACATCCAAGTCCGACTGAAAGAAGCTAGTAATGTGCTGGAGCCCGACATCTGAGGTTGTGGAAGATTTGGAGTGCCGATGTTTGGAGGGATGGACACTCCGTGCTCGTCCGGTGGATCTCAAAGGCCATCTATGAGAAGAGGGCGTCGATCTCGTAATTGTTTGGATGCCCCTGGTTTGTGAAAAAGTGCCTCGTGTTTGGACTGATCTCGTCTGGAAATCAGGATTGGTGTCGCTCTACCGTTTAGTGCCCCTCCCAGGGGAGAGCACTGTAAAAAAGGAAGTGATTTGCCGAGTAGTCCATTGTCTGGAAGGAGGTTGAAGGGTCTCTTCCTGAAGCCGAAGAGCCTCTTGTAGATAGAGAGCAAGGCACCTCTGATCATAGTATCTAAAGAAGTCTGTGAATCTTGGATGCTCTCTGAACAGGCAGTGAAATCTCCCTCTGATCTCGTAGTAGATGGGGCATCGAAAGATGAAGTGCTCTTCCATTTCGATCTCCTGGAGGGTAGCTGGAAAATCCGTTTGGAATGGCCAATCTGATGATCACACTCAACTTGGAGCCTATGAGAACCAACCTTGAACTGACATAGGGAAATGTGAAGGGCGTACATTGAATGTTGGGAAATATAATGGGGTCGAGAGATAAGACCATGATTGACCTCAAGAAAATTGCACAGCATAGAAGGCCATCTTCGGATGTAACCCACCCTGGGGGTTAGTCTAGATGCCCTGAATGAACTGCTTGTAGATATCATCTGTGATGATTTTGTTCAAATCTTGCTTGCCCAGAAGGAGATGGATGGGAACGTCCAAGGAATAATTGTATGGTGGGAGGTGATCCATTTGAATCCCAATAGACTCAAGTAGTCATGAGACTCTGACATACAAACAACGAGATCGACCAGAACGATTGGCCAAAGCAATGGCCTTAGAGGAGCATTAAGCAAGGTAGGGATACTTGTCCCTTTTTGCAGAAGAATCAACAAGTCTTCGAATGCGATGCAAAAGGGAAACAAGGCCGAAAATTGCTTCCAACCTAAAGGGACAAGCCCCAAACACCGCCAGGATGATCTATATAGATGTGTAGAGATGGATAGGGTGCTAACCATCTAATCTATAGCGGCCGAGATGCCGACGTCCCCCTCTCTTCAAAGAAAGAGAATGAGTTCCCCTATCCTAGCTCATCTCCGGATACGAGGCATACAAACTCACCCACTTTCATTAAAAGTTAATAAGTGGGCTTCCTCAAATCACATACACGAGTTAATTGAGTTTGGAAAGGTTGTATGACCTAGATAGGGGATGTCAAGGTTGCTATTTAGATGGGTAGGTTGCTATGGGGATGTCAAGGTTGCTATTTACCTGGGGATGTTGCTATTCAAATGTCAATCTTGCTATTTGGTTATCAATCTTGTATAACCTAGATAGAGGATGTCATTTGGGCGAGCTGGAGCTGCAATCATCATATATAGATTGGGGAGTTTTGTTCACGGCTCGGTCGCTATAATGTCCCCATTTCAGAATTATTTAGCTTTGGATAGCCGAAGCCTATTCTTATTATTTTTCGTAATCTAAGGGGAAATTAAAGAGGAAAATAAATTAATTTAAGTGATCCAAGGGTATTTTTATATTTTAATTGGAAAATAACACCTAAATTATATTTTTAATCCAAAAAGTAGAAATAGAATAAAATAATAATAGAATGATGAACTTCTATTATTGGGCGCTAAAGATAGAATATTAATTAAGTAAAGAATGGGGCTCTAAAGATAGAATGGGCTGCATGAGCATCAAGATCCTATTTCTAGGATGGAGAGACGATAAAACAATTATATATTGTTCATTCCTATTTTTAAGATGGGGCGCCAACATGGGAGTGAGAATAAAGTTATTTTTTATTGTTTGTTGAGCATACATGTAATTCCAAAAGGGGGGGGTGCCAACTTTGGGGAAGGCCTTCGAAGTTATAAAGGCGGATTTGGGGTTTGTTATTACATCACTTGGAAATTTATCAACTACTTCATTGTCTGCAGGTAGCTTCTGCTTTTGCATCAGCAGTAGATGATGAAAACCCTCATTTGCATACATATATGAGGACAAATCCCTCATATCTAAGCATGGCGATTCCATTCAGGGGTTGCAGTGATCATTCAGGGTACATGTGTTCATCTAGTTCAGCTAGGGCATCATATTCAGGGTTGTTTTAGCATCCATCCCTCTGGTAATGAATTTCAGCAGTGGCGCCATATCTGGAAGCAGTTTCCATTCAAAGCAGTTTACATGTTCTTATCATTTGTGAAAAAAGTTGTATTCAAACATTCTAGTGTTTTTTTATTGAAGTTGATTTGAAATAAATAAATAAAGTCTATTTTCCTACATATTGCGTTGCTTTTTTATTACAAAAATCAGATTAGTTCAGCTGTCATAAAAAATAAAATTTCATATTGCTGCCCTAGGGTTTGATAAAATATCTAGATTTGTCAAGAATTATTTGGCAGGGATATTACAGATGCCGTCATTGCCATCTAGGCTTGCTTCTTGCCCAAGCCTCCATGGAATTGGAATTGGAATTAACATGAGACAAGAATCTAGTTATATTTGGTGTATGACGGGTAAAATATAGGTTCCCAATTGGGTTCTCAAATGTAGGGATCTAATCCAAGTCCTGACACACAATGTAGATACAAAGGTGCTGAAGGAGCGCGAGTGTCGTAGTTCTAGAGGATAATGACCCAAACCCTAGGATAGTTATAGGTTTTTAAGGCCCATATCTAAGATAAAGATAGGTATACTACTAGGATTCAGAATAAGAGTAGTCAAGGGATGGAGAAAGCCAAGGGGTGTAATATAATAAGACAATGCAATAGGTCAAAGCAAACATACATCTACTCTAGTCTATAGCAATGAATGACCAACACACAACATAAATGTGCTAGATAAAAGCCTAAGAAGAGTTAGAAACTTACTTGTAGCGTGTGTGTGAGCACTGATGCATAATCCTCCCCAGAGACAACGACACCAAGAGAGAATTGCTATGGGTGGAGAAGGGAATAACTCAATAAGAAGATCTTCAGTCCTAACTCACTATGGTGACCCAAATGCACAAAGGTAAGCACCGAGACTCCAAGTCCAACAAGTTGGTGCGAAATAGTGAGAAAATATGTGAGCTGTAAGTGCCTTCATGTATGAAAAAAGTGATTGTTTGGTGGTGCTTTATCAAAAAGAAGGTGGAGCGTATATACCCGATGTCATTGCCCTTGGAAAAACCAAAATCGACACCATCACCCATGGGCGATGGCGTTAGTCTTGGGGGAAGACCTAAGGTTGAGAGGTGAAAAGCATGTGTAATGGATGCCAAGAAGTAAATAGAGGTAAATGACGAAGGTCCAGGGTGACCGAAAGCAGGGATAATAGTGTGCAATAAGCTGAAATAAGTAGACGTAACAAGACAAATGGATGTAATGGGGGTAATGTGTGAACAAAGGGAAGAAATGAGGCAAGGATATGGTAACTAAGGCATAATGGAAACATCTCTAAAATGCTGTGGTCTAGCCCATGTGACCAAGTCCGATCACACCCCAATCTCGACAGGCCCCTTGAGACACCTACTCATGAGGAAGATTTATCAATTGCCCCCGCACTAAAGAAATGGTTAGCAATAATAAAAAAATAGGTGTATACATATGCCCCAACCGAAGTTCAACGCGTGTTACAATAGTGTAACATATGATGGTATTTGGAAAAAGATCTATGCAACATGTAAAATCAAGAGGAAATGTTGAAAGTAAAACAATAATGGAAGTGTTGTAAAGAAATAAATGAACTCCACCAAATGAAATATATGCACCTCGTACTTACCTACCAGCATTGCTCCACTTGCTTGTGGTGGGCGCAATAGTTGCTTAGAACCCTGAATGAGCAAAATTAAAAAGAAATACAAGAATATGATTAGTAAAATAAGACATAAATCACCTAGCTAGGAGGCCATAGGAGTGATGATAACTTGGCAGTGGATTGCAATGCAGAAGAGCATAACAAGAACCAATGGATAGGTGCCATAAGGATAATAAAGTGTGATAAAAGGCGCTAACCAAGACGAGATGCTGTGGAGTTAGCAGATCTGAAGTGATAGATAGATAAATTACCAAAGTATTCGAGATAGGAAGCAATGGCCGTATAATCCAAAATGGGATGAAACTAAAGTAAAATAGTAGGTTGATGAAGTAGTTGATTTGGAGAATGCTCTTAAATAGGTGTTATTCTTTGAAGATTTCTTGGAGTTGAATTTCTTATTTGAAGGGAGGGTGGGCACCATGAGGTGGCCCAAAATTTCGTGCGGTGAAAGAAGTGGCATCATGAGATGCCCCAAAAGAAGCGTTAATCATGTTGGTATTATATGTAAAAGTATGCATTCTAGCTAGGCTCTTTTGATAATGGAGTACATTGAGGTGTCTAGACTGTTCTTGTGACATGAAGTAATCCTCATCATAGGAGGGTAGAATGGTGCATGTACATATGTTAGTGTCATTAGGGGTAATAGTGTCAAAATGGGACTCTTTGGCTGAGATGCCCAACTTATTGAAAGATTAGGGAGATAGAGGTGGATAATCATGGAATAGTTCGGCAATTTCGAGCTCATTACATTCAAAGTGGTCCTCCTTATGGTTTTAGGAGGTTTCGGCGTCATGACAAGGAGGCTCCTCAGATTCTAATACGTGAGGAAACCGTTCCCGAGGTAATAGAATTTGAGAAACCTGAACAACGATGGATTGTGGTAGTTGGTTCTTGTTAAGAGGGTTTTGTAGTTCATTAGGCTCATCATCGTCTGAGTCGACTAGAGTGTTACTGAGCTCAAGTTTGTAGTTAGAGAACTCTAGAAATGGAACCTTATGCACCGTAACAGTAGTGGGAATGTGGAAGGGCTTATTGAGGAAGGGTACATGTATGTCCCACGGGTCGGGATCAACAACATGCCTATACCGTTGGTTGTTATGAATGAATTTAAGGCATTGGTATCCGGATGATGCAACTGCGCGCATGCAGTGTGTCCAAGGTCTACCTAATCAAAAATTGTAAGAAAACAGTCAGTCCAAAACCATAAGCTTGTGTTACGCCCTTGACCCTAGGTCATATATCGGGATATGGATAACCGACCTATGGCTAACATAATCTCTTATCATCTCATAACATATTTATTTATGCTTTCATATGATTAGTGGGCCGGCCGTAGGGCTTTGAATAGTATAGTAGTGTATATATAGGATTTAGAGAGTAGGATACTATCATGATATTGAGCACTTGAGTCTTATTGTATGGTTTGGAGGTTGCCCCCTCGAATTGGCTAAGTTATTATACTTGCATATTGTGATCATTTCTCTATATTTTGGTGTTCTATTGTTGTTGATATTCAGATCTATCCAAGTAATTTCTTTGTAGGTGGTATCAAAGCTATGATCTTGGCCAAAATTAGGTCAAAAACCCTAATTTTTTGGTCTGGCCATATCTTGTGAATAGTTGTGAATTTCTCAGCCAATTGTTAATAGAAGTGGAGACACATATCAAGTAAGATTCTCGGAAATTTTCAAGATTTTTTGATCCATTTTTCAAAATTTATCACCATTTAAGGAGATTTCCTAAATTTGCTCCACAAGCCACAATTTGTGGAACTTTTCAAAGTTATTTACATTTTCGTAAAAATATAATAAAATTAAAGGGGGTTTATTCTTTGTATTTTCTGAATTAAGGCCTGAATAATTCATAAATTGTACACTTAAATCTTGATTAAAGGAGTTTATTCATCAAACACTAATTTTTGTGCATCATGGGGATGCTTTTCTATGGAAAGGGTGAGGTGGATGCTAGAGAATGGTGGGTTGAATTTAAGGAGATTTATTTTTCATCTACATTGACATGGTTTTGGTTTTCATTTTGGCTTGATGGTCCAATAAAGAGTTGGGTCTCTCAATTGAATCAAGAGTGTTCAGATTGGTGTTGGGAGGAAATGGAGCAAGTTTTCTTGGCTAGGTGGAATAAAAAACTAGGAGTAGGAGAAGAAGGATAAGGAGGAGGAGGAGAGGAAGAAGAGGAAGAAGGAGAAGAAGAAGAAGAAAAAGGAGAAGGACAAGAAGAAGAGGAAGAGGAAGAGGAAGACAAAGAGGAAGAAGAATAAAAAGGAGAAGAAGAGGATCAAGTTGAAGAAAAAATAGAGGATATGAGTTCAAATAGTGTGGCTCTAAAGAGGGAAGCTTCAATATTTCCATTTGAAGAGTGCAGCCATCAAAAAAAAAATATAAAGGAAGTTCAAGTGGATGGTAGGATTAATTTATTTATAGAATTGAAGCTATCTCGTCTCAAAGAGAGTTTCCCACTTTCACATACATGGCACACTTCTGGATATAGTTACCTGTGTTGGATAAATAAGGTCAAATCAATTTGGAGCATGAGAAAATTCTTTAGATGCACGTTAAGAGGGTGAAGATGAGAGTAATTATTGAGTATCTAATCAAGTGAAAGAATCGAGACAGTGCAACGGAAACACGAGAGGAGGAATATTTCTTATACAAACATCCATAAATCATCGGCATTAAGGACTACACTTGTGTGAAAAAAGCCTCCAAAAATTTTCAAAAGTGGGGACAATGTCGCTTTGAAGGGGAGGGGCATGTTATGCCCTTAACCCTAGGTCACATATTGGGAAATAGATAGCCGACCTATGGCTAACATATTCTCTTATCATGTCAATCATATTTATTTATGCTTTCATATGCTTGGTGGGTCGGCCTTAGGGCTTTGGATAGTATAGTAGGGTATATATAGGAGTTAAGGAGTAAGATATTATCATAATATTGAGCACTTGTCTTATTGTATGGTTTGAAGGTTGCCCCCTCGAAGTGGCTAAGTTATTATACTTGAATATTGTGATCATTTCTCTATATTTTGGTGTTCTCTTGCTGCTAATATTCAGATCTATCCAAGTAATTTCATTATAGCTTGGTGCAGATGGTTTTAGGGCCTACTATAATAGGGAGCCAATACAACCAAGTGGTTTTTGATTTGTTCAGTCAAATCCATGACAAGTTAGTTGAGTATGTTTAAGGTCATCAGTGGAAAAGCCAAGGTTTTGAATGAGAGAAAGAAGCGACATTAATACCCGAGCCTTCATCCACCAAGACTCTTCTTACTTGGGCGTCGTGAATGATGACACAAATAAGAATGGGAGGATCGCCAATACATAATAAGATTCCATCATTTATCGTATCATCCTTGGGAAACTCAATGGCTATAGACTTAGAATTGTGTGAATTTGAGGGAAGGGTGCTATTGGAATGAGGCTCAACTAAGGGAGCAGGCTCATCCTTGGATTATGCATGGGATGTATCAATAAGTTTTTGGCTAGTAGGTGAAGGCTTTTTGGGTTTGTAGACGGGGTCCTTTTGTGTGGGCTTACGTCGGTAATTAACTTTAGTTACATTGACATATTGCAAATTGAGATAGCTATGATCATGGAACCCTTTAATGGTACCTACAAAGTGGTTCATAGGTTCTTTGTTATGGTTGGTCCTAGATTGGTGGTTCTCATGGGCTTACATGAGGGATTGATATTTCTCATAACGTTCTTGGATATGGCATTAGTATTAGATTGGGGTCCAATACAAAAATCAAGGGCACCGTTTTAATATCTCGACAATCTTTGTGGGAATGGCCAATAGTGGCATGCCACCAACAAAAGAGGTCAGGATTGAAGGAAGCTGGGGGTTGTGTGGTAGGAGGAGAGATGCGAGGCATGGGAAGAACGTGTAATAGTTCACCATGCAATAAAGGCGGGTGGCATGGGTTATGAGAAATAATTCTTTTATGATCAATGTTTGAAGAGGAATGCATAATATATTTGCCTTTAGAAAGGGCTCAAGGGTTGATGGAATTGGACATTGATTTGAGGGTGTTTGATGGCATAAAAGGCTGTTTGAATTCTCGCATAAGGTAGTCCTACCATTTAGCTTGTTCAAGAGCCTCTTCCAACGTGGTAGGAGAGAAGGATCAAATCTTATAATAGAGATTAGGAACAAGAGTTTTCAAGAATATTTGACAGAGATTTCGATTATCGAGATGATGGTTGGCTCGATTAGCTAGAATCTTCCACTGCTTGATGAAATCATGAGCTGATTCCTTAGGAGATTGTTTCAAGTTAATGAAGTTTTGAAATGTATTTTCAAGGAGATCATTTTGTTGGAACTCCTTCACAAAGGCTTGGGCTAAAGTCTCTAAATCAATAATAAAGTGTGAAGGGAGTTGATTATACCATTTTAAAACATCTCCTACAATTTTTTTTGCCAGGAGCTTAGTTGTAACATAGGTATTGGTTTGAATCCACTCCTTGTACATGTTTCAAAAGTTTTTATGATATATGGTTGGGTCAAATGACCCTTCATAAGAAATGGTAGGAGATATACTCCCTATATACATAGAAGCTATTTAAGGAGACATGGGTTCATTTTGCAATGTTTGAAGAACGTTATTGCCAATTGGATGAGTAGGGATGGGATTCCCATTAACATCCAAAGGCAAAGGAGGTGGCGAAGATTGATTAGAACCAATGTGGACTTTGTTGATTGAGAAGCCATTTTTAAAATCTGATTTTACATTTGAAATGTATTTGTGGAAGATTGCATAATGGCCATTCGATCCAACACCTTGATAATCATGAGATTAGGATCAAGTGGTGGATTAGGGCCACTAGAGAAAGAAGCCTTGGTATTGCTATTTTGTAAAGAAGTTTTTGGGGATTGATTAGGGGTTGCTCCATTTGTAGGAGGCTTGTCATGAATAATATGTTTTGAGTGAGGTTTTATGATTGTCTCTTCCGCATGACATATGCTTTGAGAAACATTGATTAATTGCCCCTCCTTGTTGGGTATGTAATATTCATTATTGTTGAGATTTTTAATGATTTTTTTGGGATCAATTGTTTGAATTTCTACCATATTGCAATCCAATGTTGTTGTATATATATATATATATATATATATATATTAGATCGAGGGTTCTGGAGCACAAAGGCTTATGGAGTCAGGAGGAGAAGAGGATATAGATGGAATTCTCTGTGTAAAGGAAGATGTGAATTGATGAGAAGTGGGAAGATCATTTTGGGGTTCTTCAATTGTGATTGAGTAGTAACTGTTTATAGTTCTCCAATTCTAGAAGTGATGTAAGTCATATTATGATCTAGCTCTTGGATTATGCTGGAATCATAGTTGAGGCCATTGTGAAGATGTTCCATGGTATTTTGCCCCAAATGCTAATGGGATTGGCCGTGCAGAGACACATAGGGGCTGAAAGTGTAAGATCAGAAGAGAAAATATGCAAATGAGATCGGCCGTATAAGGGGATTTACACATTGGCTGATGGTGTAGGAAATGAAGACAAAAATAAGATAATTGATGCAAAATCTGAATAAAAGAAGGTTGACATTCAATACATCATACAATATAGAACCAAAATTTTTATGATTGAAGATGAATAAGAGTGACCACAAAATTAGTAATGAAGTAGGCCTAAAAAGTGATGTTTAATAAAAGACGATCGTTGTCAAATTACTAACACGACCATCTATGGAGATGAAAAGTGAATTAAATAAAACAAAAACAGGTACTTTATCACACTAATGTTCGAAGTTAAAACTCTTAGGAATTTGCAAAAAAGACTATATATTTTCGATTATGCCCTTATTAATAGAAATAGTAATGGAGTGTTGGCCAACAAGAAGCCCTAAAATGAGACCCAAAGAGGAGGACCAACCATAAGACCCTAGGGGAAATTGTGAAAACTAGATTCAGGGTATGCAATAGATGGGAATTTGAATACAAACCCTAGAAAATTGATAAATTTGAAACCCTAGGGGAACTAGCGCTTGAGCAAAGTGATAGATTTGATTCAAGAGTACCTCATGTGAATAAGAGAGGAAATGTGAAGATGACTCAATCGAGAGATGGAGTGAGATTCATGTCGAGTTCACCATAGTGTATGACAGGCAAAAGATAGGTTCCCAGCTAGTTTCTCAAATGTAGGGATTCAATCCAAGTTCAGACACATGACGTAGATACAAAGGTTGTCAAGGAGAGCTATTGTTGTAATTCTAGAGGATAGTGACCCTAACCCTAGGATAACTATAGGTTTCCAAGGCCTAGATATAAGATAAAGATAAGTATCCTACTAGGATTCAAAATAAGAGTAATCAAGGAATGGATAAAGCCAAGGGGTGTAATATAATAAGACAATGCAATAAATCAAAGCAAACATACATCTATTGTAGTTTATAGCAATGAATGACCAACATACAACATACATGTGTAAGATAAAAGACTAAGAAGAGTTAAAAATACTTACCTGTAGCATGTGTGTGACCGCTGATGCATAATCCTCCTCAGAGAGAGCAACACCAAGAGAGAATCTCTATGAGTGGAGAAGGGGAAAGGTCAACAAGAAGATCTCCAATCCCAACTCACTATGGTGATGCAAATGCACAAAGAAAGCTCCAAGACTCCAAGTCCAACAAGTTGCGAAATAGTGCGAAAACATGTGATCTATAAGTGCCTTCATGTATGACAAAAGTGATTGTTAGTGGTGCTTTATGAAAAATAAGGTTGAATGTATATACCCAATGCCATCACCCATGGAAAAGCCAAAACTGACACCATCATCCAAGGGCGATGGCATTGGCTTTGGGGGAAAACCCAAGGTCAAGCGGTGAGAAACATGTGAGATGGAAGCCAAAAAGTAAATAGAGGTAAATGACGGGTCTAGGGTGACCGAGAGCAAGGATAGTAACATGTAATAAGTAGAAATAAGTAGACATAATGGGACACGTGGACATAATGGATGTAATGTATGAACAAAGGGAAGAAATGAGGCAAGGATAGGGTAAATAAGGCATAATAGTGACATCTTTCAAATGCTATGGTCTAGCTCACTTGACCAAGTCCGATCTCAATTCATCCCGACAGGCCCCTTAAGGCACTTGCACAAGAGGAAGATGCATCAACAACCCCTACTCAAAAGAAACAGTTAGCAAGCGTTAAAAATGAGGTGTATACATTTGGTACCGGGGAAGTCGAGAGCAAAGTCTTATCTCCCCTATCTCCCCCTATCTCTATATGGCGGGGGCAGGGACATTTTATGGTTTTCGCAATTTTCGTGTTCGAACTGATTCTTCTTTTTGAACTAGGAGGTATAGGAGATAGCAAGTAGCAGAGTATTGAGTGGGTTAGGTGCTCCCTGACACCTTTTAAGACTTAAGCTTGTGCAGCAGATGGGCAATATATAGATATAGAGAAACGGGGCCTTCAAGCAGGGTGCTTGTGGGAAGGGCTGCGCTCTTATCGTCATCTTACAGGCTGTTCTTGCAGAGCCATCCTTGCCACATTATGCATTTTCTGCTTCCTATCAGTACCTTCGAGCAGAGGTTGTGCACCATGTGTATAGTGAGGAACAAATAGACCTTGTGAAGCCGAAGGCATTTGGCTTGAATTGTCTTTAGTGAATGAGCCTCATCTTTGAATCCATTGGTCGACACAAGAACCTACTAATTTATCAAAATTAAGGGTGGAATTCATCATGGATGCAACTGTTGTAGCTGTCCTCTATTTTCCAATTTTTTTCATCTCATAGATAGCAAGGAGAGGAAGCATCTCTCTTGTAAATTCAAGCCCCACCTGTTTGCACAATCACACATCTTGGCCTAGGGTTCGTGCAAGGTGGTATTTGAGGTGATTGATGCCTCCTTTCATAAGAAAGCCACAATAATTGCACATCAAATGATTGTAGTGTTTTCCCTATGTGAATGTAGTGTCATCGGATTTCTTAGTCCTATGGATACCTGAAATGGATGCGATTCTTATATATAACTGCAAATGCTAACTGCAGAGTGCAAATGCTAAAAGAAAAATAAGTTTTAATTCAAAACCCTAGCTGCTAAAAGAAAATGGGAAAAAGAACAAAAAAGGTTTGCCAATCCTACTTGGTAACACTAGATCTAAAATGTAAAAAAATGAAAAACCTGAAATAAATCAAAACATGCTCTTTGAGTCTTACCTCTGAAATCCCCTTCAAAATCCTTCAAATTTGATTGAAATCATTTCACAACAATTGCAATCGGATCAAATGTATTTCAGCAAAACAAAAAACAACATAAAATTTAATGCAAAAGTGAAAAGATGTTATTTGACCGCGGGTTGTTATTATTTAGCAATAGGTGAGTGTTTAGTACGGACTTGCAACTCCATACTATAAACTCCCCTGGCAAGTTGCTTGGGGCTGCTGCTGACTTGTGAGTTTTGTCATTTCCGGCGATTTCGAGAGTCTGTACTGAAAACTTGTTTGGTGAGTTAGTTGTAGCTGCCAATGACTAGTGAGTTTTGGTGTTTCTCTCATATATATATATTATTGAGTTTTGGTGTTTCTCTCATATTTATATATTATAAAGTAAAAAAGTCATCCTGAGATGACTTAAACAACCACACATGGGTAAAATCTAAAAAAAATTAATAACATGAAAAGTCCTGTTCTTCTCACAAGAGGATATGCCAAAATGGTGTGCTAGCTAAGATGCGGTGTAAAATAACACCTGTATCATTTCACCTATATATATTTATCATCCGTGGTCACTATGCTTGGAAAGCTTCAATAGTATTTACTGCAGACTGCTCAGAGCTTCTGCAACTAACTTAGCCCTTTTAGCTGAACCATAAGTTAAATCTCTCTACAAAGAAGATACTCCATAAAATAATCTTGGTAATGCAGGTAGGATAATCTACTTCTTAAAATTATCTCTCACATTGCATAAGGAAACTGAAAAGAAGCTTTTCTTATTTCAAAAGCGCCCCTCTATTTCCTCATCTCTTGCAAGCAACCCTTTTTTTATAGGGCTGGCAAGTGTCTAGAAATCTTGCGCACACTTTGCTTCAGCTGTAGAAGGGGAAAGGTTTGCCAAAGTTGGAAATTTCAAACAGTATCAGAAAAAAAGGTTTGGAACTGTATAGATTTCTTTTACAGGGCTACCAAGTGTCAAAAATCTGGCCTACACTTTGCATCAGCTCTAGAAGGTGAAAGGTTTTCCAAACTTTTGAATGTCAAAAATGATAAAAAATATAGGTTTGGAAATGTATAACAAACCCTTTCTTTTGTATAATCAGAAAATTAAGATACAAAAATATTATTCAAAAAATTCAATGCTAATGTTAACATTAATTCTAAATCACCTAAGTTGCTGGTTCTGGTACAGTAATGGGATTGGATGCATCAATTGTTTCCCTTGTGTTCGGTACAGTTGGGTACAATCATACAAAAAGCATAAAAAATGGAGCCAAATAAGCACAATTAACCACCCAATATGCATTGAATAAACAAAACAACCACAAAACACTATTGAAAGTTGATAATCAATTGCAAATGTCATGATAAATTAAAACAGACTAATAGTCAGTGGTCAAACTATTTAGTGCTCATGCAAAATCAATATAAATTATCATATTGCTCTTCATTGAGAACATCCACATAATTATGTGATTCATTAAAACCATAAACAATAGTAGTGTCATTACCACTAGCTGCGTTATGTGGTCCTGTGAAAAAGTATCTTTTTCTTTATGTCAACTTATGAAAGTTGGGCAAAAAAAGCATTCAAATCAAGATGCTCTGGGTCTACATCCCAACGCGTCGTTGCCCCTTCCTTGTAGTTAGCTTGCCTTTGTGATAGAAGGTGCAAATTGGAATGCACATAGACCAAATCCTTTACCTTTTAAGTTGCCAACTGGTTGTGCTTAATTGAGTAGATAAAGGAGTATGTATTCTAGTTATTCTCACTTGAAGAGGAACTCACATCCTCTTGAGCGAAAGTCAATGCAAGGTTAGATTTTTCATTTAATTTAAAAAGTAAAAAGTAAAAGTTTAGAAAGAAAAGAAGGCTAGAGTTAAATTTCATAGATGCAATAAACTTTTGATGGCAAAAGGCTGAATGGGCCTGCCCTTGGCCATGGAGGTACCACTGCCTATGACAGTCCTTCTAGTACTTGTCTTGAAGAGTGTCAAGGCTTGTGACCAATGTAGGCTATGAAATTGCCAAATTTGCCTGTGAGTGTTTTCTACATCTGAATCGGGGAAGGGTTCTAGCGAATGCCGCCTTATATACATCACTAACTTCAACATCCTTGTATGGTAACACCCTCTTGGGTAAAGAAACGATCTTAGTGTTGTAGTATTTTGAAATTAATACAAAGGCAAGGAGATACAATGGGGTGGTTATTTTTCTTCTTGTTCAATAAGAATTCTTTTCACTTGCCTGAAAAAGCTTACTGTAGGATCTTCCTCTTTCGCATTTATGTGGTCTTCATTTTTTCAATCATTGAGTCAATTCCCATCTTAGATCTCGTCCAAACATTGGTGATCCATTATAGATCTAATCATATTCATGTTGAACATGGTAAACGTAAGCAAATAATCTAAGCAACCCCACCAATCGTGATCTAGGATCAATCCTTGCTCTTTTTGGGCCCTTTGTGTTCGAATGCTCCCATAGAACCCTAAGGTTGCTGGTAACCATGTTGTACAGTCCCTTTTTAAAAGTAAAATGTAAAAACTAAAAAAAAGTTGGAGTATCATACGTGTGATAAAATTTTGATGTCAAACGGATCCTTGGCCATGGAGGTGCCATCACATATGAGAGTCCTTGTACTTGTCGCAAAGAGTGCTAAGGCTGTGACCTATGCAGGCCATGAAACTCCCAAACTTGCCCACAACTACGTCTTCTTCATCTAGGTTGGGGAGAATTTTACTTTATTCTAGTGAGTGTTTGCCTTATATATATCACTAACTTCAACATTGTTGTATAGTGCCACCCTTCGGGGCAAAGAAAAGATTCAATGCTGTAGTATTTCAGCGTTATGCAAAGGCAAGGAGATGTAGGGGGGTGGTCATTTGCTCCATTGTTTAAAAATTATTCTCTTCACTTGCTTGAAAAAACTTTCCATAAGATCTTGCTCTTTCGCATTTATGATGGTCTTCATTTTTTCAGTTAGCGAGTTGATGCCATCGTAGATCTCTCCCAAACATGTCTGATCTGTATAAATAAATCTGATTATACTCATGATGGTTATGGTAAAACTAAGCTAGTAATCCATACGAGCCCACCAATCAACTAGGATCAGCCCTTCCACGTTTTGGGCCCTCTATGTTCGATTGACTCCATACAATCCAAAGGTTGCTGATAAACATGTTGCACGATGCCTCTTTCATGGTCGCAAGTCGTCTCAAAACAATTGTGTGCAAGACGAATCTTGTCTCAAAAACCTGATTGGAAGTTAAAACTAATAATTATTTATAAACATACGAAAATCTACAAGTTACAACATCATCTACTTTGTTTTTAAATTTTAAGAACAATGTAGATAATGTAAAATTTAAATTAAAAATTAAAATTGTTTAATCAAATAAAAAAAAAAGAAAGATTATTCTACTTACCTTTAACAGCTCCAATTTCAAGAATGACCCAAAGATGGCTTGTGACATGTGATGATCAGTGACAAACACATGTATCTCATTGGCCTTTGTATACACTTGTTTTCTTTTGCCCATTTCACTGATCAACTTTTGCATCATTAGGTTGAATGAATGATTGCCGCAATATGTCCAAAATATGTGCCCGTACCTCACCTCAATTAACATCCTTGCGGCCTTGCAATTTTTAGCATTAATACATTGCTCAACAAGCTCATCAACAATATCCCTTGCCCCATTTTGATATGCCCTTTCCAATTGGCCTACATCTTTTGTTCTAATGTGGGTAAGAGGAGCATCATCATCATTTGTAGAGGGTGTCACCAAAAAAGGATGTGAGGCAGCTGCAACCGGGGTTCTAGATGGAGTTGCATGTGGTATGCTCAATGGAGATCCTTTCTTTACTAAAGAATGCTTGAATTTTTAGGGAAACCAATTTATCCACTTCTTGCTCTTTGATATACTTAAAAAATTTGCGCTATTGGCGACTCCGTTTCGTTTGGTCCAACACAAGCTTTGATTCCTTGGTCTGGAATCCCACACAAATAGGCATTCACCAGACTGTATGAGTTCTTGTATTTGATATTGCGCTCATTGGAGTGCCAAATATTACCCCCTCCCCCTGGAATCTGCTTTAGTATCATCACATATTTCCAAAACGGTGAAACAAGGTCAGTTTTGAAGGTGCCTATTGCCCCTTTGTCAATGGAACTAGTGCTTCATGCCATTGTGGCAAATACATGTAGTTGCAATTTTAAAAACAAACAAAATAATAGGAAAAAAAGACCTAGGTGATCATTACTTGCTGAAAAAAATGAAAAAGATAAGAAAAAAGGAAAACTCATGCGATGATTGAAAACATAATGAAAAACAAAATAGAAAAATCACAAAATCTTACTTTCAATCCAAGAGTCCTTGTTGTACGCTCCTCATTCTCTTTGGTGACAAATGGGCTCTTGTAGTGGCCTAGGAATAGCAAAAAAATGCTGTTGGAATTTAGCTTGATGTAAATATCAGCTCTGGGCATTGATAAAAGGTAAGTGTGCAATGAGAGGTAAGTGTGTTGACTTGCTTTTTGTGGTGAAATGAGAGGTAAGTTAACTTTTAGGGTTTTATAGCCTTTTTTGTTTGTAAAGTGAATTTAAAGAAGAATTTTGACTGAAAATCAGTCAAATTAGCATTTTTTCTGTGGATATGCCACTGTTTGTCCTTTGATGAACACGGGTGCACCCTGGTAGGGGGTGCTTGCATTACCTGGTAACTTGGCAAATCACTAATACAATCCTTTCATGGAATATATAGAGAGTTTCACTAGCTACAATCTCCATAGTCTAGGCCCTAGGGCCCTTTGGCTATTATTGACAATTTTTAAATCAAATCTGTTTTCTTTGACATGTAAACAAAAAGAGGATGACAGGGCCACATCCATAGATAAAAAGCAATCAAAGACCTTAGGGCCTATTTATAACTACTCTCTCTTTCACGACTTTTTCACTTTATGCATTTGGGATAATTAAGTCGTACACACCTACTATATCCTACCAACTCAAACATTGAATATGGACATATTGACGTAAGTGCAGGCTGACGGACCCACTACCTAAACAAGTGGGCTGGTAGACCCACCTCCCCAAAAGTTCCAAGTTACATACAAAGGAGTGTTGGCCCCACTCGCTAACTATTATTATCAACATAAAATAAAAGGGTTCATGACACTGCAGTGAGAGTCATCAAGGACAATAACATGACAAATTGGGTAACATGCTGCTTGCTTCCAACCTTCCTCAATCCCTGTATGGTTGATGGCATGCCCATCTTGATCTGTCTGAGGTGTTCCAGAAGATCTGTTCTCACCCATTATAACTGTGGCTGTTGATGTTAAAATATAGCGCTTTATATAGCATGTAAAATTGTTGTGTAGTTGTGATACGGTTGGTAACTGTTCAACCGAACTATGACCACCTCCTATAATAAATTGGACCTGTCTGTGTCATTTGAGCAATGCAATTTGCCTTCTCTAATTTTTTCTTCTCTTTGCATATGCTAACATTGTTATCAGAGTGGTCCAAGGTTCGCAGCTCGAGGAAGCCTTGTCAACAAGTACGAACATGGAAGTTTGAGGAAAGCCCTGGTAGGGCACGAAACTGGCAAATCAGGGGAAAATTGTGGCTCATGTATATGTACCAGTCATGAAGGGGCATTAGAGGCAAAGATACAGTCGAGTTTTTTGCACAAAACGTGACAATGGAAGAGAAAGCAAATCAATAGTCAAATTTTTTGCAAAGAAAATCCGTGGCTCGAACGGTGGTAGAAGTTATGGCTGCTCAAAAGAACCGAGGATAACTAGTTGCAAATCCTGACGCAACTCTGTGGGCAGAATAATATGAACTGTTGGACGGCGGTAAAGTTGTGGTTTCAAGAATAAATCGAGGGCACAAATCCAGTTCGCAGGAATACGTTGAGCAAAACGACCGAGAAATTGTGGCCAAGTTCGTGGCTGTGAGCCTGGAGGGAAGTCGCAAATCCTGTACGCCTGAGTTGGATAAGGGCAAAACGAGAGGTAAACATGAAATCGCATGCTTTGAAAATCCATCAATTAGAATGCTAAGCAAAGTCCTATGAAGAAAAGAGTTTACATATTCTTAAAGGATTCGAGGGCATCATTTGGTTTCTATTCTTCCTTCTGAAAAGTCGATGAATTAATATTCATTTTTCCAACATAAGGTACCTTATTTTTTCCACAAAGGTAATCAAATTTGGAGGAATAAGTAATAATATTTTAATATAAGCAAATATAGTTGGGTGATTTGCATAATTAATATTACTTGTTGGAATAAGTAATACTTGGTGGGATAATATATTATTTTATTGGTGTGGGCAAACTATTATTTTATTATTTCCGTTTACTTTGGAATAATAAAATGGTAAATATTTCACACTTAAATTTGTTGGAGACACAAAAATTAACAGGCACTAATTTCAATGTTTGGAGTCATAAGATTTTAATGGTCGTGGAGTTTCGTGATTGTGATAAAATAATCACAGGTAGTGAAAGTCAACCAGCGATGAACTTCGAGGATTATGACAAACGTCATAAGGAAGCGTTATTGCTTCTCAAGTTGTCGGTGTCAGATGATATGATACCGGAAGTGCGGAATGCTACTGTAGCAAGCAAGTTGTGGACCAATCTGAAGGATAAATATCAGACATTAGAAAAGAGTCGAGTTTTATACTTGAAAAATATACTCTTTTTCGTAAAATTAGAAAAAGGTGGATCGCTGTTTAAGCACCTACTTCGGATGAAAGATCTCCGAGACCAGTTATCTTCCATCAACAAAAAGGTGGACAACGATGATATGGTGGCTCTGGTTTTGAACAACTTACCTTCTTCGTATGAGTCATTTGTGGAGGCACTCCATTTAATGGTTGAAAGTCAAACACTCATGTTTGACAAGGTGAGTTCCTACCTATTGCAAAAGGAGCAGAGACAACTTCAGGAAGAATCTAATTGTGACCATTTAGAGCAGTGCTCTTGTCACTTAGGTCAAAGGGAAAGTGGAAACATCAATCTGGTGAGTCTTCCACTCGGTATCAGGTCACATGCTATTACTGTCACAATGTTGGGCAACCTAAAGAAGGATTGTCAAAAGCGGAAGTATGATCTTTCACAACAGAACAAAAAGCCATGTGATGAGGAACATGTGGCAACAATAGCAGAAGAACGAGATTTGGGTGACGGGCATGCCCTTTATTGTCTTATGACATCATGCTCGAATGGCAGTGGTACCAGTTGTTAGATCATTTACTCTGGTGCATCTACACGCTTTTCATGATGTAGGGACTGGTATGTTTCATTTACTACAAATATTTGTTTTGAATCAGTAGTACTAGCTGATGGAGAATCACTTGCAGTAAAAGGGATAGGAGATATATGCATTGTACTGAATAATGCTCATAAATTGTTGGTACGGAATGTTAGATATGTACCTTCTTTACAAAAGAATCTTCTATCTATTCGTCAATTGACTGAAAATCCCAATATTTTTGTGGATTTCTGTGGAAAGAAGTGTGTTGTCTCCGATGTCAAACAAAGATGGATAATTTCCCTTGGTATTGGGGAAGGTGGTCAGTATTGGCTTGTTGATCCGGCTGCGATCAACGCGAATGCACGTGTGGAGGACAACTCCACCTTTCAGGATGTGCAGGAGGCTGCAATGCCTTGGGAGGAAGCCA
This sequence comes from Taxus chinensis, assembly GCA_019776745.2. NCBI lineage: Eukaryota > Viridiplantae > Streptophyta > Pinopsida > Cupressales > Taxaceae > Taxus > Taxus chinensis. Next base: position 543,234,796 of record CM034146.1, read on the forward strand.
TTCCTCACAAATCTGTTGACTTGGATACAATCAACCTACATGCACCTATTGTGGAGGGAGTATCCACTATACCAAATGTACGGGAGGATGGATTTCCTCATTCTAAAGAACAGTTTGTTGTGGATGGAGACTCCACTATTCCAAATGTACTGACGGTGCATGGTGAGATGGCATGCCCAGCCACTCACTCAGAGGTCCTTGCTCGAAGGACAGTAAAACATGAACAATTTGCTCATTATGTTGTGAAGGATCTTTCCCAACAGAGGGGGATAGATGAGCAAATAGATGAGGAGTTGGTTCTCACTCCTACCACTGCCGAGACGGAGACTATTGCTGAGACAGAGATGGTTATTTCTCCTACTATTGCGGAGTTGGTTCTAACTCCTACTGCATAGATGGTCACATTTCTCTTATTGAGAAAGTTGGATGAGCACTACACGGTGCTGCAAGGACATGATCGAGGTGACTTTGATTGCAGGATAACCGAGTCTTTGTACAGACTCCGGCAGGCTACACAAGCCTGGAACATTTTTTTCAATCCATCTCTCTGAGGTTCTGATTTCAGCACTCTGGAGATGGGGCTGACACTCTCAGCCATTGGTGATTCATCACTGGTCAATGAATCACGTAACAAAGAACCAATGGACCACTTGCCATATCCTTTGTTCATGGGACCAGATTTTTGTTTTGTGGTTCTTCTTCATTCGACAACCGCAACACAGTCATGAACTGCTGATTTTAAAGTACAACCTATGGCACAGTTTATAGATGTAATGACTAAACATATGGGATTTAGGAAATTTGTAAAATTTCGGGATAAACTGTGTCTTGTTTCCGGTTTAGTCATTAAGAGGGGGTGTTAAAATATAGCGCTTTATATAGCATGTAAAAGTGTTATGTAGTTGTGATACAGTTGGTATCTGTTCAACTGAAGTGTAACCACCTCCAATAATAAATTGGACCTGCATGTGTCATTTGAGCAGTGCAGTTTGCCTTCTCTAATTCGTTCTTCTCTTTCCATATGCTAACAGTTGATATTGCTGGCCTATATAAGTAGATGAGTTGATGTAATGCAGCGAGATTCTTCTTTCCTTCTTGTAAGGCCCTTAGTAGCAAGAAGCAGCAAAATGATCGAGGATGTCTGCAAGATGCAGAAGGATTTAGAGAAGAAGACTCTATTTCAGAAAATTCAGCTGGCTGAAATGACGGAAGCCGATCATTCTTAGTGTGCTTTGTTTATAAAATATTGTAAGCTTTGTACTCAGTCTCAGATCTAATGGGCCGTAGTATTTTGTTTCTAAATGGATTATATTCTAGTCTGTAGACAGTGATTGGATGGCTGAAGTAAGGCAGGCAGATCATCCTACCTGGTTTGTAAAAATTATGTTTATTTAACTGCTCTTTAGATACTAATAGAAATCACACTATTATAATTAAAAAAATAAAACAAGTTTGTTACTCTTGTATATTTCTAGAAAGTTAATGAGAATACTTGATATTTGTTGCTGGATGTTAAGAGGATGTAGGTGTGCAACTGTTCCATATTCTGAACTTAATTTGTTTTTGGTTTTCAAAAGGTGCGCTCATTGGCAGCAGAGTCTGATCGAGCATTTCAAGGAGGTCCTTTAGAGTCTACATTTTATCAGGAAGCCTCATTCACACCTGAAGAGGCAGGCATAAGTTCTAGTTTAAAGGACATTCAAGAGATACGGAATACCTTTGCAAGTATTAGAGGACCGAGCCAATATTCAAACTGTCTTGATTGGTTTGCAGTTGATCTTGAAGGCGAACATTCTGCCATGGATGGGCGCATACTTGAAGAACATACCGAATATGTAGTGCAAACAATTCACAGGGTATGTACATTTTTCCACCGTTGCAGAGGAAATAAAATAGTATATTATCATTTATAAGCAAAATTTATTGGTCTCACATTTATTATATACTTCGTCTCTAATAAGATGCACTTCTTTAATCTTATACATCTTTATTTTAGTCCAAAATATGACAATGTACTTCAATCTATTGTTGTTTATTATCTCAATCTTAATCAACAATGAAATGATAGGAAAATAAACAATGATATCATTAGAGCAATGACTTTTGGGAGTAACTGTATAGATTTTTTGATCTATGTGTTTCGAATCATAATCCATGATTCATCATCAGGAATAAGATTATTGATATCATTGTCATAATAAAGCTTGTTTTCAAAGTACAGTGATAACATCAAATTTATGATCACCCTTTGTAAGCATGACTTTGATGTTGACTTTTTGATGTGTTTGAAATTCAAGTCTAAAACATTAGGCCCTTTTTTGAATTGTTTTAGTGGTTGTTACTGTAATTTGCTGTGTTGTGTGCATAGTGTGGGAATTATTTTATTCTGTAGCGCTAATAAGGTTATCTGGGAAGTTCACAAGGGTAAAGCTCAATTGTGAAAAATTACTAAATTGTTCATGTCAGTTGGCTATTCTGTTCCAATGTTGTGATTCTGGAGCATGCTATAGATACGGTACTGATGTGTCATGGTACTGGTCTCATATTAGAGATGTTGGTACGGTCTATAATTAGAGACATGCCAAGTGGTGGTGATGCTCACAAAGAATTTAGAAATATAGAAATTATATTGATGTGGACAAATAAACAAAGTAGGTCAGTGAGACTCAAAAATACAATCAGTTACATTAGAGATGCACTAGGGTAAAAAGACCCTATGTTATGAAAAGAACCAAACACTAAGCTCTAAAGAAGTTTAAATATAATAAGAGGGGAGTAAACTTAAAGTGGTTAAAACCCAAAATATAAGAGCTAAATTTAAATTTAAATACAAATATCCCTGTGAAGGACCAATTCCTTAATGAAGCATGTAGCTGATGAAGATCAAAGTGGAAGACTATGACCACAAGGGAGGGAATCAAAATTGTGAATGGAGAGAAACAACACAAAATGTCAAAAGTAGGAGGAAAAATATAAGAATTGAAGCATGTAAAATAATAGCACAATTATATTGGCCTTGAACCTTATTTCTTTCAATTTTGTGCTTGCCACTTTTCTTAGAAGCCAGAATGGTCAAAACAAAAGGTAATATTGTACGGTAAATATCTTTGTTTGCATAAAGTTTAGTTATATTATCCAAGATTATTTTTGTATGTCATGTATTCCATACCATATGGTATATGCAATTACCTAGGGAGAAATAAGAAGGCTAATATTTAATGCACATGACCATGGGTTGATTCAATACAGAATGGATTTGCATTTAGAAAGTTGCTTGTAGCAGAAATTTAGTTGCATTCAACAATTAGTTGGTCAGACAAAAAATATTTAGATTGAACCAGGAAAGGGATGGTTACAAGATTGGCATGCATTAACTTGGCTGATTAATGTTTATAATTAATGTTTTCTGTAAATAGAAAATTATATATGATAGTTTGCATTGATCATCTTTATGGGGATGAGGTTATATACTGTATATTCCAAATCCACTTTCCTAAATCACAATGCTAGGTGTAGTGTAAGGTATGGGTCACTTATGTATTTTGTATCACGGATAAAGTGATTACAGTGGCTAAAAAATATTGTCAGGTTCTCCCCTAAATAACTTCTGATTCGTTCATATGTAATCAAGAAGGTTAGAAATGCCCTTTAATCATTTTGTAATTTGATGATATATATCTTTTCCCAGCTTTTAGGTACGCAAGCTGATTTAGAAGTCAAAATTGCTGTTAAATGCCATATCTGAGGTGGTAACACTTTTGCCATTTTGCCCAGGACTTGCACCTGGCTTCTTCTGTTGGGATACACTACACACAGTGAGTTGGATGTGGTATTTTACCCTATTTCAACTATTTATCATGTCTCCTAGGGATTTGAACAGTGAACACATGACTGCTCTTTTGAAGTACCTTGCCTTTTGCTATTTGAGCTCATCCCATTCGATGTCCTTACATTGGCCTTCAGTTTTATGATATAAATCTCTTTTCATTTAGTATTTTAATCAATCGAGCTTATCTATCTTTTGTAATGTGGATATATAAATTGAGAGGGAGAGATGCAGCTTCTACTCTTTGCTACCTTATGTAGGATCACTGTGATATTATTAAAGCATATCACAATTCCCTCTTGGAGAAAAAAACACACTATTTGTGGAGAAGAATTTGAAAAACTAGAACTAGACAAACAACCTTAGATTATATATTATAAAGTGGAATATGTAGATGTTTGGACCCATCACTAAATGTTTGCAGTTCTCTTTTCCTTATGATTTATCACAAAATGTGTTGACTCAAAGTTTGATCAAATTTGCTAGTGACTTCAAAAATTGTCGGACCATAACTACAAATTTATAAGGTTCTATTGCACACTTCTTTATGCTCAATTGTTGAATAGGTTCTTGCTGGATTACATATCAAATATTGAGAATGGAGCCTTAAGATTTGTTAGTGGGCTCTGTTATGCTTTTTCATTCTCACCTAACAGTAAAAGCCAATTCCTTCAACTGTTTGTAATGTTACCCTTTTTACAAATTCCTACTTGAATTGTCTGCCAATAAATGAACATTAAAACATAAGATAGATAAGATAAATATATTAAATGTCCAACGAGTGACCACAAAAGTAGGTCAATGCGATTGCAACCATACATAGAAGGTGGAAAAGAATCCTAGCCAGAAAGAGAAGAAGAAGAAGAAAGAGAAGAACAGGCAGGTGGAGGAGCCCGGAGGGAGCCTGTAGAAAGAAGCTAGTAATGTGTTGAAGTACGATATTCGAATCTGTGGAAGATCTGGAATGCCGATGCCTTGAAGAATGATGAACTCTCTATGTTCGTCTGATGGATCCCAAAGGCCATCGACGGGAAGGTGGCCTCGACCTCGTGTGTGACTGAATGTCCTTGGTCTATGAAATATCACCTCAAGTCTAGATTGATCTCGTCTGGTCATTAGGATTGATATCACCCTGCCGCTTAGTGCCCCTCCCAGGGGAGAGCACTATAAAGAAGTAATTTGGGGAGTAGCTGTCCTGTCTAAAAGAAGGCAAAAGAGATTGAAGAGACTCATCTCGAAGCCTAAGGGACTCATGCAGATAAAGAGCAAGGCACCTCTTGTCATAGTATCTGAAGAATTCGGTGAAGGTAGGATGCTCTCTGAACAGGCAGTGGAATCTCCCTCCGACGTCGTAGTAGATGGGGCATCGAAAGATGAAGTGCTTCTCCCCTCTCGATTTCTTGGAGGGGACAAAGCTGGCAAACCCGCTCGGAGTAGTCAATCTGATGACACTCAACATGGAGCCTATGAGAGCCAACTCTAAACTGATGTAGGGAGATGCGAAGGGCGTGCATCTAAAGCCGGGAGATATACTGGGGCCGAGAGATAAAACAATTGTTGACCTGAAGAAAGTGTTCAACATAGAAGGCCATCTTCGGCTGTAACCCACCTTGGGGGTTGGTCCATGTGTACTGAATGAACTATCTGTAAATATCATCTATGATGATTTTGTTCAGATCCTATTTGCTCGAAAGGAGATGAGCAGAGAGCGTCGAAAGAGAATACTTATACGGTGGTAGGTGATCTGTTCTGGATACCAATAGACTCGAGAAGTCGTGAAACTCTGGCATACCAACAATGGGAACGACCAGAATTGCTTAGCAGAAGCGATAGCCTAGCAAAGGAGCAGTATGCGAGGTAAGGATACCTGTCCCTTCCCACAGAGGGAATCAACAAGATCCTCCGAATACGATGTAGGAGGGAAACAACGCCAAAAATTGCTTCCAACCTAAAGGGACGAGTGCCAAACTTTGCCAAGATAATATTGTGGGGAATTGTTTCCCTGCATCTGATGATACGCCTGAGAAGAAGGATCTGAACTCTCTCCATAGCAGCCTAGTCGGACTCCAGTAAGGAGGGCCCCCAAACCTCAGAGCCATAAAGAATAGTGGGCCTAACAAGAGAGTCAGAGAGGAATAACTTGGACAAGATGTCTTGGAAGTGATGGCGGAAGCATTGTCTCTCCAAGATCGCCAAGGAGCCATAGCCCTTATTAACTCGGGGTTGGAGTGTTGGTTGTAGATTGAAACAAGGTCTAGAGAAGAGTACTCCTAGGTAAGTATAAGAACTAGTGATCTTAAGTTCTTCCCCCATGTAGAAGAAATGAAACTTAGATGTCTTCAGGGCGTTGAATAACATGACTTTGGTTTTACTAAGATTAACTGTCAGCTGCCTGTGGTTACAAAAGAGGGCTAAAGTATCCAGTTGTCTTTGTAGGCCTTTTGTCGAGGAGGTCAGAAGGACCACATCGTCCGCAAAAAGAAGAATATAGATCAAGACTTGGTGGAGAAGACACCTGTCACCCTCCGGGATGTGATCCCTGAGAAAATCCTCCAACTCATCGATATAGATACTGAACAAAGTAGGCGATAAGGGGCACCCCTGCTTGAGCCCAATGGTAGTCCTGATGAAGTTAGAGAACCCAGTAGCATTACGAAGACGGCCAAGAACCTCCTCATATAGGTGCATGATGGCAACTAAAAGAGTCTCGAAAATACCAATCTCTCTGAGCCTCTGGAAGAGAACTTCTCCTGGGACAGAATCAAAGGCTTTCCGAAGGTCGACAAAGCAACAAAAAACCTTGGAAGAGCGATGGCGTGCCTCCTCGATGATGGCTCGAAGAGTGAGGATGTGATCAGTGGTCTAGTAGGTTGGTCTAAAACCCGCCTGTCCCTTGGCCCTGCAGTGGCTCTGGTCCAAAAATCTGAAAGCCAAATCTTGATTGGCAGGTTAGTTCATATTTGTTGTAGAAGGAACGTAGGTAGACACAAACTAGTGAGTCTAGTTTTGGACAAACAAAGAGTGCATTTATTGCTCTTCCAAAGGGGAAGTGGAAATGTAGCCCTCATGAATCATCTTCCAAATACTAGGTGACATGCTAAAATGTCAAAAGGTCAGGCATGTGAAAAAGGATTTTCAGAAGCGACAATATGCTCTTTCCCACAACACAAGGGTGCAAGGTCAAGCAAATGTGGCAGCAATTGAAGATGAATGAGATTCAAAGGAAGAGTATGTCCTTGTGGCATCATACTCGAACGAAGGTGCTACCAATTGTTTGTTCATTGATCCTAGTGCATCTAGACATTTTATGCGTCGTAGAGACTGGTATGTAAGATTTACTACTAATACAATTTTTTTTAATTCAGTTCTATTAACTGATGGGGAGTCACTTTCAGTAGAGAGGACACAAGATATCCACAATGTTGAATACTGGTGAAAATAATCATGGTAAGGAATGTTAGGTATGTTTCTAACATGAATAAAAATCTTGTCTATTAGTCATTTAACAAAAAATCCTAACATTGCTGTAATTTTCTTTGGGCAGAAGTGTATTGTGTTTGATGTGGAACAAGATAGGGTAGTTGCTCTAGGCATCGGGTAAGGTGCTTGTATAGGCTTGTTGACCCTGCTATGGTCAATATACTTGCAATAGTTGTGGAGGGAGACTCCACTATACAAGATGTGTGGGTGGTTGAAATGCCTTATATGCGGGAGGATGACTTGCATCAATCAAATGTATGGTTAGTTGTGGAGGGAGACTCCATTATTTAGGATGTGCATTATGAGAAGGCAGGAAAAATAGGAAAAACCACTCAAAGAAAGGCACTGGCTCAAAGGAGTGGAAAAATGGTTGATAATCCAATAGAGCATGTTCACTTTGCTCTTGCATTTGACCTTTTTATGGTTACCTGAATCACAATGATATTTTGAAGCAAAAGGAAAATGTTAATGTGAGATTGCCATGCAAGACTAAATACGATGCCTTGAGGAAGAATCATTATTGGGAGTTGGTGTAATTACTGCTAGGTGAGTCGATGAAATTATCACTAGGTAAACAACCCATTGGATGCAAATGGTTGTACATAGTTGAATGCCACACCAATGATACATTGAACAAGTACAAGGCTTGTCTTGTTCTGAAAAGCTGCACAACAGATGAAATAGACTATGAGAAGACCTTTGCTCCTATAGCGAAGATGGTCGCATTTCGGTTGCTTCTCTCCATAGCAACTCAATGTGGTTGGAAGGTGTTTCAAATGGTGGATGTAAAGAGGGTTTTTGTGAATGGAGATTTGGACGAGGTCTAGATGGTGGTTTTTGAGTACTTGATCATGATCATCTAGTTTGCAAATTGATTTAAGTCCTTGTATGGACTTAGGTAGGTTCCACGAACTTGGAATGTTCAAATTAACTAGAATCTACAAGCTTTTGGATTCAAAGTCTTTCCAATCTGAATCTTTATGTTTTGTGATATGTCAAAAGAGCTTGACTTTGGAATTTTATATCAGAGGAGTGCAAATTTCAAATTGATAGATTACATAGATATTGATTGGGCAAGATCAGTTGATACTTGGAGGTCTACCACCGAGTACATATTTTCCTTTGATTCATGACTTGTTTCATGGCAGAGCAAGCTTCAACATACTATGACTTAATCTTCCATCGAAGCAGAGGAGAAGGCAACAGTGAGTGCTAGTTGTGAGGTGGTTTGGCTATGTTGGTTTTTGATTTCTCTTCACTATTGTGTCTCAAGAGCAGCCTGCATATTCAATGACTAAACCCCTTGGTCTCATTTTGTTTAGAAAATGTAGCGATAAACTTGGACTAGTCTCCAATTTATTCATTAAAGGAGGTTATTAAAGATATTAAACATTAACTAAATATTAGTTAATGTACTTGAGTGATACACATATAACTATCTCACTTGAAATGTAACTTCTTTTATGCTAGTAGAATTAATGAACACACTGAGAAATGAACTGGAAGTGTGCTCAACTCAATACATAGACATGGATACTTGATCCCGAATACATCATATAGGCCCCCGTATTTGAGTACGAATTTACTTGATATGGGTATAGGCCCCGGTCCGGGACATGTACATCCCCTTACGAATGTACTTGATATGGTACAGGTCCCGGTTGGGGACATGTACATCGCCTAGGGGATGTGGCACAGTGCTGTACCTGGGTTGTTTCCATGTTGTTTCACCGGTACTTTATGGATTTTAAACGCCAAAAAATAAAAATACCACTCACAAACAAAGTAAACTCCAACCTTAATCTACGTACCCCTACCTCTTAAAGACACTATTCAAAAGCTATATAAGGACCTCTTTGCTCCATTTCAAAACACACTTTTAGATTTTCAGTCTGTGCAAATTTAGGAGCTTGAAGGAGGAAGATAGGAGCTTGGAGGAAGTTAGCAACTTGAAGGAGGAAGAATCAAGAGTACCTTGAAGGAAGGAAGTTAGGAGCTTCAAAGAATAGGGAGGAAGAAGCAACTTGAAGGAAGAAAATAAGGTTTCTCTCCATTCACCCTCTCTTCCATTTTTTCTAACATAATTTGTTAATGTGATCAATGATCATGAATGATATATGCCTAATGAAAACAGTTATTCATGATCATTTATCATAATATTTATTTCTAAACTCTTATGGAATATTTCTTTTAGTTTGGTTTTGTATGCATTTTTAATTTTTTTAGAGTTAAAATTTTTAAACTAGTTATGGATTTTCTGTTTTATAAAGTTTTAAACGTGTGAACTCCGTGTATGCTAACACATTGCACCTTTTATGGCAAACTTGGTGATTAGAAGAAGAGATATGATGCGTAGGGTTTAGTTAACGTTTTCTGTTTTTTGAGTATATTTTTGCTTTTTTTAATTAAATTAAGATCCAAACTCTGTGTATGCTATCATCTTGCACTGCCTATATGGCGGACTTGGTGATCAGAAGCAGAAAAGGATGCTTAAGATTTAGTTATGTTTCCTGCTTTTTAGAGTTTATTTACCTGTTTTTAAATTAATAAAATCCGAATGTTGTGTATGCTCTCACATTACACCTTTTTGGCGAACTAGGTGATTTGGAACAGAAAAGGAAGCTATGTTTGTTTAGTTTTCTTTGTTGTATTTTAAGTTTTTGTTATTATTTCTCATTGTAGGTTTGAACTTTGAGTCTTTGAGATATAAAAACATAAATGGCATCCAATTCAGTTTCAGGGGGAGAGCATGGGGAAGCAAGCCAAAGTGAGGGTGTGAATCCCACAAAATAAGATCCTAAAGCTCCTCTTTAGAGACATGTGCAAGTGTTGGATTATCTTACTGGCGGTGGCCCTCGATCTTGGATATGCAGTCATTGCTATATGCATTTCAAGTCCTCATATACCTAACTCAAAGCTCATTTAATGGGGCTAACAGAAACGGGGATTAGAAAATGTTCCAAGGTTGAAAAGACACAAATTTTGGTGTATTGAAATAGCAAGAGGAGGCTGACTTGCAAGCTACAAGAGCTAGATCTAAAACCATTCCTTTGCAAAGGAGGGGAAAGCCACCCACCCCATCAAACCATCATTTCATTCAAACTCTAACCCAACCACTTGAAGTTGAAACTCCCATAGAGGAAGAGAGCTCATGAAAGAGAACAAAAGGTCCATTAGATCAAGCATTTGTAAATGAGAAATGGGAAATTGTTCTGAGTTGGTTGCTCGATTCATTTATGCATGTGGGTTGCCCTTCAATGTGTTGCGGAAACCATATTGGCAACAAATGGTGAGAGGTATTAATGAGGCACCACATGGGTACAAAATCGCAGTTAAAAGAAGGTTAGAACATCATTGTTGGTAGAAAGAAGTGGACCATATACATCTTTGCAGCCAATTAGGGATTCATGGAAAGACTCAAGGATATCTATTATTTTAGTGGATGGAAAGATGCTCGAAATACACCCCCTAATAATATTGTTGCAGTGTGTCCTAAAGGGGCAATGTTCTTAAAGGTTGTTGATTGTGAGGGCAAAGTGAAAGATGCGCAATTTAGTGCCTAATATTTTGATTGAGGCTGATTGAGTCAGGTGGGCTCTCAAAACGTTGTCCAAGTCAGCCTAGCGGACAATGCAATAAATTGTAGACCAACAAGGTTGTTCGTAGAGGGGAGATATGAACACATATTTTGGACACCTTGTGCAGTAGGCACTCTTTGAATTTGATGCTGCAGAATGCCATTGGCAAAATCCCAGAGGATAGAAAAGATTTATACGAGGCAAATGAGATTCACAATGTTTGTCACAAATCATCATATGTCCCAGGTTATCTTTAGGAGGTTCTCAAGGTTGGAGTTGTTGAAGGTAAGGGAACAATTTACTAGTTTCTAATGTTTTATTTTGCTAACTTTCTATGAAATCAATTGAATTTCTTTTAAATTTAATTTTATACTTTCTTAACTCCACCTGTTTTAATTTATTTTAATAGGTTGTTGAAACAAGATTTGCCTTTCACACGCTCGTCTTGAGACGACTTGTGAAGGTAAAAAAAACCTTAAGCAATATGGTGATTGATGATGTTTGGTCCATTTGGAGGCATAGAAACACAATTAAGAAGCCATCAAGATAAAATCATTAAATCTTGATGATGATTGGTGGATGAGGTTGAATACTTGCTCAATTTTACTGAGCCTATTTTATCCATGATTAGATAAGTAGACAAAGATCACACTTGCATAGGGAAAATCTATAACGACATTAACTCTATGCTTGAAAAAATTAGAGACATCATACAAAAGAAACCCAAGATCTAAAAAAAATCCCCAAGTTACAAAGCATGATTGAGAAGGTGGTAAAAAAAACCATGTGACTAATGATGCCTTGTGTATGCCCTAATTGATCCCAAATATTATAGCAGTGAAATACTTGGGCTATGATCAAATAGGCATTGACCACCAAATAATGACCAAGAAGTTGCAAATGTGAATTAAGACAACATTCGAGAGTCACTTTTTCCATGTCCAACTATCCCTGCTAGTAATTAGTCTGCTATGAAATGGGGATCTTTGTCTCAAACATATAATGTTAGCATGGGTGAAATGGAGGCATTATATGACAAGTACAAATGACCCCAATCATGATTTTGGTGGTATGTGCAAACCCCAACATGCCAAGTACCTACGATTTGTTATTTAAAATTTATATAAAATCAACTTAAAATGAAATACCAAAATGTCTGTTACATTTATTTCCACACAGATATTGTTCCAGATGGAAAGAATGAACATGACTGCATGCAAAAAGTTGTTACCTCACCGTACTAGCCCCCTGATGCGGACGCTGGTACTGAATATTGTTACCAGTACAAGTACGAGGAGACATCCTACGTTGCACTTGTTTGTTTTGGATGTACTTGCAATGTACCCTGAAATTTGCTACTAGCTTTCAATATGCAACTATGCATTAAAAATTACCACTGCAACCCCTGAAAAAGTGAAAAGCTCGTAAATCAGTTGGATCCCGCATCTTCTTGCCTTTGGCTTGTAATAATGATAAATTCCTAAGTTCCAAAATTTGCTTCACCAAACTTCTTTAATGTCTTCTCCCAAAGTTGGCATGAGCTTTTAGAGTTCCATGCATGCTAAATAAACAGTTTGGGAGGGAATTATTTTATTGGCTAGGAGTCAGAAGAGTTGGCACTCCATGCCTAGAGGAGCCGTCGTTTAGATGCTGCATGCAAACATTGCTACATTTGTCGCAGACAAGTCGAAGTTTTTAGGTCTTGTATTTAGATTTTCATTTCTTTCACTCTTTCCACTTTAAGTTTGCCCCATTTTGGAAATATAATATTTTATTCCATTTGCTTATGTAGTGTATTATTAAAATGTAATTTTATGTTTTTATTTGTATTTAAAACTTTAAAAGTACCCATGGATAATTTAAATTAATTTATTTCCCTCATTAATATCCCCTAAAAAAATGATATAACAATTAAATTAGTGTGGTACTCCATAATATATTAAATTTATTAGATTAAAAACATTAAATATTTTTATTAGTAAAATATATTCTTTTTAAATTTTAATTAAATTTTAAAGATTATCGCTAGATTTGAGGCTATTTATTAAGAATAATATTGTAGGAACACCAATGGATCTCAATTGAACATCCTGGAGGTTTATTTTATATGCAGAAATATTTTTAACATGCTGAGATTGTTCACTATAGCAAATATATATTGTTGACATTTATATCGGTAAATGTATCAAATTTATTATAAGATAATAAATGAAGCTAGTCATTTCCACTTATCTCTTCCTAGGAAATGGCATTTAAATTTCCTATGTATAAACGTACCCCACAGCGTACCGTACCCGATGTTTTAAAAAATTTGCTGTTATAGTGTATTGTACCCGTTCGGGTATGTACTATTCGTACCGAAGCAATCTAGTGTATTAATATTATTACTAATTGGAAATTTTTAACAACTTTTTTTGTAACATGTAGCTAGTAATTCTTCAACAGAGCAGAATTGGAGTACATATACCTTCATCCACTCAACCAAATGGAACAAGTTAGCATGATGATAGTGGAGATCCAAGAAGGCTAAGGATTTAGTGTATGCACATTCCAATTTGTGGATCCTACAACACAACACTGAAGGCTATATTAGAGGTCCCAACAAACTTTGGGATATTGATCCTGAAGCTATTGAGTCCTTTGATGCTTTTTTGCTACTCTTATGCCAACTTTCACTTCTTGGTATTGAAATGACGATCTAAGGAAGTTCTCAATCACAAGGGATGGATAGTCTAAAGCTGGTGGGATTGGATTTGTCAGTGGTATTCATGTTGAGATGATTACGAGGAAAATCTAGATCCCCCTATATTCTAGAATCTAGATTATAATCATGTATATATGAAACATTCGAAATTGTAACCATAAGTTGAATGATGAATAATTTAGAACTTCAATGAATACAAAATATTTTGAGTGCTTTATCAGTTATCTCTTATGGTCCATGGACTAAAATTTTGAAAATGAGTACTATGCACACACACACATATATTGTATGGACATTTACATTTTTTAATAATATATTGTATGGACATTTCCGTAATGTTTCGTACCCAAGGGTTTTTTTAAAATCGACGTTTCCGTGTTTTGGACGCATCCCGTACATGTACCTGTTTCTTGGAAACATAGTAAAAATCCTTATGGTACAAGAAGGTATCACTCGCAATTGTTATCTATAATTTTAGACTTTTCCTTAATGGGCCTGAATTTGGTAGAAATATGGTGTGAATGGGAAGTGTTTCCTTTTTGAGTTGTTTAGGACGATGTGTCTCAAGAGTTCACTCCTTTGAAATGGCTATTGGAAGTGGTGCATAGTCCATGGACCATAGATATAAGATGCTTTCATGCACACTTAAGATGACGATCTTGGTCTTTGGCCATCTCTTGTAAAATGGGGGAGAGGACAAGTAAGTTTGAGTCCTTTAGTAATGAAAGAGCAAGCCCTTTGACATCAATTTTAGATGTTTGTTACTTAGATTCAATTGGTTAGTAATGACTAGTCCACATGAAAAATTAGAGAACTGAGATCAGACTCGTAGGATCACAGTGTTATCATATTATTGCAAATAATGATTTCCCCCCTCAATATTTTTATATTTTCCCATAATTTTTTTTATGCAAAATACTTTTGCAATTCTACTGTTTTGTGTATAATGTTTGATGACATTTCTTATATTTTGTCACCAAGGTTTTAAGTGATTGAGACAGATGGGATATGGAGATTGGATTATGAGCTAAAGTTTACACTGGCATGCTTTTCGGACATAACTCTGTTAATGATGATGAGAGTCTATGAATATTTTATTGCAGGCATGCAATATCTATTCAAAGTGCAATTTAGGGCCTGCACTTCATTTTAAAATTGGTTTTTCTGAGAAGCTGTTTTAATTGACTAATATTTTGTTGTGAGGATCATGTTGTCCAATTTCAACTGAATATTTTGCACTACTTATTCTATTTGTTCGTAATTTACTTGTTTTTTGATTTTCCTATACGTATGGGTATATTATGTCTAATATGTTGCTATTGTTATCTTTAAAAACTTTGATTGTAGGTCTTGGATAGATACAAGCAGTCTTCTGATGCTAGGTTGAAGGACAGCAGAGAGAATGTTGGAACTTTGCCAACAAGTGTAATTTTAGTGGGTCATTCAATGGGAGGATTTGTTGCTCGAGCAGCAGTTGTCCACCCTAATTTGAGAAAAGGTGTTGTTGAGACAATTGTCACTCTTTCCAGCCCACATCGGTAAGAAAATCCTGTCAATATTGCAAGGTTTGGAGCTTGCTCTTAATTCTGGCACTTTCATCTTTGATATAGCATGCCTAATCGCTGTTGTAATTCTTTGTTTTTTGGACCTAGATGATGATGTGTGTTGATATAAGAAATAAAGGCATGAGATACTTATATTCCAGGTCACCACCAGTGGCATTGCAACCATCTCTTGGCCATTTCTTTTCACGAGTGAACAGGGCTTGGAGAAGTGGGTATCAAATTCAGAGGACAAGATCAGGCCGCTGGATATCAGATCCAGTGCTGTCCAATGTTGTGGTTATTATCTATTTCTGGTGGTATTCATGACTATCAGGTATTCATGTCATAATTCAGATTAGGATTGTTATATTTATAATTTACTTTATAATTGTAGCTCTTGCTTATAGAAGACTAAACCAAGGTATACAAGTGTACATATATATCACATTCACAATCTTTCGCTAACATATTCCATTAAGAAAATATAATTTTACCATAATTGATGAATGTGTGGTTAATGGAATGGTTAAGTCAATCAAAGGTAATATTTAGCATAGTCGTCATATGATGGTATTTTGTAGTAAGTCGATTAGGAATGATAAATTAATTGATGATATTAATGTGCAATGCAATAATGAATTAAGCATGTGAGTTGTCATTGAGTGTGGTTGCTGGGTAGTTGCCATTGACTGTTGTGAGTGTATGATAGCCTACAAAGACTATAAAGAGGCATCACATAGGAAATTGGAGTGATCATTGCAGTATGGGATTCATATCTCTCACTTGGGCTATCACTCTAGAGTTCATGAACTCATACTGCTTATGTCAATGAAATGCCCTTGCACACGTTCTCATATTTCGAAAATTGGAGTGATCATCGCAGTATGGGATTCATATCTCTCGCTTGGGCTATCACTCTAGACTTCATGTACTCATAACTGCTTATGTCAATAAAATGCCCTTGCATGTGTTCTCATATTTCGAAAATTGGAGTGATCATCACAGTATGGGATTCATATCTCTCACTTGGGCTATCTCTCTAGACTTCATGTACTCATACTGCTTATGTCAATAAAATGCCCTTGCATACATTCTCATAATTCTGGGTTTATTATTGCGGTTTGTGCTTTCTATGCTAATTGTTACAAGTTTGCACTCAACATAGACAGAGGAAAATTCCAATGGTGTCATTGCTAAGTTTAGTGGACATGGAATAGATAGATTTGATTAGGGTAAACAATTGTGTATGCTACCCCCTTTGCCCTCTTTATTGGTAGAGTACAAGATGGAAGAGTCTCATTTGGGTTGGAAGAATATATTGGGGAATACATTGTGGACGAGGCTTGGGAGACCCAACAAAACATGAGGGAACTCAAGGCTGCATTCTTCATTGACAAGGATGTGAGATTCTTGGTGATTGTATTGATTCATCAATTTCCTACTGACCGTTGGCTGAGCCCTTATCGACTGGGTTGAATGTGGACCCTCAACCAATGGGAGAGGGCTTGACCTGGTCTTCATTTGGCTGGGGCAGCCCTTGGGCCACCTTTGGCAATCACAGATCTATTGATCGGGTCTGGTCTTTGACCATGTTTCCCACTTTAGTAGTACACATAGTGCAAGATGATTTCATATGTCAAGGTTGGAATAACCATAGCCAAAATATACATCTACCCGCAAATCTATCCACATATACCCCATCATCAGAATGTCCATCCACATATACACAATAGCCAGTATATTCACTATATCCATCCATCCAACGATTCGTTGTCATATATATCATGGGGAAGATCATCCTTAGATACACCATTGCCAAAAGATTCATTCATACATAGGTCTATTCATAGATACACCATCACCAAAATATCCACACATATACACCATTGCTAGAATATCTATTCATCCATCGGCAAATGCACCATCACTAGAATATTTATCCATCCATCTACCCCAAATACAACATTGCCGTAATATCTATCCATCCATCCATAAGACTCTCCTTGCCCTTTTTATTCGTGAAGCATTGGATGGAAGAGTCTCATTTGGGGTTGGAAAAATTCATTGGGAAATACATTGTGGATGAGGTTTGGATGGCCATCAAAACACAAGGGAAATCAAAATTGCATTCTTCATTAAGAAGGTTTTAAAATTCCTGGTGATTGTGTCTACGGACGAACAAATAGCAACCGTTATCAAAGCTTGAACAAGGTTAAGAATTAATATGGAGATTGTGATTGTGAGGAGGAGAGACAAGTCATTAAGGACTTAAATGTTTGCGAGTGTTGTTATGCAACTTAGAAAATAAATTTTCATAATTGAAATGAGCTGCAATAGAAAAAAGAAGTAATGGCCGAGGTCATTGGGGATGTTTGGCAAGCCTGAGTGGCAAATCAAAATAAGTTACGTAATTTGGTTATAAATTGGTTTTATGTGGATTGAACTGCAATTTTAGCAAGCCTTTGCGGTGTTTACTGTCTTGTTTTTTCAGAGCAGTGAGTCAACTTTTACTTATCATTTAAACCACCTACAAACATGCAGGCTTGTCTAGAAGTTAAAATATCATTGGATCAGCAAGCAAAGTCATCCAATTTTATCACCATAATCGAAATTCTTCAATTCTATATGGTGGTCATCACTATGTTTTTGTAAAAGTCATCAAAGAAGACATAGAAATTATACAAATTAAGAAACTCATTTAGAAGACCATCTTGGACATCCAAACACGACATTTCTGCCATCATACAGGGGTCCTTCTGGCACAAACTGATTTTTTTCAGTTATTGGATTCACATTGAAATTGACATCAAGTTTATGAATCCATGTCCGTAATTTTCTCTGATCCATCAACTCTAGGAATGCCAATTTTTGGCATCAGAGGCTGGTTTTCGGCTATAAGACAGTTATTTCTTCCATGAAAATAATGTCTATCATCTTTTCTCATCTAATAGTATGCTTGGAAATTATATCTCAAACCAAAGTTATTATTGGTGGCCATATAAATTCTTCATAACCTTCTAATTGGATCTTTATTGAAATTCCTTTCCTCACTTCTTGTATTCATTGGACTAGGAGGAACAGAAGATAATCAGAGTGAGCTCTAAAAAAAGCTCTCTTTTGCATCTACTCCCTTGATTATGTAATTTTTTGGTTATAAATGAAGAGTGATGAGAAGAGGAGGATCTAGAATTCATGTTAGAGTAGTAGTTGCATGGTTTATGTTATATGTCTTAAATTCTGTTCACACTGTATATAATATGAATTAAACGCAGGAAACTGTTTTCTATTCCCCGTTGGGCTCTCTCAGCTCTGAGTACATTCAGAATATTTTGTTATAGATTCATGGGTTGGCAGAATCTCAGCTCCACAATTGAAATTGTAGAGGCCCCACCTTCTAATGATCTCTGGAAATATGAATGTTTTTAAAAAAAATCATTTAATTGTTTTCCCATAAATCATCCATCGGAAGAGAAGTGCCACTTAATTAAACTCGTAGTTGACTTCACCCTATAATTTTGTTATCGTTTTGCGTTGCTTTTGTCTCTTACTGCTCATTCCTTAATTATTGACTACACATCTGTTAGTATTAAGTTCATGTGTAGTCCTGTGGGTTTGCCCCGCTTTACATCGCTGCACAGTTGCTCTACTGCTCGGCAGTTTACTAACATGTTTCTTGGTTTAGTTTAACATCTTTGCTTCACAAAGCCCTACAATGGATCTTCAATTCCAGATTACTCTTTACATTCTTTCAATTCCTTTGCCACAAAGCTTCTTTTCCGTGGATTGTTAAATATGCTTCTAGTTATTGAGTAGGCAATATTAACCATCTTTTGTTAATTAACTTAACACTAGAACCCATCCAAGAACCATAGTCTCATTACCGTTGGCAACCTCCATATGCACAGTGAAATGGGCTTGGTTCATGTCTAAAACCTTGTTCCAAGCTATAAGTTAAATGATCATGATCGTTGTTTCCCTTTTACAAGGTTTCAGGCCCATCTACACCTTACAAGAGTAAGGGGAATAACCCTTTTGACAAATTCGACACTTTGTTTTCACCAAGATGGCCTTTAGGATCTTAATCAATTTATTAAACATGCGAAGTGATGGACTTTCTTACCTGAGTTAGAGTTGTACGTGACTTGTCCACAGTTCAAACTCATTTGAACTATGTTTTTCAAAGTTAAATGGGCAAATGTGCTATACAACTAGCAATTAGATTAGACAGGCCAATCCTGATTATGTAGGCAATATTAACCATCTTTCTGTTTTACACTTAGAATGAGAATCTATAAGAAAACAACCTAGTTTCGTTAAGGCATAAGGATCTTCAAGCAATGCCTATTGTTACTATCACTAATATAATACTGTGAAATACAAAAGGATTCCTGGATATCATTCCAAACATATTTATCATTTTCTTTTTCCATATACTAGTAAGTATTCATAATGTTTTCTTTGAACCATTCTTTGTTTCCTACTTAATTGGTTCTGTGTTAACTCCTTCATAGGAACACCTCAACCCAGTCAACCAACTTCAAAGTTTAACATTACTTATTAGATAAATAGTACCTGGACGGACCCCAGGGGTTACTCCACACAAGTCAGCTATGAAAATTATATGATTTAACACAGAAATCTGCAACTGTTATAATTCAAATCAAGGCATCACTTGGGTATCCTTATAGAAACTGATGGTCATACTAGATGCAGTGGAAAGTGAAGGTAGTTTTCCAATTTACCAAACCCCAAATAATATATACCTATTTAAAGAAGGCTGTGTTAAGATGAGTTCATAGTTAATGATCCATCTACCTTTTATCACAGTCACAAAATGCAGTGCATAAGACAAGTATCAAATGCTGACTGCTTAGATTTCATTCATGACAAGAATATTAAGCAACCCCTACAACTATAATGATGTCAACGAGCATTTTACCAGAATTTAGCTACGTTGCCAGGATACGGATATGAGTATCGGTTTGGATACGGATACCATACGCGGATACGTCAATTTAAAAAAACCCTTGGATACGATACGTCTTGGATACGTCTGTACATATATATTAAAAAATTTAAAAAAATATATATATATATATATATATATATATATATATGTTACCGGATACGCCGGTTTTGGGGCCTGGAGCGGGGAGCGGGAGCAGGAGCGCGCGCGGGAGCGGCCAGGGAGCGGCCTGCCACTGTGGAAACGGCCGGGTACGGCCTGCGCCGTACCCGGCCGTTTCCACAGTGCCGGGCCGCTCCCTGGCCGTTCCCGCGTGCAAAAACACGCGTTTTTAATTTTTTTTTTAATTTTTTCCACTTTTTAAAACTCGCAAATCAATAAAAAATAATAAATTCCTCTAATCTAAAACCTAAAAGCTACATCTAAACAATAAAACAAAAGAACAACACACAAACATAACATAAAGCAAACAAACTCACATTGCTGCTCTCCAAAATTGCATTGTGCTTGTCTAGGGTTTTGATGAGTGTGAGGAGCTATTGCTAAGGTTGGAGGAGTGTGAGGAGCTTGCAAAGGAGGATTTGTGAAGGATTTGATTTGTGGTTTACTAAGTGAAGGTAAGTTTTGTTTAATTTCTAGCCTTGTTCCTCTATTTTTTTTTTTTTTTTTTAATCTTTCACACATTACATTTTTTGTTCATTTTTATTTTGCTCTTTCCATTTAATTTTTTTAATTTTCATTGTTCAATCACAATGCAATTGCATGCCATTGTTTTCTTTGTTTAATTTGTTTTTTAAACCTTGTAGGTATTTCTACAATGGCAACAAGTTCTACTTCTTCTGGGCAATCTTTGGCCAAAGACTTTGACCCAAATTCACCGTTATGGAGGCACGTAACAATAGTTCAACAACTTGTAGGTGGTGGTTGTTTTGAATGGAAATGCAATGAGTGTGATGGAATATTCAAAGGCTCTTACAGTAGGGTGAAAAGCCATTTGTGTGCCATAACGGGTAATGGTATAAGAGTATGTAGGGGGAGGAATAATGCTGGGGTGCCAAGAGAAAATGTTTTGGCATTTATCAAAGAGCAGGAGGATGCAGAGGCTAGAGTGGCTCTGAGAGCAGGTCATCCATTGGCCAAAAGAGGAGGTTCATCTCGTTCAGCAAGGCCTCCAGTTGCTCCATCACCTAGTGGATCCCCAATTGTGGCCATGCCACATCCATTTGTGGCTCCTATTTCCACAAATGAGGATGTTTCCCTTGCACGAAAGAAAAGTAAGACAAAGGGGCCATTGGAAAAGGCCTTTCAGAATGAGTATAGGGAGATTGCAGATGAATGCATTGCAAGGTGTGTATATGCTAATGGTCTTTCTTTTAATGTTGTGAGATCACCTTATTGGCATGAGATGGTGAAAGCCATCAATGAGGCACCAAAAGGGTATAAAGCACCAGGATTTGAGAAGATCCGCACCACCCTTTTGGAAAGACAAAAAAAATATGTGGAAACCTCCTTGCAACCAATTAGGGACTCATGGACCAAAACTGGTGTGTCCATTGTTTCTGATGGATGGAAAGATGCAAGAAACCGCCCTTTAATCAATGTGATTGCAGTATGCCCTAAGGGGGCAATGTTTTTGAAAGCGGTTGATTGTGAGGGGCAAGTGAAGGATGCCCAATTCATAGCCAACATTCTCTTTGAGTCCATTGAGGCAGTGGGGCCTGAAAATGTTGTCCAAGTGATAACGGACAATGCCAAAAATTGCAAAGCTGCAGGGATGTTAGTTGAGGCACGGTATGGGCATATTTTTTTGGACACCTTGTGCTGTGCATTCATTGAATTTAATGCTAAAGAAAATGGCAAACAAAATAGAGTGGATCCGGCAAGTGTATGCAGAAGCTGAAGAAATCCAAATGTTTGTCACCAACCACCACATGTCACAGGGCATTTTTAGATCATTCTCGCAGTTGGAGCTACTGAAGGTAAGGACAAGCTTTATTTCTTTCTTTCTTTTTAATTTAATATTTAATATAAGTTTTTTAATATTCTTTTAGCTTTCAATTTCATAATTTAAATTTTATTTTTAATTTTTGTTCCTCGTTCTTATTAGGTTGCTGAGACTCGGTTTGCATCACACACAATCGTCTTGAGACGACTAGTGAAGGTGCGAGAGGCACTCATGAGGATGGTAACATCCAATCTTTGGTCTGTATGGAGGCAATCAAACACTGAAGGGGCTCAAAAAGTGAAGAACTTGATCTTAGAGGACTCTTGGTGGGATAGAGTGGGTTATCTGTTGAGATTTACGGAGCCCATTATGAGCATGATCCGGTTTACTGACACGGATCAACCATGTCTAGGAGAGATATATGACGGCATCGACTCAATGATTGAGAAGATAAAAGCCGTCATAAATGCAAAAGAACAAGATCCTGAGGAAATATTTTTCAAACAAGTGAAGTCAATCCTCATTGAGCGGTGGAACAAAATGACCACCCCATTACATCTACTAGCTTTTGCATTGACTCCTAGATTTTATAGCACAGAGCTCCTTTCCTTGCCAGGGAGGGTAGCACCATACAGGGATGCGGAAGTCAGTGAGGGATATATGGTGGCATTAGCTAGGCTCTTCCCTGATCCTGAGGCCCAAGACTAGGTTATGGTAGAGTTTGGCAATTTCATAGCAGAAACGGGTCATAGCCTTCTCGCTCTTCGGAGCAAATACAAGATGGATGCACATATGTGGTGGTACCTCCATGGTACTTCATCGGCTTACTTGCAACCTCTGGCAATCAAGGTCTTGGCACAGGTAAGTTTTTAATTTTTTTATTCTCTTTTCTTTTAGTTTTTTAAAATTTAAGTTTGAGTGTTTAAATCTGAAGTTGAACTTTGCATTGACTTTGAAGTTTGGGTTGCCTTAATAGGTTGCAAGTTCATCTTCTTCTGAGCGCAACTGGAGTACGTATAATTTCATCCACTCACAGAAGCGCAACAGATTGGGGGCTAAAAGGGCTGAAGATTTGGTATACATACATTCCAACTTGCGCCTTTTATCCCACAAGCAGCCAGAGTACAAGGAAGGGTCAACAAAACATTGGGACATTGATCCAGAGATAGTTGACTTGGATGCTTCCATTTCCCACCATGGAGCATATGATGATGAGACGGGTTCTGTGGCACCACGAGACCTACATGCACAAGGGGGTGCAACTGGCAGTGGCCCTAGTGCGAGTGGTTCGAGCCCATGTGGTTCTAATGAACCACATAATGATGATGATGTAGCTGGTTTTGATCCTCTTGATGAAGAGGAATATGATGAATATTGACAATGAAAGATAGTTTGAGCTTTGAATATTGATCTATGATTGAATTTAATATATCATGAGATTCATGACATTCACATTGTGTTTGATTTAAGTATTTTAAATTTTAATTTAACTTTTAAACTTTTAAGTTTCTAAGTTTTATCGGTATCCTAGCTTGTTTGTTGTGGTTATTCACTTATTTAGCTTATAACTTGTCTTTCATATGCATAATATGTGGTTAATAATTAAATTCCTATTTAGAAGGCTGAAATTTATATATTTTTTAATTTTTAATAGTTTTTGTACTGCCGTATCCTACGCCGTATCCGGGGTTAAAAAAAAATTTGCCGTTTCCGCGTATCGGATACCCCGCTCCCGCTCCCGTATCCAAAACGTTTCGGTAACTTAGTTAATATATAATATATATATATATATATATATATTTTAATTTTTTTATGTACATCTGCTCATTTTACTCATTTTTTAGTCCATAAAAAACTGAAATAGTAATACAAAACTTGAATCAATGTTCAAAACATTCAATATACTTAAGACTTTGCATTTTTATTGATCATGTGGCTGCCATACATATGATATACGAATATCATGTCCGTAACATGAATATGAACAAAACTTGCAAATTTGAAAAATATACTAGCATGATCCATTTTCAAATTTTCAAAACATACAATATACTTACAGATTTTACATTTCATTGTTCATGTGGCTGCCATAGGCATATGATATAGGAGAGGGTCGCATATGAAGTTTTATTAGCATTTAATGTATTAGGGTTTGGTTTTAGGTAGTAGAAAAGTCAAAAATTAAAAAAAAATGAAATAAAACTTAAAAAAGATGTATTTACTGCAGGTTACGTGCCTGATACGTACAGGATACGTCATGGATACGTCTGTACGTATCCGTGATGTATCCCGTACGTATGGCCGTTTCCGATACGTATCAGAGGGGATTCGAGGGGGTCTTCGGCTTATCCATGCAACGTTGGAATTTAGTATAACTAATATGCACATAAGTATGGCTTCACAACATATTGTTAGTCCAGTTTAGGAACTTCCCCCTTAATTTACAAAGTTAACACACCATTGCATCAAATTCTGCCAGATACAAACCTACTATGCAGACATATGCATTCAAGCAGGGCATATCCATGACTGCATATATAACTGTAAGAACTTGTTAGCACACATGCATAGAGGTTATATATGCATGCTTGAATGGCACATAACTCATCTTTGATGAGCAATGTTGTTACCTACCTTGATTGTAATTGGAATTTTGGTATTCAGATCATACTTTCAACTAGCTGTTGAGAATGATAAGCAAGGGGAAATCTTTAAGATTTAAAGAGCTCATGAATATATTTTCATTAAAAGCCTGCTATTGATGTAGTCTACTTCAATTAAACATTCCCAGTAAACTCCAGTCAGAGCCTTGTCAAAGTGTTGGAAATGATAGAACAGGTTGGTATATCTCCATAACAATTTCTCTTTCCATGATATGATATGCATTACGAGTAAATGCTACAAAGTAGGAAGACTCAAAGACTTTACTTGGTAAAGGAACATTACAATGCTATGGATAAGAGGAAGTACTCTCTCCAATTAGAAGTCAATGTTCATGGTCCATTCATTTTCCAGATATGGGGTTCTGTAAGACATGATACATCAAGTTTAATATCCAAGACAGGTTTTCACAACCAGCACCTAACATGGTAACCCAAGTAAAGTGTAACACGTGGACAATCATATCCAAACTGAGAAGAATTATAAAGCACTCGAAGCCTCCAGATACTGCCTTTATTAAAAAATGAATACATGCAAAGTACAGCCATAGAGGTCAAATTGATTTCAAAGAAAAATACAATGATTATAGATTTTAGCCATTGATGCATATCACCACAAAGTACATTCCAGCAAGTTAGAAGGCATCTAAATTGGCTACAGACATCTTGTAAGCAACAAGATGCTTTCATAGGAAAGTGACACAAGTTTATCACAACAGCCAAAGTCACTCTTCTTTCAATTTCTTCTTCCAATTCTTGATCGAACATGCAGTTGCCAATCAAATAAAGAATCTTCTTAACAATCAATTTACCCATTGGTATCTCTTCATGTTACCTGCAAAAACCTGCATGGTTATGTGTCACCTTCACCTTCTGAACTAGCATGGAATCTCTGTTGCCATGATAATGAACATCTATACATACTCAAGCAATTACTTTATCATAGACAAAGAAGAGAGGTATAGAGATATTGATTTTATTCACATGCAGATTATTCTTTTGGAATCATCAAGGGAACTGGAAGAGAGAAACACAGATCCTTTTCATTCTTAGCACTCCAAATACTGCCATATAGGGCCAAGAAAATTGCATTATTAATAGAAACGCTTCGCTTTATCCACACATTCAATGCTGGCCAGAAAGACAATGAAACAGAGTTCAGAAAACAGAATCACTTCCTTTTTCCACTTATTCAATTGAAAGTCAGCAAACCCAACAGAATTCATGCCTTGAGCCTAGAAGAAACCGAGGGAGCCATACAGTGTATACCAGTATATGATCATTTTATGCATTGCTTATGTGTGCTTAAGATGATGGTATACTTGTATACATTGCCCTTGACATTATATAACTATTATCATAAAGACCATCCAAATCAACAACCAGAAACCCAAAAGGCAATGTGTGACGATAAATAAATAGGCTCCATATTGGTTGGGAAATAGGGAAACCATGACTTCGATAAGAGAGGCAGTCATGCCCTAAGATCTCTTTCCATACAAGCTCTTTAGGGGTCACGTCCTCTTTTAACTCTCCTTCCCCCAGCCAGGGCTTTTCAATTTTTAATAAACACCTCCATTGACAATATGGAGTAAAAGTCCAATTTTAACATGATAATTCCCTGGAACTAGGGCTTCAACTTTAAGCTCAACAAAGTGAATGGTTGCTGGAGGTATTGTTAATTGTAAAAACAACTCCCACTAACCGTTACTTTGCCCTGAAATTTTGGCTTTTAGTTATTACAATATAAACTCCTTGCCAAAAAATCAGCCAGGTTTGGTTTCACCATTACCCACTCCAAAACAGAAATTTGCAACTTAATTGGAGTGCGGCTGTCATGTTCTCAGCCCCCTGTCAGCCATGTAGAATGGCTCGGACTATTTCCAAAAGTACAAGATATTTCCAAAAATAGACTTTTAGCAACTCTCTGACATTCTTCCCCATTGGTCTTTGTTTCTGTCTGCCATTCTACATAATGATAACAGAATGACAAGGTCAAACAACTCAGACACCTCAAAACCCTAATGGATGCCAAAGCATTCACCATTCTTTACAAATATAAATGGTCGGGTCCAAGACCTTATAGCAAGCTGGAAACATAATTGTTGTGTACATATAATGATTAATAGATATCCCAGGTAAATGTATTGACACTATACTACCAACGAGGTATCTTCCAAATTAATTATTAAGTCAAGAAATGATCAAGGCCTTGGGCCTAGTTAAATGTACATATCACAATTTCAAGTTATTCGATTCACAATCACAAGTCAAAGCATTACAATGTTACATTTGCTAGTTTAAAAAGCAGGTAATAATCATGACCCATGTTGATGACGCCACATGAGCCGCACAAACCCTTCGAATGACCAATAATGTCAATGTGGTAGATAAGACCTTCTATAGACACAAAGTGACCCAATAATATTCAAACAACATGTAAACTCAAGGGCAGAACTGGTAAGAATGACTTATGCCAATGCTGGAAAAGTTCAAAGATATGACCAATATAACTAATGATGTTTCTCACTCAATTAAATGCCTAACAAGTGCTCATAAGTCCCTGACTAATGTCATTGATGTATCGATTTACAATGATGTATGCGTATTCCTTTATCAAACATACGCATGTATTGGGATAAAGTAAGCCTGAATTGTTGAAAAGTATCACAGCTAATATGCGAAGACCGAATACCAATTATTCATACATTTTCATATTATAATGTCATGAATCTTTTTCCAAGCAAAATATGCCATCTGCATCAAGCAAGGTCCGTTAGGGATAACAAGGATAACTATGCTTAGTGTATTTGGAGTTGCCCTTCCATCACAATGTCAAGGTAAGCATGACAAACAGGGTAAAAAAAATACCAAGTTTCAAACCAACATTTGTATATTGTAAATCTAATAATAATAATGCTAGGCAACATATATTAAAATGCGGATTGATTTTAAACCAGCAAATATTGATATCGTTTCTCCAGCATAATGTCTTGGCAGAGTACTTATAAAGTTACAATACTTCGTTAGATGATGTCAGTGCGAGCTAAGACTCCTGACAGGCTTAACTCAACATCAAATGCAAACTCACACTGTGTAACTTACAAACATAGTTACCTAAGTCTTGGGGACAGGGGGACAGGGAGACGGAGGGACGGGGTTTCCGGGACGGGAAAAAATTCCCAAATTTTGGGGACGGGAAGGGGGACGGCTATTAAAATAATATATAAAATATTAAATATTTTAACTTTATTCAATGAAATTTAGGGATTTAAACTCTATTCAGATACTTTCAAGATTATAATTTAATGTTCTTCGTAAAAATAACAGCTTTTTAAAAGTAAAAACATCAGAAGTTTTTTGAAAGATTTAAAAAAATAGGGGACGTCCCCTCCAAGTCCCCAAGTCCCCGAAACATTCAAGACGTCTGGGACGTCACCAAAATCTAGGGGACACGTCCCTGCGTAACACTGCTTACAATATTTAATTGATGTTTAAATAAATTAAAACTACATTTAACGGTCAATATGTCCTAGTGACAGCCTCACAGGTGTCAAATTCGGGGAACCCAAAATTGGGATGTGACAGAAATGAACATCTAGTAAATGAATGGCCAAGATAGTTGCAACTGTAAAAGGTATTAATCGCTGTCCTATATTTGTTTGTCAAATGAATGCTCTGCAAAAATGTTTAGTATGAAAGTTATAAGCAAATTCAAACAATCCAAAATCATCAATCACATGCCCAATACACAACAATTAAAGCTTTCAGGTGAGGTGTTCCTGGTCAGGGTTGAGATTTGATGGCCAATCTTTTCTATTAAATGAAAATTCTGAGTGCTAAATATAATTTCCACCCTTCATTTTAATTTGTCTAAAATTACTATGCCATCCGATGTACATTTTAATTCGTACCTGTACATTAAAGTTAATCGTCTTTTTTCTATAAAATTTCATCTGTATGTTTCCAGATATTTGAATCAGTTTGCTATAGGTAAGGAGTTAAAAGTTAGATTCAGTGTATTTTATCTTTTCTTGAAAGCAAATGATATTGCTACTGTATATTTAACACACATTCATTCAATGCTAATGTGTATATGCTGTTATCTGAATCCTATGTACTATAAGAGGATTTGATATTCATTTAAATTCAGGTAGGTTTGTTTGACGGTTGTTGAAAATTGTGAAATGTTTCAAATGACTGGTAGGTTTTACTGTATCTGTCAAGTATGTTTGCAATCGTTAAAAATGGGCAGAACTGGCATCAAATCTGAAGCCTGTTCCCAATTGTAAAGACAAGTCAATCTTCAATTTATCAAGTGCTGGTGCAGTTAGATCATATTATTATTACACAAAGAAAAAACTCCTTATTACAATGTCTTTCTGTACTTAATGTATCTTACCTTTCTGAAATGTTAGGATTCCATGCTATGTTTTCAGGTACGGTCAACATTGGTTTCTCTAGAAGGAATTGTTCCCCACACACATGGTTTGACAATCGGTGCAACAGGAATGAGGGATGTCTGGCTATCCATGGAACATCAGTCAATTCTGTGGTGCAATCAATTGGTTATACAGGTAAAAATAGATCTTTTGCAGGTTGGAGCGAAGTTCTATTCTGTGTCATAATTTGGAATCTCTGTAATATCAGCCAGTCATGAGATTGTTCTATTATTGCAGGTCGCACATGCAATGCTTCATTTAATCGACAAGAATACAGGTCAACCATTATCAAGCACACAAAAGAGACTTGCAGTGTTTATCTCAAATCTTCGTAGTGGCATACCTCAAAATTTTGGCTGGATGAGGAGCGTGCAATTTCAACATTATGCTAAACATTTGCCAATCACAACAGAAGAGCTGGGGGTTTCAGGTATAATTGCTCCGAATTTACAGACATTCTTTACAAGACGATGTTAAGAGGATTTTTTGACGAAGATGCAAACGTAAAAGAAGCATATTTTCATAGATGGTATGCTTTATAGGGATAAAGAAGTAATATGACATTTAAAAATCTCCCCCAATCTCAGTGTAGAATGCTACGTGTGTACAAAATTTATGAGAGTTTGCATGTATGTATATAACTGTTAGGCACTATGCTGGCAACGCAAGGGTCGTGACTACCCCAGACCATTTGCAGAGTCCAACACAACGGAATGAAGCACTAAAGTTACTTCTATTTGCTTAATGGCCTTTACAAAATCTACATGCAGCTGCTCTCAAGGAGTTTACAAACTCTCACGGAGCTTTACAAATTCTATGGTGCCTCTCCTAGGGACCTAACGTAAACTGGTTATACTCTTTACTTGGCTCTAATGGCCTACAATGACTTAGCCGCTCTCAGCTGGCTTTCTTGTGCCTTACATGCACATTCAACAACTCGACCACAACCAGTTCTAGGTTCAACAACCACAAATGGTGAACTTGACCTCCTTTTATAGCTGCATGCTCCTACTTCTCTTTCCTCATTGAATTCCCTTTGGTGAGTTGGATCCTTCGAGATATGTCTCGCTTTTCTTGCCCATGTCTGACGCCATTATTGCTCTGGGATTCCTTCATCTAGAGTCTAGACGCTTGTAGGTCTGTGCCATGTTAGTCTAGTAGCTGGGATTATCTGACTGCTGCATCTGATCAACTGTCCTTGTCAAATTCTGTCTGTCGCTTCCTGTCATGTCCTGTCAACTGTCAAATCACCTGTGCATCCCTTTTCAAGCAATCCTTTGCCGCACCTCTTCTTCGTTCTCTTTGCACACTCATGGCCCAAGCTACACCTCCACCTCTTTCCTTGTGCATCACTGCCTTGTGAGCCTTCTCAAAACATCCTCGCACCTCCTGTGCAATCCATTCCATTGCACAATACCTTCCCTTATCTTTCCGCACATCCTTCGCAGCTTCCTTGCACATTTTCCTTTGCACTCCTCACGTGCCTCCAGTCATCAACTCTTTGCCAAAATACCTCGATGCACTACTACACACCAGTCTGTCGTGCGCCTCTTCTTCTCCTCTTCTCTGAAATCTCCGTGCCTCTTCAAACATCCGGTCACTCTTGTGCGCCTGCTCTACTGCACACTCTACGTGCACTATGCTCTCCTCCTCTATCTATTACGTGAAGTCTTTACACGACTTTGCACAATCGTCTCTTCATTCTGCCGTGCCTCCTCTCTTCATTCCTCATGCCACCTATCTTTGTGCGCACCCACACTTGGCCAAAACTTGTGGAGGATTACCTTGAACTTGGGATGCCCTTGCATCAAACACCCAAGGTACTTAAAACTTGAGTTCCACCTCGACTAGACTTAGCAAGTAGTAGGGCCACCCTTCGGATTATTGGAACAAATTGTCCCGACTTCTTCATCGAACAAGCTTGTTTCCAGCCTCCGCACTTCTTCTTGTGCCTCTTCCAGTGTTGTCACCTCCATGTGACCCATTAACTCTC
Organism: Taxus chinensis; assembly: GCA_019776745.2. NCBI lineage: Eukaryota > Viridiplantae > Streptophyta > Pinopsida > Cupressales > Taxaceae > Taxus > Taxus chinensis. The sequence continues at coordinate 543,265,934 of CM034146.1, forward strand.
TCTTGCACCCTAGTGAGCTTCTTCTCACCATAGACTGTCCACCTCCTCCTAGTGTATCTCATTTTCTCCTCTTTTACGAGCCTTAGCCTGCCCTTGATAATCCACCTCTGCCAAAAGACTTCAGGACTTTTGTTCATCCTTGCCCATATCTTTTTTAGGCTTTTATCTGTTGCACATTTATCCTTTGTGCATTTGCCTTCCTCTGCGCCGTCTTCCTTCATGTCCTTATCTTCTTCATGGGCTCTTCTTGCACATTTTCTCCTCTTCTTCCGATGTCCTCTTGTCGCCCTTCTTTGAACATTCTCCCTTTGCACACTTACTAGTCATACTACTCTCTGCACACCTCTTCTCTGCGCTATCTTCCGTTGCGCATCTTCCTCTGATGCATCCTTGCTCCGCCCACTTGCGGGCTTGGGCCGACCATAGACCATTCTCCCGGTTTCCTTCCTTCTCCTTTCTTTTCTTTCTGCTTTCGGCCTTGGGTTGTCATCCATTACACATTTATTCCGTGCACTCATGACCTTCATGCTCGATATTTTTGCGGGTTCTCTTCTCACGGCTCCTTCTAACCTTTGCTGGGCCGCAATCCGTCCACTTTCGACTAACTTGGCTTCTCTTCTCTCTAATAGACTTGTGCATTAATAGGCCTCTGTTTGCTCGCCTGCACACTCCTTCTCTCCTTTGTTTCATGGCTTCTTCGCCAACTTCACTCTTTTGGTGCTTTATTTTCTTTACGCACTCTCTCCTCTTCCAAGTGCGCTTCCTTTCCGCGCATGATTCTCCTCTTGTGGCTTTGGGCCACTTTTCCTCTCTTCCTTGGGGCATCTTTATTTTGCTGCGCGCATCCTCCTTGGCGACTTCATCATCGCCCTCTTCTTTGAGATCTACTTGGATCTCTTTCTCCTCCACTTCTCTCTTTGCTCTTTGCTCCTTATGCAATTCTTTTGCATCCTTCTCTTCATGTTGCTCCTCCTCTGTTGCCTTCAGGGCAACCTCAACTCTTCTTTGCAATTCTTCTCCACAATGGTCGCACCCTCCATTATTTGCGCGCTTTTCTACTTTGCTGCTAGGAATTTCCTTTCCCACGCAATCCTCATTTGCGCACTTCCTTTGGTCCCTCGGTTGGGACTCCACACACTTCTCTCCATTCTCTCTCGATGGCCTCCAACCGTGACATCAAGTCACTTCCCTCCATGCGCTCTTAGTCTTTTGTGACAATCTCCTTCTCAACTCCGTTTTCCTTCGCTTGTGCACTATCTGTGCGCACTGTCATTAGAATGAAATGCACTCATTTGCATTTCTTCTCCTCTTGCACCGTCTTCTTTGGCCACTCCCAAGTGACTCCATCTTCTCCCTTCACCCTTGGCTCACCTCTTGAGTTGGCCTTCTCCCCATTCCACTACGCACCACCTTGTTGGTCTATTGCGCATGCTTGACCTTCTCCTCTTCTACGCATCGCCATGTGGCTTTGGTGCTTTGCACCTTCTTCTTTCAATGGGGATAGATGAAATGTCTTCCCATCCTTGCGCACCTTCACTGTATTTGCTCTCCCATCGTAGAGCATTTCTCTGTCATATTGTTGCAGCCTTCCCAACAAGACATGACATGCATACATCGGTAGGATGTCACACATCACTTGATCGGTGAATCTCCCAATCTTCATCTCCACCTTGCATTGCTCGCGCACAATACCCTCCTAACCTTCCACCAACTAGGTAACTCTGTAAGGGTTGGGATGCCTTTTGCGTGCCAATCCCAACTTTTGCACCATCTCCTCTGCAAAGAGATTGTCGGTGCTCCCACTGTCAACCACCACTAGGCAACACTTGCCCTTGGTCTTACATTTTGTGCGGAATATCTGTTGCCTCTCCTCTCGCGACTCCACCTTAGCTGTTTTGAGCTCTTGGCCATCCCTTGCGCGCTCCTCACAACTTCCCGCCTAGCTTTTCTCCTTTCATGTGTTCTTGACGCACTTGATTCTACAGTGTTGTCCTTTTTGACGCATTCTGGGACATTTGATTTCCCGATGCCCTCTCTCTTCACACACATAATAACATCCGTTGAATACTGTGCGCCGATCTCTCTTCTCCAAGAGACTTCTCCGTCGGTGTTCCCTTTTCTCTTGCGCATTGCTCGCACATATCTCCGTGCAATCTATCTTGTTGCGTTGCCGACTCTCCATTGAGTCTTCTCGCTTCTCGCGCATTCATTGCACTTTCTGCGTGTGCTTCACATTCTCGTGCCACAGACTCCTCTCAGAGCCTTTCATGGCTTCCTTGAGCATATTCATTGCGCACCATCTCTTTTCCCTCGTTGTCATGAGTTCCAAGATCTCTTCGACAGTCTTGCTCCTCCAGTCTGACACCTTTTAACTTCGTCATTATCTCTTCCAACATTCTCATTAGTGCTAGATCTGTTTCACCTCTCATAGGCGACATCTTGTCTCCTTCAACTCTTTCTTTGTTGCACTTTGAGATATCCTCATTCTCTACCTACCTTTCTCACAGTGGAGGATACAATGTTTCGCGCTAGCTGCCTCAAGTTCGGCGTTCTGCCAGTGTTCAGTTCTCTTTCAACTAGCTCTTATACCACTTGATGGCGACGCAAAGGTTGTGACTAATCCGAATTGTTTGCAGAGTCCAATACAATGGAACAAATCACTAAAGTTTCTTTCTATTTGCTTCATGGCCTTCACGACATCTACATACAACTTCTCTCAAGGAGCTTACAAAATCTCATAGAGCTTTATAGATTCTATGGTGCCTCTTCTAACTACCTAACCTAGACTAGTTATACTCATTACTTGGCTTTAATGTCCTTCATTGACTTTGCCACTCTCAGTCGGCTTTCCCGTGGCTTACATGCACATTCAACAACTTGGACACACCCAACTCTGGGTTCAACAACCACAAATGGTGAACTTGACCTCCTTTTTATAGCAGTGCGCTCCTGCTTCTCTTTCCTCATTGAATTCCCTTTGGTGATTTGGATCCTTCGAGATGCGTCTTACTTTTCCTGTCCATGTCTGACACCATTAATGTTTTGGGATTCCTTCATCTAGATGCTTGTAGGACATGTCAGTCTGGTAGTTGGGATTATCTGACCACTGCATTTGATTAGCCGCCCTTGTCAGATTCTATCTGTCACTTCTTGACATGTCCTATCAACTGTCAAATTACTTGTGCATCCTTTTTCATGCAATCCTTCGGCGCACCTCTTCTTTGTTCTCTTCGCGCACTCATGGTCTCAAGCTACACCATCACCTCTTTCCTTGCACACCGCTGCATTATGGGCCTTCTCAAAACATCCACGCGCCTGCTGCGCAATCTGTACCATTGCGCAATTCCTTCGCTCATCCTTCACAACTTCCTTCTTTGCGCATTTTCCGTTGCACTCCTCATGTGCCTCCAGTCATCCACTTTGCACCAAAATACCTCCACTCACTACTGCACACCATTCTCCTGCGTGCTTCTTCTTCCTTTTCTTCTCGGCAATCTCTGTGCGTCTTCAAACTTCCACACACTCTTGCGCGTCTGCTCTATTGCACACTCTACATGCATTGCTCTCTCCTCAATCTATTGCGCAAAATATGTACGCACTTTTGCGCAATCATCTCTTCACTTCCTCCTCTCTTCATCCTCACACCATCCATCTTTGTGCGCACCCACACTTGGCCAAAACTTGTGCTGTATTACTTTGAACCAGGGACACTCCTGCATCACACTAACACATAATAGTTAGTGAAGTGAATAGTTAGGTTGTATAGTTTGCATGTATATATGTAACTGTTAGGAACTATCACATATTAGTTAGTGAAGTGAATAGTTAAGTTAGGTTGTCAAGCTAGTAGATAGCTTTCAAGTATAAAAACACTATTATAATGTGTTAGTTTGGAGGTTTTATAGGTTGTAAGGTTTGTATGTATGTACTGTTAAGGACTATCACATAATTGTCAATGAAGTGAATAGCTAAGTTAGTAGATAGGTTTCAAGTATTTAAACACTATTATAATGTGTGTGTTGGGTGATTTTTATAGGCAACCACGTAGGATAGAACTAGGATAGGATGGTTTGAGGCACATGTGAGAATGATAAGAACATGTCCTAGAATATAGGACTAATCTATTGTATAAATATGCATATTGCATATGAATAAAGGAGTGCCGAGTCTCATAGTGTTTTATTCCTGTGTATTTACATTTATTAATTTTTGACAAAATTTAACATTTGATATTTTTAGTGGGTTAGATCAGGAGAGCTGAGAGCTTGTGAGAGCCAAACAAAACCCGTGTTTTTGGATAATTGCAAAGGGGAAGATCCATTAATTTTTGTTTTCCCTGATTAATGAAAGCTCTTTGTATTAATTTATCTGTAGTTTTTTATTGAGTGCCATTAGTGAGAGTTTTCTGTGTTTTGTGTGAGAGAGTGAAATAGAACTAATTTGTGGTTCGAAGCAAGAACACCCATCAAATCAGAAAATCAAAGAGAACAGCAATAAAGACCGTACAACAGGAGAAGAGATGCATCTGTTGAAGCACCGTATCTCTATGGTAAATAGGCTTGTGTTTGTTTTATCTGTTGAAGCACCATAATAGGAGATATCATGCATCTGGTTGCTGCATTAAAAGAAGTCATATGAGGAAGAAAGAAGAGGGAAGGCGTTCCAAAATTTCTGCAGATTTTTGTAAGAAAAAACAGAAATTTCATGGTGAAGTACCGCTTGCAGAAGTGGCGGCCAAGCATCCAGCCTCAAAGTATAGTTATGAAGCATGAAGCGCACAAGGCTTTATAATGTTTTAAAATATGTTCTAAAGTTTCTATTCTTATTACAATTTAGTGATGATTAGGGTGCTTTTATGTTTTTATTAGTTTTTTAAAATTTCAGAACTACATAAAGTAGTCAAATATTTTCTTTACAAGGTAAGAGAACAAAGTTAAATCTGTAACTCTTTATCTATTAGACGGTTTGAGCTGAGGTTTTGCCAGATGATGTCAAACACCCTTGTCAACCTTTTCCCAAAAGGTTTTCACTCCAGCTTCTATAGGTTTTTAGATTGAAGATCCTTCCTGGAGTTTTGTATTAATTCATAACTTTTTATCCACAAGACAGATTTTGACGGAAACTTACCAGTTTGTGGAAAACTGTATTTTAAACCTTGGGGACAAAGGATTTTTCTACAGCCCTTGTATCTTTTAGGATATAACTGTTTTTAGAAAAAAATCATTAGAAGTTGTCTGTCAGAACTCTTAAGTTAGATTTTTTCTGCTATATAGGTGCATTGTTGGTAGTACTGGACACCTGTACAAGTTCTTTTGATTAAGAGGGGAATGTCAATTACCATGAAGGTGACAAATACAAGGAAAAATGCTGCTAAAGCGGTCAGAGAGATTCATGTAGCAGTCTGTGGTCCGACAGTAACATCAGGATTGATCTGGCTTATTGAGACAAGTTCTAGAGGAGGACAGAGGACCATAAGAGGAACATTGTCATTAATATTCCCTGAGAAAGATAGGAAGTGCTACTTGGGAACATTTCACAACATCCGAGTTTACCAAACACTTGGGAGTTCTCAACCATGCTTGGACGTGTAAATATAGATCTGGAGAAGCCTTTGTTGGACAAAAAGTCTGCTGGACATGAGGCACAATGAATGGGAACAGTAACATCAGGATCGATCTGGCTTATTGAGACAAGTTCTAGAGGAGGACAGAGGACCGCAAGAGGAACATTGTCATTAATATTCCCTGAGAAAGATAGGAACTGCTACTTGGTAACATTTCACAACATCCGAGCTTACCAAACACTAGGGAGTTCTCAACCATGCCTGGATGTATGAATATAGATCTGGAGAAGCCTTTGTTGGACAAAAAGTCTGCTGGACATGAGGCACAATGAATGGGAACAACCAATAGATTATGCTGTATCCCATTTTAATTTTCATGGTCATCTTGCCAATGTATGCCCTACACAACAAGGACAAGATTAACAACCTGCATAACAGGAACAAAATGGCAGTCAAAGGCAACAAGACACCACAAAGGAGATCGTGTCTGACACAAACTCCAAGCAGCCACTTTATATACCAGGGATGAATCAGAGAAAAAAGAAAGAAAACATGGGGGAAGATAAGTTTCATAGAGCTATGCAAAAAAATAATAAATGGCCACTCCAAGAAAACAACTCAGGCTATCAAAACCCTTTTGAGGCCTTGGAAGATTGGGTGCAGAGGAGATGGAGGATATACAAGGAAGGCATGACATCATCGTGACGTCCTCAATGGACCCAATGATCATGGAGCAAAACCACCAATTACCAACCACCAAGAAAAACGAGAAACAACAGGCAGAGGATCCCATTCAGTTCACATGCATAGCATACACTTCCAAACCAGCAGCAAGATAGAAAAAGAGTTGTGAATTTTAACTACATTCAAAATTATTATTTTTAATTTTCTAATTCTAAATATTTTACTGTCTTTTCTCGTTGGGGAAAATTGTAATTTTATGTAAAGAGAAAAGTTAATATTAAAAGACCATACCTTTGGATTTTTTCAAACTTTTAAAAAGCTAAATGTTTTGACTTAATGTTGAAAATCATGGGGTCGCACACCTTATTATAATAGTTTGCATTCCTTTTGTAACAAATGAGAGGCAGTACCACTAAACATCCAAAAAGGAGCAGTTAAATAAAGAAGCAAGGCCTCGTATTTTAAAAGGGAAAAATGTTAAGATTCTTCTCACATGAAATTTAGCAGGGTGGGCCCCAAATAAAAAAGAAAAGAGTCTAAAGGAGACGAGGCCTCATGATAATAAAGGAGGAGGGATTTTTTTACGGGAAATAAATGAAATAAAGAAGCTCAAAACCATTAAAAAAAGGTGAGAAAATATCATTATGAGAATGAAAGAAATACATTGCCTTTGAAAGAATTTAAAAAAAATAAATTGAAAATGCTGCGTATATTATCAAAGAAAAGGATACAAAGATATGAAGGCCTGCAAGGAGAAAACCAAAAGCAAAAACAAAGAGCTGTTTACAAAGCAGCTCTCATAATAGAAGTGGACGAAAACAACAAGAAATATATAAGCCAAATAACTATCAAAATTTGAAAACGGCTGTTCATTGGCATGTGGCGATCCAGAACCTATCTCCTTTGCAACACTTTGAGACGTTCCTTAATCCTCTTGAGCACAACATGCAATTCTGTGGTCCGAGAGCTGGTTTGTTCCAACTGCAAGGAAATAGTAGACAAAATATGAGTTTGTTGAATTGCTAATATAGCAACATTCCTGGCATACAGTTGTTGGCAGCAATTTTTCTAAATATGAAAGAGGACGACCAGCTTGCAAGTGTTCTAGATGACTGAGAGAGGGAAGGGGGAAAGGATGCCTAGCAAGGCATTTTTTTGTTGAAATCGTTGGAAAGGGTTCTGGAAGAGAGGAAAGAAGGGAGGATCAGAGTTGAGAGGACAATGGGAAATGCCCAAAGAGGTGAGGGACAGTTTCAAGGGTGGGGCAAAAGGCACAGTTGCTGTCAGCAAGTCCAAGTTTGGATAAAGTGTGGCCAATAGGGAGTTTCATGTGAGAGTCAGGGAAGGACATAGACCACTTGGAATTAAGAGAGTCATCTACAGGGAATGGGGGTGGATTGTGATATACAAAATCTTTGACGTAGCTGTGGTAATGGCCCCCTCGTTTGGCCAGGGCCAATCTTTCCAAGGGGATGCAGGATTGATGGTATCATTAAGGAGGGCTGCAGGTGGAATCAGCTGTATAATAAAGGTATAAGTCTGATTAATTTTGCAGGCAAACAAAATATATGTTGAAGTAGGGTCCAAGGTAGCCAATTGCCAATGTCTTTATCCCCCGAGGGGATGTAGGATTGATGGTAACTTTAAGGAGGGCTGCAGGTGGAATCAGCTGTATAAGAAAGCCGAAAGGTATAAGTCTGATTAATTTTTGCAGGCAAACAAAATATATGTTAAAGTAGGGTCCAAGGTAGCCAATTGCCAATGTCTTTATTGCAAATATCCTTAACTATATTAATACCTTTTTTTTGCAAAGGATTTGGCACTGAAATTTGGTTGGACAGCAAGGGGAAGGCCATTAGATTGAATAATGTGGTTCCCACTCAAAGACTTGAGTTAGGGATACTCAGTCCGTGGAGAAGAGGGGCCATTTCCTGCCAGGCTGCCCAGTTGCATTTCAGAGGAAGAGAGCCAAAAATAACAAAAAAGGAAGCATTAAGGATTTTGTCTTCCCAAGGAATGGATATCCAAGAGCCTTTATGTGATGCATGTTTGAAAGATCCCAAACCCGTTTTTTGTCTGAATACTTTTTATTTTTTTATTTTTTTATTTTATATAATGCTCAGGTATGGAGCTGAACTGGTAATATCAAATAAATCCATGAAATAACATTCTCACACTGCATAATAATTAAAACACTGCAAACTCCCGCAAACCGGGTATATATAGAAATGGCGCCTAGGGTTTAAATGATTGATTTCTTCATTAATAACGCAGCCATACATTCAACATTGATTTCTAATGATAAATAATTAGGGCAAACACAAATAGAAATCTGCAGATGGAATAATACAGATACTACCCAAAACTCCGCCAGAAAGTATCCAAATCAAATCGATTTGGCATATATATGTGGCTGAAATGTATAACAATAAACTATCATGAAAAATACCTCTGATAATGCATACATCAACTGTAGAACAAGTCGCCCCACTCTTGGTGTTGCCTGAATGCCCACTGCTGCAATTTATTTCTTTATCTGACACTGCTGAAATGATAATAACTTGTGTAAACAATGAAGATTCCTGGGTGGAAGCTTCTCTCACTGCTCCTGGGGTTTCTGTCCGCAAGAGTAATAATCCAGAGGGTTTCCGTCCTTGGATTTTGTCTACAAAAGCTCTGTGCTAACTGCTCTGTGAAAATGATAATAATCTGAATGCCCTTCCCCAAGTCGCATTTTCCTTCATATAGCCAAAAACCCTTCCAAATATCCAAGTCGCACTTTTTGGCCAAAACCCAATAATTAATATTTAATTAATTATTTTGCTTTACTAAGTGGGTCGCATTTTTGGGTTTAATCAACATACCCAAACAAGTCGCACTTTTGGCTAGGAATTGCATTTAAATAATTTATTAATTTTATTTAAATACATTTTCCTAAGTCAAAGTCACCCAAACAGTGTATTAATTTATTATATGTGCTTTAATGATATTTTACTTTAATTCGAGCACCATATAATAGAATAATAAACCGAAGTCACCCTTGAAAACACCCTTTTGGCCGTCGGGTAGACAAAACAGGCCAAAAGGTCTTCGACTGAACTAACCGAGAAAGAGGGACATTACAATGTTGAACTTGTTCTCTAACAAGGATGTTCCAAGGGTTGGAACCCTGGGTAGCTCGCGCAAGCCATTTAGCAGCAAGACATTTCCCTTGTTGTGAATTGGTGATTCACAGCCCACCCACGGTTTTAGGCCGAGTGCAAAGCTCCCATGAAACCATACCTTTCTTACCCGAGTTGCTGCTCCAAAGGAAGCTGCAAATCAACTATTTAAGATTAACATAAGCTGTTTTCGAAGGAAAACGACAAGATGAGCAGTATGCATGGCTGGCGAGAAAAAATCGAGTGATAACTATCAGTTTGGCTGCTAGAGACAAAATTTGCAAGATCTAAATTTTATTGAGCATCCAATCCCACATGTCTTGAAGGGAAAGGTGGCTACCAAATGGGATAACCAGGTAATGAGTAATCTTCCCATGGGGGATGGCATTACAAGCCAGGAGGATCCAAGCAAAATTTGGCTTCCGTTTTATGGCTGCACAACTTGGATCCAGACAAATCACAATAAACATCAATAATTGACAGCATCAATGATTTCTTGTTGAGTATTCTGGAGAAAGAGGAGAATTATCAACGAAATGGGAGTTAGGAGCATAAGAAACTTGTGGGAGAGTAATTCCTTTCAAGCCTCTTTGGTAATGAGGTTGGTGGAGCAAATAAGCAGCCAAAACATACAGAAAGCGGGCAAGTTTTACAGTCTTGACAAATGGAGCGCTGGAGATAAAAGGATGCTGTGAGGTTGCCATTAACCATGACCTGAGCCTGTGCTTCAGCAAAGAGCATTTGGATGCATTGTCTGAAACAAGGACCAAACCCCAACCACTCAAACATTTTTAGAATGAATTGCCAATTAATCCTATCATATACGCGAATCCTATCATATACTTTATCAAAATCATAATTGACCAATACTATATCTTGATTAAAATCTTCAGCCCATCGAGTGGTTTCTGATGCATAGAGGAGATTGTCCAGAATGTATCTACCTTTTAGGAATCCTGTCTTCTCAGGGGGAACAATGTCCTGAGTGATAGGCTTCAGTTTCATAGCAATGGCCTTAACAATAATTTTGTAGGACACATTAAGAAAAGTAATAGGATGCCACCCATTTAACCTATTTTTGTTTCCAGCTTTAGAAATTAATTTAATCAGGCCATGGTTGATGGCGGCCCCAAAGGATCCATTGGCCTCTGACTCCTTATAAACATTAAACAAGTCCTCCTTGAGGGTGGGCCATATAGCTTGGAAGAATTTAACCGGGAGCCTGTCCAAGCCAGGCGCCTTCTCAATCTTCATGACCCAAAGAGCTGCTTCAAGGTCTGCTACAGCGAGCTGTTGTTCAAGGAGGTGGCTGGTAGGCTGATCCACTTTTTGAGGAATACACTCTTGCAGCCATTTTTTAAGAAAGGATTCATATTCCTCAAAGGCCATGTTCTTCCTGAAATATTTTGCTATAATGCTGTAAGAAGGCTCCCTTAATGGCATAAGGTGATGAGGTCTTCACTCCATCTTCAATAATAATGGCTAGGATGTGCTCATGATGCTGTTTGTATTGCAATTATTTAAAGAATTATTTAGAACTACAATCCCCTTGTTTAATCCAGAAAAATGAGCCCGCATTTCAGCACCTTGGCCTCTATAGAGTCATAGACCTCAAATTTTCTTAGATCAGATTCAGTTTTGGTGACAGCAGTTTGCAGGGAGATGTCATGGGGACGATCCTTATGAGTGAGCTGCTGCTGACTAAGTTTATGCTTCAAGTTATGCTCTTGCTTCCTTCTCTCTTTGGCAATAAGTTTGCCATATCCTCTTAGGAACTTGACTGTTCTTGCCACACCAGCTTCCCACCATAAAATCCATCCTACAAATGAAGCTGGTCGGGGTTGCAACTCCCAAACAACAGAAAGTTGAGCAATACAATGTGGGGAAGAAAGATGAGAGATATTGAGCTTGAAGGGAAATTGAGTGCGCAGAGGCAGAGAAGGGTCCAAGTTAAAAGAGTAGGAAATAGGGAGATGATCAAAGAGGAAATTTTCATCGAGAGTTTTAACAAGAGGAAAGGAAAGAAGTGACTTCACAAATATACTAACATAGAACCTATCAAGTCTATTGAGCCGCCTTTGTTGTCCAAATTGATTATTGGACCAGCTGAATCAATTGCGTGTTTGTGAAGACGAAGATCCAAAAATGGGTCAACTACTCCCAAGGAATTATGACGATGTAGCCATGTTGAAAGCTTCTCAGTAGAGAGAGTGCGTGAGTGAGACCAACTGTGATCTCGTTTGTTCTCAATCATGTTAAAGTTGCCTCCTAAAAGCCAATTTGCAGGAGGAAGATTTGAACTCATCCAGTTCCAAAGAGTAATGTGTTATGTTGTTACATTTGGAGCATAAATTGAGCAGAAGCCAATGGTTTGTTCCTCAACATAGACTATAGTCCAAACACATCTTATGGGCATGGTCCTCTCCAGTGGCAGTAATCTTGGAAGAAAGGAATTGTGGTAGGAGCATAATTATACCTCCTCGTTTTTCACCATGAGAAGTTAGTAGGGCAAGAGATGTTTATCAATGCAATGAAGGCTAAACGGTAGAGTAGCACCACCCACTGTAACCCTTTGAAGAAAAACAACTTTATAAGGATGATCTTTTAATACCCGTTTGACATGGAATTTTTCGTTTGTGTAGGGTGAGCCCCTGAACATTCCATGAGAGTAGGGAGAGTTTCATGGGACACCTCTAGAAAGAGGTTGCTCGACCTTGTTTTTAGCAAGCAAGGCGAAATGGTTGGAATTTGTATTAGGAGAAGGGGATAGAGATGTGGTTCTCTCCCTGCTAGCCCAAACCCTGATTCTGTCCCAAAAAATCAAGTCAACGATATTCACCTTCTTGACAATTGGAAAGCGGTTGGAAGAATTGCTACCATAATTATGCACCAAGGATTTGCGCCAAAGGGGTAAATATGTATGGAGGAGAATAAAATTAAATATAGAAAGAACTGCAGTACAATGATCTATTCTTAGCATGGATCAAACTTTATTGGCCGATTTTGATTGTAAAAACATATATTTGAGTGCTGATTTGCTCGAACATTTTCAGCCTTTGTACTTGCACCTCTGAATAAAATAAAGCTTCATTTTTGCCCTCTCATACTACATTTTTTTATTATTCTTTATGTTTGATAGGATATTGTGTTGTTTTAGTGTGGAATGCAATCCCTCTACCGCTGTCATTCTTCTTAAACCCTTGAATTAAGTTTGCAAAATAGTTCAGAGTTGTACAGGTGTGTGGATCTTTAAGTTCTCTGTGTGTAGAGTTACATTCAAGTATCAATCTTTTGGTGTATCACCCATATTTCCCATTAACCGCATTCCTTTTCCCTTTTCTATGTCAAAGTTTTCGTTTTTAGGTGATTCACAAGGGAACCGGCCCTCTCCGGAGGTTCACCTCAGACATAGGTTACCCCTAGCCTTGAGGTGTTCTAATTTTGTCAAGAGGAGAGAGAGTACACACACCATTCGCTATCAGGGTGCAACTTTTGGGTGACACCAGTTTCTGGCACGCTCGGTGGGACAATACAAAATTGGCTAAAGAAGTTGATGCTATTCTTAGCAAATATCAGTGTTTTAGACACAAATATTTCAACATTTGACAACTCCATTGGCACAAAGATCCCTTTTTCTCAATCAATAGACTATTTCCTCCATCTTTCCATCTTTTTATGAGGTAGTGCAATCATGGCTTCAATTCCTCATTGGAATTCCTAGTCCCAAGAGCACTATTATTCCCCTTCATCTCCTTTCCCCTTAAATCCTCCTCCAAATCAGCATTATAAGCCCTACCATAATGAATATGCCCATGATCCAAACCTCACTAATCCATATGGTTATCCTTTTAATCATGGTGTTTCTTAGGAGCAGGAATATGCAGATTATAAAAACAATTCCATGCCTGATGATGATTTTAAGATGCAGGTGCAACACTTGGAGATAAAAATGGTACAAATGAAGGCAACAAGTTCCATTAAGGCAACCAAGCTCGGATTCAAAGTACCTTACCCATGGGCCGGTCCTATGCCAAATTGGTATAGCCCTCAAGAGAAGTTAAAGTTTGTGTCTGAATTGTTACCACAAATATTAGAGTGGAATGAAGAAATGGAAGCTCATCAATCTAGTGTTGAGAAACCTTGTCAATGGGGTAATTCTTCACTATCATCATGCAACCCTCCTACTTCTATTTTCCCACCACTTCAACCGGAGCCCAAGTCCCAAATTCCTAGCTTTCTTAAAGCGTATTTTCCACAAGATCTTACACCTCTCCAATCATCTCAACCATTGCAAAATAAGTTAGCAACCCAACCCACCCCTCCCCTCATATTTGCAAATCCATTCTGAAATGAAACTAATCAACAAATCAGTTTGGAAAAGCAGCCAATTAAAGAGCCAAGTGAAGAAGTTCTTAGGCAAAATCCAAAAAAAGGAGCCTACAATTTGAGGACAATCAAATTCCACGATTGCTTGAGTCTACAATAGACAAGTGCACGAAAGTGGTTGAAGTTACAATGAGTAGGAGGAATATGACCAACAAGCAAAGGTTAGACAAAGTTTTCTCAAATCTCTTGAGATACAATGTAAAGATAATGTTTTGGAGGAGCATATGAATGTTTGAGGAGCTAAGGATCAGATCAACAATCTTGAGCCTACAGCTCCCTGTCGGCATCCCCATCATCAAGTGTTTTGGCACCCCATGGTTCAAATTAGAACTAGGGTTCGGCTATAGAGAGTAGGCCGTCAGGCCCCTATCTGCCCATATCCATATCCAACTAACTAGAGGGGAGAGGGGGCACCGGGCCCTCATAGTTCCGTTTAGGAAAGTAAGGCCCTTGTCCCTGTCGCCATATCGCTCTAGGGTGCCCCAGGAAAGTTGGGATTGGGGTCGAGTGCACCTATCTATATATGGCTATGTTCTCCCCTCCTCGCCTCCCCCTTTGGATTCTAGGGCTCCACCCTCGACCCGCTATTCTCTTTCTATAAGCGTAATTCAATCGAGTCGATGCCCTTTCGATAGATAGAGAGGAGAAATATAGGGACGGGGAGATGCCCTATCTATATAATGTCAGATCCATCCGGCCTATCCTCTATATAGGAAATCAACAAAGAAATTCAAATTCAAAAGGAGTTTTTCTCAAGCGTGAATAATAAAGAGGATGAGGTTTTGTCAGACTTAGAAGATTCTGATGATGAGGAAGAGCCAATTGAAATTGTAAGTATTCCATTGCCATCATCCATCTTCAAAAAAGACTCTCTTGTTATTACATCTTCTTTTGAGCTTGAAAAAGAGCCCAATCTGAGGTTGTTTGCAAAGGATGAAGTAGAAAAAGTTTCAGATCAATCTCCAGACATCCAATATGATCAGGGAAGTGCCTCGAGTATTCTAAATGGTGAGATTACACACAAAGAAGAGAGGCAGATCAGAAAAACCAGTTTATCAAATATGAGAATACCATGTCAATCAAGTATTTAGCCAACTTAGAGCCATAAAAGGAGTTGTCGTCAGTTGTGCTTAATTCAGAGCATATGAAAGAGCTTCAAATTGTCAAATATCAGCCCCAACATCTACAAAGACAAAGTACAAATCCTATAGTGGTGTTTATTATTTTATGGATTGATATTTTGAGCAAATCAATGGTGCAAACCATGTCTGCACTTTTACCATGTGATCTAGTTGCAAAGTTGATCTCATGGCCGCACTTTATGAGAAAAGGAAGTTATTTCTCCCACCCAGTATGTGGTTTTGTTTAGCTTTCCTTTCTCTTTGTTTAGATTAGGAGTAGTTTAGGTTTGTTTCTTACATAATAAGTGCTTGCATGCACATTGTTTTTCCAGTTTTCTTAGTTAGTTGTCTTTCCAAGAAGTGCTTGCATGCACATGTTTTCCTTTTTTGGAGAGGGTATTTCAATTGTTTTGATTAAGAGGAGCTAAGTTGTTGACAGAGGTATGTGACTCCATAGCCCAATGGATGTAGAAGGCTACTAATCTATTTGTTTAGCAGGCAAACAATTGTCCGATGTCGCCAAAATGTTACCATAATTATGCACCAAGGATTTGCGCCAAAAGGGTAAATTTGCACGGAGGAGAATATAATTAAATAAAGAAAGAACTGCAGAACAACATCTATTCTTAGCATGGAACAACCTATATTGGCTGATTTTGATTGTAAAAATATATACTTGAGTGCTGATTTTCTCTGGCATCCTCAACCTTTGTACTTGCACCTTTGAATAAAATAAAGTTTCTTTTTTACCCTCTCATACTGCTGTTTTCTTATTATTCATTGTGTTTGATAGGATATTGTGTTGTTTTAGTGTGGAATCCAATCCCTCTACCAATGTCATTCTTCCTAAACCCTTGAATTAATTTTGTAAAATAGTTCAAAGTTGTGCAGGTGTGTGGATCTTTAAGTTCTCTATGTGCAAAGTTACATGCAAGTATCAAGCTTTTGGTGTATCACCCTTATTTCCCATTTCTCGCATTCCTTTTCCTTTGTCAAAGTTTTCGTTTTTAGGTGATTTACAAGGGAACTGCCCCTCTTTGGAGGTTCACCTTAGACATAGGTTACGCAATTGTTCTTCTATCTGATGTGCTCCAAACTAGTGTGTTCTTCAAAGAGTCCAATAATTTTGACATGTTTCAAATGAGGGCTCCATGGGGTTATTTATAGGATCCTTGGAACCCCTTGGCCTACTAGATGGTGCGCACCTATATCTGGATCTCAACCTTCTAGATCCTTCTAAAACCTATTTAACTATTAGCTTCTAGAAGGGTCTAGAAGTATGTCATGTACTCCCATGTGCTTCTATTTGTGTGATTGATCCTTAATCATGTGTAACTTCTCTTTGTGTGTCTACCACTTCTCAAATTCTACGTAGTCTCCTCTTAGTCATCTTGCTCACAGAGCATTGCTTCTTGGATCATGCGGGGGGCTCTCTTTCTTCCTTCATCTAGGGTTTGTGTCTGGGTTTGCACTTAGCTAAGCCACTCTTTGGATCAACGCATACATCATTGCGAAGGTTTGATACTTAGTTGATTGCCCAAAGTGTTTTTTCTTGTGCCATTCTTGGGTCAACACCCCCCACTGTTGATACTTGCCATATGTCAAAGAATTACAACTCTTGCGTTCAAAGAAGACTCACTAGTCTCTATATTTCCTCCTATGTTTGGATTGAAATTATGTTGATGCATGCCTATTGTTGGATGTCAAAGGCAAATAAGTAAAGCTATGGGTTTTATATTCACAATAAAGAAAGCCCATTACACTCAAGTAAAAGGAGAAAGTGTGGGCCGTCAATGGTGTAGAAGAAGGCAAGTTTCAAAAGGGTGCCACCCTAGATGTGTTTTAAAGATGTGTCGATTTTATGAATTTTAGAGCTTACCAACCATCCGATTTTATGAATTTTAGAGCTCGCTAACCATTGGGTTCTCCATTGATGTTTCATAGGCCTCAAAGAACCTAAATTGGGCTTGGTGGTTGGGGCACTACTTCTTGACCGTATTTGGGCCTGTTCCTAAACTCTTGCTCTGGTTTTCAAAGAGCAAAAAATAAAGAATGTTTGAGGAATGTCTGCTTCCTCATAGGGGACAATGTAATTTTATGTAAAATGGCAAAGTTGAAATTAATGGCAATGGCTTGAATTTTGCCCGTATATTCTAAAAGGCTCGATACCTTGCCTTCATGTTCAAAATAATGGGGTCTCACCCCTTTTTGTAATAGTATACCTTCCTTTTCTAATAAATGAGAAATAATACCTCTAAATATCAAGAAAGGAGCAAGTTAAATAAGTACGCAAGGTCTCATATTTTACAAAGGGAAAAAGGTGAGAATGTCCTCACACAAAATTTTGGAGGCCAAGCTTCTTTTTTAGAGTTTAAAGGAGGTAGGGCTCAATGTAAATAAAGGATGGGGGATTTTTCTTACGGGATGAATGAAATAAGAAAACGAAAAGTGAATATATTCCTTATAGGAATGAAATTAAAAGGCTTTGCTTTTGAAAGAAAAGTTAATTTTGAAGTTTTTTTTGTCAAAATACCTTTTTGGGGTTCATGTGCCCTAAATTTAGTGATTCGGGATATTTTGGAGGCAATGAGATTTTATTTGGATAAGGATGCGACAAAAGATATTTTGTGGATAATTTTGGAAATGAAGGCAATGATTTGTATCGTTAATAAAAAATAGACAATAATTTGGTCTAGAACATTGTCTAGATTCAACATGTGTTTAGTTAGGGTTTCATCTTGTTTTGAGTGTCTTGGATTTGTGCATGTGGCACACATTCGCCTATGGCCTTTAGATTTCGGATAAATATTGCAAAGCTCTCTATTAAGAGGCTCCCTTTTTTAGTTAGGTTTTGAGTTTTATTAGTTTAGTTGTTAGTTTTAGCTTAGAGTGTTTTAATCTGCTAGAAATTTTCTCTTTTGTAAATATCTCATGGCCGTAGCTTGTATTTTCTGCAAGTTCAATACTATCTAGATTTTGAAGATGTATGGACTGTGTATGTTTGAAGCATTTAGTCAAAGTTTTGTGGCTAATCATCTGCCCTTGGCCTGGATTTTGGTGGTCTGATTTTTGCTTCCAGCATTAGATTTCCTACTTTTGCATATAATTGTTGTGCTTACTTGTATTGAACCCGATGAATAATGTTTGTTTTGAGATGTTCTTCAATTTCCTTTGGGGAATGATCAAATCCATTTTGGCACATCGCCGTTTTATGCTTTTAGCACTATCACCCTTCCCCATTTTCTTTGCAAAGTGTTAGGTAGCGCTAGGATGGAGGAGCCGGCCTTCACCGAGGTTGTTGTGGGTTAAAACTGCCATGACTTTCCATTTTGGCACTTTGATTGTGGGTTCATTTTTCACATTTTCAGCCAGGCAATTAAAAGTGTCATTAGATTTTAGTACACCTGATGGGACCATTTACAAGGTTATCAGCCTTTAGTTTAAGTCAAACCATGCAAAATAGCTTTTCAGTTTCAAGATTGTTAATAATTTTCAGCAGCACCACTAGAGAATAGAAGCCATAAAGAAACACTTTCTGTCAGAACCAGCTAAAAGGAGACTTGCTGAGATTCTGATGGAGCAAAGAGTAGGCCACTCACAACCCAAAAGGCAAACTACACAAGTGGAAAGATCTGTGGATGCCACCATCCATGGCTTGTATTAGGCTGTCCCAATTTACAGGCCTTTACCTATGCCTGTCTCCTTTGCTTGGCAGCTTCGTCCTCATGAAAAAATTGACTAGGCCCCCATACCCCAAGGGGGAGGTGGGGAGGAGGGATGCAAATTAGTTATTGTTGCTAATATTGGAAGAAGCTGCTCAAACTTTTGTGGGGAGGGAGATTAAATATCTGTATGGGAAGTTGGACCATGGATATGTTTGCTGTTGTAGGGGTGGATTGTAGTTGTCCAGATTTTACTTTTTTGTTCTATATGCTGTTTTATGCTCTTATGGTTCCAGGACCATACCTTGTAAATCCAAATCCATGTCCTGTTATATGCTTCTGCCCCATGATTAATGCTCTGGGATTAAGCTGATGTAAACATTTTCACTTTTAGTTCTGTATTGACTTTTTGCCAAAGAGAAAGATGCTGTGTTATCATGTAACATATAGGGTTCTAGAGCTCATGATAATTACATGCGCGGTAAAGGTAAACAATTTGGCTACAAATGCATAGTTTTATATTGTGTGCGCACTGCGTATATAGTTGTACTTAGTTTATGATTTTTGAGGTAAGTCATTACATGAAAAGCTATGTTTCACACTCTATATGGATTTAAATATTTCCAATCAGAAGCAGTTGTGTGTATAGTCAGTATACATTCATGAAATAGGAAAATCATGTTATTGAGGTACATCAGCTGAACAGCTGAAGCTCTTTGATTGCAGGGTCAACTGGGTGGATTAAAGATCAATTCTCTTGTCCAGGGTCTATTAAGTGGTCAGATGATAGCCGTGAAAGAGATCTATACATTGAGGGGACGACTGTGACAGTTTTGGCTATGGATGGGAGAAGGAGATGGATGGACATAAAGAAACTGGTTAGTTTAGTTGACAGAACAGATTTGTTTTAGAATTTTCTTATTTGCAAAGGACTGTCATAAATGTTATAACGTCAGATCTGTCGTATTGAATAGTAACATTGTAATGCAGAGTATCTGTCTTTTGATTACTCTTAAATTTGACATGATTGAATCAATAAATATTTAAAAGTCAAAAGAAAGTTAACACTGCTCTCAGGATTAAAAAGCTATGCGTTTGACCAAAAAAGAACTTTGTGACCATGTGTTGTATTTTAGAATTTCATGTCCTTGATGTAATAAGATAAGTAGTTGCTTTGGAATGGAATTGGACCCATTTTCTGTGTTATTATGTATTGCAGTTACTGGATTGTCCTAGTGTTGATTGCTTAACACGGTAACAAATTTTGTCATCTTTGTTCTAGAGTATAATTGAAGTTCTGAAAGGAAACTTTCTGTGGGTCAAAAGTTATAATTTATTGGACTCATTAATTTTTTTTTTCAAGAATATGTTTATGTTGAGAGTGTAGTCTTGGCTTCAAAGTATTATGCTGGCATGATATCTCCTGTTATATTCGATGTATTCTCTAATAAGATATTGCGCTATTTGTCTCCTATAACATGGCATTACTAATCTTTATTCTTTAATAAGATATTGTGGTATTTGTCTCTTATAACATGGCATTACTAACTATATTTTTTTTCAAGTTATCTAAAACTGAAGATGCTGAATTCAAAGCTGCAAGTGGAAACCACTGTTTAAAGTTCATATGTGAGAACTCACAATCACTGACCAAAACTTAGGTCAACTTTAAATTAGTTTAACTACTGAAGTACATGGTTCCAAGTTAAGGTAGCATATGGGGGAACTATCTCTTGTGAAAGCAAATACTGTCCAATCGATCTGATAATGTTACAATGTCTAAAGATTATGTAACTAGTTTCAGCTCACAAATACCAACATTTATGCTATTGATCAGGAAAGCTTGTTTTTGTCTCGAAAGGACTAACATAGGGTTTAGGAGGGTGTTCAATATCTTATCCCATCCTTGGAGGAAAAATACTGCATTATTGAGGACCGAGGTAAAAGTTTTATAGAATAAAGTTTACCTTGTAAATCTATTAATGCCTACATGCAAAAGACAAAATGATTTGTTGATAATTTTCATTAGGCCTTTATTCCTTGGATTAGAATATGTTTTCAGATTAGTTTATGCAATTAGTCCATGAGAAACTAAATCCTTGCCCATGCGTAGCAGCCATACTGCTCTTGGAGCATCATAGGTTTGAGCTGGCAGCTACATTTTCTATGGAACACTATTTTGTACCTTATGTGCCTGTTTTGAACATCATCTAATATCAACAGAGGTTCCTATTCTTCCACTGTTTCAGTTCTATTCTTTGTTTCAAATATTATTCATGTCAATAAATTCAGGTTTTACTTTTTAGTTCTTAGGTTTTCAGATTTTTATGTTTTGGCTGTAGAGTTTTCAATTATAACTGCAGATTTCAGCTCCTTGCATTAGCTGTTATCTTGTCAGCAATATTATAGTGGTTATTAAAGCTACTTTCTTGTGTTCATGGGAAAACACCAGCAATGGTTCCATTCTCAAGCAGTGGAGGCAGCAATCAAAGCTCCCTTTGAAGGAATAAGAGTGAATTCTGAGTAAACATGAAATGGGCCAAATCCCACATTCATTTACTGTGGCCTTTGAATGAAGGGAACAAGGAGATAAAAGTAGGAAATATTAATGGAAGAGGGGGAAATCATGAGAATCATAGCTGCCAAGCTGAACTTAAAAGGTAGTTGTGTCAACCAGAGGTTTCTTTGCAATTTCCATTTCTAATTTTGAGGGATTCAACCAAAATTTTTAATTGGGTTTTTGGATAGATTGTCCCCCTTTCCTCATAAATATTCTAGAGTACGATCAAAAGTTCAGTTTGCCACACCTCACTTTCATGGGCCAATCAGTGGCAAATGATTGTGTCAATCAGATGAGATGATCAATTTATAACATACCAGAACTAGTTTATTACTGAATTTTATCACAAATTCGAGACTCACACCCACGGAGATTACTTCCTGCCCTTGGCCCTTAGAAACATAAATCAACAAGGTATTGAGACATAATATTGTTAAGAAAGTTCCACCTAGCTACCCTGCTTGGAGAAAATGTTTCTTCCTAGGGTATAGTTGTATATTAATTAATAGATTGAAAGAGTCTATTAGGAGGCATGGCCAAAGCTATGTTATGAGGAGGCCATTGAACAAGTAGAGTCTTATTCAAGGTTGTTGGTGGTTACTCTACATTATGGTCCTCTTTGTAAATTCTTCTAGCAGTAAAGTTTCAATAACATATATCTCCAATATTATCTCTACTAATGGGCAGGTCAGAGGTAGTGTGCTAGAGCCTGCTATTAGAGCGAGTTTATGGTTGAAATGAAGATTTTTTAACCGTGAATCGATGTGCTCCGAGGGACATATGTTCAGGGAACCTAGAAAGCTCCACGTGATCCATAGTTGTTGATAAGGAGCAACTGGGATTTAGGAGGAACAGATGAAAGTTAAGGAACGGCTAGAGATTCCAACAGTTTACCTTGCTGCCAAACTCTGAATAACTAAATACCAGACTTTACGAGTAAGAAGCAAGGTAATGGAAGATTTGTGTTAGAAGCTACCAATTTTAACAACACCCATAACTCTAATAGGTTCAGAGTTAGTATCATGCGCAGGGTTGAAAGTTGATATGGAAAAATTTCAAGTATTAGTGTCCATTGAGATCATAATGGACTGCAAAGAGATGGTTATGTAATATTATTGTACATAATATTAGATAATCCTAGGTGTAATTTACGAGAGCTTTTGTCTTGTAGTTGGAACTTGAAGAGTTCTTGCAATTAGTTGAACAGTCAAGAATATGAAGTGTACATCCATTCTAGTGGCTTTATATTTGTAAATTTGGTTGTTTGTTGATGCTGAATAACAATATTAAGTTTGGTTTACACATTCAATTTCATTTTCATTCTCTTTTGCATGGTCCATGATTGCTGGTCTGACATTGGTATCAGAGAAAAGGAGCAAGCTGCTGCAAATCATTTTTTATCCTCTCTTTTCACTCTCCTCCTCACACTACTGTAGATTGTTATCTGCCACTGCAAACTGCTGAGATGACAGATTAAGCTGTAATTAACTATGTTGCCAGGAAACGGAAACGGAACATGGAAATGCCAATTTTTTAAAAAACCTTGGATACGAAACGTTACAGGAAACATTTGTAATATATATATATATATATATATATATATATATATGCATAGTACTCGTTTTAAAATTGTACTCCATAGACCATAAGACATAAATATAACTCATAAAACACTCAAAATATTGTGTATTCAGTGAAATAATACATTATTATCATGTATACTTATCTCTAGGAGTTTCTGTTTTGGAAACGTTTCAAAAACGAAATGGTGGGGGGGGGGGGTTCCTGGTAACAGAGGTAATTAATATATTCCGTGTGGAGACTATCTCGTTCTGTCTTCTGGTCCAATATTTTGTGGACATCAAAGCGACAAAAACTTGCGCCTTGTCTTGTAGAGCGAATCTGCTGAATGTGCCTAGCTGTGTTTCATCTTTTGGTGCTGTTCAGACCTGCAAGGCATCAAATTGAAGTCCCGACTGCTGCTCTGGTTCTCTTTACAAACTGCTGTACTGGAGATTTTCGTTGCACCTGCTCCACCCACCAGTCCTCCAGAATTGTGCCACTCCTTTTTGCAACATCCAACAGTGTTGGTGTTATATTTGTTGGTTGACTGCCCGAATTCCTAGCTTGACATGAGGCGTTGGTGTTGAAAGATGGCATGGACAAAATTCATGGCTTATAGAGACAAGTATAAGTTTCATTTAAACTTTGCTTTTAAATTAAAAGCCACGTGGGAGGAGAACAGCCTTCAAAAGGCAATGTTGAATCTATTTTTTTTTATTTTTATGCTTTTCAAAATTAAAAGCATATATATTTTGGACTATTATTTTGAACTTATTGAAAAGCTTATACTTTATAAAAATAATTAATAAGTCATTTATTGTGCGAATCAATTCAAGATCAAGCAAAAGTTTGAAAAAAAACTAAAAACAATATTTTTTTTGCAAACCAAATGAATGGCCACGTTTTGTATTAGTGGTGTCTCTGGCTTGTCCACATGAGTAAAGTTGTTGCGTTAAACTACTTCATCCATTGCCTAATAGAGTTGCTACAACAATGTTTGCGGCATCGTTCCTATAAATCATTGGAGAGTAATAAGGAAATACTTATTTTTCATTTTCCTTCCCTCCGTTGCCCATTTGCATAAGTCATTTGGCGTAAATCCCGAAAGCAAGAATACTTTGAGTATATACAGTTGTTATGCCCACATACAAGGACTTACTGTTAAGCGGGTGTCATTGATAAAGCAAATCCTTTTCACGTACCACCTAGGTACAATGTACCATTTTGCCTCTTTCATGTACTGACGGGTATATCGAAAGGGTGAGCTTCTTCCACATATCGATGGGTATATAGGAAGGGCGAGTATATCAAGAGATTTGGTTTATCGGTTGGTGGTATATAAAAAGGGAGCTTGTTGGAGTAATAAGGAACCCCTCCATCTCCCTAGTACAAAATGACTTAAATAAAATCAATTGTTGGCACAACTTTGACCAACAAAGATAGTTGGTTAGAGTGGTCTCGACAAGTGGAGAATACTCTTATCTTCAATGATCTATGGGTCGACATTTGTGACGGGGACATAAAGCCAACATTGCCTACAAATGCAAAAGAAGCCAATATTTGGAAGCAAAAGAATTTGAAAGCATTGGCCTTAAGGGCCTTAGTTGATGTAGAAGTTTTCCATCATATTCAAGGGTGTGATACTCCATGGGAAGCATTCAATAAGTTGTTTGAAGGACTTGTAAGATTCACACTTAGAGTTTTGCCTTAAAAATTCACACAATTAAACATGATGTAGAAGCCATTGGTGTAGAAAGTGACATAGTTACGACTACTTTCATAAAGGCCCTTCTTCCTACTTAACCTGCTTGGAGTTCTTGCAAGTGAGCAATTAGTTGACTCTAAATTTTGATCAATTGATTGAAAAGATGGACAAAAGAGAAAAAGCCTTTGGGAGAAAAACCGAGTCATCAGGAAAAGCATTTTTAATGCCAATCAAAAGGGTAATTCTTTTAAGGGTTCTTACTCCAAGGCCTCCTTTTCAAAAAATGAAGTCAGAAGAATAAAGGGAGGAATAAGGGTCAAGGAGGAAAAATTAAAAATAACAATGGGCATAAGCAAAATGAAAAACATTTGTTTTGCAAACAATATGGTAGAAAAGGGAGCCATGAGGCTCATGAATGCAAGACTTATGGGAGAAAATTAAAGCTTATTGCAAACAAAAATAAGAAAATAAGCCCACCAAAGAACTATACTTTGCTCATTTCACAAATGAATATGTGTTCTCAAGTACAAATGAGGATGCAAACAATGTGTTAGTGAATTCAACATGGTTTGATGTTTGGTTTCTTGACACCCACTTAACATATGAATTTTCAAAAGGACTTCTTTGAGGAGTTTCATGAGTAACGTTGTGGCCCAATATATCTGGTAGGTAGATCAAGTCTGCAACCAGAAGGAAAGGGTACAATCTGACTCATGTGTCTGGGGCTTCCAGATTTTGTTCTTAAAGATGTCATCTACCTTCCTTTGACGAAGAGAAACCTGTTGTCTTTGGTGCTCATTTGTTAACCACAACACTTAATTTTACTAGACAATGGGGAAGTCACTGTCAGAAGAAAAAGTGACAATGCAGTTGTATTGATTGGATGTGAGGAAGGAAAATTAGAAAAACTCAGGGGCGAGCCATCAATTTCATGGAATTTTACTCATCTCGTTGAAGACGAAATGTCTTCAAAAGTGTTGTGGCATGCGAGATTTGGGCAGTCCAATCATGACTACATTCGTGTGTTGCAAAAGAATGGTGTAGCAGGATTGCCCACCTTGCCCGCAAAATATGAGAAGTATGAAGCATGCATTTTGGCTAAACACTCAAGAGGACCTTTTCAGAAGTTAGAATGGAAAGTCAATAGAAAGTTGCAATTGGTCCACTTCGACTTGTATTCTCTTCCAATTCTGTCAGCTGGTGGTCACGGGTACTTCATATTCATCGACTAATACAATATAATGACATGGATCTATTTCCTCAAACAAAAATTAGAAGCCTTCAAAATGTTTTAAAAGTTTCAAGATATGGTGGAAAATGAAGCTTAAACCCGCATTTGGACACTTAAGACTGATAAGGACCTTTTTAGAAGTCACAATGGAAAGTCAACAGATAGTTGCAATTGTTCCACTTCGACTTGTGTTCTCTTCCAATTCTATCAGCTGGTGGTCAGAAGTACTTCATATTCATCGACCAATACAATATAATGACATGGATCTATTTCCTCAAACAAAAATTAGAGGCCTTCGAAATGTTTTAAAAATTTCAAGCTATGGTGAAAAATGAAGCTCAAACCTGCATTTTGACACTTAAGACTGATAATGGTGGTGAGTAACACTTCAAAGGCATTTGAATCATTTCTCAAGCAAAATGGGATCAAACACCATCTCATAGTTCCTCACACTCAACAAATGGCATAGTTTAGAGGATGAACAAAGTTGTGATGAATATGGTCTGTGCAATGTTATGTTTCAAGGGGGTAAATCTACACTTCTGGGAAAAAGCAATACAAACAACAATGTATCTCTAAAATAGATCACCATCAACAATTCTTCAATTGAAGACTCCTTATGAAATATGGTGTGGTCATCTTCCTTCAGTGCGTCATCTTAAGGTTTTTGGATTCACTTGTTACATATTGATTCCTAATGCGAACATGAATAATTTGGACTAGAGGAGTCACAAATGCATTCACTTGGGATACTTTGAATGCTCGAAGGCATACAAGCTATACAATGAGAAAAACAAGAAGTTTCTTGTTGCAAGAGATGTGGTCTTTTGTGAAACTGCAAAGGACAAAGTCAACGTTAATTGGCAATTGAGTCACCTTGACAAATATGCAAATTTTGATGTCTACAAGGCGAGTGATTTGGATATTCCAAACAGTGAAGGGGGGCATGCAATTGGGAGTCGTTTGATTTCGTATTCTCTTATAACAGAGATTGAATCTCCTCCTGAAGAAGAAAAAGAAACTTCAGTAGAACATGCACATGTGGCACAAATACAAAGGACAAAAAGTGAAGGATCTTAAGATCACGAGATTGAGGCACTTAAACCACAGAAGAAGATGCCTAAATGGGTAACACAGACATTGAAACATGTATGTCTTGATGAAGTTGGAAAAACTGGCACATGAAGTGCACATGCAACTGCACAACCAACGAAAAATGTCCTAGAAGAAATTCAAAAAAAGATTGAAAAGCTCACCTTGAATGATTCTTCAAAAGAACACAATGTTGCGTTCGATTCAAAACCAACTTCTTTCAAACATGTTGAATAGGATGGGCCTTGGAGAAAAGTCATGAGAGATGAGTAATGAATTGGTGAAAAATGGACTTGGAAGCTGATTGATCCTCTACTTGGTTGTAAACCTTGGTCACAAGTGGGTCTTTTATGTTAGCAAATGCAAAGAAGAAAGACTACAGAAGGCAAACTGCATTGTTCAAATGACACAGGCAGAGGTTTATTTATTGAGAGGAGCAGTTACATTTAGTTACAACTATTTGTTGGTTATCAACAACTGCTTGGAACCGTACATCTTTATTCTATATAAAGTGCTATATTTTAACACCCCCTCTTAATGACTAAACCAGAAACAAGACAAAGTTTGTCCCAAAATTTTACAAATTTCTTAAAGCCCATATGTTTAGTCATTACATCTATAGACTGTGCCATAAGTTGTACTTTAAAATCAGCAGTCCATGACTGTGTTGTGGTTGTCGAACGAAGGACCGCAAAACAAAAATATGGTCCCATGAACAAAAGATACGGCAAGTGGTCCACTGGTTCTTTGTTATGTGATTCATTGACCAGTGATGAATCACCAATGCCTAAGAGTGTCAGCCCCATCTCCAGAGTGTTGAAATCAGAACCTTGAAGATGTGGATTGAAAAATCTATTCCAGGCTTGTGTAGCCTGCTGGAGTCTGTACAAAGACTCAATTATCTTGCAATCGAAGTCACCTTGATCACGTCCTTGCACCACCATGTACTGCTCATCCAACTTTTTCAAGAAGAGAAATGTGACCATCTGTGCAGTAGGAGTTAGAACCAACTCCACAATAGTAGGAGAAATAACCATCTCCGTCTCAGCAGTGGTCTCCGTCTCAATAGTGGTAGGAGTGAGAATCAACTCCTCATCTATTTGCTCATCTATCCCCCTTTGTTGGGAAAGATCCTTCACAACACAATGAGCAAACTGGTCATGCTCTATTGTCCTTCGAGCAAGGACCTCTGAGTGAGTGGCTGGGCATGCTATCTCACCATGCATCATCAGTGCATTTGGAATAGTGGAGTCTCCGTCCACAACAAATTGTTCTTCAGAATGAGGAAATCCATCCTCCCCAGGGATGTCCGCCTCCCGTACACCTAGTATAGTGGATACTCCCTCCACAATAGGTGCATGTAGGTTGACTGTATCCAAGTCAACAGATTTGTGAGGAATGGCTTCCTCCCAAGGCATTGCAGCCTCCTGCACATCTTGAATGGTGGAGCTGTCCTCCACACGTGCATTCATGTTGATCGCAGCCGGATCAACAAGCTGATACTGACCACCTTCCCCAATACCAAGGGAAATTATCCATCTCTGTTTCACATCAGAGACAACACACTTCTTTCCACAGAAATCCATAGAAATATTGGGATTTTCAGTCAATTGACAAATAGATAGAAGATTCTTTTGTAAAGAAGGTACATATCTAACATTCTGTACCAACAATTTATGAGCATTATTAAATACAATGCATATATCTCCTATCCCTTCTACTGCAAGCGATTCTCCATCAGCTAGTACTACTGATTCAAAACAAATATTTGCAGTAAATGAAACATACCAGTCCCTACGACATGAAAAGTGTGTAGACGCATCAGAGTCAATGATCCAACAACTGGTACCATTGTCATTCGAGCATCATGTCGTAAGACAATAAAGAGCATGCCCGTCATCCGAATCCCGTTCTTCTGCAATTGCTGCCACATGTTCCTCATCATATGGCTTTTTGTTCTGCCGCGAAAGATCATACTTCCGCTTCCGGCAATCCTTCTTTAGGTGCCCAACCTTGTGACAGTAATAGCATGTGACCTTATATCGAGTGGAAGACTCACCGGACTGACGTCTCCACTTTCCCTTTGACTGAGTGACAAGAGCACTCTCTGAATGGTCACAATTAGATTATGCCTGAAGTTGTCTCCGCTCCTTTTGCAACAGGTAGGAACTCACCTTATCAAACGTGAGTGTTTGACTTTCAGCCATTTAATGGAGGGCTTCCACAAATGACTCATATGAAGAAGGTAAGCTGTTCAAAACCAGAGGCACCATATCATCGTCATCCACCTTTTTGTTGATGGAAGTTGGTCTTGGAGGTCTTTCATCCGAAGTAGGTGCTCAGACAACGATCCACCTTGTAACTTTATAGAAAAGAGCATATTTTTCAGGTATAAAACCCGACTCTTTTTTGATGTCTGATATTTACCCTTCAGACTGGCCCACAACGTGCTTGCCACTGTGGCATTCCGCACTTCCGGTATCATATCATCCGACACCGACAACTTGAGAAGCAATAACGCTTCCTTATGACGTTTGTCATAATCCTCGAAGTTCGTCGCTGGTCGACTTTCATCATCCTTGATTATTTTATCACAATCACGAAACTCTGCGACCGTTAAAATCTTATGACTCCAAACATTGAAATTAGTGCGTGTTAATTTGTGTCTCCGACAAAGTCAAGTGTGATATATTTGCCATGTTATTATTCCAAGAGAACGGAAATAATAAAATAGTAGTTTTTTCCCACACTCAATAAAATAATACTTATTTCACCAAGTATTACTTATTCCAACAAGTAATATTAAATTATGCAAATCACCCGACTATAGTTGCTTGTATTAAAATATTATTACTTATTCCTCCAAATTTGATTATTCAATAACAAGGTACCTTTGTTGGAAAAATGAATATTAATTCATTGACTTTTCAGAAGGAAGAATAAAAATGACTCTACCTCTGCGGTCTTTGCCTGCAACAGGATTTGTGACTAGGGTTTCAATGTTCCACGATTTGCTTCTGCCCTGTGACGTCTTTTTCTTCCACAATTTTTGCCAGCCACGATTTTCAAAGCACTCACTTGTCACGTTTTGCTCTCGTTTTGCCTTCTGCGACTCACGTTTTCCTCCAAAACTGGATTTGCGACTGGGCATTGCTAAAATCACGTTCTGCGCTCTTTTTGCCTTCTGCGACTCACATTTTTGTGTAAACCGACTGTATTGCTTCACGTTTTTCGCAAAAAAACGACTGTATTCTTGACTGGTTCGATGGTTCTGATTTGCAACGACTTTTCCTAATGTATTTTCTTCAAATGTATGAGTTTTATTGCCCTCCTGAGCAGACACGATTTCTTGGCCTCGAATGGAGGAATTTCTTCCTTCTTGCCCTAGCGTCTGGTATTTTTCCTCAAATACCTTCACATATTACCAAATTCGTGCCTTGTTAGGGCTTCCTCGAATTTTTAGTTCGTACATCTTGGAGGCTTCCTCGAACTGCAACCTTGGACGCTCTGATACCAATGTTAGCAGATGGAAAGAGAAGAAAGAATACAGAAGGCAAACTGCACTGTTCAAATGACACAGGCAGAGGTTTATACATTGAGAGGAGGAGCAGTTACATTTTGTTACAACTATTTGTTGGTTATCAACAACTGCTTGGAACCGTACATCTTTATTCTATATAAAGTGCTATATTTTAACATTTTGCAACAAACAGAAGGTTGATGGCTTACTTGACAAACATAAAGCAAGGCTTGTCGCAAAGGGCAGTGCTCAAAAGAAAGGAATAGACTACAACGAGACCTTTGCACCTACAACAAAGCGGACTACTATTCAGACTTTGTTGGCTTTGGCAGCACATAACAGATGGAAAATTCTTCAAATGGATGTAAAGACTACATTTCTCAACTCTGATCTAAAAGAAACAATGTACACAACTCAGCCAAAAGGGTTTGCAGTGAACGACCAAGAGCACAAAGTGTGCAAACTTGAAAAATCGTTGTATGGTTTGAAACAAGCCCCAAGTGCATGGTATGAAAAGCTTACTGAGCACCTCCTGAACATGAATTTCAAGCGATGAGTTTGAAGATGCAACTTTTTGTCAAACAGTCGTCAAAACAATTGTATTTCTGGTGGTCGATGCGGATGATCTGCTCATAACAGGGAATAATAAGAAGTATACTGCAAAAATCAAAGTAGTGTTTATGAAAGAGATTGAAACTTTGAAGTGATAGATTTGGGCTATCTTCATTACTATTTGGGTATTGAAGTGCTTTAGAAATCAAAGTACATCTTCATATCTCAACAAAAGCATATTGGTGGTATTGCTGGGGAACTTAGAATCAAACTTGAATTTCAGTATTGTAAAGTTGGTAGCAGCTTATGTATTCATGATGGCCCAGTCGTTGAAAAGCTTAGGTGGATTCCACATGAATCTTGATGAACTCTACATGAAATTTGGGGAAGGACGGCAGTTGTTGGTGCTTAGAGGAATAGAATGTCTTGATAGATGGAGTATATTGGCACACAACCTGCAAAGGGTGGACAATGTTGAGTGCATGCCAAGGTGAGTGTATGAAAGGAGAAATACAAAATTATGTGTTGTGGTTGGTTGATAAGTTTCCTTATCTGTTTAAGATCTACCCCACTGTCTTTTTGTAGACGGGAAAAGAAAATACCAAGTTCAAATTGGAGTTTAAATTAGTCATTATTCCTCTGTACAAGCATTCCAAATTATTCAATTATGAAAAGGGTAAAATTAAAATAGGTTTGAGTTATTTGATATGTGTCATATAGTGCGAAGCAAAATATCCAAATTTATATAAAAATGAAAAAAGAGAGGTTCAAGGCACATGAAATATGTTTTGATCAACAAAATATTTTAAAAGAAAAAAAATGACATATAGAGTTCTTTCAAGGAAACTTGCCTAAAGCAAATAGAACTACATACAAAACTTGGGGGTTTAAGGTCAACTAATGGCTTATAACATTTGGTCAAATGAAAAGAAAGTGAGGATATTGTTTTTTAATTATGGACTACAATGCCAAAGAAGGGTCCTCTTGCTTCGCTAATGACATTAACAAGGGAAAACGATAGTTCCAGCTTTCTTCTATATGTGCAAGAAATTGAATAAGAGGACCAAGAAGACTAGATATTGTGTATTACATTGATTGATTTAAAATTTAATTTCTAGGTAAGGGTGAGGCAAGTGCTTGATTCAAGAAATCTTTCCAGGCTTTCAAGGGCCATTACAAATTCCCTTTGATGTAAAATAATTCAAAATATTCAAGCAATATTTTAGGAGATTTATTTTCGTGACATTTGACTATATTCTCATGCATTGCAAGAGTATGGAGGGACACTTTGGTATCATGTAAGAAATGCATAATAACTCTTATAATACTAGGAGAAAAGATTCAACGTGCAAATGTGGAAACAGTGGTCATGTGTACCTAGGGCATGTTGTACTAAGATTCAAGCTATTCTTGATTTATCCAGTACAAATCTCACACAGTTTATAGAATTTCATGGTCTTTACAACTTCTATAAAAGCCTCTATACTCTCTTATAATTATTTTCTAGAATGCCATGCTCTTTCTTCACACGGCAGTGGTTTTCAGACATTACACTTTTTGCAGGCTGTGTGGACCTACTAGAACCGATTACATCTGCTTACTTGTCACCCATCACGTGTATTAAATAATTTGTAGCCTCAGTCAATATCAACATAAATCTTGGGAGACCCATTAGGCAGTGTACTGTTTGTACTCATTAAAGACCTATCTAGACCTCCAAATACTGTAACTGATACATGGGGACCGCTAGATCTCATTGTACTGTGTCAGGATCTCATGGACAGGCTAATATCAGCAATTTTATAACCTCCTCCAGGAGATCTTTGGCCCTGGATGTTCGTTGTGGACGGAGTAACGTGCAACCTCTTAGGATAGAGTCAAGCTTCTCTCAACCTATCCCAGTCACTTGGGGACGTTATGGTATTCTGCATTAGGTAGTATTCAGTGGTGAATGATTCAACATACTCTTCTGCATCTGCAACACTTATGAGTAGTGCCATTTGGTGAATTCACTTTTATTTTTTAAATTTCTATTTGTAGCTGCGTCTTTCCTATTATGAAGGACATGTTTAGGCACTCCTTTACTTATGGTGTCTTAGCTGGTTGTGCTTTACTGTCCTATTGGCTGAATATACTTTCCTCGAGTTGAACAAAAGTGTGCCTCACAAGACCGGAAAAGTTTGTGCTGGTTTTTTTAATTTGTGGCAACTACGCCTTTGTGAACTTGTGCCGACCTTTAGGTGTGATTTTTAAATTATCCTCTTTGGAGAGTTGTAGATGAAGAAGGTCATTTTCTTTTCTCGGTATCATATTACGATTCAATTTAAGGGTTTTTGAAAAAATTTTAGTTGGCAATATTCTGATTTACAATCTGACATAAACTTGCATATTCCATTTCTCTCATTCTAAAATGTATTTCTTAAATTTCAACTGAAAATAAACTCTAGCATGTGATTTCATCTCTAGTATTGATCAGGAATTTATTTTGCATATAATATCCACATTTTTTCGAGGAATCTTAATGAGAAATTTTGTTATGGTTGGATTTTTCTCAGGCTTCTGATGGTAAAGATAACTTTATTTTCGTTACAAACTTAGCTCCTTGTGTGGGAGTCAGAATTCATCTATGGCCTGAGAAAAGCAAATTGCCTTTGAGAGAGAAGGTCCCTGCAATCAAACGGGTAGTGGAGGTAACATCCAAGATGTTAAATATTCCAGCTGGGCCGGCACCAAGGCAGGTAATGTGGGTGGTTGATTATGGCTAGCATTTATCTTTTCTTCTAATGCGTAGATGCTTGTTTACAAATAACTTGAGGAAATCATATTTCAAAGGAAAAATTCCATGTTTGCTAGTTATTTTGCTTTGATAATATTCTAAGATGAGAGTTTGCACTTCTTTTATCCCTCTCACAGACACCTGCGCTTGCACATACACACACAACATCTTTATGTATGTGCATATATATCTGTAGATATTTTGTGTGTGTGTGTGTGTGTGTGTGTGTGTAGCATTTGACGGATACATATTTAGGTTAGTTAAAAATTGCTCATGATTTCAGATTGAACCTGGAAGCCAAACAGAACAGGCTCCTCCTTCAGCTGTCCTTTGTCTTGGTCCAGATGAGCTGCAAGGTTTTCGCTTCTTGACAATATCTGTTGCACCTCGTCCGGTATGGCATTTTCTCAACCCTCATAAATTGCGAATATATCCTTATGTGTGATACCAAGTGAAACATATATGTTTATGTCTACCATTTAGTTATCATCACTTTTATTTTATTATTAATATGCTTCCATCAGGGTTGGTTATACTGAAAGTGAAGAATAGATTTGATTTTCACTTGGTCTGAAATTAAAATATATATTACGCTCGAGAATTAAGTTCAATACCAATGGTGTCATAGCATGTTTCATTATTAATATAAATTTTTGATTGAGGTGTTTGAGGGAATTTAAGTAGTTTGAAATATCCCCTTTCTGGATTTATTTTATATTCAAGATTTCCAACCAAATTTTTCACAAATAAAAATCTGATTTTATGACGGCAGTATATAGAAAAAATATGACAGCAAAGTACAGTTAAGGCAGTGTTCTCCTCTCAAAATTTCACCTCCTTTGAAAGTTAAAAAATTGAAAATTTTGATTTGGCACCTTTTTTTGATGTTCTGGTAAAGGGAGAAGTTGAAAAGTTTGGAAAATTCTGCATTTTTGAGTCATTTGTGTGATTTGCGGGTCTGTCGGACATTTTTGTCCCGCGTGTCCCAAGTTCATTAGGGCTCTCTGTTCGCCGATCGGCCGCTTTCTCTGAAATTTGTTAACTTGCGGGCCCGTCGGAACTTTTTGTTTCAACTATCCCAAGTTCGCCCCCGCGGTGGCCGCATCGCGCACTTCGTGTACTTTGGTCCCTCATGTCCTGAAAGCATTTGTGCATTATGTCCCCGCATCACCCCGCATCGGCCACATCGGCCAAAGTGCGCTTTCGCGTCCCACGTGTCCCAAATGTACCAAAGACCATCCGGGCTGATTTTTCCCCGCTCTTCCTGATGCTTGCCTTTTGAGTTGGTGGATATGAATTTAATGCGCATTTATAAACCTCTCTCTCCTAAACGACTATTTAATAGATTGCCCTTCTACGCATTTTTGCATACTGCTTTCTCATTGTCATTTGCTCATACTCTTGCACTTGAAATCCCCTGCTCGCGTCCCCATTTCCCCTGCATTTTTCATCGCGGATTCAAGCTGTGAATTTGCTTTTCCAAGTACTGTCAAGATGAAGATTAAATTTCAAGGCCAGGAGCAGGTTTCCCCGCTCGAGTATGCCGTTCCCGATATTGGGGACAGTGAAGTTCGTCACCTGGACTTTGCCAAATTTTGGACCAGGTTGATAGACCCGAACCCCTCTCTAATGGCACAAATGATTAATGATAGCGGCTTGGCATTTGCTGCTGGTTTTCCTATCTCGGTGCAATGTGTAGACACGGTACTTGCCTGCGGGGCTCACTTCAACCCCGGCTTGAGCGAATTAACAAATGTACATGGGGAGCTCATCACCAAGCTTGACGCTGCCGCCATTACCGCTGACCCTAAGAATCCCAGAAATGGATAATTTTGTGGTGATCTCCCAAAATCAAGCACAGGCACTCTTTGACCAAGACAGTGAAAAATACAAGGCAAGAGTGGCAAAGTCATGGCTAAAAAACCCTAAGAAAGGGGCATCCCGTCTATCTAAAGCTCTGTTTAGGTCTGATTTCAATGAGGAGCTATCAGACTTCATAATCCTGTTAGCTCGGGTCATGGGCTTGCCTTCTACTAACGAGTTCCACTTCTAGATGTGCCCACTTATCAACATAGTGTGTGAAGGTACCCAGAACATCAACTGGGCAGAGATTATCTGCATGAACTTGACAGAGCAGCTGTCCCATGTACAACAAACAAAGAAGTTCTACATGACTTCCTACCTGATGTATACCCTTGCAGCTTCCAGACATAGTGGTTTGGCTTCACCTACATTGATGCTCAGAAAGATGATCCCATATATGATTACTGCCCTCAGTTCACCCTGAACACTAGCAATCATAATTTCAGGAGGGTGAATGATGCTTTCACCATGTACATTGTAAGGCTTCTAGAAAGTGACACTGCTAGGAGATTCTCAGATGAAGCCATGAGCCTGATAGTGAAGTACGGAGCCTACTTCATTCAGTTCAGAAGGTTCTCTTATATCAGGCTAGCAGGTTATGAGAGCACCCCTCTCAAGCTCCCCATGTTCTGTAATGATAAGATGGCCCTGATTGAGGTGTGCAGGCAATTAGACAAATTGCACAGAACTTGTAGAGACAAGAAAATCACTGGTCTACACTTCCCCATATCTTTGGGGAACTACACATGCAAGATGGCTCTGGATGCCCAAAACATAGAGAGAGCCCTAGCTTCCATCATTGTCCATTTCTTCAGGCCCAAAACCTGTTTCGACTTGAAGAAATTCATTGAGCAAAATCTCAGAATCAATTACCATCATAGGGCAGACACTGAGGATTATTGGGTTGACTGCACAGATGATTTTGAGGCAAGAAGGAGACATTATGGCAGGTTTCCCCTCCAGCTAATACAAGAGCTTAACTTGTATCAAATTCCTGAAGGACTTCAGGATGACAACACAGACCTATTGTCATATGAGTATGAAACTGTGATCAAGCATACTCCCATAGAGGACATGGATTGGTTTAAAAAAGAAAAAGATGATTTGGCTGAGATTCTAGCCCCTGTCCTAGTAAGAACCAAAGTTTGGGTTGATAGAAAGATTCGTGAGCTAAGGAAGAATGCAGGAGAATCCTCTTCCAAAGACACCTCGATGCCGAGGAAGGAGGCACAAACACCCAGTTCAGAGGTTCCTGTACAGACTCCTCCTGCCTCATCAAGTAAGGACTTTGAATCCTCCACTCCTTCCTCCTCCACTCAAGTCTATCAAAAGAAGGTGAAGGAGGTTAAGAAGGAGCCCATTGAAGAAGATCCTCTGCCAAAGCATTCAGAACTTCCTTCTGGGCTAGAGAACATCATTGTTCTCAGTGAGAGTGAAGATAATGAAATACCAATTCCTGCAGATGCTTCAGAAACCCCAATGGATACAGAGAAAGAAATTCAAAGCACTGAGCTTCCAAGCACCATTGGCTCCTCTGTTCCAGAAGCCTCAGCTGCCCCACTCACATCTCAACTGGAGGCAACAGTGGTACATACTCTGAGTGCCATGAGTTCCCTTTCTCTTGGTCCTCTTCCCCCCCCTTCTTCTTCCTCCTCCTCTTTTACATGGGTGCAGCCTTTTGTTGATAGTAGGAAGAGGAAGTCTTCTTCTCGGTTGACAAGACCCAACTTTGATGTTGTGGCGGCCTTGTTGGGCACTACTCCTTCTGCTCCTACCAAGAAAGCCAGGACCACTTCAAGAATAGTATCTGATGCCCAAGGTCAGCAATTCCTTGAGATAGCTAAGCCCAAGGTTGATAAGCCAGAGCAGGATTTGCAGACCTCTGATCTGGAACTTTCAAGGATCTTAATGGGAGAGTCTACCCCTGAAGGTGAAATACACAACCTTCAAGAAACAGTCACCAGGGTCATTGGGAGGGTAGAAAAAGGGTAGCAGACTATAGACCAGCTGGAGGAGTAGGCTCAAGTACTTTCTAGTTTCATCAAGTCATTGCTATCTAAAGATAAGGTTCTAGACCCTACCCGACTGACTGTGCTTCCACCACCTGTGATCCTCAGTCAAGATGAAGTCCAGAGCATCAAGGATATACACAGGTACTCCATCTATGGGAGGGCTATGGAGGCCATGGTGGATGACATGCTTGTTGCAGGGTTGAATTTCATTGGTGAAGCCTTCAAGCTCAACGAGAAGGTAAATAATCTACAACAGAAGCTCTCCTCCACAATTGGAAATATGGATAAAGAGCTCAAACTTTGGAGCAGTTGCATAGTAGACCTTCGCCTCATGGGGCAGACTGATGAAAATCATTTTGATGGCAAGCAAGGTCTTTGATGATGTGAAAGATAATTTGTCAAAGTCATGGGTATTCAGCGTGGAGTGGAAAATCAAAGTGCTAGAGGAGGCTTTCGGAGAATTAAGGAATAGCTGGCAGAAGGGAGAAGCTTTCAAGACTTTGGTGATAGCTGCTTTCAAGGATATTCACTGCCACCTCCACGATGAGACCTCAGGTGTACCTTTCTCCCTGTAGGAAATTAAAGCTCAATTCAGAGCTTTTGTCAAAGAAATTTGTTCAAAGAG
Organism: Taxus chinensis; assembly: GCA_019776745.2. Taxonomy (NCBI): domain Eukaryota; kingdom Viridiplantae; phylum Streptophyta; class Pinopsida; order Cupressales; family Taxaceae; genus Taxus; species Taxus chinensis. The sequence continues at coordinate 543,304,010 of CM034146.1, forward strand.
GACTCCATCACTAAAGATAAGATAAAGGAAATCTGCTCCCTCCAATCTGCCATTGAAGAAGCGAATAAGGAGTATCATACGCACACTGAGTTCGACAAGGAGATGGAGAAATGTCTGGGATCTTGGACCCAGGCTACTACCAACACATCAGTTCCACGTGGCAGAGACATAGCAGAGGCCTTGAAAAGGTTTAGACAGCGGATCCTCAAGTCAGTGGGCCCTTCCCAATCATGAGCACTTGTCTTCCCCTCCTGGCTTCTCTCTTCCCTTCTTTTTCTCAATTCGACTTCTTGTAATTAGTTGGGGTTTTGTGTTAAGCATCCCTTTAACTAAACATTTTAGTTAAAAGAAGTAGTTACCAAGTGTAACTGATTTGTAAAATTATATAATGGTCTCTCTCCGCCATTTTGAGGGGGCTGGAACTTGGTTTATTTTTGAAAGTGTAAAGAGTAGCAAAGTAATCAATACAAAAGGATTTTCTTTCTTTGTCCATCTGATCCTGTTATTCTTTGCTATCCGTTGAATACTGTTGAATCATTTGTCTGCATTATGTCAAGAAGCTTTGTATTCTTGTGGATGTTATTTCTGGAACTTTGTGTCTTTGCAATAGCATCGTATTGATTCAAATACAAATGGTTCTATTCCAAACAATCTTATTCTGGCATGCATAAGGAATTATTTTGTTATCTATAGTTCTGGAGAATGCCTTTCTGCTCATTTCCACTACTTCATTCCTCTGTACTTTTGTATTGATGATCCATTTTATTTTAAAACACTTTCATGGTATCCAAGTTCCACATTGAAACTATGCATTGTATATATGTAAATAGGTTTTGTTTTTGAATAAGGGAACCTCTCCCATTAAAGAGGAGGGACTTCTTGTCCCCTGACTGTTGTTCTCAACAAAGTCCTTTTTGACGGCTAACAAGCAACAAGGTATAAAAATCAGAAAATAACCAATATCTTCACTTTTATTGCAATTAAACTAACATGCAGCAATATGCAAGCAACATGCACATCAACATGCAATGACAAGAAGTTCCACTGATAAAATAATTGATCTCTCTTACTGAATATGGCTGTCTTATCTTTTTGGACTTGAAACTGGATCAACAAGCCTCTGAAACTCTGAATCTGACAACCTGATCTGAATAAACTCCACAATAGCAAATCAGATCTGAAAACCCTTGATTTTTCTCCACAAAAGCCCCAAAAATCTTCCAAAACCCTTCACTGAAACCCTCCAAAAATATCTCTGAAGAACAGCCATGATTTCAGCTCCGAAAATGACAAACTAGGGTGGATCTTTCACCATCGAAGAGTGCCCTACTAGCTAGGGATGGATCTCTCACCACCGAAGCTAGGGTTCCCGTGAGATCTTACTCCACAAGATGGATATTTGCGAACAGCAGTTGCACATGAAAGAAAATATAAGTGTATGCATGAATGATCTTCCTTTCACCCCTCTTCTCCTTTTATAACTTTTCCCATGCCAAGGAACCCTAAAAAGCCCAAGTCGCATTTTCCCCTAGGGAAGACCAAAATAATAAAGTAACTTAAAGTTACTTTTTTCCTTTTCAAGTCGCCATGGTCCAAAAAGGTGACCCCAACGCAAAATTAGAACATTAGGAGTTAAGTGGCCCCTTCCAACGATAAAACATAACATCTAGTCCCTTCGAAAGCACTTTATAACCTTGTCAATGGAAAATTATAACTGGACTAGATATTCATACCCAATAGCTCATAGCATCCGTATCCCCTTGGGCATGACTAGGGTTAGGACCCGTATTGGCCCTTAGGCCTGTGGCGAGGGAAAGGGGACATTACAGTCCTCCCTTCCCAAAATTTCCTTGTCCCCAAGCAAATGCAAATTAGGATGCTGTAGAATCTGCTCTCCTTCCCAAGTAGCATCCTCAAGAGGCAAACCCTTCCATCGTACCAAGTATTCTGTAATATCTCTGCTCCTGAGCTTCCTTTGTCTGACCTCAATAATAGAGTCTGGTTTTAAAACTAGCTTCCCCTCCTCGTCCAATGGTGGCAACTCTGTAGAAGGTACAATATGTTGTCCTAGTGCCTTCTTAAGGCATGACACATGGAAGACATTATGTATCTTACTGTGCTCTGGAAGATCCAACTCATATGCAACTGCACCCACTCGCCGGACTACCCTGTATGGACCATAAAACCATGGTTTCAGCTTTTCTGCACCCTTCTGCTTGAGTGACGACTGCTTGTATGGCTGCAGACGTAGGAACACCAAATCTCCTACCTCGAAGGACCTCTCTATCCTGTGCCGATCCGCATAAACCTTCTGCTGATTCTGCGCCTTTTGGATGTTCTCCTTAAGAGCTCGCAGGATATCCTAGTTCTCCTGTAACCAATCTCGAGATTTGGGAGCCCGACTATCTGTTAATACCAAATCTGCAAATGACATGGCATCGTATCCATACAAAGCTCTAAAAGGAGTTATGTCGATGCTCATTTGATATGTGGTATTGTAGCAATACTCACCCATATGCAACCATCTGATCCATGCCTGCTGATGTCCGGTCACATAACTCCGCAAATAGCCCTGTATCCATTTGTTAACAATTTCCGTTTGCCCGTCAATTTGAGGGTGGTAGCTCGTGCTGGGAGTCAACTCAGTACCGACAAGTCTGAATATCTCCTGCCAAAAGGTGCTCATGAAGATCTTATCCCTGTCACTGATAACATTTTTAGGCAAACCATGAAGCCTAAAAATCCCTGTATAAAATACCTGAGCCACGTCAGCTGCCTCATGCTTCTTAGGTAGAGAAAAGAAATGCGCATACTTGGTCAATCGATTAACTACCACATAAATGCAATTGTGCCCATACACCATAGGGAGTCCTGTGATGAAATCCATCGATATGCTCTCCCACTTCTGCTTAGGGATGGGAAGAGGCTGGAGTAACCCTGCAGGAAAAGAATGCTCCGATTTGGTTTGCTGGCAAACCATACACTCTCTGACGTGATTAAGGACATCGTCCTTCATCCCCTTCCAAGTGAATCTCTCTCTGATGTACCTATATGTTTTGAAATATCCGGGATGTCCAGCTAATGGCGTATCATGTACTGCACGAAGGATCTTGTCCTTCATCTTAGACCTTGGTACAAGGAAAATCCGATCCTTGTAGAAAATGAGATCATCTACCACCCTGTATCGGTCATCCTTGATAATACCATCCATGATCTCGCATGCAAATTGATTCTTGGAGTACTCAACAAGTATGTGAGCCCTCCAATTTGCTGAAATCTCAGACATAGAACTCAGCATAGTAGTAAGGTAAGGCCTCCTAGATAAAGCATGAACAACAACAATATTCTTACCTCTAGTGTATTCTATGTCAAAGTCATACGTTTGTACCTTGTTCACCCATCTCTGTTGGCGGTCGTTGAGATCCTTCCGCCCCCAAAAGAACCTCAAATTATTGTGATCTGTACGTACCACAAATTTGCTGCCCACAAGGTACTATCTGAATTTGGCCAAGGCATACATGATGGCCAACATCTCCTTGTCCTAAATTGAATACCCTCTCTCCACTGGGCTCAATTTTCGACTCCCATAAGCAATGGGATGCCTATCCTGCATAAGTACCGATCCAACCCCCTCACCTGATGCATCACACTCTAGGACAAATGGCTGAGAAAAATATGGTAATGCGAGGACGGGACATGAACTCATCACCTCCTTAAGATGATAAAAAATCTGCTGTGTTGCTTCTGACCAAGCGAAAGCTCCCTTCTTTGTCAGAACTGTCAATGGGCAATCAACCGTGAGAAGTTCTTCACGAACCTCCTGTAATAGGTGCACAGTCCCAAGAATCCCCTCAGATGTGTCAATGTCCTGGGTGGCGACCAATCCAAAATTGCCTGTATTTTCTCTCTGTCCACCTTTACTTCCTCTCCACCAATCACATATCCCAAATATAACAACTCTGTCATGCCAAACTCACATTTAGAAGCTTTTGCATATAGCAAATTAGCTTCTAATATTCCCAAAATCTCATCAAGGTGGCAGATATGGCCCTCCCAAGTCCTGCTGTAGACCAATATATCATCAAAGAAAACCAATACAAAATTCCGCAAATGGCGGTTGAACACGTGGTTCATGCAAGACTGGAATGTAGCTGGTGCATTAGACAGTCCGAATGGCATCACTAGAAACTCAAAATGTCCATAATGGCATTTGAAAGCGGTCTTATGCACATCGTGCTCCCTAACCTTGATTTGGTGATATCCAGATCGCAAATCTATTTTAGAAAAATAGATTGCCCCTTGTAGCTCATCTAACAGCTCATCAATACGTGGCACTGGATATTTGTTCTTGATTGTCTTCTTGTTCAATGTCCGGTAGTCGATGCACATCCGCATGGTCCCATCCTTCTTCTTCACCAATACCACTGAAGAAGCAAAAGGACTAGAACTCGGCCTAATGTGTCCCATGTCAATAAGCTCATGGATAGTCCTCTCAATCTCATCCTTAAACCGTTTGGGGTGATGGTAAGGAGTAGTAACTACTGGTCTAGTGTCCTCAAGCTCAATCACATGCTCAAATCCCCTATTTGGAGGTACACTAGGTGGTATGTCACTAAAAACTGCACTGTGCTATCCAATAGCCCCTGTATATCCACATGATACTCTGGCTGTCCATCCTTTGATTTCTTGGTAGAAGCCAAGCACTGTACTGCCCAATCAACCCCATTGTGCCTCTCAATCCTCTTTGCTGAAACAACCCTGGGTGCATCTGAAGATAAACCCCTCAAGGTTACATTCTTCCCCTCGGACTTGAACTTGAGTTCCATCATCTGAAAGTTAGCCCGAAATTCTCCAAGAGAATGGAGCCACTGTACACCGAGCACAAGGTTGGTCCCTCCAATACGAACCACATAGAAGTCATCAGTAACTGTATGGTTACCCATGGTGATACTCAACTGCGGAACTCGCTGCATGCATCTCATGGACTCACCATTGGCTACCACTACATTGAAGCCCTCAAAATCTTCAGCCTGTAATCCCCGCTTCTCTACCAAAGATGCATCAATGAAGTTGTGGGTTGCCCCACTATCAATGAGTACTACTACTCTCTGACCCTGTAATACCCCCCAGACCCTGAATGTCTTGTACCTCGGGGTACTTGACAAGGTAGCAATAGTCTCATGGGGAAAAGTCTCCTCTTGTTCAACCCCTGCACTATCCAATGTCTCTCCATCTTCATCCTCCAACTCTTGAGCGTCCCGCTCCTCCTCGCTCTCACTCTCCTCGAAGACCTTTATGAATTGGGCCTTCCTTTTTCCTCTACAATCATGTCCTGGAACCCATGGTGTGTGGCAATCGGAACATAGTTTCTTTCGCCTCAACTCATCTCAGTCTTCTCGGGAAATGAATGGCTTCTTAGCCACCTTCTGCCTCGATGGAGGCTCCCTCTACTGAAGTTCGTCTGATCCAGATGGAGGTTTTCTTTGCTGAACGCGAGGTGGAACCCTCGACTTTGGAGTGGATAACTCCAAGTCTCGAGATCTCCTAATAGCCTCATGCAAAGAAGAAGGCTCAAATGCCTTCACAAACACCCTGCTAAGGCGTCCGTCAACCCTGCCATGAAGAGTGAAGTCAACCTCATCTTCTGAAACATCAGATACCATAACTGATAACCTCTGAAAATCTGCAATGTACTGATCTAGAGAACCTGTCCGCCTTAAGTGAGTCAACTCCCTGAAGTGCCTATCTGGGTCCCTCCTATCGAACCTGCTCATCAACCTCTGTGTAAAATCTGCATAGGTAGTGATATGCATGTGCCCCTGTGTGATCAATCCATGATGCCACCAGTCATGAGCATCGCCCTCGAGGTGTAGGATAACAAACTTAATTGCGTATTCTTCCGCGCATGGAATTCAAGTCGAAGTAAGTCTTCAACTTCTGAATCCAAGATTGTGGCAGTACACTTCTTAGAGCCATTGAAGTGTGGAATAGAGATTTGTCCCAATCTCCTCTGAAACTCAGGTAACTATGGCTGGTAATCTCTCCTAGGCTTGCTACCAATCTTCATTTTGCAATATTCCTGAAATGGCCGTGTTGTCCCGGAAACCCTCGCTCAAAGTCCGGTACTTCTCCCCAGCAAGATTCTTCATCCACAATGTCTGCGGGCTGTTGTGTCTGCGAAACTTCCAGATCCTTTAAGAATGAAGGCTTGTGGAGTCCCAATGGCCTGGTAGAAGCATGAGGGGACCCTTGTCCCGAATGTCGACCTCTCACTTGTATTACCATGTTGACCCATATTGCTGGCCTCTCCTTTCTCCCGCATGAGTCTCAATTCTTCCCTGTGCTAACCTCTCAGTAAGCTGGCTCAAATAGAGGTTGGTAGTCTCATGCTGCTTCACCATATTGGTGAACAACTGTCTCATCAGATCTACTCCCATCTCTTCACTGTCTCTGTCTCTGTCTCCCATCCTTTCAACCCTAACAGGGTGGAGGAACAACTGCTCTAATACCACTGAAGTATCCCTTGTTGGGATCTTACCAAAAAAATTGACAACACAGAAATTTGCAGCAAATACTAAATCTGATTTTTGCAGATTTTACACAGAAAAACAGCTAGGGCAGCGAACAGATAAAATGTGAATACTCTTGAAAAAATACTTGTCCAAAATACTTCAAATTTCAACTGAACAAGATAATAATATGTAGAACACAATAATAAATGTTTTTGTAATTTTTATAACATAGGAAACTGCCAAGAAATTTTTTATACACTGCATGCCTAGAATAGCCGGATAGAACTTCCAGAAAATTCATTTCTTTTCGAATACCCAAATGCAATAAAGCTGAAACTTCTGGAAATAACTCCATATGATAAAATAGTAGGAAAAAACTCTCCAACCTTCAGATCTGGAAAAAGGACTGTTGGAAACCCTAGAATTTTAGGGCCTGCAAATTCTCCAAACAAGTCGCCCCTGCTTAGGAAAACTGGCTGAAACCCTGTACCAACCCTGTCGTTTCGTGGAATGCCGAATCCTTCCTATGGCTGGGCCTTAGGTCTGCATCTGGATCAAACCAGCCGAAGAGTGCTCCACCTAGCTACTCCCCAAAAATCTTTCAAACCGAATAATTCTCCCGAAACTGCCCTGCTGGAAAATACCTCTGAAGAACAGCCCTGATTTCAGCTCCAAAAGATGACAAACTAGGGTGGATCTTTCACCACCGAAGAGTGCCCTACTAGCTAGGGATGGATCTCTCACCACCGAAGCTAGGGTTCCCGTGGGATCTTACTCCACAAGCTGGATATTTGCAAACAGCAGTTGCACATAAAAGAAAATATAAGTGTATGCATGAATGATCTTCTTTTCACCCCTCTTCTCCTTTTATAACCTTTTCCCATGCCAAGCCCAAACCCTAAATAGCCCAAGTCGCATTTTCCCTTAGGTGAAGACCCACTTAATAAAGTAACTTAAAGTCACTTTTTCCCTTTCAAGGCGCCTTGGTCCAAAAAGGTGACCCCCAACGCAAACATTAAATGCCAAACAGTGTCCACTTAAGTGATCCAATGACAAGGTAGTTAAGTGGCCCCTTCCAACGATAGAAACATAACATCTAGTCCCTAATCAACAATGCTTGTCCACTTTATAAACCTGTCAACGGAAAATTATAACAACTGGAATAGACCATTCATACCCAATAGCTCACAACAGTCCGTAACCCCTTGGGAATGACTAGGGTTACAAAGACCCGTACTGGCCTTGTTCAGGCCTGTAGGCGAGGGAACTTGGGGACATTACAATGCAAAGCAAAGGATATCATGGAAGAATTAAAAGGGCATAGAAAAAATCGTAATTACTCATCAAATGCCACCAGCACGAGCAGCATATGATGGCAAAACCCCACCCCAATGTAGATGGTGCAGATTCCACTGGGACTATATCAAGTAGCACAACCATACCACCTCCAATGAGACACATTACAACATAGGAATGGCTGGTGGTATTCATGGACAATACCTAGAGGGAGGATATAGAGGAGGTTACCACAATATGATATAAAGGAACCTATGGAGGCGGACTTCTGCGGTAGGAGGAGCCTTATTCAAAGTGGATACCACTGGCTGGAAAAGGTTATAGCCAAGATAGACGCACTACCTACTCGGTGCTTTACTGTAGGAAACCTAGGGGCATTGTAAGCATTATCTCAAAAAACCAAAGGGTGTAATGAGGAGTTTGTAAAGAATGCTATGGATAAACAATAAATCATTTAGATTGTCAGCTGACAATATAATAGCATATGAATCAAGGCACCAAAACAAATAGAACTCACAATAATTCATTGCCACCTTCAGGGGCCATCAACATCTTTCTAGTTAGTACCGTGAAATACATACATCATCCATGAAATACATAAACCAAACCACCATTCCCCTTCGGACTTTAGAAAGTTGAAAAAACATAGCAAAATATTTTAAAATGTCAAAAAGTGGGGCACTGTGAATGCCATCCAAGGTAGATGATCGAAGAGAACTACCCCACCTGGTTACACATTGAAAAATTGTCTTTGCCCCAAATTAGGAAGTTATTGAGAATTCACAATTGACGGGTAACATATCTCAAGAAAAGGAACTAAAATATGGAAATGATAAAATAGAAGCGTGCCACTCGTTAAATGTCCTTTTTAGGCGGTGATGGGAAGCACCCAAATTAAGAGACTTTTTGAAGGATCAATTGTGGGAAAAAGTAGTAAGATGGGAGCCACAACACAGAATAGGGAGTTGGGGAGAGTGCCATATTTTGGAGAAGATGGCTGAGATAAGATTAAAGAAAATAGTTAGGATGGTAGAACAATTTTGTAAGTATTGGAACAAGAAAGAGAGAAATGAAGGTACATGCTAGGTAGTATGGCAATACCAGCTTGAGGTGGCCAAAGAAAGAAAAATCTAATCAGGAACATCCAAGAAATTTTAGAGAAAAGCCATCTAGGTACATTAAAAGATACCAATGAAGAGAAAATTAGAGATGGGTTGTTAGATTTATGTGATGAAGATTCATAATTCAATTTCTTACGTGTAATGTCCCCATTTTTTAAGACCCTTAGCATGAAATATTTCCCTGATATCCATTTGGAATGTTGCAAGAGGAAAATTTATATTACAATAATTAAATATTATTTCCTGGAGAGTGTTTTAATCATTTGTTATTATAAAGCAATAATTTTTTATTTATTTAGAAATTGATGTAATATATTTGCAAATACATTAATTCCCACAATGCAAATTAAACAGGGGAATTAATTCAACAAGTTTTAGGTGGGCTTTTAAATGAAAGAAACCCTTAAAAAAGGGGAAGCCACACCTAGGAAGGATAAACTATTTTTGGGAAGAAATCTTCCAATTTAAATTTCAAATAGACACTCATGGATTAGTTCAAAGGATCCTCTTAAACTATGTTTTAAGTCACATCATATTATTCCCTGCCTTCGGATTTTGATCTTGATTTATAAAAAGAGCAGCTCCCTGATTCATTATGCTGGACTATGGTTGAATTAATCTTTTGATTTTCACTCCATGCTTGGAGTTGGGATGCATGCCTATTAATGTTCTCTCTCTCTTGCGTGGGAGTTATTGTGCTGGTGATGATGGATTCAATTGAAGTATTTTCATGAGATTTGCAAATCTAGCTTGTTGGTCGATGTCCTTTCTAGCTATTGGCAACTTGTCTAGAACATGGGTTCATTTATCTTAAGCAAAAATCTAGCATTTTTGTTCAAGGATGGCATGTTTGTGGTAGTTTGTGACTGTTATTATTGCTGCAATTTATTAGAGGCTAAATCATTAACTTGGTTTGGGGCATTGATCTATCATGTTTTGAGGTTGTTTATGCTAGATCTATTATTCAGCAATTATTTAAAATTGATTTCTTTTAATTTCATGGAAGGGTTGTATATATTAGGGATCAAGGCGCTTAACCACGGAAAGATGTGTTTGCAGATAGTTGAATTCTGAAATTAATTCATAAATTTATTACTAGGTTCTGACGTTGGAGGTAGATTTTGGTGGGCTGTTTTGGAGGATTTTCAGTGATCAGAATCGCTATTTCAGATTGTTAGTTCTTTGGACCAAGTGCATAATTTTATCATGTCACAAGTTATTTCATTCAAATCGGATAAAGATTGTGGGAGTTATTAATTTTCAAAATTTACAATCCCTTTTCAGCAGTATAAATTTATCTTTTCTACTTCTACAAAGTTTATTGGTTAAAGGATTTGTAAATTCTAAGCTAGATAGCCCATTTGAACCCTTCCATTTGTAGCTCAGATCCAACCCTATCTGGGTTAATATTGAACTCATAACGTTGGGGAGTTGAAGTGAACCTAGAAGGGTTTCTCTTCTCCAGTTCGCTTCTCTTGCAAGTAGATTAATAATAATTAATTAATATCCCAAAGGGGGATATTACACTTACCTTAAGACACATCTTTAAACGATAGGGAAGACCGAAACATCCAATTGGCTAATTATGACATTGCTCCCACACCCCCAATTGGACCTTTTTAGCAAATGTCGAAGTTGATTTTCACAAGCACATCTATGAGAATCACCCATCTTAGTCCTATATCAATTGCCCCAGTGAATAATTTGTCTGCCAAATTGCAATGGTGTCTTGGACTCTAGAGGAGGAAGAAATGACCCTGAAAAGTCAACACCCTGCTAGCACACCCACCGTCAAAAATTCTAAATGGTTTCAAGACCTTGTCAAAGAAGTTCTAAAACAACCGCAAGATTGTTTTTAGAAATTACGATATTGTCCAAAGGGTTTGGATTTTCATCTTTCAATTGGAAAAAGCCATAGTTACTAAGAGACGGAACGAGATACAATTATACCTGTGCACAACTCAGATAGGTGCGGGCTTCTTGCACACACTCCTTGTAAAACAATAGATGGGTACTACTGAGATGGCATATATATATATATATTATATATATGCATATATATATATATAATTTTGAGACGCTAATGAATATTTTGGGAAAAAGTGAGAATTTCCTTAAGCAATTAGAAAACAAAAATACTGTCTACAAAATTATCAATAAAAATTTGTGCTCAGTTGAGCTTTTTGTAATCCTCATTGAATAGAATTTAATAAAATAATGATTAAATATTATTATTTTAAATTTATTAGATTTGACATCTAATTAAAAAAATTAAAATTGTAAACATAAGGTTTGTAAATTTAACCTAAAGTGGTTATCCATAACCTACACAAACTAGATATTAAAATCGAATATCATTAAGAGAGAGGATACTCTACAGATAGTACATCCATACGTACACTTTGGTAAATCCTCAGGGGGGTTTTCGTCCCAAGATGGCCTTTTACGCTGGATTAGCATTTTTGTACCAACTGAGGGACGATCTCATTACTTGTCCTCGGTACACCTTCAGCATTGGTTACATGCCCTTTGTAATGTCCCCCTTAACCAGTTCAAAGTTGGATCTCATTGACTTACATTGTGAGACATATCACCACCTCGACCATTCAGTGGACAGGACTTTCCAGTTGTGTAACCTCTAAGAGGAGGAAGCGGGGGTGGTCTCACCAGGGCGCTTAACGCCTCTCTCCAATCGGTAACATGTGAAGAAAAGTGATCCGTTGGATGGAATCTTAAAATCTAGGATGCGGCTGAAAAGTGTGCATTCGAAGCTTCAAAGTTTCCTGTAAATAGAGAGCGAGACACCTCTGATCCTAATACCTAAAGAAAATTCATAAAACCTTGGATCGTTCATGGAATAAACAGTGAAACCTCCCTCTGATCTCATAGTAGATGGAAGTATCGGAAGATGATTACGATGTTCCTCTGTCTCAATAGGCTAATAGGAGGGAGCAAAGCTGGCAGAGTCCTCTCAAAGAGTATCCTTTCCTTTAAACTGGTTAAGGCACAACGACCCGACTCCTGTGGGAGCCGTATCCTTGAACTGGCCCAGGGATATGCGAGACGAAGGTGATTTTGGATAATATGAATGCAAGAACCAACCATTGGATTGACCTCTTTAGTTATCATTGGCAGGTTAGAGTCAATCTCATTAAATAGGTCCTTTAGGAGCTCCCTATATACATCTTTTGTGGCCACCATCACAACACAAAAATTAATCTCAAAGGAAATGGATGAAACACAGTAAAATCTTAAGTATATTGAATGTTTTGAACATTGATCGTACTATATTTTTCAAGTTTTGTATTTCTTATGTACTAGAAAATGAGTAAAATGAGTGTGTGTGTGTGTGTGTGTGTGTGTACAGACGTATATCGTACCCAAGGGTTTTTTAAAATTGACATATCTGTGTATCGAACCCTTATCCTGGCAACCCGTATCCGTACCCGTATCCTGGCAACATAGATTTGGTCCACTGCATATGCAATATTTGTTGTTAATCACAACTTTTAATTGTCTAGTTCTTTTATTCTTTTATTTGTAGGGTTTATTAAGAAAAGTGTCATGACAAATGTTTTTTGAAAAAGGCTAGCTTATAGATTTTAGTATGAGTTTATGGTACATTATCTTAGTTTGAGTTTATAAACTTTATGTTGTCATATTTGGTAACTTTTAGTCTTTTTTAAGTATTTGTTTTTTAGATTAAAATTTTGTTTAGTGTTTTTTGGTTATTTTTTTGATAGATAAACTCTTTTGACAAGGGAGCTATGAACCAGAGTACAATCAACCAAGATATATCAATTAAGCTCAACAATTAGCGAACCATGAGCCGCCACACTTGAACATATGTATCAACTCATCTACGAGCCGCCAATGCTTGAACATTAACTATCTAGTGATGTTGATATTCCAGCTTAGCGCCATTCAGACATATACCACCCCGAACGAGGACATTAAAATGCCTTCCAGTGGGATTTGCAGACAATTGGGTGGAGCCGGAAACAACCATCCGACTTAACCGCTCCACTCAAACCCCATCGGTCGAGTGTTTTTTGGTCCATTAGGAATAAGTTTTAGAATATAGTTTTATTATTATTATTTTTATTTAGACATGCTTTAAAGTTACTTTTAAGGAAAAGGTATTACCCCTAGCCATTTTGTTAGTGTTAGATTGGAACACTAATCCCTTCCATAAGCAATAAGTTTATTTTAGCATATTATTGGATAACTTAAAGTTGTGCTATTTTGGATTTTTTTTAAATTTCAGAAAAACATTATTGTGCAATCTATTATGATTCGAAGTTGCATTGTATGTCTGTAGTGATTCCAAATAAAGCTTGTGTATGTCAAAAGTCAAATACTTCATTGTATTTCTATCGGCTACATTATTGGGCTAAAATCTGACATCCACTTTGGGGGGGTGGCAGGAATTTTACCAGTCCAATAGACATGTACCCCCCTGGTTCAAAGAAAATTGCACCAAATTGACTCAATAAGCCAATGGGTATTTTGCCTGTTAGTCTGGCAGTGGTGATCACAATAGGCTGTGGGATCAAAGATTCGAGTGGCATTGGTCAAATGAACAAGCAGGCGATGCAGAACAAAGACATTGAGGATTTCTGATCTTCAAATATGTTGAGTATATGGTCATGTGAAAATTAATCCCTAGTGTCACTGTATTTTCCTTTATCTATGATGATAAAGTGATAGGCACCATATCACAGCACTGTAAGCAAATCCGGTAGTTTATTGAACATAGTGTTGTAGGAGGGTCATCCTTCACACTTTTGATTAGTTTGGTTGATATTCCCATGGATTGTTGATGGATACCATTTTATATGGTAGATGTGCTATCTGGAAACTCACAACTGCATATGTGTGAATTGCGTCAAGATACAATGTGCAAGCTCTATAGCGAGCCATGCAAATGCAGTTCTTAAGTGTCAGCATAAATCCTCACCTTATATCTGCACTAAGGGGCAAATGTTGGTATAAACTTTCATACTCCAATTTGCTGCATTACTAGGGTGTATCTATTGTTGGTTTGAAACAACTCGGTTCATAGATACAGGATAAAATAGCAGAGAATGTAGATGTATTCCCTGACAAGGTTGACTCCTTGTTTGGGATAGGAGAATCTTGCCTTGACCACTATTCCATGAATCTGTATTAGTGAGATAATATGCCATGAAATCTTCCCCTGCATTGTGGGGTTCAAGACACGACTCTGAAAAAACCACTTTATTGCTCATGGTATGCTATTCTAGGGTATTTAGCTAAGTTTGGAAGAACAGGAAGACAATATTCGCTTTTTCATGAACTTTTTCCATAGGAAATTCATCTTATACTCCTGTATTTTTGTGCTATATTTTGAAGCTCCTCATGCTGCTTATTGCATGTCCATCCTGCAGGTAGATCCACATTGTTCCTACAAAATAAGTTCATCAATTTCTCTAAGTACTGCCGCCGGAAGATTTGTTCTTTTACATGGGTCACAGGTAAAAATGGTTCATCCTGATTGTACTAATTTTTCGAGAATATAGATTACTAGCAAATTTGATCTCATAAATATTTTCTTTGCTTGATCCCTGCTGTCTTCATTATAGTTATGTCTATTCAAAGTTTCTCCCCTTGTAGACTGTGTTAAAAATACTTACAATAGATGCTACATCTGAGGCACTTAGTAGTACGGTGTAATTTATAAGCAATGAAAGTTAGATAGCAATGCTATTATAGAAATAGACGTTTGAAGATTTCTTAATCTGTATACGTAGTAGCTGCTTAGTTACTTGATTTTCAAAACTTAACAAAATGAATATCATATCAACTATTTAAAGCCAGATTGAGTGTTGATAGAATTGTTCATGGGTATCTGAGGCTTCTCCAAGCACAACACACAACTGGTATTGAATTTCGCCCATTATGTCACTCTGCAAATGGATGGTTAAGATGTGAGAGATTTAGGGATTTCTTGAATAATCATTCGAAGAAAATGCACCCTCTGACCTGCATTTGCGGTCTTCATTCTCCTATGTTGGGCATTATTTTCTAATTATATTACTTGATTTTCCCATAGTTTTTCTCCTGTAACATAATTTCACTCGTGTAGCACTGGCCTGATCAAACATTTCCATGCTGCAATACCCCTTACGACAACTGAAACAAATTCCATATTCTAATAACCATCAGTTTTTCCACAAAGCACTCCCACTAAAGTCCATCTCTCATTGCTAAGTTTTTATAAAAATAAACCTGTGGAGGTTGAAATCGACTATTATTGTGCGTGTGTTTTGAATCCAATAGGTATCACAACAACTAATCTTTTGGATTAAAACCACTTTTTTTTTTACTGCAAATCTTCACAAGGTTTGCCTATTGTTAATTAGAGACTTAAGTCTTTAAAGAATTCAGATCTGTCCTCCCTAAGGTTAGATCGTAGTATGAATAAAAGAGGACCAAACCAAGCAGAAAAGGTTAATGCTGAGCGTGCAGTTCAAATTTAAGATTACTACAATAAGAAACTGCTTAAGTAACACAGATTTCAGTCTTCTGTTTCGTTATACTGATACATACTTGATGACTTAGATTATCCATATTTCTTAAATTTGACTTGACATTTGAAATGGAGCACAGCATACAAACTTCAAACCCACTGAAGCTGTATGGTAGAGGACAATGGCTAGGAGATAGAATAACTTGGATGATGGTTTCGCAATTATTCCATCATACATTAAGTGATAATAAATGACAGATTACATATATTTTGTTAATTTGAATGACATTTAAATTGGAGCACGTAGACCAAATCCAGTGAAGGTGTATGGTAGAGGACAATGGCTAGAAGATATAAAATAATTTGGAGGATGGTGTTGCAATAATTCCCTGATTACAATGGCAATTATTCAATAGTCAAATAAAGTGAAGTATGGGGTTGCCTACATTTAGAAGAGCACAAGTGAGGCTATCCTACTGCATTACATTTTTTTAATGGCAGCTCATTTAGCAGTGTTATGCGGGGAGACACACCCCTCATCTCGGGGACACACATCCCTCATCTCCAAGTTGTCCCGGACATCCAAGATGTTCTGAGACTTGGGGATGGGGACGGAACGCCCCTCATATGCACCCCTATTTGTAGAAATTAAAGGGAATCCTAGAGACATTCCAATCAGTGTTACGCAGGGACGCGTCTCCTAGATTTTGGTGATGTCCTGGACGTCCCGAATGTTTTGGGGACTTGGAGGGAACGTTCCCAATTTTTTTTTAAATCTTTAAAAAGTTTTATGATGTTTTTGCTTTTAAAAAGATGTTATTTTTACCAAGAACATCAAATTATAATCTTGAAACTTGAAAGTACCTAAAATACATTAAATACAGTGTAAATCCCTAAATGTCATTGAGAAAAGTTAAAATATTGAAATATTAATGTTTATGTATTATTTTAAAAGCCGTCTCCCTGCCGTCCCCAAGGTTTAGGAATTTTTTTGCCGTCTCGGAAACCCCGTCCCTCCATACCTCTGCCCCACATCCTCGAGACTTAGGTAACTATGGTTCCAAGTATTCAATGATTGTGGACTTGGGGACGGGAAGCTCTCCCCACATACCCCTGTTGCAAAAATTAAATGGGGTATCCCCGGAATGCTCACGGAAATCCAGGAATTTTCCTGGGATGTTGCAGAAACTTTGAATAGTTGGGAATGCCATAGGGGACACCGTCCATAGACGTCACCTAGATGTCCGTGGACGATGTCCCGTGGCGATTAAAGCTGCAGCTTTAAAAAAAGAAAAAAGAAAATCTAAGTTCTGACAAAATAAATTACAAGATAATGAACATAAGAAATTTAATCCAAAAGGAGGAATATTCCTCTTACACAACTGTCCAATTCTCTCA
Organism: Taxus chinensis; assembly: GCA_019776745.2. Classification (NCBI taxonomy): domain Eukaryota; kingdom Viridiplantae; phylum Streptophyta; class Pinopsida; order Cupressales; family Taxaceae; genus Taxus; species Taxus chinensis. The sequence continues at coordinate 543,320,830 of CM034146.1, forward strand.
ATTCTTTGACATAAGAGTAGTCTGTGCAAAAAATCAATCAAGAGGTCTGTATCAGTCACAAATATTAGGGACAGCTGGGATATAAGATTTTGAAGCAAAAAAGAGAAGGCCATAAACTGATAATCTGATGAGGCAAAAATGTGCAAGTATGCTCTCAAGCTTGGTGATAAACTTCTGTCTATCATCTGTCTATCATCTGCAAGAAATAAGTTTCACTTTGTATGCCAGTAAAAGCATGTTAGAAATTAAATTATATTGTAAGGCAGCTGGTAGGAAATGAACGAGAACAATTGGTTTAAGATAAGTTTCATCTGGACCACAGCAAATATTTCTGTGCTAGGGCTATAGTTCTCAGCATGGCAGGCAAATGCATTCAGCTCAGTAGTTCTCTGAATCCTAAAAAGTCAGCCACATCACCAAACAAATAAAACAAATTGACAATAAAAGCAACAACGTGTGCCCATGCCTTAATGCTGACAAATTATATATTTAAATATCAGCAGCTTCTTTTCGTTTAAGTTACATTTGTTATATATACGAATTTTATATATTATTTTAATAGCCATTCCCCAGCCATCCCCAAAATCTGGATTTTTTTTGGTGTCTTGGGAACCCCATCTTGCCATCCCTTCATCCCTTTGTCTTAGGTAACTATGGATATTAGTAAAATATGTATTTACAAAATACATATTGAGTGGCATGTCCTGATAGATATACAATTTAATCCATATTTCTAGAAGATTACTAATGTGGGAAGTACAATAAATTTGATATTGAAACGTGTGGCGTAGTTGGAATTGTTTGAGTGTATAAACCAAGAAATTGTAATGCCTAAGAAAACTAAACCCAAAAGGAACAACTTTTTTTCATTTAAAGTTATACGATCATACACACAGACTAAAACATAAGGTATGAAATCAATGTCTCAATTCAGTTGTAATCTCTTTGAAGAGTAGCCATCATGATAAAAATCGTTCTGTTTCGAGGAAAGTTATTTTCAATAGAATCTCTCTAGGTTTCCAGGTCCGTAAACTTAGAGTTTCAACACAAAGTTCGGAAGGAGGACCCCTACCTAGATCTAGGCCTTTTTGACTTACCATGAGCTCACTTGTTCCTAAGCACAACTCTCCACATAGGTTCCCCCAGGATCTCTACGTAGGTTACGCCAAATACCGAGTTATCTTAGAGTTCAAAAGTTTGGCCTGATAATTTGTTAGGGTCTCGCTCGTCCTGCCCAACTGGATTTACAAGCCTTGCCTAGAAACTGTCACCATGCTTCCCAACTAATGCTCATGCTTCCCATCAAAATAATGAAAAGAAATTAGCCACCCCCATATCTCTTCTATTTAAATAACTAAAGTTAAATGGGTTTTAATACTATCTGACATTATATTATTGCTCATTAATGTTTGAAATAATTAGGATAGTAAATTTCAAATGTTTCTAAATTCTACCAATAAATAAAATAAATCCTTGTGAAATAATGAATTATTATTTTTAGATAGTTAAATGCTTTTGACCGGAGCTATGAACTAGGGGGTTCTTGGGTCCCCTCCCTTAACAATGCAAATGTCCTCAGACAAGATATTACAATTAATCATCACAATCACAAACCGCGATCATCGAGCCCGCATCGACGATGCAATTTTTCCGCCCCCACTGTTTTTAGAGCCACTAGCCGCTGCCAACACCAATGCCGACGATGCTAAGTCCGCCACCACCGATAAGAACCACCAGCTGCAACCACCAGTGATGCAACACCCGCCACCACCGATAAACCTCCCCGAAGGGATCTTGCCCGGCGGGATTTGAACTTAGGTCGATCTGGACACAACCGTCTTTCTTAACCGATCCACCCAAACCCCATTAGCAAGGTTGGTGAAATAATGAATATTTACAAAATATGAAAAATGTAATAGGAGAACCCTTACTCATGGCTTGTTTGTTATCGGGAGGACCCAAAGGTTATTTTTGGAAGTTGCTCAACGAAACTTAAGTGGGCTTCCAAGCCAACAAGCTTATCCTCCAACCTTTCATTTCTATCCAAGATGACCTCCCCGGGCCCTTTGTTGAGCTTTTCGGACTCTCTATCCAACAATGCCTTAACACAAGACCTTGCAAGCTCCTTGATCAGCTCAGCCCTCAATTTTTTACTCCTGATCTCCTTGGCTTGAGGATTCCAGGAAATGCACACAACAATAATGTTTAATACAAGCAATATAGTTCAATCAAAATTTCAAGTTTGATGTTATGCAATAGCTTTAATGCTTCCCATGTGAAGAATCAGGTTCAGTTTCTCTTTAATAAGCTTCCTAGTCCAATTGAAGACTGTCATTTATTTTTTTAGTTTTGTAATGCCCGATTTTATGTATAATTTCACTTCAAGTGTTACATGCCCATTAAGTGTTCACTAAAAATACGAATCATAGATATAATGTTGAATTGTACATAGTTTATCGTTAAGGCTAATTAGTGTTGAGAGGGGCCATTTGCACAGAAAGTGTGCTCCCTTTCCAAATCACCTAAGAGACCACTTAACAACATGACCTCACAAGGCAAAAGTTAAGCACAATCGCCTAGAGACTCATCAAGTCACCCATTGCACCTATTTATAAAACCCGTGAAATTTAAATCTCATCCTTAACCTAGGAGTGTAGGGAACAATCACTAACCGTGGATCAATCTAATCTCACACATTAGATTGACCCATCCTATACCACATGATTCAACCAAACTTGTTACTTAGCCCATTACATTTCTCAATTTTCCCAAGGCCTTTCAGGCACTCTACTAGACTCCAAACACACTTTTATGAAGGTTTCATATAGATTTGAATAATTTGAAACCAACCTGCAAGTGGTTTTTGATCTAATTGATCAAATTCCAAAATCTTGCCAAGATAACTCAAGAATTGATTAAGTGTAGAAAAACTGCTCAAAATGGCTGATTGCCCAATTTCCAAGCTTCTAACAAAAAAAATTACATATTAAAAACTTCTGCAATTTTACATTCCTGATCTATATACCAAAGGCCACAAACTCATTATAATTAATTGTAAAAAAATGTTAATTGAAGTTGGAAAGTTGTTCCAAATCTTTGTCCTGAGCAAATTGTGCACCAGGAAAGCTGTTCCAAATGGCTGTTACTCCAATTCCATTTTTTGTAACTAACAAAGTACTAGTCAAAACTTCTAGAAATGTACATCTATATTCTCAATACTACAGGCCATAAACTCAATTAAATTTAGAGTTCAAACATTTGAAATGAAGGTGAAAATGTCATTCTAAATGTTGTCTTGAGCAAATTTTGCGTTAGGACAGAATTGTAAATTAACAAAGGTAATACCTTAATATGAACTCCTAGAGCTTTGCACAAAGAAGTAACAATGTTTATTTTTATAAAATATTACTTCCTACAAATTTTGAGACCTCAACTCAAAATAGCTTTCTCCCAATTTTAATTATACCAAACTACCCCTATGTACATGACAATTCAAGATTATGTCTTCACCATTTTGGAAAGTTGACTTCAAATGCACATAACTTTTGATTGGTAAATCAGATTGAGATGATATGAAAATGAAAATTATAAAGAAAAGTACAAGGAACATTGTGAAATAATCAAAATTGATTTTGAAAAGGTTGTGGGTCTGTTTTATGGTCTACAAGTATTGATACACTCTTTTGTCCACTGGGTAATAGCAAGTAAGCATCCCACATAAAATTTTATGCAAATTTAGTCAAATAAATGGCCGAGTTTTCTAATTAAATTGCAATTACAACCCAACAATGCTAAAAATGCTTAGATCTACATCTTTTCATTACTTATCCCAACATATATGTCTCATTATTTGTCTTTTTTGTTTACATACAATACTTAAATGCAACAACATAATCTCTACGATTCTTTCAATATCATTAATTACAACTTCGGCTTCAAGAGCACTCAAATCTATTGAATCTAACAACATAAAAGAGTTAAAAGTCTTGAGGGTCTTCAAAGGAATATCAATTTTATCCTAGTTTTTGCGAATCGCCTTCGTCTTTGTCTCACCCATGGTGAACCAACCAAGGGATGGGAGATTCACCTCCCAACCGTTTTGGTTGGAGAGATCCTCCAATCAACCCATTTGCACAAGGGTTCAAGCACACTGGTCTATTATGCATGTTTATGGTTTTAGTCTAATCAACTCATAATGGGTATATAAGGAATCCGTAATTTTAGGGGAAAAAAATCTTGCTTGGAAAATGTTCTATTCAATGGCCAAATCAACAAATAACAAGAAAAACCTCCAAACAATGGTGTCACACAAAATGTCTCCAAGCCATCACAAGAGGTTCGAGAGGGTAGTTTTCCATTCCCATGGTTCCATAGATGTCGCTCCAAGTGTTCAATGAAAGGTAAGTTTTCTACATCCAAGGTAGGAATGTAGGAATCCTCCACTTCTAAAGTAGGGATGTTAGCAATGCGTCCACTTTCAAAATGGGATGGATTTAATAATGTCTCCACTTCCAAAGTGGATTTTTAAATCAATATCACCTCCACTTCCAAAGTGGGTTCGAATTACCATTGTGTCTTGTCCGAAGGTAGGTGATGGGGCTGTAACACTCTCATCTTCTGTAAAAATTGTAACAAAATTTTGGCAGCGTAATGGCTTGAAAACTCATTTTCTAAAAAATCAGAATGTTTAGAATTCATTAAATACAAAGGGCATCAAGTCGTAACCTACGTTGCCAGGATACAGGCATGAGTATTGGTATGGGTACGAGTATGATACGCGGATACGTAAATTTAAAAAAACCCTCGGGTACGATACGTCCGTACATATATAGTAAAAAATTAAATATATATATATATATATATATATATATTACGTACATCTACTCATTTTACTCATTTTTTAGTCCATAAAAAACTGAAATAGTAATACAAAACTTGAATCAATGTTCAAAACATTCAATATACTTAAGACTTTGAATTTTTATTGATCATGTGGCTGCCATACATATGATATACGAATATCATGTCAACATGAATACGAACAAAACTTGAAATTTGAAAAATATACTAGGATCAATGTTCAAATTTCCAAAACATACAATATACTTAAGATTTTACATTTCATTGTTCATATGGTTATTAGGGTGTTTTATTTTATTCATTTTATTTTTAGGGTTCGGTTTTAGTGATTAGAAAAGTCAAGAAATAAAAAAATGAATCAAAACCTTTAAAAGACGTATTTAGGAAGGGATATGCCACGGATACGTGTGGGTACTCCCGGATATGTCACAGATACATCATCACGTATCCGTGACGTACCCACACGTATATGTATCCGTATTGGATACGTATCAGACAAAATTTGTGGGGGTTCAGGGCGTATCCTAGCAACGTATATCGTAACTCAAATGTGAAAACCCTCTTAAAGGAAACCTCTCAAAATTTATTTACAAACTATAGAGAGTAAATAAATAAGCCCAAATCGACTTGATTCCAACAATGCAACTCTTTCAAGGTTTTTTTATCGAAAATTCGGCAACGTAACGGCTTGGAATGTCACATTTTCTCAAAAATAACAATGCTCAGAATTCATAAAAATACAAAGGGCATCAAACCACAACTCAAATCTAATAACCCTCTTAAAAGGAAAACTCTCAAAATTTAATTCCCATCTAAAGAGAGTAAATAAAAATGCCCAAATTGGTTTAATTCCAATAATGCAACTCTTTCAAGTTTTCTTTCTAAAAAAACATGAGCTTAAGCCAAGAAATTTCAAGAGAAAGAACCAAATTAAATAAATTAATTTTCAACAATAAAATTAAAACATGAAGGAAGCCATGGATGTAAACTTACATGTTTCTTTGCCTATAAATCTCTCCTTCTCTAAACCCTTTTTACTAGGTTCTCCTAAAGATCCTAAGTTCTTTCTCCTTTTTCCTGGAGTGCAAAAAGATAATCTTCCTCTAAAAAGCAAGGGTTTTATAAGAGTGCTTCTAAGTTTTTAGCAAATTTAAGGTTGACACGTGTCTTTTGGTTCTCTCTTTTTCTTGGTTTCGCTCCACTCTTCCATTTCTAGCCCCCTTCTAGAGTTTTCTATGCCTCCAAATGGTTTTCTTTGTGATTTCAAAGTAAGCCCCCATGTTTACTTATGGATCCCACAAAATTTTACCTCATTATAAAATGTTTTCTTGCTCTTCAAGGCACTTTAATTCTTACTTTAAGCTCAAATCCGCCTCCAAACTTCTTGAGACTAAATGGATAAGATCAAACACTTTTTGCATCTTCTTATCACCTTTATTTGTCTTCTAATGGAAGGGTAGCATGTTGAGAAGGGAAGGGTTAGTTTAATTAAGAACAACACACTTAAATTTTAGGGTAAGAGATTTATTTAACATACTCTTTTAATTTATTTTAGGAGGGGTACATATTCATAGAAGATTTACTCCACCCGTAAGGATTACTAACTAGTGGATTTAATCAACCTGGGGAATATATTTGATTTTTTAATGGTGACACTAATTCATTAGGATTAGAGTATTATTTTGGTCAACTTTATTGATTTATATATGAAACATGTTTGACGCTGCACCACGGGTTTGGGCCAACTATGCAAAACTAAAAGGTGTGTGCAAACCTTTGCTCTTCGATCTCTTGGTTAGACTTGTTCCATGCATGCTTATTGCACCCATCAATACATTCAATAAAATTTTGTATTTATTAAATCAATAATATAATCACATAAAGTAGATAATAGATCACACTCGTCTCTCTTAGGGACGTTCACGGGCCACGAGACTCCATACATTACATCCAAATATAACATATCTATACATCTCATACAATCACAAAATCAATGCCAAATCACACAACCTTCAATTTTTCATTCATTTCTATATCCATGAGTGTTACACACAACAAATCATTTCATAATGTGAAATATAACAATACTACATGCATTCGGATCTCACCATTTATTATGCTAACAATTCATTACTTTTCTAGCACTACTACTTAACAAGAATTGTTTCAACCATAGTTCGCATATTCGTACTCGGCTAGGACTCAGTAGACCCAAAAAACATTGACTGGGAAAAAACTTAGCAACACTTGACAGCTTAAAAAATAAGCAAATCTGTTTAAAAAACCTAAATTTTATGCAAATTATAGTTACAAAATGCATCAAACGAGTATGTAAAACATTGGGGAAGTGTTTTCTATTTGATTTGAATAAAAATAGAGTACAAAATTGCATCATCATGCGTCTGCAGCAAACGAATGATAAGTCTTATGAATTTATGATGATTGTCAATAAAAATTATCATTATAAAGTTGCGACTGTGGCTCCACCCTGGTAGGAGATGGCATTGGCTCCTCTGCTGCATGTTTGACATCATCTACAAGCATGTCATCCAATCCAATATCTCTTGCTTATGCTTCTCCCTCCTTAGACTCCCTCTCGAAAGTAACAATCTCGTCCTCTGTGAATGTGGAGATTTCCTTTTCTTGTGTAGTCTAGTCTTTGTATGGATCAATCTCATCCAAATCATTAGGCTCTTGCGATGTGGCCTACACCTTTCTTGTGCAAAGTTGGAGATTGTATTGCACAAAAACCAAGTCTTTGAGGCATTTTTGAGTTAATTTGTTGCGTCTCTTCATGTGAATGGCCTCAAACAAACTCCATTTGCGCTCACATCCAAAAGCGATACAAGGTTGAGATAAAATTCTGAGGGCTAGCTTTTGAAGATGGGGGTATTTTCTCCCCAATCTTCCCTCCAAGAACTTGCAAAGAAGATAATCAAAAGTTTATAAGCAATTAATACTTTTGAATTTGTAACTTGTAACAAATAAGTAAATACTTTTAATTATTGTTACTTGTAACATATAAGTAAATATTGTTCAGACAACAAATGCTGAAGAAAAGAGCCTCCCTCTAGCATGCTTGTAATTCTGCAACTCTAAAATAGGTCCTTGACCTCAAGTTTTGGAGTCATCCTTTCAATGCGTGTTGAGAGGCCCTCCACGACTTACCCATTAACATTTCCGAAGCCATTGGAGAAGAGAAACTTGGGGTTGAGGTGGTACCCCATTGCATGAATGGGTTGGTGGAGTTGATTGTTCAACTTCTTATCAATTATTTCTCGAAAGGGACCAAATCTGGCGATATCTGCTTGTAATAGTTTTGGATGGCTTTTTTGGCCCTATTCATGGCCTCATAAATGTATCACATTGGGTTTTGGTCCCCATCAACCAAACGTGAAACCCTCACAAATGAATTTGACACCTACAAACAAATTAAACTTTAAAGTTACAAACGTACAAATAAAGTAAATAACAATACATTTGAAAAATGAAAATAAAGGAATCTACTTGCAATTTAAATTGAAGTTTGAAGTTACTTTGATGATCTTTGCAGCTTGCTTCGCAAAGACATCAACAAAAACATTCTTGGCGGTTCTCTCCCCATCGATTTTCTTTGAGTATTGTGAGTCTAGCCATGCTCGACTCACAAACATTTTCTTCAACATTATTAACGAATTAGAAATACTTTGTACCGTTAGGAAGTTAGTTGCAAAATTTGTAACACCCACTTGCACCAGTTCTTTCCCCTCGGTGTGTTCTCTCATCAAGTTGAGAACCTAAGGGTGATTACATATGTGTTTGGTTATATTTTTTGCATCTTCTACAACTTGTCTCACCCATTCAATTTTGCATGTCTTGCAAAAAAAGTCAAGGCAATGGGCTGCACAAGGGGTCTAAAAGAGTGATGAATGCCTCTCTTGTAGTAGTCTCTCAACTGTCACAAATGTTGTTGCATTGTCAGTGACAACTTGCACAACATTTTGGATACCCACCTCTAAGACCTCTTCTAATATAAGGCTTAAATTTTCTGCATTCTTTACTATGTTAGAGGTATCAATTGACTTCAAAAAACCATATCACCATTTGATACGGCTAAAAAAATGATGAGGGTGCGGTTCCTTCCATACGTCCACCATTTGAAAGAGTGGTGCATCCCTATTTTTGCAAAATTACTACGGTAATGAGTGGGAGCTTGTGAACCTTAACCATTGCCCACGAGTAAATCATAATGCGAATAATCGAAGTATGCGACGAAGAGCAAAAACAAAGAGCTGAAGGAAAGGAGAGACAAGTTCTATTTTTGAAGCCGGGCAGCAATTGGAGAATTTGGTCAATGTCAAGTTGAAAAGTCTCCTCGATTATCTTCTTCCTCTCAACTTTAAATTGACTAAAAACTCCTCCATTTCTGGATCTTTATATGGTAATAGGTTTAAAGCTCTAATTTGAACACTAACAGATCCTTCATACCGGATACTTGATCTAGTACACTAACCAGGACCAAAATTTGCCCCAGGAAACCCTAGGGTTTAGGCAAAATGCAGAGTTTTATGAAAATTTCGGGGCACTCTTGCGTTTCTGTGTATCTGATAATTTTGGTGATCTTGATCGGAGTTTGCTGTGTAGCCGAGTCAAAGCATCAACAGCCAAAGAATGTTCAAGTGTCTCTGTGGGCGAAATGGCAAGGCACTCCGCTACTTTTGGAGGCCGGGTATGCATAGTTGCTTTTATATTTACAATGTGATCAAATGATTCTAAGCATATGCTGAAGTGCATCGGTAGTTTTTGAGTTGATTCTGTGACCCGAGAGAATGAATTAAATAGCAATGATCTACCTGACACATAATTATGTTGAGAGGCTTTAAGCTTTGGCAACATGTTTTTTTGGTTTGTTTTGCCAATTGACTATGTTTTCACGAAATAAACTCGCCAATTAACAAAATTTTAAAAAACTAATTGCCAAGTTTTCCTATAAAATATACTACATAGAGTTGTTGAATTTAGCAAAATGAAAACCCTCTCTAAAAGTAAATTCCACGTCTGTCCTCCAACCTCTCCTACAGCACAAATATTTCTTGTCATCTAAACTAAAAGATTTACCTTTACTTATCAAAAATTCCATTACTTACATTCTCCCCCAAATGTAATAATTTTTTTTCTATATGTAAATTGAGGGTTTCTATTGGGGCCCTCACCCTCTTTTATCTTTTGATTTCAATAGTGAATCTAGCATATAGTAGTGGGAGATAGAGGATGAAGGGAAGGTAAGAGTTAGATGGCGTGTGAAATAGAAGAATTGATACAGACATAACAACTCAAAAACTTTCAACTAATACTGCAGCCTAAAAACCATAACCAGCCGAGAAGCACCACAGCCACCACCTTAACTAGACAAAGCCAACATTCTTCAAAAGTTTTGCATCTCCAATGGAGTGTACTTGTTCACCAGTTGCTCTTTGTGAGCAACAAATTCCTTTGGAGTTTGCAAGGCAGTGAAAATATTGATGGCCTAGCTAAAAACTAGCTTGCACCATCTTAGATGTGAGACCGGAGGGTGGATAATACCTGAAGATGAGTGGGAAATGAGAACATGCCTATTTTGTAACAAAGGGGTGGTGGAGACAAAATGACACTACATCCTGGAGTATCCGGGCTGTAGAGCCATCAGTAATAAGTACGAAGACAACCTAACCGCCCTGTTTGAGAAGGCGAGACTAGACAAAAAAACAAGCTTAATACAAGATCCGACATTAAAAAGGGGTTGAAAATTTCATAAGAACAGCAGGGCAGCTCTTGGGACAAGTGGATGTGCTATTGCAGAATTCTTTAAATTCAGCCCTTGGTCCCATAGATTGATTGGTCTCACGAACATTATTAAATTATTTTATTCATTCATACTCTAAAATCCTCATTCATGTTACACGATAAATTTACATTTGTTAAATGGCCAATGTCATTCCTTAGCTCTCATTGGTAGTGCATGGTTTGTAATAATTGATAGTCGCCCGCAAAAGCCAAATGATAATTATTGGGCTGGCTAATTGTTCATATGATGGCACTTGTTGGTGACATATTATTCAAACTCGGCCTCTCCATAGGAAAAAGCCTATTTTGCTTTGTTCTTGAAACTGTTCATCTTTTTTGGCACTGGCCTTCCTCTTCTCAGCTGTGGTCTGCTCTTCTCTCCTCATTTCTTGATCTATTTCCCACCAATTTCAACAAAAAACAGCCCTTCTTGATCTTCTTCCCCCTTCCCTCTCAATCATTGATCGGCTGGTCATACTCTTCTAAATTTGGAAAAATTGATGCAAACAATTGTATGCTAGAAATGGTTCTACTTTAGTCATGTAACAAGCTCAACTTTAGTCATGTAACAAGCTCATATCTGCTCTTGCTTTTCTCTATGATTGGAGCAAATCAAGATGCCGAGCTAAGACACAATTGTGGTTATTGATAAGATCAAGGATTGCCTCAAACAATTGAACCACAAGCTACATGGATCACCTCCCATTACTGTAATGTTTTGCTTGTAACATTCAAACTACAGTTGTTAAATAGTCGTTCCTAATGACTTGTTACCCGTATGGGGGCCCTCACAATTCTTTGACTCTTGTACTTTGATTTTTTAATTTTTTAATAAAAGCAACATCTTCAAATGTTTTAAAAAAAGTTCCGACTCCATTAGTGAGTGTCAGGTTGTTAATCTTAACCATTGCCCGAAACAAAACAAGCCAAGTAAATCACAGAGGAAAGAAAAGACCTGTATTTTTTGAAGTAGGGCAATTGGAGAATTTGGTCAAAGTCAAGTTGAAGAGTCTCTTGGAGGTTCTTCTCAACCTTGATTTTGAATCGACTAAAACCTCAATCTTTGGATCTTTATATTTTAGTAGGCTTAAAGCTGTAATTCTAACATCCACAAATCCTTTGGTGATGGAATACCTGATCTAATACATTAATCAAGACCAACATTAGCCCCAAGAAACCCTATGGTTTAGGTAAAATGTAGGGTTTCATGAAAATTTGGGGTACTGTAGGGTTTTTGCTTATCTTATTATTTTGTCGATCTTGATCGGGGTTTGTGGTGTAGTGGATTGTAACCATCAACAAATGAATAATGTTCAAGTGTCTCTGTGGGCAAATTGGCTAGGAACTCCACGACTTTTGGTGGTTGGGTATGCATCATTTCCTTTATATTTACATGCGATTAAATTAACCCTAAGCATAGAGTCAAGTGCAGCGATAGTTTTTGAGTTTGATTATATGATTTGAGAAAATGAATTAAATAACAATGATTTAGTTGACACATAATAATGTTAAGAGGCTTTAAGATTTCACAACAGTTTTTTTTTTGCCAATTGGCTATCTTTTTGCAAAATAGACTAGCAAAATTTTAAAAATCATTTACTAAGTTTTCTATAAAATATACACAAAGTTGCTAGATTTGGCAAAATGAACACCTTTTTTAGCCAATTCCATGTTTGTTGTCCAAACTCTCCTATAGCACAATTTTTTCTTATTATCGAAACTACGAAGATTTACCTATACTTATCAAAAATTCCATTTCTTAATTTTTTCTTGTTTGAGAATACCTAATATATTAATTTTTGATAGGTAAATTGAGGGTTTCTATAAGTGTTACCTAAGATTCTGGGATGGCAATTTTTTTCTAAATTTCGGTGACATCGAGGGGACGGCTAATTAAAATAAATAAATAAATATATATATATATATATATATATATATATATATATATATATATATATATATATATATTTAAAATATAAAAAATTGTGATTAAACTATATAAATAAGTTGAAATAAAACCTAAAATATAAAAAATTGTGATTAAACTATATAAATAAGTTGAAATAAAACCATTTGGGACTTAAATAAGATGAAATAAAACCATCTGAGATTTAATTAAGCTGAAATCATAAATATCAAGTACATTTAAATTATTGATTAATAATTATGTCTAATTTAATAAAACCATTTCAATTTGAGACTTAAAATTAAATAAGTTGAACTAAATTATAAAACTAGTGTGATTGATCAAGTGATAATAGTTGATACTCATATCATTAATCTCAAATTCAAATACACCAACAATTGTTAATATTACCAAAAAAAGAGGACAAGTTTCAGTGTAAAAATCAGAATCAACATCTGAAGCAACATACATGAACTTCTCGCTGGAGTTATCATCCTCGTTCTCAAAGGAGAGCCCAATCAACCCCCGTTGCATAGTATATTGTCCTCTTCTACCTACCTCGGCTCCTCGAGATCTACAGCCTACAGAAATGCTGGGGTTTGCTTGTACTCAATTGTCTTACAATCCATAAGATGCAAAGCATTGTGTACAACTACAAGCTTCTCCGCTCTTGCAGAGGTAAGCTTATTCCTCTGAACAAAGTGGATCCAACCATATGTAGACCAATTCCTCTTAGAGGTAGAGGAGCTAGAAAACTTGGGAAATTGAGGTAAATCTTCTGCTGAGCGTGGATTCATGTTTGCTTTTCATGAGCTCTTTCACTATGACTATGAATGCCGCCTCAGTCTTGTTCCACCCTTGACCACTCACCCACCATGGGTTCAAACTTAGCATCATCTTATCGTTCCGAGCCTCGCAAGACTTTTGCATACAAGCTTGGCCAGCTCGGTTCATGGCTTCTTCCGTCGCACACATACTACATTGGCGGCCTTTTAATTCTTGATCACGTGCTCTGTTCGAAGCTTTGGATCTTGACTGCCATATTTACCGACTCCCTTCTATTGTAGGTCCCCGGGTTCTCTCTTTGTGCTCATGTATTGGGTCTCTGTAGTGTTCGCCATCACCTTAGTGCTGTTGTATTGTGCCTATGAGCTTTCAAGTACCCAAATATTCAACTATTTCAATTCATTTGTCTTGGCTTGTACCTAGAAGTAGGTGAACAATAGGTGCCATTTGTTGCATTGAATGAGAAAGCCACGAGCCGTTATTGAAGCCTTACGAGCTGTTTGCAAAGGACTCACTACCTCGAGCTTGTCTAGCTAACTCAACTGGTTGCTGTTTGTGTGAATGTTCGCCAAGTAACTATATTCAATTCACGATTTATTGTCTTCTTACCATCTCATTAGCTTGACTTATTGATCTCATCGAGCTCTAGCTATCACTCTTCACCTTGTCAACTCATCACCATATATATTCACTCACATCAACATTATGAGTTTCACCTACTCCATAACATTTATACGGTCCATTAAATGCCTCATAGCTCGTCTTTTGAAACCACAAGCTCACCATTTGAGCCCCCTCAATCTACACCACTCTTTGACTCGCTTGCCTATCAATCACCTTTCTTCGTTGCTTAATGATTGTCTCGACCTTTACAACCTTGGCTATCACTTTGTAACGTCTCTACATTCAAAGCTTGTCCCCTCTTTGCCTATATGGAGAGTCCTCTTTGTATCTCGCTTTCTTGTGCTTTGGTTTGATGATTTAGTTCTACACACGAGCTTGTCACTATTTTTGGTTCGCATGAGCATGAGGTTATTATCACTTCAATCACAAACTTATTTCCCAGCTATAGTCATAGCTTTCATCATTGGGTTGGGGTTTGAATGCTTCGTGGGCTCATCACTATTCATCTCAAGCTCCATTGCATTGACTTTGGGTTTGTTAGCTCATCATTATGGGATTCGCTTTCGACTTCATTCTTTCTTTGGTTCATCAAGACTATCTTCTATCTTCTGCTACACTTGTAGGCTTCTAGATACAAATCTTCTTTACATTCCTTCACTCTCAGCACTGATCACCACCCAAGTTTCTTTGATGGTGTGGACACTTTTATTGCAAAATCGGCTCGCTTATGCAGGTTTGGCCTCGAGCTCTCGCTTTGGATTTCAAACTTGGCTTCACTTGCCACCTTCATTACCATCTTTGTGCATCTGTCATATATGTTCTGGAAGGATCTCCTCTCGATTTCCAACTAAAGTACATTAGCTCCACTCAGGCTCATCTTTCATTCCCTACACATGTATAGGTCTCTACTCCATGTGGGTTGACTTCTTTGAATTTGATTTTTTGAAATTTTGTCACCAAGTTACGGCTTCAACAACTTTCAACTCAGTTCTATTTCTGTGTGTAGAATTGGTCTTGTATGGCTTGGGCCATAGGTTTGGTTTCCCAACTCCCGAGCTCTCTTGCTCCACTATTGGCAATTGTCACCACTTTACCATCACTGCTACTATCACCACTTCATTATTGCTTGTACTTCTCAAGTTCCACACTTGATTGTATGTTTCTCAGGTCAAGTTTGAGTATGTCTCTTTCGCTGTGTGATTACATGGTTCTTTTTCCTTAAGATTGGCTTGGACCTCGCTCTTGCTTCTATTGCTTCGAGTTTCTTTTCTAGCATCACCTCCTTTGTTCCAAATTATGAGGTGGCGGGTTTGTGTTGAGTTTCGTGTTTCGGCCTTGATCATTCAAATCTGTCACTATACATATTCGACATTCAGGTTTGGAACCTCCAAAAGGCTTTCTCTCCCCTCGTCTATCTACAAACTCATCTCAACTCATTAGCATCCCCCTTGAAATGATCTTCGTATTGGATTTGAATATTTGATAAGTGTTTCATTAAATGATAACTCTTCTTTTTAGGGGACGTGTGCAACGTGCTTCAATTGCATCCTTCGAGCTCCACATGGCTTAACACGTGCTTATCAGGCCCCTCTTTTCTCGTCGGAAGTTTTCTTTAACCTTTGATAATTTTATGATTTGCTTTATCATAAATAAAATTCCGACTATCATTTTCCATTTTGGGACTTCCTTAGTGTGTGGGTTGCTTATATCATAGGTAATTTTGCTCTTTTTTTAAAGTTTGATGATTGGGCAAGCTCGCCAATATCCTGATCTATTGTTTGAATATCAAGGTTTCTTGGTAAGCAGGATTATTGGAACAATGTGGCAATTCACGTAAAATTTTATGTTTGTACTTGTCATGTGGGGACTTTCTACTTAAATATGTGACAAGTCAGGCGACCTTATGACTAGATCAAATAGGTCTTGGGGTTGACGAGAAGAGAAAATTATAGGGCCAAAGTTAAAACTCATTTGCGGGGTGTAGTTGACTTGTTGGGGCAAAAATTGGGACATATAAGAGAAGTTTTGAAAATGTTGATTCTGAGACAACACGGTCCAATGATCTACTTGCAGAAAGTGACAAAGATGGTTACCTTGTTTCTATTATAGCAAGAGAAATTTTAAGACTCATCCTACACTAGGTTTCTCAAGGGTATTCTTATTATCTCGCTTTGACTCTAGCTTGGAAGAAACCACATCCTCTGCTATAAAAATCTTTTTTGGGTTATATACAATAGTGGGTGTACGGGTAGACTTGCGATTAGGGTTTTTAAGTAGTGAAGACTCAAACTTTACATTGTCTTTGATTTTCTTATCTCTAGTACTAGATCTACAAGCATCATACTCCAAGCATCATATCTCTAGTACCCTTTCCTTGAACTGTCAATGTCATCACCAAATACTCCAAGTCACACTGAAGGGTAAGTTGTAGTACCAAAAATTTACACGTCTTATCTACTTCCTCGTGCACTTGCTTATTCCAGCTTGTATCTTGTAGCGAAGGTTGTGTCCCAAGTATGTTTCTAGGTACAAGAAAACTATGTTCTCTTTGCTTGAACTTGATGAATTGGATGTCTCGTTTCGTATTTGTGGGTTGTAACTAGAGCTAACAAATCGTTGCTACATGACCTCTAATTCTCTTCCATTTCAGGTCTAATGGTTGTTGCCATCTCTGTGTGCACCTTGCCTCCTCTAGTTTATTCTCGTCCAGCTCTACTTTCATCTCTTGTTGTGCCTCTTCCGTAACATTGGGACATACCATGACGTCGCGACAAATAATATATTCAAGTTTGACACAGGATTGTAAGACATGCTACAATACCTCACGATGGAATAGACTCGCACTACACACAAACCTCTATTAATTGAAAAAAACCCTTAATGACATGTACAATAACCTTCCCTCTAATGGGGCTGTTGTAGAGTTTATTACAGACTGTAGACAAAAACAAAATTGGTAGACTTTAAAAGCCTTATAGAAACCATTTGGAGATGATTTAGAAGGAAATTAGTAGACTATAAAGGCTTTAAGAGGGGGATTTAACCAATAATAAGGTTTATTGATTAAATAGACTTAATTAACTAATAATAGTTAAATAATTGACTAGAAGAGAATTATAACTAACGAAGTATCGTTAATTGGCATCCAGGATGGGGGGAAGGCTAGTTACTTAACAAAGTGTCGTTAATTGATCAAATGGAGGGGAATGTTAGCTAATTAGCGGGAAATCACTAATTATAACGAAATGATGGGAAAGAGGACAAACAATGCAATTTTAGTGTTAAAACAACATGGTTGGATTTAGGTGTCTACATTTGCCCCTCTTTGGTGTGGGGTAGCGCAAGTGATGCCACTTCAAAGATAGTAGACAATTACAGACAATTAAAGTTTGAGGGAGTAGAAGAAAAATTAGTAGGATGGATTATGCCCCCTCGAGTGTTGATGAGGTGATAGAAGAGGTCGATCGGCGATCGAAAAAAAGGAAAGATCATAACATAAGAATAAGATACTGCAACGACCAAGGTTCAAATTGATTGATTGGTAAAGAAGTCCCGTGTTTCAACGGATGGAAGATACCAAGGGAGGGAGAGGGGATATATATGATCCCTATTGCCCCAGATGTTGTAGAAGACAATGTTGATAGCAATGAAAAAGGGATTCAAACATGGCCTGGTTGGCCATTGTTAAAATCGATAAGAGGAGCATCCCATGCCTACCGCTGAGTTGATCAGTTGTGTGGATTCAAATAGTCCTTGTGTGGATAAGATCTATGAGAGTATTGATCATGTGTGTGAGAAGATCAATTCAATAACAATGACACATAAGAGGGATGTTGAAATATGTACTTTAATAGAAAACAAGATGCATGGGAGGTGGAATCAACTTAATAGTGTGCGTCACACATCTGCTTATGCATTGATTCCTAAATGGTTTGAGATAGGAACATACAAAAAAGATGGCTCCAATTGAAGACAAAGAGGTGAATTTGTTTGCCTTAATTGACATGACAAGAATCAAAGATCCCACAAGTTGGTGGACATTGCATGGCAGGTTCTTCCTCTTGTGAGAGGAATCAAGGTACTTATGGTTTCATTTATTCACTGGAGAGAAATCATTTAGGTTGAAAAAATACAGATATCTTGGTGTATATCAACAATTGCCTTCGTATTTTGTCTTGTGTAGACACGAGATATAGAGATTGATCATCCAAGAAATGGGAGCAATGTAGGCCATCATGTTAGTTTTGTCATTGTCATCAACATATAATAAAATAAATGGTTGGCAACCGACTTGGTATATTGTTGACTCTTGTATTATCGACTTTGTATACTGTATTAACGAGTCTTTAATTACGAACAGTTGGATCAACGGTTGGGTTTTAATCAACCACCGCTGGTTTACTTGCCTTATTATGCCGGGAGGTGTAACTACATTGATTGACGAGGGGGGTGGGAGGAGCATGCGTAATGGTGTGAGATGTCAATAAAAGTGCTGACTTTAAATTTGATGTACATTTGTTCATCACAGGGAAATTGAACCTAAAATTGACTATCATATGAGATGTTTTTTTCGTTCTCAGAGAAGGTGATAAAAAAATCCTGATATCTTTGGTGTGCGGTGGAGTTTAGAGCCCTTCTCTTTTTCCTTGAAAAGTTTTTGAGCCGACACAAAGGTGCAGCTAGATTGAGGTTATCCTTGACCAATCCATGACCAATTAGAGGGAAATTTGCGAAGAAGATAATGTAATCAGTAATCAATGTGGTATGTGACAAATTCAAGATAGGCACCACAAAATTGATATCTTTAAGCATTTTGTGGATAAAATTTAAATATATTTAATATATATTATTTAGTAAATAGTAGGTTGAATGTCGGGGTAAGGGTACTGACAGTCATAGGTCCTCCTTGAACTAAGCAATTGTACAATACACCACTTTATGCAATAAAGTCGTTGATTCTCACATATTCTTCTATGTTATGTTCATAGTATTTATTTATAATTCTGTATTTGGCATTGCTTTGGTAGTATAGCTTTTTATAACAAACATTTTTGGTGTAGTTTTCTTAGCAAATTTGTGTTGAAGAAAAATTTAGATGAATATAACAATTTTGACGGTGAGGCCCACTACATTATCTTAGCTCTTTGCGATGAACATAATCGTGAAGCACAATGAGAAAAGATTTTACAACATTACAAAGAGAGGTTCTGTCAAGAAGAGGAAAAAAGATACAAAGGCCGACGCCATATGAGAAAGAATTAATGTCAGTGAGCCCTAACAAAGGTGATAGAAGCAGATATCAAGGTTAGGGAGTGGACCAAGAAATTAGATGGTCTAATCGATTGGTGGAACAACAAGAAAGAAGACAAAGGCTGCAAAAGGCGACAGATTCTAAAATTCTAGCAACATAAGTGTAGAGCAGAAGTAGAAGCGAGAAGTGCAGACTTTGTCAACCATGTTGGGTTAGAGGGTGCTGCAGAAGAATCACGTGAAGGTTCCACAGAGCCCCTTTTTTTCAGAGGGAAGTATTTATCCATAAATGGTGTTTGATTACTTCTCGGTAGAATAGAGAGGCCTGGAAAACAAATCTCCACCGCATTAAGCATTTTTTGATTGATGAGGGAAATCCAAGAACCCTAGGACAACCAATAAGACAAATTGGAGTGAGAAGTGGAAGAGAGGCATTTGATGGAGAGAAAAGCAGTGTATGGATCTCTTAGGTTGAAGGAAGTGTTGAGAATAGTGACGTGCTTGACAATACCGAGGAACATATAGGGCAGATCTTCTCAAGGAGGCTTGTAGTATAATAGTTTCTTCAAAGCCAAAATCAAAGTCGGATGAGGTCAACAATCATGGTCACCGACATTTGATTGGTGATGGATCAGAAGACCTTGTGCAACATTGCAGATCTTGTATTGCCATCTAGATTGCCAATAGATAATCAAGTGAATGTCATTGGCTGCAGTCTTTCCCAACCATGCTCAGGGGTGGCTATTGATTAGTACATGGACACATAAACAACTTGACAAGTCCCATGAGATGAATCGTGGAAGGCATTTGAGAAAGAATTCAAGCTCCTCAAAGATGAAAATACAACTTTTGTAGAGATATACAACACCCGACAAGGGGGACATGATATGGTATGAGCCTACAATGGAAGAATCAAAAAACTTTTGGTAAAACTCCAGAAGGAACCAGCCCAAAGACGATGGATCAAAGAAACACAATCGACGGTCTTAAGAAATGATGGTTCATTGAGAGACTTGTACACTTGTTTATTAAAGTTTCCAGGAGGATCTCTTATGAAAAACGAATGCACGAACAATTGCAGAAATCGAAATAACTAACAATAAGATGCAATATGATCAAGAACTCCCAAGGTAAGAATGACTCCAAGTCAACTCAATGCTCCATATTCTCCATGAGATAGAATGATGCAAGTGATGTACATATAGGAGGTGAATATGCAACCTCCCCCTAGATCAGTGGGGAATAAATCTCACTAACTGATACAAGAAGTAGAGTTGACTCCACACAACTAGTAGGCTAACTCAACAGAACTGGTAAGCTAACTCAACCCAACTGTTACAACTAAGCAAGCATATCCCATGAGTGTAGGAAAGCTCCAAGTAAATAAACAAATACAAGGAAAATGAATATCCACACTAATACCCCCCATAAGCACAACTTAGGTGGGTAGTGAAAAGGAAAGTGGTCTCGACAACAAGGCCTGATGAGTACTCATGTACAATGCAATCTCTCATAAGATAGAGTAAAAGGAGAAAACCCGGTGGGAAAAAATTCCCCCCCAAAAGAGAGACAACTCACTCAAGAAGATTGGAGTAGTAGTGGTGGGCCCTGGTAGCTTGGCTTGATGAGGTACCCACATACAATGGTCATCCCATAGAGTAGAGAGAGAAATAAGTGAGGACTAGAAGGTCCCCTAAGAAGAGTGTCGATGATGTGGTCCTTTGCCTAAAGATTGAAGAGAATCCTCCTACACCGAACAATGTTCCTGCCCTTGGGAAGGACAAAAAAGGAGCACTGAAAGTCAACCCACTCCACAAAGGAAGAAGAAGTCTGCAGTACTCTGATCTCTACATCTAATCTTACAGTTGAAAGGTGGCATAGGTCTGACAAAAGTGTGCTCAAAAGACAATGGTAATGCCACTGCAGTATATGTGTCAGAGAGAGAAGATGGTGGGGGCCCAATAAACCTCACAAAGGGATCCACAAGAAGAGGTGGATCATGAAACATCTCCGAAATAATGGAAGTGACAAATGTCCCATGGCGGGAACTCCAACCGAGAGAGATGAATAGGTCCTCCAGAATGTGTGATGGCTCAATTGGAGCATATTCTTGTAATAAAACACAAGTGGAATTTGCAAATAGACAACTCAGGTTGGCAAGATACTCGTTCCAATGGGGTTGCTCAATGAGAGCAATACTTGACAAGAATGTATTAGCATCACAACATGAAGTAGGAGGAGAAGACTGCTATGAAGAGCTGTTGGAAGTCCAAGATGAAGCAACGCTGCACTCAAAGGTAGCAACTGGTGTATGTGGAGTGTCGTCAACTGGGCAATCAAGATGCAATGGAGCACGAGAGGCAATGGTCACATCTGTCTCAGAGGAAGGTTTCAATAGAACACTGTGCGGAAAGTGAATGGAAGCATGAACATGGACAACAATGAGCCTTGTGGAGGCAACAATAGGGAGAGTGTGCTTAATAACAAGATCCTGTGGCGAATGGTCAACATGGGACTCATGAGTAGACAACCGGTGCAGAAGAACACTTAACAATGAAAGGGATGTGAGAAGGGGGAGAATCTATGGAGGCACTAGAGTGGTTTAGGGAAGTGTTTCTCTGAGATGGTGAAACAAGGTCACCATGCAGCTGTTGGATAATGGTCCAGGTAGTGAAAGGGCATTGTGTGCTCGAACAAACGCAATGTATCCATAGAAATAGTAAGACCGAGAAGGCCATAGACCTCATCATTGTGGTTAAACCACTCATTCTTCTGTAGAGGCTCATCAGGCTCATGAATGAGACCATGGAGGTAGGGCAACAAACGGTGCATAATGCAATGATTGATAATGTCTGCCTTCCAAGACAAAAAGTTATGAGAGTTGAGCATAACAACAGAACGGTGAAACTTCATAATGCAGATAAACCCCCAAAATTATCCCAGATGGCACTTTATAACTGAGTGTGAAAAGTACAAGTCCTTATGAGTTTTGCAAGAACCCCCCAAAAATGCAGCACTTTATAAAGTAGTGCTGTTTACAAAATTAAATGAATCCATCATGTAGAGCACGAGAAAACATGCACTTTTGACCAAAACAGTGCTCAAATCTGAGCTACTGATCAAAAGTTATAGCAAATACAATTTCCCATAAATAATAGTTTATTTAGTTAAAATTTTGCGAAACTTGATTAAAAAATTGCCGGAAATGAGAGGAAAGGGGGTCGTGCGTATACTCGTTGGAACCGGGACGGAATGATAAACACAATGGTTTAATTTGTGAGGGGAAATTGGCCTCAGGCCAACCCGGGCCTCATCCTTCGTCTTCGTCAAGGCGAAGATACTAGTTTTAAAAACAATTAAGTTCTCCCTTAATACACTTTAAACCAGATTGACTCCATCAAATTCATAGAAATGTAATTTAGAAATATTGAAAAGTCAAAATGAGAATAGTAAGCAATTTAGTCCTTGAGAGTAAGTCCACGTGGAGAGAGGAACTCCTGTCTTTCAGGCTTGAGAACAAACACTAAATTATTATAGTTTGCCCAACTTTACTGATCAATAGGAAAAGTTAAAATGAGAATCACTAATCTTTCATTAAAATCAAAATGAGAAGGACTATTAGTCTTGGTCCCTTTGATTCCTCAGTCAACGTCAGTTAAAATCTTTCATTTCATTTCAATGCAATTTACTCCTTGAGTATCTCTTCAACAAGTCCACGTGGAGAGAGGAACAAAGAGCTATTTGAAGGTTTGAGAAAACCTAAAAATTATTATAGTTTACTATTTGCTTGCTGTCGCCATAGCTCACCACAGCAAGGTTTGAAGGGCGTTCTGAGTCACAAGAGAGTTTTTTGCAGGTGCTTGAACAACTCTGTTTCAAAGACATTTTGAAGCTGGAAACCCAAGTTTCTAGTTGCAACTCCTTCAGTTGAGCGCCATCCATAGACAAAAGGAGACTTTACAGGGACGTTTTTGAAGAAATTTCATTTGCCTTGTGCTCTCTGATATGCAACGCCTCCTTTGATGTAAATCTAGGTAATGGAACGTTTTTACCAAGGCTTTGATGCAACAGGTCTTCAAGGGGGCGAATAAAGTCTGAACACGTTGGAAAAAGGTTGTAGAAATCATAGGCTGAGCAAAGATATGTCAGAAACTTCAAATGCCGCTCAACTGATCCAGAAAACACAGAAATTTTCTCTCTTGTTAGACACAAAGCCTTGTCAGAGTTATGAAGCAACTGCTGGTACAAAAATAACGCCTTCACAGCCTCCTAGTGATGAGATCAAGGAGTTAGCTCTTCTGTAGTTAAAAAAAATGCCCTTTAGGAGGTAAGCAAAAACATCTTTTGCAAGTCTGCAAGCCAATATCTTTCTTAGTGTAGCCTAACGGAGGTTTTTAGCAAGTTTCCATCTGCACAATGGCTTCTTACATCATGTTTACAATTATGACTCATATGGCCACCTGGCTCACAAGGAATCTCCATGTAGAAAACTGTATGGGACCTAAAACCATCTCCTTAACCTCAGTAATACAAGCTAACTTGCAGTTTGAATTTAAAACCTAGAAGGATCCCCCAAATTTCCTGTTCATATCACCGTGTAATCATCACAAAGGGCCTCCAAATGACTCAATTTTACTTATTCCAAAACCAAGGAATATTGCCAACAATTTCTTTTTGAACTGCAACACCAAAAATCATAATGTAAGAACCAAGACGGAGTCGGATCTATTTGCACATGAATTGTTAGTTGTATAAAATGAAGTATTTGAAAACTGCAAATAACTCAGTAATTTTAAATTGTATCACCAAAATTGGCTCTGATACCATATTAGAGTTTCTGGATCTCTGATGAAAAATGAATGCACGAACAATTGCAGAAATCGAAATAACTAACAATAAGATGCAATATGATCAAGAACTCACAAGGCAAGAATGGCTCCAAATCAACTCAATGCTCCATATGCTCCATGAGATAGAATGATGCAAGTGATGTACATATAAGAGGTGAATGTGCAACTCCTCCTAGATCAGTGGGGAATAACTCTCACTAACTGATACTAGAAGTAGAGTTGACTCCACACAACTAGTAAGCTAACTCAACACAACTAGTAAGCTAACTCAACACAACTGGTACAACTAAGCAAGCATATCCCATGAGTGTAGGAAAGCTCCAAGTAAATAAACAAATACAAGGAAGCTTTTATTTGACATTATGACGAATCTTTGCATGCTATCATTTATACTGAGAATGCGTCTATCAATCTTCATCTGTTATGCTGATAAAGATTCGTTTCTTCATGTTTTATATTTCATATTGAAATTCTCTCTCTCTCTCTCTCTCTGACACACACACACGCACACGCACACAGCAATGCGTGCACAGACATAAACACAGACATATGCACACAAGGAGACACACACACACTGTCACACATGCTGATTTCAAAAGCACTGCACCTGATACATGCACCTGCACCCACACCCTTGAACCCTGGTAGTTTTGGTTGTATCTGTATTGCAGCTTCTGCTTTTTCACTCGTATTTTCCCTATGTACAATTATTTCTAATTCAGTACTTGATTTCTTTATTTCTTACAAAATCATGGCATTGTTTTTCCCAGTTCATAGCTTATTTTATTTCGTTTATGCATATTAAAGTAAATGTAATTAACTCATCCCATTTACAAGTTATTTTACTTTCTGGGATTTTCTTAAGAGTACATAATGAGTTATTTTCATTAGTGATAAGTTTCAGAGATATGCTATATTTCCTCTTTATCTTTTTTATAATGGGAGTTTCTTATTCTGTTTTGATGTAGATCATCGGTTTTGTGATGGCAATACTCCTTTTCACATTGATGAGACAAACACGTGCTTGGGAGCTTGATTTGCCAGTTCCATCTGTATTGTCCGCGATAGAGTCCAATTTGAGATTGCCTTTATCATTCAGCTTTTTAGCATTAGGCCCACTGGCTGTTTATATGGTTCTTACCGTGTTTGCAAAAGAACCTACACCTCCATTTGCTAGTTTTGTAATAGTGTCTCTAATTTGTTACACATTTGCAAATGGAGTTGTGGTTATTCTTGCTCTGATTACACAACTTTTTTTCTACTCGGGAGCATCAATGCAAGTCTTCTTCAAACGAAGGTTTGTAATAGAATTCCTTAGCATTTAAGGAGCTGATGCTTTGAATTCAGCATATGCTTTTGTACCTTCTCATTAGATTACTTCTAATTTCTTGTATTTCATATTTCTTTTAGGTGGCAAGCTTGGGAACAAAGACTTCACATGGATTTTCTCCGTCGATTCTTGGATCGTTTCTCTGTCCTGTCAAGTTTCCAGGTCACATTCATTTTCCTGATGGAAATCATCATTATTTTCCATACCAGTATGAAATTACATGTTAGAGATTTTTTGGTGTATGAGCTTTCAACAATTTGGGTGTAAAGTCACTTTGTAACACTATCCTAATTTCCACGTTTGGATTATAGCTTGTAGCTGTTGTGTCCCATCTCTAATATATTAAAAAAAATGTAGAGTTTTAAGAACCTCAGCAGTATATGCTTTTTCCAATCACCTAGAATGCCAGCACCAACAAGATTAAGAGAGTCATATTCAAGTGAAGTTGCAGACACCTATACAAGGCATATTAATCAATGCCTATTCTAATAGCCTATTAAGGTCAGTCTCAAATAGATGTACTCCTTTGACATTAAATGTAGGAATAAATGAATAAGACTTCCCCTTTTATAATTGTTTTGTATGGTTATGCGGTTGTAACCGCTAACTAATTTTGTAACCGTCTTTGCATAATAAATACCCGGACACACAACCCATTTGTACAGTGTGTATTCCGGTTTTCTCTTCAATCATTCTTTACACATTTATTCGGTTTATTCTCTCTCTCCGCAAATTCTAACATTAAACAGTATACTTGTGACGCTTGACATGTCAACAAATTGCCAAAGTACTGGTAGCAATCTTAGTCCTATCATTACAATGCCCATGAACTTGCTATTTTCTGTGGAAAGAAATACATCTTGTATTACAACAGAAAGCATAAGAATTGCATGAACTGAGCATGCAATTTACAGGAAAAACCTCACCCTATAAATGGCCCAATTCATGGGGTAAAGGTTCACAAGTCCACCATTATTGGAAGCTTCATTCAATATGGTTTTTGAGAACCACAAAACTAAAACCTTAAACCTTAAATGAGAATGTAGTTACATAAATTCTGATAGACTTATTGATTTGGCAAGAGGTTCAAAAACATAATCCTATTGGAGAATGATGAAGCCTAACTTGTGTCAGTGTCACCGTGCAAAGTCACCAACTGCCTCTAACCATACTCTAACATATTATGCCATGAGAATGCTCACTGCCCATGCGAAAATTGAGCTTCATTGCATCACCAACACTTGGCAAGATGAGGACATCAGAAAAGCTCACACAAAATGGTGCGAGAACCTTGTGCTAGTGACCAACGTCACTACCTTCGCAGTGCCTCATAAGTGACCTTGATTCAACTTTTTTGATGGTTTATTAATTTATTGATCATGTATAATCACATAATTCTACTTTGTTACATCGTTATTTCTCTTGGTTCCTGCTACATCGCTCTCGCTTATAGAGCGCACTTGCATCCTCTTTATAGGATTCTGATAAGACGCAACATTCCGCAGGTGAGTTGCCATACAATGTCATTTCATGCATCAGTTCTTCTCGATCACATTTAGAGCTCTGTTGCATTTTGATACAACATTTCATATTCGGCAATGAGTAATTGAATTGTCCTTTTCAGATCAAAGGCATATTGGTCATTTGTTTCTCAGTTGAGTACATATGTACTTTGTTGAAAATATAGATTGGCACCTTATTTCCATAAATTCCATATTTGTAGATTATCACAGCTGAAACAAAATTGGTCTTCACTACTCGTTCAACTCCCCGAGCACAATAAGTTGTTATCAGAACAGGGAAATTGATATCAGAACAAAAAAGTTGACGTTAGCCAAACTGTTGCTGTCAACACACTTCATAGCTGAGGTACTAGAAATCCAAAACATGCAAGAAAAATGAAACTTAAAATGACACAAAAGTGGGAGTATTGGAAGGTTGCACACAAGAAACAGTTGTATCCGTAATATATATAAAGAAATATCAATAAAAAATATCTGATATTTTTCATAAGGCATTAAACATGAACATAATATTGTAAAATTCTGATTAGTGACACAAAATGATTTCACATCCATAAATATGTAGCACACTCTATTAAAGAAAACAGTTTACACCATAGAACTTTTTATTGATCCAGAGTCATGTTCAACATCTGCATTGGCATTGACGGTCCAAAACAGTGCAAATATGAGAATGCCATGACAGCATATGAAATATAGTAGTAACTATATAATCTGTCATTTGGCAAAAATAGTGGAACTATATAATCTGTAGTCATATTGGTCTTATCCTTTCTGGCCGTCTAACTAGCACAAGACTATGTATCTTAATACATTACCCATCCATACGAGTAAACAATACAAATGTCTTATACAACCAGCATATAGTCCAACATGCTCATAGTACATCAATCATGAAAGTAAAGTTGTTGTAAAGGAAGGACATCAACACTTTAAATATAACATCGTCGTAATGCCGAATATGAAAGTAAAGTTGTCATAGTGCTGAATGTGTTTAACATGTTGGTTATCCTGACCCATTGGCATGCTGACATTGTGCCTTGTCAGTAATCTGGCAGCTACCTTGCTAAAGCTAAACACTGCCCATAAAGAAAACATTTCTATAAATACCACTTAGCAAGATTCTTCATGATAACTGTCACAACTAGGAATCCAATATGCATATCAGTTGTTTGCGTTATGCGGTCTATTATCTCGATGTACGGCTTAGACAGAGGAGGTAAAAAAACGTTTTTGAGTTCAATAAACAAACCCCTTGCCTTTGTTTTTTAATTTCTACTCTTTTTTGATGTGATTGCGTTATAGATAAGATTCATTGAATCATGCCAAGTACCTTATAAGTAACTAAGCTTGAATTTTTACAAACATACGGGTCAGCCCTAGAAACATTGCATAGTATGCCGATATTGAATGATTGTGAATCACGCGTAACTCGTAGGGTATCATAGTCAACCGGATGCATGAACAATACTAGAGGTGAGTATTATACATTTCATTGAACAATTTCACGGCGATCTCTGACACAAACAGGAAAATCAGACTTCACAAACCAGATTACGTCAAACTATAATCAATTGTTCGATTCAAATATTGCTCAATCATAATGGAAGTTTTAGTCTCAATAGGATAAT
Organism: Taxus chinensis; assembly: GCA_019776745.2. Taxonomy (NCBI): domain Eukaryota; kingdom Viridiplantae; phylum Streptophyta; class Pinopsida; order Cupressales; family Taxaceae; genus Taxus; species Taxus chinensis. The sequence continues at coordinate 543,349,392 of CM034146.1, forward strand.
GGGATAGGACTGTTTATAATTACAACCTATTTTCATTCATCTAATAATAGTTTTCTTATTTCTATTGCGAATTCTGCCTCCATACTGCAGTCATAATAATGTCCATAATGTTTCTAGATCAACATTCATAGTTTAGGAGTTAAAATATTTCTAACCAAACGGGATTTCTTATTTGTTTATAAAAGATAGCTCCCACATCCAGAATTCAGTTTCAACAAGTCTTGAAACTCTATAGAATATTCATCCTGACAAAATCACATCAACTTATTCTAATCAAGTAGTAAGAATCTATTGGGTGCTGTAAGTTCAACAACATATTTAACTCATATATTTAGATGAGCTCACAAGCACAACACCATGATAATATTACATAAACTGCTCATGAACATTTATCACACCTTTTGTTTTGTGAATCCTAAGTTGACAGCAAAGGGAAACAAAATTGGGTCCAATATGTGGAAACACTGATTTTCCAAAAACCCTTGGAAATGAAACAACACAGAAACGTCTGTATGATGAACTATACACACACACACATATACCTACATACATACATAATACTCATTTTTAGTCCATTTGAAAAGTATAGTATTCGCGAGAGTTCAAAATAGTCAACATGCTTAAAATTTCACATGTTCATATGACATCATATTTTATAAGTTCAAACTTCAAAATGTAAATGCAAATCTCAAATTAGTTCACTATGATTATAATCTAGAAAAAAATCATCTAGATTCTCCTCAAAATCATTATCATCAGCCACACCATGAATGCCACCTCTGCAAGCCCCACTCTCAATTCCTTGTGTAGAACTCTCTTGATTGTTAACATCAACACCAAGTAATAAAAATTTGATGAGAGTAATTTTGGAAACATCTAAGTCGGTAGTGTTTGGATGAATATCCTAAAGTTCTAGGAAAAATTGCTTTAGGAGAAAATTGTATAAGATCAAACAAAATATCTTTCACAGTTTTCTCCAGGAGCATTTTTTTTTCTAATTCTTATGTACTGTGGAAATACCCTCCTGCATTTTGTTAGGCTCTCTATTATAGTCCCTAGTCTTGTGTGACATGAGGTAGAAATTGGAATGCACATAACTAAATCCACCACCTTCTTAGATACCAACTTGTTTCCTTTAGTTGAGTGGATAAAGGAGTATGTACTTCGATTCCACTCTGCTGAATAGTTACTAGCCACCTGTTACATAAAAGGTTGCTGGAAATTTGTAACAATTTACGAAATTATACATTAATAACTTAATAGAGAATTTGAAATTTAATTCCGTACTCGTGATATAATTTTGATGGCAATAAATCATAGGTACTAGGCATAATGGCCATGGACATATGACCACTTGATTGGAGTCCTGCTATACGTCTCAAAAAGAGTCTCAATTTCTCCTATGCTATCTTGTGAAGCTACAAACATTCCCATTTTACTACGTATAACACTTACTATAGATGAATCATGAAAAACTCTTTTGAATGCTGCCCTAGTTCCATTTGTCTGGTTGCCTAACAGGCTACCAAAGTATTTCATTGCTATAATATTATGGGGTTAGAGCATATGCAATAGATCCACCTCCTCTTGACCACACTCTTAACTTCATTGTAGACATTTTCTTTAGGTTCTGAAGGCAATCATGTGAGGGGCAAATCTCGTCTCAATGACCTATAATTTTTTTATATTAAATTTAAATGATTTAAAATAGACTACATTCTAAAATTTAAAATTAAGACTTAAATTTTTTATTAAAGATTTTTTTAAAAAGAAATTCAAATTGTAAAAGCTTCGAATATGCTCCCTTACCTTTAATAATTCTAGCCTGAAGAATGTCCTAAAGATGGCTTGGGACGTGTAATTCATTTTTATAAACATTTGGAAGTCATTTGCCTCTGCATAAAATTGCTACATCCATGAGTTTTTTTCAATCTTTGCAACAATGAATTGAGTGTGTGGAATGTAATAGACATCCAAACTGTGCTCATTTCTCGGCTCCATAAGCAATCCTATTGCTTTACAATTTTTTGCATTGTCCGTGATGACTTGGACAACATTTTGGGGCTCACCGACTTAATAGCCCTAGTCAAAATGTCAATAATAAAATATTTATGTTTTACTTGGTTCTCACAATCAACAACCTTTAGGAATATACCTCCTTTAGGGCATATTGCAACAACATTGATCAAGGGTCTATTTTGAGTATCTTTCCTTCCATATGGAATAATGAAAACACCCAAATCCTTCTATGAGTCCTTAATCAGCTGCATAGAACTTTGTATATGCTCCACTTTCTTGTCTAAGAGTGTGGTTTGAACCTTTTCATAATTAGGTTTGTTGTGCCCTTGTGGGGCTTCATTGATGCCTTTCACCATTTCTTGCCATTATGGTTGACCTCAATATGTTGAAAGGAAACCCACAAACATAAATTCATCGGGCGACCAATTCATTAGGTATATCCCTCTTCTAAATGTTGAATGTCCTTTCCAATGCGCCTTTTGGTCTTTTTCATGAGGTGGCCTCTTCATCTAAAACAATTTTAAGTGGTTGAATTTGAATGAGTCGATGTGTTGAAACTAAAGGTGTGGGTGGTCATCTTGAAGGTCTCCTTTGCAAAGGATGTGATCTAGACTGAGCTCTTGCAACTTGTGTATCAGTCTCTTCTTGCTTTTCCATGTAATATTTTTCTCCTTTCCAACTTTTTCTGATTTTCTTTTCTCTATTTCTCCAACCCTAGTTATATGGGCTTTGAGTTGAGTATATAAGGCCTTGAATAGCACATTGCAATGATTGCATATCCAAGCATGGGAGTCACCACAAAAAATACTTTTTGTCACTAATACGTCTCCAAAGAGGACAAGCGGGATCATGTTTCATGGGAATGCTCTGATGTGGGTCTTCTTCCATGTTTGCTTCACCTTGCCCTCTACTTGAATGTGAACTTGATTCCATTTATACCTCAAGCCTGCAATGAGAACAACAATCATAAAGAAAACAATTAAAAAACAACCAAAAAAATTAAGAAAAGTTCCAAAAATAAATATGCTACATTCTAAATAAGAAAATATAAAAAAAAACAACAAACAAATCCTGAAAGAATAAATTTTTAAAATAATTATCGAGTTTGGACTGTTATCATTTTACAAAAAGGAGGAGAAAACTTTATTAACACAATATTATGATTATGTTATTGTGTGTGCATTCTTTGAATGGAAATTTATTTCTTCCAAATTTCATTCAAGAATGCACACATGATCACATCAAAAGAAAATTCAAGAAAATGGATAAAAAGGTGAATGGAAAACATGTTTTGTTTTCCCTTGAACCTTGTAATCATTGTTGCTGCTGCTAAATTCCTTCTTCTTGCTCATGAATTTGTTGTTCTTACTCCCTTAAACCTGCAACGGCTACCACTAAGAGGCTGAAATGAAAAATAACAAACTGTTGTAGTGTGTTAAAAGACATTGCAATGTTAAAATGTTTTTGCTTTGACAAGGTTTTAACTTTTGTTTTGTGTTTAACTATGGTTAAAGGGTGGGTAAGGTTATCATTATTTTTTTCGAAAAAGAATGTAAATGTTTTTTTTGAGTTTTTTTAAGAAGTGCTGCCGGAAACAGCGGGACATGTGCTGGAAATGGCAATGCTTTTTCTGGTATGTGCCTGGCATTTCCGAGATGTTTCCAAGGCATTTCGAACCAGCATTTTGTGTATGAAACACTTCTTCTGGGAAATGGTCCCCCTTGTAGCTGTTTCATGCATCTCAGCATAAATCTTTTTGACCACATACTTCCTTATCAATTGGATCTGTAAGTCCAAGACTCAGGATTTATGATTAATAGTTTTCCGTTGTTTTGAAATATTTTTCAAGCAAGCCCACTTCTTCAATATGACAGTAATGCTGCCTATGAAAAACACATCTCACTGATTTCTATCCATTCACTTAACGACTATAATTTAAAAGTTCCCATGTTTCAAAGTCTATTGTCAGCATGATATCATTTATGAACTTTGCTCTCAAGTTGTATCCAAAGTCTTCTAATTTCCAATAATAGTATATATAACTGATTATAACACGACAGTGATTGACTATCAAGTAGTTAACATACGAATCTTGTAATCAAAAATTTCTTACTTCAAATTACAATAGATAAGAATGCTGTAAAGCCAACAATGATTGGCTATATATATATAATAGCCAATCATTGTTGTGTTACAGCATTCTTATCTATTGTAATTTGAAGTAAGAAATTTTTGATTACAAGATTTGTATGAAGGTGACAACGACAAAACTGAAAAAGCTTCTGTGTATTGTTTTCAGTCACCATCTTGCTTTGTAAAACAACATTACAGCTTGGAGACAATTTCAAGCTTGTTTTCCTCAACAAACCACCTAAGATATATACTGCCAGTCTAAAATCTGAAATTGAGTTTCATTATATGACTTCACAATTCTCATAAGGGTACAAAAAAAAATAGTGAAGTTTGAGATAGATTCAAAAGCTCCAGCTTTACTCAAAGCTTCATGCTTATCTACTTCAAAAACAATTTCTTCTTAGTATAACCTAACAATTTTGCTTTCAAGGAATAATTAATAAGACATGAGCCGGTTTTGAATTTAAGACAGCCATTCAAGATTCTTTGCAGTCTAGAAATATCTTACACATTACATACTGTTCTTTCCAGCTTTAACATCATTCAAATCAAGAAGAATTCACAAGAGAATAACAAAGATAAAGAACCCCTTCACTAAAATAGAAGTTACTGCAACTTGCAGAGGCAAAAGATATATTTGCTATCTTCTTATTTTCCTAATTTCTTCTCAATAAACTTGTGAAATATATTTTATTGACCTACTGTAGGTTCTATAAATTCTAAGACAACCTCCCATAACAAATCCTAAACCTAGTTATTTCCATGGACAGCTATGCTATCAGGCATCTATATCAATATAGGGCACACTCCCTATTATTTCATCAAAGAAAACAGCAATGTCTCTGTTCGAAAGTAGCCACTGTTTCTGTAATGACAACTGGTTCATGCCACAAGAAATACACTTTCTTCTTTTTAAAACAAAACTGTAATTCCATTTCCCTTTTTTGACAATCCTTCACAACTTTCCAATAAGCACGCAGCCAATTCAACATTCAAGAAGCAAACAATAATGCAAGTGAAATCTTTTTTTTAATCTTTTATCCAGAGAATAGATAAAGGAAACAATATAAAATCCCGGAGAGTGATAATCAAAAACCCCAAAAATAGAATTCTTGTCCCTTCTCTCTTTTTCTTCTTCATGTCTGCCACTACCAGCTTCTTCTGCCTCCGTGTTCGAAATGTAGTTTCTTCCATTGTATTTAACACCAAAATTCCACCACCACGTTCTAAAAACTATCTTTAGGCTTTTTTTAAAACATAAAAGCACTACTGCCAGTCCTCAAATAGCTGGGTGACTCAAGTTTACAATTCTATCCTCATAAAATCCATTTCCATTACAAATCTCTCTCTGCCACAGCTGCATGTAGCATGCAGTCTCCCTGTCAGTCTCTAAGATTTTTCCAAAAGATGCCAAATCGAAATAAATAACATTTGATGGCTTAAGTTTGACAAAGCAGTGGATTATGATAAATTCTTGCATGGTCAACGAAAGTGACCACATTACTTTTTAGGATAAGATTTTGGCTAGGTCCTTAGGATGGTATGTAGGATATAGTTTAAGTTTATAGTTAGTAGATATAATTTACTATATCGATATATAATATGATTTCTATATAATGGAAGACAAATAATCTTAGTACAATAGCACAAAAGCTATATAATCCTCTTCGCACAATATGCCATAAATATGCATTTAGTATGAATAATGCTGTTACACTGCCAAAGGAGTGATAACAACACAAGCTAATCACGACAGAACTGAAACAAGATAATGATGAGCTATATGAAACACAACCCAAAATCGTAATACATATGCAATGGGCACGTGTAGTGGCAATTGGCGACATCTTTTCACTGAACATGCTAACCAAACCACCCATTGCTGCATTTAGCTTTCTCTCGTCCCCTCACTTAACTGAGAAGAGAGCCTAAAACCTCGCAAAATAACAAAACAAAAAAATAATAACCATCATAATTATGTAACCAAATCATTATGAAAAAGGTAAAAATAAAATGTCTACAACACCATCTCAATCCAAAACATAATATTTCTTAAATCAAGTAACTTTCATGCATATGTTTCGCAACTGAAGCAAATAGCAACAATGTCTGTTCTGTATAATCGAACGTATGTAGGAAACATCTCATAATAACATATCCTGAGTCAAAATTACACAAGGACCCATTCTCAAAATATATAACTCAAAAGAAAACTCATTGAGAATATGACAACTTTCAACAGCTCTGCTGCTATGTATGCCCATATAAGTTAATAATCACAAAACATACTAATAATTCAATGCCAAATGACATGATATTCATTGGTTGAACTTAGAACAAGTATGTTGTGCAAATGTTACAAAGTATACACATAAATCAAGATTAATCAGCATATTCATTGTATTCATAATCATATTGCTGCAATGGAAAGCATCAAGATTCAACACTATAATGTGGTTCATTAAAATCCTCTTTGTTGTATGCTCATTAAATTCCTTAGGCGTAGGATTAGGAAAAGGATGGAATTTCAGCCCTAAGCAATTGAAAATATGAAGGTGAGGGGGCAAATTTGCAATGAGAGGTTAGTATGCAATGTGAGGTAAATGTGTTGTTGTTCAAAAAGAGTTTAGAAGTGTCTTTTAGCGTTTAAAATACTTTTTAATATATTTTGGAGTCCTTTTAAGTTTTTAGACAAAAAAGAAAAAATATTTTTTTAGGCTAGGTACACTTAAGGTATGTGTTGGGACAAAACTGGATGTATCGGACTCCATTCTGACATACCTCATGTGTACCCACGGGTGAACCAGACCGGACCTGTACGGATCGAGACCCCCCCTGCAGTTATGTACTTGGTAATGTAGCTTTAAATTCTGTAATGGTGTCGGCAAAATGCAAATAAGACATGCATGAGCAATTTCATAACAATCTTGGCCTAGTTTTGTAAGATAAGCATAATACTAGTGAGAGAGTTTGGCTCCATTTGCAGGAAGAACATTTTGTAAATCCTCCGAGGAAGATCAAAACCTTTGTACCATGCAATGACAAGAAGTGGCAATGCTTTTGTACTCAACATATCCCCACATGGTAACATGCACCCAATTTTTGATGATGAAGTTCTCAACATATATTTTCCACCACCAGCTCAAATTGATGCCTTAGATCCCAAGTGCTCGATCATATGCTTAATATATCATATTGTTTGTATTTAATAAAGGGAACAGGGTTACACTAAGATGCCAATCTACTAGATTGTGAAGAAAGGAGATTCTCACACTAGTCTAAGTCGTACACAGTGTTTAAATCACAACACACTTCTTGGCTTAGTAGGTGAAATTAAAGAAGCAATGGAAGCCCATTTCTTACTGAAAGGAGCTGAATGATCCAAGCCTATTCAGCACTACTGCAACCCCACCAACCACAATACCATCATTTCATGCTATGATAGTACTTGTCCTATGCCACCCCTGTGCCTTGAGTCCAATAGTGCTAGGACCTTATGACACTAGCAAATGTACCTCACTACAGAGCAATGTATTTCGACTCAATTGTTGCAACTTCCTTGGTGGTTCAGTAAATGATTTATCAGGTATAATGCAATGACGTAAGTTGTTCCTATAGTTATGCGAGGATGCATCTACCTCAATTGTTTCAACTTCCTTGGTGGTTCAGTAAATGATTAATCAGGTATAATGCGATGACGTACATTGTTCCTATAGTTATGTGAGGATGCCTCTACCCCATTTCACAGCTGTCGCAGACATTTTGGGAACGAGGACGGAACATCCCCCCCATGCACCCAAAGAAAGGGGGATGTACCTTGAAATTCATGGATGTTCCCGAGTCTGCTGCAAGTCGGGGAAGGTAATGGGGATGCTGTGACATCCCCAGGATAGTTGAGGGACGTTTGGGGATGACTCGGAGTCCCATTTGCCTGCTGCAAAAAAACAGGCTGATTTTAAAAAAAAAATACCGCTTCCTTAATTTTTCGATGTGACATCCTCTTCTTATTGATACATTCCCTTTTCTTAAGCCTTCTTCCATTACTTTGTGCCTTTGTACCCCTCAACATCTTCTCTGTGAACCCACACCACCATGCTCTCAGCTCACACAATCCCTGCAACACCAACCATGTTGAAAGTTTATTCTAATGAACTGTACAAGAGGAGTATCAAAAAACATCAACAACATCATCACAGCCTGGTTAGAAGCATGGGTATCCGGAAAAGATACAGTGAAAAGACTCAAGCGACCAAGCAGGAGTGCAATCAGTCAATTGCCATTAATTCTTCAGTGCCCACAACTACTGGTTTTAACACCTTTTTCACTTCTATGAATGCAGTCAATAGATTGGCTTTAGGAAGTGTGAAATAGTGCACAAAAGGCATCATAAACAGAAAGTCTTAAGGCTAAAATCCTAGTGGTTAACAGTTGCAGAGTAGCATTGGCTTCTCCTGCTCATATTCCTGCTCTACATGACTAAAACGGTATTCATCCCTTCTCAAATCTGCTGTGCATTTCCACCATAACTGACATCATGGCATCTGATTTTAACATTAATGGTATATTAGAGCAGCTGAAGAATCAAAATGCCGGTTATAGCCATTCGACCAATCATTCAAACAATAGTTTCAAAAATTGCGATTTATCGGAGATAAATCGTTTGCCTTAATCAAAACGATTAAACTTCTGGAAAATCGCGATTTTTGTTATCCCGATAAGTTGCTGATTAATCGCGATAAAATACCCTGCAAAATCATTGAAAATCGTGGGGAAAAACGTGGCCTAGGGTTAAATACGAAAATAGACCAAATCGATTTGTTTTTTAATCCAGTTTTCTCTTTCCACGAACTCGTTTTTGCTACTGCGACTTGCATTTACTCAATCCGTGCTCATTCGACGTCAGTAGGAGGGCATTCGACGTGGGTAGGACTCAAGAGGGCACGCAAGTTCAGTTCGCGGCAGGTTCGTGGCAGGTTTGTGGCCATTTCGTGCCCATTTTCCAACAGTTCGTGGCAATTCCGTGCCCATTTCGTGCTCATTTCCAACAGTTCGTGGCATCGTGCCCTAGCAGGTATTAATAGTAAATACTAAATACAGTAATAGTAAAACTAAAACTACAGTAATATTAAATTATTACAGTAAAAATAAAAATACTGTATATTAAGTATTAATATTAATACTGTATAATAGTATATTAATACTGTATATTAATATTAATACTGTATAATATATATTAACATTGTTTTTACATTTAATTTAAGTATATTTTATGAATTTAAATGTTTTAAAAAGTAGCGATAAAGTTGCCAATTAATGCCGATTTTTTTGCCGATTCCCGATTTCGATTCAAAATTTGGCCTGCCAATTAATCCCGATTTACGATTTTTTGAAATATGATTCAAACGATCCTCAACAATCTGCTACAGCAAGGTATCAATCCCATCACTAGTAACTTAAATTTCAGCTTATTTTAGTTTGTTTAAGTTTTTTTCAATTTTTTGTTATATTTTTAATATTTACATATTATTTTATTAGCCATCCCCTTGCCTTCCTCAAAATCTCGGAAATTGTTTCTGTCCAGGAAACTCCACTCTCCCGTCTCCATGTCCCCTCCCTCTGGACTCTTAGGTAACTATGGTTGTTCTCCTAGGATCCTACCATATTTTTTTTTTATATGAGGGAAATTGGTAAGCGAGTCCGCCTTTGAAGCCTCTTCATTGGAGGTCACGGGTTCAAATTGGCCTGCTATATGGCGTCAGCACTAGTGTAGATGTCCCACTCTCCCAGTACATTTAAATCAGGGACTCAAACCTGAGATTTCTTAGTCGGGGCACTTTAATGCAACCTCTCACGATCAATCGGTCTAACCCCCGGGGCGGGGGGCCTAGGATAGCTCTCAAGTACATTGTGCATTTGCATTGTCTTGCGCCTTGATTCAAAGGACAAGAGCCTAAAAAATGGCTAGTCACCAGACTTTTTTATTTCATACATCTGTTTTCACAGATCTCATTTCCAATTATATTCTGATCTAGCATATCATATTCATGAATGACATACAAAAGTGTTATGATTATAATTTTTCTTTTGTTCCTTTGATGAATACATATGCAGTCATAACTTGAAGTTGATATTGCAGATATCTACTAACAAAATCAGTGCCTTAGTGCCATAAATTATATCGATAATTATCACAACTGAACCAAAACTGGTCTTCGCTATGCATACATCATTCACGGCATAGACCAAGGAAGCTTGCAATGAAGAGCAGACGTGACTAAGGAAATGGATTACTATGGATTCTGATATTGTGTTGTAGATCATTGAGCTGCTGAGAGTTTGATTGTTTAAACTTTAGGTTGGAAATGTCATATATATAGAAGTTGAAATTTCTCTAGTTGTATAAATGATGTCAAGGTAATAATAATCATGTAATTTGGAAATTTTGGTTATTCCTTTTCTTGCTTAGAATGCAAAGCTTAAAAATTATTCCTTCATTACATTAAATATATTAATTTTTAAGCTTCGATCTGGGTATATGTCATTCTGGCATCTTTAATGGTGCAAGAAGGGGAAGTTTGTGCTTTTTAGTTAATTTTCAGAATTGTTATAAAGACTTGTATTGACGAGGTTGGGCTTGACAATCAAGTCAGCTTCTTCACAAGTTTAATACTAACTGCTGCCTGGTCAATTTCTGGTCAGCTGGCGGAGGGTGGGCTCACATAGAATATTGTTTGTCCATCCAAATTATCCTCATACAGTCTAGCGTATTTTTCAGTAGGTAATGTATAACATATAATGTTAATTAAGATCTATGAAATAGTCTTTACTACTAGTTTGTGTTGATATACAACTATATTGGTTAACATAGTTATGCCTTTTGATGCTTGTTAATTTGGATCAGCAAATACACTGCAATTTAGATTGAGGGCAATGAAAACCATAAGTAGGATCTTTTACACTCTCTATAGTATAGCCACCTCCATAGTCTCATTCAGGCCTATCTATCGGTTGAGTCCCTTAACCCCCAGTAGATATATAGGGCATCTATAGAGATCTGATCTGGGCTGTTCCCCTCTCGGTTCGCTTAGATCATCGCTCACCCCGACTAGACTCTAGAGAGTCACCCTCGACCCAACCCCCCTCCCCCGATGAAAATGGGGCCCTGGGAATTATTTTAGTTTCCTGCTGGTCCCTGGAGCTTGAAGAGCTGTAAGAAAGATGGTTTGTCACCATTTCCTTGTTTGAGTTCTGTACTACAAAAATTGAATATACGAGAGAACTCAAGAAAGCTGCATTTATTAAAGAATTCAAGTACCAATGAATTTTAAATTGACCACTTTTTGATTTAAGACCTTTTCTGAGGGCCTCCAACATTGTAAGCTAGAATCATTGCACAAGGGAACTTTATGTTAGTAGGATTTACCAATTTATCATGATCAACACAGTTGCTGGGTTATTTGACAAGAATATGGAAGAAAACTGACATGCTTCTATGTGGCTCTCTAGATTACCTTAGGAATGCCATGGTAAACACTGGACTATCCAACACTCTGAGTGGTAAGACACGAAATTGGACAGGCTTCTGAGAAATTCAATAATTGCAATCCAGGTGACAAACACCAGTGTGCTCCAGTATAACTCTCACAGCAATTACACGGTGAAGAAATATCAAGTATGAACTAAAATAACTAATTAGTAGTAGTCAAGGGTTATGTCTAATAGAAAAGAGTCACAAGACTTTGAGCAGTAAGGTGAGGATAGAGACACCGTGTGTCTTTGAGTGTGAACCATTAATCAACATTCAAGAGTGAAAGGAATTGACCATATTAAGTTCATTTTAGATTAGTCTACTGTCTACCTAGTTAACACGATACACATATTTTCCTAAATAGATTTCTTATTATGCGATTGGGCTGACCAGGATTTTGTGTGGGAAGTGAAAGCTGGTTGAGAGGTCAGTACACCTGTCAAAATCCTAGCCTTCCCTACAATGAGGGTGGTTTGCTTTCGATGTCATTACTTGTTATGGCTGGAAACATTTTATTTTCCATTGGGTTGTTTTTTCAAACGATTGAAATTACAATCAATTTCTGGCAGCATGGTTCCCTTGTTGACCACCTTATCCATGTTTTGTACACGTCATTTGCTGATTTCAAACCTTGGGTCGTTATTCATTCTGTCTGATTGGCCTGTTAGCCCTTTGGGAAGTCAGAGTTGTGATTGACTTGAAGTATCGAATACTTTCCGAGATGCTGTTTCACTTGATTCAAGGCATAGCTCTCCTTCAATTTGCCATAATTATAGAAGAGACAACCCATTTTGACTGGTCTGTCATTGATTGAGAACAATTACATGTTGAATTACCTGGAGCTTGCTGGCCTTTATGGTTGATACTTGATGGCTGTTGATCAAAGAACGACAACTGTTGCAGTGACTGCTTTATATGCCTGTTGAGAGATTGTTCCAATGAAGGTGACTTGTGAATACATGTGTGGCCAAGTACTGGGTAACTAAGTTATCCTATGTAATTATTGAATGCTGCATAACTCTCTTGTTTGACAAATGAAATGTATTCTTGAAAAATGAGGGCCACAGATGAGTGGGGATAACAAATATGCCAAGGAGCATTTGGAATTCTCTAGCTGCTTCTGATTTCTTGGCAAGTTAAGCAATGGAATATGATATTCCCTATTGACCAAAATCGTTTTTAACTTCAGAAATGCAGTGTACTGATCCCTAGCTGAAGTTGAAAATAATGCTATTCTGAGCAATAATGAGGAAATTACATTACAAGACGGTAGACCAAAGTGGTGGGTTCAATCCATACAATTTTGTGATCTGAACTTAATAATTTGGAAGTGGGAACATTTAGGGGGTATTTTTCATTTGCCATAGTATCTTTTTTGCCTAGGAGATTTTATTCTGGCATAGAAGCAACTGAATGCTGGTTGGCATGCTTGTAGTAGTGTTCATGCTAATGTGGGGATAGCAACATGTTTCACTTATAAACTATCAAGTTTTACTTGTTAAATCTTAAGCAAAATAACATCTCTAGAACTAAATGAAGATGTTCAATGATACGTCTTAATTCAATAATTACAGGAAAGAGTGTAGGATTTGAATTGTGCCCTTTGGGCATCAACCAGATCCAAGGCCTTTCTGATGGGTCTCTAACATTGCAAACTAGCATCATTGCACAAGGGGATCTTATGGTATTAGGACTTACATTCTTATCATGGTCAACACAGTTGCATGGTGTTTTGATAAGAAAATGGAAAAACATTGACATGCTTGTACTGTACTCAGACTATAGGGGGTGCCATGGTAAACTTTGGACTATCTATAACACATTGCATGGTAAGACATGAAGGGGATGGGCTTCTGGGATACAGTCTTTGTGAACCAGGTGACTAATCTAGTGCCCTTTGGTATACCACTTAAATGAAATAACACAGAAAAAAAAAGGATTAAATATGATAGAAAATTAGTCATCAGTTTTATGACTTGTAATAAGTGTTATCTCTAATAGGAAACCACCACAAGTTTTGAGCCATAGAATGAAGATATAGAGGCTGTGATTGGCTTCTATTAGTGTGAGCCATATATCAACTTTCAAGAGTGAAAGGACTTGAGTTATTAAAAACTCCTGTGCATTATTCTACCTAGCTAACACAATACTATGTGTGGGAAGTGAAAGCCAATTGTGAATTCAGTAAGCCTGTCAAATTCCAATCGATTTCCCTAGATTTTGGGGGGATTGTTCTTGATGTACAAAAACTTGTTATAGTTAGGTTGCATTTTATTCTCCTTTGGTTTGCTTTTGCAAATTATTTACATTACGACCAGAATCTTTTTTCTGAAGCCTATACTGGTAGCACAAATTATTATTTTGATTTGTAAGCTTCACTGGGCCTAGGATCATTGGGGACACAAATGTGTGTTCTTTTCTGGCACGCTTTTTCATGGCTATGTAATCACAGGGAGCTTCCCCGATGGTTCCTAGGTGGAATTTGAAACTGGGTCTTCATTGTCGTAATTTCTCGCGCTTTTACCATTCAATCACAACTGATGAGCTGGTAGCACAAGTTCTTTATCTAAACTGCTGGAAGAGTTTAATTTAGAAATTTTTGGGATCTGAACTTTTAGCAATCTGGAAAAAGGGAAATTAAGGGGTCATTGTTCAATTGCCATACTATTATATTTGTGCAGGGAATTTTGTTCTGGCTTAGAAGCAAGTCAATGTTGGTTGCCATGTGTGTAGGATCATTCATGCTATGTGAGTATAATAACAGCTTGAGGAACAGAATAGTAGACTGTAAGACATTTTTCTGGAATATAAGTGCCAGAAAAGTGCCGATTTCTGACTGTAATTTTTGACATTGGCCGGATAAATGCCTGAAAGCTACCCTTCAAAATCTTTTTAATTTGGACAAATGGTGGAAAATAGATGTTTTAATTGCTATTTAAAAGAGAAGTTCAAGTAACCTTTATATTTTGCTTACCGGAAATTTGATGTAATTTCCATATCAGGGTTTTATTTTAAAATCTACTGAAGAATGACTTTTCTGAAACTTAATGTAAATGCTCTCCATTAAATTCTTGAAAACATACAATGTGAACACAGCAAGAGACGAAAGAGAATAGGAAATGGACTCTCTTTGCAATTTTCTATGTAGCACAGGTAGTTGTTATTTACATGTTTTGTGTTTTGCATGAATTTCTATTTACAATTTCACTTCGTCAATAACAATTGCAATTAACATATGAATCAGGTGGTCAGGATGTTGAGGGGGAGGCCACCATTAACAGTAGGCGTGATTGCAGCTGTGCTCATCTCTTTTCTTCATCCAGCCCTGGGAATGATTGTCTTGTTATTGTCTCATGTATGGCACTGCCATACTGCTCTCTGCAGGTAGGCGATAAGGAAGCAAAAAATTGGCTTGATTTTACAAAGGCTTTGAACATGTTATTACCGACAAAAGTTTTATCTTGGCTCTCGAAAGATGTTACTTAGAATAAATAAATGGTTTAGCAACTAACTGTTAAGTTAGTGTTTCTCTAAAAATATTCCGTTTGTGTAACAGTTTTTTGGCGGCTTCATTTCGCAGCCATCCACATACAAAGGGCGACTGGCAAAATTCTAAATTAAAAGCCAATATGTTTCCACAACAAGCTGATCGTGTAATGATGGATGGCTTTGAGATGGAGGGAAATCATTCTCCAAATTCTGCCAATAGCTTTGGCGACACACAGTTGGAAGCTTTTAATTACCAGCAAGGCATGCTTTTGTTACATTTGGCTGCAACAACCATGCTGGTTCCATCCCTTGTGGCCTGGGGACAGGTTGTAATACAATCAGTTCATTGTGTCTTCATAAATTTGTAGCTTATGGATTCAATGTATTGTTCATTGAATAATTCACTGATGTGTACATTATTATTTTGCAGCGGCTTGGGATGGACCAGAGTATTCCATGGTTTCTTGACTCGGCTCTTTCAATTGGCATTGTTCTTCATGCTCTTTGTGCTTCTAAAGCAAGCTACAATGTTTTGTTATTTCCATTCCCACACTTTTGGGTTACTCGTGTAAGGGAGGGTGGCTTGAGCCTAGTCTATTGTTTGGCAGGGTTTTACTGTTACTTTTCAGGTTTAGCCTTGGCCCCATACCGATCTTTCTATGCTCTAGCAGCAGTTGGTGTCCTGTTCGGTATGCTTTAGATTAGTTTGAGAAAAGGTACAGAGAAAAGGGAGGTTTTCACTTGAATAGAAGGCACTCTCACCGGCATTGATAACAATGTTTTTTACCAATTTTCTACCAGACGGTTGCCATTTAAATTAGCGCCACTGGGTTCATTCTTTTTACCATTTAATGGTTTGTGGCCAAAGATCTAGATATACTATAGCAATGATTGCCTTCTGTAAAAGGAGAATGAAGAGGCCCATTATTGTGAGTGATGATGTCATGATTCTCAAAAGTGTCATTAAGCATAGTTTCATCTAGCACCCTTTTGATTTTTACCATTTTTGATCGAATGAAACCACTCACAAAATTATTATATAATATCATATGCAGCATTTAATTATTTGCTTTTTTTTCAATATGAACTCCAAGCATATGAATGTTGCCATGTTCTACGCAATCATCTTTGTGGAGATTATTGAGATGCTTTCAAATCTCTTTAGGCTTTCTAACCTTTCTTTTCATAAAGCATACCTCCTAATCTAGAAATTTTCGCTTTACTATATAAGTATTGTGGGAAGAAGTATGGCCATGCTGTCCAAGTACAAAAGACTTTATACGGTCATGGTTTATATTAGAGCCATGTTCCTATCATTTTTGAAATTATCTCCCCATTACTTTGATGTAGGGTCCTACTACATATTTTGTGATAGATACCACAACATCGTTTGGGCTCAATAGGATCCTTGATGGATTCTATTATATTGCTAATCTTGTTTTGTGGTGTGAAAATTGTTTTTACATTAAGCCTCTGTAGGATCCTATCAATTTTGAAGATGCCTTTATTAAATAAAAGAAATGTTTCCTTAGGAAACCCCCTTGTCTCATACTTGTGTTGGATATGTGATGCAATCTTATTTTCCACCTAGTTGAAGATCCCTAATATTTGCCTTGTTCCATAACGCATTCATTGCAAAGAACCTTGTAAAATGGCGCTTTCATCTTCAATGTGTTTGTCATTTGAGATCCCAAAGGGCTCTATTAGTTTATAAAGCATATCAATCTTTTGAGAGGGTGATAGAGCGATGAGCACAAAGATATTAATCAATGTGAGTTTTCTATATACTTATTGAGATAACGAACCCATCACCTTTTGATTTGAGAATGTCTAAGAAATGAAGAGAACCCATATCTTGAATATCCCTATGAAATTGCATGTTGAGGTATATGCTATTGAGATAAATGTTTCAAACATGTTTTTTTATCTTTGTGGCTAGCAATTGTTGGTAACCTGCATAAATTTGTTCTATGATTTTGGTAGATGGAAATAAGCCATTGCTTTTCATCTTCGATGTGTTTGGGGTATGAGATCTTGCAGCTATTCTTGAGGGTGTCGAGCACACCAATATTTTGGGATGGAAGATGGTGTGATGAACATGGAGATACAAATCAATGTTGGGTTTGTTTATATACTTTCCAAAATAACCCTTGATCATCCTTCTCTGATATGAGAATGTCTAACAAATGGAGGGGAACTAACAAATGGAGGGAACTCATATCTTCAATCTTCTTACTGAATTGTATACTAGGGCATATTCTATTCAAATGAGTGGAATATTACAAACACGCTTTTTCTGTGTGGTTGACAATCATTGGTATTGTCCACATGGTATCAACCAGTTTGGTTGTAGATAGAGAGAAGCAAATGCCTTTTTCTTTTAACTTCTCTACAAAAATCGTAGCAACCCCTAGTGACTAAGGGAGTCCCCAATACCCCATGTTCAAACATACACCCTTGAAAGTAGCCCAAAGACAAATCAACAAATCTTGGTAGTTTCCTCTTTTTGTGATACTCCCAAATTTTTGATGGTCTCAACTAAAGGAGTTTTAGTAAACAAAAAGTTGAAGATAACTAGAATATCATGTTCATCGATAATCTTATAATATTACAAATTTTGGAAAAGCATTATGAATTTTTAATGTAAGAAAATGAGTTATTCATATATGGTTGAAGCCTCTCCCTCACATTTGTAGAAAGGGAGTAGGAGAATATCATGTCTACAATAAGTGTAAGAGGGGCTTCAAGTTTATGACTTTTTGGTTGGCCATATAGTTTGAGTTATTTCCTTGTTTTGACAGCCAAGAAGACTTCATAACTTATACTCAAAGAGGAGCCCGTGATAGCCTCTTTGGACATCGTTAATGATATGATACCATGATAGCATTTTTGACAACACTTGTGATTTGCTTGATTGGATTCTTGTTGAGTTCTCTACAACTTCCACGGTTAATGAGGTGGATTTCTTTTTTGGACGAATAATCTTCTTTATTAATGATAACACTACCTTCGTCTGATTTAGTGGTAACTAGTTTTGGATTCTCACACTAGCATGAGAGCTCTAAGTTCCTCATTGTCGCATTTCTTCATGAGGGTCATACTTGTGTAATATCACACGTCGACTCTTACCTTAGCAATTCTACAACATATTTTGGAAGATATTTGTTGGACACTCAATACCTTACAAAATCTTTTCACCAAGGGATGTGTCTTGTAGTGAATGAAAGCCCCAAACCTTTTGTTAAAGCCTTGATTGCATTTGGTCCAACAAATGTAAAGAAAGATTGACAATGAGCTTCCCTAATGTCAAATTGTAAATGCAATTGCTCCTCTTGGGCCCAAACTCATTTTTGCAAAGCAAGATATGAAGGAATATAGGTGAGGATGGGTCTTTAGAAGATTCATGTAGAAGGATAGAGTGTGGGGCAGAGATTTGATGGAGGTATGGAAGAGAAATGGGCATGTGCACCGAACTGGACAAAAATCTATGAATGAGGAATGAGTAGCAAGCAAGGATGTGATTTTGAATGGGAGAATTGGTTACATGATGGTGTGGGTGATAATGTAGATGTAAGGAAATGTGGCCTAGCATTGGCGCTTGCCATGTTGCTTCCAAGGGTCAACAAGTCCCAAAGTCCTCTAAAACATAGGATTGCCATTTGACAATCTTGAGATGTAGACCATGCATATGGGTTGTGATGTTTAGAAGTTCTGATGTGAGAATTTGTGCCCTTGAGGGAGACGGCTAGGTGCTGGAAAAATTGAGGGTGTAGTAGAAGAAGATAAAGCAAGGAAGCATTGATGGTAGAAAACAAATGGATGAACATAATAGGATGTTCTCACATCTACATTTCTATTTAATAAAACAAGAGATTCAATTTTTCCGAGTTGTAAATACGAGCAATTCATTTGATGGTTTTGTAGCATTAGTATGCTATAATATGCCTAAAAAGCAACCAAATGTCAAACTTGAGGGAGGAAGGTAATTTTAAGTGTAGCACATAGGGTTCACAATCAAGAAACTTGATTTTGTGTCCTCTGCTTATAAGAAACTAGTTTGCAAGCTTCTTTGATAATTTGATCCCAAGCTTCTTGAGAAGCCTAGTTTTGAAGACGAGCGACACTTCTGTGTCGAGGGTGGTAATTGAAGATTTCAAGTGTCCTTAATCCATAATGATGAAAGGAACAAATTTTATGGAAAATCTTGCAATGAGGAATTTTTGGATTTAAAGTTTTGGACCACACTTTTGATCCCTTGTACAAGGAAAACTACGTGTTCAAAATGCATTACTCTACTTCCCAAGTTAGGGCAGAGACAAGTAAAGAAAGAGGAGGTTTCATGGATCTTGTTGACAGAGGGAACAACTTGAAGTCACCCTTGCCCAAACAAGAGATTTCTTTGAGTTTGGGCCCTTTCCTACGAACATTCCTCAACAACTTTGTAATGAGCATCAAAAGCATACAATCGAGAAATAATGAAATTAGGTTGGTATGATGAAGATATTATGATCAAATAACACCTCTTAATCAATGTTACATTCCTTGAATGGAGCAAAGTTAGGTTGAATACCTTGAGAGATTCTCCTTGCTTTAAGAGGCAAGTCTTGCCTTGATAGTGTCATCCAATAATGAGACAAATCAACTAAAGATAAAGTTGAGAACCATGGATTTGAGCCTCAAGGATTGGGTTAGTTCACTTGTTGATGGGCTTGCCATGTTGATTTAGCGGCATATGCCTTAAGTTGACGATTGAGGGTGTTAAGTAGAAGGACAATCCAATGGGGATTATGGGAAGTTCTATTAGACTAACTAGCAAAACTCTTGATCGATGATACTGTGGATAGAGGTTATAGAATCAAATATCATAACATGGAGGATGTTTTTGATTTTATGGAGCTGAACTTACCCCAAAAGCGAAATGAAAACAACTAAGGCCAATAAACAACTCAAAGGACAAACTAAGAGGATTTGGCCAAAGAATATGGAAAACAATGAACCAAAAGAAAAAATAGCTTTGATGCCCCACAAATATATTCTAACAAACTCACATAATTGAAAATCAACCAATAAAATTAATAATTTAGTTGTTATTCTATAGTTTAATTCATTTGAAGCCTCAATAAGGCACATCGGATCTTTGTGCTCAATAGATGCCATAGTAGACATGTTGTGCATGTACTTGTTTGTTGACTCATTTAGTGTCATGTTGTGCAGAATTAAGGAACTATACTTGCAAATCTCGTCATTCTATTTTAGGTAAATTTTGACACTTTGTGTAATGTTGTTTTAGTGTTGTAAACACTTTGTAACTATGTCGTTCAATATCTATAAATGTTGCATCATATGTTTGATTAACATAATGATTAGATTTGTGTTATTGTAGCTTTGTGTATCTTGTGTTTATTTGCATTCGCTACATTGACTACCTTGCCCGTGCTAAGGCACTTGAAACAAAAACTAGGCCAGGAGTTCGACTCCCACCCTGACCGCCCTTTTTTAAAATAAATGTTGCTTTTCCTATTCTTAAAATTCATATAACTTATTATAGGCTTTGAAAGTAAGGCTGCCCAAATGGCTGTGACAGGAGTTAATCACTTGGTGAGGAGAGGTTAGGGGTTCAAACTGTAACCCCTCTCAATTAATTATTTTATTACTTTTTTTAAACAAGGGGCATTTAGAAAAATAAATAAAAGGGGGGCCATTTTTTGAATACAAATAATAATTTTTTCCAAATATTATTAAACCAAGGGATCTTATTTAAGAAAAATTAGACAAATTTTTCAAAACAAGGATTTTTTTGTTGCAAAAAATAAATAAATCAACTAAGGGGATTTTTTTCTAAAAAGCGACCTTCACTCAAAAAATCACATCGTCCTTTCTACATCTCCAATTTTTTTAATTTTTCTTCCTCTTGAAATTAGATTCCAAATTCTATTAGTTTTTTTTTATAGAAAATTTAGGTGCATATTGTAAAAATTTCTCGAAGTCTAAAAAAGGGCTAAAATTGTGTTTTTTTATTGTTTTCAAATGGGGGAAGCAATTGCTTTTCTAGAATTTCAATTTATATTGTGTATATTGCAATAGTTTTTCATTTTGTATAGTATAATATGCAAACAACCTTAGTTTTTTTAAACAAACACAAACTCAAGATCTTTTGATCTCAAAAACATTTCGTATTAGTGGTGCCTCTTGACCACACTTACAGATAAAGTCGTCGTGCTTTGGTCTACTGCATCCAATACCTAATATAGTTGCAACAACGACGTATGTGTCATTGTCCCTATAAATCGTCGAGGAGAGATAAGGTTACCTTTTTTGCTCTGGGAAAACTACTGCTACATTACCCATTCACCACAATCTTTAGGCACAAATCCTAAAATTTGAAAAATATGGGTATATCGAGGCTTGTTGCCCACATACAAATATATCCCTTTAGGAAGGTGCCATTGATCAGACAAATCCTTCTCATGTAGTGTCTACATACCACATAAGACTATGCTCTCATGTGAGCTAATGTCTCTTTTACACACTGTCATGTATATTGGAAGGACAAAATTCTTCCATGAACCGATGGGTATATTAGAATGGTTGTATATAAAGTTATATATATTGAATTGATGATATATAAAGGGCAACATTTTTGGAGTGATAAGGAATCGATCCATCACCTTGATACATTTTGTGCACAAAAACAATAAAAGATAGTTTTAAATTCTTTATGCCAAGTTCACAACTCCTACATGAAGACAACAATGTTCCACGGAAAACCAAGATCAAGACTTGTTTGGAATTTGAGAAAATCTGGAATGTTGTGGATGGATTTTTCACTAGGCCTCCAATAGACGTTGAACAACACAAATTTTATAGAGCTAACCAACAAAGCTTATAATTATGTTTGGCGTAATATATGTTGTTCAACCTCACATAAGAGATACATAAACAACCAAATCCTCTCGGGACAAACTGAAAACAATGTATGAATTACAAAATCAAAATACAATCCTTTATATCCAAAGGTAACTACACAATCTAAAACTCAAGTTAGATGAGTGAAGCTTTTAAAAAATGTGTTACAACATTAAGAGCCTCACTTCTAGCATTGGGAGAATGCATGGAAGATAAAACACTTGCACCCATAATATTGAGAGGATTTTCACAATCCTATAAAGTGTTTGTCACCACATTGAATCTTTTATAGAAGAAACCACCATTTGAATAGTTGGTAAACATGCTATAGGAAGAAGAATCCATGCACAATGAGGCGGTTAATGAAGAGCATGCACTTGCGTCTAGCTTCAAGGGAAAGAACACACATAAATTCTCAAAGAAGTAAGGAAACAAACATCATATTCCTATTTGTTTGAGGTCCTCCATGATAATGTCTTGAGATTATTGAAATTTATTTTATATATTTCATTCATGCCCCTTCTTATCCCTTAGAGGATCTCCTTATATTCTCTTCCTACCTATGAGAGGAAGCTACTTCAGCTTCTCGCTGAATGATTTAGAAACTATTTTTCACTGACTCTTATGTGGCATGCCATGCAAATGAAATAATGCCAATGTGTCTATTTACTTGAGAAAACATCCTTTGGTCTATTAAAAGGTGTAACTCCCTCAAAATTAGAACCTTAAAATTTCCCTAAGTTTCTCCCAAAGTTCAATAGTTTTTTTAATTTAACATCTCAGAGTGTGTATGGAGCTTGAGTAACTCATTTATTTATTTCAATATCTAAGTTAAGGTGCATTTTTTAAAGGGGGGAAAGAATATAAGGAAATCCTATCAATGTTTAATTATGTACACAATCAAAATAAAAGCCTCCATATCCAATGTAAACTACACAGTCTCAAACTCAAGTCAAATGAGACAATTGAAGTTATTTTGGATGTGTTGCAACATTAAGGGCCTCAATTTTTGTATTGGGAGAACCAATGGAAGATAAAACACTTGCACCCATATTGTTGAGAGGACTGTCGTGATACTATAAAGTGTTTTTCATCACATTGAATCTCTTGGCGAATAAACCACCCTTTGAATGGTTGTTAAACACATTATAACAAGAGGAATTCATGCACAATGAGGTGGCTAATGAAGACCATGCACTCGTTTCCATCTTCAAGGGAAAGAATAAACATACATTCTCAAAGAACAAAGGCAATCGACAACAAAATATGCATAAATCGCAAGGGTCATCCAATAAGATGTGTCCTATTTGTGGAAAAGGGCATGATGTAAAGGGTTATTGGTATAATATTTTGACTCCAGTATCTTCAAGTAAGAAGCCTAACTAACAAAAATTATCTCAAAAATAACCAAATTCCCATGGATAAAAAACGAGAGATTAGAAGAATAATCAACATCACCAAGGGAATATAGCTGATTAGGCAGAAGAAAAATAAGATAAGGGTGTCCTATATTGTGCCCAATCAAGTGAAGAATCAACCTCATCTACCTGTATCTGGTATATTGACCAGGGAGCTACTCAACATATGATTTGAAGAAAGGATTGGTTCATAAGCTTGGATTCGTCATCCACCAAGAATTATGTTTCTTTGGGTGATGAAACTTCCTACCAAGTCCAAGGAACTGGTAATATCTAGTTGCCTCTTGACAAACATGGTTATACTATCATAGGGGTCCTATATGTTCCCAAAATAAGAAATAAACTTCTATCTCTCAATCAGTTGCTAGTTCATGATTTGAAGGTTGAATTTAATTATTTAAGTGGCAATAAAGTGTGTCTTGCAAGAGGAAAGAAGAGGAAATATCAAATTGTTACTTATGCATCAAGAGTTGTTAAGATGTTTCAACTTGACTTTGTTCCATGTAACAATTATGCACTCATTGCAAAGGATCAAAACTATAGAATATGGTGGCATCACAAATACAAACATTTGAGTTTTGGATACCTAGTTTCACTTAACCAACATAAATTATTAGAGTATTTCCCCAGTCAAAGAAAAAATAGAACTTTGTTCTAGTTGTGCAACACGAACATAACATCGGGCATCATTCCCAATGAATCCAAATATAGCTACAAGTCTATTAGATCTAGTTCATACCAATATTTGTAGAAAATTGATTGAAACCTCAAATAGATATCAATATTTTCATCTCTTTGTTGACATCTATTCACATAAGAGTTAGATATACTTGCTAAGAACAAAGGATTTATCCTTTCATACATTCAAATAATTTAAGGCACTTATTCAAAATCAAAATGGCTAGAAAATAAAAGTAATCCCCATTGATTGAGGGGAAAAAATCACCAATATTGCATTCTAAGCTTATTTAAAGGATAATAACATACATTGATGAATGACTGCACCCTACATTTAACAAAAATATGGTGTTGCAGAAAGATGGAACCGTAATATCATAGAAATGGTACTTGGTATGATTGAGGATGTAGGTTTAGTAATAACATATTGGAAAAAAGAAGAAAAGATCATGATATACCTACTAAATATGTGACCAATGTTTCCACTTGATAACATGAATCCACATGAAGTATGGTCAGAGAAGAAACCATTAGTAAAACATCTACAATTTTTTGGAAGCAAACCACACGTGCTGCCCCCAAACAAAAAAGAACAAAGACGGACAAAAAAATTCACTCCTTGCATATTTCTTGGGCACGATGAAGATTCAATGGGATACACATGGATCCAAAAACAAGAAAAATATACATAAACATGTATGTTGAGTTTGATGAGAGAAGTAAGTCAAGTTCATTCTCCATGAACTCAAATTTAGAAAGAATAAAAAACAAACATGTGATTAGTTTTGATTACACAGAACATGGTGACAATAATAATGGGATTGATGATTATACAAAACATCTCAATGTATACCAAGGTGGCATTTAAACTTTCTTAAAGATGCAAATATAGATGGAGTCCCAGAAAAATCTTCTTATGGACTAACAAGTTGTCGAAAAACTCAAGAAGAGGCTAACATGAATTTAATGAGTAAATTAGAGTCTTCTATGGTTCCAAAATCACACGAAACAAGGATACCACGATCGAAAAGTAAAGGGAAAGGCTCAAACATACCTCTAAGGTCTGAAAAATGAAAATATAAGAACATCATACGAAAAATGGATCTGTACCTCAAATAACAAAAGGGGAAGGTGGTAATGAATGTAGTAGAAGTTTCTACTGCAAAATGATACGTCAAAACAAGATCAGGTCACATTCACGAAGGACTGCGTATTTCAGGGAACGGGCCGATCATAAACACAACTTGCATCTCCAACTTTCTTCGACAATTAAACTACATACACAAATTTCACTGCAGGCACTTGTGTGTAAACCAATTCAACAGCTTCCTCTCTATTCACCGTAATCAACGCAAAATGGAGGGGGAGAATGATACTTTCAAAGGTCCTCACACTTGATCACTTTAGATAATGCTTAACTAAGCGGGGGAATGATAGAATTAATAATTAAGTTGTTATTCTATAGTTTAATTCATCCTAAGTCTCAATAAGGAACATGTGTATAATGTGCTCAATAGGTGGCATAGTATTAGTGTTGCACTTTCAATAATTTATCGACTCTTCAAGCGAGTCATGTTGTTGTGAATCATTAGGGAAATGTACTTGCAAATCCCAACATTTTATTTTGGGTAATTTTTGAGACTTGTCTTAATATTGTTTTAGTTTGGTAAGCAACCTGTAACTTTGTTGTCCAATATCTATAAATATTTTAACACATTTTTGATTAATGTAATGATAATATTTATGTTATTGCAACTTTGTGTATCTTGTGTTTATTTCATGCAAGGTGAGATTTCTTTAATTGAAACACGTTACATTTAACCTTTAACCAATATCAACAATGACGTTAACGGTTATCTTACTTATAATAAAAATATGTTAAGAACCATTTTTTATTTATTCTAAGGTCTAATGATACCTATATAATTGAAAGATTCAATTATCTACCAATAATGATTGATGAAAGCACAACATACTGCAAATGATTGAACAAAGGATACAAATAGAAACATACAAAGAGGTAGACTCAAGAAACAATACAAGCAATAGTCAAGAATAAGAGATGGTCAAATACACTAATAGATCTTGAAAAAAATGAAGAGTATACCTAAAAAATAATTTAATGATTTCTAACAACTTAGAGGGGAGATAAAAACAAGTTGAGGGAAAGCTGAAAGTAATGTACTTGCAATATGATCATCAGAGGAGAAAAAGGGTGAAGGCAACAAACAAAAAAAATATTGAGATGTATGGTTGTAATGGAGATTGAAACTATAAAAGTGTAATGTGAACCTTATGTAGCTTAGGATAGGACAAGGAAAATAGGATAAGGTGCTTGAGTATCTTCAAGGCAAAAATACACAAAAAGTATAACATTGACCTGGAAATGTAAGGATTGTGAATGAGTACGAGGTAGAGACTATGGAATAGTCTCACTTAAACTTCACATGATTAAATTAAGTAGAAAGTGGTTAGTAGAACTAAGTGTTGAGATGAAACAATTAAAAAACACACACACATGAAAGAAAAAAGGATAATCAAGAACCTATGACTTAATACTGTTTAAATAATACATTAATATAATATAAGTTAGAAAAAAAGATAATCAAGAATCTATGACTCGTTAACCATTGTATGATAGACCAAGATTAGAAGAAAGAGGTGACATGTCCATAGGATACAACCTTCTAATAAAATATTTCACACATATATCTTATGGGAAACTTGTTATGTCAAGAGGGACAATAATAGTAATTGAAGGGAAGTAATATAAATGGCAAAAAAAAAATTGAATTGAGGGGCAATGATTGCTACATGGTGGATGAAGCGCTATGATACATAATTTTTGGATTATATGGATGAAAACAAATGTCAATTTACATGAAGAATATGACAAAGAGGCCTACTAGGAAGATATAAAAGAATGAAAGAGTGGGTGAAGTAACAAAAGGATGTGTAACATTTTCCCTTCAAACTTGAACCGTAATGTACCTACATGAATTCCCATTACAAAATCATCTATAAAAACAAATTTGAGGTTTTGAAATTAGTGCAACAAAAATTTCACAATGTTGGAAGCAAAGTGAAAGAAAAACATTATATGAGATGTGAATATGAACAAGCCACATGGTGAAGGAAAATGAAATACATATGTAACTAGGTATGTGGAAAGGTGAGCGTAAAGGAGACATTAAATTTCTCCAATATGGAGCTCTTACATTCATCATTGCACCAGAATGTTGCAACTTGCAAAAAAAAGGGTGGTTACATACCACCTCCTTGGGGTAGGTGCCATTCCATGAGTTAACGAGGTGATTTTTCTTGAAATAGGTGTGGCCCATTAAGTGGAGGGTTGTAGGATATACCTTTTGTTACATGTGTGATGTTAGGAGCGAAATCAGACAAGACCTATCTCCACTTGTGATTAAAAATAAGAATCAAGTGCAATTTAGAGCAATTTGGGCTAAATATTTATGAAATATTATGGACAAGAGGTCATACCAGTTGTGTGGCAACATGAAAATTTGACCGCTAAAATTGCAAAAGTTGGGGATGACAGGAGTACCTTTCAAAAAGAAATGCACTAACTTGCAATGAGATTCAAATGCAAGAGTATAGAAATTCTTAGCAATATTTCACAAAAATCGGGGCCAAGAGGACTCACTATTGATGCAGGGAAATAATACTAGTTCATTTTCTCCATGTTACAAAAAAAAAACACACATGAGTCAAAATGGAAAACAATTTAAAAGGAGGTTTTTACAGCAATAAAAAGTGAACGAATGAAGATGGGTGAGAAATTATTATTATAAGAGAACCTTTTCACAATAAACAAATTCATTTTAACTTTTATCCATGGTTTAAAAATGAGATTTGGATCATAAGTGACCAAATCTCGAGTCAAAATAGGTGATGATAAGATGGAAACAATACCACTAGAAGCACACAAGGCCCACATATAGGCAAGATATGATATTTTCGTCTAAAAAACTTAAGGTTTATTTGATTTTATTGAAAATTTCGATAGGGTTAACAAAAAGGGGAAAATGATTAGGATGAGGAATATGTTAGAAAAATATAATTTATTTTGTGTTTGATTTTAAATGTTCATATATTTTTGAGTAGTTTGGGAATGCAACGAAAGAGATGTTAGTATGTGGATGAAGTTGCCAATGTAGTTACAAAATAGGTGGTCTATGTAGAATGGTGATTATTTGGGAATGCAACGAAAGAGATGTTAGTTTTTGGATGAAGTTTCCGATGTAGTTACAAAATAGGTGGTCTACGTAGAATGGTGATTATGTTATAGCTGCAATGGTTATGAAAGAATGTGAAAATTTTGCAACCATAAATTAATATATGTGGTGATTACAATTTTTGTGTGTAATAAGTGGTGGTTTTTCTAGTAAGGGATGGAAAAATGAGGTGAAAAGATAGGAATAACAAAATTCCACTTTGTAGTTGTAGGTAGACTATATATAGTGGATCCAAGAAAGAGATTAGTACTAGTTGTCACTAGTCATGGTGTTATTGGCCTCAATAGAGACACATTAGCTCAAATTAGTTGGGATTTAAAGATTAGCGCTAGTGCAATTGGTTGCACATATGAGTCACCTTTTAAGCAATATTTTGAGCTAGTAGGATGTGAATAAAAAATTTGTAGTTCCCACATGCACAAGGTGAGTGGACCATCACCATTCATGATGTCTATAAGATGAACTATGGATGCTAGTGGTTAGGAATAAATCGGGCATAGTTGATGCTAATGAAATAGTACACGCCCATAAGTCGATTGACTATTTTGAAGTTGCAAAAAAAACATGGAATTCAATTTGTAGGGGTTAAGGGGTCTCCTATAGTTGCCATTTGCAAGGTATTTATTATGTTTTTGACCTTATGGTTGGTTAGGGAAAACATGAAAATGAGTTACCGTATTTATATGATTATGTTGTGTGAGTGGTCAAGGAGAAAGGGAGGCCATACTAATAGGATCAAGACATCCTAACATGGACCTACCATTAATTTTACACAGTAGATACACTTGGGAAAATTTCACTTAGTTACCCCTCACTTGTTTTTAGCTAGGTCTATGTGAGAATACTTCATTATCAAATGGGATGTAGTATCCATAAGAGAAACTTAGTTCGAATACATGGGAAAAAATTGGGGTGCCATGTAGGAAGTGTTGTCAATTTTTGTCCCCTTAAGCAAAAATGGATAATGAGGTTACAAGCCTTGAGAGCCTTATATATTGTTTCGGGTATCTTCTACGATTGTTCCTTCTTTCTGTGTCTTGAAGGTTCGAGTTGGTCTTGGAACGGTAAAATCATCTCTAATGGGCTCACCTCTTTGTTAAATGATAAAAATGATAAATTATTT
Organism: Taxus chinensis; assembly: GCA_019776745.2. NCBI lineage: Eukaryota > Viridiplantae > Streptophyta > Pinopsida > Cupressales > Taxaceae > Taxus > Taxus chinensis. The sequence goes on from CM034146.1 coordinate 543,378,942, forward strand.
TTAAAAGGGGATCATGCTTGACACAATATAGGAAATATTCGAGTTAGGAAAAATACCTAAATTAGAGCTTGTACCATTGATGACTAGGTGTGGGGCTTGACATACGATAAACCTAGTGGAATAATCAAATATGATCTTGATAGTTGTAAGTCCAAATGAGCTCAATGTGAATGAATCAAACTATGAACTATGGACATAAAAGGTGGATATATCTCGACATGTAAAGCTCGTGATAGTAAAATACTTCCCCAAGGCATCGTTTTTGAAGCTTGATGAATAATAGATGAACTCATGATTGATCATGGAGATGATAGGATAACATGGGTGAGTTTGAGCATCTTTACTACATACACTAATGACTCGACACCAAAGGGATCATATGATAGTTAACTGAAGCATCCACTTCGAGCCTTCATATGAAATCTTAGTTTGAAATTTCAGGTGATCTCGTGAGAAGAGAGTAGGATGAAACCAAGATCTACAAATCTCTCAATGCACATGGTGTTGAAATTCTAAAACATATGTCAAAAATGTATGGCTCGTCTCAACAAGCTAGGACAAGGAATGAGCTGGGATTGCCAGATTTTGAAGAGCTCAAAATGGAATTCATAATCTATTTTTTAAAGAAGCTAATATTGATCTTAACATCACAGTAGGCATCATGATGAAGCAAATTGACAATTCATCACTTAGATTTTTATGGGAATATACATGCTATCTCATTGTAAAGGCCCACCAAGACTCATAACTCAGCCATAAGTCGATCACATATTAGGGTTGGGATTGAGATCAAATCTTAGTAGCTCATACAAGGAACCAAATTGGATAGAACATGTACGAGGTGGATCATAATTAGTGGTTAACTCAACCATAGAAAATTCTGAATTTGTGAATGGAGCTATCGGAAAATGAGAATAAGATCGTGTAAAAAATACAAAGTTCGGTGGAAGGATTGAGCTCACAGATGCTGGAAGAAGGCCAAATTGAGTCATGTTTTTTATAGATTTTCTTCATAGCTATCCTTTTTCAGAAATTTAGAGTTTTTTTTCTGGGCTTAAAGACATTAAGCTAGTTGGATACCTATGAAGCCCAAAACTCTGAAACTTATGAATTTCAGAGTTTTTAGCATTTCAGGGTTTTGGATATTTTGGATGTTAAGAGCTCTGTGTAGGTGAAAAGTTTTATCTCCAAATCTCTAAAGTGGTTGAGCCAATCAAGCAAGGACCAAGTCATGTGCCAACTTGTGAAGGAGGAGATAGGTTCAAGATGGCGAGACGTGGAGAGTCCGAGTCTTTCTCTGCAAGTAGTTTTTGGCGAGTCATAGGAACCATTTTACCCGTTAATGATTTTCATTGGTTATGTCCAAGTTCCTCGACCTTCGATAACCTGTCAAATTGGTAATAATTTGATGAAGAGCGGAAGACATGCCTCACGGTAATGAAGGAGCTTGGCTCGTAATGATCTGCAGAAGAACTCAAAGGTGTGACATAACAAGGATATCCATTCAGAATGAAGCACAGGCTGGAGTCACATTGCCAAGTAAGTTAGGTCTGAAAAAGGTGACACCAGTTGAAAAGAAAACTTAGCAAACGTTCTAGATTAGGCAGACCAGTGGAAATTAAATGCCATGTGGGATCTCAACATCATGCAGTGCACCCTCGAGATGGTCGATGATGCTTAGACATGATCTTATAGTTGAGCTCCCCATGAACTTGAAGGGGCGGAATCCACCAATGGTAGTTAAATCACGTGGAAATGAAGGAGCTCAATCTTGTCAGATTTGGATACAGTGGCGAGGAAAAGAGTGTTCAACTTAATGCGATGAATCTCGGCTTGGGTCACAGTGATGGTGCCATACTGGGAGGTGAAGCTCTTTAGAGAATGGGAGCTGAGGTTCACCGTGGATGAGATGGAGTTGGTGGAGAAAGAACTAACATGGTTGATGCGATGAAGAATCAAGCTTGTTAGTTTGGAACTCAGTGGTGAGCAATAGAAGGAAATGAGAAGACAAGTTATGGCTTAGCGCATAGAAAATGAGCGAGAAGAATTCTGAAGGGCTCAGTTGTAGAAGCATGTTCCTACTCGTAGAGCCAAGTCAAGAAGATTTCAAAGGAATAGATGTGGTGATAGCTCGGTGCTTAGTTAATGCACGTCAGGATAACTCAAACGGAATTATACAGGAAGATGGGTGAGTTTGAAATCTCTCCATGGTGAAGAGATCATTTTGGGGGCTCGGAATTATGCAGTGAGCTCTAGACAATTATGATACTCTTGGAGGGGCGAAATCGATGTGGAGATCTTGGTGAAGAGGTGAGATCGATGCTACGTGAGCTCATGTGGCGTTTAAGAGCTCGAAAAAGAATGAAAAGAATATCGATGGGAGCTCAGTTGTGCCGGTCGATGAAGGAGCCTCGTTTCAAGTACAACAGTCAACATGTTGGATGAAAGGACAATGGAGCTCGGACCCAACTCAGTGAGTTGGCTCGGCAAGCCAACCACTAAGTTGGGCCATTTTTAGGCTTATTCCCCTTTCAATGCAAACTGGTCAATTCAAAAGGGGTCCCGCCATTAATATTTTTAATTAATTAATTTTAATTAAATTAAATATTTTAATGATAATATTTATTATTATTATTTAAATATTAATTTAATTAGTTGAGAAGACTATCTCAACAATCAATCAAGGATGCATGATGCTACTTTCTCAGATGGTTCAACAAAATGTAATAAATGATACATCATGTGCCTTCCATTTAGGAAGGAAAATTATCACCTCCTTCCTCTTATCTCTCAATTCTTCTATAAATGTAAATTAGAATTTCATTCCAAGGGAGTCTAACAGAACAAGTAGGTTCTGCCAAGTCATACAATTTGGACAAGTTAGACACTTTCTAAGCTTTCCCTCTCTTCACAAGCTGAGATGATGTGATTTGTAGGCTTTCAAGTCTTTCTTCTCAAACTGTAATGGCACCCTATGCATTTTTCACTGATGTAATGGCACTGTCCAAGTGTTTGAAGTAATGATAATTGTGCCTTATGATCAGTTATATGTCATTTTCATGATTTTTTTGCTTCTATCTACCTCTTTCATGTTTTTTAGGTGAACTATGCAACTAGGGTTTCCTTTGCAAGTTTTGGAGGACATTGTTCTTATCAAGGAGTGAAGTATTGTATGTAAAATTGGCTTTGTAATGCATGTCGTTCTTTCTCACAATCATCTCTCTTCACCTGGCCAACCAAAAAGTTATCTAGCAACACCTTTCTTGGTGCATCACCACTTCTAGTATAGGTTTTATTTCCTTGCAAGATCTCTTTCCCTAATCCCATGAAATGTTAACATAGGACTAGTTAGCCATTTTTCCTGCATTATAGGTAGTGTTGTGTTTAGTTTAGGAAGAGGAAGTCATCCTTCTCCTAAGGTTCACCTCGAGAAACCAAGTCCCATAACTTGATAGGTGATCTCATGTGTCCCAACCACACCAAATGTGGTGATTAATTTTCAAGCCATTCAGGATTTGGTGTAGAGATCTAGCAACAATAGTTTTTGGCATGCCCTATAATGGGACAAGAGGCACATATTTCATAGGTGTGTGTATTGTGTTCATTTCTTTTCATTAATTTTTTGTCTTCTTAGTGAAATTCTAGCCTTAGGAGGTATACCCAAGAACAAATGGTGACTCCATTGGTCTAGGTATCCTACTCTCTGTGTTGTATAACTTTCATTTTATCCATTTTCCATCTAGTTTTCTTCCATATCTTTCCATTTTCTCTCATTCATGAAGTTGTGAAATCATGGCTTAATTTCCACAATGGGATTCCCACTTCCAGCAACGATGGTTCTTTCCATCTTTCAGCTATATTACAATTCACCTCCAAACCAATTTCTATGATGAATATCAGTTTGAACATGAATGTTCACATAAGTAAGATCATGATCAATTTGGTTATCCACCAAACTATGCATGGTTACTCAAGATAAGGAACATGCATATTTTGGAATTTATTCCACAACCTGAAGAGGATAACTTGCAGAAGATAGGTTTGAGAGTTGGAGCAGTATGGTACAAATAAGGATCAATCTCAATGATGAAGAGCAGCCTAGATTGGCTTCAGAATCCCATACCCATGGGTTGACCATATACCATGTGAGTTTAGCCCTCAACAAAATATTGAATTCATAATCAAGATGATGACTCAATTTGGATAATGGATCAAGAAATAGAGGACATTTATGAATGTAGTGTTAAGTCAATCTTGTCAATGGAGGCCCCTGCATTACCACCTTACAACCCTCTTCCATTGTTTCCATCTATGCATTTCAACTTGAACCCCATAGTCCTAATCTTCCAGTTTCTACTCCTGCTGAGAATTCCTTTCCTTCACTTCATATTCCTCCATTTCATCATGAATCTTCCATGCCTCATCCTTCTAAAGTTCCCTCTTTTCTACAAGGGCCATCAAGACAAGATAATGAATCTCTTCCTCAAACAGTGAGGGAATCAGTTGAATCCCAACCCACCCCTCCTCTTGTAGTCCCAAATCCATTTTGGGAAGAGCATTGTCAAGAAATGATCAAACCCGAGGAGTATATGGTAAAGGAGAATAGAAAAGGAGAGCATGTAGATAATCTGAAGAAATGGACTGCAGAAAACTTAACATCAAGCAAACTTCATTCCTGACTAAACCTTCTTTAAAAATCTAAGACTCAAGAACAAGTGGAACAAACTAGTTTTGTACCAGAAACAAATCTAGAGTTGAACAAGGAGGACCAACAATCTACTTATTTAGAATGCAGTATTCATATTGGACTCTCAATTCCATCAGAGGATTTTGAAACACCAAAGGTGGCAGAGTCTGTTAGAGAAGAGAATGTGCAAGCTGAAGAAGAAAGACTCTCAAGTGTACAAGTTGATTCTTATGAGTGTAATGATCCTACCTATCAAGCATGTCAAGAAATTGCATCACTTTTGGAGCATTGTAGTGACTTTCCAACATCATTATCAAATACAACAACTGATCATAGTGGGATTCTTTCCATGATGGACTCAGAAGTTTCAAGTATAGATTATACCATGCAGGAAGTTTTAGATTCTTCCCCTTCTTCATCTTTTCAAAACTATGTTTTCTTAGATGAATTTGATCTTGCAAATTTTATGTTTGAAGATGAGGAAGGTAATGGGGAATCAGTTGCTAATTTAGGAAACACCATAAGGGAGGTTGAACCCTTTACACATTTGGAGAACAAAGAAGCTGATTTTCTATCAGATTCAGAGGAGTATTTGGATGCAGAAGAGCCTATAGAAATACCCACTTCTAGAACACCTATAGTTTCAAGTTATCTCCTTGAATGGAAAGACTTGGATCATCTGCAATATTCATTGAATGAAGAAAGAGAGGAGCATGTGGGAGAAACTAAGTCAACTTTGAAGGTTTTGGGTGAAGATGATATTATTGAGAGTTTCTTACTTTCAATTGTGAAGTCAAACTTGTTTGATGAACAAGTAATGGTGGAAGGAAACCAAGGAGGTCTTGCTTCCCTTAATTGTCCTGGAAAGTAACATGTGAAAGGATTTGATCTTATAGGTTTCATGTGGGATGAAGAGGTTAGAGTATTTTGAACAACTTTACCTTCAGATGAAAGAAGAGCTCCTATATGATCAATACTCTTCAAACACTTGCAGAGACTTTCAAGTGTTTCCATTAAGATCCTGTAAGTGGTCCAAAGTAGTTGCATGTCATGGAGGAACTTCTTGTTGTCAAAGAAGGGGAAAAAAATGGAGAGGACATCAATTCAGTACCATTCATTCATATAGGAGAAGATTTGTTTGTAAATGGGAAACAAGAGGGAAATCATCTCATGGATTATCATTCTTTTCAAGGATGTCTTCAGCAAGGATTTCTTGTTAAAATTGAAGTTCCATAACAAGCAGGGATATTCAACGGTTTAGACCATGTCCTATTAGGTACCTGGATTCATTGAAGCCAAAAGATAATCTAGAACTAGTCACATTCACTTTCAGAGTGTGAGGATGAGTTTCAAAATTATGAGGATCAGTTGCAATGCTTCTACACGACAAATGTAGAGCAACTAAAAGAGGAATTACTTTCTCTTTACAGTTGATGTCTTAGTAGACCAAGTGGAGAATTGGGCATGTTTAGTTTTTTACTCACATTCTCAGCTATGTCTATTATCACATCATTTGCATGACAATCCATTGTGAGGAAAGGGAGCTATTTTGCACAACCATTTGTAGGGTTTGTTTAGCTCACCTATGCTCCCAGTTAGTGTAGGGTAGTATAGGTTTTATTTCAGTAGAATAAGTGCAATGCACACCCTGCAGGTTCCACTTGGGGCATGTATGGTTTTTAGTTGTTTCATGTGTGTTTTTGTTTTCCGTTATTCACTCTTGTGTTGTTCTGCACAATGTTGCATCATTGGAAGGTGTTAAGGAGAAGGAAAGTTCAAAGCTTCATTTATAGTTTCATGATTTGCTTCATTCAAAATTAAGTGTTCCATAGATGCCAAGTCTTAATCAGCTTTGGTATACTTCATGCTTAGCATTCTAGGGAGGTCCAAGGTCAACAATGCTTAAGGGGATTTCAGGATGTATCACAGAGGATCTAATTGCTTCAGGATTTCCAATATAGACTCCATGCCCAATGGATGATAAAGGCTACTAGAATCATGCTTAGCAGGAAAGCATCCCTGAGAGGTCACCAAAAATGTTGTAAAAATTTTTACCCCCCTTAAGCAAAAATGGACAATGAGGTTACAAGCCTTGAGAGCCTTGTATGTTGTTTCAGGATCTTCTGGGATTGTTCCTTCTTTCCATGTCTTAGAAGGGTTTCACATGGGAGTTGGTCTTCGGAACATAGAAAATTCAACCCTAATGGGCTCACCTAAGTGGTTAAATAATAAAAATGATAAATTATTTTTGAAAGGGATCGTGCTTGAACATTACATGAAATCTTTGAGTTAGGAAAAATACCTAAATTGGAGCTCGTAGCATTGATGCTAGGTGTGGGGATTGGCAAAGGAAAACCCAATGGAATACTCAAATGTGAGCTTCGATAGTTGTAAGTCCAAATGATCTCAATGTGAATGAATTGAACTATGTACTACGAACATCAAAGGTGGAAGATATCGGCATGTAAATCTCGTGATAGTAAAATACTCCTCGAGGAATCATTTTTAAAGCTTGGTGAATGATAGATGAACTCAGATCGAGCATCAAGATGATAGGCTAATGTGGGTGAGTTCAAGCATGTTCATTGCATACACCAATATCTCAACACTAAAGGGATCATATGTGAGTTAACTGAAGCATCCACTTTGAGCTTCGAATGAAGTCTGAGTTCAAACTTTTGGGTGAGCTCGTGAATAGAGATTAGGATGAAAGCAATATCTTTGGATCATGCTTGATGCACAATGATGAAATCTTGACACATAGGTCAGAAATATTATGGCTTGGCTCAATGAGCTAGGCCAAGGAATGAGCGGGATTGCCAGATTTTGAAGAGCTCAGTATGGACTTCCGAAGCTAGTTTGTAGAGAAGCTAAGATTGATCTCAACATTGTAGTAGGCATCATGATGAAGTGAATTGATAAGTCATCACTCATATTTGTATGGATTATATAGGCTAGCTCATTGAAAAGGCCCACCGAGAATCATAACTCAGTCACAAGTCGATCACATATTAGGGTTAGGATCGAGATCAGAGTCTTGGTAGCTCATGTAAAGGAACCAAGTTGGTTAGAACACATGAGGTGGAGCATACTCAGTGGTTAACTCAACCAAAAAATTTTAGTTCATGAATGGAGCTCGATGCAAATGAGAAGAAGCTCGATTCAAAAATGTGAAGCTCATGGTGGGAGGATTGAGCTACAGATGCATGGAGGCAGGTCGAGTTGAGTCACGATTTTAGAGTTTTTCTTTAGAGTTTATCCTTTTTGGAAATTCATAGTTTTTTGGGCTTGAAGATGTTGAGTGAGTTGGATACCTCTAAAGCCTAGAAAATTTGAAACTCATAATTTTAGAAGTTTGGCATTTCGGGGTTTAGAGATTTTTGATGTTGAGAGCTCTGCGTAGGCGAGAAGTTTGGTCTCCAAAGCCTGAAGTGGTTGAGCTGGTCAAGCAGGTCTGAGTCATGCGCAGAGTTGTGAGGGAGGCAATAGGTCGAGATGGTGAGATGTGGAGAGTCTGAGTTCTTTGCTGAGTAGTTTTTGGTGAGTCATAGGAACCGGTTTACCCGCTAATGATTTTTGTTGGTTACGCCGAGTTCCTCAACCTTTGATGACCCAATAAATGGTTAGAATTTGATGAAGAGTAGGAGTGTGGTCACAGATATAAAGGAGCTTGGCTCCTAATGATCTATAGAAGAACTCAGCTTCAAAGTGAGAGATCAGATTCGGAGTGAAGCTACCCAGGTGGAGACATTTGAATGTAGGCTCAATGCCAAGTAAGTTAGGTCTAAACAGGTGGTCGTAGCAAAGAAAACTCAGTGAGTTCTAGATCAATTTGACATGGAAATGAAATTCAATGAAGGAGCTTGGCATCATGTAGTAAGCTTGAGTGGTTATGATGCTCAGACGTGTGCTTAGAGTTGAGATCTCTGTGATTTTGAAGGGGTGGAATTGGACAATGGGAGCTCAATACATAATAGAACTCATCAGTTGGGGAGCTCGACGCAGTGACCCCAGTTAGGGAGATCATCAGAGTCTGTGAAAATATTATTTCTTCAGAGCATTGGTCAAAGCACATGGAACTTGAAGAAAATCATAGATGGGATGAGGCACTAGCCAAAGCTCACGAAAAGGTCGGAAATGAAGGAGCTCAATCTCGTCAGTTTTGATGCAGCAATGAAAAGGATGTTCAACTCGATGCGATGGAGCCTCAGCTTGGGACATAGTGATGGTACCATAATGAGGTGAATCTCATATGATGGGAGCTCAAGCTCGTCAGGATGAGATGGAGTCATTGAGACAAAAATAACACTGGTTGGTGTGATGAAGAACCGAGCTCAACGTGGAACTCGGAGGTGAGCATTAAAAGGTGACGAGAAGACAAGTTATGGTTTGGCACATAGAAAGTGAGAAAGAAGACTTCCGAAGTCATGGTGGAATAATGTCTTGATCATAGAGCTCAATTCATGAATATTTCAAAGGAATCAAGGACATGGTGATAGCTTAGCCCTTAGTTAATGTGTGCAAGAATGGATTTTTACCGGCAGATGGGTCAGTTCAAAATCTAGCTCTACCAAAGAGATCATTTTGGGGATGCTTGGAATTATGTAATGAGCTCGAGACATTTATTCATGCTTTTGGAGGGGCGTAATCGATGTGGAGAGCTCAAAGAAGAGAAAGTGAGCTTGATTCTACATGAGCTCATGCAGAGTTTAAGAGCTCGGAAAAGAATCAAAAGAGAGCTCGATGGGAGATCAGTTGCAACCGGTCAATGAAGGAGTGAGATTGCAATAAACTCGGTTGGATGCATGGAATAATGGAGCTCGGACCCAACTCAGCGAGTTGGCTCAGTGAGCCAACCACCGAGTTGGGCCATTTTTTTTTGGCTTTTTTATTCCCCTCCTCATCACAAATCAAGTCAAAAGGAGGCCCACCAATTAATATTTTTAATTAATTTAATATTTTTTATTTAAAAATATTTTAATAATAATATTTATTATTATTATTTAAATATTATTTTAATTAGTTGAGAAGACTATGTCAACAAGCATTAATGATGCATGATGGAACCTTTTTCAAAGTGGTTCAACAAAATGTAATAAATGATACATCATGTGCCTTCCATTTAGGGAGGGAATTTATGACTCCTTCCTCCTCTCTCTCAATTCTTCTATAAATGTAAATTGGGAGTTCATTCAAGGGGGTCCAACAAAACAAGTAGGTTCCAACCAGTAGGTTCTGACAGGTCATACAAGTTGGACAAGTTAGACACTTTCCAAGCTTCCCCTCTCTTCACAAGCTGAGATGATGTGATTTGTAGGCTTTCAAGCCTTTCTTCTCAAATTGTAATGGCAGCCTATGCCTTTTCACTGATGTAATGGCATTGTGCAAGTGTTTGAAGTAATGAGAATTATGCTTTGTGATCAGTTATATGTCCTTTTCATGATTTTGTTGCTTCTATTGCCTCTCTCATGTTTTCAGGTGAACTGTGCAACTAGGGTTTCTCTTTGCAAGTTTTGGAGGTCATTGTGCTTATCAAGGAGTGAAGTACTATATGTAAAAGTGGGTTTGTAATGCATGTCATTCTTTCTCATGATCATCTCTCTTCATCGGCCAGCCAGAAATTTGTCTAGCAACACCCTTTCTTGGTGCATCACCACTTCTAGTATAGGTTTTATTTCCTTGCAAATCTCTTTCCCTAATCCCATGAAATGTTAGCATAGGACTAGTTAGCCATTTTTATCTTACATTAGAAGTAGTGTTGTGTTTAGTTTAGGAAGAGGAAGCTGGCCTTCTCAGAAGGTTCACCTCAAGCCCAAGTCCCACAGCTTGAGAGGTGATCCCATATTTCCCAATCACACCGAATGTCATGATTCATTTTCAGGCCATTCAGGGGTTTTGGGATCCTTACAGGGTAAACATGACCCTTGTTGCACTAGTCTACATAGAAGAGAGGGAGAGGAAAGACTTGATACTAGTATGCATGTGATAGAGGTAGGTGGTACTAAGGGTACTCATATGAATACCATGGTGGGAAATACATGAGGAAAATACAAATGTAAAAATTAGATCGTGGTTGGAGATGGTGGTAAACACAAAGCATAAGAGGAATAACTTGAGTGAGAAAAGTCGAGGATAGGAGGAAGGAGACAAATCTGATGAGGATACAGAGGGAGAAGAGGAGAAGAAATATGTGACAAACTCAAATTGGGAGGGAGACCCTTGGGAGTTAATTGTGAACTCTTTTCCATCTTTTTTACTTACTTACGTCTCTACTTTGAGGCACATAAATAATTGATGATGTGTGTTCTTGTGTGATTATAAAAACGGTGAGTGGACTTGTCCATACAAGTTCCTAGTATTTTAAGGCATAAACATGAGATGACCTTGTATCATATCCTATTTTTGAGATTATTTGTTGTTATGTATCTTCTCATTAGATTATGCTTATGAATTGTTGTGGGTAGTAATAAATAATTTTAATTGATCCATTATTCATCACTAACTATTGTACATTATTATTCCAACATTATGATGTATTAAATTATTTAGTTCATTATACAATTATTTGTAGGATTCATCATATTATTATGATTTTAAGTTACTGTTACTATCGTATTGGTAGTTGCTATTGATCCCTTTCTAGTCTGTGTATGTGATTGCAAATGTTTCAGGAATTTATGGTCATAATAAAGTTTGGTGAAAATAATACTATAAAAACCTTACTGCATTTACTTAGTTTAGTGCTAGATTCACCTTATAATGCATTATCTTTATTGATCATGTTATGCTATGTGTTTTGATTACTTTAAGCTTTATATATGTGGTTGAGTAATATGCATTTATAGTATTAGATGTGATTAAGTTACTTGTTGTTATATCACCATTTTTATACTCATCTATATGAGTAGAATTTTCATTGATGGAAAATATATTGGTGTGGATATTTGAAAGGATATCACACCAATAATATTACAACCAATATCACTTTAAGTCAGTTGATGAATTCAAATTATGACTAGTTGACCCATATAGATGTGCCAATTGTAGCAATTTTTTTGGTTACCTGTTTCTACTACAACTTATTATGAAATTTGAGTTTAAATTCATATCGCTATTTTTGATTATTGACCAATAAAAATACTTAACATATTTTTTACTGAGTTGAGGCTCTATCTATACTTGATCTAGAACTATAACCTATTACCTATTTCATGCTACCTATAATTAATGATCAAAGATCTAGTGAGAGTCATAACCTTCATTAGATCATAATTAAAAATTATGTAAACACATAATATCATGCTAAAATTTATTTAACATAATGATAAACTAATAATTGATTAAGCTTAGATATATGAACTTGAGGCTGTAAACTTATTGAAGTTGCTATTTGAACCAACCATAGCTTAAATTTGAAACAAATAAGGTCACAAACCTGACCCAGATTATAAAGGAGATTAAAGAAGTTTTATTTCCAAATTACGACATAATAGAAACTTAAGGTTTTTTTTGCTTTAGCTTGTGATCGCGATCATCATTATTTGTGCCCGAAATTATGGGCAAATACCCAACCAATTATAAATTAAACCATTTTCAATTGGATTATAATGGTTTTTAAGGAAGTTTTCATGAATATTCTTAGGAAGATGGATGGGAATGAGAAAGTGATCTTATCAACATTTATCTTGTGAAATGGATATTTATATGATTATGTAAGGCCTAATATTGAAAATCCACCATTTCTATTCTTAGATGTGTTATCTTGTTTTGTATTCAAAATCATGCATAAATATTTAACTTGAGGATCTCCATTTATATAGAGGTGGCGAAATCCATTTTTAGGTATATGGAATAGTATTTAATGGGGTGAAGGGTATTAAAGGAGACACATTGAAAGTTTGGAAGAGAGAGCGCATGTTTAGAGAGAAGAAGCAAATGAAAACAAATTAGAAACAAGTTTGAGATTGGAGAATTGAACCCTCTAAATATGTGTCACATTATTATCCAATAATATTTACCTTTTTGTTTTAATTCTTCTATAAAAGTACCAATAGAAATATTTAAATAATTAAAATGAAGCTATGCAAGTTGGTGTGCAATAGCACACCAACATGAATTCCTTCCCAATACAAGTTTTCTTACCAATTCCATATATTTTTTGCATGTTTTTGAGAGATTAGATGTTGATCATAGGTTAGTTTTATTGTGTTGTTTATGTTCTCCATATATTTTAATTTAGTTAAAACTATTAAAAACATCTTATGCAAACTCATTAGCTATCCAAATCAGAAACCTTACAAATGTTGTTAAGTATAAAGAGAAAGTGAATAACTTAAGGTACTTATGGAATAATGTGATTGGTTTATATTTGGAAGATTCCATTACTTCGATCCTAAGCTTAGTTGTTAAAATATTTAATGTGTTAAATTAAATGAAATTGAATTGTTTTGAATAGGGTTTATGTTTTCATTTAGACTATAAAAATATGATGAGCATATTCATATGTGATAATATGAATCAGTTCATTTGGGTCCAATTTATCATCATGATAATTTTGATGTGATCAATTAGAGACTAATTTTTTCTTTAAGATATTTGGAGATTTCTTGGTAGTACGTGTGGTCTGGGTGTTCTTGTCCTTAAAGACTACATGAATAGATGTTCACCTTATCATAGAAAGGATGCCTTCATTTGAATACATCTATAACATGAGAATGAGATAATGATCTATATATTATCACTATGTGTTTGATATTTTGTTTATGATTGAATGTGCATATGATTTTAAGATTGTAAGATGACCGTGCACACTCAGGTTTATTATGAGAAATATGACTGTAATAATGAACGTGTCATACTTGACCATATCTATTGATCTTTTTGTAGCTATTGATGCTTGTATTTAAGATACAAAAGGGTATTACCTTAGATATTTAAGTCTAATATATCTATTGAATTGTGTGATCATTTCTAATTTACTTATAAAGGTACATTTAATGATATCTATGGAAGATGATTGTATCAATCATTTTCCTAAAAAAACTTATTGGTATCTTGGTTTCTTCCTTGTATGAGTTTTTCTTTTGACTAGTGTCTACAAAGAACATGCTCGGGACTTACATTGAAGCTAGTCACTCACATATAATCATCAGAGACTGATGGTACATGTACTATGTACATGGACATAGGCTCATAACACTAGCTAACAAGTCTCAATCTTGATTTCATGCTTGAGGAAATACGTACCTTCCCTTTATTTTCTCATTATTAATTTGTTGTTCTTATGTGGATTGATGTGTGTAACATTCATTATTGTAATGCTTTCCTTTGTGATGTAAACTATTGCATGGAAATGTTAGGCCAATTATTTTTATTTTATTTGAGTTAATGATTGGGGGTGGTAGGAATACCTTATGAATGGAAAAACAACATTGTTCTTATAGTTTGACCATGATTAACATTGGTGGAAACATTGTGAGGGACACATGAACTTAGATACATAAACATCATCATATATTCTTATGAATCCATATCAAAGAAATTATTGTGGATGTATATGATCATCATAGAATTCTAGTAATTTATTGCTTTGATATCTTGATTTAAAAATTGTTTATTAAAATTATGTTTTTGGATACGTCATTCCATGTATTAAGGCTATTATAGTTGTTTATATATTTACAATGTACTTGTTGCGAACATGTTGATTATAAACACATGGCATGATTGTTAGCTAATGGTAATAGAGGAATAATGTAACACCTTTATTTGTCTAAATGGAACCTTTTTGTTTTACACACCATTAAAAATTGATAACATGTACATATAGTCTCCCCCTAAAAGATGCACCTTAACTTAGAGATTGAAACAAAGGAATGGGTTACTTATGCTTTGTACAACTTTGAAATGTTAAATTTAAAACTATTAAACTTCGAGAAAAACCTGGGATCTTTCATACAAATTTTTAGGTTCTAATTTTAGTAGAGTTACACCTTTTAGTGGATAAAATGATGTTTTCTCAAGTAAATGGAAACACAAAAATTATTTATTTTTCATGAAATGTTAGATAAGAGTTAGCAAAAAATAGTTCTTAAATCATTTAGTGAGAAGATAAATTACCTTCCTCTCAAAGGTAGGAAGATGAATATAAGGATATCCTCTAAGGGATAAGTGAAGGGCTATGCAAGAAATCTATAAAATAAATTCCAATATCCACAAGAAGTTATCATGGAGGATCTGAAGTGGGAAGGAATATCATACAAAGGATAAAAAATATAGACACTCAAACTTGGAAATTTACCCTTTGACACTGTTAATTGTGATTATGCGTCTTGGATAAGATAAACACCCACATCCTATGCTAATTCAAATATATTTCTATCTCTTTCCTAACTTGCTCATTCCCACACACTGATGTGTTGAAATTTTTTGAATACAAATACATACGGCTAGTGCTTAAACCCTACTTTCCATTGTGTAAATTTTTAATTTGATTCACTTCTTCCTTGTTCAAAACCATATAGATTGGTCAGGTTGTATAATCATGTCATGGAAAACCTATACGGTCCTACACCAACACACTTTCAAACTATGTTTTTGATGCAATATATGTTTTGGGTATTTTCATCCTCATATGTTGGCCTTATCATGATAATTTTCCTTTGGAACCCTATATAAACAAGTTAACATCACGTCATTTACTCAGGTGGAAAAAATAGTAAATGCTTGGTACACTATTTGTAACACTCAGAAAAGGACCTCAAGGATCCCTAAATATTCCTTAAGTGGATGTATATCCATTAAGGTAGCCACTACTATAATTATAACAAACTCAACTAGGCTAAGGAGTCTAGCTTCCCTCATTTCTAAGCACACCAAGTTCCCTAATTAAAAGTCTTAGCAAGAGAACAAGAATAT
Source organism: Taxus chinensis (assembly GCA_019776745.2). Classification (NCBI taxonomy): domain Eukaryota; kingdom Viridiplantae; phylum Streptophyta; class Pinopsida; order Cupressales; family Taxaceae; genus Taxus; species Taxus chinensis. The sequence continues at coordinate 543,394,546 of CM034146.1, forward strand.
TTGTAGCAATATTAATGTAGATGTAATACAACTAGTATAAAGACAAATTATAAATAAAGTGAGAAAAAAACAAGAGAATAAAAAAAAGAGTCACATAAAAGCATAGAGCTGTAAAAATGGGACACTCACAAAGTCACATGATAATCAAGGAACTTATGCCACATACAAGATAATCAATATCATGTAATAAATTTATAAATCCACAAACATGGGACACCCATGGTGTCATAACATAAGAAAGGAATTGAGGTTGCATACAATGAAGTAGTCAAGTTAACAAAAAAAACTAACAAACATGATGTAGCAAAAAATAATGTTAAATAGTGATGAAAGCAATAATTAGTGAGAGAGAACATTAAACAAGATATGTCAGGGATGCACAAGAAATGTGTTAGTCTTATTAGTTTGAAAAATAGTATGTACAAAATATATGTAGTCAGGTGTAATGAGGAAGTGGAAAGGAATTATAACACATGTGTAGTGTGGAGGGATTCCCCCAATATATGTAATGTAAGGAAGAAAGGAAGATATTAATAGCATTTTACAATTTATATGTCTTGTATCAAGATCAATATACCTCATGTATGCATATGTGTAAATATTAGAAAAATATATGGTATCAATCAAACCATAATGACAAACAACATATATCCTATAACGTGTTGACAAATAAAGCTATGTGTATAGGTCTTTGTTTTTGTATTTTTACAAACATATGAATGTTTTTTATTATATGATATAGATAAACATAAGGATATGGGTAGAATAGGAGATATCTAATGAGAAAAACACAAGGTAGTGAAGCTATTATAGAAGAAATGAGAGGCACGTGCAACACTTGTGTCAAATAAGGACAATCCTATGCAAGAGGTATAAAAGTAGTAACATGTATTATAAAAACCTTGGGAGGAGAGAAAGGTGGACTAGATAAAAAGATATAGTATCTTATGGATTAGATATATGAGGAGGACTAGTAGAGAGAGATCCACTAGAGATAATATGTGCACTAGAAGACTTATGAGGAATCATTTAAGGGTGAGAGCCACTAGATATAACATGTGTGCAAGGACTATCAAGAGACCTAAGAGGGTGAGAACTACTAAATATAACATGTTTGCTAGTGTAGACACAAAATCACACACTTTGGGTAATTATCTAGTCCTAATTACATACTACTATTCATATAATTCCTAAGTAAGAAAAGTACTAATTAACCCATGTATTAGGCCATCTTTTCCTTCAATCTGTTGCTACTCTTGGTCTTACACTCTTTCTAGATCAATATGTATTTTTATACCTCAACATTTATCCTCCTAGACACTAGTGCCCAGCCCAGATGCTAGCGCTAGGTGCCCCCATCCCCTCTGGGTGCCCCTGACTTATTTATACTTTGTTCACATTTAATCTTTTTGGTAGTCGGCCTTTTCGGGGTTAATTAAGAAATTCAATCAAAGGAATCATATAAATATACATTTATATGATCATAATAAGGGACCAAGCACTAAACATTAGCTATCACCACCTAAGGTTGCATCCAAAGTCTATTCAAGAGAATTCAAGCATCCATTCTAACATCCATTCAAGGGCAAAGGACTGCATTATTCTGTATACAATTCATAGGAGGGGAGTCTATTCTATTCCAGGCATACATATATTGAATTTATTTACATATAGATACTTTCTCTCTATCCAAGTGTGACACGCACAAGATCTACCTAGGGCACAATTCCACACACACACATAGAACTACATTGGGTCTGATATGTAGTGTAACATTTAGTCGTAAGATCACCATTGTGATAACTGATGATAGCTCGACTTGTTGGCCATTGTATGGTTGTGTTTTCATTGATGTCAACCCCCATTGATGGAAAATGGTGTCATGTGGTCATATGAGTCTCTATCATGTTTTATTCAGGTGTCAAGCATGTTGATTGAGTGGTTTGATGAGTTGTCATGTAGTCTTGGTGCATGGTTGAGTGAGGTAAGTCATATTTTGAGCTCTCTTGAGGTGATTTTTTGATGTCATGAGGTAAAAAATGGTCCATATGATGTGTCATGAGTGTATATGAGTATGTATAAGGTTAACACATTCAAGTCATGAGTTTTCATGGTTGATTCAGGTCATTCCAGGCTTGTTTCTAACCCTGGTACATGCAAAATGAGCTAGAGGTATGAGATTAGACCAAATATTTCTTGTTGGAGCATGGAAGTAGCATGCAGGGAGTGTACATGAGGTGTAAGACAAGTTTCATGTCAGTATTAAGTTGTGTGATGCATTTATAGGGTCCTTGGGAAGCAAACAATGAGAAACAAACTAGTAAACACAAGTAAATGAGATTGGATAGAGATTTTTAGAGATATCTGTGATTAATGGTGAGTATTGAAAGTTATATAATGTTTTCATGGTGCTTCATGCAAAATTTTAGGTCATTTTGAAGAATATTTTTTAAGTTATTCAAGTTTTGAAAAAACTGAGTAAGTGGTAGTGTGTTTTTCAAGCAAAAGTTGACCTTCATTTACATTCATTGTGAGTTGTGTGATTTGAATGGGGACATGAGATATTTGGAATATAATTTTAGGTTATTTATTAAGGTTTTTAAAAAATAATTAATTTGTTTTATCCTCACAGTTTTATGAACGATCGTTGAGAAGGTAATGTGGTTTGAAACCTTAACTAAACCCTAGCTAGGAACAACTTGCAGAAAAGTACTCGTACCAGTCCATTTTTGATTGGTTCCTCAAAATTAATGATTGGATGTTGGAGAGGACTCTTCCAGGTTTCCAGAAAGGTATGGTAGTGCTTGTGAAAGTATGTGGGCCTCACCTGAATTTTCTAGTTTTTGAAGAGTTGCACTTTAAGGAGAAGTTTTCCAAATGAGGTAAAGTTTAAATTGAAATTAATTCCCCTGGAGTTTTTATAGTTTTCCATGAAGGTTTCAGGTCATGGTTATGCTTTCAAAGTGAAAAGTGTTCCCTATCTTTGTTGATTGGTTTTTGGAGTAGTTTGGAGCAGTCTATGGTAATACTAATATTACAGGAGCTACATGAGGATTTAGGACTCCATTAAAGTTTTTTTGTGAAGCTTATTCAAATAAATTTAAAATTATGTGTAAAACAAAAATATTGGACAAGCTATGCAGATGTTATGACCTATTATTTTAGGGTAAAATCTGGAGGATGCTCATTCTAGCAGGTTGCAAGTGGTTTGATGAGGTAGGATGATGTTTATGAGATGCTCAATCTTGGTAAAGGTTTTTTTATGCCTTAGAAATAATGTATAATGTTGTTACATGTTTTGGTTTAGTTTGGAAATGGGTTTTTGTATGATGAAGCAAGTTAGGCTAAGTGTCAGTTTTTGAGTCCAAGTAGAGATAAAAAAGTAGTTTTCAGAGATGAACCTAGTTAAAGGCCTTCCACTTAGAGTTGGGAAGAGTTATTATATGTTATGAAAGGTAATTCAATTATATTTCCAATGAGGTATTGATTTAGTCTTGGTGAGGTCATTTGATGTGTCTTTCATGCTGATTTTTGAAGAAGTTTGTAGTTTCTATTTTAGGACAATGTTGTTCTTGTTGAAGTATTCAGTTATTTGGAGCATAAAATGGTTGATTTTATGATTTGTATTACTTGGAAAGTGAATAGGGGTGAATTTGGAATATGTTGAATGAATTTGTAGGTCCTAAAATTGACAGAAAGGATATCTATGAACTAAGTTTGAAAAATAGGTTTTTGGGTAGCTTGACTTGGTGAAGACAAAAGTGGCTGTGGTTTGAGCAGGTGATTGTTTCATGAGAAATAAATTGTTTTGGAGTTTTATAAAGGTTATTAAATTTATATAGAGTGGTGAAATGAAATAGTTGAGGTGGTCTTAGGTGGTCTTGATTCCCAAAGGTGAAATCATGTTGTTGATAACAACTGTTTGGTGAAGGCAATTAATCACTGATCCCATTACAAAAATAATTTGATTGGGTCTATGATAATTTTAACCATGTATGATGTTTAAATTTTATTTTAAACATGTGTAGATATTTTTAGAGCTTTCTTAAAAACATTTTTGGGATTATAATATTTTTTTCATCCCAATGTAAAAGTTTTGAGGATTTTTGGTGCATTGATGAAGGGTTTTGACTAGGCCAACCTATATGGGTAATATGTGACCATTGTAATAAGTTTATTTGAATGTTTTTAAGTTTTTATGGGTTGAATTTATCATGAGGTACTGACCTAATTTGGGTTGGAGAGAATAATTACATATAAAAGTGAATTTTAAACTCATTTGGTGAGTCAGTCTTGCTTGGGTGAAGAGTGTGACCCTAGGTGAGTGTATTGCAGGTATCAGGGAATTTTTTTAGAGATTATAAGATGTGTTATAGGTTTAAGACTTATTTAGAATATTTTTTCAAGGTTTTGAAGACAAATTAGTCCATGAAATATCTAGAGAGATACAAGTTGAAGAAGGTGTGATTGAGTGAGGGTTTGAAGGAATTTAGAGCCGAACTTTGGGATCACTATCAGTGTGGTATCAACATATTTTTAGTAGTCATGACTTCATAAAAATCTCTGTGTGATGATGTCATATTCATGCAATTTTCTTGTTTTGTATTAATATCAATAAGGGTTTAGGGGTTGGTGCTCCTTTTGGGGTTGGTGCCTTGCTTAAAGAAATCTCTTGTGATGTGTAATAATCACTTGAGTCCTATTTTCTTGTGCCTAATATAATACAAAGGTTTAGGGGTTGGATCTCCTTGTGGGGTTTTTACCTAACTAAAAAAATTCTTGTAGGATGTGTAATATTCTTTCAAGTCCTTGCATTTGAGTAATATAAGTAATGGTTTCAATGGGTTTTCTTCCCCTTGAGGTTTTTCCATTTATATCTGAGCAATGGAAAATGAAGCTGTAATCCTTAGATGTATTGCAGAAGTGATTGTCCCCCCCTCTCAGTCATAAGTGCTTCCATGGTTTATGGATATTAGAGTGAGTAAGTTAAGAAGTTGAGTTTACCACTTGAATGGAGATCCATGATGTTGTAAATTGTTGTATCACTGCTTCACACCCTCTCTCGGGTTTGACCATGCTTGGGAAAAATTGTTATTAGAGTGGGTACTTGAGACTCATAGTTTCCAAACTAACTCATGAAAGATGATCTTACTGAATATGTCAAAGGTATCCCTATGTAGTGATTATTAAACTCAATATGATTTGAATCTGATGGTGAAGATTGAAGATAGATGTTTGATACCCTTATGTTATTGATGATTTGAAGCAGTCCATCTATAAGTTTATTTTGTTACTATGTGGTCCATCAATAATGAGCTTATGATAATTTTCATAGAGGAGAAAAAGTATGATCTATTGTGTTGATTTGGAAGGTAGAGTATTCTAATGACAAGTATAGAATACACTATTATTTGATGATGAAGATGATATAGAAGTTGATTATGATATATGTACCCCTAATATGGATGAAGGAAGATGTTAATGACCTAGAAGCCTTAGTCCTTGCGAGTGTTCTAGAACCTATAATGGAATTACCCAAGAGTATGTCTTGAAACCCTAACCATGATAATCTTTTCATAAAGAGGAAATTCCAGTGTGGCTGTGACAAAGTATTGTTGTGAATTCATGAAACATGTCTGAAAGTTAGCTTGTTTGACTCCAAGAGTAAAGACACTTGCAGGGGTTGAAAGTCAAGATAAGTGGTTGATATTCCCAATAGAAAGTGCTAGATTGATGATCTCTCAATCCTCTCATGTAAGGTTATTGTTGCGTATATTCTAAATGAATATTCTTTTTTATTCAAGAAAAGAGGTCACATGGGTCTAGTTTACAAGAGGAAGAAAGAGAAGTTCATATGTTCATTGATCCTATTCAAACCAGCATATCAAGTGTCCATGAGTTAGAATGTCATAATTCTTGTCTATCATACTCCATCTCTTGTCATGTCCTAGGGTGGTGTTTGAAGGTCTTAGTCAAAGTATGTATGTAGTTTCTTTTAATAATTCTTGTCAAGATTAAGAAAAGATTGGTTCTTTGGATCTCATGTACTTCAGTTCCATGTAATGTGTATGCTAGTATATTGTGTGGTATGGCCCATACACGGTTCATATCACCTAATAAGGAGTCATGTTTGAGAAAAGTTCAATTCAGGTCATGAGTCCAAGAGTGTTTGAGTTATATGTTTTAAGGTCATTTTGTTGATGGGAGTATATGGTTTGTGTCTTATGGTCTTGTTACAGTTCAAGTATTCAGAGGAGTTTTATATGTCATGAAGAGTTATTTAATGCCTGAGTGTAAGTGGACCATGACATCAAGATTATGGTGTCTAGGTCATAGAGCGATAAATGTTTCAACTAGTCAAGGTATGTAATACTCAGTGATAATTTAGTGTGTTGCACATGTACTATGGTAAAATGGTTGTAAGTTAAAATATCTCTTTCATCTTTTGTCAAAGTGTCAAGATTGATGTATTATGTTGAGTCCTCTAGTCAAATGTGTAATGTCCATCAGTTATGTCATGGCATTGGAGTATGAAGTATGTGATTCATAGAATGATCCTCATGACGTATGGAGTCTCAAAAGAGTATATGAATGATGATATTATGTCAATATTTTAAATCGGGTTTTTAATGTACAACCATTTAATAGAAATGTAGGGTCAAAATTATTTCATCGAGAAGGTACGATAGAAGATAAATTGAGGTAATTTAATCATGAAGTATAAATCAGATGTGGTAACTATAGATCAAATAGGATTGTGGTGAGTACTTTAATGAACCAGAGGTGGATTAGTAGGACACAATGAAGTTACAAGTGTGTACAGAGATCAAGGAGGTATAGGTTCAATATTCTCTGTAGTCAAGCAAGATGTTATTTCAAGGTGAGTTGACCTAAAATTACACTGGAAAAGTGAACCCATTTTCTAGGTTTTTATAGTAGTTTATGATCAAGGATGTTATGATTGCAATATGTTGTGCTTGGTTCCTTGAAGGTCCAAGGGTAAAAATAGATCATGTAATAGCTAAGATGGGTCCTTAAAGAGTAAATAGTAAGATTTAGAGAAATTTGAATCATTGACTTTATAAAGATGAAGGCTACAGATATAAGGATGGTCAAATTGTGATATTTGAAGGACTACCAGATCACAAAGGTATGACATTGAATGATTTATAGGTGCTATTCTATGGTTCTGATTGACAAGATTGAAATGCTAAAGCACTTAACAGTCCTGCATCTGAAAGATTAAAGGATTTTCATGGTGTCAAATTAAAAATGCAATGTCCCTGTTGTAAGGAGTGGAGGAATGAGATATCTCTAGCAAATAAAGTTTGTATAGAAATTTTTTCATCAACCATTTTAAGTATGCTAATAGTGAGGTTGGTAACCTGAAGTTAATATCCTGAGATGTTTTGGATGACAATAAAGTAACAAAGTCTAACAAAGTCTGTAACAATGGTGAGAAAAATTGAAAATGCATAGTTGCACAAGGGTTGAAAGAGACTGTGTCATGATGATTAAAAGTTGAGACTATTTGAAGCTGATCATAGGTCCTAAAGTTGTATGATAGTACCAAGAGGTTTGGAAATATTTCTGGAATATGAGAAGCTAAAATCATATCCTCAGGTAGCTGGAGTTCCCATGACAAAGAGGCTGTGAAGCTCTAAACAATGCCTACATGAGCTATGAAAGTAAATTTGAGAGCATAAGTTGAGAATTGTAGGAAAAACATTTAGTCTGTTTTGGAGTTTGAGTAATATCTAGGGTTTACAATGATCTTAAGGATCTATCATTGGTCTTAGAAATAGAGCTAGAGAACATTTCTCATCAAATATGAAGTGAAAAGTGGTTAAGTACAAGGAAAGCAAGAACTTGATTCACAGTCATAGGAGACAAGTGTACTCATTTTTTGAAAGGTTTGTAACATAAATGTTGCATCCTATATATAACAAGGAGAGGTGTTATCTAACTTGAGTTTCAATTAATGACATATAAAAGTGGTACATAAGAAGTTTACATTTATTTATGGGAAGGTAATCATGTTGTATTGAGAAACCTATCTCAAAGCTTGTAAAAGTGCACTGGAAGTGACCTTCAGGTTAGTACAAGTTTCCACCAGTTGTAGTAGATTTTTAAGTCTCATGGAGGTAAAATGGTAAGGCTTAGAAATTGGTTCTAACCAAGTGTGGAATTGTATGTCAATAGTTTTGTTATGAAGGTAAAGGTGTTTTGTCAAAATGCCAATGGTCCTGAAGAGTATTGTGTGTCAAAGTGTACAGACTAGTGAAAAATCAAATCAAGTCAAAAGGAAGTGAAAATGAATCAAGGTTGAGCCTAGAAAAGTTTGCTTACAATGATCTGAATCCTAAAAGTGGCTATCAAATTGTTATCGAGGGTCTCTAAACTGCTTACATCAATGAGATGGAATGTGTTGTAAAAAAAATTCTGTAAGGATTGTATACAAGGTATATCCAAATGTATTGAAGGAAGATAAAGTGATCTATCATGCATCTTAAAGGTTGAGGGTTGACAAGTGTATTAACTGAAGTTCATCATGAAATCAAGGATGTCTATAGTGATTAACAGAAATAAAGTCTCAAAATAAAGTGAGAATCTTTGCAAATATGTCCATGCAAGAGACTATAAATTCTATAGGAGGAAAATAATGGTGCATTCAATGCTCTTTCAAGATGAAGGAGGTAAAAGTAGTTGTAAAGTAATAGCATGTTTCTTTGAAGATCTGTATAGGTCATAAGAGATTTCAAATACAGGTAGAATGAAACAATCTCTTCTTTCAGTGGTCTGTAAGGCTCAAAAGGAATTGTTACATGACTAATGACAAAAATGTATGTTTTTACTAAGAAGGCCTGTGAAAAGATAAAATAAGGAATTCATAGCTTTGTAAAAATATTGACTGTGATATGAGATAATTGTGTGTAAAACTTTGGAAGTTTGCAACCTACAAAATTGTACTAAAAATAGTGCTAATGTACCAACTTGACATGTTATTATTTGATAGGTCTATCAAGGCATATGTGAAATTTTGGTACTAGTGTCCAAGAAATGATTCTCAAGAATGCATGATTGAATGTTGCTGATGGTGAAAGTAATCTTAAGTGTGTAGAGTGGTCTGATATTGTAAATAAAGAGTAAAGCTTGATAGGTACAAGATTAATTTGAGATTCAAGGAAGAGAAGAACCATCTAATTGAGCCCTGAGAAGTCATTGTACAAGTTTAATGCTTGAGGCTTATTGGTCCCATAATTAAGAAGTTATAAGGTCAAATAATGCTTGAAAGTAAAATTCATGAATTTACATGTACGGTTTATGTTAACGAAGTGAGGTAAGTTATAAAAGGTAATATAATTTCACTGCAAAAAAGGCTTTAAACATAATGAAAAATACTGATTTCAGGGAAGTGACAAAGTGATTGAGTCTCTTTTAATAGCATGGAAACAAGGTATGTGAGACCTAAATATTTGCATTCTTACTAGTTAGATAAGGGTGGTATGAATTCAGGGGGAGTCTTTGGGGTGTTAGATTGCATGATTATGCTTGAGCTTCTAGAGTTGTGTGAAAGTTGGTCAAATTGACTAAGAATGTGGTGTTTAGGGACAATGGTCCTAAGTGTGATATGCAAAGCTTAGAAACAAAACCTTGATGACTTTTGAGCATGGATATAGACCTAGAAGGTGATGAAATCATGAATGAAGGAAAAAATAAAGGAGTATCAGTTCAGGGGGAGCATTTTGTGGATCTTATTCGTCAAGTCCAAGAGGATCAATTTTTGTTGTTGTTAGAGTACAAAGAAGGAAGATTTTTTAGTCCCAGGGGGAACTATTTGAGTCAAGTAAGTCAAGTTTTTGTACATTGTTGTCCATTGTATATTGTCATTTTTTGTTTCATTATCCATGTTGTTTCATCATTGTATACTTTTTCATAGATGGAAAAGGGGAGAGAAGCATCAGAAACATGGTATTTTGAGTCATGTAGGTGTCATGTAATGTTCGTTGCCATCAATGTTTCTGAAGATGGTTGCCATCAATGACAAAGGGGGAGATTATTGGCCATTGTGTGGTTATGTTTTCATTGATGTCAACCCCATTGATTGGAAAAGGGTGTCATGTGTCATATGAGTCTCCATTATGATGTTATTCAAATGTCAAACATGAAGGTTGATTGGTAGTGTCAAGATTTTGGTGACTTCAGTAGGAGGTCTCGGTGCATGGTTGAGTGAGTTGAGTCACTTGTATGAGCCATCTCAAGGTGGTTGGAGGTTTTCATGATGTCATTACATGGTAAAAATGATGGTTTGTTACATGTTTCTTGAGTGTTTTTCATGGGTGATAAATGGTCAGGTCAGTTCATGAGTTTCATGGTTGATTCAGGTCATTCAAGGCTTGTTTCTAGCCCTAGAGCATGCAATAATGAGCGGAGGTGTGAGTTTTAGACCAAATAAGTCTATTGGAGCATGTATAAGCAGTTTTTGATCAGTATACCTAAGGTTTATGGTGAGTTTTAGGTCTGCATTCATAGGTTTGATGCTTATTATGAGGTCTTTGGGAAGTAACAAGTGAGAAACAGGCATAGGTAAACACAGGCAAATGATACTGGATAGAGAGTTTAAGGAATATTTGGGATTCTATGTGGTGATTATGGACGAGTTATAGAATGTTTTCATGATGCTTCATGACAATTTTAGGTCAAAAATGAATGAAGGAAGTTTGAAGATATGCAAGTTTTGGTGAAACCTGGGTAAGTTACTAGTGTGTTTTTTACGACAAAGTTGGACCTTCTGATGCTCGTTATGAGATTGTATGCTTTACATGGGGACATGAGATCTTTGTAATATATTCTTAGGTTAGATTTATGCATATTTCACAAAAATAATGAGGTGGTTTTATCATCACATTTTTATGAACGATCGTTAAGAAGGTAGAGTGCTTTAAAACCCTAGCAAAATCCTAAGCTAGGAGCAACTGTACAAAGACAATTTTGTATACGTGAGCCCAATTTTGATTGATTAGTGAAAATTTATGATTTGATATGATGTATAGTAATCCTTCTAATATTTTGAGAAAGGTATGTTAGTGTTTGTTAATGTATGTGGACCCCACCTGAAAAATGCTAAGTTTGTAAAGAAGCTACAGTTTAAGTCAAGATGGTCTAAAGGAGTTGATGAATAAATTTCCATTTATGAAATCCCAAAGTGTTTTTATATATTTCCATGATAGGTATTAATATCTTGGTTGAGGTGAATAAGTGCAAGTTTTTCCCTATCTTAGGAGGACTGATTTTTGGGGAAATTTGGAGAAGCTTGTCAGTAAAAGTGGACATATCAAGGAACTAGATGATGAGCTTAAAGAGGTCTATTCAAGTTGTGTTGTGAAGATAGATTAATATATATTTCCATTGTTATATCAAAATTTAATGTTGGAAAAGGTATAAAAAATTTATTACCTGCTCTTTGAAGATCAAATTTGGAGGATGCTTATTCTAGCAAGGGTACAAATGCCTACAATGATATAAAGTGATGAGTATAAATTCAATAATGATTAGTGAAGGTATTATGATGGGAATATTAACTAATTTATAAGTGTATTTAAATTATTATGGTTTCAGCTTGTAAGTGAGTTTTGGTATGTATGGAAAAATGTTGGGCTAATTGTTAGTTCTTAAGTCCTAGAAGAGGTGAAAAAGAAGTTTGTAGAAATGGAACTATGGTTGAAGGCCTTAAACTTAGAGTTGGAAGGTATTTATTATATTTTTTGTAAATTTTATTCACATAAATTTTTCCAATTATGGTATGGCTTGGTTCATGATGAAGTATGTTTGGTCAGTTAGTCATTCAGGTCATTTTGTGAAAAAGTTTGTAGCTCCATATTTCAGGACAAGTCTTATTCTTGCTAAAAGTATTAAGTGGGTTGAGAGAATGATATAATGGATTGGGTTTATGCTTGATATTAACTTAGAATGTTAAGAGCGAATTAATTTTTAATCTATTTAATCCATTTTTAGGTCCTTGAAAGTGTCAAATAAGGAGTGTAAACTTCAGTTAGATTTTGGAAACTTGATTATTTGGGCACCTTGATTTCGTTAAGGCAAAAGTTGATGTAGTTTGAACCTGAGTGGATGTTTCATGATTTTTAACTTGCATTTTAGTGATAATACAGGTTCCTTCCATTTCCATATAGTGGTTATATTCAATATTTTATGTTCATATTGAGGTGTGTCTTAAGGCCCAAATGTTAAGATTCAGGTTGTTAGATAGTAGTTATTTAGTGAAGGTAATGAGCCTGGTGGGCCCATTAAACAAAATAATCTGATTGATCCATGATAATTCAAACAATTTATAGATATTTAAATTTTCATTTTAAACATTTATTGGGGATTTTTAAATATTTACTAAAAACAATATTTTTGGGATTGGGATATTAGTCTCATCCCAATGGATGGAGTGTTGAGGATTTTTGGTGCATGGAATGAAGGGTTTTGGCTAGGAAAATTTATATGGATCATATATGACTATTGTAATGAATTATAATTTAATGTTATTAATTAGTTTTATGGGTTGAAATTTATCATGAGGTATCGACCTGCCTTATTTGGTTTAGAGAGAAGAAAAGCATATAAAAGTTAAGTTTGAGCTCATTTAGTGAACCACTCTTGCATGGGTGAAAAGTGTGACCGATAGATGTGTATGAATTGCAATTATTGAGGAATGATATTTAGAGCTGATGAGAATGTGAATAAAAGTTTTAATACTTTATGATAGAGGATTTGTGAAAATGTTTTAAGATAAATTAGTCCATGGAAATATCTAGAGATAGCAATTTGAAGAAGGTTTGCTTGAGAGATGGGTTGAAGGAATTTGGAGCTGAAACTTTGAGATCACTATCATATGTGGTATTATGATATTTTCAAAGGTCATAATTCTTAAAAATATTTTTTTATGATTCACATCCATGCAAGTATATTATTGTGTTTAATTATCAATCTCTTGTGATTAGGGTATAGGGTTTAGGGATTGGTGTTCCTTGTGGGGTTAGTGCCTCACTAAAGAAATATTTTGTGATGTGTAGTATTCACTTGAGACCTTAATTATGTATAATATCATTAGAAAAATTATAGGGGTTGGTGCTCCTTGTGGGGTTGGTGACTCACTAAAAAAATATTGTAGGATGTGTAATATTCTTGCAAATCCGTGCTTTAAGTAATATAAACAATGGTTTCAGTGGGTTTTCTTCTCCATGAGGGTTTCCCACTTATATTTGGAGTCTTGTGTTCTCTCATTTGATTATTACACTCTTGTTCATTGCACACATAGTGAGTTTACATGGTTTATGGTATATTTAATGGTTAAGTTGAATGATGAATCTAAGAAATGGAAAATGAAGTTGTAATCCTTCATTGTAACTAGGGTTTCACATTTTCTAGCTTAATTTTCTTGGGTTAATTTTTGTACTTAATTGATTATTCATTTACTGCTACAATAAAAATCATGCTAAGAATTTTCATGCCATTTATTCATATTTTTCTTAATCATTTTGGTGAACCCATCGCTCGAACACACCTTGCTTCTAGGGATTCTATCATCTTCTCTATCATGGATCCTAAGGTTCATCAAATCTCTTTGTCTCAATTACTTCAAGTACATGTACCTTGCAAAGAGGTTCTTCAAAAATCCCTATACACCATGTATCTACCTAGATATACGTCACCCGCTCAAGTGAGTGCTATTTTTAATTATCTGTCTGACGAGTCTATTCATCCTATTACTCCATCCAATCAACCCATTTTCAAGTCAATTCAAGCTTTACATTCTTTATTTCAAGATAAATTTCAGGCTATGCAATCCACAATTACATCTCTTAAAAATGAAATCCAAAAAATTAAGGATGCTTCTCAGGCTCATGTTTGTTCTCCTTCTACATGTCATCTTCATTCTATGTCTTCTACATGGGCTCATATCAGTGAGCCTCAAGTATTGACATTACCAAAGCCTCTCATGTTTAATCACAATACTAAGTAAAATGACATTCTTATTGAAATCCTTACTCATCAATTGATTAGTTTTCCAACTACTCATTGCTATCCTCCTTATTGGTTGATCAAATATCAAGGTTGTCCATATTGCAATTATCATCAAATCAATGGACATAATGACAATGACTGCTATGTTTTACAATAAAGAATCAAGTACCTTGAGCATTAAGGTTTTATCTCATTTAGTGCACAATATTCTATGGCATACACATCTACAAATGCTACATCTAAATGGGCTCCTAAATATGCTTCATCTATGTCCAAAGAGCATCATACTATTACTTCTAATGTGCCTTCTATGAAAATTCAAGTGCTGCCCAAGAAACATCCTCTCAAAATCACTCAAACACCTCCTCATCTCAAGTCATCTACAAAATCATCAAGTCAAACTAAGAAACAACCTCTCAAAATCAATCCACCTTCTTTTCCTATAAAGTATTCTACAACATTACCAAACAAGCAACCACTCGCTATGTAAGACATGCAAGCTCTAGCTTGCCTCTTTTGACTTTTACCACTCGAGGCTCTTTAACAATCACCACTTCAGCATCCAATCACTTTTGTCAAGAAAAATACTCCTTACATTGATCCACTTAGTTTCATCGACTAGATCTCCATCACTTACATACTTAGGGGGCATCATAGCTTCTCCCGCTTGCATTATTATGCATTCAATGCTCTGTGCTTACTATCTAATACAAACCAATTGATACACTTGTAGCATCATTTCGTATCTTATAGTTCTTACATGACTATTAAGGGATCTCTTACAATAAGAACCCAGTTTCATCTTCACATAACATACTTTATTAACATATTTATCTATTACATAATCACCCATCCATACATACATCTATCGCCATCTATTGCTTTTCTCACATATAATACAATCTTTCATCAATTACCACATCAACTATACACTATTTATTACTTCATCTTTGCACCTCACTTATCTATCTATTCCAAACATCACTCATAGAATAACACACTCATCAACACACACTTAGGGGGCATCACACTTATCTTCCCCCCGCTTCCTAACATCATTTTTCTTACATCTTATACACATCAAATCTAGAATGTTATGTTCATCATACACATCCTCTTGCATTTATATCGTCATTTCATGATGACGTACTCTCATGCTATGGTTGACACTTGATAGTTAAGGGAATCCTATACACACCACACACTACACACTACACACTACACACTACACACTGCACACTGCACACTGCACACTGCACACTGCACACTGTAAACTACACACTACACACTTCACATCTAGCACATTAATCTCTTTCTACGCAACATCTACTCTACATATTCATGAAATATATTTCTGACATCTACTTCCAAACGTTGCGGTCATTAGCCTATGTCGCACTCTAGTTCCATGGTCCATACTCGACTACTGAGGGTTTACATATCAAATGGACCTCATCACATTCACATGTTCAATCACTCGCTCACTCACACACTCTATGATTTGTGCTTTGATGATCACATATTTTTATTATACAAAATTCAAACCATTTCCCGATGACACACTCTTGTTTATATTTCATTCTTGACTGATGAGGGGGCATATATAAATGAACCTCAACACATGTATACACATCCATAATCACTCGAGGGGCACACAGATCCTATCAAAATCACTTTGCATTCCATTCCATTTACACTCTAGAACATACTGCATATCTTGGTCACATTTATTATTTCTTACATTTACTTGTTACATGTACGGTCTTTTACACATGCTAGATAGATATCTTGTATGCCATCATCTTTATCATACACACATGCACATTCATTTTCTTTATAGTTGTGATCATGTATTCTAGATATTCATACAGCAAACCAAAATGCACCCATACATTAGCAAAGAAAAGATCTGCTACCTCATGTGCTTTTACTTTCTTTTTTACATGCCATAAGAATACACATTTTACTGAATCTATCCATAACAACATAGAGATAGTCATGGCCATGTTTAGACATAGGTAATCCTCCTACAAAATCCATAGAAATGTCCTCCCACAGATGAGTAGGTATTGGTAAAGGCATATACAAACCTTCCTTCCTAGTTTTAGGCTTGCTAGTACAACAAAGTTTACATCCACAAATAAATTTTGATACTTCTTCTTACATGTTGGGCCAATATACATACCTTTGCAAGTGGGCTAAGGTCTTACCAACACCGAAATGTCCCACTACTTTTGAGGTATGTGTTTCCCTCATCAATAGAAGTCTTTCTTATTTAGGCACACAAAGTTTCCCCCATCGGTAGAGCATCCCGTCCTTGAGATAACAGTATTCAATCCCCGTCCTTTCAGCCCCTTGGGACTGCAACTTCTGAAATGTTACCCCAAAGTCTTTGTCTTGGGCATATGCTTCTCCATAAGCTTCCTTCGTGAAGGGCTCGATCTGAGAGATAGTGGCCAAATAGGAGAAATTATCCTGTGTGGGTGGCCTAGACAACATGTCTACCACCAAATTTGTACTACCCTTCTTGTATTTGATCACCAGATGGAACTATTGAAGAAACCCCATCCATTTATAGTGCCTTGTTTGTTACAATTTAGACTGTGCTTGCAAATACTAGAGAGGTTTGTGGTCAGTGTGCACAATAGTTTCTTTACCCAACAAATAATGTTTCTTTTTTTTAATTGCCTGAACTAGTGCATACATTTCTTTATCATATACTGAATATCCTTTAACTTCTGAAGTGAAGGTTTCAGAATGATAACATACGGGTTTACCTCCTTGAAGCAACACTGTGCCCATACTGTAATCACTGGCATCTGTCTCTACTTTAAAAGGCTGCTGCAAACTAGGAAGAGCAAGTACTAGAGCATGACTAATCTTGTATTTCAATAACTCAAAGGATTTTTCTTGTTCCTTACCCCAGTCAAAACCCTTACTCTTTGCAGCCACTGTGTGTAGAGGTGCTACAATCATGGAGAAACCTAGAATGAACTTCCGCATGTACTGTACTTCTCCCACAAAACTTCTAGTCTCTATGGCTCCTGTTGGTTTTGGCCAATTTTTGATGGCTTCCACCTTCTTTGGATCC
The DNA here is from genome assembly GCA_019776745.2 of Taxus chinensis. Classification (NCBI taxonomy): domain Eukaryota; kingdom Viridiplantae; phylum Streptophyta; class Pinopsida; order Cupressales; family Taxaceae; genus Taxus; species Taxus chinensis. Next base: position 543,411,668 of record CM034146.1, read on the forward strand.
ACTCCTAGCTCTCCTCCTCCAACCACGTGCCCAAGATAGACAAGTGACTGTTTGGAAAATTCACATTTCTTCATATTACAAAGCAGTTGTTTCTCCTTGAGAACTTGCAAGACTTGCTGCAAATGCGTTAGATGTTCTTCCCATGTGACACTAAAAACCAAGATATCATCTAGATATACAATGACACATGAATCTATGAAATCCCACAATACATCATTCATCAATCTCATAAATGTAGCGGGTGCATTCCATAATCCAAAAGGAAGTACTAACCATTCATACAAACCCTTGTTTTGTTTTGAAGGAAGTCTTCCATATATCCTCCTCCTTCATTCTGACTTGGTGATAACCTGACTTGAGATCTAACTTCATGAAAAATTTGGCATGCTGAAGCTGGTCCAAGAGATCATCTATGCGGGGAAGTGGATATCTTTTCTTTATGGTGATCTTGTTCAAAGCATGGTAGTTGATGCACATTCTCTAAGAACCATCCTTCTTTGGCACCATCACAATAGGTGAACTCACATGGTGAGGTGCTTGGATGTATCACCCCTTGGTCTATTAGTTCTTAGAGTTGCTTCTTTACTTTAGTACTCTCAAGCAAGGATTTCCTATACAACCTGATGTTCGGTAGAGGTGACTCTAGCAATAGCTGAATCTCAGTGCTCTACTTCCCGTTTTGGTGGTAATCCACTAGGAGAGCCTGAAATAATTCTTGAAAAGACTGAATAATACTATCCAAATCTTGTTTTCCCTAGTTAGAAATCTTTGAAACTTCTACCCCATCTTGTTTATCCTTTAACAAAAGTAAACAAAACTGATTATGATTTGACTGAATAAGTCATTTTTCTTGGTTAACACTTACCATAGTAACCTGTGTCTTATGTTGGTGTGCCTAGATGTTGTAGCTGATCCCATCCTTGAGCCATCTATACCAGTTTTCCCTTCTCATAAAGATAGCATCCTTGACATACAAGTAAGGACTCCCGAATACCACATCAAAAGCATCAAGTGGAATAACGTCAGCTTCAAAAACATCTATATATTGGGAATTTATCCCAAACTTGACCTTACATCTTCTTGTTACCTGAATTTCAACACCCTTCTTCACCCAACCCAAAGGATATGGGTGTGGATGCTCATAAGTCTCAAGACCAAGCTTCTTTACAACTGCCTTAGAAATCAAGTTAGATTGAGAACCAATATCAACCAAAGCATTTACCTTAGTCCTCTTGATCTGGATTTCAATCTAGAATAGTCTACTCATCTCCTCTTATTCACTGTCCATGTTGGTGGCCATGCATCCAAGCCTTTCATCTACATCAGATTCATATTTGATTTCTACCTCCCCTTCTATCTTTACAGCTGTCATGGACTTCTTGGAGTCCTTGGTTCGGTTCTTTGGATGTAACTCTGGATGCAACTTCCAACATGTAGCGTCAGTATGACCATTGATATCACAATTCTTGCAAAAATTCTTGGGATCTTTATAAGTATTCAAAGTAGTGATAGCTTGTTTACCTTTCCCTTTCCACTTACCCTTGTTACTTGTTTGCCCATAATCCTTTTTCTGCTGATTTGTTGACTGCTTTACCCTTAGCTCTACTTCTCCTTGCTTTTTCTCATCATCTATGTAGTATGCTTGTACACATACTTCATTGAGATCTTTGGGCTTTATGGAGATGAATTTTCTTCGAAGGTGAGTGTGAAGTCCTCCCAAGTACTTGGTCAGAATATCCTCATCCTCCAAGTCCATGTTCAGCAACATGGCTTGCCTCCAAAACTCCATGTAGTATAGTCCTACACACTTTGACCACTACCTTGTCTAAAATACTGCCATTTAATCATTTGGTCAGTCTTATGGCCAATAGGATAGAAGTTATCTCTAAGTAATTCTTTAAATTCTTTGCCAAGATTTCACAATAGGATGCTTCTTCTTTTCACAAGTGGTTAGATGAGTTTCCCACCAAACCAGAGCATGTCCCTCCATTTTGAGATGTGCAAAGGTGATCCTTTGTGCCTCAGTGACATTATGGATGCTAAAGTAGACTTCTAACTATTTTAACCATTTATCAAGCAAATCTACATCTACTTGTCCTTCAAAGCTTTTGATTTCAACTTTAGTCTCAACTTTAAAAGGAGTATGAATTCATATTTTACCTTTTCTCTTGTGTTAGAAGTCTCTTCTTCATGCTCTTCCCCATAATCTTTCCTCATGGTGGCTCCTTCCTATGCCAAAATTTTCAGCTAAGCCCCGAACCACTGAGTCCATGGAGTCTTTCTTGATAGAAGTTGTCTTCTGCAAATTGCAAGCTCCTCTTGCCTTCTAAACATCCTATCCATCATGGTCTCTAGCATCTCGATTCTACGGACCAAGTTCTCTTCCTCCATTTCTCCCCGAATTCTCTGTTTCCACTTCTTTTGTAGAAATATTCTGGATCACAAGGTAAAGCCTCTTCACCTTTAGATCTTGTCACTGTCATACAAATCCAAGAATGAATACCACAGTCCTGGATACTTGTTTAGCTCTGATACCAAAATGATCTGTAAACTCTTCAACTTTGGAATTATCCATAGAATCACAAATTAATCGTTGTTGTTCTACTTTATATTAGAAAATAGCAGAGATATAGCTAGTGAATGAATTATACTTATGCTTAGAATCAACAATTTGTAAAGGAAAAGAATATAAGCTCATACACCAACAATTTATCTTGGAAAACCTCCAGAGGAGGAAAAACCAGTTGGGAAGGGAAATTTCTCTTTCTTCCCACTTTTATTGGCCAATTCAAAATAACAAGTACATAATTTACAATAAGTATGAAAGAGAAGTAGATAATATCTCACACTTCCTCCCAGTTACTTGCTTGCTCTGTCTAAACACTCCTTTCTTCTACAAATCACAATTCCAGCACTAAGAGCTTTCTTGCTCACTTGCTTCATGCTTTGATGATCTTCTTCTCTTCTACAACATGTATTTATAGCCTTTCTCATGTCCTCCTCGTGCACTGGAGAATGGGAAAGGTCATGAAGGAGAAGAGACATGGACATCCTTCCAAATTCAGAGGATTGTTTGTTTCATATTTTATTTTCTATCTGTAATGGCCAGGACTGCTGCCCAATGTAGACCGGCGGTCCCAGGACCACCATCTAGCTGGGTGGTGGTTCTGTAACCTGCCACCCTATGCACAGGGTGGTGGTCCTGTTACTAAATAGATAGAACCTCTGTGTATCATTGTTTTCCTTCTTTGTGCTGCTGATTTTTGATAAAGTAGAGTCATTTTGGATCCCTATGGATCATATAATGACGCCAATTGAATCTCCTCCTCATCCTTTGAAACTCAATCCATATACCAAGTGACTTAATGAGGTCCATTTCAGCTATAACTTACAAAAGGGGATTCCATTAATAATGACTCTGATGTATATCATAGGCTTGGATGCATGAAGAAATGAGTCATTCCTTGTAAAGGAAATAGACTTCCAAGATCACCCATATCTTGATCAAGAGGCCTAACTTAAATGCCTTTGGTTGACAATACTAGTTCTCAGATTTAACTTGATTTGTTCCAATCAGTTCATATTAGAAGTTATGGTCTTGTGACTTGTGAGCATCCAAAGTTATCCATTAATGGGTCTAGGTGAAGAATTTTGCCATTCAGGAACATCAACATGTATTTGGTTAAGTATGTGGATGAAGTTCCTTCGTATATTGGATGAAGTAGAATCCTAGATCTAGTTATCTAGGCAATTGATGCTGACTTGATGTTATTATTTATTTTGTCTCTTACTTTCTATATCAGGTATGCCATATTGATGGGAGAAAAAAAAAGGTCATGCATCCTCAAGGAAATCAGTTTGGTCTCAATATCTTAGGTGCATAATTGAATACACTTCATGAGCTGGGTGTATTCCAAGAAGTATGTACCTTGTTCAAGTTTTAAAATCATATTTAGTCATGTGGTACTTATTGGTGAAACAGGACAAACAATATAACTAGAACTTTCTCATGGATCCTTCTTGAACCACAAGTTCAATTTGGATCATTTATTGCACATGGATGACCAATCACCCATAGGAACCAATACTAATCTGGGACCCTAAAAAAAATGAACTTTTACCAATGAACAAACTTGATGAAGATTGGAATCTTCCAATAGAACCTAAATAAAATAAATAATATTCTACATAAAATGGATAAATGGACATGATTAGTAATTCCCTTTCCAAGAACCATATAAATCTTAGGTTTGAAACAAGGATAAATAGAAAAATCTAAAGGCATGGATTTTAAATCCATTTGTTCCCCCACTTCAAGTTGGTGAGTTTTCTTTAAAATAAATTACTTAGCAATGTGTAGCATGATGTCCTCAAGATTTAGTATATGGAATGTTTCGATGAAATTGAAAAGGTGTGACGAATTGCATGATGGAAGACCTACACTTCTTGCCAAGACTAACCAGATGAAGATTGTAAAGGAAAATAATGAGGCCTACCTTGCTTGAACCACACTTGGTTAGTGGGTTATAATGTGTGTGCATAGAAATGTGTTGCACTAGATCTTTGTATTGAAAGAAGTTGATTGACAATGCTTACTAGGGAAAGCCCATTTGATTCAATCATTTTCTTCATAGTCTTAATTTCATAGTGAAAATGATCAAGTATTACCCTATTTTAAGTGCGAGCACAAATGCAATTGAAACTAAATGTTGTGTCAATTACTTCACTAACATGGCCATAAGCTATCGTGCTCAATAGAATGGAAACCGAGTCTAAGTGGATACTTGACTTTCTTGAGGTCAAATGTAAGAAACTATTGAGTGGTAAACGGTTTATCCTATACTTTTGCAAAGTTCAATTCCCTAGTACTAGAGATTTATATGTGGGCACCTAAGATTGGAAAATTTTTGACATACTTAAGTGAACTACTTACCCTCAGTAAAATGTGTTTGAGATCTCTGTCAACGTACAAGTTTTTTGAGATATCAATCATCACTGAAGTGAAAAATGACCATATATACCAGATTACAATGGCATACACAAATGTCTCACTATCATTTTGGGCTAGACATAACTTATTAAAAATGAAAAGTTAATGGACACCTCACCTTATAAGTTGAATTTACAAATATATTACAACTTCATTTGTAGACTTGTTGAATTCATTCACTAATGGAATCCACTAGAATTCAATGGTGGAATAGTTCACAGTTACTGAAATCCAGTTTCAATGTGCAAATTTATGCCTTGATAAACACATGGAAAAATAAACTAAGGCCTCCTAGTTACCATGATCAGTGTAGGGGCATCTAAAATCAACTAAGAAGTGTTTAGAAAATACTCTGAGGGAAACCCTACTTTTCTTTCTAAATTTCTGGGACACTTAGTACAAATGGAATGCTAACCAAGTAAACTAGTAGTGAAATTCAAAGTTTGATACATATTGGAATTACTGCATAAGCTTTGTAAACTTATAAAAGTACCATAATCTTCTAGTAATGTCTATCATCAAATGATGACATGTGTGCTACAAAAAGTGGAATACAGTCATGACATGACTCCATGATGTCAAAGTACACATAAAGCTTTCCACATCATTGTAAATAAACAACTCTAACAGATAACTTTCACATTCATTATAACTTTGATAGGTGCCACGCACATAATAACAAACTTTGGGACATAACAATTATCAAGTTCTTCAGAAAATGCATACCTACAAAACATGAGTCTGTGACACCATAAAGAACCATGTTATTTCAATGGCTTAGAAAGATTACCAGTATGTCAAAATCAAGTTAACCAAAATTGTTTAAGTGAATTACAGGTGGCAGAACTTCAACTTTGAATTGAATCCACATAAATGGATGGGTCCAGGGAATATGATCCCTCCTTAATTTCACTTGAAATGGCCTTAGAAAGTCACCAAAGTTCAATATTGCATGTAAAAGACATGCCTTATGTGTATTTTGATAACTAGTGTATTCATATCCTAACTCTGAAGTTCGACATTGCATGAAATGTCTATGCTTCCAATTGTAAAAACAAAAATTTCCTCTACTGTAAAAAATTCTTAGGTTGTAAACCCTTTTGTACATCGAGTATTTTCGAGCAATCCATTAAAATGACTGTCCATCGGGAATATATTTTCCTCTTAAATGTAGTATTAAATACTTGAATGAAAGTTAACTCATATTGCAATCAAAACATAGTACCAAGGGTAAAAATGGTGTGTAGGTACCCTTTGTAATGCTAATGTAGAATTCTTCCTAAAATCTAAGGTAAGTAACTCAACATGTCTTAAGTGTCCAGATCCTTTTTATCGTTTTAAATTGCTAAGTTATTTTAATCAATAAACATACGTAAATCCTGCAAGGTGCATTATGAAAGTATGAAATGCTCATCCTTCAATGTAATAACTTCTTCCAAACTTGTAACATATAACCTCTCGATATCACTGTCATATGCATTCCTAATACATGTAAAGTAGGCTATGTGATGTGGAAAATATTAGACAAGGTAATGTACATGATGAACAAAGGTGCCATACAAGGTGATACTATATTGAAACAAACTAAGGTGATGTGAAATAACACTAACAAAATATCGTGATGACGTGGGTTACATGCGAGATACGTCCAAGGCCTCAAAATATGGCAGTATGTGGGTTTTAAGTGTAGCCAATCCGGAAATATCTTCAATCTTATGTCATGTGAATGCAAAGTTCACAAGACTGTGTAATAACCCTTCTATAATGAATGCTGATTTGAAGAATATTAGATCTCACCCTTTTCATTATCCGAGAATGCAAAATGAGACATGGAGTACAGTGCGATTGGATAGTATGTGTACAGGTGGATGCAAGCAGTGTGATTGTAGTGTTAGGAAAGTATTTCAAATCATGGGGGGTTGGATGCTTATGACCCCAAGTGTGTGAACGATAGAGGTCTAGTCAATGTAAGAACATTTCTAAGTGGATAAGGATAGGGATTTTTACTCAATTTGTGACAGGCATGCTTGCAGAGTTGGTAATGATCGTAGTCCAAGCTTATGTGGAGAGGAATTTCATACACCAAATAATTGATTGTGAAACAAAAATGGAGTAGGATGGTGAGAAACATTGATTTGGTGGCTATTCTTTGCCTTAACTTGATGACATTCTTATTCCTTGAAGGTTTATTTCACATTTTGAGATGTGGTTGTGCTATTTTCCCTTGGTAATCCTTGTAGATGTGTTAGGAGGAAAAAGTGTCCTACTATGGTTTTGTATAGGTGGTTCTTACGTAGTGTCTTGTCTTTTTGAATCTTTACTTCAGGTGTATGAGAAAGATGATGGTGTTGACCCCCCTTCATTTTTGGAGCTAGAAACATTATTAGAAATATGAGTTTTCCATGTGATGGACATCCTATAGTATTTGTCCCTAACTCATGTTTTAGATTAGGATTAGTTTGCAACATGTAGAAGTAGCATTGTCAATAACAAACATAGGTAAGGAACTAAGAGAGTCATGTTAGAAATGCCTTAGACAAATTATAAGGAGGCATTATTAGTAGCTCAATAGATCAGTGTACCAGTTGTAAGACAGGTGCAATTTTTTTGAGCATTTAATGAGATAAACCATAATAGCTCAAGGTGGTCCAATTTATTCGTTAAAACATAACAATCATTGTCATTATGTCCATTGATTCGATGATAATTTCAATATGGATGACCTTGATATTTTACAAGATTTGATAAGAAGGATAGAAATTAGTAGAAAACAAGTTTATCAATTGACAAGTGAAGAGCCAGGGAATAATTTCTTATTTCTTAGCATTACAATCAAAATTGACAGGTGTGGGGAGTGGTAAGTCTTGGGGTTCACTAATATGAGCACATGTAGAAGACATAGAAGGAGAATGAGATGTTGAAGAATAATAATTTTGGGCTTGAGAAGTATCCTTAAAATATTGAATTTAGATTTTAGAGATGTAATCGTTGTTTCCATAACTCAAATTTTATCTTAAAATAAAGAATAAAAATATTCAATTGAATATAAGATGGGTTGAGTGGATGTAGGATTAGGAGCGATAGAGTCATCAGATAGATGATCAAAAATGGAACTTACTTGAGTGGGCGTCATATTGCGATGGAGATACATAGTGTCTAGGGATTTTTGGAGAATAGATTTGTAAGGTGGGTGTATTTGAAGCAATTCATGTAAGGAAACATGAGGAGCCATGAAAGAAGATTGGATATAAGAAGAAAAATGAGGATCTAAGAGTGTTCGAATGTGGGTTCACCAAATTATTTAACAAGAAATAATTATGCTAAACCCTAACTACAAAGTCACATATGATAAATAAATTCTAAAGTACAAAGTTTACATAAGCAATAAGTTAGTAAAATACAAAACCCTAAGTGCAAGAGAGGGTGAAAAGGACTTAGATGATTCATGTTATTCCTAAAATTGATCTGAAATGGAAAACTGATAAACATGGAGGGAAGACTGCCATAACTATGCTTTGTAAAATATGGAGCTGTCGGATAATATTGTACTAGGTTAGGGGCACCTAAGTGCAAGAGTTTGCTTCTGGGTGCCTGTGACTGTGAAGGAGTTGGGAACCTATTTTTTTTGGTGTCACACAAGAGTGTCTGGTAGTCAACATTGATTCCATGTATGTCTCAATTTGATTGAAGAAGTCATCTATAACCTACAAAGAGATGTTCACCTGTAAAACCCTCAAACTACATCAAATCCCAAAAAAATAAAGATGTAATATGGGGAGTCAGATTGACCCCTGTGGTCACCCGAATGAGTGAACTTACGACCGAGTGTTTCACTACATCTTAGACTCCATGTTTTGTGCATATGTGAAATAATCCTGCCCTAGGAAGCCCTTATGCAAGATGCACTTGATATCAAGTGATAACTAGATAGATGCAAATGTGTGTATGGAATAGAATGAACTTCCCCCTCCTATGCGTGTATGCAGAAAATGCATTCCCTTATCACTTGTAATGGATTCCAAATAGATCTCTTGAAGTGCTTTAGGTACCTTTAGATGCTAGATAGTATGCTTAGAACTTGGTCCTTTATTTTGGTCACATAGCTTTGTATTTTTATGAATCCCTTGGTTAAATTTCATAATTGAAAATTGGAAGTCTGACCCATAAGAAAATAAGATTCCCAAAAGATAAAAGAGACCCAAAAGAAAAGCGTAAGATAGATAGGGGTTAGGGGTGCTTATAGGGGATGAGGGTGCCTAGGTGTTGGTGTCTAAATTCATAAAAGATAAATAATAAAGCTCTGAATGATATGTAGAGTGTAAAAGACCAAAAAAAAGACAAGTGTTAGTAAATAAGGGATAAAATATGTGGAACAATCCCACACAGAATCGTAATAGTAGAACCTAATATGTAGAATAATATCACAGATATGAAATAAAAGTGTAGAAAATAAAAGAACACAATGTAAAGACAATATTTAACATGATTCACCAAATTTGGGCTACGTTCACCAAGAATCACTTGATTATATTTTTATTACAAACCACCTCTTTCTCTCAATATAATGCCCAGAGCTGTTTGGAGCTATGGTATACAAAATCTCCTGAATTCACAGTTGAACTCACACATCTACAATGTTACATCAACCCTACCATATGCACAAAAGAACATAAATATAAAACTACTTAAGCAATTTTACAATATCGTGGGTATAAAACCCATGGGCCAAAACCATCCTATAAACCTATGACTCAAAATACCACCCATATGAAATGAGCATGTCTCTCGAGGTATCATGCACATTTTTCGAGGGCAACAAAAATTTAGTGTACAGTGGAGAGTGTATAGTCTTCAACACTTCCACACATGAAAAATAGGCTCCATAACATAACAATCTCCCACTTGGAGACTATTTTTCCTCTAAGAAAGCTTCTCAACCCTTCACTGTCATCTGTGAAGGCCAACCAAAGTTGAACACAACTTTAGTTTCTCCCTTGTGAACACCTTGGTCATCATATTAGTAGGATTTTAACTGGTATGAATCTTCTCCAACTTCAAATTCTCTTCCTCTAAATTTTTCCTAATGAAATGGTACCTTAGCTATATATGCTTTGTCCTAGAGTGAAAAGAAGAGTTATTAGCTAGGTGTATAACACTTTGACTATCACTATAAAAATTCACTTCCTATTACTTATGCCACAAATCCTCAAGAAATTGTTGTAACCAAATAATCTCTTTGTTTCCATTTGTGGCAACAACATACTCAGCCTTTGTGGTTGACAAAGCCACAAGATTTTGTAGTCATGAAATCCAGCTCACTAGTGTCCCATCCATAGTGTAAATATAACATGTTGTTCTCCTCCTATTATCTACATCTCCATCCATGTCTGAATCTACACAACCACACAAAGTGGTGTCCAATCCACTGTAGCAAAAAATTGTTCCCATGGTCCCTCTCAAGTACCAAAGGATCCACTTTACTACCTACCAGTGATCTTTACCTCGATCTCTCATAAATCTACTCACCATTCTCACTGCATGGGAAATATCATGCCTAGTGCACACCATGGCATACATAAAACTCCCAACCATTGATGAGTAAGGTACCTTGGACATATGGTTTCTCTCTTACTCTGTCTTGACACACAACTCCTTTGATAACTTGAAATGGCATGCCAAGGGATTCCTAACTGGTTTAGCATAATGCATATTAAACCCATCGAAGACATTCTTAATGTACTCTTCCTGAGATAAAGTCAGATTCCGTTCCTTCCTATCCTGAGATATCCTCATACCAATGATTTTTTTGGCTACCCCTAAATCCTTCATATCAAAGGAGTCACTTAGCTGCTTCTTGAGTGCTTTTATTTCCTACATGTTTTTTTTTTGCAACAAACATGTCATCCACATACAGACACATGATAATATAACTTCCATCATGAAATTTATTTGTATATACACAATGGTCAGAATGACATCTAATATGACCTTGCTCCATCATGAAGTTATCAAATTTCTTATACCACTGACGTGGAGCTTGTTTCAGGCCATACACGCTCTTCTTCAATTTTCACACCATCTCCTCTTTACCTTTAAGCTCATAGCCCTCTGGCTGCTACATATATAGATCCTCCTCCAAATCACCATGGAGAAATTTAGTCTTTACATCTAGCTGATCTAAGTGCAAGTCTTCTGCTTCAACTATTCCAAGAACAATTCTAATAGAAGTCATTTTTACTATAGGAGAAAAAATCTCATCAAAATTTGTACCTTTTTTGTGTGCAAACCCCTTGACCACCAACCGAACCTTGTATATTTTCTTTCCTCCTTCTTCCTCTTTAAATATATACACTTGGACTTGTTCTGCAATGATCTTTTTCCTTCAGGTAGCTTCACCAAATCCTAAGTATGGTTCTCCATGAGAGACTGATGCCCCTCATTCATGGCTTTCTCCCACTTCTTCCTAACATCTACATGCATTGTTTCATCAAATCTCTTTAGATCTCCACTGTTAGTGAGTAATAAATAATAAAGAGAAGGAGAAAAATGTTAAGGTTCTCTTCTTACCCTAGAAGACCTCCTCAATATAGGATTTTTGGGTTCTTGTTGAGTAGGTTCCTAAACTGCTTCATGTACTGCTTTCCCATCTTGAAGATCCTCTAACACTACATATTCTTTCCTAGATTCTTCCCTATTTTCCTATAGTTTTTGTTTACACATAACTTTCTCATTAAAGACCACATTCCTATACCTAATTATTTTCCCTTCCTCAATACTCCAACATTTATATCCAAAGTCATCACCACCATAACTAATGAAAGTGTAGTTTTATGATGTAGCCTCTTGCTTGGTCCTATCATCCTTATTAATATGAACAAACACCTCACATCCAAAGAATCTAGGAAATGAGTAATCAAATTTCTTACCAGACCAAGCCTCCTCAGGTATGCCTCCATCTAAGGCAATTGAGGGTCCTCTATTTATCAAGTAAACATCTATGCTCATCGCTTCTGCCCAAAAAGAAAGAGACAATCCCACATGCAACCTCATGCTCCTAGATCATTCCATTATTGTCCTGTTCATTCTTTCTGAAAACCAATTATACCGTAAAGTTCTTGGAACCGTCTTTTACCTATGGATTCCATTCTTAGAATGATAATAATTAAAACCATTATCGTAATACTCCCCTTTATTATCTAAACTAAGACATTTTAGATTAAGAATTGTTTCATTCTCTACCAAGGATTTCCATTTAGCAAAAGTGTCAAATACATCAAACTTATGTCTAATATATTATACCCAAAATTTCCTTTTGTTACATCATCAATAAAAGTAACATAATAATTTGAACCCCCAAGAGATGATAACCGAGCTGGACCCCACACAACAGAATGTACCAACTCCAACTTACTCTCTTTCTTTGTAGGTATAAAGTTAAGAAAATTTACTCGCTTCTGTTAAGTTTCATTTTAAGACCCCCCCTCCAAAAAATTATTATAGAATGGGTGGCGAATCTCCAAAATGGAATTTCGAAACTATGGTGAATCTCCAAAAAGGTGATTTGCGACAAAGGAGAATTTTAAGGGTGTTTTTTTTATGGTTTCGTATGGTTGGACGGGTTTTGGATGGCTATGTTAAACAATTGTTAGTTGATCTGGGTTGGACAAATACCTACTATCTGTCATCCAAGTGTGGTTGGATGACCATCCATTGTCTACCATCTAACTTGGGATGGATGGTTGTCCATTATCTTCCACCTAACCAGGGTTGGATGCCTATCCATTTTCTGTCATCCATTGTTTTCTGTCTAGCTTGGGTTGGATGACCATCCATTGTATGCCGTCTAATTGGGGTTAGATGGTGGAAAATAGATGACCGTATGGCCCAAGTTGGACGGTAGATAATGGATGACCTTCCATCCTAGGTTGGATGACCAACCACTTTTTTTTGGATGTTTGTACTGAACAGGTGTCCATTTCAGTTAGACGGTCTACAGTGAGATGATGGATGGGTGGCTTTCATATGCCTTCCCAGGTGCTTGCTTCGAACTTCTAAACCAATTTTTTATTACCACGTGTCCCTTAAACTATTCAGAGCCCTATATATACCCTTACGAGGTTAATTTCTTAACTTTTCCATGAACTTTTCTAGTGCTCTAACATACCTAATATTCTACCAAAGTTATGCACCTTTATTTCGTCCCTCTCCTATAAATTTCAACAATGGCTAGCACCATGGTGGCTCCTACACCCAAATTCTAATACAAACATTTTATGTGTCCACAAATTGCAGCACTGATACAACTGAAAGACACACCAAAGGAATGACTACAAAAAACACAATTTACGGGGCTTGTCAACATGCCCCAATTCGAAACTAATACATCTGTCCTTGATTACCTTCTTGCCTCTTACAAATAGAAACAAGGATAATTTTCCATTATCCTCATGGATCGTATAGTTTATTTCACAATGGAGCCCATAGAAATCCATCATTTAACTGGATTACCATTCCAAAACCAGCCACATGTGGCTATAAAGGTGGTCCTTACAGATGAAGACATATTTTTTTTGGAGTCTCATTACAATGTGTAGATTGATGGTAAGTTAAATATTATTTTCAACTGTTTGTTTTCTTAATATTACTTGAGTGCCCAATCATCTAAAATTTATTGTATGTTGTTGCAGCTCCTATTAATTGTTCAAAAGGAGGCCTTGTTATACAAGGTATTACAAACAAATTATTTCTTGCAGTTGTATCACTTTTTCAGTCTAGGACTGTGTAACAGGGTAGATCTGCAGACATTCTATTTTGGGCATGTCAGTATATATTATGGAAACTAGTAGGGAAACAATTCGATTGGTGCACATATTTGTCCAATTGAATAGAAACATATTTCACCCATGCTTGTAATAAGAATACATTTGATAAATCCAATATTGTATTATCTGCTACCAATTATTTACTTGTTTTCTATCACAAAGCTTTCCACTAATTGCATAATATAAAAATTCCAATTGTAATTGATGAAAAAATGATTTGTCTCCCTCTTGAAGAGCAACAAGTAACAATTGCTTTTAAATTTTTCACATTATAACGATTTTGCATTAACTATTTTTGAAATCAATAATAATTGTAATATTATCTTTTGTAGAGATGAATTAAGGCTACAATATCTCATAAGGAGGCTATTTCTCAAGGAAAATCCCCTCTAGAGGTCTCTGCGGATTCTAACATGGATTCAATAGAATCATCACCAATACGAGTTCGTCGTCAAAAACAACCTAGGGATTCGATAGGTCCATCATAACTACCTTTTAAATCAATCAAATAGAAACATATTTCACCCACACTTATAATAGGAATACATATGATAAATCCAAGATTGTATTCTATTTTGCCAATTATTCACTTGCTTTCTATCACAAAGCTTTTCACCAATTGCAACAGAGAAAAAATCCAACTATAATTAATGACAAAATGATTTGTCTCCCTCTTGAAGAACAACAAGTAACCGTTACTTTTAAATTTTACACATTATAATGATTTCACATTAACTATTTTTGAAATCAATAATAATTTTATTATTATATTTTGCAGAGAAGAATTAAGGCTGCAATATCTCATAAGGAGGCTATTTCTCAAGGAAAAGCCCCTCCAGAGGTCTTTGCAGATTCTGACACGGATTTAACAGAACCATCATCAATACAAGTTTGTTGTCAAAAATGACCTAGGGGGTCGATCGGTCCATCACAACTACCTTTTAAACCATCACATTTATCTACATGTATAAACTTTAATGTTTATATAATTTACCAATTTAACATAATAGAATCTAGTAGGAAACACGATCAAGATATGTTATGTAAGTAGTACAGTATTTTAATATTTTTACATTTATTATTTTTAGAAAGTTTTGAGTTTGAGGATCAAGATCAAACTCATTCTTAGTGTTAAGATCGAATCATCACGTCTCATTCTCTGAGCATGTAAGGTAATTTACAATATTTAACATCTTTTATTTAGTTGTAAATATTTTATTTAGTATTTATAAGGCCCAAGGGTATAATGATTAGTTTTCTAATAATTTGCAGTTTTCTTCTTGTAGTTAATAGACCTTCTCGGCACATTCCAAGAAGGCCACCAATACCACTGGCATGTACAATCTAAACAACAAGAAAATTTTCTGCCAAGAATATAAGGTTTCCTATAGAATTTGGAGGAACAGTACATCCTACAACCTCAGAATTTCCTGGATTGTCACTAGGCGGTCTCTTCAATACAACATCCACCAACATTTTAAACAACATCATCATTGACCATGAGTTTTTGGGCTTCGATAATGATGATGCATATAAGGGTAACTATTTTTACATGCATTATATGATTCAATCTAATCCACCTCCTCAACCACAACCACATCAAGATGTGTATCAAATAGTGGACTCTCCTCCTCCTCCAAGTAAAACTCCACTCATAGATGATCAGAAGACATATTTTGCATTCAAAAATTTGGTATCAGATAGTATGGGGGCAAAAATTCAAGAAGTTGTAATGAATGATGTGGATTTAATGTGCAATTGGGAGAGGAGGGATAAAAATTTGATTAAAGAAATAAATACCCGATACCATAATCACGCTCAAAGGAATTCATTGTTCACTTCCATGGAGAGTCAATTGACAAGACTTGAAATTTTTCTAAACAAAGCTCATTCATGCACAATTTCATATAATAATGATTATGAATATGATATTATGGACATAATGTTAAACAGGTTGGAGAATCTTAATGCTGAAGCCCAGGCTTACTATAACAAATGGGTTAAAAATAAGACAAATGTTTTAATTGTAAATGAAAAAAAAAGAAAAATCTATGGTAAGTCATCTTTTACATGCAAAATTGTAATATTATCAACACCACAATATATTATTTCGACTTATCTAATTGACTAATATATTTATATTTTTTTTTGAAGGAAAAATATGAAATTTAAATAAAAGAAGCAATTGTATTTGAAGCACATTTGAAGAATGCCCGCAAAATCTTGAATTCATTTATGCAGCTGAAAAAAAAACTTATAATATTAAATAAACAAAATAATACATTGAAAAGGATAATCAAGGAGCATTAGATGGATCTAGAAATCTTACTAAAGGAAAAGATAGATGTTGATCCATCACTTTTGTCATCAGGAGATGTTGTGAGGGAGGAGCAGAATATTCTTCAAAATATCAATACCATAGCTGCAAGATTTAATAGAATTGGGAGTTTTTCCAGATAACATTGTACAGAATGAGCACATTCCTTGACCTCTTATGCAAGAAAAATATCAAGCTTCCCCAGGCCCTACAACATAAAATTGAAAAAATTAGTTAGTTTCACCATGTGACAGGTGTGTTGTTGCAATTCTGACACTAGCGTAGGAATTAAAAGATAGTGGCCAACCAATTTTTTTCTTTTTTATTCCATGTGGCAGATGTAAGGACAACTATGATTCAAAATCATAGGTAGAAAAGAGGATTCCCTCGTAGTGTGTTCTTATATGACAAAAACTTTCTCAGAAGCTTTGAAAACCATTGACAACCCATAATTTTGTTAAATGTATTGGCCAACAATGCTTTATGAAAACATGTCTTCATAAAGTATTCCACCTCTTAATAGAATGAATACAAGCCTATTTTTGAATTGGAATTATATTAACTATTGTATTTCTTTTATTAAATGTTTTCAACAATTTAATATGCAAACTTGTAATTGGATTTCTGCTTACTGTGAATGTTTTTATGCTACTATTTGGAGATGTAAACAATAAAGCATGGTTTAAGACACATAGTTTGTGTATGTTTGAAAATAGTTATGTTTTGTGCATAGATAAAAAATTAATTCACAATCACATAGATGGAGACAAATAAATCAGTATTTATTTCATTAATAAAGCAAAATATAAAAAGCATATGAATTTATTACAAGTAAAAATAGTCTATTAAGACTAGTTGATTATCATTAATGAATATGAAATATATAGTATCAAATCATATACAATGTCAATAATGTAGAACTTTTGAAATTAGAACTATGAAACTAAAAATCCTAACACAACCCATTCATTTGTGTCTTGGAACTCTACAGAATTGGAAGCGTGTTCTTATAGATGCATTCAGATCCCGCTAGATCAAGTCGGAATGTTACCAAATCCTCTTCTTTCTATGAGAGAATTCCATAATGCAAGTTATCGCTCATAAGGTAAAGTTTCCAAAGAGTAAATGGTTACATAAAATCTCAGAAAACTTTATAAATTTCTATCTAATCTATTGCAGACTTTTGAATTTACAAAGCACAATGTGCTGAATACCCTCTCATCTTCAACAAAACCCATAATCATTGTTTGAAAAAGTTCATATAGCTGAATATACTTGCTCAAATTCTCTCAGCAAAATACTACTAGAATAAATCTTCTTCTAAAGTCTTCTAATGGAACCATTTTCATCTGGGATCTTCCAAAAACTGAAATTTCTCTACCATAGTAGTGGAAAAATCATGGGGCTGAGAACTCAAAAAATTGTTTTTGTAAAATACCTTCAACAACAACTCCATTTATCTCTTCACGCTTGCATAAATGTTCAATTAGACTAGTCATGTATTTGATAAATAAAGTACTGATGGATGTTTCAAGAATGTCTCCATGTGTATTCCAAAACTGTGGATTGACAATTCTCATTGCTTCAAGTAATTTATCCTTTTTGAATCATTTCACGAATTTCTGTAGATAAAGATAAATTTTTTTTTTACAATTTATTTCGAGTTTCAGATTAATACTGTTTCATAAAAAATACATGTCACTCTTACTTCCTCCATCTCTGACCCAACCAAATCTACTCTTTTCTGAAAAGTATGAAGTGGTTATCTCTTTTCCATGTGTTGTTATACACAAATGATCATGTATATTGAATTTTAAGAAGCAACTTGCATTCTTAAGGTCTCTTAATGCATTCCAGCTTTCAAAAATAGGACCCTTAAAACTATCATCTGACAAATATAAACAATCTAAACTCAAAGACACACATTTTCTAAGTCTTATGAATTTTGTTATGTAAATGCAACGCTCTTGCACATGCTTTGTAAAAACATTTAGCTCCTTAAACATTGGAAAAATTCCACATAGAGTAAGTAAGTTTCAATATCTGTTAGAATGTACAATAAATCTTTAGTTATCCACAGTATGATATTTGTATATAAAACATGTCAATGAAGGATATTATTCAAATATTCTGCAAGTAGGCTCATACATCGAGATCCATTTGGTATCTACATCTTTGAGAAATTTTTTCCCATCTATCAATCCAATAAAATCTTTTTGAAATTCTAAAAATTTCTTTGGATTGCTAGAGTAATATGCATGTAAATCTTGGATCAACTCCTCCACTTTGGCAACATTTTCAAAATTGCTCACAATTTTATAGGCCAGATTCATTCTGTGAGCCATGTAATGGATTGCAATCATATAGGGGGAAAAATTTGTCTATAATCATACACAGATGACCATTTCTTCCCCCTGCATTACAACTGCACCATCTATTCTAACACAAACTAACTTCATTGCAATGGAAAAATCATCCATACCTGCAATATCCTTCAAACTTGACAACACTAACTTATAAATGTTTTCAGAATTACAATTTTCACTCATTTTATGAACTGTTAAGAGATGGGGATTTCTTACTTCATTTGCAAATGTGTATACATGAATACAAACCCATGAGGTATTATCCATTGTTGTAACCTCATCAATTGAAAGGGAAATAAACTTTAACATTTTTTATAGCCTCTTTCAGATCCTCCCTTTCCACTAGAGCAAGACATTTTTCTATTTCTCTAGCCACTGGTATCTGACCAATGTGATTGTGGAACATTTTGTAAGCCAATTACATTGATACAAAATTTTATTTTCTGAAAAATATGAAATGGGTCTGCCCTTTTTCCATATATGGAATACAATAGCAAATTGAATACTTTTGGCATGCATTTCAGTCTCCATAGCTTTGCTCAATTTTGTAACAATTGTGCCACCTTTTTCATTTAGATTTTTCAAACGCTTTTGTTAATTTTAATATTCTTATGCATATTTTACATGCAAGCACTCTTTTGCATCTTTCCATTTATGAGATCTTACTATGCTCCCATCCTTTTACTTTTGGGAAATATATATTTTCCCATAATTTTTTTCAATGGTGTCTGGTTTGAGCTGCATTGTGTGATATTTCCCTTATTTCCAACTACATATTTTGCATCGAAATTGAGTTGGAACATCATTACTATTTTTCAGCTCTACTGGTTCAATAAAAGGATATTTTATCTGTCCATTCAAACTTGAAAGTCCTTCCTATAGTACAGTTTTTCCTCTTTCTTCTAATAGATTTTTTTTACTTTCTTCAACTTCAACTTGTGCATCTGGTTTCTCAACAGGAATATATCTATCCTCATGTCTCCTTTTTCTAGAAACAGACACTGGAATAGAAGTTTCCTCTATTGGTGTTGGATGAGAATTTGATGAATCTTCCCCTAGTTTGATGTCATCAAGTAACGAATATTTTGATCAATCAGATCATTAAAACCAAAAGGATCATCAAGATTGATATCTTGAAACACATTAGTTTGTGAAGGTGTTTGAAAAATGTTCTACATTTAAAAGTGTAATAGAAATAGTATTAATTATTTATATTATAAACAACACTAAATAAAAATAAAACAAGAGTGTAAAGAGTATTTGAAACATATAGTGAAAATATATAATAATAAAAATATGACTTTTGTAAATAAGTAGATAGTACATACCTATATTTTCCATAGATCTTGACACATCAATTTTTTTTTATGAGTTTCCAAAATATCCAAAAAATGTCTTGTTACTCTTTTTTTGAACTTGCAACAAGCTTCTTACCCTTCTTTCCTGAATCCATGGAAATGGCACCAAACAAGGATAGTCACTGACGTGATTTTGAGTTGGACGGCTTGGAGTTGGAAAAATTGGAGTTGGATGGATTTAATTTGGTTGAATTTGAGTTGGATGGCCAAGAGTTGTACAACTTAAGAGTTGAATGGATCTGTTGGACGACTCTGTTGAATGACTTGGTTGTGTGGCAATGCTTGGAGTGACTGCAAGAGGTTTGGGAAGATTGGGATTTGAATCTCGTAGAAAATATTTCGAAAAGGTTAAATGTTTTTATATGTATTATACCTTATACCTACACAATATGCACTATCACTATGTATAGTTATATACTTTGATGAATATGGGCACATGTGTATTTAGAACGTTGGTGAATTACATGCATAAGTTCATTTATATGTGTAAATACTAGGCAAACTGAACCATAATAAGGAACATTCAGCTAAATTTTCCAGTGAAGTAGGCAACAACCAACTGCTGAATATTCTCCATTTCCAATTTATAAAAACCCGAATATATGTGAGTTTACAAAAAAATATCCACTAAAATTTTCCCTAACCTTCATGTGCTAAGAAGATACACTTTATAGGTTAAGATAAACTTTGAATTGTCTACATCTGTTAAATACCTACCTGAGATGGATAAGATTATTATCTATTCTCTTTGAAAACAATATGATATCATCTGGCTAGATAAGGAAAATGTTGTTTATCAGTCTCTTGAATTCCATATCCATGATTCTCGAAAAGGTTTCTCATGTATTGGACAAACCAAATGCCATTTTATTGTAAGAATATGTCTCCCACTTTATGGTAAAGGATGTCTTGAACTAATATTGATCCTTTATCATGATATAGTTTTAACCAGAGTACCCATCTAAAAGATAAAAGTGCTCTAACCCTGCTACTATTTGTAAAATTTCGTCCACATAAGGCATCAGTTAATGATCTTTCAAAGATGCTTTGTTGAGATCCCTGAAATCAACACACAATATGATTTCCCCATTTATTTTCCACACTAGAAATAGGTTGGCAACCCAATATTAATACTTAATTGGGAAAATAATGTTTTCCTCAATTAACTTGTTTAATTCTTGTTTCATGATAGGCTCAATCTGCAGATTTACAAGCCTCTATTTTTACCTAATGGGCTTGGCCATTGGATCAAGCTAAATGTTATGATGAGATAAATTATAATAAAAACCCCTAAGGTATTCATATATCCATGAAAATATATCATTAAACTCTTGGAAAATCTCTACAAAATCATGTTTTCCTTTTAGAGAACATACCTTGCTATTTTAAGCAATTTTTATTCACCAACTAAGATGGGTTCATAATCCTTTCCTTTGAGTATCATGGTTTCTTTTTCTTGTCTGAGTTTACCATCATAATTAAAATGGTTTCCAAAGTCACTATTTCTTTGGGAGGTTTATTTGATTTGAGTTGGAAAATTTTATTTCCATATTGATACTCAATTTCTTCTTGATTCCTTGATGAAACATTAGCCTATTCTTCAATGAAGTTGACAATTTGTTGATCATTTTCAAACACTTACCATTTTTTTCAATATTTTGGAACACCGAGCCTCACTATTACTCTAACATGTAGTTGCAATCCATCTTTCTTGATATCTTCAGCAATGTTAAATTTTTCTCCTACTGTTGTCAATCTATCAACGGATTCATTTTATTTCCTTGGGATGGACCGGATGTCGAATGCTTCAAAATCCTCCAGAAGGTCCAATACCCTAAGCTTATAGGTTTTTTAACAAGTCATTCTTGTCAACATTCATCCCTCTCTTGATTTACTATAAGCTCACTATCCCCAAAGGTATGTAATTATTTGATATATTTATTTCTTACCCATTGCACACCATGGATGAGAGATTCATACTCTGTTGACTTGTTATTATAGCTAAAATAAATTTTGAAGGAAGAGAAATACTTCACACCCATTTGAGATACAAGCACTATACCTCCTCCTACACCTTGTTTGATTCTTGCCCCATCAAATAACATTTTCCAAATGTCATAAACTCGCTCATTAAATTTCACAACACTAAGAATATGTGAATTATCTTCATGAAAGAAATATATGCCTAGACATACTTCTTCAATTTGTTTGTAGGGGTTAAAGGCATGGAATTCAATTCCCCACTCGTTAAGTAGAAAAAATGGGATACCATTAATTTGAGTATCTACTTATTGGAAACTTGGGTGATCCTCTTGATTAAAAATTATGTAATTTGTGTTGATGGGGCTAGGCACATAAGGATCTATATGGTACCTAGAAATTTCTTCTGACCTTACAATAGTCTTGGTGCCATATTTGATTTTTAAGAGCATATGATCTAGTTCATAGATAAATGTACGTCAATCTTATCAGTGAAATCCCTTGAGAGGAAAAAAGTGAAGAAATGGGGAGATCAATGATGAAAATATTCTACATGTTTAAGAAGTTATGGCATGCATGTAGTTCGATACTCAAACTATTGACAGTCCCAATAGTTCCCACCACAATCCCATCTAATTGCACCAATCCTGTAGAGAGTGACTCATATTATATGCCAAGCTGGTATGTTATTTGTTTGGGCATCACTTAAATACTTTCCCTTGATTCAATCATGAAATTTTGTAGCAGATGGTTACCTATGATCAAATATACATAAAAATGGGGTGGCTTCATGTTATTACATGCTTAGTTATCCTTTTGTCAAAGTACATTAGTGAGCACAACTTTATTCTTCTCCTTAGATGATTCTTGTGGTGCATGAAGATCCTCCATGGTGGCTTGTATAAGATATATCTTTTCAGGAATAGATAGAGATTACCACATTGAGATGTTCACATTATTCCTTTTCATTTTCTCTAGAATTTTGAAAGGAGTACCCATGGATTTCTACAATAGAGGGACATAATTTTCTTTTCTTATTTTCTCAATATGTGGATTTTATTTAGATGTCAAAATTTCAAGACCCATCACATTAATAGTCACAAAATAAATCAAGTGTTTGTTATATTCAATGAAAGAAGTCTACTGATTTTATTCTAATACGATGAAATTCTAGTTACAAATTTGAAGAGTGTTCCTTTATTGACTAGAGAAAACACTACCATTCTCATAGAACATATCATATATGTTGCAAACATATTCTCAGTATATAATTTCACATAAGAGAATGTAGCCATCATATTTTTGGTGGCTTATTTTAAAGGGAAATATTTGAAATGGTACAAAAGCTTAAGAGTGAATTCCATCTCCCCTTGGGATGAGATAGGAAAATCTTTATGCAGTCATCTTGAAGACAATTCAAACCATTTATCTTTGGTGGAGAAATTGACTACAACAAAAATATAAACTTAGGAGATAATGACTAATTTCAACATCATATTTTATAATACACATGATAAAATCCCATTAATGGTAAGACCTATACCCTAGTATTCTTCTCTATTATCTAAAAGTTTTCAATAGTGACATTTCTGTCATGATCCAGACCATGGGGAGTATAACTGTTGTCAAAATTTCCCCCCCCCAGGGTAAATCTCGATAACATGCATCAAAGTTGCAGAAAGGCAAATAGGTCGATCCAGAAAAAATGGTGAAAATCGGCTAAGTCCTAGTCCTAGGAGCATTCAGGACATTTGGGACAAAAAGGCCCGAATCGGCCGGCTCGGCCGAAGTAAGCACAAACAGCCCACTAAGCATTTGGGACAAGTGGGACAAAAGTACGCGGTGGGCGCGAAATGCCGGTTCGACCGAGAGGAAAAATTGGCTAACTACTGAGAGGGTCGCCTTTGGGACATCTGGGACAAAAAGGCGCGAACCGGCCGAACCGGGCGAAATCAGCACAAGCAGTCCGAAGCGAAGTGGGCCAAGTGGAACAAAAATACCCGAACCGGCCGAAATGAGTCCAGAGGGTCCAAAATCAAATGGGACATCCGGGACAAATGGACGCGAAATTCCCGAACCGGCCGAAATGAGTCCAGAGGGTCCAAAATCAAATGGGACATCCGGGACAAATGGACGCGAAATGCCCGAACCGGCCAAAATGAGCACAAAGGGCCCAAAATCAAATGGGACATCCGGGACAAATGGAGGTGAAATGCGCGAAGGAGCCGAATGAGCCGAGGACCAATCAGAAACTACCAAGTGTCCTCATAGAGTATCAGGTCAGAAAAGTCAAAGGGTGAGATTTCGAGCACCGAGCCGAATCAATAGGATCTTGCCACGTGTTTCATTTAGGGGCCCACGAGGAAATTTAAAAGGAAAGCCCACCAAAAGGCAGAGGAGAGAGAATTATTCAACCAATCAGAGTACGCCACGTGTCATCCAGGCGGCAGAACGCGGGAAAGAATTCAAAAAGGCGTTTTCACCTGTTCCGTGCTCTAAATCTTCAGATTGCCATAACTTTTGATCCAGAGCTCAGATTTACACGTTCTTTATACCAATGGAAAGCTGGTAAAATTCTCTACACGTTTCCAAGGCCAATCTTGTATTTTGGTTCAGTTTGGAGGATGAAAATCAAGAAACGCCTCTGGCGCGAATAACAAACAGAAGTGATGCGTCAACAAACAATTTTAATGCAGCAGACAGTTCGCCGCTCCTGTAGGCAGCCCGCCGTTTTCGCCAGGATCCGCCGCTTCTGCCATGATGAGATGAGTTAAATGCATTCAGGAGGTGGTTGGGGTAGATTTCGAATTCCTCTCTCTTTTCTCTCTCATTCTTCCTATAAATTGTAAGGAGGGGCTTCTTTCTAATGTTGGACATTTCTGTTTTGCGACCCCTCCCTTCTCTCCTGCTTGCAAGAGAATTCGTGGAGTTTCCAAGCCTCCCACATGGACTGTAATGTCATTGTGCCTCTTGGCCATTGCAATGTATTTGAATCAATCCTTTGAGCAATATATATGTCTGTGATTGAATTTAAATCCTCTCATGTATTCATTGTTGTCATTCTGATCTCCCATTGCATTTCGGTTACCTGTGTATGATGTGGTATTGCATCTATATGGTCTGTGTTTATGTTGCAAAGCTTATGTTCTTCATTCCTCGGTGCATCACCTCCATAGTTTAGGTTTTATTGTATGCATTTCTCTCTCCCTGTCTCCTTGGTAGTTAGGTTAGTTTTTGGGTGAACCTCTGCGTTTTATTGGTGCATCTGAACAGAGGAATAGGAACCAGCCTCTCTCTGGAGAATCCTTTTCTCATTTTCAAGTCCCACACTTGGAGGAAGGATTCAATGTTATGCAATCAAACTGGATACATAAGTGATCAACCTAGAAACTTGATCTGTATTCAGGGGTGCTGTGATTTTGCATCAACAATAACCTTACTTGATACCTATGATTTTACCATTATAGCATAAAATGATCTTATTTAGGTTGGGGACCTTGCTCCTATACCTCTAATGCCATTTTTCTTAGAGATAAGGACATCTGTACTTACTAAACACTTGAATTAGCTCTTATTCTAACACTAAGAAGACAAAGTTTAAGTAAGTATCCACCTGTACAAGCCCTTCAAGTGAGTTTTAGGAAGTCATGAAACAATAAAAATTGTTAGAAAATGAATTGACATCCTTGAAGAGGCAACATGCTCAAAATTTCAAACCTTATCAACCTCTATACCAACCCAACAGACCCCCTTTTTAGCCAAATAAACTGCCATATCAAGTTTTTCCTCTAAATCAAAATCAGATCATCCCTCTAAAACCATTTCAGTCATATAATCCTAACACGACTAATTCATCCAAAATTTTGGTTCTAATTCAAAACAACTTAGTGTAAGATTATGAGTCAGGCTTCCCTTACAATTGTCCACATAACAAAGCAAATTTCGACAAAAACATTTTGAACCAAGATTTGATGGTGTAAAAATTCATATTTATCTCAAGACGCATCCACGGAAGTGGATCCACCATAAGATACTATCCAAGAACCGCTAAGTGATACTTCTTGTAAATTGGAAAATGGATGAATTCTGTGGAATAAATCAGCTTCGGGGGAAAATTCAAAAAATCTTCTTCAAGTATAAAAGCTAACACTAGGTCCAAAACAAGGAAAATGGAGGAAAACCCTCCATGTCCTACTTCACCAAGTCCACACCTTAAGGATAGACAATATGCAAACTTAGGCGGAATTCAAGCTTCAACAAGTAATATGTGGAATGTAGTAAACCTGTAGTGCACTACAAAACCAGAAAACATTGTAGAATTGTGCGGTAAAGAAGTTCCATAGGACAAAGACTTTTGAAAAGACACAAAAAATCCTCAATGCAAATGAAATATATGGAACTACTAGGAGGAGGAGTAGAGAGAACTCTATTTTGATGTGATGGTGATCTCTATACGGATCTACCTCTTCTTCTTCTCCTTGGTGAAAACTACAAGTATTCTAAAGGCTCTCCATATGATATCCTTTCTTTTGTTTGAATCTATCTCATAAGATAGAGCCACTTTTTTAATTAAACAAGTAGATGTAATTCTTGGAGTTGTCATATGTGTTTTGTAGAGCCTCTAAAAGGATGAATAACACTAAAACACACACACACACACAAAATATTAGTGAAATGGAAAGTAAATATTACATTAGTCCCATCAGGCATGCTAGAGCTATTAGAGACTGGAAGTAGCACCCTTAGATTGATCATGTAAGATAAAATAATTATAATAACATGAGATTGCCTTCGAAGTGTGGGACTTTTATCCTTGAGACATACCTCCATAGAAGTATGGTTATTTCTCTCTTAGCTCAAAAAAATTTAACCTAAACTAATCACATTATAACTAAATCTAAAGCTAAAGCTAAAAAATAAAGGATCTAGGGTTGAGAGAAAAGATAATTTTTTTTATAAAATGAAATAATGATGATGCAATAACACTAAGATAGATTTCAAATATGATCTTGAATGACACATAACAATCACACATACAAGAATTTTAAAGAAACATGGAGTTTTGAAATACATGAATGATTAAAAATTAAGAACAAAAAGAGGGAAAACATCAACAATAAACACAAAGAATTCACAGGGAAGAGACCACATATGTATTGTATCAAGAGTGTATTCATCACATTTCTAGAGAAGTGGTTAGAAATATCTTGTAAAATAAAAAATTGCAAAGGTTTGAAGGAAAGAAAGTGTGTGGTTTCAAGGCAGAGCCTACAAATTTGACTGAAGGGAACCCTTAAAATATGTCTAAGCACTTACATTTATATAACATGAGAATGTAATAGAGAGAGATGAGAGGAAAATTTGAATTTGAATTTGAAATGAGTGAGGAAAAATCTGCCACCCACGGATCCTATCGCCATTAACTCTTGGATACAATCATTCATTTTCCTCTCCAACATGCCATCATATTTCATTGGCGAGAGCATGGGCACCGTTTAGGAATTTAAATTAGGTAGGTGAGGTGGTTGATAATTTTAAAATAAGTGAAATGTGTCTCTCCTATATTTCTCTTGAGCTTTCATGGGTTTCCCTCTAAATTTCATCTTTCTCTGTGCTTCTTCATTACAAAATTTGGTCCTTCAAGATACGAAACGAGCACCAAAAATATTTTCTCCTTGTCCCATGTCATCCTTTTGTGGGTTATCAAATTGATGTGGTCTCACATATTTTACAACATTCGATGGCCTTTTGGATTAAACATCTCCATGGGTTTTAGGAAATCCATGATACACTAACTCTCCCATATCTATAGGACTCTTTACTCGCACTACCAAAACTTTACAACTCTTTACATTTGGTCGCTCGCATATGGCTCCCCACACTCGATCTTTTTTCACTTTAACCAAAAGCCATCAAGGATTTTATTCCCTTTTCTTAAACCATTCATCCCACAGAATTATAGATCGACGAAACACTCTGTTAGGAAAAAATGTAGAACATTGGAATAGAGTTTCACATTTTTTAGACTTAGCTATTTCTAAACCTTCTTTACCACCTTGTGGGTCTGGTAGTTCTTTCATCATGCATTGTGGCTTTCCACCTTGCTACCCAACAAAATGTCACTTCTTTTTATACTACAGAAACCCACCTTTGTGTTGTGTGGGGGTAAGTGAACCAATCTGGGGGGCCAAAAGGGGGTCTTAAGTGGATGCTTTTTTCTGAAAAATAAAAAATATTCAACTTGTACGAGTTATTTGAAATAGTTACAATCAAAATTAGAAGATGTTGTAAGAACATGAATCATAGCATTTTGAGTCTAGTTTCTAAGCTGTGATTTTTTTAAAAGGTTAAGTTTAAGTGGGTCGAATAACTAAAATACCAACAGGTGCTTTTGTTTTTTTTTTAAAACATGGTAGACAGTATTTCATGCCCCCACCATTTTTGAGCACTATTTAGTATTTTTGAAAACCCTTTGGTAGAAAGATAGCTAGTATCATTTAGTTTGTGCTAGAATTTTTTTAATATTTTTGTAGGGAGTATTTTTTTTATGATTTTTCTAGTACAAAAAATTTAAAATTTGAAAAATAACAAAGTTATGACCGTTCCCCCCCAACTACCTCAAAAAAGATCAAAAATTAGTTTTTCTTAATATGTATAGAATTAGTCCTAGTTTGTGCCTAATTTTTTTTATTCAATTTTGATCAGTCAAAACAAGATACATGACAAAAGATAAGCATTTACAATCACTAAAAATAGAGGTATAAAAGACTTTTTGAAATAAATATAAATGGAAACCTTAGAATAGTCATAAAAATATAAAATTTACATATTTAGAAAGAGGATAGTTTTCTTGACGTTGTAGGAATTTTTTAAAGAAATATAGAGAATATTTTTGAGGATTTAGCATGGTGGAAGGTGATTTTTTTCATATTTTGTCAAAAACACACAGGTTGTTGTGTTGTTATAGGTCCAAGGCACATGTTTTAGAAACCAAGGTAATTCCAAGCCTATAAATTATTAGTTTGGGGGCATAATAAATGAAACACTTACACATTATAATGTGTACATGTTCCATAGAGTATAGACATTATATGTGATTTTGACATGATTCTATTTACAAAAATAAATGTTTAAGTATACAAAATTAGGGTCACTTTACACCTTATGGAACTGTCTCATAGCTCTATGAGTCACGGTTTAGGAGATAGTTTTTTATAGTATAATCTAGTCAGTACATACGTAATTTTCAAGATTTCAGCATTCAGCCTAAATATTTTACAATTTTAAATTTTACAATTGAGACCCTAAAACCTAAACCCTAAACCCTAAACCCTAAACCCTAGGACCTAAACCTAAATCCTAAAGCCTAAACCTTGAGCCCTTAACCCTAAACCCTAAACCATGATCCTCAAAACCCTAAAACCTTAACCCTAAACCCTAAATCCTAAACCTTAAACATTCAACCCTTACTCATGAGCCCTAAACCCTAAATAATGAGACTTAAACCCTAAACCCTAAGTTCTAAGCCCTAAACTGTAAATTGTAAACCCTAAACCATAAAAAATGAGCCCTAAATGCTAAACCCTAAACCCTGACCCCTAAAACCTAAACCCTAAACCCTAAACACTAAATCCTAAACCCTAAACCCTAACCTATAAACCCTAAAAATTGAACCCTAAATCTTGAGCCCTAAACACCAAACCATAAACCTTGAACTCTACGACTTAAACCTTAAACCCTCAACCCTTAACCCTGAGCCCTAAACTCTAAACTCTAAACCCTAAACCCCAAACAATGTACCTCAAGCTATAAACCCTAAACCATAAGCCCTAAACGATAAACCCTAAACCTTAATTGTAACACTCTGATTTTGCAAATTATCTTGATGAAAGTTTTACATGCTGTTATAACTTCTGAAATGAAGGCAAACATGTTAAGATATGTTCTGATCTTAAGGGAATGTGTTTCTAACTTGGATTCTTGTATGCTGTGATTTATTGTATAGGACAACATTTATTGTACTTGTGTGTTTACTGATATGACGACAAATTGTCGTATACTTGCTAAACTCTCGTGGCTGATTGACAGCACACCTTGAATCAATTTCATTAATCCAAGTGTGCTGAGGGCTTCTGGTGATTTCAGCATTGATTTACTCTTGAGCCCTGTATTGTCGAACTAGGAACCTCGTGAGGCAAGAACCGCCTGGACACAAGTGGCCTTGGCACGTGATCCAAAGGACGGAATGTACTGCTCTGCATTAACGTGAATGTTAGTAAGAAGGCTGGATGGAAGTTGTTTAGTGTTAGTGGTTTGTACGAATTAAACCCTAAACTAATACTAAGTCCTAACATGCATCCTACACTATTATCCTAAGTGGATTTTTAAATTACAAAAAAAAGGGAAAATAAACCTAAGCCCTAAAACCTAAGGCTAAACTAAGACCTAGGTTGAACACTTTATACAACCTAAACTAATCCTAATCTAAAAAGGGCGCGCAGACCCTTGGAAGGAAAGGATAAGGATGGAAAGGGCATTCATTGGCATTTAATAAACAGTCCATATGTGGACAGCGCCAGTTTTGGCGGGGCAGGTAAGAAATAGAGGCATCTATTTGGAGATAGAGCCAAATTCGGTTTTGCATGGGAATTTTGAAAGATTGAGTTCGCCAACCCAAGTGGTGGTGGCGTGGAAAGTAAGGAAAAAGGCAGAGCCTTAATTGCATTAATTGTTTTCGGTCCTCGCGACCAGCTCGCCTTGGAAAGTGTATGAGGGAATTTGATTTTTCATTGTTTCGATTTGGTTTTGGCAAAGTTGCTCTGCATTTGGTTTTCTGGCCTGGTTCAGTCGAACCAGCTCTTGGCATTTGACATTTTCTTGGAGATTTGGAGGCTGTTGTTAAGCCTAAAGAAGAAAGGAGTGCTGGGAAGTTTGTGTTGTCGCTGTGGAAGGAAAAACGCAGCAAACAAAGTTTTCTTCGAGTTCAGGAGAAGAGATTACAGGCATGTTAAGCCCTTCTCTTTAAAAATCTTTGCTTTGATTAAGTGTTTCATTAAAACAACCCTGCTCTTGGGTTTTGATTCTGTGACTGTTGTCGAGTCGATTTGAATTGGGTTTCATCAATTCTTGCTTCTTTTTGTTTGGAAATGATATGATGAATCGTTCTGGTTGCTCGGTTTTGATTTGTTTTTGCTTGAATCAAATTGGAAATGAATTATGGTATTGGTTATTGACTGTATGGAGGTTTGAAATAGATATTATTTCACTGTTCGTGTTGTTGAAATTGGCACAGGCCGTGTAATTGTTCCTTATAGTGAAATTGTTTCCTTAAATGTAATATTTTCTTTGCTATTGTGTTGGGAACTGTCCTGGTATGTAAAAAAAAAAAAGGGGAAGTGAAGATACAGCCGTGTATATTGCTATGATTTGGGGTTTCATTGAATCTGGCTGTCATTTTTGGAAATAATAAGAAATATTGTCTTTGACTGCTGAGTTTAATTGTTTTTGTATTCCTCAAATGAGGTACCTTCCTGTGTGCTGGTCGTTTGACAGTAACGGGAAATTCGTTATGTGTATCTTGCGACTGTACACTTATTATGAGTTGTTTTCACTATTGAAACAATCGTTTATTGCTAACGAACTGGAAGGAAGGAAATAATAGTTGTTGAAGTAGTTCTTATTGAAAATCTCTTTAAAAAAGTAAATCCTTTTCCTTGTATTGTTTTGGATTTTGGATGGAAGTGGCATTCGGGTTTCCTTTGAGTAATTGAACTCGAATTGAACGAAGTATTAGCATTATTTTCATTGCTGTACCTTTTTCTTGAGTAGGAACTAAACGGATACGTACTCGGTATTCGTGAAGGTAGGAAAAAGTTGTTTGTTTTCCTCTTGAAGTTATTAATGGATTTCATTTCTCCTTGTTGAGAGAATAGGGTGGTTTTATTGTGTTTTATAGATGCTGTTCGGTCTTCTTATTCGGACTGTAGACACAATTATAAATTGGTTTTGTATACTGTGCAAGGAACGATTATATATTTTCTCCTTGCTGTGATGGAAAGATGGTTCCATTGCGCCATGTAGTTGTGGTTGATCTTCTGTTTTGAACTGTTCGTGAATGCGAACTTGACTTTGAATTGCTGTGCGAAGTAGTGACGCATGGAAACTCTGTCTTGTTGTTTGGGTGTTTTTATTTCATTTGGAATAAAATGATTATTTCTCAATGAAATTACAGAGAATAAATTCTTCTCTTTTTGCTATTTTGGACTCTGAAAGTAATATTGGAGCTTACTGTGCATATGAATTGGTTTTGCTGTAGGTAACAACAATGTGCAAATTGTTATTATGAACTGTATGCGTTCATGGATATAAAAGATCATATGAATCAATGATTGCGTGATTGCATAACTGCTTGTTTGGTTAACACTACAGTGAAAGAAGTATGGAATCTTCTAGTACAGCAAATACATAGTATGCATCTTGATATTGTTTGTTCTATGATGAACACGATGTCTTACTAACCTGTTTTGGTATTCGTATGAACCGGAATTAAATGAAATTATTCTTATTGCCGGTAAGTGAATTCTGATTGGATTTTGTAAGTTTCACTCTGAACTGTTATCTTGATTTGTCTTTCGTTTGGATTCCACTATTAGGACAGTCATGTGGAAAGAAATAGAGATATGAATGAATGACTTGGGAAAAATAAGCTTTTCTACTTTCATTCAGTTGGAAATCTATAATTCGTGAAAAATGAATTTTATAATGCTTAGATGGGAGCAACTATATGCATTGCTGTTCGCTTTCTTGTCTTGTGCTTGATTGCTTGGATTCTAATATGATGCAAGAACTGAAAGGAAAGTAAGGGGGTTTACATTTCAGTTGGTTTCATTCTTGCATTTATTATTAATGAAAGGCGTGGAAAAGATAATAGTGTGTTATATCAGCAGTAAGCTATTTGTATTCCTAACTTTACAAATATTGTAAATTGAGACTTGTAACAGTTATTTGGGAAACGGGACAGCAGTTCTTTGGCTGATTGTGATGATGTTTTGATAGTTCAGTTGTTTTACTGATCTTTCTTTTGTGCCTATTTTGTGATTGATGTTTAACTGTCATTTCATAAAAGCAGGGTTCTTTTATTGAGACAGTTAGTTGAAGCACCTTATTTTAGGGATAAGTGCTTAATATGCTCAGTTCATTGAACTGACCCGTGCAAATCATTTTGCAGATGGAATTTGATTAGAATGAAGACATGGCTGTTTTCTGATGCTTCTTGATTAGCTGAAAGATGAATTGTAATTGTTGCTTTTATTCCTCTTCGAGGAATTGTGAAAAGAAGAAAATATATTCTTCTATCTATGAGTTGTATTGATGTTTTATGTAAACCATGCCCAATCAGCTGGATTGGCAATTGTACGGATTATGACATGAAATATTGAATACAATTACATGTGTGATATTTTCATGTTTATATCAATTTGAATTGTTGTCTAAATTGGAAATATAATGTTATTTCTTGATTGGATTTGTTTAATTGTCCTTGGATGGATGTTAAATGGAAACTGATATCTATTCTTACCTAAATGCAACTTTTAAGTTGAAAAATGCAATTAATTCATACTTGGGTAAAGATAAATTTTTAATTGACATTAAAAGGATTAAGAAGAATATGATTCCATAATTGGAAGGTATTTGGGATTAGCTTAGGAGCTAAGGAATACTAATTAAACTTCGGAGTAATCGAACTTCACTTTCGAGCTTCATTAATGATCTCGTGTGCTAAATTCAGAATAAAGGATATAGGATAAGTATATCCATAAGTAATGGACCTTAACCATATAATGTTAAGGAGAACAAATGAATACTGTTCTTGGGAATTAGACCTCATTTAAATGACGTCTAATAAGTTAAAATTCTGAATTTAGTTGCAGTTGAGAAAATCTTGGTTAAGTTTAATAGGTTAAACTTATCACGTCCGTCGGAACGGACTGCTTAATCCAATGATTAAGAAGTGAACCAAGTAAGGAAATGCAGCCCTTCGACACGAAGGAGAAGATGCATTGCAAGACAATGGATGGATTTAGTCCCTCTTAGCCCTATACAACTGTAACGGAAACGAGGATCAAGAGATCAGCGTGGATGCTGAAAGTTGATTTTAATTATTAAAATCATATCCAAAGCACTTGAGCAGGATGTGTATTCTCGATGGGAGAATTCCGTAGGACATTGGCATACGCTAGCTACAGCAAGGTGTCTCCATGAAGACGGGGTCTTCATGAAGACACACTGTTGCAGCTGACATATTGCAATGCCCTCTTGAATTAAAACATCAAGAATACATAGGCTGAAGGTGTAATTGTGGACAGGGGATAGGAGTATGATCTGGTATACGGAGTGACTCCGGAATACTAAAGATAACTAGACACACGGGGTCGTGGGGAAACGACACTGTATGTCTGCATATCTTTATTTACTGGGAGTGCCTTCCTATACTCGTTCATATTACTAACTGTAATTGGGAGTTTAAACTAACCTTAAACGAAGAGGACTGGTAGGAACCAGGAAAGACCATTCTAGATAATAGGTGAAGTGAAGTGAAGGACGTATTCCGTTTATGTGTATAACACCCAGGAATATGATCATGCAAAGCATGTGAAAATCTTTGGCCAAAGTATCGCAATTGCTGGTTGCATTGTCCTTATCACTTAATTTAAGATGCAGGATGTCAGATGAATATCAGTAACAGATATTCAGATAGGCTTCTTAAATGGATCACTTCGATAACCGGAATTGGTTATGAGAACAGGTATATATAATATACCATGCAGAAACAAACATGAAGGATCGGTTGTTGCCGAGTCATGAACATGAAGGATCTGTTGTTGCCGAGTCATGAAATGAAGGATCGTTGAAACTCCGAGCCATGAAAATGGAAGATCGGTAGTTCCTCGAGTCATTTACAGCAGCATATAGAATCTGTTATAAGATTGAATGGCATTGAATGTGTGTTCCATATTGTAAATATGCGAACAAGGAACATTCGTTTTAAAAAGAAATTGTGTGATCCAAACTGTGTTGTTTGGGAAGAGAACAATTATTAAAACTTGAATGTGTGTTTGAATTTTGTAATTCATAACAAGGAACATTATCAAAAAAAAAAAAAAAAATTCCCTTGTTCTGGTATTTTAAAATGGGGATGTTACATTAATCCCTAAACTTTAAATCCTAAACCCTAAACCCTAAACACTAAATCCTCAACCTTAAACCTTAAACCCTAAACCCTAAACCTTGATCCCTAAACTCTAACCATAAACCCTAAAACGTAAACCCCAAATCCTAAACCTTGAACCTTGAGCCCTAAACCCTAACCGTAAACCTTAAACCTTGAACCATGAGCCCTAAACCCTAAACCATAAACCCTAAACCCTGAGCCCAAAAACCTAACCCTAAACCCTAAATCCTAAACCATGAACCATTAGCCCTAAACCCTAAACCCTAAATCCTGAGCCTTGAGTCATAAACCCTGATCCCTAAACCCTAAACAGTAAACCCTAAAACAAAAACACTAAATAATGAGCCCTAAAACTTAAACATTGAATCCATAAACCCTAAACATTAAACCAAAAACCCTAAATTCTAAATACTAAACCCTAAACCCTAAACTATGAAACCTAAACCCTAAAACCTAAGCCCTAAGACCTAAATGCTAAACCCTAAATCCTAAAACCTCAACCCTTAACCCTGTGCCATAAACCCTAAACCTTAAACCCTAAATAATGAACCCTAAACCCTGAGCCCTAAACCTTAAACTCTAAAACTTGAACCATGACCCCTAAACATTAAACCCTATACCCTAAACCCTAAGTCCTAAACCCTCAACCCTGAGCCCTAAACCCTAAAACCTGAACCCTAAATCATAAACCTTGACCCAAAGGAAAGTGCTAATATGATCATTCAACATGTTTCAATGTGCAGGGAATACTTTCTAAGGTGATCGATCAAAATTTCTTAAAATAAGTAAGCACTGACCAAATTAGATTTTCAAAACTATCTTCTAGATTATAACTGTCAAAGCTATGGGACCATTTCCATCAGGTGCATAGTGACCCTAACTTCTTATATTTACTAAAATATATTTAAAGTATAAGAAAAGTACAAAGAAATAATAATTAATTATTATTTCTTTTTACTTTTCTAATACTTTAAATTTATTTTAGTAAATATGTCTCCATTCAGGCCCTCCTAAAATTCATATAGCTCAAAATACATACATGTTTCATAGTAATAGAAACATGTATGTGTTATAACACATACACATTTTAGGTTCATGAATTACCGATCCTAAGAAAACATAACGCGTTCACATTATTGCAATATGCAATCACATATTACAAAATGCGTACACATTTTTTCCCATTTTCACTTTTGTGTCCACTTTTTGGCCCCTCAGATTGGTGCACTTAACCCGTGGTGCTTCCATATTTATCTGAATCTTTACCTTTTGCTAATTCGAAAAACTTGTGACATTTGAAACTTCTTTCACACTCGTGGTAGACTACTCTCGTCATATGTGGAAGATTGTTCCCAACATCTACAAAAGGCCTAAAATGTTATCTTTATTGTTCCGTGAATTCTGAAAAATATGTGGAACACTTAGTTTTTCACAATTACACTACTACGGATTTTATACTTAGCTATTTATTAGACCTTTATACCAAGAAGGAGGTTTCCTTCGTTTTGAACTTGATAAATCATCCAAAATAGTAAAGGTGTGTTTTTATGGATAACACGTACTTCTCACAAAAATAAAAATAGACATATCATCAATAAACAATATATTCACTTATATTTAGGTTGTGTCACAAATATTACTACCAAATCCTTCTTGGAGGCAGGTAGCTTCCCTCCTGTTACCTCTCCTCCCACTGCATCACCCCCTAGTAGGCCTCCTACTACATCCACTACCACTAGAAAAAATAGCACCCAAAGGTGCTCCACCCACCATTGTATATAAGTTGAGGTATAACCCGCATCATCTACTCACATGGGCACTATCTCTACATCTACATCCCTTGAACATGTTGGATGCAAATGGGATCTTGTAGGTCCTTTCCTTGTACCTACTCTCTTTATAACCTGAATCGATTGATGTCATGAATATGAATCTGGAGGAAAATATTGTGTTATACCAAATTGCCACAATACACACTCATATTAGAATATTTATTCAACAACGGGAAACCTATCCTCTAACAACATACTATGCCAGATACATAATAACTCAACCCAGCCACCATAGTCCCTATAAGGTCTCCAAATCATGGCACTGGGCCACATCCTATCCAAAATGGATCTATATTTCATGGTATCAAAACTATAAATCCTTAGACCCACCCATCTAGCTACAAAGATCCCATGTCATTCCCAATCCACTTGCGGACCACTCAATGTCCTCACCAAACCTATATGCTAATAGACCAATACATGCAATAGTGTAGTAACACCAATACCTCCACCATGATTGTCCTGTGTAAATCTATACAAGTATTTATACAAGTGAGCCAACACACAACGACTCCACGTATATAAGGTCCCATTCTTCTCAATTCTCATACAAATCTCATGCATCCAATATGATATAGATATAAATCCTCCATGCATAGTGACACATGAAGCCAATACACCTGTAATAAACTTCCTCATCTATGGAACACATGAACTCACTATGTCATCTAAGCTAATTGATGACTCTACACATGCCTGAGACCCTATAAAATGCTATCTCACATATCTCTGTTTCCACCAGGTATCACCTGGGGGCATGACCTATACTCACTCACCCACAACGAGAAACCAAAGTATCCTATATAGATCCTAAAGGGTCACCATAATCTCTCCCGTAGGAAAAAAGTACAAGTGTCTGTACATCATCTCTCATAGAGTGTAGTCATCAAACACATATTATGGGGAACCTCCCCAATCTAGTAATGTGTCACATCCCTACATTTTATAATATATCCCACTCATCCTCCTCTAGACCTAGTGCCAATAATGTAGAAAAATTTCTCCCTACATTGAACTCTTGCGAATGTATGTCTCTTTACATAGCCTAGACAAGCACAATAATCTCGAGTTAGCATTGCAACACATACAAAAATAGGAAACAACATATAAACACATAATACTCAAACTCTCGTACCTATCTTGAAAATATTGCACAACACCCTAGATGGTACTATACAGAACTTGGACACTACCACCTAGGACTGGGTAGTACCGTCCAAGGGAAAAAAACTAGAACTGCAAGTTCCATCTTGGAAAGAAGCTCCCAAATTCATAAAAGGTTCAAAAATGTAAAAACAACTAAAAACTAATAGATTAATGCCTAAAATACTTCTCAAACATAATATTCACGAGCTAATCTCCTGACTGAGTCAAAAACACCTCTACAAATCTCTCGAACCTTGATGGAGTAGCCTCTCATGCTTGCAGTATCCTCACAATCTAGAGCTCAAATATTACTAAATCAATTTAACAAATGAAATTACTATTCACTTCTCCAACCTTAATATTTATAAAATCCTACCATTAATGAAATTACTATAGTTATTATAGTGCTTCGTATTATAACTAATTCACTGATGTTGTTTCCTTTGTATCTAGAGGTTATTTTATCTATTTTTTACACCATCAATGGAATTAGAATTGTATATTTTCCATTTACCACATCAAATATTGATTACCACACATGCTCCTCTATGTTACTATTGACGCAGTATCACGACACCCCATGGATGGCCTGATCTGAGATAGGGAATTAGACATGATTGCACAACATGGAGCTATCATGAGTGTGGGACATTGGGAAACATGATAGATCTCTGTAGAAGGCCGGTTCCTGCTCCTAACCTACGTGCCACTAACTACTCCTATTGTAGGAAAAACTATTGAATAAACCTAATCTAATGCTTCTAAGGGGATGGGGAAAGATATGCATGGAAAGTAAAGCCTACACTAACATTGGTTATACACCAAGAAAGGAGTTCCAATCACTTTCCCTTTCCTACAAAGCAAAGAAAGGGTTTACCTTGGGGAGGCTACAAAAATGCAACACAGATCGAAGTCCCACCAATGTATTAAGGGAAGGCTGGAAAAATACAACACAAACCTGAAATGAAGCAATCTTCATTCCTAATAAGAATAAGATACCCAGGTCCTGCAATAACCATAAAATATGCACAGAACACCATTTTGCAATGACAGGTACGAGAGACACAAAAATCATGCAAAGGTTGAAATAACTCACAAAAAACACAATTTTTATTGCTCATGAAGTATACACATTACATTGCATGTGGGAGAGAGACATGAAGCTATTAGAGATTCTAGGAGGGAGGCTTAAAGCCCCAAGAATAAATGGGGTGCCTGGGAGAAGATAGGTGATCAACCTTTTTCATGTGTAACCCCTTACAATATTTACAAGAAGAAACTTGAGGAGAGGAGAGAGAAAAAAGGAATCCTGAAATTACTTCAAAACCCATAAAAATATATTATTTAATCTTCCATGAGTGCTTGGAGGGTGTGCAAATTGTAGATTCATTAGAGGGGTGCCTTTTTCTTGAAGAAACTAGCTTGCTTTTTCTCTTGGATGTAGCTCCTAGCCCCTGTAGGTTTCATGATGACCCCCTATTTCTACCATCCCCATTAATGGATCTCACCTACCACTATAATGCTTGCCATTTTAAGAGGTATAGAACCCCTAAAATCTGAAATTTGATGATGCCATATTGAGGATCCAAAAATTACCCTTCCAATGACTATAATTTCATAAGAAAAAGACGAGTACAATGAAGATATTTCCATTCTTGTTCTGGTTGCTTGACTAGGTTTTTACCTTATCTGCCTCTCTAAAAACTAATTTTAGTCACCATCATTGAAATGTTTACTAAAAATCCTTTCCAGAAAGTATAATTTTGCCAAAAATGGTTTAAAATTATGAAAGTTATCTCAGTTTGAAGTTGGGCATGATTCAAGGCTTTTTAAGCTCCACCAAGCTATTTGCCCTACCACTGAGCTTATTCTTCCTAACACCAAGCCATTTCCCATTCAATGCCAATGCGTCCTTTGTTCATATTTGGAAAGCCCACTACTTAGAGATTTATACCCCACAACTCCCAAAAATAACTCACAACAACCCCTAAAATTCCACCAACTTGCCATGTCGACGAGCTCCTTCAGACTTCATCCATTCAACTTTTCAGGCCTATTGTGTGAAGATTCTACGATACTAGTTCATTGAGCAACATTGTGAAGAGCCAATGAATTACCGAACCACCAAAGTTCTGAAGTCTAAAATTTGGACTTTGGGATTCAAGGTTTAAGCTCACTCTCGTCCGCTTCGGGTTATCCATCCCTCGAGTTTGGAAATGTAAACTCCCGAATGCCTGAAGGTTTCAGTCTCCGAAACTCCTTAGTCCAAACCCAGGCTCTGCACTTTATTTGATTTAGAATTGAATCATCCACCATGATTTTAAGCTATGAAGAGCCACTGTGAAACTCTGCTTCACCTCCATTTTTTTCTTTAGGAACTCTCCTCATGCATCAGCCAATCTTTTTATGCCATTGTGCTGAGTCATTCTGGCTCTATTTTCTGACTCGAGCCCCGTCCATTCCCAAATGACTACGAGATCAGGATCCACCCATAATTTTGACTGATGGTCTCTGAGTTTGAGGCTTTTTTGCTTTGATGTTGAGTTGGATCCCTAAATTTTGATGCCTTGAGCCCTTCGATGTAATCTCCCCTGCATGTTTTCTTCCATGTGATGGATTATCTGCGAGATCATGTTGAGCTTTATTCTATGTCTGCGATCCTGAGCACTACTTATCATTTCTAAGGCCCATTGTTTGAAATCATGTTCCTACTCGTTGAACCAACTGATTGAGCCCTTTGATGTAACTTGACTTGTCCTATATTTTCTTCCAACTCGGATCCCTTGGGCTCCTATATGTTTTTTGTAACTGCGACCTGAGTCACCTTTTTGGATGCTTCGTCCGATCTTATCTAGTTCAGATGGGCTTGTTTCAACAATTTACGGGTCTTCCCTTATTTTCTGATCTTGGCATACACCATTCTCGATCCCATGTCAAGTTGCATTGGCTTGACATCTCTATGGCCAATTCCCTAAACACTTAGCTTGGCCATGGGCAGAGTCATTTACAATGTCCTGAGCCCCTTTCAACGCTTTCGAGCTTCTTTCTGAAAAACTTGTAGACTTCAACACAGAGCTCCTCTCAACTCACTCCACTGAGATATTTTCCAAGTCACTTTTGATGTGCTTCTCCAATGCAACCAAGTAGCTCCTCGTGCTCCCTTTGAGCTCAGTGGCCCTTTGAGGCCTAGAATGCAAATTTTAGTCACTGGGGCCCATTTTTTAGAGTTTTTTTTTTTAATTTTCACATGTCAGAGGCCAAATAGGGGATGAGCATGAGAGTTTTTGGAATTTTCCCATTTTTTCTTGCTGACTAGATGTGGGCCGGAGTTTTCCAATTTTGCCATGGGGGCAAAAATTGTCAACAATTTGGTGACTCGCAGGGACAACTTCCTGCTAGATGTTCAGTACCAATGCCCTGAAGCTATCCATTGGGCATGTAGTCACTATGTACCTGTAAATTGATCCTTAACCTATTGTAACTTGAAGATTGGAGACTTCCTGCACCTCGTTGAACTCAATCTTGTTATGTTGCTTGCACTCTCAAATTTCATAAGAAAATATTAAAAAATAAGTTTTGTGAGAGTGCAAAATTATCTTGACTTGAGATCTTCACCTGTTCCTCTTTGCAATCCTGTCTTGCTAGGACTGAAAATGATTTTCCAATCTGATCCCTAAAACTTGACTCAGCCAAGTATGAAGTACACAAAAAATGAAGATTTCTTGGTATACATTG
Source organism: Taxus chinensis (assembly GCA_019776745.2). Classification (NCBI taxonomy): domain Eukaryota; kingdom Viridiplantae; phylum Streptophyta; class Pinopsida; order Cupressales; family Taxaceae; genus Taxus; species Taxus chinensis. Next base: position 543,453,445 of record CM034146.1, read on the forward strand.
CACGCTGTAGAGTTTTAAATAAGACAATTCTCGAGTTTTTACATCATGGAACTCTATTAAAACTTGCTTTTTCTTTTTTCTTCTAAAAGTTACACTTGTGACATGCTGCTGGAGGCCACTTTTTTTGATTCAAAGATGGTTCCTAGAAGTTCACTTGTGATTGATCTTGAAGGAATCGAACAATGAAAACTTAGTGAAACTTGTCATTAACCCTAATTTTAGTTGCTCTGCATTTGTTTTCTCTTAGAATATGCAACTATTTCCCACAAGTATGAACTTCTTCTGCATGTGGGAAGGTTATTGAACACCATGTACTGTGCTAGAGAAAACATGAACCCAAAACTATGTACAAAATAGAAGATCATATATACCTAAGTAGACATGCAGAGTGTGCCTAATAACTTGTTATACTAAAAACAAACCTACTCCTACCCTACACTAACCAGAAGAAAATAATATTTCAAACAAATACTGACATCAATAGTGCAAAGTAACTTCCATTTCTTACAACTTATAGCCATGTGGATAATTTGACACTAAACATGCCTATGGTTGTGAATGAAAAACTATCATAACAATAACTTCTCGCCCACATCATCAAATTACAAAATGAAAAAAACAACTACCCTCCTTGGAATGATCCATATGAGGCTCTTGGAGATGTTGGAATTGATGCAACTTATCCTTAGTACTATGAAGCTCATCCTCATGTTCAGAGATGAACATGACTAGTTTTGGCAACTCTATTTCTAACTTTAATTAAGTTAGATACTTGATAGGGCATGGCCTGAACTTCCGGATGTGCTCGCTGTTATGAGTTTCAATAAGAAAGTCTTGATGTAGACTATCCTAGAAAAGGTGACTATCTGCAACTTGATATTCTTTATTTTTCACATTCACAAAAAACTAATGTTTCCCTTTGAGTGGATGGTATGGAAGAGATGACCTCCTCATGATCTTTTCCTTCCTTATCAAACATGCTCTTTGGAATATTCAATTCCTCCAATAATGGATCAAGAGGATTCTGATGAGAAATAGGCTTCTCTTGAACACTTTTCTCCATGGAAACAAGCTATTGTGCTTGGAATATGGATGATGGAGAAGAAATGTTGTGATTTCCATAGGATCCTCTTCATTGAAGCAATCTTCCAAGTCTGATGGATAATATGCCTCCTTATTGTCCTGTTGTGCTGACTCAACCTCCTCCATAGTGTTTTATGGATTCTCAATGTGCTCACTATGGTTCTCTTCATCATTGAACATGAATTTTGAGAGTTCAAACTTATCCTTTGAATCAATATCTGAAGGGGATGAAGTGGAGGAAGAACTTGGAGTTTATTGCATGACCTGCCTTGAATCAGAATCCTTTGAACTTGTTATATCCTCCTCCTTAGCATGAATGTGCTCCTATTATTTTGGATTTGGAGCTATTTCTATTCCCTCATGTGCTAATTTTGTAGCTAATGGTTGACCAACCATCTTTGCAAATAGAGTATCATCATGGAAATTACACTGTAAAAAAATAGTCTGTTGGTATTCTTCCACATGTCCTTTCTTTGCTACTGCTGCAAATTTGGTTCACACCCACGTGTTATTCCACCTTTTCCTCCTCCAAAGGCTTTACCAGTAGAGGAATTTTCTCAATTCTGAACCTCAGGGCCAAGTCTACCAAGTTTTTCATCATTTCATCCTTGTTTGGGCCTTCTTCATGCTGCTCCTCTTGATTGGTTTTCTGGATTTCATCCCCACATGGATTTGGGGAAGTGAGAGGAATGGGGGGCGGGGCCTTAAAAAATATTTGCAATGTTGGTGGTGGAGATGGTGGAGGGGGTTTGAAATTTTTTTCCTGTGGAGGGGATGTTTTCTTGGAAGGGAAAAAGGGAAGAGAAACTGAGATGGGATGGAAGAGTGGAAGATGAAGAAGGAGATCCCATATTAGGTGTAATTGGAGGGAAATTTGGAAAGTGTGGTCTTGTTTGAAATGATACTGATTGGGGAAGAAGAGAAGGAATGTGAGATGGTAATGCAGGGGTCTCCCGTAGACAAGGTTGACCTGCATAATGTTCAATATCCTTGATCCATCCTTCTAGTTAAGGTATCATCTCAACTATGAAGCTTAGTTTCTCCTGTGGGATAAGATAATATGGAAAGGCACCTTTCCATGGAAAAGGGGCCCAGAATCCAATCTTGAACTCCTTCATTTTGGGCTGAAGCCCTAGACTACACCATACTTTCCATCATTCCTAGGATCTTCATTTGTAACTCAACATCTCCAGGTGAAGAATGTCCTTTGAAATCTGCATACCCCTACTCTCCAATAGTTGGATAGTCTGGCATATAGCCAAATTTATTTATGTCTTGCTTGGTGGGATATGCCCACTACAAATTTCCATCATAGTATGGATCCAGAGAGTCATGGTAGTACATTGGAAATGAATTTTACAATTCTAAAGTAGGGTTGTATACTTCATGAGCCATGTCTTGAAGTCTTGTAATGCTCATGAAGTATACAGAGTGCATTGCATGTGGGAGAGAGGCATGAAGCTATTACAAATTCTGGGAGGAAGGCTTGAAGCCCCAAGAAGAAATGGGGTACATGGGAGAAGAAATGTGATAAACCTTTTTCATGTGCAACCCCTTACAATATTTATAGGAAGAAACTTGAGGAGAGGAGAGAGAGAAAAGGAATCCCAAAATTGTTCCAAAACCCATTAAAATCCATTGTTTAATCTACCATGAGTGCTTGGAGGGTCTACAAAATGTAGCTTCATTAATGGGGTTGCCTTGTGCTTACAGAAACTAGCTTGCTTTAGCTCTTGGATGTAGCTCATAGCTCCTGTAGGTTTCATGATGACCCCCTATTTCCACCAACCCCAATAATGGATCTCACCTAGCATTGCAATGCTTTCCATTTTCGGAGGTCTAGTATCCTTGAAATCTAAAATTTGATGATGCCATATTGAGGATCCCAAAATTACCCTTATAATGACTATAATTTCATAAGAAATGGATGGATACAATGGAAAATATTGCAATTATTGTTCTGGTTGCTTGACTGGGTCCTTACCTTATCTACCTCTCTAAAAACTAGTTTTAGTCAGAACCTTTACAATCTTCACTGAAAATCCTTTCCAGAAAGTATAATTTTGCCAAAAGTGGATAATTTTTTTGAAAGTTATCTTTGTTTGAAATTGGGCATGATTCATGGCTTTCTAAGCTCCACCAAGCTATTCTCCCTACCACTGAGCTAATTCTTCCTCCCACCGAGCCATTTCCCATTCAATTCCAAATCATCCTTTGTTCAAACTTGGAGAACCCACCACTTTAGGATTTACACCCCATAACTCCCGAAAAGAACTTTCTGCCACCCATGAAATTCCACCAACTCGCCACATCGACAAGCTCCTTCAGGTTTCATCCATTTGGATTTTTGAGCCTGTTGTGTTTGGAGTCTACGACACTATTCACTGAGTGACATGGTGAAGAACCCCCAAATTATGGAATCATCGAAGTCTGAAATTCTTACTTTGGGCTTCGGGTTTTAAGCTTACTTTCATCCGTTTCAGGTTATCCATCCGTTGAGCTCTGAAATGTAAACTCCCAAATTCCCGAAGGATTCAGTCTCTGAAACTCCTCGTCCAAACCCGGGCTCTGCACTTTGTTTAATTCAGACTTTAAACATCTATCATGAGTTGAATCTATGCCAAGCCACCATAAAACTCCGCTTCACCTCCATTTTTCCCTTCACGAACTCTCCTCTTGCATCAGTTGATTTTCTCAGGCCGTTGTGCTGAGTCATTCTGGCTCTATGTTTCGACCCGAGCCCCGTCAATTCCCAAATGATTGTAAGTTTGACATTAACCTATCATTCTGACTGATGGTCTCTGAGTTTAAGGATCGTTTTCTTCAATGTTGAGTTGGATCCCTAAATTTTGATGCCTCGAGCCCTCTATGTAAGCTCCCCTACATGATTTCTTCCATGCGATGGATTTTCTACGAGATCATGTCGAGCTTTATTCTATATCCGCGAGCCTATGCACCGTTTATCATTTCTTAGGCCCATTGTTGAACTCATCTACCTGCTCGTGGAGAAAACCTATCAAGCCATTTGATGTAGCTCGACATGTCCTATATTTTCTTCCAACTCCGCTCTCGTGGGCTCCTATGTGTTCTTTGTAGCTGCGACCCGAGTCGCTTCTTTGGATGCTTCGGCCAATCTTCAACAGTTGAGATGAGCTAATTTCAATGATTCATGGGTATTCCCTTCTTTGCTGAGCTCGTCCTACACCATTCTAGAGACCATGTCAAGTTGTATTAGCTCGGAATCCCTATGGCTAATCCCCTAAACACTTAGCTCAGCCTTGGGCCAAGTCGTTTATAATGTCCCGAGCCACTTTCAATGCTTTCTAGCTTCTTTCCAATGAATTCGTAGAGTTCAGCATAGAGCTCCTCTCAACTCGAATCATAAATTAGCTTGCTAAGCTACTCAAAAGTCACTTCTGATGTGCTTGTCCAATGCAACCAACTAGCTCGTCGGGCTGCTCGTCGAGTAGCTCGGTGAGCTCCTTTGAGCTCGATGGCCCTTTGAGGCCTAAAATGCAAATTTTAATCTCCGAGGCCCATTTTTTGGGTTTTTTTTTGAATTTTCACATGTTGGAGGCCCAATAGGGGCTGAGCATGGAAGTTTTTGTAATTTTCCCATTTTTTCTTGCTGACTGGATGTGGGCCCGGGTTTTCCAATTTTGCTTCGGGGGGAAATTGTCAACAGTTACATGATGTAATTGTATCTCACTGGTCACTACTCATTCTTTAAGATTTAAGTCACACGAACACTCTACTTTTCTGTAGGCTCGTGGTTCATCATCTTGCTACCGACCCTTCACTGTAAGGTAGAAAATATTTGGGGTTATCCTATTACCCCTCCAAGAATGAGTGGAGAAAATTTCCAACGTAATACAAATTTCACATGCTACCACATAGTTTTCAATCAATTAAAAAGTAATATTCAAATCCTAAAAGAGGTTCTTACTCCGAAACATAGATGTTCAATTTATGCCAAGCACAAAATTGTCTCAGATTCTCACAATTTCACATACTATCATAAAGTTTCCCTTGAAATGACCTAATCTAGGGAAAATTCAACCTTTTAAATTGGTTTCAATTAAATACTACATCCTAACCAATACAAATTGTTCGAATTCTATTCTAACAAGTATCAATATTTCTCCCATATGGAATACTTGGGAGCCAATCAAGCCAACCATTGTTTCCATTTAACCAGTTTTACACCCTTAAAATCCTAAAGTAGGGGCAATAAGATGTCATTTCCTTTGTTAAACCACTTTTAGGAGGATTTTTTTGTGCATAGTAGACAAGTTTCAATTGATTCATTTTCATATACCGCAGTGGAACCTTTTTTAGGAACCGTTATGGTGAAGAGAAAATATGACTGCTCTCTCGATACTTTTTCTCTAGTAACATGATGCTCAAATCCATATAGTTTCAGCAACATGATGCTCAAATATTTAGAGTTGTTACACTGTTTCAGGAATTGATCACTCTAAACCATTCCTTCAATCTCTAAGTTTCAAAGTCTCATATATCTCTTTAGCACTCTTTCTATCCAAGGGTTGCTCTTGTGAAAATATAATCACCCCACATGGATCAAAACAGTGATCCGTGGTTCCCCATGCTATGATTCTTACTATTGACACACTTTAGATATGACCCCTTTCGTCCCTCTTCAAGTATGTTCTTCTTATATCATTTATTATTGAATTTCATCCAAATAACATAAAGGTGGGGGGGCATATAGACACAAAAATATGAACTTATTACCATTACATCACGCCTTTAGTATGTTGTTATATGCATGATTTCTAAGTGCAAATATTAGACATTGGCGACACCTTTTCTTATTCCTCTTTACTAGTTTTGACTAACTTTGATTGTGGATTTCCCTCTTATTGTCTACACATATATTTTGGTTGTGTCAAAGGGATCCATGTCCCCGTTCTTGGTATTGTTTCTTTTTCTTAGATTTGGGACAACACCACCTAGTTAGGAATATACCTCTCAAGTGCTAGTGTCCCTTCCAGGCATTTTTGTCCATCTTACTTTATGTTCCAACTTGTCAATTTCTCCATTATTTTGATTATTTTCTTATCTTTAGTTCATGACCTAGGTCATATTCTGGTGTCACTTAGTGTCAAATTTACAACAAGTAAGTCATATATATACACAACCTACTAACTAATATTAGGAGTAGGAAATTTTGGGATATCACTCTCTATCTACATTCTACAAGAGCAACACTCAAGGACTGCATTTTGGGCTGCATTATTTCAATGCATATGAGGGTTTATTTTGAATTCCATATCATACATTCATCTTAGGGGAAAATAATTTGTAGCTCGTTATCTTGGTGTGAGTGGCACAAGGGAAAACTAGCTTCAAGGGACAAAATTGAAATCACACACACATAATAACTACATAGAGTCTGAAATGGAGTGTAGTATTAAGTGAAAATCACATTGAGATGACCTCCAAGGTCAGTGTGACTCAATAATATGTATTATTTATTTCATCTAATGTTTTCTTGATCTTTGTGCAGGTAACTAGGGTTTTTTTTTCAAGTACAAGTTTGATATAGGAACCCTACAGTGAATTGAATGCGACAAACAACGCATTTTAAAAGCTAAGTTTAGACCTTGAAAATACCAGAAATAAAGTTGTTACGGGGACATTAACACCCACATCAGACACTAGTGGTTCAGGAAGCCTTGTCCTACTATAGGAATTCATGTCTGAAGAAGTCCCAAATCTCATTTTTCTAGACGTAATTCACGCATTCTATATCAATCTTCTTCCATTTAGATTCTATCCAAGAATCAACCCAGGCTACTAATATAAGCTAAGTCACTCTTATCCCCTATCTTATATAGTTGTTTGTACTTTTCATGTTAGATATTGTTTGTTATTGCTATATTAATTTGATCTCAGTCTTGTAATAAATATTTTAATATCTTTAAATCACATGCGTCATTGAAAATTATGTTTCATTAAATTTTACAAAGTATACAAGTGGCAAGTTATCATGAAATATTGATAAAAGACGAAACCTCTTTATAGATGGATATGGGCCCATTTAGATATTCTATCTACGGTCCATATCTCTATCTAGGGAGATGGCTCACTCTATTAAGGGAAGTATCATTATTTCATCTCCCATTTCCCCTTTCTTGATCTCATATAGCTTGTTCTTGAGGCTTTTGTTATCCTATCTCATCATCTAAGTTTTACCATTGTTACGGGATGTGATTCGGGCCAAGTTTATACCCAAAATAATCATTTTGTAAGTGTAGTAAATAAGGTAAATTTTAATATTTTTTGCTACCAAACATTTTATATCTATCCAAAAGTAATACTCTTGATTTGTTTTAACTTTAAAAACTACAGATAAGGGAAAACTATAAATGTGAAAACATGCTAGAAATAGTGAGAAAAACATGTCTGTAAGGAAATAAAAGTGGTAGGAGAGAAAAATCTAGTTTAACATGAACAAGCTAAAAGTTCACCTTAAGGGCATTAGTTCTCCAGTTCATGTACATTACGTGAGTTTCAAGGAAATTTTATAATTTTATTTTTAGAAAATATCGTAACCATTACATTACATGTGACCACACTCCTTTGGGGTAATTATTAGATAGTTTACATGCATCCACATTTTACAAACATTTCTGTCAGGTAATCTGTAAATAAAACATTTAAAACATGTGTCCTCCATTTTTTTTTAATTTTTATGTATTTCCATACCTTTCTCTAAGACCCTTGTTTATCACAAGCTAGGGAAATACTGTAGCTATGATCTGCTGTCCAATATCTCTAAAAAGATGTACAAACAAAAGTAGATTAAAAAGTGGTAAAAATAATAATAAAGGACAGAGGATTTACAAAGGTACTTAGGCATAAATGAATCGAGTCCATAAGACTATACATGTTTTTGTGTGGGGGATAAATCATGCCATAAAGACAAGAGATTATAAAAATTTGGAGACATTGTCTTAGGAGATGAAGACATAAGAAATTTCTAGTTTCTAGAACAACAAAAGAAGAGATTCTAACCATTTGGGGATCTAGACCAACTGGCTGTCAACTTGTCATGCATACATCCAACATCCAATAATTCCAACTCATTTAAGGTACATCATAACCAATTCAAATGAATCTAAACTAACCATTGATTCATCTAAAAAGGATTTGTTTGGAACATAGATCTCTAGGATGTTTTAATAAAACCATTTAATACATTACCTACAATCATTGCATTCCACGTTGATGCATCTCCTTGATGTGTATAATGGCATTTTTCCTACCTTTTTTAGGCTCTAACGTTTTGTAAAATGTCCACCAGGATTGCATATCTACAACATCTGGTAGAAAACCCAAATATTATGTTTAATAGATGTATATACCATGTTCTAAAAACCCACATATTAGGAGACATATCAAATCTTCACCAAGGAATTTTATCCTCTATCATAGATATGCGTTTCCAAGGAACAATATTTGTGCCAACATTGAGAATTAGAAGCATGAAATTTAGATAAAAATTCAAATGCCAAGTGTAAATTTCCCTATTTTTCATACCTATCTACCATGTTTTTCAGAAGAAATGGTTGGATAATTTCGATGTCCTTTTAAACAAAACCCTTTTTTGTCTAGACCAAAAAACAAATCGATGTGACCACTATAGGTTTAAATATTGATGATAAATTTTGGATTTATTCATGGTAGTTGGGATGGCTTGCTAAAATAAAATAAAATAAAAAGGAGGCTTCCACATTTTGCATACGCATCAACCCGTGCACATGCAGATGACCTAACAAAGCACCTATATCCATGATGCTTTAGTGGATATACATAACCTATAGCAAAGATCCTACTTTCATATAGACTTGGCGGTATTTTGCAAAGGTTATGGAATCTAGTATTAAACCTATCAATTCATTTTCTATAGAAGGTATTATTAGTTTTCATCTATGGTCACTACCCAACTCCTCCAAACTACAAATGCTATCCTCCATAAAAAAAACCCAAACCCTAAGTTTCCTAACCTAAAATGGCCTCCACATTTTTTTATTTCATTTTTTAAAGGAATATATGTAACCATATATGTTTAACTATATATATATATATATATAAATTTTATTATTATTTAATATTTTACCTTCTCATTCATTTGTTTATTTATATAAACTCTATTTTACTTATGTATTATCATTGTTGTTTTTATAGTTTTAATGATTTTGAAACTATGATATAAGGCGAGAGATAGGTTTGAAATTACGAGAAGGTGTAAAAGTGAGTTGGAATGTGTTCCCACAATGGGGTTATACAAATAGCAATGAGAAGGGCACTACATTTTCCTCCCCTTATAAGAGCATCATCCTTGTTTTGACCCAATCCCAATGAATAAAAGTGACCAGTGAGAAAAGGTATGGTCAACACAACTATTGACGTTTAGTGAAAAAAACCCTTTCACCAAATTGTGACCACAAGAGAACAAGAAACATAATTAATTTTTATTTAATCATATATGTTATGTATAGATCGATAGGCCTCATTGCCATGGAAAAATTCCATATTCATAACCAAACTTTTTTAATAGTGATTTCTCGTAAGCGTATTTGTAATTAATTCTTTTCTCATAATACAAGTGGTTTGATTCGACATTTCTTTATCTTTTCAATGATAAAAAAATGTTTCCAACAATGTAATGCACCATGAGGTCATCCAAAACCCATAACCATAACATAGGCCACTTCAGATTTATCACATTTCTACTTTTGAATCAACAATTATAGCATGAGACTCACTAACGAGGAAGGGTGTACACATACATTCGCCATACCAAGGGAAAAAAACACATTAAACAATCATGATTATATGATGACAACAACCATATTGATATAAAACACCATAATTCCTCACTAATAGGACACCACATACTTGGGAGGGGAAAGCAATCGATCACCCTAAATATAATCCCCGTATCATAGACTCCATATAAATAGGTAATTAATAGGAATTTACAATGCATAACACAAAAAGAGTAAGCCAAAAACACATCTATAGAAGTGTTCCCAAGACCAAAAGTAACAATTCTCTATAATAATAGTACCCAATGAGTTCAAGTATAATGATAGATGAACAAGAATCCATAATCTAGTACCTCAACCTCTCTCAAGTGAGCTAAAAGATCCAAGCACAAGTATCAAGTTTCCTATCTATATGTCTTTTGGTGAATCTCACATTTCAACATTACACTATCCATGAGTAATCCAAAATATAAAAGAGTGAATAATCTCAAGATTAACCATATTAATGTCTAATCTAAATATCATATCTATCTCAATGGTAATCAACATCATTTTAGTATGTAAAGAGAATACAAATAATTGTAAAACCCATAAATTGTACTACATGTCACAGAGATCACTCTACTAAGGAGAAATGAGTATCATAAATGTCATCATGACATAGGGAAACTAAGTATCATAAAATTCTCTCAACCATAGAGAAATAAGTCCCACATTTCTCTCCACCATAGGAGGAATGATTATCATGAGTGTCACTCCACCATACTAGGATTGAGTATCAAGTATCCAAGTGAGGCCGGCTCACTCCATGGTCCTAGACACATAGAGCCCTGTCACTTCAAAATCAAGGGCATATATTGCAGCACCAAGCATGCAAACATGAAACCTTGGGATTACCCCCATATGACATGCATACATCATATAAATAAGATAGAAATAACTCATCAAACATGAAAGAAAAACCACATAATATTCTTGACGAATTTTAGCCAAGTGGCTTAAAAAAACCTAAAGATTTAAGTTCCAAGAATAAACAAAACCAAGAAATCTTAGAAACCAAATAAAAATGGCCAAGTAATCACATTCAAACTACAAAAATCTAGCAAGGAAACAAAAATAAACAAGATTTCCTTGATATTTCTCAATAAATCAAAAAAATAAAATGTTGGTTATGAGAAAGTAAAGCCCACAAATAAAATATATATGAGAATAACCACATCACAATTATTGTGTGGCCTTAAGTGGCCACCTGTAGTGGTACTACAACATCAAGTGTGCATCACAAAATATAAATAGAATACTAATTAGATAACACAATTTCCATAATATATGGTTGAATCAAATCTCCCACAATATATGTGTATCGCAAATAAGTACATCTTTATCCACCAACAACATACCAAATGAATGTTATATTGAAAAGGAATAAGGGGTTTTCCAATAAGGTTATCAATTACAGAGTAACATGATTAGTTGATCCAATAGTCCCAAAGTGATTGATGTGGTTGTTAAAAGGGTTAGATTTTTGAAGATCTGAGAGGAAAATAGAATTGGTCAATGCATTAATGTAGAATTGGGTAATATAGACATTCATGATTTATGAGAGAGATCGTGTTAATGAATATATTCTACCATCAAATGCCAAGAGAGGGAATGGAGTCATCCATGAATTTTTTGGTAAGTATAATCAGCCATCAAGTACACAAGAATAGGAATAAGATCTATTAGTTTTTCATCAATGATTTCACCATGATAAGTCAACAATGTATGCATAACGTAGTATGCAATGAGGCGGGGAACGGTCCAAAACTCAATCAAGTGTCCCAATGAGGAAACCAAGTATCTAAAATTCCAAATATTTTACCCAACTATCATAACCACTGATGAATGGAGCTCATGATAAATTGACCAATCACTTGCTAACTCCAATATCTATCTCCATTTGTAACCCATATTACTACTTCCAAAAAGTGGGCACTAAGAAATAAAAAAACCATAATCTAAAGATCTTTTTGGTTTATGTCATATTACAAGTCTATAAAATGGAATTGGGGACCAACTATATGACATGCTTGTTAGGAGCCACATATCTAGTACAATAAGTAAACAAGGTAACATCACCATAACTTCAAGTAACACACCAATAATATTTGACATAATACTCATGTTATGCACATGTGGAGAAGTATACAAGACTCATTACTAGTTTATCCCAGAGGTTCAAGTATTTGAATCATTCTCTAATACTAACTATAATGCACATAAATTTTCATTCTAGAAACACCATTAAATCCATGGTCTTTTTTTTGATATGGTACTAGATATTATTATTTACATTAAACAAAACTTTATATTTGTTCATCTCCAATGTTTACACCAATGTACCTTGGTCCACGAATGATGCAACCTAGAATTCTCAGATAACACCTAGTCATGTTGGCACATCACTCAGCATAGGCTGAGCACTCACCTGAAGTGCGCCAAGGTACTAGGTCTATCTTTAGGGTTTTTGTAGTAGGATGGTAGCATGGTGAAGTGATAAGGACATATAGTTAGAAACTAATCCATCATTACACAGTTATATCGAACCAGATCTATAAAGGCATGCATTTAAGTATAAATAATCAATAAATCAATAACATGCAATGATAACACATATAAGACACTTTGGTTCGGCTAATATTCTTCATATATTAAACATGAAAACAATACAAAGGCTTGATACAATAATAGTCATGCGCACATGGATCTGTTACAATTATCCAGTCTCATGCAATCATGAATCTCTAACCCTTCAATGAAGGTATATAAACTAGGTGATTCATCTAATATATATAGGGTGGGGAACTTGCCCTTCACCGCTAACTATGCCAAAAATAGGTTGCATGCTAATAATAGCCACGTGTCGTTTACAATTATAACCATACATGCAAGTATGCTATTTATAGATCACTTACAGTTAACTAGAGTGATGAATCTATTCTTGGACTACTTCCATGCAAGAGTGCTTCGATATGATCCTCGAAATATAGACAAAGCGTGGCGCACAAGTCTCGGCATCGCTTTGTGTGTTCTGCATGCTAGCCTTTGAAAATAGACTCGATCTACAAAATTGGCTAATTCCCGAAAGTCTAACTCTGTACCTCCATGCACGATGCCTTCCTATTCTTTTGCGCCTTCGATCCCATCCTGTTTTTCTACGTGGAATCTGTGTGTGAGTTCTGCTAAGTGTTTTATCTTATCAACATTACCCCACACTAATCTCATTGTCACCCCGAAAATGGTTATGTCCACAACTAAGTAAATAATAGTTGAAATACATAATAATGAATGAATCTTACACACATAATAGAAAAGAATTAAAGAATCAAAGAATTATTCAGGCTTCAAGTTCCTCCATTTCTTTCTAAAGTATCATCTCCGGATACTCCTCCTTTATGTCTACTTCTAATTTCTCCCACTCCATTAATGCATTTTCTACTTTCTCTGGAACATCCAAAATGATAGATTCCAACTCATCCTGAGTTAGTTTTCCTTGCTCATTCTGTATTACAACCATTATGCTTGACATAGATGTATGCATCCCTTCCAACACATCCATCTTCTGAGCAATGAGTTTTCCAAGTTCATCTAACCTCTCTTTATGCAGTGCCTATACCGCGGCCAATGCCTCGTGCTTCTAGTTTACCATAGTTAGTCATTCAGCGTGGCCTAGTGTGTCATCCTTTATGGCCTTTTGCATCTCATTGTCTTCTACCAATGTTTTTACCCTTATTAGCGCATCTGGAGCTGTGCATATCATTAAGGCATGATCAAATTTATTCATCTCCTCTCGAAGTGCTTGTAGTATGCCCTCATATGTAGCAATCTTCCTTGCTACTGCATCTTGTGCTTTTTCTACCTCTTCTGCTGGGTCCTTGGGCTGCTCTGGTATACGCACCTTTTCATCCTCCAATACTAATTTTATCATTATTCTTACGTAGTGCATCACAGAAGGAAATTATTTTGGTACCTGTGATTCCAAATGTGGGTGTACCTTTAGTATATCATCTCCAATTTCCTCCACCATACTAACAAAAGTCTCATATTTCATTTTGCTTAGATCCCTCTCCTGCACTAAACATGCTATTTCCACATCCTTTACTTTTATCTCCTCTGTCAGCACTTTAATTGTAGCAAATTTGTCAATGTTTCTTTTAGCTACCTCAGCAGATACTTTCACCAAGGCATTACTTACCTGCTCATCCGTCATAACAGTTTGTTTAATTTTCATGTGATGGACTTATGGTGCCTTCTTTAACTGTCTAGACACACATGATTCTTCACAGACATAAAAATCTGGTTCATCCATATGCATATGCATCGACCATGAAAGTTACTTTCGTGTTCATAATGTTGCCTTGTTCTCGTCCATAAGTGCCCATCCGAATAAATCTTTTTATGCGACAGTGCTCTGGAACTGAGTGCGAACAATCATCTCCTGGTCCTTTGCATACCCAATTTTTTGTACCCTTACATCCTCACTTGTTTGACGGGACCTTGTCCCTTTTTGAATGGCGGCATCAAGGTTAGGAATATTGGTTGTATCCTCATCCTTGCCTTGTGTAGCTTCTAATTGCTCCCTTTCTTCCTCTCTGTTTAGTTTTTCCTCCTCATTATGAGGCTATTCTTCTGCCCTATGATGGATTGGAGATGGAAGCGATTTCTCCTCAGACTCTTCTGCTTATTCATCTAGCTTGAGCTTTCTTCTTCTCTTCTTCTCCTTAGGTTCCTTTACCAGTGAGAGTCGTGGTGACTTCCTTGTTATATTTTGGGATTCTCCTTACGACCTTATGCACTTGAACACATTTCTGAACCTTTGGTCACCCTGCACTACCTCAGTATTTTCTTCTCCTTGTCAAGCCATCATGTGCTCCTCCTCCTGTCCACCAGATGGTTGCTTCCTCATGCACACCAAACCACTACTATCCTCATGCTCTTTTTCCTCTTCCTCGTCATCCTGCATGGGTTTAGAAGGCCTAGGTACCAGGATGTTTTCCATAGTATGCTTCCCCTTTGGTGGTCCTGTGAGCGTGAACTCGTTCTCTACATACTTATTATTTTCCATCTTTGGTTTAAGTTGGAGATATATGAGCGCAGCCCTGATATCCCCAAAAACAAGTGTTTCTGGTTTGATACTCAAAATCTCTGAGATAATATTCTCGTTGTAAGCATTCTTCCTCGGATATCCATACTTCTTTCGCAAGGTGTGGTAATCGTAATCCACCTTGTCTGAATTAAATACTAACCTCCTCGTATCAGTGAATCGATGAATGGAAGCTTGAAAATACTGAGCTGTGAATGCATATAGTAGTTTGCACAAGGGGCTCCATGATCCATCCACCATCAGAAAATGCACAATATAAAAAGTGCCTGGTAAACAACAAACTAAGCTTGCTTCCCCAATACCGAGGGAAACTCCTTTGGTATGTGTCAGTCCTCTTCAAAATCCACGTAGAGCCTATCCTACCACATATCTGCTCTCTCCTTTACCCCATCTGTCATAGACCCCTTGCATAGATACTTGTTGAATATTTCAGATGGAGACTTGTTATTCATGGGATATTCCCATATATTTTCTTTTCAGGCCATCTGGTACTCCAATCTCCATGAATACTAAAGAAAGTAAGACAAAACCAAAACTTATCTTACTTCCTGTACGTGCTTCCTCTACTTTTTGTTATGCAATAAAGCTGAAAAATGTTGTAATTAACCCCTTCTGACATGCACTTTACCACATGCAGCCACATTGAATTTTACTGTGACCAACGATCTTGGTCATTCAATTTCGTAACTAGGTGTGTTGCTGCTTTTACTACCTAACAATTGTGTAATTTGTCTATGTCCATTTTGTACGGTCCTTTCTGGTATCCCAACACTTTATGTGTTTCCAATATGGAATCCTTGTTAGTTAGGTCATTTTTGATGTCCTCCCCCCGTCGCCTTTAAACCTATTACCATGGAAATTAAAATGGGTGTTAGTCTTACCCTTCGCCCTGAAAAATAGAAGAAGTCCTCATGGAATCAACTCATCAGCCACCTGTATAATGGTGCATATTTCCCAAAGTATGAGAGCTCATATAATTGGTAAACGCAATCCTTTTCAGTAACTTCTCACTAGTTCGCCTGTCCTTTCGAGAGTTAAGTAAATCATCCAACTTCTTCTGATTTTCCTTGGTTTGGTGGTTGTACTCACTTATTTTTCTCTTTCGTATGTGGGAATCCCATTCCTTGCCCACAATTACTTCTTCAGGGTACTGCATTTCTGAAAAATTTCTCTCAGAAGTAATCTCTTCCTCCTCTTCCACTACCTTCTTCTTTCCTTTTGCTGCTGTTGCTTACTTCAAACCCTAACCCAATTCAATTGTGCCCTAAATTGTAATCATGAAATCACGTGCCCTAGCTCTGCTATGTCAATCTGCTTCATTCAAACCCTTCTCCTACAGGGATACAAGCTTCTCCAATACACAGATCTACCTTTCATGCTTGGTTTCACCCTCTTCGCACCTTGAATCACTTACTCAACTCTTCACACTTAGCTCTTCTTCAAATTCTCATAGTTGTAAGGGTAGAAATGAATTCACATCCCATCCTTATATATATTTTCAATTTTTGATGCATTAATTGCTCCTCCACCTACCAAATATTTCTTTATTGCTCAATTTTTTCATTTCCATGTGGTACATCTTCACACCATAGCTTTAACCTTCTAGCACACCTTCCTACCTTCTGGTCACAAACTTCTCTTCAACATGCACTCTAGCACCCAAGTACCTCATCACTGCACCTTCTCCTGGTAGTTATCATGGCTGCCGCTTACCTCATGTTATACTTTTTCTTCATTCATCTCCATCCTTGGTCACTTTTGAGAAGCAATCCTTTGTAAATCACCTTTAGCAGCTTACTTCCTCAACATCCGCAACATTATACCTTCCAATATTCACAACACTATACATGGGAATCACCAACAATCCACCCCATACTAAAAGTATGTGCAGTCCTGTACGCATCAACATGCTTCATATTGTAGTTAGCTTCATACGCGCAAGCGCACTTATTACACAAAAACAAGAACTAAATTGACAAAGCATAGTGATGATGAAAGAAACACATTAAGGAAATGCAGAAAGGGAAACCTAATCTATCTGGCAACACTACCTTATTACAAACACCAAGAAGACTTATTTATAGTAGGGATTCAACCTACTCTCGTTAAAGTAACCGGGTAGCCGTGTTCCCTCAATTTCTTCTAATTGGCAAGCACCTGACTAAAGTATGTGAGTTATAACATATGGCCCCAACCAATGCACCTTGAGCTTCCCTGGGACGGTACAAAAACTTAGAGTCATACAGAAGTACCATTTGTCTGACCACAAGTTTCTTATCCCTAATATTCTTATCATGCCATGCTTTCTGGCACACTTTCTCCTATTTCTGACTCCATTGTGCTATGGCCTAGTGCTAATCTAGTTGAACCATGTTCTCAATCCATTCTTTCAAATATTTCTCATCAACTAGACCTCCAACGCGTGCAATGTGCAAAGAAGGTAACATAAATTCTATAGGAAGAACAGCTTCCTTGCCAAACACCAACTGAAAAGGTGTGGCTTTGTTCAATCTCTTATATGTTGTTCGGTAGGCCTAAAAAACAACAAATACTTTATCATCCCAATCTTTTCATCCCACATCACAAATATTGGTCAATGTGTGTCTCAAAATCTTATTGAAAGCCTTAACAGTTCCATTTTCCTAAGGGTGTAGTCTTGTGGTGGGAAACGATAAACACATCTAACAGAATTCAGATTGTCTCATTTAAAAAATGGGTTCCCCTATCACTGGTTAAACTTAAAGGAAAACCATACCTAGTAAGAAAATTTTCCCATAAGAACCTTACTGTTGTAGCCATTGTACAGTCCTTTATAGGTGCTACTTCTGCCCATCTCGTAAGATAATTTGTACAAGTAATGATATAGTGCAATCTAGTCCTACGCGTAGCTGGTGAAATAGGCCCTACAAAGTCTATCACCCATTTCTCAAAGGGTTCTGCACTTGTAATTGGTCGTAAAGGCATCTCATCCCTCTGTCTTGGTCGACCTAGATGCTGACAATGGTCACATGCCTTACAATACTCCTTACAATCCTTATACAATGTTTCCCACCACAAACCAGCAAGTAGGATCTTTCACGCTGTAGCATCACCTGCATAGTGGCCACCTGTAATACCACCATGGGATTCCTCCATTATATCCTTTTGTTCATGCTCTAATACACAATGGCGTAACACCTCATCTCTGCCTAACTTGTATAAGTCACCACTGATTAACATGAATGGTGCCACACGTATAGCAAGTTGTTTTTTTTCTCTAAGGACCTCATGCCTTCTGGTGCCATCCCCATCCTTAGGAAGACAACAATTTCCTCTAATTCATTGGTGTTGCATTGTAACCTATACAACTATGCATCAGGCATGGTCTCTTCTATTGTTTGTGCTTCTTCACCTGATTGAACTCTAGACAAGTGATCCGGTCCAGAATTACTTTTCCCTGGTTTTACCACAACTGTAAAGTCAAACTCTTGAAATAAGAGTATCCATCTACATATGTGCCCCTGTAAGATGGGATTGTTCACCAAATAATTCAATGCCATATGATCTATATAAAACACAAAAGGTGTGGCCAACAGATACTGTCAAAATTTGTGCAAGGCATATATCATGGACAAAGCCTCGCGCTCTATAGTGGTATAATTCTGTTCTGCAGGGGTCAACTTCCTACTAGCAAAACAAATGGGATGATCAACTATACCTTCTCTAGGTTGAGCTAAGACAACACCAATGGCCATGCCAGAGGCATCCACGTGAACATGAAAAGGTTTATCCCATGAAGGAAAGTGCAAGATAGGCGCGGTAGTAAGTTTCTTCTTCAGTATCTCAAATGTGCACTGCTGCGACTCCCCCCAATAGAATGTACCTTTCCCCTTGAGTAATTATTCCAAGGTGTGGAAACTTTGGCATACCCTTTTATAAACTTCCTGTAATACCCTGTATGACCCAAAAATCCACGCACCTCACTCTAACTGGTGGAGCGCTTTCAAGCCTAAAATGACCGCAACTTTAGCTGGATCGACCAACAACCCTTCCTTGCAGATTATGTGTCCTAAAAGTATGCCAAAGGGAGTTAGCAAAGATGCACTTCTTGATATTCAATGAGATACTCAACTTGTCTACATCTTTCAAACATTAAGCATAGATTGTCACAATGATCCTTAATTAGCCCATAAATGGTCCAATCATCAAGATAGACCTACAAGAAGTTGTGAATAAAATCCTTGAATGCTTGCACCACTATCCTTGAGAATACAACAGGTGCATTCTTCAATCCAAAGGGCATCACAGTATAGGAAAAGCTTCCCCATTCAGTAGTGAAGGTGGTCTTTTCTTGATATTTCCATAGGGCAATCCTAACCTGATGATACCCTAAGAACCCATCTGTAAATGAATATATCTCGCGCCCAGCCACTCCTAATATTTCCTCTGTGAATGGCGTAGGGAAAGGATCTGTAACACATGCTGCATTCAAATCTCTATAATCAACACAAATTCGAATCCTACCATCCTTTTTGATACTTATCACCATAGGACTGACCCATTCTGACTCATCCAATGGTCGAATGATCCCATATTTCAACATCTTGTCAATTTCCTCCTTTACTTTCTCATGCAAATTGGGATTCATTCGATAAGGTCTCTTCCTAATAGGGCGTGCACCTTCCTTAAGCTTTATCTTCATTTCTCCAAGTGATTTATGCACACCTTTAAGTTCATGGTATCCTCTTGGGAATAAGTCCTCATAGTCTCAAAGTAACTCTATGATCTTTTCCACTTCTGACTCTGACCAGTAATCCCCAATTATCACTTCCTTAGGTTCAGCTTCTGTGCCAATATTTACCTTTGTTGTCTTCATAGGTTCATGATATGCACGTGTATCTACATCCACACTGTCTAACACCTCACGTGCTCCATGTGAATGATCAACTTCCAAGTGCTCAACTTCCATCATCAATTATGTAAACCAACTTCCCCTTGTCTTTTTCCAAAGAAGTGCACTCAAGTAGTATGGTATCATCTACTTCTTCCTCAAAATGTGCCCCTATCTCTGTCTCACCAAATAATTCCTGAATAAGTTCTTCCACTTTCCCACTATCTCCCATGGTTAAGCACTTGATAAAGCTTAAATCCTTGTTCACTGGTAGTGTAGATGAGAAGAAGTCAAAATTTTTGGATCATCCCTGTAGTCAAATTCTGCCAATTTCCAGTGTCATGATGTAATTCAGCATATACATACCAAGCATGCATGCAACCTTATAGAGTAGAATAAAAACCAATGCACCCAAAGTGAGGGCGGTAATGCTTCCTGTCCTGCTGTCCAGAGTCTCTCACACTAATAGATATGATGTTTGAACATAGGTTGATCACCATGATAAGGGAAAATCTTTGTAGGTGCATTACTTCTTGAAAACTTGGTTGATAAGGCAGTCCCAATCTCTCCCCATTCCAAGAGATTATCCCTATGAACCACCCACCAGTGCGCTGCTTGTCCCATGCAAAGTATATGACAACATATCTTGTCTTTTAATCTAGTCAGCCTAGTTTGCCTCCATGGCCTGCAAGAATCCAGCCAGATCTTCAGATCCAGTATATCAGGGTACTGAGTGACCTATACATCAGACAGAGTGAAAACCCTTTTTACAAGCAACCGTGCGCTTAACTTTGCACCCCACCAGTTCATAAGTACCATGAGCCCAATTATCACAAGCAATACTGGTAGTATCATTGATTGACTGAGAATCTTCCCAATGAAGGATTCCTTCCTTAGATGGCTCATTGACCTCTGGGTCCCGAATAGCGCGTATATAAATTCTATTCAAGTCCTCTTCACTCAAAGGTTCCACATATGGTATGGATTTCCCATCTGTCAATGGTATTATGACCCTTTCCTCCTTGTTCTTGAAGCTGATATACCCCTTGTTAAACCTCAAATCAGCATTGTTTGCATAACACCAAGGGCACCCAAGCAAAGCTGGGAAGCTATCTGCTTCCGCAAGTGCTAACACTTCAAAGTCTCCTGTGAACTTGGCCCCTTGTATAGTGATAGATGCATCCTTCAAAACTCCTATGGGAGTAGATTTTATTCTATTTGCCATGAACAATACATTAGATGATGGCTGCAATGGAGGTCTCCCCATTTTTACCCATGCATCCAATGTAAGTACATTCACTTCCGCACCTGTGTCAATCAAAATATTGCTCAACAACCAACCATCCACAACAACATTCAAAGTGATCTCCTTGTTCGTAGTCAATGCTATCAGGGGGGAGATTCACATGGAGTATTTGTCTTCCAGTCTCAGTTCCCACGTGCAGAGTATTCCCCTTCAACCAATTTCCCAATAAAGGAATAATATTCTCCTGGCGCAACATTCTACATACCTCTCTGATGTCATCAATATCATATGGGGCCTTTTCTGTATCCTTATGCTCCAACTTCTGAGACTTCTCTTTCAAACACTGTATTTCACCTTGAAGGTTTCTAAGGACCTCCATAGTTTCCTGATAGAATTCTTTCTGATGAGTTGGATCTGGATACCTAGCATGCAAAACCTCCTCCCTAGTGATTGTCAGCTTCTGTTGCAATACCTCTTTCACACATGCTGCCTCAGCTTGTGTGGTTATCTTGACTGTTACTGCCTCAGGTTCTGGTGTTAACTTAGGCATCCACTGATTCTCTACCACACGCTAGATTCTAACCATCCCTGCGCCTTTGTTTTCTTGCTTGTGCTGCTTACTGAGATGCTCATACAAGTCCAAACACTCTTCATAACTATGCCCCTTTCCACAAAATGAACAGGAAATATTCTGCGGGCATTCACACCTATAATGGTCAGGTGAGCCGCATGTATAGCAAGTTCCTTGAGGGAATTCACCTCTTCCCCTACCTCAGCCTCATCCTCCATATCCACCTTGATATCCTCATCCTCTTCCATGACCTCCTTCAAATCTTCCGTCATTCCTGTCATAGCGCGCTTGATTATAATCCCTATCTTGATGCTCATTCTTTCCTTTAGAACTATCAGCCACACTCACCTGTCGCACCCCAATATCAATGGCATCATGGATCTGGCCAATCAATCTACAATCTTTAGTATCATGGGTCGTGGACCTACAAATTTTACAAAAAGAGGATACATTCTTCCTGATCGCGCACGTTGTAGTAAGGGGCAGTGACTAGCATCATGATTCAAATGGAAAATCTCACAGTCTAACAGCAGTGAACGTATAGATCTGTGAGGGAAACTATCCTTGGTGTGGCCTTCCACTTCACAATCTATACACCAGATTCCTGAGCGCATCTCATGAGCTGAGTTTGCTGATAATTTCTCTAA
This sequence comes from Taxus chinensis, assembly GCA_019776745.2. Classification (NCBI taxonomy): domain Eukaryota; kingdom Viridiplantae; phylum Streptophyta; class Pinopsida; order Cupressales; family Taxaceae; genus Taxus; species Taxus chinensis. The sequence goes on from CM034146.1 coordinate 543,475,806, forward strand.
CTGTTTCACCATAGCTGCTATCTGAGCCTCCAAGAATGGACTAACTCTAGTGTCAATACTCCCAACTGCCTCAGCGTGTAGAGCTGCTTCCAATGCTTCACGTGGGTTGGTATAAGTCTTATGTGACAGTGCTCTTTGAAATGGAGTAATCAATCCCCCGACAAACCATTGTGCATGCTGACTTGCATGTATATCATAGGAGAGTTTGGATAGAAGTGTTTTAAAATGGGCATCATACTCACGTACACTTTCAGTAGTGCCTTGCTTTATATCCTTAAGTGTGCTTATACTCTTCTACTCAAACTCTAGGATATGGAACTCTTTTAAGAAAGCATCTTTCAATGCTGCATAATCAATACAAGTTTGATTGGGATCAAACTTCCTATACCAGTTGTGTGTGCATGCCTGTAACGTAGTAGAAAATTGACTTGCCTTGCACTCAGAAGCCATGATACCTTTCGCATGCCACAATATTTCACACATATGAATATGTTCAGCAGCATCCTCGATACCTCTGTACTCTGGGAGACAAAGAGACATCTCCATATAAATGTTCTGGGGTTGCTGCGGGCCTTGACCACCTGACCCAGAACCTCCTTGGTTTCCTCTACCTCCAAAACCACCCAGAACCACCAGAACTAGAACTGCCCATACCTCCCAATCCTCCCTAAAGTTGGAATAGGGCCCATAGATGCACTCCCCTGTGTCTCGATAGTGGTACTATACTGGACCCCTACAGTTTGTGAAGTAGTCCCAGTTCCAGAGGTGAATCCCACATTTGGCGCACTCATATTCTGTGCAGATGATGAGCCTGAAAACATGTACCCCCAAAGAATAACGAAGCTGTTTATGTTGCCATTGATGTACTTGTTGTCTGACTTGTTTCTGCTCTTTCACTTCCTAAATGAAAACTTTGTTTACCTGTTGTACTAGATACTGGAAAACCAAGTGCAAGGGCTAGGTCAGCAGGTTGGCTTAGATGCACACCCATGGCCCAGGTCATATCTGTTGGTGCACTTCCATGTGAGGCCGAAGAGGGTTCTCTGTCATGCTTTCCTAGATGGGGGAGTTCCTGATGCTCTAGCTCTTCTTCATCCTCATGAGCCTCAAATCCTTCACGAGCCATCTCTCTCCACAACGCCATCCATTCTATAACTTCTTGCTTCTTCCATAATTCCCTCTCGTGCACCTCATCATACTTCAGCCACCTCTCTTCCCTCTGCCATGCTGCCGCTAGGTCTACCATCTTTCACCAATCTTGTTCCTACCCCCACGCGTGGATATTTTTAACTTGCCATGGGCTTATCTTCCAAGTTCAACATTACCATCAGTATCTTGATCGCCAGTGGAATACCTTGCAAATACGTCCCTCTAGGATACTGTAGGAACTGGAACTCAGCTACCTCCGGGCATGAATAAGTTAAAAATTGAATACTCTAGAATATAGTCTATTTAGAACACCATGAAACCAGGTATCTACCACACGAGTCCAGATCAAGTTAGCATCATATAGTGTTTGAAATTCCTCCTGTGTCCAAACAAGTGTGTGATACCTCTAATTCCACTTAGACGCATATGCAGTCAACCACTCGTATAATTCTATGGGAAAGATAACAAAGAAGCTTTCATACAAACTGTCATACAAATTCTTCTCTACCCAAGTGCGTGCGTTAAATCTAGATCCAGTGCTAAACCTTCATGTGTATTCTTCCTCTAGATCATGAATCCACTCTTCAACGCTTTCCAAAGTTAGCTGGTATGTCTTCATCGTGAACCATCCTGAAAACAACTAAAAAAGAGGTCCCGGCAATGGAACCAATGATGCAGCCTAGAATTCTCAGATAACACCTAGTCACGTTGGCACATCACTCAAGCATAGGCTGAGTGCTCACTCGAAGCACACCAAGGTACCAGGTCCCTCTTTAGGGTTGTTGTAGTAGGATGGTAGCATGGTGAAATGATAAGGACATATAGTTAGAAACTAATCCATCATTACATAGTTATACCAAACCAGATCTATAAAGGCATGCATTTAAGTATAAATCATCAAGAAATCAATAACATGCAATGATAACACATATAAGACACTTTGGTTTGGCCAATATTCTTCATATATTAAACATGACAAAAATACAGAGGCTTGATACAATAATAGTCATGCGCGCATGGATCTGTTACAATTATCTAGTCTCATGCACTCATGAATCTCTAACCCTTCAACACGGTATATCAACTAGGTGATTCATCTAATATATATAGGGTGGGGAACTTTCCCTTCACCACTAACTATGCCAAAAATAGGTTGCACACTAATAATAGCCACGTGCCATTTACAATTATAGCCATATATGCAAGTATGTTATCTATAGATCACTTATAGTTAACTAGAGTGATGAATCTATTCTTGGATTACTTCCATGCAAGAGTGCTTCGATATGATCCTCGAAATATAGACAAAGCGTGGCACACAAGTCTCAAGCATCACTTTGTGTGTTCCGCACGCCAGCCTCTGAAAATAGACTTGATCTACAAAATTGGCTAAGTCCCAAAAGTCTGACTCTGCACCTCTGCATGCGACACCTTCCTATTCCTTCGCGCCTTCGATCCCATCCTATTTTTCCATGTGGAATCTGTGTGTGAGTTCTGCTAAGTGTTTTATCTAATAAACAATGAACAAAAATCCATGATGCATACATTCCCCTTCTTTAATAACCCCAAAGGAAGAAAGTAGTTTTCCAACCATAAGTGAAGTTATCTGGGGTAGAGGGTCCATGGATCCTAACTCAAGATTCGTAGAGCATGTTAAATGGGATAACCAATGAGAAAATCCATATGTAATGTGGAAATATTCCTCAAGAGATAAATAAATAACATAATCCATACGAGATATATATTTAGGCTTCTTTCACCACTTGCATAGCTTTCACAATTTACACCTTGTTTCAATTTTGGCCTACTTGCTTTAGGTATCCATTAAATCACCTAAAACATTTATAAGAAGTTACAATTTCACAAGTAAGATAAAATCAACAATGCCACATTCATTTTAAAAATGTTAACAAAACACAATGATAGGTTTATAAGAGAGACAAATAAGGACCTTATATTCCATGCACTTAGGTCCTATGATCAATTTTTTTCATCACTATAGAATTACCCTTGTGTAAAAATAATTGTATCATTCCACATGTAATGATTACTAGAGACATTTTTTACCATTTAAAGATAATGAGTTTTCTCCCCATCATGAGTTTAAATTTCACAAAAAAAACTCATTTCCTTCCAAATATATGGCTATCATGTTAAGCATTTTAAAAATTTGACCTCATTTAAATTTTACACAAGTCATATTGTACCCACAATGAGAAGTGAATTCACGCTCCTAAGAGGCATGACTCATATGGGAATAAATCATCTAACTAATATTAAATGATGTAATGATGGCCATCCAGTAAACAAGACAAAAAATATTCACCTTACGCTACGAACCAATCGTATAAGTACCATTTAATTTTAATAGTGGTAAAAAGGTTACAAGTATTTACCTACATGATTCTACAACTTGGCATATACCAATGGTGTAGGATTCCACTTTGTAATATGCATATCCCTTATTTCATTAAAATATCTTACTCTCTAGTAATATTCCTCATTATCGTCATCCCTTACCATAATTTATTCCCATATATCACTAATAACTAGAATCCTCATAAAACATAGGTGAGTAACTTAGGGTTCATTTGTAAATTGAGCAACATGGGGGGAATACTGATAAATTATATTAAACTCAATAAACCAAAATTACAATGAAGTGCTGCAATTATGATACGAATTAAACAACCATGTGCAGACAAATAAATGGGTTGCACAAGTATAACTATAATCACAACAACTTCCAAAATACATCTAGGAAGCAACAATAATTAAATAAGAACAAATAATAATTTTTTTAACAATATAACCTATGCAATAATAAAAAAAATATTGTTATAAAACTACATAACAATATATCAACTAATTACCTTATTAAATAATTAAATAATTTAAGTTAATATGATGCATAAATGAACCTAACATCCCCCCCTTAATTTTGAATTGCCTCAAGGGATGAGGAGAGGAACTCTCTAAACAACTTGAACTTGTCATGTGCAAGTGACTTCGTGAAAATATCTACTTTTTTTTCAGCTGTTGGACAAAATTGAAGCTAGATGTTGTGCTTCAACACATGCTCACGTATGAAATGAACTTGTACCTCGATGTGCTTTGTTATTTCATGAAAAAATGGATTGCGAACAAGTTTGAGAACACCTTCATTTTCAACATACATGGTGGTCGGTTTGTCTTGTGGTATTCCAAGTACTTTGAGTATGTGACATAGCCATATCGCTTCACAGATAGCTTATCTTGCAGAACAATACTTGGTTTCTGTGGAAGAATGAGAAACAAAGTGTTGTTTCTTTCTTCCCCATGATATTGGTCTAGATCCCATAAAGAACACAAATTCTGAAGTGGATTTTATGTCATCAATGTTTCCTACATGATCTAAATCTAAATATCTTGACAAGAAGAAGTTATCATTCTTCTTGTTTTCTAGACCAAGATCCACTAATCCTTTGAGATATCTCAAGATGTGTCTTGCTACTTTCCAATGACACAATTTGGGTTCTTGCATGAACTTGGATAAATAGCTAATTGCAAAGTTGATATCTGGTCTAGTGTATGTTAGGTAAATGAGAATCCCAATCAACTGCTGATAGAGAGTGGCACTTACCTCAGGAGATGGATCTGAATGAGATAACTGTAATATGTTCTCCATAGGTGTAGCAATCGGTGTGCAATCCATCATCCTGAATTTCTCGAGCGTTGTATTCGTATACTTCAATCTGAGAAACAAAGATGTGATTCTCTTTCTTCCATGCTTCCAATCCAAGAAAATAGTGCATTAGCCTGAGATCTGCTCATGTTCAAATGATCGTTTAAGATCTTTCTTTATTGCATTGATCATCCTCACTGAACTACTAATGATGACTAGATCGTCGACATAGACAACGAACAATCAACTATATCCTCCCCTTAATTTTTGAGGTACAAATTGAGGCCATTGTATGGATTTCTAACAAATCCATGTTGTACAAGATGCTCATCAATTTTGATGTCCCATGCCCGGGGGTGCATGTTTTAGACCATACAAATATTTCCTAAGTATGCATACCTTTGCTTCTTGACCAGGTACAACATATCCCTCAAATTGAGTCATGTAGACTTCTTCTTGTAAATATCCATTCAGGAAGGAAATTTTTACATCCATATGATGGAATTTCCAACCAAACTATGCAGCTAGAGAAAATATCATCCTGATCATTTTGATCTTAGCTATGGGATAAAATGTCTCCTCGTAGTCAATGCCTTCTTTTTGTGCATACCCCTTTGCTACTAAGTCTTTCTTTGTACTTGTCTACTGTCCCATCTGCTTTGTACTTCATTTTGAATATCCATCTGTATACTAATGGGTTTCTTCCCTGGCAGAAGAATCGACAAGCTGCCAAGTGTTGATTTTTCATCACTGAGTTATATTCAAAATCCTTGGCATCTTTCCAAGATTTTGACTTTATGGCTTCCTGGACTATAGAGGGACTCATCAGATTCAATAAATCTATGCTCATCAAAGTAAAGTTCACTTCTTCTTTTGCTTTACTGCGAGTTTGTGGTCTAGGGGTGGATGTATCTGATGGAGCATTTATTCTTGCATATCGTAAAATGCTAGTATACCACTTAGACATACGCTGAAGTAGTTATCGTGGTTCATGGTTCTATCAGATCATCACCATAATCCCTATCATCACTTTAATAATCTATGTGAGAAAATCAGCTTCAATTTTTATAACTGGTGAAGAATATACATCAGGTGAGTCTGGAGGAGGAGACTCTGCTTTCTTATTCTCAAAGAACCTCAATATCTCTGCTAGTGTAGACTCTCCTGGTCTTCGAATCCATCAATCTCTACCTAAAAGTCTCTTCACTGTACCCAATGAAAATGAGTTTCTGTGATTTCATATCCATTTTCTTTCTTTTCTGCTTGGGTATGTGCATAATTTCTTTGCACCCAAATAATGTGAGGTGTGCAATAGATGGTTTCTGACTTTGGCCATGCTTCTTATGTGACGTTACTTCTGTCAAGAGCAACTGTGGGCACTCTATGTTCAATAAATACACTGTTGTTTTTGCTGCTTCTACCCAAAATTTCTTTGCTAGTCCAGATTCATCGATCATACATCACACCATTTCCATGATAGTACGATTTATTCTCTCAACAACACCATTTTGCTCTAGTGTGTGTGGAGGAGGCATTTGTCGATGAATCCTGTGAGCTTGTAGGTAGTATTTGAACTCATTACTGGTGAATTCCCCCCCCCCCCCACTCGATCTGAGAAGAGATTTTTGATGCGACGACCAGTTTTGTTCTCAACAACCACTTTGAACTTCTTGAACGTTTCAAAAGCTTCACTTTTCTCGCAAATAAAAAAAATCCACATTTTTTTTTGAATATTCATCAACACAAAGCATGAAGTACTAAAATCCAGAGTGACTCGGTTGTATTGGACTGTAAATATGGGTATGAACTAGGTCAATCTTATCATGAGCTCGAAAAGTACTCTTTTGGAATGAAGCTATGTGTTGTTTTCCTATTTGGCAGTGAGGAAACTTGTCTGTATCCTTCTGGAGAGATGGTAAACCATTTACCATATTACGTTGGCGAAGTGTGTTGAGATACTTGAAACTTATATGAACTAAGTCTCTGATGCCACAACTATGCAGAGTTAGATTTCTTAACTATAAGTTCCTGATCATCTTTGCGGAAAAAATCAAGTTGGAAACATGCATCCCACATTGGAGGTTTTTGCAAATATTTTCAAGCATCAGGATTTGTCTCGAATTAGACACAATTTTCTTGCTGGAATGACTATCAAAGTTGATTTTTAGGTTATGATCTAAGGATTTGACTAACTGAAAGTAGATTATTTAGTCAACCCAGGGACATATAGAGACATATGAAAATATACAATTGTGTGAACCGAGAGGTACATAAATATTTCTCAATCCCCTTGAACTGTGTATGAAGAATCATCACCTAATAGAAACATGGTTTTTCGAAGGTGTATCCCTCATTTAAGTAAACTAGTCTCTATGGCCAGTCATGTGTTGAGTGGCTCCTGAATCAACATACCATACATCACTAGATGATGTGGAAGGTTCGCTTGATCAAGCAGTGTACAAGAAGTCTTCATTATATGAATGTTCTTCTTGTTCAGTAATATTTCCTTGTTGATGGGGTCTTCTTTTCCAGTTCCCCTTTTTCTACCCTTGATTGTAGTTTGTATGTCCCTTGTGAGATTGTTGGTGTTGAGGTCCATAATTACTTGATGAACCTTTTTTGTATTTATTATACCAACAATCTTTCAACTCATGTCCTTTTTTGTAGATTGGACATTGCTTCTTCTGTTGTTTGTCCTCTTGATGTTGATACTAATTTTGATGTTGGGAATTTTGATAGGAATTAGGTTTTCCTATCCCTTTTCCTTTCCATTTTTGATGTGAAGAAAGTTCTTGCTCCTATTCATCATCCTTATTATGCATGACTTCCTCTTATTGCAGTAGGTTTACCATCTTGTCAAAACTAACTGTAGTATTTGACACGTTTAGTGTTGTGAAAAAAATGTGGTAAGAAGAGGGGAGTTCTCTCAGAATAATGGGAACAAGAGCATCATATATGACCACTTATCCCAGGGCTAGAAGTGAAGCCCTCAACTCTAAAACTCTTCTCAAGAAAGCTTCAATTTTCTCATTCTTCTTGAACTTCAGTGTGTAACTGAATCTACAAATTTAGTATGACATTCTTGTTTTTGGCCTCGTATACTGTGCACAATTTATCCCACTCTTCTTTGGCTATTTTGGCATCTCGAATGTGGGGTTTCACATCGTCAGACTCTCAAAACAAGATGATGAGTTTGGCCTTCTGATCTGCCTTATCAAACTACTGTTGTTATGTTGTATCAGTGGTTGATTTGGTTAGAGTACCATTCACAGCAGTCCAGATCTCTTCAAACTCAAGCTGTGTCTTGATTTTAGTCTTCCATGCAACATAGTTGTTTCCTCTGAGTAGTTGTGAATCTAGAAGAAAAAATTTGGGGGCATTGGTGCCCATTTTTTAGAAATCATTGACAGGGTTTGGATCTTATCACTCCAGGTATAAGGTCTCCCAATCTATATACCGTCAGTTCGATATACTAAACCTTTCTATATACGCACCCTTTTGATATACCTGGTAGTACGTGGAAGAATCTCGCCCTTTCTATATACCCAGTGGTACATGAAAGAGGCATTAACATACGTGAAAGAATTCAATACGTGAAACTAAGACAGTACTGAAAGGGGTCTATGTGATTATTGACACTGGCTCAAAGAAATATCCTCATACACGCACGTAACTTCGCTATATACTCAAATAATTTCCCAGTCCGGATTTATGTCATGTAATCATTCACAGATGGATGGGATGGCTCATAGTGTGTGCACTGTGACCTTATTACTCCTCATCGATTTAAAGGGTCGATGCCTAGACAACGTTGTTGCAGCTATATTAAGCGTTAAGTGCATTAGTAGTCGCAATGACTTTACCCGTAAGTGCTTCCCAGAGGCACCGTATATACCGAACGTTGTGAATGAGATCTAGGATCTCGTGAGTGTTTTAAAACCAAATTTTACTATTTTGTATTACAATTCTATACCAGTTTATGAGCAATTACAATATTTACGATTGACTACGGTAACCTGCAAATTAGTATAATATACTAAGCATGCAATTACATTGAAAAATCTGGAAAAATTGAATGGCAGGTAAAAAAAATGTTTTGTGGGCCCTGGTGGCCTCCGAAGCCCAATGTAACCCTCAATTCAAAAAACTGTTAAAAAGTAGCTCAAAATGAATTTTTTAGACAATCTTCCTTTGGCAAATGTTGTCTGAAATGAAAAAATAGGCCTATTAGGAGAATTTTTTAACCCTAAATTAGGGTTTTTCTCACTAAAAAATTTAGAGGCCAATTTAGTTATAACTAGCTGTTTAGAGGTGGGTTTTCCACCAAATTCTCCTCCAAATTTGGTAGTTTCTCCAAATTTACCACTAAATTTGAATTGTATTAAAAAAATGATTTGGGGGTGGGGTTTGAACCCCAAACCTCACACACCCAAGCCTTTCTCTCTAACCCGCCTTGGCTCTTATGAGCATTTGATATAGAAATAAAGCAAATTGTATTAATATATTTAAAAAATGACTCACCTTTTTTTAAAAATGACGTGGTTGGAGTCCCACGTGGACTGGTTGGAGGAGTTTGGTTGCTCTTTACATGCTTATAAAATAGATCTTTATATTTTTATCTCCTCGTTTTACTTTTTTTTCACTGCTTGTTTTCTATTGCTTTGGTTACCGTATTGTCTCCACATTTTTATTTATTTTATTTTACTATATTTGTATTGTCACCATGTTTTTTTGTTTTGTTATAGGTTCACCAATTGGATATGTGAAGGTCATGGTCGATTTTGGAGAGATTACGTCGTTCTATGTGATGCAGGTCTGTGACAGGGGTCACTGGAAGCGGCTTGGTGATTTGGCTATTGTGTAGGGTGGAAGAACCCCAACTCACTAGTCAATATAACACTAACAACCATGGTTTTTGAATAGAAACAAAACCCAGTTCGGGTGCTTTAGCAATTCGATGCCAAGGAACAGAACTCGGCCTTGCTGGAGGATGGCCAATGCAACCAAAGTACTCGTTTTTAGAGTTGAATTAAAGCACAAAAATACACGGTTCGAGATCTTGCACAATAATACACAGTTTTGGTCTACAATTTTCCCAAAGCCAATGAAACAAGTGAAGATCCCGCAGACTATCCTCGACTGTTAGAGGCCAAATTAACCATTATGACACAATTGTTGCATTAAATCTCAGAACCAATGTCGTTCTATGTGCTTTGTGTGTGTAATAGTGCTCCTAGGATGCACCTTGCTACTGATGATGCCACAGATAGATGGGTGGTATCTAGATTGAACTAGCACAATGTGTGGATGGAAAAATGAAAATTCCCTTCTTATGGGGTAGTGTGTATGTAATAGTAATAATCCTAGGGAGATGTAGCCCCTTTGATCCTGGTACATAGATAGCACCAAGGTATAATTTTTTTCTTGCCCTTATACTTGGAAATCACACAGTATGTTGTGTTTATATAGGGATGTCTTACTTGAATTTTGACACTAGTGAGGCTTAACACTTGCTCGACTAGGACCTTAGAATAGGAGTATTTAAAATCGACAAATGCTGACCATAAATCCTCTGGAAAATTAAACAAAAACAAAGTTAGGAGCATGGGTGCCCAACTCTGGTACCAGGATATAACCTGAGTGCAATAGTGTCAAAAGTCTGATAGGCGTTGGTGTCAAACTCAGATCAACTGAAAATTACAAAAAAGTGCTACAAGACAGACAGAAAGGGATCAGCCATTTGACCTAACCAGAAATGGGTTGGAGAAGTGAGAGATGAAAATAATCAGAGACAGCTTCCAAAGATACATCTGAAGACGAAACTAGACAGTGTAAATACAACTAAGTGAATACTTTTGTTATGCAAGAGGGTAAGTGCATGCAAGTAATGAGGGGCCAAAAAGGCGTCATAAGTGGACATCATATTGCAATATAACAAGGAATTACCTTCTCAACTAATGTAGGGATTATTGACAGATAATATGCACTGCATAAATTAGACCTAATAACATTGTCAGAAATATGGGAATCATGTAGCATCCATAGATACTACTTCCTCATAAACTACTCATTGTGTTGTTCCCGAAACCAATGGACAAGTTTAAAATATATGATAAACACTCAAAAATCCCAAGTGACTTGGTCAATATTTTTTTTAAAAAGCCTATAAGATTGTATTCTGAATTTTCCCGCGATTTGGATGACCAATAACTTGATATATTTTTTTCCCTTTACTGAAAAGTCTATATAACAATGTTTATCTTAGGATAGACTCAACCCCGTTGTATTTTTTCAAGCAATATATATATATTTTTTTACGGTGAAAGTGCTCTAAAAACATAAAGAAAATGGAGCTTCCACCAATTCCAAAATTTCCTGCCATAGACTTCATTGAGAAAAAATCTACACACTCACCAATGGGATTTCCTTAGCTTAGGCCCAACGTGTATTAAATTTCTCCATGAGAATTGGGATCCCAGTATAGGTTTTATCACACTATGAAAAGTGAACTCAAAACCCTTGCAGTCTTGAAGTACATAGACATTGAACTATTCACAGGAAAAAGTGTCTTAAAGGACCTAGATACTTAGATACCAAATTTATAAAATGATATTTATCATATTCTATTCACTTTAAAACTACATATTTCTACAAAGGTACGATAGTCTCCCCTAAATGATGATATGAGTTAGCTTGATCAGACAATGTTTTTTATTTTTTGGTCATGGTTCAAGATGTGGCCTGCATAAGAAGAAGCAAATTTGATGTTTTTTTTTGTTTCCTTGATGTACAAATTCTGGATTTTTTGTCCACTTTTTGGTCCCCCGACTTGCTGCAATTACCCAAGATGCATGTATAAAACAACATACTTGAATGGTATAATAAAATAATAGTCACCCGTGACATGATACTTTTTTGTCTAGTAGCATCCACAATGTAAGTCTTCTAGCTGGAAGAATTATGAAAGATATCAATGTCACAAAGATCTTCAAAAGATGTCTAGTACCAACCTTGTTGATCTACCCATGTAATGGTTAGAAGATATCGCCTCCTACAAAATCCTTATGTTAGACAACCAAGTATGAGGTGATGGAGCTACCCAAGAGTTCACATTTGAATGATGATTGGAGAATTTTTATGGAAGCATGATTCCAAGAAGTTATCATTCCTATAGACTGGAATTTACCACCCACCAAGGAGACTAGACAGTGGGAAACAAAGGTAGCATGTGGCTCATGAAAATATAGAAGAGTCTCATAGCCATGGTATTATGTAAATGGTGGTTAAAGTTTTTGAACCTAATATAGAAGATGTGTTAAAGGCTTACTAGGGTTATCCATATATTTGTATAGCACCTACCAATGTTTGTGAGCACATAGTCCCAATATCTGATAGGTACCCTTACGTGTACTATGTCATAGAATCCCATAATAAGCTCCATGCAAAATGAATGTATTGCGTTAGAGAGTATATGCATTATAGATTTCAAATAACATGTCAACTTGAGAAATATAAATAAACCTAGGTGTTTAATTCCAGTTGTACTATGAACATTTGCAAACACCAGGGTTGTCTCAATGCTTACTATCACCATTCAAGTGGTATCATATTAATGGTTCTTATACCTATTAGAAATAGATGAAGTGGAATTAGATGATGAATTAACCTTAATGTGAGGTAGTTAACTAAAATTTGTGATCTCCATTATGACTAGAAAATACAATGGTAGAGGATTGCATCAACTCATTAGAGATTCCATCATGTGTAGTGGATTAGACTAAGTTGATAATCTTCCTGCGGGAAGGAAAAATGCCTCCAAGTATAATAGTTGACTATCTAGTTTGCAACCGTCATCTTATCAAATTGATTATGGAGACTCTCTATAGTATTGGGGGATGACTAAGGGTCCCTTGCAAGAGATAGACTAGAGTCATCTTGATTTTTTCCTTTAAATAATGATAGAAGATTACCTATAAATGGTGAGAAGTTCCTATGTTTATTTTGGACCTTTGCATGGAAATCATATCAGAAGACCATTTGCAGATTAACATAGATAAGATTTCTTTGAGAGAGTTACATACCACTGTGCTTACCTCTAACCTGCCAAATTAGTGAGAAATATGGTCAACATTAGCACGTTAGCATGGAATTATCCTGAATATACTTTATGTGAGAAAAACACAAGGGAGTCTATTTTTAAAGAATTCCAACACTGGGAGAACCATAATAGAGAGGTATGGATCAAATGTGGGATTTCATTTCACTTTAAATATGAGAGAGATAGAGAGAGAAGAGAGAAAAAGACCATATTTCCAAAAAAATATTTTTCACAAAATAAGTGATATATGGGAGATCTATACAGTCATGCGATAGTGTCTACAAGTTTTCCAATAGTTATTCAACCAGGGGAAGGCCCCGTAATAGTTTTATAATTATTGTTACAAGTGTATATGAATGTGCAATTTAGCAAAAGTGGCCGAGAAACTAAGTTTGAAATCCATTTTTTGATGCTCCAACACACCATGGATAGATTTTATATATTCACTTTTATCTACAAGGAAACCCTCGAAGTTGATAAAACTTGAATCTGGTGACTAGGGTTCAAATGGTGACTACCTTTTTAAAGCTACTTATCGTAATTGTGCTAGTTGTACATTTTCGTTGATCGACTAGATGCCTACAAAACCCCTTGTAAAACTATCTTCCAAGGTGATTTCCTCAAAAATAATGATTTATTATGATTATCTTGAATAAATTCTAGAGGTATGTAGTGACAAAAAAGCATTTCTCAATAAGGGAGCCTAAACCGCGAGCCAACATCAAACTAAATTTTTAACTTTCAACAATTATCCAACTCTATGATATGGCCAACAAGGATCCTAGATGTGTGACGAAAAATTATCAAAAATCATCTACCTTCATTCTATAAGATGATGGGTCATCTCACATCACTAGGGAACATGGTAAAATCATACTTTTCTCGCTACGGGGTTTGGAGGGGTGTTTTGCACATCGTTTAAAATAATGTTTCATTAAATTTTACAAAGTATACAAGTGGAAAGATATAAAAAAATATCCAGTTCAAAATTATTGTTCTAGAGGATTTTTGATGTAGAGGGATTTCCCAACTCAACGCAATAAAGCATTAGTTAGATTCACCATCTTGTAAAATCACCAAATTTGTGAACTACGTTCTTTCCCAAGAAGTCCAAATTTCTCAAAAACAATAAAATTTCTCAAACAATTGTACCAAAGTCTATAAATACCTTTCATCTAATCAAATGCATTAGGATAACATATTCATGCACCCCAAGATTTATTTTTTTGTCTTTCACATTTTGGACCTTCATCGCAGTTAGTAGCCCTGTTATGCCAAAAAATTTGATCCCTAGAACAATCAACAAGGTAAACATTCAACAAAGTATAAACTCTCACTCTCAAGATTTTCCAATACCCTTTATAGAATTTAATATTAATTCAAAGTTTGAAGACCTATATTCAATCCCAATCATTTTTTATTCTCTCTCCATCATTCTAAATTAGTCATATCCTAGTAGCCCTTCTAACACACAAATCTTGTTATCTGGAACTAACCATCAAGTTTCAAGAATAAGTGTTCATATTTCTAGATACCCATTAATGATTTTATGCTTCATGTTAAATTTCAATGTTCATTCACCAACTCCCAATACAAATCTTCCAACACCTATTTCCTCCTTTCTTGACTAGGCTATTAGATCTCCTTAAGGTTTCAATGGCTTTCTTAGGGTTTTATGTTTTCCCTCTATTTTCAATTTCATATACATCTTGCATCACCTATAACAACCTTGCGCAAGTACATTTTAATAGTCCATCATCCTAGAATCATCATGCATACTAGGTTCACAAGTTTTGTCATCTAGATCTCCCTATTTTCTCTTAACACCATTATCCTCTCTATAACCTATACCGATTCTCGCCATGACTCTTCCTAACTTTTTTATCACTCCGATTGACATTATCACTTATATTTATTATCCAACTCCTTCAAGTTAGACACACACTCTCATTTTGAGACCCTTCCTAACATTAAATTACTTATCCCTTCTAAGATTATTGATGGTACTGCTACAAGGAAGTAAGGAATCTTCTTATTTATGTTTCTTTTTCAACTCATGCATACTCCTTCAATAAACCCTACCTCACATTCATAATAGTTTCTATCATGAGCTACACATTAGTTTCTTGGATATTTCTTATGTCATATCTTGGAACCCTCAAAAACTATACTTCTCATGCCTAATTAGTCCATGTCTTGCAATTTTGGTCTAACAATCCTCCAAACCAATGCATAGATCAATCTCAACTTTATTCACTCAACATGATATGAATAATTTCATTCACACAAACACCTTATTTTGAAGAAATTTTCCTTAGACTGAATGGCTCAAACTTGAAAATTTTGACCGTTTTCACCTTAAATGTCTTTATCAATCACTATAACTTGCTCACTCATTCTATTAAATACCAAATCAATCAGCAAGATGATCCAATTATAAGAAAATTTCAATTTCTTTACCTTCCTCTTAACTGTCCTTCACTTGCTCCTATTGATCTTAGCCTAAATCAAGATTTTTTTTTACTTTTAGCATTCATTGGCTCCTTCAAACCTTGTACCCTGATTCACAAGCTCATTTCCATGCATCAATAGTCATCTAATTGGTTATAAACAAGAAAATTTATCAAATTTTTTCAAATTCTCTCAAAATTGTCCTTTGGAGGTCTTAAGAGAACGACCTTGCATGGTTCATGGTTAGAAAAATTGGTGCAAACCCAAAACAAACCATAAACTTCTTCAAGTTCCCTTTATGGCCCATAAGGTGTGGTTCAAATTTTATGTCTCAATTCTCTAGTTAAGACACTTTTTCTTCACTTTCTCCTTTCTAGTTCAACTTGACTCTACTATCCCTACCTTAATGGTTTCCAAGGTTTAAATTTTCAAATAATAAGTCCTAAATGATATGATGGGATTTTTGACTCCCCATTTTCTTGTTTGAATTATTTCTAAAGTTTTAAAATTAAAGGATAACCCTAAACTTCTTTTCTTGGAAATCTTAGTCTTCAAATTAGGTATGTAGACTGTCATAGGATTGTCTAGTAGACTTTCAAGTTTTACGAGCAAAAATATGCCTACTAAAAAACTCAAATTTTTCCAAAATCTTTTATAATGCCTTGTCACCATATCATCTGCCAATTTTCAAGTCAAAATTCTATGTTTAAAGGATTCAAACCTAAATTTTCACTAAACCCTAATAGTAACTCTGCCCCAGCATAAGAGGTTAAAATAACTCACAAAATTATAGATACTTCTTTTCAAATCCTATGATTTGGTATCAATGTCTATCTCACCCTTCTTCAAGGTTTTTAGTTAGTTTTAAGGCCTTATTCCACACAAATTTGAACACCAACATGTTTTCTTACCTTTTATGACTGCAACCCTCAAAGGTTCTCCTACTTCTAAATGTAATATTTCTTCACTCAAGGATCTATATTTTAATTTTAACCAATATCTTCACATTATATTTCATATATTTATCCTAGTAAATACCTTCTTCTTCTAATTTAAAAGATCAATAATTCTTTTGTTTTATGGAAGACAATCATCATACAACCTTTTCTCATGCATATAGAAGAAATTAGATCAAACTAAACTTCCAAATCTTCCTAATAAGTGAGATTCAATGTTTTATAAACTCCTATCAATGATCAAGACCAAGATATTCTTCATTCATAAATAATATTCATATCTCCACAAGTTTTCCTTAAAGAATCCAAACAACCACAGACATGATCATTCCAAAACTCAATCATATAAAGAGATAAACAATCATTTTCAGATGAAAACCCTACATGAAACTCATTGAAATTGATCTCAATTAAATTCTTCATATGCAAATAAGGGGATTAACTTCTAGTTCTTAAACAAAGATATCAAAATCTACCATTCTCAAGGAAAGAACCATATCACAGTGCTAAAACATAGGTCCCTTCATATTAAATTGATTATTTCTTACAAAAATGCATGCTTCTTTCTTCCTTCCATCCTCATTACCCTTGAGGAATCCTCTCTCATCCTTTCTTACCTTCTCTAGGAGGATAAATAACTTCTTTTCCCGAATTCTCCTTCTTAATGCAACTTATTTATGAAAATATAACTAACTCACATGACTCTCAGAAACCCATACATATCAAAGTAGGCTCATTACATCAATTTAGGCATTTTATTGACTCATATTCCACCTAGGACATATGAAAATCCATACACACTTTAAAACATCCTTTTTCACTCCTTGACAACTCATAACCTTCCTTTTACAAGTTTAGAAATTTGAATTGAGAAATGGAGGGAAACCCTATAATTTGAAATTTTGAACAACTTGACCACCTTAGACTCTCTCTCATGACCTCAACACACCCTAAAACACTTTATTTGACCTCCAAAACCATGAAATGAGGATAATTTTCATTTTTCATTTTTGTTTGATGACGTTCCTCCATCACAAACCCATCCTTTTTATTAAGGATAATTGTTTTTAGGCCTGGACCCTACCCAGTTAAAAAAAAGGAAAATACCAAGATATTCAATACAAAACATATAAGTCAAAATAAGACTGGAAAGATATCCGGTTAACATACATCTCAAAAACAACATGAAGTTAGTAGAAGATCAACACAATATCAACAACTTCATAATAGAGAGACAAAAATCACCTCGCAAAACCCAAGGAGAAAGGAAAGACACAATATTATTTCATGAGATTCTGGAAGCTCATCTTTACATTATCAATCCCCCTTTTGATGTCATTGAAACGGGTTCCTTTTGTGGTTTTATCCTTTCCTTTTTTAACTTTAAAATGAGAAATGAAGATGGAAAGTAATTCCATAGTACTCTTTTGCATGTTGAGGATATCACATTATTTGACCCTTAAATTTTCCGTTTCTTTCTCAACCATACCATCAATGTTGTCAATCCTACATGCTTCAATTTTTCCCTTGCGGGTTTTAATATTTTCTAATTGGATATCGGGGTCAACTCTTTCTTTCGAATGTTCAACAGAGAGTGTTTCGGGGCCTTTTTTGCTAATGGAGAGAAGAACCATAATTGATTCTCCCTCTCCCATGATGGGAGGACCTCATCCTTAGTATAATAATTAGGCCTCTTTCTTCGAATGGGTTTGTCTAGAGAGGGATCCCATGGACACTTGTTATAAGAATGGGAAGAGGCACGAGAAATGACATAAGGGAGAAAGGTGGGCAATGGAGCAGGTATGGAGAGAGTGGAGGAGGGAGGGGAGGAGGAGGAAGGGATAACATAGGAAGGGATAGTGGAGGTGGGGGAAACATGGGGAATGACATGATGTGAAAGTACTGAGGAAGGGGGATGAAGAATACAATAGTCAAAGTACTTATACAACATCGATATCATTGCATGGTGTAAGTTTATTACTCTCTTACCCCATTTCAAAAAATTCATTGAATGCTCAAGAGAGTGGAGAATGAAGAATAAAAAATGAATCAAGAATTTTCTATGAAAGTGACTAAGAAACATAAGATGATATTTAGGCATTACCGAAAAATATACCCTCCATCATGATGAATTTCATCACTAGAAGCCCAAAAATTTTGAAAGGTGGAGGAAAAGAATCCCAAATAAAACCTCCTTTCTTGTGTGCTAAAGATTCGTCATCTTCTAAGAATCTTTGTTCTTCCACCCCAATATCAATATTTTTCTTGCAGAACTTTAGACCTTTTCTGTGGAGACCTGTAACCCACCTATGTCATCTTCATTAATATCAAATTATTTTCCTTTGTAGGAAACTTTTCTTTCCTTCTAGTTTTTGAAAACTTATTGGGACGAATGGAGGTCATGGCCTTTGATCCTTTCCATGAAATTTGTGAAACCTTCCCTGCTCATAATTCTCCATAATTCCTTATTATTCTTCCATTAATTGATTTTAACAGGATTAACTCTATAACACTCCCCACCCATCTTGATAAACAAATTCCAAGAATAATGCTCACAATTAAAATCCCCTTTTGTTTATGCAACTAAAAAGTTAAGGGATTTAAAGGCATGAGCTTAATCTACCGCACGTGCCAAACTCGATTCACATGTGAATTATGACTTTTAATTATTGATGATATTTATTAAAATTGCATGAGGGCTCTTGTCTGCTCTCCAAACTTGTAAATTATTGAGATTGAACATAATATTTTCCATAACATCTGCGAGTTTATTCCGCTCCTAATAAGTATTTTTATCTATATAATTATGGAAGGTGCTAATAATATGGGTAGATTCATCTATAATATTTTTTGTTAACCAACTTATATTATTTATACCTTTTAGGAAGCTAGTAATGTTTAATGAGCCCCCTCCACAACTATATTTCTAGCATTGATCTCACTTGCAAGCATAAGACCCCACAAAGTGGAAAGAGCTTCAGCATAATGGTTCAAGTTTATACCCATAGGGCTAACATACATTTTAGTATCTTTACCTTTCTCATTTCTAATGAAACCCCCACAACCTGACTTGCCCAGGTTTCCCTTATAGGATCCATCATTATCTAATTTTATTATACCTGATATGGGAGGGTGCCATTTGATATGCTTCCTTAAGAAAACATATTCTTGATGAATATTGATTGAGAACATATTCATATTCCATTTCTCAAGTATTTTTTTGTCCTCTCTACACTGTTGAGTCTTTTTGGGAGGTCTAAAACAAGAATTTATTTGTCTTATTTCATCCACAATCCCATTATTAAGTCTCATAATAGAAGGCTTATTATCTTCAAATATAGTAGCATTGCGGCTTTTCCACATGTTCCAAATAATACGAGGAAAATAAATTCTCCATAACTTCTTAACCACTAAGTTTTTAGTGGGGAAGTGTCATTGTTCCCAAGTAGCCACTAGAATCCAAGAGGATCCACTTGATACCCATGAACTTAAAGAAGAACTTCCATACTGAAGTGGCAAAAGAGAAATGCAAGAATAGATGATTTTCCATCTCTTCAACATTTTTGCAAAGAATACATCTATTGGGAAAATGTTTCCCCCTCTTAACCCAATTATCTATATTCAGGGCTCTATTATGAATCAAACTCCAGAAGAAAAGGTTAATCTTGGGGGTAAGTTCCTTTATCCCAATTTTATTCCAATCAAATTGGGAGGGTTGAGACTCAAAGAGAATTAAGTATCCAGACCTTACCAAATAATAAATATCAAAGGTGTTCTCCCAAAAAAATTCATCTTGATTCTCCATCTAAGAGAGGTGTTAATTTCTAAGCAGTTCTTTTATCTCCCTTACATATTGAGAGTTAGATGAAGAGATACCATAATTATGAAGCTGTACCCAACAATTATTGTTGATATACTTGCTAAATTTTTCTCCAATCTAAACTTTAAAGTGCAAATAAAGCTAAGATCCATCATCATATTTTCTAAGGGGAAGGTGATTTATCCATTTATATTCAAGAACTAAATGCATTTCTCATTTCCAATATTCCATCAGTTTCCTTTAAGAAGAAGGTTTATGTAATTTAAAATAGCATTCCAAAAAGAAGTTCTTGAAAGGGATGCCATCCTTAGTGATCCATTCAAGATCTTTATTCAATCTAAGATATTTATTTCTTATGACAGAGATCCGTGTGAGTCCTCTTTGATCATTCTCCACCCCATTTTTGTGATCATGGCTTTGTTCATCCATCTAATGTTTTTGATGTCAAGCCCCTCCCCACATTTTTATGGAGACACAAACTTTCCCAAAAAACTAGAGGAATCCTATTTTTTTCCTCTACTCCTAACCATATATATCTCTTATGAATCTTTTCTATTCTTTCAAGAATCGCACTAGGATTTTGAAAAGAGACATAAGGTAAATGGGAAGGTTTTGGAGGGTGATCTTGATGAGTAAACACTTCCGAAATTGAGAAAGAACACCTTTCCAACCAGTAATCTTGCTCTAAAATCATTCTATTAGTGAGTTCCAAAGTTCCATGGGGACCTTACCAGTGAAGAGGCGCATACCAAGGTAAGAGGAAAGAATTTTTTTTTGTAGCATCTAATAAATTTAGCAATCTTGATTTGTCTATAGGAAAGAGTGATAAGAAAAATAACATAGTTTTTTTTCAAAATTAATAAGTTGGCCCAAAACCTCTTCATAGTTTGTTAATAGATATTTGAGTCTCCTAGATTCAACAACTAAAGCCATCATTTTGTATATTGTTTCATCAAAAAAGTGTTGATTGCAGACTTTGAGATCATCCGAGGAAGGTTTGAAGCCTTTCAAGTAACTTGATTGGACAACAACATCAGTCTTTCTAGTGAGGCTTTTAGCCATAAAAATAAAGAAGAGATGTGAGAGGGGGTCTCCCTGCCAGATGCCTCTGATACTACTAAAAAACTAGTAGGTGTCCCATTTATAATAATTGATAACGTAGGAGAATATATGCAATTCCTCAGAATTTTCCTAAAGTGATCATCAAATCCAAACTTCATGAGAACTTTGTCTAAGAATCCATATGAGACTCAGTTAAAGGATTTGTTCATGTCTAATCATGCCTTCCTTATTTATTTTATCCATAGATATAATTTCCTCATGTACCAAAATAATATCGTCATGAATAATTCCACCTTTCACAAATCCCCCTGTTGGTAGGTGATGAGCTTAGGGAGGAGATGTTGAATTCTAGAGGAAATAGTTTTACTGAAGATCTTACAGAGGACATTCAAGAGACTTACGGGTCTTAAATAAAAAACCCATCCTTGATATCCTTCAATAAAATTGATAACACCCAAACCATCCTATTCATTAATTTCTAGGAATGTGCCATAGTTATAATGTAAGTTTTACTGATTCCACCTCTTAAAACTCTCTAAAATAGGGTAAGAACACAATTGACTGTACTGATCAACTTTTTTAATCCTCAGAAATCCATGTTCCTCCTTAAAAATTCATCAAATTTTTTCTCATGCCCTAAGTTCACTTCCAAATTCCATGATATGTTATTGGTGGAACACTTATTTTCATTGAAACCCTAGACTGGGTTCCTACATAAACTGTGACAGCGTAGTTTTGAGTCTATTTACACTTTCTTGGAATCTCAAGCTTCTAAAAGGATTGAAGAACCTTTCATGTCTTACTCACAACTCTTTTAAAGAACCTTGATGTCTTATAACTCTGTATCATCCCTTTTTTATCTCCAAATCTCCATGGCCAGACTCAAATAGTGTATATTCTATTTCACTAAATGATCGCTCTTAGACTTAGCTTTACATTGATCCTAGACTATGATATATTTATGACCACTCTTAATGTGACCTCTCTATAATATTAGCATAGGAATAACACCAAGCCAACATGTATTCATTGTTTTCCTTGAATAAGAAACACAATAAACTTGAAAAATCACTATCTTACCTTCATGGTATGCACTATTACCATCCTGTTTAGAAGTTACTTGCTTCTTATCCAGTTTTTATTATTTTGGTTTCGAAAAACCTTCTCTTAAACTTATTTTCCCAGTTTATAAAATTTAACATATACAATTCTATCCTTACCACTATAAAATCATATCATGCATAGTCTAGCCACCTCCATATCATATTAAACTTTGTTTGAACACCATGATTCAAACTCATAACATTAGTAATTATAACATTAAAAAAGATTAATCAACAAAATAAATACAATAAAAAAAAGGACAAGTCTTAATCATTCTTATTTACTAAAGTCTTGACACAATTTGTAAGAATTTCCATATATTTACTTAAAATATATGTATTACAAACAATTTATTACGATCCATAGACCCTCATGAGCCTCTAGGGCTCCATCATTCTTCTTCTCCACATGTGTTCTTCCTCTTACCAACTTAATCGTCCTTGTTCATTCGAATATCTCATGGTTTTGATAATTAAAGGATGGTGGTTATAATGAGTTAGGTAACCTAATCAAATGAGGGATAGTTACAACTCAATTTAGGAGAGTATGATACATCATATAAGGTCTCTAAAACCTTTTACCACATTTATTTACTCAATACTAGCACCTAGACCACAAGTTACAACCTAAGAAATTGAAGTATTTGAAAGGGTCATTTTGGAGGGAAAACTCCAAATGGTCATATTACAAACATATAAGGCCCAAATGAGTTTGGAAACCCAAAAACACACCAAAATGGACCTATAGAGTTTATTTCAAGCCTAAATTACATGCACACCAAAATTTCATTATGAACAAACAAGATGCTCCTACATCATACTCTCCTAAAGGGAAGATTTGTACCCTGTAAAAATAAAACTTTTCTTCCTTTTCTTCCAATCACATTGTACTTGTAAGCTCCTTCTTTCCTCTGGTGTGGTCTTATAATCTTCATCAAAAACAATTCTTCTGTGTTCTTCATTATTTTTCTTCAACTTATTATTCCTAGATTTGTCCTAAAAATGAGGATTTCATGCTTCTTGCTCTTCATTTGTGCTTCTCTAAGAGTTGTTTCTTCAATAGACTTTACCTCTTCTTCAAGTAAAACTACTAAAACACACTCACAAAAAACATTAGATGAAAAACAAAAGGACTTTGGTGTCTCTTTATATGCTTCCTTAATTGTTTATTATTTCTCCAATTTATTCTTTGTTTCCACAACTAAGTTTCCTTGTTTTTATTCATTTTCAGTCCTTCCATCCATCATCTCAACTTCACCTTCATCACTCCTCTCTTCTTCACCATTCAAAGCACAATCAAGTTCTTGTATCTCATCTTCTAATTGTTCTCTACTTTCATACACAAACTGAAAATATGATTTTTTCCCTTTCTCAATTTATTCCTCACTAATGAAGTCATCTCTCACCATTTATCTTATTTTCTCTTTCTCTTACTTACATGTCATCTTCTTTTTCCTTCTTTCCTCTTCTCTTATCCATGATCTCAATTGCATTTCCATTTTCCTCTCTGTGATTGACCTTATAAGCCACTTAACCACTTTTTCATCACTATTTCAATAATTTGTTTGTGTATCGCTTCCACTTTATCCATCAACGCAAACAGTTGCTCCACACCCTTCCTTAACTCTCTAATTTCTTGTTCCATTGATAAATTCTCTCTCTCTCTCTCTCTCTCTCTCTCTCTCTCTCTCTCTCTCTCCCCTCTTTATCTTTCTTCTCATGGCTTAAGAGATTAATAAATACCTTCACTCTATTCACTTTATCTTCCTCCATATTCTCTTAGCAAGTCTTTTCCACCTTGCCTCAACCTCACCTAAGGTTATTTTTCACACCTAGTCTTTTGAATTTTTTCTTTTATCTCTTTTCTTGGAATTCTTACTACTTTCCTTGTCTCTTTCTTCACTGTTTCTTTCTTACTTATGTATCTCTCAAGGATAAAACCTATAAACTTCATACAAATCTCACAATAAGGAATAATGTTAGCATCAAACACTTCAAATCACATATATGCAAATGCTTATAAACAAAGATATCTTCTTACTCTTTTCCTTTTGACCTCAATAAATCCTTTCTTTTTATCATCAAAGAGAAAACATACTCTGATGCAAAAATGAAGTAGATGAATTTCCCAACTGAACAGAACAAAACATTAATTAGATTTTTCATCTTATAAAATCACCAAAACCCTAAACTATTTTCTTTCCAGAGAAGCCCAAATTGCTCAAAAATACTAAAATGTCTCGAAAACTGTACCAAAGGATATATATACCTTTCACCTACTCTTTCACCTTCTGGACCTTCATAACAGCTAGTAGCCCTGACATACTACAAAATTTGATCCCTAGAACATTCAACAAGGTATAAATTGATGGGTATCATTATTCCCTTCATTTAATCAACTCTTTGTTGATGTCATATTTAAACCAGGAGGTGTGTATGAAGCTATATGCAACAAGAAAATCCTAGTGATCTAGTAATTGACTGTAGGTATTTGTTATTTTATTTTCTAAGCAGTTTTTGCAGTGTCTTTAGGATTCCATGGCCAAAGCCTTATTATCTCTATGTTATAAGAAACTTGCTGAAATAAACACTCATTGAATTGGAAATAAACACACATACAAGAATAAATAGATTGCTGGAAATAAACACATAATGCAAAATAAACACACTTTTCTTGGAAATAAACACACAGTTGAAAATGTTGTTAAAAGCTTGCAAGGAAATGAAAATCTAGTCTATAACACTTGTAGGGAAAAGTATAAAACAGAGTTTAATTTAAAGAATCAAAAAGCATTTACAAAATTAACATATCTACACTATTTGCTTTAGAAATATAAATACCAATAAAACGATGAACCCTGGTTCTTGGAGGAGTGGGCCCTTGCTCCACCTTGAATCAGGATTTGACAAAGTGATATTCTCTCAAAATGAAGTGGCTATTTTATTGCTGAAATATTTTGTCTTACAAAAATGTACTGAATCTTTCTATATCTCTATCTCTATGTGTTTGTATATATATGTTCTCTTCTATCTTAATCTATCTACAATGTCTTTATATATGTATTTCATTTCTTAAAGATGCATTTACAACCATAGTTTCTACTAATTCAGATGGAATTGAATTATGCCCAAAATAGATGTTGAATTTGGAACCTTGCTGGACATATAGCTGTCTGATAAGTTATCCCTAGATCTTTGAGTATGAAGAATAAAAAAATCTTCTGATCTGCTCCTGATTGAAAGGATTCATTGATTTCTCTATCATTGGATGTCGTCAAAATAATAGATTCCCATTGGTTCTAGAACTTTGGAGAAGTTCTGGAACTAAAGGGGAACTATTCTTGATCTAACCGTGAAAGTTCCAGAGCTAAACGCAGGAGTTTGGGAACTAAGTGCTTGGGGTTCCGGAACTAAGTCTGAAAATTCTAGAACTAAGTGATAGAGCTCATAAACTATGTGATAGAGTTCCGGAACTAAGTCTGGAAGTTCCAAAACTAAGCCGTATTGAAGCCAAGGCTCCCAAAAACATGTTGATTGCTTCATACTTCGTTCTCTGACTGATTATGACTTGTTTTATTACAAAAAACTGAATTTCCACACACTTTGTTAGGAATTACAGAGCTTTTAAACTTTAGAACTAAATTCAACAAAATATGGACAATTACATCCTAACTTACATTAGATCAAACAAAAGTCACAAAATACAGTCAAACTTGATAAAAATGAGAGTAAAATAAGATCATTAATTGTGCATTAACGAGACATATTTTGGCCTTATCATCTCCCCCGTACTTACTTGTTTATAAGTCCCCTTACAAAATTTACTCTTCAAATCTTGGTTTGTGTATTCTGCATTCCAATTGACTTGCTTAGGTCAAATGGCTGAAACTGAATATCCCAATGTTTTAGTTCAGAAGTACTATACCCTGATCCTACTTCTACTTTCCTCTGCCATTCCTCAAATTGAGTGGGATCTTGAGGCTCTCTGTTTTTCCATGGAGACATGGGAGTGAGAAGAAGGGGAGGCCTTTTTCTCATTCCCATCCATATGCCCCTAACATTTTTCATTGACCTGAGGGATTAGTGTGCACAAGGCTTTAGCTCTTTCTAAGCTCCATATTAAGTTTGTGGGAGATATCACTTCTCTTCTTCTCAATGAAACTGTGAGAAAACTCCCATCTTTTCAAACATCCATCATAAATCTCTTCAAATTTATCCTCCTCATAAGAGGTGAAGGCATCAATACTTTTTCTGTAAACTAGCCAGATAGTGTGCCTTGAACGACTATCAAAGGCATGGGATCTGAAATGTATAGCAAAGGCAGATGGTTTACCATAGTGAGCCCTCATGTAGAGACCAGATGAACTAGCTTTTAATAGATGCTCAGAATCTCTCTCTTTCCATGTAACCTGATTTTGAAGAACAAAAAACAAATGCATTCAGCTGGCTTTCCCCTACATAGAAATTGATCATAAAGCTTGTGTTCTTTTCCAACATAAGATTGCAGAGATAGAATTCATAGAGAAGATTTTTCTGCTCTGCACTAGCTAAGGAATAGGCTGTCATGAACTCAGATTTATCTTTTATTTCATGTGGAAGGCCACATGCAATTCTTGACAGCTACCAGCGAATAAATTGTTCTTCTAAAAAGATATTGTATGTAGGAGAAGGTCTCCTGCATGTAAGTAATTTTTCACTCATCATGCAAACCATTTGTATTTTTACAAGACATTTAAATTTGTCTTCTTCCTCTTTGTATAATTTTTCTTCCCATTTCTTACTTGCTTTCTTTTCTTCTTCCATCTTATTTCTCAGGTCCTCATTTGATGTTTTAAATTCATTAAGTTCCCTATAGGTATCATCCCACAACTACTTGAGTGGCCAGTAAGTCAGTTTCAGTCTGTGCAGATACTGTTGACATAAGCACTTGGTCTTCTGGAAAATTGACATTCTTCTTCTTTTTCCATCATCTGTTGTTTGACCATTGTCAATTCTTCAGTCCTATTTGTGAGCTGATTTGTTAGTTTCTCAATGAGAATTTCCCTCTGTTCTAATTGAGTTTGAGGAAGTTTAATTCCTCATCCTTCTCTCTGATGATGAGTTCTTCTCTGGACAAAAACAGAGTCTATTTTAAATGTTGTTTTTCCTCCTTTTCTGAAATTTCATTAGGAAATGAGCATTCCTCTTCTACCAAAGGGGATTTCCCTTTCCATTTCCAAGGATGCCAATTCCTCTTCTTCATGTGACTGTGTTGCTGGTTCACCAAACTCTTGAAAATCATGTTCTTCAAATATTTCATCTTCCTTCTCTCCATCTCAGTTTGCTTGGTCTAGGAGGAGTTCATGGCCATGCTTCCCAAAATATCATATCAGCTTCTTTTTCCAACCCATCCTGTTCTTCCATGTCTTCTGGAATTTCCCTAGATCTCTTATGAACTCTTCTTATTTGGGGAGCTTCAAAATGTCTGGAAATGGGTTTCCTCCTAGAGCTTCTTCTGACTTTTACTTCATGCTCTAGTTTAGGTGAACTATCATTGTCAAAGACAGATATTAGTTCTCTTGGTACTGTTGCAGAGGAAGGAGTTTCTTTGACAGACACAATAGATTTTGCAGCTTTAATCCTTCTTTCAGATCTCCTTCTTTTTGGTACATTACCCCCCACCTATTATTTCTTTTCCTCTATAGGGGCATCAATCTCCAAATTACTTGTAGGAGAAAAATGGGTTGGTATTCCCCTCCTAATAATATCAAGGTTTTTCTTAAACTTGTTAAGAAACTTTTTCCCATATTTCTTCTCCATTTTTCTTTGAAAGAAAATGGTACTGGCATACCAAATGGATTAACCCATGATGTTTGATTGTTCCAACTCCCCAGGAATACCTCTGATCCATTGTCTATGATGGAGACAAAAAGGAATCCTGGAAGATTTACTATATATTCTAGTTTTGAATTCCCATACCTAAGATATATTAACATCTTAAGGGATTCTCTTCCCACAGTCCCAAATTGACCATCGCAAGTTAAATACTTAACTATCAAAAATGCTACCCTATCAAAGGGTTTGGGAAAGCTGGCCCTTCTGACCCCCCTTTATGATTTTATTTGGTGTTATAGATATATTGGGGCTCATATTCCCCCTCTTGTATCAAGGTTTCCACTAGATCTTTAAGGGTTCCCTTGATAAGATTTGGGACTTACACAATTGGTATTCTAGACACATTACACATTGTATTGACAGTAAAATGAATTATAATGCTTCTAACTTTAGTTCTAGATTCTTCTAAATTTACAACGAATTCCCTTACCAATTCGTCATCGTACCTCAAGAACTTTTTCAGGAACTCCAGCCACCCTGCTCGTCCAAAAATGGTTGCCACTTCTTCATCTACAAGAAGTTGGGTATCATCCTCTAGGCTCTGACTTATTTTTAATCCCCATAGCAAAGAGGACAATTCAAATTATTCTTTCTTCAAATTCAGAATTAGCTGCAGAACTACTAGATTGAGCTGCAGAACTAGTGTGATTTAGCTATGGAACTACTATGTTTATCTATGGAATTGATGGGTTTAGCTACGGAATTCAAATACAATTCTTCTACTTCCTCTTCGTGAAATTCTTCTGCAACTACTTCTCAACTTCGTTTATTCCGCCCAAATGATAGGTAATTATAAATATGGCCACTTTCTTATTCTATCAACATCAACCTCATGATTACTTACTTTTAATCATAATGCACAATAAATGACTCAACATACCGACCTTTTAAATCAAGTCTAATCACACATGCAAACTTTTAATTTAACCTTTAATAATTTCAAGACATAATTACCATCCTTTGCTGATGTAATCCCTCCATCTTGATGACTCATCATTCCTAAAAGTGAAAAAGGAAAAATGGTTAGAAAAGACAGCTGGAATTCAAACAAATTCTTTTTATTTTGCATTAGCCATTTATTGAGGAGACCAATTTCCATTGTTGGTTTTCAATTGATCTTTGAGAGATTTTTTTTTTTGTTTTTATTTTTACTTTTTGGGGAAGAGAATGCCATTTATTGGTTTTCATTCTTTCCCTTTATATTTTTTTTATTTTTTTTTCTCTTTTTTTTGGGGAAGAGAACACCATTTGTTGGTTTTCATTCTCTTCCCTTTATTTTGGATCCATGCATCTGATTATTTGATCATTTTGGAAGAACTAGGTTCTTCCATATGATCAAATTCTTTGTCTGCTCCAATATGCTTCAAGAATTCATCCCTAGTAGGAGACTTCCTATAAAGTTTTAGCCTATGTCCATTGACCAAAAGTGTCTTTCTGCTGCCATCAATGGGAAGTAGATGAATAGAGCCATTGTCAAATATCTTCTCAATTTGATAGGGTCCCAACCATCTGGTTCTCAACTTGCCCTTGAATTGCTGGTACTTGGAATCAAACAGTAATGCCCAATCTCCTACCTTGAATTACCTTTTCTTGATATGTGTGTCATGCCACTACTTCCTTTGATCTTGGATTATATCTATTTGTTGAAGTGCTTCCATTCTCAACTCATCCAATTCATTAAGTTGAAGAATTATTTCCTTTTGTGCTACATCCAACTCAATACCCACTTTAGTTGTTGTCCTCAATGTTTGTAGTTCAAATTCAATAGGTAACAAGGTATTTTTCCCATAGAATAACTCATATGGTGAAAACCCTGTTGTAGTCTTCCAAGTTGTATTATATGCCCAAACAACCTCAAGTAGTCTCTTTACCCAATCTCTTCTACCTGATTCAACTGTTTTGGTAAGGATGTTTTTCAATTCTCTGTTTGTTACTTCTACTTGTCCATTTGATTGTGAGTGATAGGGAGATGAATTCCTATGATTGATCTGATAGTACATTGTGAAGGCTTGGATCATATTAGACATGAACTGTGGCCCATAATATGAAACTATACTCCTTGGTGCACCAAACTTCATCATAATTTTGTGCCAAAGGAAATCAACAACTGCTTCTTCAGTGGCATTTGTTAAAGCCTGCACCTCTGCCCACTTTGTCACATAATCAGTACACACAAGAATGTTCTCCTTTCCTTGTGAAGGAGGACTAAAGGGACCAAAAAAATCCAGCCCCCACCTTTCAAATGGTTCAATCACTACTTGAGGTTGTAGAGGCATTTCACTAGGTAAAGGTTAGTTGTCCCATCCTTTGACAGGGATCACACTGCTTGATATATCTCTTCACATCTTTATATAGAGATGGCCAATAATAGGCAATTCCAAGTATCTTGTGAGCTATTTATTTTTACTGAAAAGTGTCCTCCACTTGGTTCATCATGACATGCCCTGAGTATGTCAAAGATTTCATCTTCTCTCACACACCTGCTGTAAAACCAAATCAGGACCACATTTAAACAACATTCCATTTAACCATTTAAATTGTGCACTAGGTTTTGATCAACTTCTTCATTTGTTTCTTAGTGAAAGAAGGAGGAAACTTCCCTTGTTGCAAGATAATTTTCCATATCAACAAACCATGGTGTATCAGCTGAAATAACAAATAATTGTTCATCTGGAAATTTGTCCTTAACTGGATCTTACTCCCCTATAGTGGTCAGTCTTGACAAGAAATCAGCTACCACATTAGATTTTCCTGGATTATCTACTATGGTAATATCAAATTCTTGTAAAA
Source organism: Taxus chinensis (assembly GCA_019776745.2). Taxonomy (NCBI): domain Eukaryota; kingdom Viridiplantae; phylum Streptophyta; class Pinopsida; order Cupressales; family Taxaceae; genus Taxus; species Taxus chinensis. Next base: position 543,506,773 of record CM034146.1, read on the forward strand.
GTAATAACCATCTAATTATCCTACCTCCAACCACTGGTTTGTTCATTAAGTATATAATTGTTGAGTGATCTGTATGTACAAATATTTTGTACCCTGTGATATAATGTCTAAATTTATTAATTGCATAGATCACAATAAGAAATTCTTTTTCAGTGGCAGTGTAATTTCTCTCAGTGGGAGTAAGATTTTTACTAAGGTAATAAATAGCATACATTTTCCCTTCTTCATCTTTCTGTCCCAAAACTGCACCTATTGAGTTATTTAAGGCATCTGTTTGGATGTGAAAAGGTTTCTCCCAATTAGGTCCTCTCAATATTGGGGCAGTGATTAATTTTTCTTTAATTTCCTCAAAAGCATGTTGACACTTTTCATCCCAACAGAATTCACAATCCTTGGTAAGTAAACTAAACATGGGGGCAACAATTTTACTAAAATCCTTAATAAAATGCCTATAGTATCCAGCATGCCCTAAAAATGACTTGATATCTATGGGGGTTTGGGGAACAGGACAAGTCTGAAATAATCCTAATTTTGTCTTGGTCAACCTGAATTCCTCTTTTTGAAATGTGGTGTCCTAATACAATCCCCTCATCAACCATCATTAAACATTTCTCATGACTAAGAGACAAATGGTGTTCCTCACATATTTTTAGTACTCTATCTAAATTCTTCAAAGCATCATCAAATGTGTTTCCATGTACAGTAAATTCATCCATGTATACCTCTACACAATCATTCGTTAGGTATGCAAAAATTGCTAATACAACTCTTTGGAAGGTTGCTGGAGCATTACATAGTCCAAATGGCAATACCCTATAGGTAAAGGTACCCCATGGACAAGTAAATGTAGTTTTTATCCTGATCCTCAGCAGCAACTCTGATTTGATTATATCCACTAAAGCCATCTAAGAAGGAAAAATATTGTTTACCTACAAGGTTGTCCAAAACTTGATCTATGAATGGTAAGGGAAAATAATCTCTTAGTGTGGATTTGTTCAGCTCCCTATAATCAACAAAAATTATCCATTTTCCATTCTTTTTAGGCACAATTACAAGAGGAGACACCCACTGACTATCTGAGATAGGGTAGATAAAACCTACTTGTAATAGTTTTTCAATTTCTTGCTTGACTATGTCCCTTAAGGCTGGATTAATCCTCCTCTGAGGTTGCCTAACTGGTTTAATGTTTTTAGTATAGATGTGATGGGTGAAAATACTTGGATGGATTCCTTTCATGTCTTTATAGTCCCAAGAAAAATCTCTAGTATGATCCTTCAAAACATCAAACAATTTAGCTTCTTCATCATTCTTCAGCCAGCTATTAATGTTCAAAATTTTACCCAGTTGAATCTCAACATGTTTGGTTTCTAATGTGTGATGAACTGATTTGTTGAAAGGGTTCCATTAAGGTGTTTAGTGGACATGGATGTGGTAATAACATATGATATGCAACAACATCTCCAAAATTCCCTTGAGAAATAATACTGGACAAAGGACAAGTAGGAAGAGTTGTGATACTTATCTTGTTGTCGGTCAAACTCCTCTTCACTGTTGTTTTCCAAAAATTCCTCACCATTTCCTGATATCTTTGAAACTGAAACTATTAATTCCATAGCTATTTCTACTCCTCCCCAAGAGAAATCTCATTCCTCTAGAGTGAAATTATTTTCATTTGCATGGGATCGCTGTTGTTGTGGTTCCAGAGATAAGTCTGAACGTTTTGAAACTAAATGTGATAGTTCCAGAACTAAATCCGTAGGTTTCGGAACTAAGTCTGTAGGTTCTAGAACTAAGAACTAACCTAGATTGTTCCAAGGATAGTTGGTGTTCATTCAATGGTTGATTAATCATATCTTCCATCTCCCGTATGTGATCCTTTAATGTTATCATAGGCAAAAGAAGACATATTTTGTTTATTAGTGTCAGGATCATCAACCCACAACTTCTCTTGATTATCAATAAAAGGTCGTGCAGAGGGGTATAAATAAATTTTCTTATAATTCTTACCATTTGAGATAGTCATATCACCTGATCTGAAATCAATTAAGGCAAGCAACTGTAGCTAACCATGGTCTACCCAAAATAATGGATAACCAAGTGTTTTACCTTTTGGCTGCAATATAAGGAAGTCCACTGGATATTCCCATGACTCCACCATAACTAGCCACATTTTCAATAAATCCTTTTGGTTTTGCTACAGACTGGTCTACCATCTCACAATATGGTGTTAGTAGGTTGGATACCTGTTAATGGTAATGTTTTCAAAGTGTCCACTATCATCACATTTATAGTTTCTCCCAAATCAACAAAAACATTATGTATATCTTTATTCCCTATAGAGATAGAAATAACAGGGCTACCAAGATCTCCATATTTGGGAAGTAAGAGTTTTCCTGCTAATAAATCAACAAGTTTCCCATCTACTTTAATAGTCCTGGGGTATTGCTTCTTCCTTCTAGGTATTCTTAAACATAACATCTTGATTAACTTGTTCAACTCTTGAATGTCCTTGATTGCTTGTAACAATGGTATTTCAATATTTAATTTCCTCAACTCCTGCACCAACTCCGGATTCCTTGGTCCCTATAACTTCTTGAAATCTCTTTAGGAATGGAGTTTTAGCAGAGTTGCTACCTGACTCCTTATCTTTTTCTTTTTCATCTTTCTTGGGAACAACCATACTAGGGGTTTTAGTTTCTTCTGTCATTTCAGTAATTATAACAGGTGGACTGCTAATTAATTTTCCAGATCTAGTTTGAATATCTTTACAATCCATGGCATTTAGATCCACTAGTTTTTCTTGTTCTGCCCCATAGACAAGAGTTGTTTGTTTGTTTCTGGGATTAGCAACTGGTTGTGCTGGCATTTGTGTTTGAACCACATTTTTGTTTTGTGAATTTTGTGTTGGGGTAACCCATTATGGCTTTTTGATTCTGATTGGGATATGTCCTCCCTTGAGCATAATTATTAGGGCTCCACCTAGGTTGTGACCAAGCATTAGGGTTACCTTGACCAAACCATGGTTGTTGGTGTCCTTGGGCATACCAAGATTGTCCTAACCAATCCTGAGGATTCCATGTTGGTTGAGGGACCCAATGTGGTTGTCCCCAACTTTTTGGTACTATCTCAGCTACCTATGGCATCATCCAGGGGTTAGGAACTGACCTGGGCATGAACTGCCCCTAGCTAGGTTGTCTCTGGACAAAGTTTATTTCTTTTGATGTGGATGGAGTGCTAGTTTGTTTAAGCTGATTTTTAATAAATGGAAGAAGAGAACATGCATTACTCTCATGGTCCCTAGATTCACAGATAAGACACATTTTTGTTTTATCTAGGGGACAATCTCTTATTGCATGCTTCTTCCTACATCTAGGAAAATACATAGCTAATGGTTCAGTTTTAGCATTTTCTTTAGCTTGCAATCCATCCATGGTGGAGGTTAATTGAACTAAAATGTTTGTTTTAAAGTTTTCCAGTTCATCCATCAGTTTGTTCATATATGGGTTCAGAACTTTTAACTATTTTTCCTTTTCTAGGTCCACCCCTTGTTCTTGAATAACTTCTACAAATGTCTTTAATATCATTCATTCTTAATTGATCAATGTTTCCACCTCCCATATAATCAAGGGCTTCCCTAGATTCATCATCCAGACCTTTAAGAAAAATGGTTTTTCTTAACTTCTCTTGTAGTACAAATCCACATCTTTTACTTACAAAGAGGAATCTGTCTAAATAATCTTCCATATTCTCATCCTCTCCTACTTGATTTTGAAAAATTCTTCCTTCCTGTTCCTCCCTCTACAGTAGTCTTGATACTTGTCTGGGAAGGAAACTTCCATTTGTACCCAAGTGGTAATAGAATTATATGTTAATCCCATAAACCACCTCATTCTTACATCCTTTAGGGTAGATGGAAACAACTTGATCTTCTGATTATCTATATTTGTAATCATAAGTATGACACAATACTTTAAATTCAAACAGAAATTGGTTAGGATCTTCAGATGACATTGCTCTAAATGTGGGTAAATGTGCACGTGAAATATTCTTCATGGGTGTATCATCATCGTCCAACTGAATTGGATAGGTAAAGGTCCTATCAACTTCTCTTTCATCTTCTCATTCCATTTCTACAGTACCTTCTAGAATTTTCTCCCAATCAATATGGTATGTGATCTATTTTGGGGAAGGTGAAAAGTCAGGAGTAGGAGGTTGACTACTCAATTGTGAATCAAAACTTTCTCTAAACATGTCTTGGGATATAATCCTCTTTCTAAAGGTTCCACTTCCTTCTAGTGACTGATCCAAGAATTCCAAAGGTGGTAATTATGCTTCTTGTCTAACAGGGGACAATGGTGCTTCTAATTCTTGGTCAACTTCCTTATTTGATCACGAAGATGCTGATGATTCTTGTTTAGATATTTTTGGGAGGAATCTACCCTTGGATTCTCATGGTCTACTCATAAATTTTATGATGACATGGGGAATATTCTTCAATTAGTAGATGTATGATTGTTGCTCTTGTTGACACCTAATTAGAAAATTATAACTATTGGGTCCCCCGCAATGGCACCAAAAATGATGGGTGTCGTTACTCCCTTCATTTAATCAAATATTTGTTGATGTCATATTCAAACCAGGGGGTGTCTGAAGCTATATGCAACAAGAAAATATTAGTGATCTAGTAATTGACTGTAGGTATTTGTTATTTTATATTCTGGGGGTTTTGCAGTGTCTTTAGGATTCCATGGCCAAAGCCTTATTATCTCTATGTTGTAAGAAAATTGCTGAAATAAACACTCGTTGCTAGAAACAAACACACAAATAAGAATATATAGATTGCTGGAAATAAACACATAATGCATAAGTAAAAACACTTTTCTTATAAATAAACACATGGTTGAAAATTCTGTGAAATGCTTACAAGGAAATGAAAATCTAGTCTATAACACCTGCAGGGACAAGTATAAAACAAAGTTTAATTTAAAGAAACAAAAATCACTTACATAATTAACATATCTACACTATTTTCTTTAGAAATATAAATACCAATAAAATGAGTATCTTGGTTTTTGGAGGAGTTGGCCCTTGCTCCACCTTGAATCAAGATTTGACAAAGTGATATTCTCTCAAAATGAAGTGGCTATTTTATTGCTGAAATATTATGTCTTACAAAAATGTACTGAATATTTCTATATCTCTATCTCTATCTCTATATATCTGTATGTATATGTTCTCTTCTCTCTAAATCTATCTACAGGAATTTATATGTTTATTTCATTCAAAGATGCATTTACAACCATAACTGTTCTACCGATTCAGATGGAACCGAATTATGCCCAAAATAGATGTTGAATTTGGAACCTTACTGGACGTATAGTTTTCTGATAAGTTATCCCTGGATCTTTGAGTATGAAGAATTAGAAATCTTTTGATCTTCTCTTGATTGAAAGGCTTCATTGATTGCTCTATCATTGGATGTCATCAAAATAATAGATTCCCATTAGTTCTAGAACTTTGGAGAAGTTCCAGAACTAAAGGGGACCATTATTGATCTAGCTGTGAAAGTTCTGGAGCTAAATGTAAGAGTTCCAGAACTAAGTGCCGGAGTTCCAGAATTAAGTCTGAAAGTTCCAAACCTAAGCGATAGAGCTCATAAACTATGTGTTAGAGTTTTGGAACTAAGTCTGGAAGTTTTGGAACTAAGCCGTATTGAAGCCAAGGCTCCCAAAAACATGTTGATCACTTCATACTTCATTCTCTAATTGATTATGACTTGTTTTATTACAAAAAACTAAATTTCCACACACTTTGTTAGGAATTACAAAATTTTTAAACTTTAGAAGTAAATTCAACAAAAGATGGACAATTACATCCTTACTTACATTAGATCAAACAAAATTCACAAAATGCAATCATACTTGATAAAAAGGAAAGTAAAATAAGATCATTAATTGTGCATTAACGAGACATATTTTAGCCTTATCATAAAATTTCACTGTCAATATTTTATAATACTATTTATGTAATTTAAGATTACTCCAAAGTTTCAAGACCTATCTCTAATCCCAACCATTTTTATTCTCTCTCCATCATTCAGAATTATCCTTATCCTAGTAGCCCTTCTAACACACAAAACTTCTTATCTGGAACTAATCATCAAGTTTCAATAAGAATTGTTCATATTTATAGATACCCATTAAGGATTTCATACTTCATGCTTAATTTCATTCACCAGATCCCAATACAAATCTCACAACACCTATTTCATCCTTTCTTCACTAGGTTATTAGTTCTCCATAAGGCTTCAATGAATTTATTAGGGTTTTATGGTTTGCCCTCTATTTTACATCTCCTATACACATTGGATCACCTATAACAACCTTTTACAAGTAAAATGTAAGGTTCCATCATCCTAGAATCATCATTCATACTAGGTTCTCAAGTTTTTCATCTAGATCTCCTTACTTGCTCTTAACACCACTCTCATATCTATACCTCATATTAATTCTCACCTTGACTCTTCCTAAATTTCTTATCTCTCCTCTTGACACTATCATTTGTATTTCTTAGCAAACTCCTTCAAGTTACACACACTCTCATTTTGAGACCCTTCCTAACATTCAATTACTTATCCATTTTAAAGTTATTGATAATACTGCTACAGGACTTGATAAGTAATCTTCTTGTTTATGTTTATTTTTTAACTCATGCATACTCCTTGAATACACCCTACCTCATCTTCCTAATATTGTCCATCATGAGTTACAAATTTTTTCTTAGATCTTTCTTATATTGTCTCTTGGAACCCTTCAAAATTATACTTGTCTTGCCTAATTAGTATGTGTCTTATAATTTTAGTCTAATAATCCTACAAACCCATCTTTGAAATCCTTAAATAACATTGATAACACCGAAACCAACATATTCATCAATTTCTATGAATGTGTCATGATTAGAATGTAAATGTTAACAATTCCACCTCTTGAAACCATCTAAAATAGGGTAAGAACATGGTTGACTGTACTAATCAATGTTTTTCCCTTCAAAACTCCATGTCCCTCCTTGAAACTTCACTGTTATGTTTCTCATGCCCTAAATTCACTTTCTCCCAAATTTCATGAGTTTTTACTAATGGAAAAGAAAGTTACACCTATTTTCACCCAATCCCTAGAGTGGGTTCCTATACAAACCATGACAGGGCATTTTTGAGTCTATTTAGACTTTATTAGAATCTCAAGATTCTAAAAGGACTGAAACACGTATTCCTAAAAACCTTTTAAAAGACCCTTGATATCTGATAACTTTGTATCCTCCCTTTTTTATCTCTAAATCCCCATGGCTAGAATAAAAGATTTTATATTTTGTTTCACTAAATGATTAATCTTGGTCTTATATTTACACTGATCATAGAATGTGATAGTTTTATAACCATTCTTAATGTGCCATCTCTACAATATTATCATAAGAATAACAAAAAGCCAACATGCATTCATTATTTCCTATGATCAAGACATAGAAGAAACTTTAAAAATTATTATATTACCTTCATGCTATGCACTATTACCATCTTCTTTGGAAGTGTCTGTCTCCTTCTATGAGTCTTCCTTGTCTCAATGTCAAGAAAACCTTCTCTTAAACTTGTTTTTTTAGTTTATAAAATTTCACATATACAGTTCTCTCCTTATCACTATCAAATCATACCATGCACAGTCTAGTCACCTTCAAATCTCGCTAACCTTGTTTTGAACACCATTCTTCAGACTCATAACATTAGTAATTCTAACACTACAAAGGATTTTTCAACAAAAGGAATACAACCACAACAAGGCCAAGTCTCAAATAATTATTATTTACAAAAATCTTGGCACAATTTATAAGAATTTCATATATTTACTTGAAATATATAAAATAAGAACTCTTCATGATGATCCATAGAACCTCATGAGCCTCTAGGGCTCCCTCATGCTTCTTCACCACCTGTGTTCTTCCTCTTACCAACCTATCTCCTCACTCATTCAAATATGTCATGGTTTTGATAAATAAAGGAGAGTGGTTATGAGTTAGGTAACCTAAACAAATGAGGGATAGTTAGAATTCAAGTTATAAGAGTATGAGAAATCATAGAAGGTCTCTAACACCTTTTACCACATTTATTCACACAATAATAACACCCAGACAACAAGTTACAACCTAAGAAATTTAAATATTTGAAAGGCCCATTTTGGAGGGAAAACTCCAAATGGCCATATTACAAACAGAGAAGGCCCAAATAAGTTGGGAAAGCCATAAACAAACCAAAATGGATCTTTAGAGTATATTACAAGCCAAAATTAGATGCACACTAAAACTGCATTATGAATAATCATGATGCTCATACACCACTTATGTTATCCTCTCTCACCATCTAAGTTTTTACATTATTACAAGACATGATTTAGAGAAAGTTTACACCAAAAATAACCATTTCACATGTGTAGTAAATAAGTTAAATATTAACATTTTTGTGCTACAAAAAAAATGAAATTTATCCAAAAGGAATACACTTTATTTGTTTTATTTTTTGAAACTACAGAGAAGGGAAAAATATAAATGTGAAACCATGCCTTGAAAGAAACTAAAGTGGTAGGAGAGAATCCAATCCAGTTGAACACACACAAGCTAAAAGTCCACCTCAAGGGTATTAGTTATCCAGTTCGTGTACATTGTGTGAGTTTTAAGGAGCTTTTATCATTCCATTTGGATCACTTATTGCAACAATTACATTCCATACAATTATACTCCTTTGGGGTAATTGTCAAACAATTCACACGATTCTACATTTTTCAAACATGTCTATCAAGGAATTCATATATAAAGCATTTAAAACATGTGTCCTTCATTATTTTGTTTTAATTTTTTGGAATTTACATACCTTTCTCTAAGCTCCTTGTTTATCACAAGTTAGGGAAATACTTTGGTTATGTTATGTTATCCAATATCTATGATAAGGTGTGCAGACGAAAGGAGGTTAAAAAGGGGTTAAAAGAATCATGAAGGAAAAAGGAATTACAAAGGTAGTTAGGTGTAGATGAATCAAGTTCATAATAATATACATGATTTTGTGTTGGGGATAAATCACACCACATAGACAAGAGATTATACAAAGTTGGAGACATTGTCTTGGGAGATGTAGGTATAATAAATTTTGAGTTTCTAGAACAAAAAAAAAAGATATTCTAACCATTTATGGATCTAGACCAACTCACTACCAACATGGCATGTATAGAGAAAACAACCAAAAATTATAACTCATACAATGCACATCATAACTAATTCATATGCATCTAAATTGACCATTGATTCATGCAAAAAGGATTTGTCAAGAATGCAAGTCTCTAGGGTGTTTCAACATACCCATTTTATGCATTTCCTACAAGCAATATGTTCCATGTTATCGAGTCTCCTTACGATTTCCAAAAACAATTTTCCTACCTTATCTAGTCTCTCACATTTTACAAAATCTCCATTAGACATCTAAAACTACAACATTTGGAAAAAAAAATGAACTATTATGTATGATGGATGTATGTACCCTATTCTACATACTAACATATTGAAAGACATCTTAGCTCTTCCCCAAGTAATTTTTTCCTCTATTACATACTTGTGTTTTCAAGAAATTATATATGTGCCAACATTGATAATTTAGAGCATGTCGTTTAGACAACAATTCAAACTCCAAGTGTAGATTTCCCCATTTTGCATACCTATTTATCATGTTTGTCAGAAGAACTGGTTTAAGAATTTCTATGGCCTTTTAAACAAAACCCATTTTTTTACAAACCAACCAAATTGATGTGACAACCATGGGTTTAAATGGAACATTTATGATAAATTTTGGAGTTTTCTCATTATAGTCGATGCAGCCTACTAAAACAAAAAGGAGACTTCCACATTTTACATACGCATCTACCAAGGCACCTACAACTATTATAGCTACCAAAGCACTTCTATCCATAATGATTTATTTAATGTCCATAATTTGTTCCAAAGCTCCTATTTTCACATGCACTAGGCGGTAGTTTTCAAAATATGTGGAATATAATAGTAAACCTATCAATGCATTTTATATGGAGGGTCTTCTTGACATTCCTCAATGGCCACTATCCAACTCCTCTAAACTACAAATTCTCTCCTCCATCAAAAAAATTCTTCAACCCTAAGTTTCCCAACCCCAAATGGGCTCCAAATTTTATTTATTTAATTTTTTAAAGTTATAGATGCAACTATATAAGTTTTCTAATGATAAATATATACTTATATACTCATACGCTTATTAATTTTATAATTTTTTATATTTTAACTTCTTATTCATTTTTTGATTTATATAAACTCTATTTTACTCTTTTATTATCATCATTTTTTATAGTTGTAATGATATTGAAACTATGATATAAGGTGAGAGCTAGGTTTGAAGTTACGATAAGGTGCAATTGCGAGTTTCTAGTGTGATCTTGTAATGGGGTTATCAAAGTAGTAGTGGGAAGGTCACTACACTATATAATGGGTGGATTAAAATATCTTGAAAATTTCAATCAAATCACCCATTTCCAAATATATGAAAATAAATTTACACATGGTAACAATATTTTCGATTTGGAGACAAATGATTTTGTATGCACTTGAAATACTATATTCATACTTATGAGAGGACATATTCATGCTTATAAGAGATCATATTTTTCTCAAGCATATAAGTCATACTTCTGAGAGATTATCACATTATTTATCTAGATTTAGAAATTTTACCTATACCTAAATAATCCTTACCTAGTTCTATAATGTGCTAGTTTAATGAATTTTCCCTAGTCAAGATCAAATTTGTTCACTTCTCTAGCTAGGAATAAAGTTTTTTCCCATTTGCAGTTTATTAGTCCCCTATTTCCCATAGTATTTATTCAATTAGATTTACCTACTCGAGATAAAAAATTCCATTACAATTGGGATATTTATAAATTCATGGAAATAAATGAGTTTCTCTTTTCATCAAACAGGATCTTCACTCTCTAGCTCTTATATTTATTTCATTTAGGGAATATACACTCCAAACATGTACCTCTATGGTAAAAAAATGTTCAATGTGGCCTTGCTTCCATATTGGGGCATCTGTAGTTTAATGATAAACATTAGTTTTTTATTCTTTTCCATTTAGGGCATTTTGGCAAAATATTTTTTTGAAAGGATAAATTAGTGGATTTTTACTAACACTCAGAGACTAGGTCCCTCCTCTTGGTAATGGGGAAGCTCCCATTTATTGAATGCAAAAAAAATATCAGGTGGATTTGAATCCTGGTATCACACAGGAATACTCCACTAGACCTGTGGAAAATCACTTTCACCTAGTGCAAGGGAGGATTTTTCTTAGAGAGAAAAGGTAAGGGGAGTAATAATTTGGGGAAGGAGGGTTAAGTTTGTAGATAGGAACTTACAAATTTCCACAATATAAACCATAATAGTTATATAATTAATTAGAAGAACTCAACTTCAAGAACAAGACAAGAAAAATAAATCACAAAAAATATTTCTATTGATTCATTGATCAAAGGAACTAACTCCTTCCTTGGTGTTACAAGATTTTCATGTCTACAAATCTGATCATGCAAATAAAAATAGACAGAGGAACAAAAATAAGGTAATATTTTATTTGTATCTTAGTAATACAATATCTATCTAGTTAGAGACTCAAAATTAAAAACACTTAAAATGAGGGAGTCTTCCAAATTTATAGCTTTAAAAATAGACCTTTCATCTACCCCCATATGAATTTTCAAATACCTTCTTCACTTGTGACCTTTCCTATTCCTAGGAAAGAAAGATGATTCCTTTTTTTATTAATTAAAGATAACTCATTACAATGTTGAACCATAGGTCATATTTAAGTGAAAAAGACAAAAAGTGAAAATTTCCCTCCGAACAAAGAATTAGAACATGAAAGAGAAAGGTAGGATGAGAGAAGAAGACCAGGTGAATCATGTTGATGGAGATGATGCATTAGATGATGAATATTTTTCTGTCGATGAAATTTTTGGTTATACACCTGGGAAAAATGCTTCATTTTTGAACTCCTTGTTGAAGTTTTCTATTGTATGTGTTAATTTATCTACTTAAGGGTTATACATGAAGTTATAATCCTTGATCCAAATTTTAGAAGTAGTGTCAATGTTTTTACATTGTTGTAACCAAGTTTTATGATCCTTAGCAATATTGTAAATTGTACACCTGATTTTTGCAAGAGATTCCAAAGTGTCCTCATTAAATGAGAAGGGATCTCCTTCTTCTTTCTTGACCAATTCCTCAAATGGATTAAAAAGGTATTCCACTGATGAATTCTCACTTATTGGAGGTTCTCCAAGTTTCTACACTCCATCACTTATATTTTCAAGAATTTATGAAGTGATATCTTAACAAGAATCAAGCTCCTCAAGGGAATTTTTCATTATTTCATATCAAGTAACCAATATTGGAGACCAAATTGGGGGATATTTTTCAGTTATAGAGTTGAACACATTTTTTCCCACTAACATGAAAGATTCAAGGTTGCCCATTTTTGTTACCAATGGAAACAATCAATATTAATGATCCTTTTGCTTTTCAATTTCATATCTAGTCATCTTTAACTTCATAGCGGTAGTAAGAAAAAACTAATTTCAGTTAAAATATTTTTACCTTTCTTGAGAATCTTTTCAACTCATCAATCACTAGATCTTCCTTGCATGGAATGACCTTGATCCCTTTTTTATTACTACATCTTCGAATTTACTGATAGGAGTAACAGCTTCAGTGGGGAGAGATGGAATTGAACTTAGATCCATTAATGACTGAACATGTGAAGTGAGGATTCTCACATGTTCTTCCAACTACTCAATTTTTCTGTGTATACTCTCCATTCCTTAAAAGAAAATGGGATGGAAACTCTTTGAAAAAATGTACATCCCATTCATGTGTTGTTGGTCCCAAAGAAATTATTTACCTTCCATAGTATTCTTGATTCATATCATCAATGGGTTTTACCACTTTAGGCCAGACAACTTCTACATATTAATTACTAGAAACACTGCTAAAAAAGTGAGAAGTTACTTGTGATTTATTGTACTGTTTGGCCTTTAGATCTTTGATATGGATTCAAAGTCCAATGCCAATTCTTGTTTCACTATTTTTGGTTCACTTATAATAAATTATTGGATCCATGGGAAGATCTCTGTTGTTATAGGTTCAACACTAGGTATGATTGCACTTTCAAGTTCATGATGAGGAACTACATCCTGCACTTGATGATTTGACTCGGAAACAGAAGAAGATATATTTTGAGATTGGTGCATAATAAAAGGGTTACAAAGGATCAATTTCTCCTTTCTCAAGATCCTTGATGAGATCATTGGTTACTTTGACCTTCTTGAGAAGTCTTCAATATTGAGATAATTTCGTGTCTATCGTTTTCCTCTTTGTAATCTCCCCTGAATGAGTGGAACTCATAGTTTTCTCAGATACCTTCAAGGATGAGAGATGATATACTTTCCTCATGAGGTTTTAGAGACCCCCAAAATATATGAATGCAACCTTTTTTTTTTGAACCAGCCGTTAGACCTATGGATCACTACTACAGTTCTCTCCCTTATATAACCTGATTCTCGAATGTTCCATAAGACATGTGGGAGAGGTGAAGACTTTACCAATTGATATTTTGGATTGAAAAAATCAGATCCATAATCTTTCACACCTTAAACAAACCTAACAAAACCAAAGCTCCTTATTTTTTCAATAGTCATTCTCATATGATCTCTTTTCCTTACCTCAATATCATCCATGTAACTAGTCCAATAAACTTCAATCTAGGGAATATGGTGCAATTCAGGAAGATTGAATGTTTTGGGATTTTTTTGGATGTTAAAATCAACCTAAAGGTTATGAGTAGAGGATAAGGAGATCAAAAGAAGCTTTGAGGTTTGAGGCATCTAAAAAAATCTTGCATGAAAATATTCCAAGATAAATGGGGAAGGACATGCCTTTTTTTCTTGTGGGTCTTGCGGCTATTATGGACGTGAGCAAGATTCCTACACAACTCAAACATTACTATATTATTACTAATACACTTGGGGAGTTAACAAGGAACATGATCAAAGCCCAAAATCATGATGTAGGAGAAATTTACAAACTGAGTGAAGAAACATCCATACCTCTTGATCAGTGTTGCATCTTGAGAGGATAACATTAGATATTGGTTGCCTTCTAAAATTTGGATCATGAACATTGTGAATGAATCATTAACCATGGATAAATGGTGATTAATTTCCTTGAGAGTGAGCTGATGATACCTTTCAAACTTTGGTGCTTTCTAAGAAACATTGGGGGTGACAATTAGGCCTTTGAATTTCCTTGTTCTTACAAGAGCATACATTAAATATGAGGTTATTTTGAATTTTCTTGTAGTAAGTAATTGAAGCAACTTACGGTGAATGTTATCACTTATGATTTGTCCCCAATCAACCTCTTGGTGTCCCTTGGTGGAAATGAGGATGAATTGGGTCATTCATTCTTTAAAATCCTTTGTCATCTCTTCATCCATCACCCTTCTTAACAAGATGATAGCATCTGAGTAGACATTTTAAAATTACTTCTTGAACTTTTTTTGTCATACGAGATGGTTTCCTACATTTTATTAGCCATGACTTGAGTGCGAGGCCCTAGAGTTATGATTAAATATTTTCCCATTCAAGAGATGTAAACTCATTGGATATTATGATAATATTTTTTTGGTTGGAATCTACATACACTACAAGATGCCCTTAGGTGTAATCATAATAAGAATGGATTTTTCATCCAACCTCACTATTCTATGGTTAGGTTCATAATATTGAGCACATGATAATACCAATTATGTACATTTCACTGATATAGGATGCCCTCCTGTTACGAATAATCTTCTTGTGAATATTTTCTCTTCGATAGACTCTCTTCATCATCTGAGCATCCTATTTTTAGGTCTTCTAGATCCATGTGAGCGATATAATTATTACCCACACCTATGTACTTAGTAAATAAGGTTGGAATAGGTTCCATACCAAAGAATTTTAATTTCATGTTTCCAAAAAACAACAAAATTAATGGAAATGGAGCCGACATCAACTTTCTGCACCAGAATATGAAACTTTCTATTTTTAGTAAGTGGGGTCAAGAGCTGCTATTTTGGGAATTTTTGAAAACATTTCACAATACTTGCTCTCTAAAGCTCCTAGTCCACCTAAGATACTTCTACTGATGGTCATTTTCTATTTTTAGAAAGTTTCTATTTTAGGACATCTATTTTTTCAAACCTGTTATTTATAAAAAGTTGCCTGATTGTCCCTGTTTAGTGTTTCTCACTATTTCAGAATGTTCTAAATGTTGAAAGTTTGATGTTTTAGGAAACTTAATATTTTTATCATGTTAGTGTTTAAATCATATTATATTTTAGTAAATGAACTTACTGATACTGAAATACAACAAAACCACCATCATTTTGTTCTTCTTTGCATCAAGATCTTGTTTTTCATCCACTGAAACTCTTGGAAATAAATAAGGAAACTCATATGGTTTGGATTTTCAAATTTATATATCAAAATTCTAGGGAATTATAGGGAATTCAACCATAATCATCCCAAAGGAGTTTTGGAGAAGGGAAATATGACAAATTTTCATTAGAATCCAATTTCTAATTAGTGAGATATGAATAAATATTGGTTTTCAAGGATATTGTTGTTTTGAAAAAATATTTCCAGTACTTCTAGTAAAAATTGACAATTTTCAAGGTTTTACAACAGAAACAATGGTGGGGAGGTCAACCTATGGTGAAAAAATGCTTTAAAAATATGTTATAAATCAATTTAATACTTTCCTACAAACCCAGGTCAGATGAGAGTTAATGTGAGGTTAGAAAATCAGGTTTAGTTGTGAAGTGGGAAAAATAGGGACATAAGGGATAGTAGGGGAAAAAAGGTGTGCCTTGTATCAATATTGGGAAAGTGACAACAAGGGAACAAGTGAGGATGAGATGGAGGGGTTGAAAAATAACTTCTAGAGCCTATATAATGTCACATGGGAGTACAAGGGATAAGTTTGTTCATGATTCACACTTTCTTCTCCCCTCTATCCACTTGGGGACATTAGGGACATAAGGGACACAAAATTGTTCCTTGGAGCAAGGTGGAGACATGTGTCATGGTGGAAAATTGGCTAAGTATGGATTTGCTACTTCTCTCTCACTCAAACACACCTTGAATCAACTTAGACTCAGCTAGGGTTAGCTTAACTACATTTTGAGGGATTGAAAGTTAAAAAATTTCATGGGGTACGTTTTCTTATTCCCCTTATCCCATTAGATAAAGGGGATGATGAAGACATAAGGGACACCATGGACAACACAGACAACACAGAAAACAAGTGCTACAAAGTACACATATGGGAGGAGTACGAGGACTTATGTTTTTTTTACCTCATGTCCCCCATGTCCCAAAGGGTACAATGGGGAAAAGAGGAGCTCAAACATGTGCCTCACAATTTATGGAAATCGATATTTTACACTAGCTGTCCAAAAAATAGCCTAAAAACTTACTTCTTTCACCCTAGAGGCTTAAGCTAATGTTTTGGGGTAATATTGTATATTAATTTGAATCCAAAACACATTATAAGACTAATGGAGGTGGTTTTAGAACTTAAATCTACATGTAACTCAAAAACTTGACCCCTTATTTTTTAGAACTACGAGGCACTCCTACACTATTTTGAATGTTTCAAGAAATCTTTATACCTTAAATCAAAAATATAATCCCACCATGTAGAGAAGTATTTTATATTTACGGTGCCTACTAGATTGAATCATAACTCCTTATGGAGCTCCTAGAATCATTTGGAGAAGTTCATGTTTACTTTTGAAGTGCTCATTCCTTGCACCTAGAAACCTATTGTTGAAGAAACTGACCATGAATGGTAAAAAATTTCCTAAATATTCCTAAACTATGTCCAACACCTTCAAGGCTCTTGAATACCACCTCTGGATACTTAATAATTTTTTAAAACTCTCACAAGGCTTGCACACATGCTCTGAAATGGACAAAATCATCCTTTTTAGGTTTCTAAGAAAACTAGTATTTTTCTAAACCTCCTTGAATGGACTGATGAACCTCATTAGAACTTTTTTAATATAGAGACATGTTTACCAAATTCATTTGAGAAAATTTCAAGTTCAAGATGACGATGAAATGGGAGGTAGGTTGGCCAAGGGAGAGATAAATAAGGATTAGAAGGAAAAAAAATTCATTATGCATTAGTTATCATTATTTGAATTTTGCATTTTTGGGCTTGTCAATTTACATGACAATATTTGACTCTTACTTGGGTACATTGGACTGCAAGGGTCAATAGAGAACCATAGATTTCTCATTGGTGAAAATCAATGCTTTTTTAGATTGGGCAATAGATTTTTGTATCACAAGTAATAGACACAAATGAACAAAACACACACATGACTGGAAGGAAACACACCAAAATTGGAGAGGAAAGGCACACACAACTAAGATGAAGTTATGGTTAAAAGGATTTGGATGACCAATCTAATTTCCTATATTCCATTAAGGTAAGCAATCTAATTTCCTATATATTTTTAGGTGTTTCCCAAAGTAGGACAAGATCTTTGACTTGGAATCTTTTATCTTGTGTATTTTTATTGAAGATCCATTTCATCTTGGATTGATTTATTTTCAGTGTGTTAATTACTACCAGCCTATCTTCGTTTAACTTTTGCAAGTATCAGATCTATTTACCAAGAGCATTTGAACACTCTATGTTTTCTACTGCCTTCACAACTTGCAAGGCAGGTGACTTCTGAGAAATGGGAAATTGAACCTCAATTAATTATATTAATTGGAAAGGAGATATCCCAATGGCCTTTTTGGGAGTGATCCGGTCAACCCATAGGGCATCATATAGCTTCTTATGTCAATCCCTTTGATTGACATCCACTAACTTGTGAACAATAGTGAAAATATTTTTATTTCTATAATCCACTTTTTCATTGCCTTGTGGGTAATAATTTATAGAGTGAGATAAAGAAATACCATGGTTGTATAATAATTCCATCAGCTCACTTGAAGAAAAGTAGGTGGAATTTTTTGCTATGATATTTCTAAGCACTAATAATCTGACAACAATGTTCTCTTTCAAAAATTTACACATAATCTCAAAATTTACATGCTTTGTTGGAATGGATTCTACCCATTTCATGAAGTAGTCCATGGTAGTAAGGACATATATGTATCTTGTACTAGAGTGTGGGTTTAATACTCATATGAAATCAATACCCTTCTATTGAAAAGGTTCTTCAATGATTACAACCCGGAGTGGTAGAGATACAAGCCTTGGTACTCCCACAAACTGTTGGCATGGATCACACTTCCTAACCCATTTGTATACATCATGGAATAGAGTGGGATGGTAATATCCACCCCTCAAGATCTTGTGGGTAGTAACTGTACGCCGGAAAAGCGACATGCGAGCGTGGGAATCTATAAGTGACTCTTCTGCGTACCTGACCTCTCGAGGCTGTGCCGAGATAGCTGGTGGGGGTAGAATATGCGTGGGATTCAGACAAACTAGTTAGGCAGTCTAATGTTTTCGACACGCGCTAGTGGAATTTGCGAATCTAAGGCAAAGAAGGCCCTTCTAACTTGGACTGGTGTGATAGATCGATCGGTAAGGATGACTACTCGAAGGCTCCAATCAATATCGAGCTCTAGCGTGATTCGACCTATGGGTTGTGGAATACGTGGGAAATGACCTGGGATAATTTCGTGTATGTCTCTTGATAAGGTCATATGGTGGATGGTGAATACAATTGACTCTACAGACGATTCTCTGGCCTAGTCCAGAATTCTCTAGCTTCGTTAGCCGCTATATCTAGTAAGGACAATTGTTCGATGATGATGGGTGGAAGTGGAGTGGATCTGAATACCAAGGTGCGTAGGCTAGCGTCTATATCTGATTGACTTGTGGACTCGTTGGGCTGTGGGATTTGTGGATCACAACCGTAGACTCTTGGTTGTTGCGGTCTTGCTATGGTCATGAAATCAAGTCCTAATCCCTAATATCCAGTAATCGTACGCTTTCTCAGCTTCTATGTTTAGGACCAATAACTGTGTGATCTTCTCAGAAAATATCACAGGCGTTTGTGTAACCTGGATCCTTAAACTAGTATCTACGTCTGTGAGAGTGTCTCCTGCACCTGGCTATGGGACCAAAGGATCACAACTAAAGGTTTGTTCTCTTTCGAACCATTCTACAGTCATGTGAATGCTTTGCCTAGGGCAGTCTGTAATTTGGTTGATTTGACCAAAACATGTGTGCCTGGTCATCTTCTATGTTTAACCCTCTCAATTGAGAACTGATCAGTTGTAAATCTATTGTTGTTTGGAATACTTGTATTCTGAGATTTTGGTCTATGTCAACTATTGCTATGATGACGTTTGGTTGAGGCACGATTGGCTCGAATATGTATTCTCTGGGCTCCCGAGGTCCCGTGATTGTCATACGAAATGAAATGTAAATCTAACTGTAACAAAGGAAATTCTAACTACATGGAATAAATCTAAAACATATATAACCTCTATTTCTCTAGGAAACCTTTTAACAATTTTAAGGAAAGCAAGCTATATAAATGTATCTAGAAATAATAACTAAATAACAATTTAAAACAAACAAGATAACTAAGTGTAGTTATTTTCTTGTGCGATTTGTAGATTTATTCTAAATAATGAAATAACTTTCCTAATCTACTTGCAAGATTCTCAATCCTACCTCAGAAGTGAGGAGTGAATCATAGTCTCTCAGAAACTATCAATCCTCACAGCTTCCCTGGCAATATCGAGAATAGAAATTCTACCGAAATAAAGTAATTAACTATTCTAATTGATATGATTCTAACTAGAACTTTGAAAGTTAAAACCTGGATTCTGCAGAACAGTGGCGAATCCGATGGTGTGTGTGATCTTTTCCCCTCAGTGTGATCTCCTCGTTCTTTCGTGTTCACGTGGATCCAGAAAAGCATGTAATGCTAGCATCAACAGAAATAGATATTGGGACAAGGACAACTCAGAATGCAGACTGAAAAATGCGAGTAGGAGAGGGATAGCACAAGAGTACAGAGCTTGGCTTATGTAATTCCTAGCGGGATTTTATTGCGAGTCATGCAACGTAAAGTGACCGGAACCTGAAACTATCCTGTTTGAAGAGCAAAACCTGTAACTTTAATGGCTTCCTAAGCTATTATACTCCAATGGAATGGATAAAACAACAACACTATTTGCACAAGCTGGATATGTGGCTTACCAACAGCTGAACAAAACTAACTAAGCCTGTAAATGAACTGAAACTATGGATTCTAAACAAGATAATAGACTGAACTACTGAAATGAGGAGATGAGAGCAAAAGGTCAGACCTGGGTTGGATAAAACAACAACACTACTTGCACAAGCTGGATATGTGGCTTACCAACAGCTGAACAAAACTAACCAAGCATGCAAATGAACTAAAACAAGTACTCTAAGAAAAATTATAGCTAAATCTAATGCAAAGAGAAATTCAGAGAAAAAATTCAAGCCCTTTTCTTGAGCACAAGCCACTTATTTATAGCTTTCATTCACCCAAAGATCAAAACCAAACTGAACTCTAAAAACCATAAACAATGGCCAAACACTATTCCAGGGGACCAAAAACATAAATGCATGCCCAAGTCGGCAAGGAAAAGCTGGTGAAACGTTGATATTTTACGTGAGTCGCGTCAAAGCAGTTTCTGGAAAACACGTGCAGGACCACCGCTCTGAGCAGGGTGGCGGTTATAGGACCGCCGCCCTGATCAGGGTGGCGATCATGAGATCACCACCCTGCAGGGCGGCAGTTTCGTCACTGAAGATCAAAAGGCCAAGGAAAGATGGAAAAAGGGAAAAAAAAGGGTGTGGGGGCTAAGCGGGGCATGCAGGATGTTAACGCATACTCTGAGGGATTTTTCAGATCCTGAACACCTTGTGAGGAGACCTGTATCATCATTGGGGCACTTGTTACACTGTTCCGGCAGTACAGTACCTTACAATTTTGGGTACGTACAGTAACCATTGTAGAGAAGTGACCTCTGACTTCTTGATCATGGTATGCCTTGAAATTTTTATTTTATTTTTCTTCCTTTGTGCACCTCAAGAATGTGTCATCCAATCCTTTCATGTATATAACATTTCCCCAGATGACATACTTTGTTGATTTGATGCACAAAGTTAACATTTTAATTTGATCTAGGATAGGAGGGAAATATCCATATCTCAATAAATAATCTATATCAACGTACCTTGGATTGGCTATACTCATGAAAATCACAAGAGGAATATCTTTGATCAAGTAGTCATAACAATTAGAGAAGACATACCATTATTCTCAGGAAAGAAGTTAACACAATCCATTACCCTGCACCAACTTGGAGGGTTTGATTTCAAGATCATATTCCTGCACCTTAAAAACTTAATTTCCTCTTTTTTTACATGGGTCTTATTACATTAGAATGGACTTGACTGCTAGACTTGGGACCATAACAACAACACAAGAATTTAGAAGATATAATCAAAATATTTTCAATGTGCTTACCACTACATTAGCATGTTTTTTATGTTGTGAGTAATTGAGCTCATGTTCCTTTAGAGGGGAAATCATAAATGTGATAAGTGACTATATTTTATCATTATTTTATTACATGAGAGAAAAAGAGATTGTATGCTCATAAGCTTAAAATTGGAGGATGAATTCCTTACTAAAATTGGGGTGTATTAGAGTGGGTGATTTTGTAATGGAACCTTTAATAGATTCAAATGCTTCTTTACCTTACTTTTTTCGCTTGAAGGATTATTTAGGATTTGTCATATTGAAAATATATTTAGTGAGATCGGTGAAGTATGGGACAAACCTTATCAAGAAATTGACCTTACCAAAGAAGGAATGTATACCTAGTTTGTTGATTGGTAGAGATAGTATTTGAATAGCCTCCACTCTCTTTGAATCAATCTTCATACCTTCCTTGTTCACAATGTGACCAAGGAGATTTCCCTTAGTAACCCCAAATATTGAATTCTTCTACTTTATGGAAATTTGGTGCCTCATGTAATGGATTAAAACTTTCTCTAACTGTTGTTGATGTAATTGTTAGGAAATAAGGGATAGGAACGATCCCTCACATAATCATAATAGTAGAAACTAATATGCATAAAATATTACAGATCTCAAATAAAAGTGCAGAATAAAAAATAACACAACATAAAGAGACAATATTTAACATGGTTCACCCAATTTGGGCTATGTCCACCAAGAATCACTTACTCATATTTTATTACATGCCACCATTCTCTCAATACAATACCCAAATCTATTTGGAGCCATGCTCAACAAAATCTACAGAATTCACACCCAAATTCAGGCACATTTGCAATGTTACATCATACCTACCATATACACAAAACCACATAAGTAGACAACTACTTAAGCAGTTTTACAAAACCACGGGTATCAAAACCATGGGCCAAAACCATCCCATAAACCTATGGGTCAAAAATCCCTCCCATATGAGAAAAGCACGTTTCCTGGTATATCAGGCACATTTTTTTTAGGCCAAAAAAAATTCTCGGGGGTTGCGCCCCCAAACCCTGATGAGATAACTATGGAAAGTGTACAGTACTCTTAGTGTATAGTCTTCAACACTTTCACACATGAAAATAGGCTCCACAACCTAACAGTTATTTGCTTCTCTTGTAATATATTTGCAAATCATCAAGCTACACCACTATAAATTTTTCCTTCAAATCCTTAAAATCCAACTCCATGGGCCTTTGAAAGGTGGCACCTGTGTTGATCATTCTTGTTAGGAAATTATTAATAGTGCTCACATAATTAATTATTATGTATGTTAGTGGTTAATTTGTATACTAGTGTTTCTATACTGGGTTATTTGTTTCTCTCACTTCTTATTCTTTAGGAAGTTATTTGGCTACCTTTATGGCTATTTAATAGCCAATCTATTGTATGTTGAAAATCATGATATGAATCATATATATTATGTTTCTATTGTGAAAAACTAGTGTGTTTTCTAGATTTGGTATTAGAGTAGTTTACGATCCTGCATGTTATGGAAGCATAGTGAAATTTTTAAGGGGAATTTGTATTTTACTTCACCCCTATAGATGAGGAAAAAGAATTGAGAAATTTTTAAATTAGATTTGTATGTTGCACTTAAGCGTGGATGGATTTTTTGGCGTATGTGGATTGAGTTACCCAACCATTTTCGATTCCAAGTCTATCTGCATTCTGAATTTAATCTCTATTTTGAAGTGGCAAAGGTTTTACATTGATATTTCACTGAACACCATTTATTAGTAGGATATTCAACGTTCTACATTCAAATAAACTACATCCACATTCATATTCAAAGGGCGATGTTGTGTTGTATTTGCAGTAGTATTGTATCGATTAGCTATGATTCCGTAGTTGATCCTAACAGATTCGTACACACCAGTCACCATCCAAGCTCCAACCTTATGCTCTAGATTTGAACTGTAGACCTCACATTTGCTGCAACATTAGTGCCTACATACAGTTTGAACAATGAGGTGTTTCACTTTTCTTGGTGTAGATCCATTTGTCTCAACTTTGTACTTTTCATTCACCTGCTTCCACATCTAAAGTAATTTTGGTGCTTCATACATACAAAACTTTGGTCCTCTCCAAATTAACGTGAGTTTATTTTTGCACAACTAACTCTGATTGGCCATTTATTTTAATTTATCATAAATAATATAGTTTTGAAAAAATATTTTTTATAGTTTTTATTTAATAATTACATTTTCAGTGTAATTAATATAATTTTGGCCAAATTAATATTTTTTCAGCGCCAATTCTATGAAATATTGGTATTTTTGGAATCCTCATTTCCTCTCAATTCCAATGAGTGGTTACATGATTAATTTTCTCACCATTTTAATAAAAAATTTAATTGTTGTGTCAATTTTAATTAAATTAGGTCATTTTACGAGAAATTGTAACCTCAATAAATTTTGCACGGTAACTCAAAATTGAGCACCATTTTTTTTGCAAAAGTACTTATTTTTTCATTCCCATCGCATTGGTTATAATTTTGGGAAAAAAATCTAATTTTGAAAAATACCCTCTTTTTTGGCCATCTAGTGGGTAGTTCCTTGTTCTGTTTTTTGTATAACTATGAGTATCATTGTGTCCTCAATGCCAAAATTTAAAATTGTAAAGGATGCATTATCACTAGAATGTGGCATGAAAAATATGTAGTACCAAGCTGCAGAAGCTTGACCATAAAAACATCAACGCTTGACAGTGCACAAATACATAAAGCGCCTCAAAACCAAATCAAACCGAGTTAGCATTCCTTTACTGGAGGATGGAGGCACAGGAGGTTAGAGGTCGATCAAAAATTTCTCATCAGTCATTAATAATGGGGCCACATTAAGTTTTGGTGACATGTGTGATCCATAGGGATCTAGAAAAACACACCACTTCATCAGTTTCATCAGCACCAAGAAGGAGAAACAAGAAAAGTGAAAGAAAATGAGGTAAATGAAGGTTCTAGATAGAACCTCCGCTTTGTATAGAGCAGTAGTTTAAGAACCTCCACCTTGTAGGGTATCAGTCCTACAACCACTGCCCAGCCAGGGCGGTCGTCTTGAGACCGCCTGTCTGTACAGGGCGGTGGTCCTGAAACTTTCAAACAAAAAAGAAGAATGGAATGTGAGTGGACGCATTTTTTAAATGCCCAGCCGTGTCTCTTCCCTTCTATTCCCTTTCACATCCTCCAGTGCATGGGAGGACATAGGAAGGCCTATAAATACATAGAAGGAGCAAGAGATTAGACATTCGAAGATCTAGAGAGATCAAGAAGTAGAGTTTAATGAGAGAAGTGAGCAAGATCTTCAGTGCTGGAATGGAATTGTAGGAGCAAGGTGTAGAAACAGAGAAAACAAGTAATTGGAGAGAAGGTTTACATTGTTGCTTATTTTTATACTTATTGTAATATGTAATTGTCTATACTGGACCAATAAAAGTGGGAAGAAAGAGCAATTGCCTTCCCAACTGGTTTTCCTCCATTAGAGGTTTCCAGGATAAAATTGTTAGTGTTGAAGTTTGAATTATTTCCTTATCTACATTTTCCTTTCTATAGCACTAGATAATCAGTCACGAAGCTCTAATTTTCAAGAAAATCTGTCATTTTCCAAATTTGAAAGTAGAACAACATAATTGTGTGATTCATAGAGTTCCAAAGTAGAAGTTGACGGATCATTTTGGTATCAGAGCTGATTATATATCTAGGACTGTGGTATTCAAATCTTTCTTGTGATTTTGTATGATAGTGAAAAGGTCCAAAGGTGAAGAATTTTTACCTTGCAAGCCAGATATTTCTACGAAGAAGTGGAAATAGAGAATTCGAGCTCAAATGGAGGAAGAGAACTTAGTCCGTAGGGTCGAGATGCTAGAGACCATGATGGATAGATTGCATAGAAAACAAGAAGAGATTTCAGATCTACAAAAGACAGCTTCAGTTAAGAAAGATTCCATGGACTCGGTGGTTCGAGCACTAGCCAAAAAAATTGATATCGGAAAGAGCCACAAAGAGGAAGGATGGGAAGAGCATGAAGAGATGCCAATTGTAAGGGATAAGGTAAAATCTACACATACACCTTTCAAAGTTGAAACAAAAGTGGAAATAAAGAATTTTGAAGGAAAAGTAGATGTAGAATTACTAGATAATTGGCTAAAATAGTTGGAATTCTACTTTAGTGTGCATAATGTCACTGAGGCACAAATGGTCACCTTTGCACCTCTCAAAATGGAAGGTCATGCTCTGGTCTGGTGGGAAACCCATCTAGCCACTTGTGAGAAGAAGAAATTTCTTATTGTTAGTACTTGGAAAGGTTTTAAAGAATTGATTAGAGCTAAATTCTATCTTATTTTCCATAAGACTGACATGATGATTAAGTGGTAGTATTTTAGACAGTGCATCGGTCAAAGCGTACAAGACTACACTATGGAATTTTGGAGACAAGCCATGTTGCTTAATATGGACTTGGAGGATGAGGACATTCTAACCAAGTATTTGGGAGGACTTCACACTCACCTTCAGAGGAAGGTAATATCCAAAAATCCCAAGGATCTCAATGAAGCTTGTGTACAAGCATACTACATTGATGATGAGAAGAAGTAAGGAGAAATAGAGCCAAAGGGAGACTAGTCAACAGAATAGTAGGAAAAATAACAAGGGAAGACAAGTAGCAGAGGTAAATGGAAAGGTAAACATACCACTAATTATTTGCATACTTGTAAAGATCCTAATAATTTATATAAGAATTGTGATGTAAATGGACATACTGATGCCACATGTTGGAAGTTGCATCCGGAATTGCACCCAAAGCACCGATCTAAGGATTACAAGAAATCCATGGCCACTTTGAAGACACAAAGAGAGGTGGAGATTTAGGATGATTCGGAAGTAGATGAGAGGTTCAGATGCATGGCCACTAACATGTACGAGTCAGCAGAAGAAGAAGAGATGAGTAAGCTATTTCAAATAAGAATCTAAATCAAGAAGACTAAGGTAAACACTTTAGTAGATTCTAGTTATCAATCAAATTTGATTTCTGATGTGGTTGTAGAACAACTTGGTCTAGAGACTTACGTGCATCCACATCTATACCCACTGGGATGGGTGAAGAAGGGTGTAGAAATACAAGTTACAAGGAATTGTAAGTTTCAGTTTGGAATAAATACCCAATACATAGATGTATTAGAGGCTGATATTATTCCACTTGATGCATTTGACATTGTCTTCGGAAGTCCGTACTTGTATATCATGGATGTTGTGTTCACAAGGAGGGAGAACCAGTATAGATGGGTCAAGAATGGAGTCAGTTTTAACTTCTGGGCACACTAGAGGAAATTAAAGAAGGCTATGGTAAGGGCCAACCAAGCACCAAGAATTATTCAAGAAAATCATCAGTTTTGTTTGCTTTCATTAAAAAAAGAAAAATGGACATGAGAGCATGGATATTTCTGACCAAAGGATGGAAAATGTGGATAGAAATTGTCAATTTTTGTAGAAGAAGCCACCACAGGAACTACTCATTCAAGGAGCAAAACAAACTTCTGCTATGCAGTCACTGTATCTATCTACGGATTCACTGGACTTGACCGTGGGGCAGCAAGAAGAAGAGGAGATACAAGGAATAGTGGTGACTAAAGCAACAACGTACTTGGATAGGATTCAACCGATCCAACTCAAGAAATAAAGAAAGGCAAGGAATAAACCACTACAGTATGGGACCTTCACCATACTTGAGTAGGTTGGAGAAGAAACCTTCAGGCCATACTTCATGCAGATGCACACGATAGTAATTTGCAAGATATCACATCCACTAACACCATCTATACATGATGAAGAAGGGAAGATAAAAAAGTTACCTTCCAAAGAGGATTGTACTCAAGGAAACTCGGAGGAGGATGTAGCACTAGAACAAAAAAATAGAGATCCACAAGAGTCTTGGCAGGTTAGACGAAGAGAAGACACCAAGGTACAGACCCTGTGGCCCTTGAAGGAGCATGAGAGGGAGTTGATTCCTCTACCACTCCCCCACTAAGATTTTATTGGAAAAAAATCCTCCTAAGAAGGGGAGGTATGATCCATAGGGATCCAAAAAAACACACACCACTTCATCAATTCCATCAGCACCAAGAAGGATAATTAAAGAAAAGTGAAGAGAAAATGAGGTATACGGAGGTTTTGGAAAGAACTGTCAACTCTTTACAGAGTGGAAATTGTCAGAATCACCTCCCTGCATGGGTGGTGGTCTTGTAACCACCGCCTATCTAGGGTGGCAGACCTAAAACTACTAGTCTGTATCGCAGGGTGGTGGTCCTAACACTTCTGAACAGAAAATAAGAATGGAGCATGTGAATGGATGCAAATCTTGAAGCACCCGACTATGTCTCTTCCCTTCCCTGACCTTTCCCATTCTTTACTGCATGAGAAGGACATAGGAGAAGGTCTATAAATATAAGGAAGGAGAAAGAGAATTTATCATTCAAATATCTAGAGAGATCAAGAAGAAAATTATAAGTTTAATATGAGAGCAAGTGAGAAGAGATTCTTTAGTGCTGTAGTGGAATTGTAGGAGCAAGGTATAAGAAGATAGAGAAAGAAAGTAATTGGAGAGAAGGTTTTACATTGTTGATTCCTTTCATACTTATTGTAATCTTGAATAGTTTGATGAATTGGCCAATCCAAGTGGGAAGAAAGAGTAGTTTCCCTTCCCGACTGGTTTTCCTCCATTGGAGTTTTTCCAGGATAAAATTGTTGGTGTTTTGGAGTTTTAATTCTTTCCTATTCTCTGCAATTTCCTCTCTATATCACTAGATAATCAGTCACGAAAGCTCTAATCTTCAAGAAAATCTGTTCATTTTCCAAATTGGAAAGTAGAACATAGCATATTTGTGTGATTTTCGTAGAGTTCCAAAGTATAAGTTTACAGATCAACTGTTTCCTCCTCCCTGAAGTATGTGTATGCTTCCAAATCGTATGAGTAGCAGAAATCAACCTATTTTCCTATGTCATTCCAATTGAAGTAAGATACTGATCTTAGATACCCAATGATACTCTGTGGAAAATATATCCTCAGGTTGTTGGTAATGTCCTAAAGAGATCATATCGTTGTACATGAAGTTATTGGTCCTAATCACTTGAGATCAGTCATATACAAGGTTTACTTGGGAATCGTCATAGGGGATACCATCTAGATCATGAGAAAGCTTTCCAAGTGACAAAGGTTGTAGTACAAGGCAAGATCCTTATCCCATGTTCACACTAAGACAAGAATCTTCATCACTATCCTCATAGTTCTCACATAGAGGTAGCATTCATATGTATGTTAGAGGTTAATTTGGACTGCCCATGAGGCTTAATACCAAGGTTATTGTTTACTCTCAGTTTGTAATTCTTTAGGAAGTTATTGGGGTAAATGCATGGCTATATAATAGCCTATCCATTCTACATTGACCATACATGATATGAAAAATCATATGTTTTATGGCATGCATCATCCTATGAGACTAGTGTGTATATTCTATAAGCTTGAATGGCTATCAAGATGATAAGTGAAGGTTCCCCATGGGGTGGTGAAGGAAGTTTTGAACTGATCTTTTTAGAAAATTCAATTTTATTGTATCTGCAAAAGATCCATCCAACATAGACATCATCTCTGAACCATTAACCGACTTGCAAGATATGGTCCATGACTAGAAGTATTTTGTCTTTCAAATAATGTTGGTTCAGGTTAATGAAAAATCCATACATAAGGATGTAGATTTCACCAATATTCTTCTTACTGGTACAATATTGGACTTTATCCACAATTGAGTGGTGGATAGGAAAGATGATGCAGGCATTAAGTAACTTCTCAACCTTTACTTTGATTGTTCCAAAAATATTTGGGATTGTATTACCTTATTTTTTAGCTGGAAGGATTTTGCATTGGGATTCAAGGGTATAGAATGTTTCATTAACTATAGTTAAAAGACTTAAAATCATCATATGAATATGGGAGCACATTGGAGTAAGTTTTCAATAAAGTTGTGAAGTTCCTTCATTCCTCAAGTGAACAACATTTTTCAATGTTCACCATCCTGGGCTACTCATTTGTTCCAATGTTGTATTTTCATACTTTGATGAAGACTTGGGTGATTATTATGCCTTTACCATGAATGAACCTGTCATGATTTGCCAAATATTTCCTGTAGAGACACTAGTCCCTTCAAGATCTTATTAACTTTCAATTGAATCACTTGTCTTCATCCGACCCTGATCAATTGAATTATTGTCACTTTCTTTTCTTGGTAAACTCCCTTGTGAGTGAATCACTTCCCTCAAAATATATGAACCTAAATTCCCTTGTCTATTGTAGGAAGGATAGAAATTTGGTTATCATCATCAAAAACTTTCCAGCTCTTTAAAATTGTTTGGCACACTTAGGCCAAAATACCATTTCCACCGAGAAATTTTCTCCTTTGAAATCAGGATGTGGAATCATCAATGATGCATATATGACCAATGAATCATCTCTAGAATTTGGATCCCTAAGGACTTCTCTAATGTCAAATGCATCAAAGGCTTCAATACAATCCCAAATGTTATTCCTGTAATAACAAAGATGAGAATTCTTTACTTGAAAAATGTCTCTTAGATGTCTCATAATTAATTCAACATGTACCTTACGATAATGATTTATTAATTCCCATCTCTTTGGAACTCCCTCAACCCAAGCAACAATGCTTCATATTAGGGTGTTATTTGTGTTAGAGAATTACAACTTGTATGTTAATGGGAACAAGTATCCCTATAAGAGAAGATAAGACAATGCCTATTCCTGATCAGTTGTAGAACAACTTTCATAAAACTCCATGTTCCAAACCTCATCAGAAATATTTGTTAGCCTTTCCTCTAGAATAGGTAGTTCTTCACTCTTTCTAATAGAATCTCATGAAGTAATTCCCATTTCCTCTTTCTTCATATGGAACTTTCACGTAAATCTTCAAAATAAGCTTTTCCCAACTTTTCTATGTTGAAAGAGGATGTTGGCCCTAGGGTCATCTGGATTTTACACCGTATACTTCATCTTAGGCTTCTAGAAGGAGTTTCTTCATCTCACCCTTGAATGGTACTAATGTAGAAGACCATGGGTCCATTTGGATTTCACCTCCCATCTCTCAGTAGAAAATATTACTGAGGATCATTCCATATGTAGCTGGCATGTTAGCTACTAGGATTGTTTCCTTCACCCATTTCTCTAGATAAGCCACAAGGGCCATCACTACATATTTAATCCTCCTAAACAAGTGGAACCTCTTTGGTATCCATTGAATAACAATGACCAAATTCCTGAGAGAGACTAAAACTGAGGGCTTGAACAACCTTGGTGGGCATGACATTATTCTGAGGCACCAAATATAATGATATAGTTATTCAAATGGTATCCATTTATCAGCAAGGAAACATATAAGGGTTTAATCTTTTCAGTGGAGGAAGGGGTAGAGGCTAAGAGGTTTTGGCTTGGACTCGGCTCGGGAGTAGGAAACATACCTTTGGAAGTAGATGATACTTTTGAAGAGGATGAAACTTTTGACTTGGAGCTTCAACCCTTGATGAACTTAACAAGTTTCTCAAACTGCTCAAGATGGGTTTGTAAGTATTCAGACTCTGAGATTTGGACCTTAGCCTTTTTTACATGGTCGATGATATCAAAGTTTGAATAATGGTTTTCAGAAAGCATGGGAAACATTGCCTTGACTTGATTTATATGAGGTACTTTCTAATTTCTCATCATTTTTATTATGTGTACAAGTAGAAACATCATTTGTGGTAGTATTTGACTTACCTTGCTTGGAGGATGTTTTTGCGATGAGCCGTAACTTCATAGATTCTTCTTTGCTATATTCTAAAGATGGGGGGAGTGGAGATCCTCTCTTTGTTATGATATTTTTAGGAAGTAGAGTTCATTCGGTTGAGGATATTTTCTCTTTATCTTTATTCTTGGAGGACTTATCATTCTCAAGAGTCTTTGATCTAAGTGAAAACAACACAAGAGTGATTTTTCATATCAGCCACAGAGTCCTCATATTCATCATCCAAAGAGGATGCATACTCACAAAAACCTACCTCTGTAGATCCAACCTCTTTCTATCAGTATCTCACCTTCTTCTATTTCAGTGCTTTCTGAACCTGTTTCTTCTTCACTTTCTTCATCTGACCGGGTCCCACATGTTGCATTCATGGGAGGGGCTTCAAGAGCAAGCCTCTGAGGTGGAGTAATCCAATTCTCTATTTGTTCAAGAAGTTCTTTCTTAGAATGTCCTTGTACATGGAAGTCTGAACAATTCTTTTTTGAGAGAAAGAACATCATTAGCCAATTTTTGCACTAATGAGTATGTGGCTCTGGAACTTTAACTCTGAGATTTTTCTTACTTAGGACCTTCTTGATTTTACCAGACATCAGTAAATCATCTTCTACATCAAATTACAAGTGTTTGATGCCTCATCCAAGGAGGCAATATTGGCTTCTTCTTAGCATGAAAAAAACTTCAGGTAATTGTGCATTGGTGAAGAACCTTAGTTGATTATCTTCAGTGGGCCTGAAGACTCCATCGGTATCTTGTAGAGACATCCTATTGAAATTTGGCTACAAACTCTCTCATAGGTTCATAGGAATCCTTTTTCAATTGATACCATTGGGAGAGGAGATCATGGGTGCATCTTCAGCTAGTTTAAATCTAGCTTAAAATTTAGATTTCATACCTGCCCAATTTGTGATTGATCTTCTTGGCAAGTGGTAGAACCAATTTATAACAACATCTTGTAGGGATTCCATGAACAAGAGACTAAAACATCTTCGTACTCCACTCCCAGCACCCCACAAGTTGTTATGAATGTTGTGATATGATCATCAAGATGTTTTTTTCCATCTCCTTGAAACTTCATGAAAGTTATTCCTAGATCCATTTGGTAGGTCATGCAATGGAGGGTTCAAGGCCAATGGGTCTGTGTTCTATCCCCAAGGCATGATGTATAACCATTATCTCTTCTTCTTCCTCTAGTTTTTATTCTTCTCCTTATTATTTTGGAGGAATGAGATTCAGTGGTTCAACTGTTGGTTCTTCTGATGTGACCTTCAAGAGGAAAATTAGGAATCAAACTCAGGAAAATACTCTCGACCAGTTCACCTTGCTAGTTGAGTAATGGGAAGTCTAAAATCAGCTAGTTGTTGCTCTTCAAATGTTGGATCAGTTATGCCACCAGCTCAAGCATAACCTTGTGTATCTTATTTCTGCCAGTTTTTATGATTGATATACAACTCGAAAAAATATTTTTATATGCCCTTCTTTGTCTGATTAGGATCTTGTCTTGCACATTGTAGAGCTTGTGCATGTTCTTCTTCAAAATCTAAAACTCTTGAGGCTGTGCATGATAGTGATTGAAAACTTTCTCTGTTATTCCAGATGCAATTCCTCAAATCAATTGTGATATCTTCTTGAGTATCCTGAAAGAAAAGAAGATTAGGCTACAAAACAGGAGCAATTTCAAGGAATGGTCATTATGGGAAAAATGCAGAGTAGACATCAAGGCTCTTAGGATTCTCAAATTCTGATTTTTCAATTTTTCAGATATATGATTTTTTGGATTTTGTGGTTCTAGGAGTGGTGTAGAAACATACAAAATATGTTCTATAGTGGGTGCCAAAAATTGTTAGCGAAATAATTTTTCACAAGGAAAAATTAGTGGATTTTCACCAATGCTCCAGGACTAGGTCCCTCCTCTTTGGTAATGGGGTGGATCCCTATTTATTGAATTTAAAAAAAATATCAGGTGGTTGTGAAGTTGGGGATTGCATAGGAATACACCACTAGACATGTGGTAAATTTATGTGCACCTAGTGCAAGGGAGGAATCTTGCTTAGAGAGAGAGAAGGTAAATGGAGTAAGAGTGTGGGAAAGGAGGGTTAAGCTCTTGGATAAGAACTTGCATATTTCCATAACATTAACTATAATAGTTCTTCACTCAATTATAATAACTCAACTTCAAGAATAAAAAAAGACAAAAAAATCATAGAAATATTTCTATTGATTCATTGATCAAAAACACTAACACCTTAGTTGGTTTTATTAGATTATCGTGTCTACAAACCTCACCATGTAAATAAATTGAATAAACATAGACAAAGGAAATATAAGAATGTAATATTTTTCTTGTATCTTAGTAGTACAATAGTTATGTACTTAGAGACTCACAATTGACAACCCTTATAATGAGGGAGTCTTCCAAGTATATTGATTTAAAAAGAGACCTTCATCTACCCCCCACATGAATTTTCACATACCTTCTTCACTTGTGACCTTTCATAATCCTAGGAAAGAAAGGTGGGTCCATTTTTATTAATTAAAGAGAACTAATTACAATGTTGAACCGTAGGTCATAATTAAGTGAATAAGACAAAAATTTAAAAGTAACCTCCTAACAGAAAATTATAACATGAGAGAGAAAGGGAGGATAAGAGAAGAAGGGGAGAGAATCATGTTCATGGAGATGATGCATCCGCCAATGAAGAGCCACCTACTGGTGAAATTTTTGGTAATACACCTAGGAAAATTTATTCATTTTTGAAATCCTTGTTAAAGCATGTTGTTGCAGGTGCCACTTTCTCTACTTGAGGGATATGCACAAATATCAAAGTCTTGATCCAATTTTTAGAAGTACTATAGTTTTTTTTTTCATTTTTTTAACCAAGTTTAATGATCCTTAACAATATTGGAAATTACACAGTTGATTTCTACAAGAGATTCCAAAGTGTCCTTGTTGAACAAGAAGGGATATCCTACTTCTTTCTTGACCAATTCCTCAAATGGATTCAAAAGGTATTACACCAAAGATTTCTCACTTAATAGAGGTGTTCCAAGTTTCTGCACTCCATTGCTTATATTTTACATAATTTATGAAGTGATATATTCACAAGAATTAAGCTCCTTGAGGTAATTGTTCACCATTTCATATCACAAAACCAATGTTTGAACAAAATTGGGGATAAATTCTCCGTTATAGATTTGAAATCATTTTTTCCCACCAACATGAAAGGGTCAAGGTTACCCATTTCCGTTACTAATGGAAACACTTAATTCTAATGAGCCTTTTCCCTTTCAAGTTCATGTTATTTTATCTTTACCTTCACAACGGCAGAAAGAACATACTCAAAAAAGTGAAATAATTTCAAGAAAAAGAGTTTTAGATTTCTTGAGAATATTTTCAACCCATTGATCATTAGCTATTCCTTGCATGGAATGACCTTGAGCCCTTTTTGATTGTTGCAGGGTTTAAGATACTGATAAGCGTAACATATTTAGTGGGGAGAGATGGAATTGAACTTGGATCCATAAATGACTAAACATGTGAAGTGAGGATTCTCACATGTTCTTCCAACTTCTCAATTTTCTATTTATACTTTTCATTCCTTGAAAGCAAACATGCCACAAACGCTTTAGAAAAATGGTCATCTCCTTCATGTGTTTTTTTCCCCAAAGAAATTGTTGTCATTTCATAGTCTACTTGATTCATCTCCTCAATTGGTTTTACCACTTTAGGCTGGGTAAATTTTACAGGTTGATTACTAGAAAAACTGCTGAAAAAAGTGGGTAGTTACATTTGTCTTCTTACCCCATTTGTCCTTTACAATATATGAGATGGCTTCAAAGTATGTTACCACTTCCTATTGTATTATTATTGGCTCACTTCCAATCAATTCTTGTATCCATGGGAAGATCTCCATTATTATAGGATCAACACTAGGTAGGATTTCACTTTCAGGTTCACGATGAGGAACTGCATCCTATACTTGATGAATTGACTTAGTAACAGAAGAAGAGAAAATTGGAGATTGGTGCAGAAGAAGGGGTTACAAAGGATCAATTTCTCCTTTCTTAAGATCCTAGATGAGATCATTGGTGACTTTTTTCTTCTTTTGTAGACTCTTGTAGTGACATCCTTTCGTGTCCATCATTTTCCTCTTTGTGGGATCCCCTAAATAATTGGAGCTCGTAGCTTTCTTAGATGCATTCAAGGATTATAGATTAGATGTTTCCATTGATAGGTTTATAACACCCCCATATTATATGAAAGTAACCTTATTTCTTCTGAACCATTCCTTAGACCTCTGGATCACTATTGTAGTTCTATCACTGATATCACCCAATTCTCATATGCTTTGTGAGACATCAAATAAGAGGTGAATACTTTACCACTTGATATTCTAGATCGAACAAATTATATATTTAATCTTTCACACCTTTAAATAACCAATAAAAAATGAATCTCCTCATTTGATCAACAATCATTATCATATGATCTCTTTTGCTTACCTCAAGATCATCTAGATAATTTACCCAATAATATTCAATTTGGGGAATATGGTGCAATTCAGGGAGATTGAATGTTTCAAGATTGTTTTAGATGTCAAAATCATACTTGGAGGTATATAAGTAGAGGCTAAGGGGAGAAAACGCAAATTCGAAGTTTGAGGAATCTGTAAAAATCTTTCACAAAAATATTCCACGAGAAATGGGGAAGGACACACCTTTTTTCCAGCAATTATTACACATATTATGGACTTGGGAAATCTCCATACACAACTCAAACATCATTATATTTTAATTGAGATACCCAAAGAGTTTACAAGGAGATATATTGAAGATCAAAACCCTGTTACAAGAGAAAGTTTTAAACTAAGTGCAAAAATGTACATACCTCTCAATCAATGTTGCATATTAAGATGATAACCTTAGCTTTGGGCTGCCTTCCAAAATTCAGATCATAAACATGGCAAATGCATCATTCATCATAGAAAAATGGTGATTACTTTATTTTAGAGTGAGCTGAGGATACCTTTTGAAGGCTAGTTCTTTTTGAGAAACATTTGGGGTGATAGTTAGGACTTTAAATTTCCTTTTGCTTACAAGATCATACACCAAATATGAGGTCATTGTGAACTTTCTTGTAGTAGGTAGTTGGTGTAATAGATGGTGAATGTTATCACTTATGATTTTCCCCCAATCTACCACTTGGTTTCCCTCTGTGGAAACGAGGATGAATTAGGCCATCGAGTCTTGAAAATTATTTGTCGTCTCTTAACCCATCACCCTTTTTAACAATATGATAACATCTGAGTAACCCTCATGGAACTCGCTTCTTGAATTTTTTTTTTTGGAATACAAAAGGGTTTCCTACCTTTTCTTATCTATGACCAGAGTTTGAGGCCCTAGAGGTATGATTCATTATTTTCCCATTCAATAAATGTAAATTATTTAGATATTATGAGCATAATGTTATAGGTTGGAATCTGCATACACTGCGAGATACCCTTGGGTGTAAGCACTGCAAGAATGGAGTTGTCATCTACCCTAACTATTATAGAGTCGGGTTTATAATGTTGAGCACATGATAATACCAATTTTGTACCTTTCACTGATAGAGGATGGCCTCCTATTGCAAACAATCCGCTTGTGAATATTTTCTCTACCACATGGTCTCTTGGTCCTCCGAGCATCCTATTTTGTAGGTCTTCTAGATCCATGTGAGTGACATAATTGTCACTCACACCTGGGTACTCAGTAACCAATGTTGAAATAGTATCTATACCCTAGAATTTTAATTTCATACTTCCAAAAATCAATAAGATGAGTGAAAACGAAGATGACAACAACTTTCTGCACCAAAATTTGAAACTTTCTATTTTTGGCAGGTTGGGTAAGGAGCTATATTTTGGGATTTTTTTACAATTATTGTTCTTTGAAGATCCTAATAAATCTATGATACTTCCAATAATGATGTTTTTATATTTTTAGAAATTTTCTATTTTGGGACATCTACTTTTTTCAAACCTTCCATTTTTAGAAAGTTGCATAACTATCCTTGTTTGGAGTTTCTCACTGTTTTAGGATGTTATGAATTTAAAAGTTTTTTGTTTCAAGAAAACTACTATTTTTAGTATGTAATCATTTAGATCATATTTTATTTTTATTTAATGAACTTACTAATTCCAGATTGCAAAGAAACCACCATCATTTTTTTCTATTTTACACCAGGATCTCGTGCTCCAATTTTCACCATTTTCATCCATTGGAACTCTTTGAAATAAAAAAGGAAACTCCTAGGGTTTGGATTTTAAAATTTATGTATCAAAAATCTAGGGCATCATAGGGAATGTAGCTACAATCTTCGCAATGACATTTTAGAGAAGGGAACCCTGACAAATTTTCAATGGAATCCGGTTTCTTGCTAGTGAGATTTGAAGAAATCTTGGTTTTCAAGGATATGGCTGTTATGGGAAAAAAAATCAAGAATTTATAGTAAAAATTTATATTTTTCAAGGTTTTATAATAGAAAAAAAGGTGGTAGGTCAATCTATGGTGAATAAATGCTTTAAAAAATATGTCCAAAATCACTTTTAAACTGAATCCCTGCAAACCATAGATCAAACCAGGGTCATATGAGAGTTAATGTGAAGATAGAAAATCAGGTTTAATGTTACAATGTGGAAAATGGGTACACAAGGGATAATAGGGACAACAAACTTCACCTTGGAGCAAGATTGGGATAAGTGATAACACGAGAACAAATGAGGATGAGATGGAGGGGATGAAAAATCACTTACAGAGCCTGTAAAAGATCACATGGGAGTCTAGGGAATAATTTTTGTCACGAGTAACACTTTATTGTACCATATATCCCATTGGGGACATGGGGGACAAAAGGTACACAAAATTACACCTTGGAGAAAGGTGGTAACATGTGGTATGGTGGAAAATTGGATAAGTATGGATTTGTAACTTCTCTCTCACTCACACTCAACTTATACTCAACTAGGGTTAGCTTCACTTCATGTGGAGGGATTGAGAGTTAAAAAATAATGGGGTACATTTTATTTTCTCTCTTTTCCTATTGTAGAATGAGTAAAATGGGGACACAAGAGATAGTAGGGATGACAGAGACAACACGGACATCACGGACAACAAGTGCTACAAATTGCACATACGGGAGGCATATGAGGGTGTAATTTTGTGTCCCTCATGTTTCCAAGGGGAAAATAGGGACAAGAGGAGCTCAAAAGTGCACCTTTCCGATTATAGAAAACCATGTTTTACAGTACCTGTCAAAAAATAGCTTGAGAACTTACTTATTTCACTCCGGAGGCTTAGCATAATGTTTTGTTTGTCCGAGAAAATTAACTAAGGCTCACACACAAGGGTATGAAAGTGTGGGAGATCAGAGTGGTGTGTAAGGGGGCGTGTATTAGTATAATAGGGAAGCATGTGGGGCTTCACGCATACATATAGAAGATCAAAACTTAGCCAATTTTCCAGAGACAAGGCTAAAAATAGAAAAGTAGAGTTGGAGTTCCGCTCAAGTAAAGATCTAGAAATAGAAAAGAGAGACATGACTTGGATTCCAAGAAAGGGCTATAATTGGAAAAATCACATGCATGGCACAATTAAAGGATCACGCATAGATTGATCTAATAATAGGATTAAAACATGTCATATATTTAGGTTAATCCATTATTAGCATGGATTGTTAAAATCATGTAAGCTATTTTGTGCGCACTCCTTTTATTAGGAAAGTCCATGAAGGCGGTGAAGATAAAGTACCCACCCTTATATATAGGTAGTTCTAGCTCATAATAAAGGGGTTTGATAGTTTTTGGTGTTATGCATTCTTAGGGTTTTGGAGTATATATGAGATTACACAAGCCTTGTGCATTTGATGTATTGAGCCATGATGTATTCAACTTCTTTGTTATGTAATTGATTATGGTTTATAATGGAAAACTATGTTTGGGTTTCTCAATTGACTATGTATGAGTATGGAATTATGGGAATTTAGATCTTATTAGTTGTTCTTTACATTGGTTGAGTTTACTTATTATATGTGTTCTTGGATTGTCATGATTCATATTCTCTGTGTATGAATGGTTGACTTAACTATGAATACAATAAACATGCACGCTAACATCTTGATAAGAAAAAAAGAAGGGACATATAGGTTGCACGGGATTTGGGTGATCTTCCATACTTGTCTAGATAAGGTGTCAGTGCGCATAATTCTAGTTTGGGTGAAAAAAAGACTACATTTTGGTTTCATTGTTAGGGCCTCTTTTAAATTTTTCTACCAGGATGTTGCATGTAGATGGCATATCGACAGTCTTTGGAAAGTATTGAGAGCTTAATAGAAGAAGACCAAGATTCCTTTTCCAAAATATATAACACTGGGCCTAATTTTAATGAGTGAAAGTGGGTGAAGGATAATTTATATGACTACTTGTATGAGACGTTCTTCAACTTCTTCCCAGTAGAGTTATACCAATGGTTGGCATCTTACATAGATAACAAAGGTATCTAGCCAAGAAAGAGATCTCAAAAACTCTTTGATTCGAGTGAGACATGTACTAAAGTTGTAGATCATTGGTGGGAAGGGAAGGTGTACTACACAACTATACTTTGGAATACACAATTTCAACATATTCTTGTATGGAGGAAGTAGAATGTTGGTTCATGCATGAACCAAGGGGATCATATTTTCTCACAATAACTTTAGCTATCAAGATATTAATGGTAGAATTGGGAATTGAGAACTTACCTACAGAAAATTAAACCCCCATCGTGCACAGGGGCAGGAGAAAGTTTAGGAAGGATTGCAGCAGCCCTGACAGAAGAAAGGCAGAGAGAGGAAAGATAACTCAAGTATAACGAGGCATGAAAAAGGGTAGTTGATGTAGTGTTGTTGTCAAGAATAATGATGACTAGCAGAAGTGACGAGATCCCCATGGAAGATAAGGTACCACAGTATCATGTCCTCCCTATATTGGGAAAAAGTAGTGAAGAGACCCCACATTCTTCTGATGAGAGTGCGTCTGAGGAGAGAATGAGGTCCGTGGGCACAAACCTGACCCATCTTGGCTACCTAGCCCTTACGTAAGGTGTTCTCAATCTAGAGGTAGTTGTTGAAGAGCATGATAGTGAAGGTGAGAAAGCAGGATCTCCATGTTGGGAAGGAGATTCAGGTAGGAATATTTTAGTTTCAGCTCAGGAAGCACAAAAACATTAGGGACACACACAACATGTGTCAGTGTTTAGAAGTAATTTTTGAGGCATTTCTACAGGTGTGTCATCAGAACAAAGTGTTGGCGCATAAACCATTGGAAGTAATCTTGTAGGTTATGATACAACATAGATAATGGGTGTCCAATTTAACTCAATAAATGGAACATAAGGAATTTTATCTACAAGACCATAGGTCATGGAAGGAGGTGCAGGAGGTTTAGGTCAACTGCCACATGGAGGAAATATTGGTGGAGGTTTAGGATTAATATTTTTCCCCACCCCAGGGCATGGTCCACCACCACAACAACCTACCCAACAACCATTGCACCCACATCAAGCACAACAACAAACACCTCAGGTTTTCTTTGAGACGTTCCTTCACTTGCCAGAGTATATAGGTGTGGAAGATGTTGATGATCATGTTCACAAGTGTCATTTTTTATGGAGAGATAAGGGAATAAAAAATTCTAATAGAAATAAAATCCAATTTTCTACCACACTTTAAGGGCACACACATAGTTAGTATAGAAATTATTATCCACACTAGACTATGGTGGATTATGATACACTGTGCACTGTATTTTTATCTTAATTCCACATTCTAGAGTTTAAGCAACAGAGTATTAGTGTGCTCAAGGAAATCAATTAGGGATTATCTGAGAGTGTAAGGGAATATGATGTGTGGTTTAAGACTTTCTTGTCAAAGATATCTTATGATATTCAACAGATCTAGTATGTGCAGTGGTTCATTGGATGATTTTGTTGAATCCATTTCGAAGGCCCTTGTCACATAATACA
Source organism: Taxus chinensis (assembly GCA_019776745.2). Taxonomy (NCBI): domain Eukaryota; kingdom Viridiplantae; phylum Streptophyta; class Pinopsida; order Cupressales; family Taxaceae; genus Taxus; species Taxus chinensis. Next base: position 543,548,378 of record CM034146.1, read on the forward strand.
TTTACTAATCCGTGTAATTCTTTAGAAATAAATTTGCACATTGAAGTGGCTAGAAGTGTAGACACTAGAGTAAACCCATTTCTTGAGGTGTAAATAGTAGCTATGGCTAAAGTTTTTGATAATATTTATGCCAATTTAGTGTATGAGACATAAAGTGGGTTATGGTTCATTGATTGTGATGTGGAAGGGCATACTAAGGATAGTTGTCCACGCAGGAATGTACATGCACCGTTACAGTCTTGTGAGATTTTCCACAAGAAACATGATGTCTGAAATTTCCCCCTCTTGCAATATGCAACAATGAATATTGTCTCTATGTATTGCAAGATTTGTGATGCATATATCCATGATACAGTTGAATTCCATTTGATAACCCAAATTCATGAAGCATGCGAGACATGATTATGATAGACCACGGTGACAAGTAGCACTCAGGTGTAGGAATCCCAACCCATTGAAGGGAAAATATTAGAGATGGTGGGTTTTGAAGTGGATACATGAGTAGAGGCAATGGTGGTAGATGAAGGTTCATGCATGGGACTTGTTATACTTATAGGTCCTCATTTAATTACTAATGTGAGTTTTCCAAAAATTAGGTCTATGTGTATTGTGGAAAGAAGCACAAAGTTGAATATTTTCCAAACCTCTATGAACATATGTGTAAGAATAAAAAGAAGGACATAAGCGTGGGGATGATCAAGGTACACCATGCAAATAATGAACAATGTACACTTAAGAAGACATCTAATCTAGAGCTTCATCCTATGCTAGTTACTACTTACATAGAAGAAGCACGCACGTAGGAGCCCTTAAAGTAAATCCACTTGTCATGAGAGAGGAAATTATGCATGTTAATTATCTATAAGTTGTCCATCAGGAGGGTGTCTATAAAGAGACCATGGGGGTAATCACATATTTGTAAGGTGAGATCCAATTCCTAAATGAGCAAGAGTGTGAATAACATTGAGCTTCCCCAGAAAGATGTAGATGATATGAAGGAGATATGTAGGATGTTGAGGAAGGAGAACATCATCCCACTGCTATTATAATGGTTGCGTGAGAAGGTACCATGTACAAGCATTGAGCATGAGCATCAGATCCTCTATGCCAACTTACCACCACATGACCATGAGTATGACAAGGATATTACACTGGATGCAGTGATATATGGATGTCTATTGAGTAATATTTTGATTGATACATGTGCAAAGGTGAATGTTTTGACTCTAAATGCATGGAACTAGATGGGAAGGACATAATTAAAACCATCTTCTAATGTGTTGTATATGGTAAATAAAACAAAATCCATGCCTATTAGGGTATTGAAGGATGCATAAATCACTATTCAAGGATCCAAATTTATAGGAGATATTGAAGTATTGGAGCTTGCTGAGGAAAACAACTTTCTAGAATTACTCGGGCATCCTACATGTAATATTATGATTTAAAAATATATATTAGTTTTGATAACAAGGATGAACACATTTTCATGCCCCTATATGATGTGAAGGTTGTGCCTTATATTGATCCAGTGAGTGAAGAAGAGATTAATAGGATCTATGCACATACCTTAGTGGGAAAATGTGTATTCTATCAGTGACACTACCAATGATTCTTGTGACAATTGGGCCAGTGACAAATATGAAAAGGTTCGACAGGATGTCAAGGGAAAAATCACTCGAATGATAAGGTCGTGCATGATTAGGTACTTAGGAAAAAGACGATTACCCAAGTATACCGGAGAGGAAAAACTTAACTCTTTCTTGCATGTGATGGAGAAACAATGGGAGAATGAATGAGATAGGAAGAATATGATGGTCTATACCTTACACAGGCCACCATCACGATGGTGGGTGACACACATGGATAATATTTTAGGATGGTACAAGGTAAGAGCAGCCTTTTTAACAAGGTTTACTTGGAACAATGTTCCCTCCCTTACACACAAATATGATGGGCAGACTCCAACTTTAGTACACACCTATAACTGTGAGAGATAATGGGCACAAGTCCAAGAGGCTTTACCACCATCTCTATAGGTACATAATTTATACTCTACTCTACGAGGATACACACGTGCATGGTATGTGCATGTTGAATTGAAGCAAGAGACTACAAGTTGGAAAGACATGACTGAAGGTATGGATCACACTTTTGATTATTTTTCTAATAAGCCACCAGTGCATGAGGCCTTGAAGATAATGAAGTGCATCAAACTGGGAGATATCACAAAAGTAGAAGAACTCTTGGTTAAGATCTTGGGAGATCTTGGAACTGAGGTGCATGAGGATACAAAGGAAATAGAAGATATCTAACTAGATCGTGCATGGAAAGAGAAAGAAAAAGGAAAAACGGTATATTTTATTGATGATGAAGAAGTAAAGAACCTAGATATTAGCCATATATATGGTGCACATAAAGTAATGGAATCTACAAATGAAAATACATGTGCATATCATGTTCCTATGAAGACTGAAAAGGTTAATATTGACATTGGCGATGTGCCTAAGAAGGATATCATTGGGGATTATTGGTCATAAAAAGAGATAGCAAATATCATTGAGTTATTTTGTCACTTTCATGACCTCTTCCCCAAAGCTTACTATATGAATAATAATTGACATGTGACCTCCAATCGCACTTGACCTCCCAATGTCATGCCAAGACATCCCATGTAGAAAGTGTGGATGGCTATGGGTAGTGAAATGTGATATGTGAAAAAAAATGTGTGGAAACGGGATGAACAAATTATTAAGGCAAAATAATGTCCATGATGTGAAATATCGAGATCTACTCATCAAGGGAAATGAAGGCCCTTCTAACCTGAATGGGTCTAATGGATGGGTCATAAAGAATATCCACAAGAAGACTCCAATCAATGTCAAGCTCTATGGAAATAATTTCCAATGGTTGTGGGATACGTGGAAAACCAATGGGTGCCTTTGTAACAATTTCTAGACAAGGTCACGGAATAAATAAGAGAGAGGTGTGGTTCCACTTTCTCTATGGGTGGTTAGTTGGTTTAGTCCAGAATGAGAAAGCTCTATAAGCATCTTTGTTCAGGATGTTTACTTGTTTGAAAAACTCTAGTATGTTTGGGGATGATCTAAAAACTTGTGCGTGTAGTCTAAAATCTAATTCTATTTGGTCTTTAAGTCCATTCGGTTGTGGATCCTTGGGATCAAAACCATAAACTCTTTTCGGTTGTGGTTCACTGATGGTCATGTGTGCATTTGTGTAGTTTTAATCTAATCAAATCAAATAATGATCTAATCTAAATAAACAAAGACAACATAATGTTTTTGTGTTTTGCAATATAAAGGAAGTGAAACAATACAAAGTAACTAATCTAATTAAAATAAATATTTTTGTGCTTTTCTAGGATTTTCCGAATTAAATGAAGAAATGAAAGTTTCTAATTTAATTAATAAATCCTAAAATAAACAAACAACGTAGTTGTCTATTTGTGTAGAAGAAATATAACCTATTATAAATAATTAAAGCTTCTCTAAATAATGAACATGAATTAAATCCTCTACTTTGCCTCAGAGGCACGGGAAGAAATCAGGGCTTTCTAGAAATTTTTCTTCCCCTATAACTTCCCCGAAAAAAGAAAAGAAATATTTTATGGAGGATTTTCTATATGAGATGATGATTTAGTGTGATTTCTAAATTAACACAGAAGCTTTCTTCCAGAATCACCTCTTTACAAATATACAAAGATAGGCAAAGGAAGCTATCTATCATAAGAAATATTTATTGAAGGAAATGATCTATTGCAACTATTGAATGACTTGCAACAATGAAAATGGAAATGCATTTTCTACTGTAGTGAATAATGTGCATACAAATTTCTCAAACAAATAATTAAAGAAATGATGAAACCCAATTACAACCATGAACCTCGTAATTGTATTATTTGTGGAAATACTAGTTGTGGTGTGCTTTTGTGTCACCTCAGTATTATTTTCTGACCTTCGGTGTCCACGCGAGTCCAGGAAGACTGGGAATGCAGAGGAAGATGAGAAGAAGGTGCTAGAGGAAGTAATGGCTTACTGGTAAATCTAGTGGCAATGTGATCAAAGGAAGAACAATTCAAGTGAACAAATATTGGTTGTGTAATATCTAGTAGGATTGTAGCAGTCATAACATAGCAATACATGAAAAAAATTCTTTGGCCATTTGGTTCAGAATAAGTGATGGTTTATATAGAAGTTTGGCTGGGCTGTGCACTATCACACTTGGCAAGCCAAGGGAGTGCCACATCAAAACATGAAGGGGAAGTTTAAAAAATCAATTACAAACCAAAAGTGAAAGAATATATTGATATGAATCATTCAATCCTGAAATCAGCTAAATTGATTCACAAACGTGCGCTAAAATTGAATTGGAGTGAAGTAACACATGTCTTATTCATGCACGAAGAGTTCTATAAAATTCACATGAAACCACTACCCAATGTAGGGCAGTCGGTTAGGATAACCACCGCCCAAGTAGGGAAGAGGTTATGTAACTGCCGCCTAAGTAGGGCAGTGGTTCCGTAACTAGAGGCCAAAAACTGCAAAAAAGAATGCTGCAAAAAAGTAGGATAATGGCTAAGGTAAACTAGGCTAAAAATATAACCTGCAAAGAGGTTAAGGAAATCGAACACCTTTGGAAAAGACATTAATCATCATTGGGGAGTTTTGAATTGTTTTATGACAATGTAACACATGAAAATTTGGGCTGCGTACATATTGCCCCTCGGAGAAGTGTTTTAGCCATGAAGAGGCATAAAACATAGAGTCCAAGTATGGACGTTCCCATAATGGGGAGTTAGAAGTTATACCTAACACGCCCATGTGACTGAAGTGACACCATCCAAGCTCTCGCTACCTATAAGATGAAAGCAAGACTCAAGTACAAATAAATATGATATTGAAAAATAAACACTAAAACAAAACAACAAGAAGACTTACCATCTGCACAGGGATAGAAGTATACTTGCGCCAAATGCTTCAGCCTTGTAAAGCATATACACTCAAAAGGAAGCTTAAAACAAAGCATATATATAACCAAAACACCCATTTTCAAATTCATTTGCACATATCCTCATTGTGATTTTAGATCTCTTGATCAAATAGTAACCATTTTGAGCGAGAGCATAGTTAAAATGATGAGAGCGATGACGTGATCATGGTCCTCGTGAGTGAGAGAACCTAGTGGCAAAGTACAAAGGTTAGTATTTTGAATTTGTTTATTTGAAAGCTAAAAAATGTAAAATTTGAAAAATCTACACCTAGGGGGGGTTATTTTCAAAATTTATCTTGAGTTAAAATGGTCCCTAGGGGGTCACCTAAGTGGGTCTAGTTTTTGTTTATATCTAAAATGGTCAATTTTTTTCATTTTTTGCATTTTTGGGTCAAAGGGCATGGCTCATCCATTCCAGACATGACCATTCCACCCTAAACATGGTGGAAGTTACAAAACCACTGCCATGCATAGCGGGAAGTTGTGTAACCACCATGTAGAAATTATGCAATCACCACTGCCATGCACAGTGTGGCCGATTTTGTAATTTATCACGGTAGAACCTTATTTTGACTAACTTGGATAAAATGTTTTTATTTCAAGTTGTTTTATATTGTTTTTGACGAGCTTATGCCTTGAAACATGTTACTAACTTGATATTTTTCTTGTTTTTGTGAATGCAGAAGGATTTATACATTCGTTGGAGTTGGGAAAGAGAATGTGATTAGCTCTTAGACATTATTGCTTAGCTGACATAGACTAAGAGGGATTTATTACACCGGGTTGGGTTGTGGAGGATCAGTTAGGTGCAACACATAACACTAGTCAACCAGATTATATGCGACCTTGTCTTATTGGGATGCTAATCAGAACACTTTCTAGTTTCCTAGTGTTAAGAGAGAGTGGACCATCACTCTCACGGATGTCTATATGATTCTTGGTGTACCTGTGACTGGTAGATGGTTGACATTGGAGAAAGGTTCTCCAATTTTTTTATAGATAGTGGGAATATTATATGGGAGATGATGGGGCACCCAATTTGGTTACCAAGTAGGGTATGTAGCTATTATCAGTTACCTCTGCACCTATACCCACTCTTTGTAAGGCCATCATTGGTATTTTGGCCTCGTGCATTTGGTGGGAGACAAGGGTGAGAACAAGATTCTTGTACTGTTGGGCTCACGTTATTATGTCTATTGAGCAGTACATGAGAGGATTTTTTCTTGGGGTGTGGACATTCTTAGGACCACATACCATGATCTATACCACATCACAAGGCTACAATGGAAAACCTTGAGCTACCCTTCTTTGGTGATGTGTTGGGTGTAAGAGTGGATCATCCCGTACCAGAGGGGAGTTGGTATATAGGAGTCTAGGGGCCATCAAGGCTGTGAAATGGATAGGTTCTGTCTATTCTCAGAAGGGCTACATCAGCTTGTTTGCTTCTATTGACTATGGATGATTTCATTGTTCAGACCATATCAAAACCTGATTGGGAGATGGGGTGATGAAAAGAACTATACTACTTTCTTGTAGTGGTGTGAGGATAGTTAGTGGACAATGACAACTAGGGTAGAAGTCCTTCCCGATTGACAAAGTCCCTCAGCAGTTTGGGCATGCCATACAATGATGAAATTACAGATTGTTCCTATTGTTTATCATGGTATCAAAGAGGATTGACCAGGCCCTAAGGGTGAGCATGGCTAGACTCATTTTTACACCATGGGTACCTATTAGTGTGGATAGAGGTCCCAGTTCCTAGAGCACCAACAGATGCTCCTCCAGATTGAGGTTACACCCACTCATAATGGGCGAGGAGGAGGAGGAGGAGGAGGAGGCCCATACAAATACATATAGACTGAGGGTGAGATTGACGTAAGGAGGGAGGAGAGAAGGATCATGAGCAGAGGGGGGGAGGAGGATAGTGACTACAGAGTGGAGAGTTATGTAGGAGAGTATCTATGACAGAGGCTACTAGAAAGGAGGTGGAGGTAGAGACATGGAGACTCTGGTTTTTGAGGAGTCCACTATCTTCATGAGGGAGGTAGATGATGAGTAGTCCGTGATGGGACAAGCACATCACCTCAGGAGAGGGGGAGGCACATTAGGTGCCTGGAGGTAGCTTCACCACCACCAAGTTACACCAACTAATCCTACATGTGTATGCCCAAAGATCCATTAGTATGTAAATACTCTTTTCTTGACCTTGTTAGCTAGAGTTATTAGTAAACTACACATTGTGCTTATTTTTGGCTTGTGAATGTTTTCTAACTCGTCATTGTTTTCTTTGTTTGTAGCCACATGCTGACGGCTGGTCGAGATCTTATTCATAGGATTTGTGTTGATACTTTGCTGATCCCTATGGGGAATAATCATGTAAAGCTATTGGAATGATTTGGGACAACCATTTTAGGATGGAAGACATACTGATGTGTTTACACCTCTTTGGAAGGTCACGGATCTCTTGAATTCTCAAAGATCAAATAGATTTCTTCTTATGATATGGTGGAGAGGATGGCAGAGGTAAAGTCACTCACATAACAAAGCCATGACTAGTGGTCGATCTCATAGACACTCTCACTGTTTGGTGCATTCATGATATCTAAGTCGTAGGAAGAGTCCCAGCAACAACCGTGCACCTTCCCAAGGTTCTCGTAGAGAGGGAGAGGCCATGTGCCTTTATTTATTTGATGTCATTTTGTGAGGCATATATATGATGTTTTTGGATTTTGGTGCTCATTGTGAGTATTTTGACCACACCTAGTGTGTGATGGCATTGTATAAAAACTTGACTTATTATGATATATACAGCTATCTCTTTTTAAATGGTTCGACTATCCTTTATGCACCAGAGTTGACTTCATTTATGGTTTACTTCACATGTGTACTCTTTGATGTTTAGAATATTTGATTTTATATGCTTTTCAGAATATATGCAGTGGATGATAAATGCTAATAGAATTGATTTTATTTTTGTTGTTTTTTTTTTTACATGATGCCGATGCAAACAAAATGTAATGTTGAAACTGTTGGGGTTTTTTCAAGCAATATTTAGTACTTCTTGTTTTGTTGGAAAAATGTGATGAACGTAATATGATAATGAAATGAACTCACTCCACTTATAACCCGATGCATAACTAGTAAGATGCGAGGGCTCATCACTAGCGAGCTAGTAGAGATGTGAGTTTTATTAGTTTGATGAAAATGGAAGTGATGAGATGAAGACAAGATTTTGACAGAAACCCAATTAGAAACCTACAACTGTAACTCTACATACACAGTTTACTACATAATCTAGAATGTGATTTTCTTGCAAGTTTATCTAGACTTAGACCTGTAAATGGCCTCCTGATTGAAAAAATATGGTTTTAAGGTTTTAACTCTTTTATAACATACAAATCAAATTCATTATTCTTGGGATTTATGATTTCAAAGCACTTTTTAATGAATGAAAATTTCTTTTAACTTATTAATTTATTTGCAGATACCCCCTACACCTTGCCCCATACTACCAATAGGAAGCATGGGCTCATCACAAAGGAAAATGCATAGGTGAAAGTAAGGGAATTTCCCTCCTTTTCCAATCTCACGTCACTAGTAAGAGATGCATGGGCTCAACAACTGAAGGTTAGTAAGGAAAGGAAGCATGTAAATGAAAACTTTGTATTGATTTTTGACTTGACATATATACCTTTTTTTGTAAAATGTTGAGTTGTGATTTTGGGAGGGAGAGATTTCCCCTAATCTCAACCCTGCGCAACCAGTAAGATGCGAGGGCTTCAACACCAAAGGCTGAGATGGGCTGAATAGGCACTCTAGGTAAAAATGTTTAGAATGCTTTTTGCTACCAAAGAGCTATTTTTTAGGCACTAGAGTATGGCTCCATTTATGAAGCTTACTAGAACAAACTGTGTATTCTTTAATGTTTAGAATCGCTGACACCCTATGGTTTGCACATTGTATGTAGTGGATGATACATTCTAACAAAATTATTTTCATCGTGTTTTTTTTGGTTTAACATGGGTACCGATGCAAACACAATGTTTTGCTGGGACTTTGGCTACTCGAGATAGTCCTCCAGAGAAAGTTGGTTCTTGCTCCTAGAACTACCTGCCATGAATCATAATCTAATGATAATAAAATGAACTCACTCTACTCCTAACCCCATGCTAATCTAGTCCAAGATGTGAGGGCTCATCATTGCGAGATAGATGAGTACATGAGTTAAAAAATCCTACACTGAAAGGCAGTGATGAGAATAGTATTCCAGATTGTGATAGAAACCGTAGATTAGCAAGGTGCACACTAGAAGGGGTGATACACACAGTTTACTCCACAATCTAGAAATGTGCATTTCAAAACAATATTTCATCACATAAAATGAAAAGGAATCCCATGGATAACAACATAAGATAGAAACAATATAGTATGCAATGATATTAAATGGGCAAGAGGAATGTACACATCTAATTCATTCAATCTTGGGATTTATAAATCCATAAACTTATATCTATTGGTTCATTGAATGAAATTACTTCTAATCTATCACTAGAATAAGGTCTTGCAGATACCACCATGAAACCTTGTCCACATGACACTAGTGGCCTGCAACACATTGGCTCATCACCAAGGACAATTTTGACAGAGTTTTACTACTCCAGGGAACTAACTCGCTTTATGATCCCCAACCTCACTCCAATAGTATAGAGGCATGGGATCATCACTGAAGAGTTGAGAGAGAGTAAGGAAAATGTGTAAATCCCAAAATTTTGTCCTTCATTTTTGACTTGTACATAGGCAGTACCTTTTAGATTGTAAACTTTGAAGGTATGTGCTTTCTTGCAGGGATAGCTTTCCCCATAACATCAACCCCACGAAACTAGTAATATGAGAGGGCTCAACATCAAAGGCTGAGATAGGTGAACAAGTGCTCCAGGTAAAAAACTTTAGAGTTCTTTTTGGTTCGGATATCCTTTGCACTAGAGTTGACTTCATTTATGGTTTACTTTGCATGTGTATTATTTGATGTTTAGGATCTCTGATTTTATATACTTTTCAAAATGTATGCAGTGGATGATAAATTCTAACAGAATGATTTTTTGTTTTGTTTTTGGTTTCACATGTTGCCGATGCAAACACAATGTAATGTTGAAACTTTAGTTTTTCAAGCAACATTTAGTACTTATTGTTTTGTTGGAAAAATATGATGAATGTAATATTATAATAAAATGAACTCACTCCACTTATAACCCTACACAGCTAGAAATATGTGAGGGCTCATCACTGTGTGCCAAAAGAGATGTGAGTTGTATGATTTTGATGAAAGTAAGTGATGAGATGAAGACAAGATTTTGACTGAAATCCAATTAGAAACCTACAACTTAACTCTACACACAATTTGCTACATAGTCTAGAATGTGATTTTCTTACAATTTTATCTATACTTAGACCCGTAGATGGCCTTCTGATTGACAAAATATGGTTTTAAATTTTAAATTTTTTTGGAACATACACATATAATTCATTCTTCTTAGGATTTATGATTTCAAAACACTTTTTATTTAATGAAATTGCTTTTAACATACTAATTTATTTGCAGATACCCCCTATACCTTGCCGCATGCCACCAGTGGGAAGCATGGGATCATCAGCAAGGAAAAGGCATAGGTGAGTAAGGGCACTTCCATCCTTTCTTAACCTCACGCCACTAGTAAGAGGCACAGGCTCATCAGTGAAGCTTGGTGAGGCAAGGAAGTGTGTAAATTAAAAATTTGTTTTGATTTTTGACTTGACATAGATACCTTTTAAAAAAAACTAAGTCATGTTTTTAGGAGGGAGAGCTTTCCCCTAACCTCAATCCCATGCAACTAATAAGATGTGAGGGCTCAACATCAAAGGCTGAGATAGGTGAACATGTGCTCCAGGTAAAAAAATTTAGAATGCTTTTACTACCAAAGAGGTTATTCTGGGAAAGATATGACTCCAAGAAGCTTCTAGAACAAATTATGGGAAAAGACACCTATGCTAAAGAAAACTATGGGTAGAACCAATTATATAGGCCTTGGTAGGATTAGTGTCAAATTTTTGTCTTATCTTGTAGAATTGATGAAATTATAAGAAATGTTGATAATAATATTGTGAATATTTGGAGATTCTGATTGAATGTTTTACCAATATTTTTAGAAGTTTTTGAAAGTTTCTTAATTACAAATTTACAAAATGATCTAGTAGATGAAAATGCAATGTAGATGTAATAGTGTATATGTGAAAATGCATATGGATCATGCGTAGTAATGTTTTAAGTGAAGAGAATTAACAGAATCACTGAATTCTTCACCTCTAGAGTACACATGAGATATGCCCCATTCTTGTAGTCCTCCATGACTCGATATGGGCCTAACCACTTGGGCCTTAATTTCCTTCCTTTTCCTATTTTCTTGTCTATCCGGATGTCAAATTTGGGTATGATATCTTCAATAAATAAATCACGTTCATATACTTTTTAATTGTATTAACGACACATTCGGTCAGAGTAGGCTCTATGGTGTGCCTCAAATCTAAGACGAGCTTCATCAAGAGTTTCTAGTTCAATAAGTCATACCTCAGGATATCCTTCTTCTCCTAAGATTCCTTATAGTGATATCGAGAGACTGGGTATCTCAGCTTCAAGTGGTAAAACCACTTTCTGACTGAATACTAAGGAATATGGGATTTCCTCCATCAGGGTTCTTACTAACATTCTATAGGCCCACTAGGTTGGAAATAGATTTAAATGCCAATCACACTTGTTCTTGAAAATTTTCAGGAGGATGGATTTCAACATCTTAGTAGTTGCCTCAGTAGGTCCATTGACCCGAGGGTAGCATAGAGAGGCGGTGTCATGATTTATCTTGAATTTTTTGCACAACTCACGCACCTCTTCATTTTTAAACGACATGTTATTATAAAAGATAATGATTTGTGGGACCTTATACCTATAGATGACCTGGTTCAAAATAAAATTTGTAATTACAGACCCCGGAATGGTGGTAAGAGGCATGTCCTCAACCCACTTCATGAAATACTCTATGGTCGTTATTATGAAACTATGGTCATACATTGATGAGGGAGATAATTTCCCTATCAAATCTAAACCCCACGTGGAAAAGGGACAAGGTGTTGTAATAAGTTGTAGATCTTGGGTAGGAATTTAAATCTTTTGAGAGAATTCCTGACACTTATGACACTTACATACATACTCTAATGCATTGTGTTTAAAGGTGGGAAGAAATATCCCATCATGTGTATCTTTCTAGCTATTACATGTCCTCCAAAATGACCTCCATATACCCTGTTGTGGGCTCTATATAGGATATTTTAAGATTCTTCCTCATCGACACACCTTAACAACATTTCATCAAAAGCTCTATGATAGAGCACTTGTTCTATAACTACGTACTTGGAAGCTATAATGCTTTGTTGTCTTCTCTGCTTTGAAGTGTCTCATTCAGGTTATGTGTGGTCCATAATAAAATTGACAATATCTTAATACCATGGACACGCAAAAATGGGAGGTCTAATTTCTATGTAGTATATACACTCATCGTGGAAACTAAGGTCTACTAACTCTCCACTGTCTAACAAGTTATCTGCTAATCAATCGGAAATGATTTGTCCTTTAACAAACTTTTGATTGATGTAAGTTAATTTGAATTCTCCCATTAAGGCTATGAAGCATCACACTTTCTTGGATAAAAAACCTTGTGTTAGAAATGTCCAAAGACAATATGTTTTAACAATAATCGGCATTTCTTGGTTAAGCATATAGTGCCTTAACTTTTTTGTTTCAAATACTATAGAGAGGCATTATTTTTCTGCCTGTGTATAGAGCGTATCATAGTCTAGTAATGTACGATTGATGAATTAAACTACACATTTACACTTGTCATTGTCTTATTGTTCCAACATGTATGTTAATGAGACATATGTATCCCATGAATATAGAATGAGAGGGTGATATGATTTGGGAGGCATGGGTGTGGGAGGTGATAGAAGGAATCGTTTGACTGATTCAAATGCCTCATCACACTAATCCATCAAGATGTTGTGGCAATCCTTTTTTAACAAATTATATATCAGGTGAATGGAAAAGGTTAAATAAGGAATAAACCTTCAAATTGCACCAAGCTTTCTGAGAAAGGACCTAATGCCCGACTTTTCTGATGGTGGGATTATTTTTATAACTACTCATATTTTTGTTGGATCCACATCAATTCCTCGTGAAGAGATGATGTAACCCAACAAATTTCCTCATGTCATGCCAAATACATATTTTTCTATATTTAATGTAACGCCGTATTTGATGAGGTGAGAGAGGATGATACAAAGCACCTCGGGGTGATTGCAGCACTTCTTGGCCTTAGCCAAAAGTTTTTTAACGTATGATTCCACAATCTTGTGAATAAGATCATGGAATAAGTAAGTCATTAGCCATTGGTAAGTGGCACCAGTGTTCTTAAGACCAAATAAAATGAGCTCATAGTAATAAATTCCCCAAAGGTTGATAAAGATTGTCTTTGGTTGATCTTTCTCGGAGATCATAATTTTATTGTACCCAAAAAATCCATCTATGAGGGACAACAAGTCATAACCATCTGTTACGCCAATGATAACATCGATGGATGGTAGTGGGAAATCATCTTTGGGACATGTTTTGTTTATATCCCAGAAGTCAATGTAGATTCAATTTTTTCCATATTTTTTAAGAATGGTGATGATGTTATATACCCACATTAAGTAATCGATAGGTTTAATGAACCCCACATGTAGGAGCTTTATAATTTCTTCTTTAACCATTAGTGCCACCTTTCGTTTCATAGGTCTGGATTTTTGTTTGATGGACTTGGCATCAGATTTGGTCACAAGGTTGTGAACTACAACATGAGCAGAAATTCCTATCTTCTCATTTTAACAAAATGTAAAATCTTTCGAATGTTCTTTAAGAACTTTCATGTGTATTTCTACCTCTTCAAGAGTCAGTGATGAACCTAACTTCAAAATATTTAGATCCTCCTCCATCCCAATGTTGATGTCAATCATTCCCTCAATCAAAGAGGAATTACCCTATTCAAACTCAGGTGGGGCTGGAGGTAATTCTAGCTCCCCCTCCTCTTCTATTCCACAAATCTAAAGGCCCTTCGAGGAGGAACGGTCCATCATGTGATCTCCAAAATAGGAGGAAGAGTGAGGAGTGAGAGAAAAACCTCTCTTATGATGTGTGTGATGTAAATCCATATAAGCGTTAAGGTATACTAAGATAACCTCATCATTTTCCACATAATCTAGGGTAGAAAGCTTGTTCTCAGCCTCAACCTATGCCAAGATCAATTTTTTTGTTATTTTACAAACTAAGGGTTCAACACGAACTAAAACTATGAAGTCAGTATCATATAATTATTTTCTTAGATAGAAGCAAGAAGCATAATTAGCTATCAAATTAGTGAGAAGGTTTTGTTCATGTGGGATGGATTTAATTGAAATGAATTCAAAACCTTTACTTAAGTTGAGTAAATTAGTTTTATAGAGTTGTAAATGTTCTGCCCTAGTCTCATATACCTCTGAAACTTGATTAGCGACTAGTTGTGAATCACCCAACACTCTAATATTACATGTGCCCATCCTTTTGGATACTATAAGACCAAGAAGGAGAGCCTCATATTATGCACCATTGTTTGTACATTTAAAGTCTAACTTGAATGCAAAAGGCATGACCTTCCCCTCTAGAGAAGTGAGGATCACACATGCCCTAACGCCAAAGTGGAATTTTTCTCCGTCAAAATTAAGAATCCAACAGTCACTTGGGAAGATTGATGTTGGATCGATTTTTGTATCTTCTTCCCTTTCCTATGAGATTTCAACCATGGAAACTTCATCGGCTAGAAGAGAGCCAAGTCCCAAAGCATGTCTTATGCCCATGAAATCAAATGGATAAATCATTCTCCAAAATATTGACAATATTATATGTAGTTCCTATTGATACCGTCTCAATAACAATAGTTTCATTTTTGACCACAGGGATCGCTTTGATTAAACCAGTAATTTCTAATTCCGTTGTGGGAATTATTTTTGTCTCTGGTGTTGAATTCATGGGTTTGTTAAAATGGTTTATAGGGATCTCAAATTCAAAATCCATCCTAAGTATCTTCTTTAGATTATCCAGGTGAATGTCAAAGGGCTTTTAGACACCCTGTGCAATGAAGAATTTCTCCAAATGTAGGAATCTGACTTCCTGAAATAATGTGGAGGGAATCACCTTCATGTGATGTTTCCAAGGATGTCCAAGAATCATATTATAGTTGGTTTCCAAGTCTATAATATAAAAATTCACAAGAAATGTCTTAGACCCTAAGGTAACTGGTAGCACTATGGTTCTAATTGATGTTGCCTTGAGGCTATCATACCCTCTCAGTGTGTTTCTTATCAAAGAGAATTTTGTTTATCCATATCCTAACTTCTAGAGAAATGAGAAGGGGACAATGTTGATTGTTTCCCCATCATCGATCATTTTTTGCTTTACATAGTTATTGTAAATCCAAATATGTAGATACATAGCCGGATCACCTCTGCATGCCAACTCAACATCTGTGGGCATCTTATTGATGTTGAATATAAACCAATCATCTCTTTCGGGCTGCCTAGGAGGGTGTACATCAAACTCTATGTGATTTATTTACGCCTCCAGAGGAGGGGTGACATTGATCAAATTTTGAAGACCCAATGCTTCCTATAAAGTATCTCTATGACCAAGAGAGTTCTTCAACAAATCCAAGAAGGATATGTGAGAAAATTTCTTTGTTAAAATAGTGATCAATTCATAAGTCCCCACCTATTTCAGAAGTATTGGAACATTATCTAACACAGATGGGTAAATATGAATGGGCTGCGATGAGTAGTCTCAAGTTCTCATAGTAGCGTTTATTTGGGGTTCAATTTCTAATTCTACTAGACCTTTGATCTTAGTTTGTTGGTGACCATCCAACAGAGGTGCTACCAATGGGTTTGAGGAATTCGAAGCTTCATGATCATTGTTTCCTACTGGTTTACCCTTATTTATGTCATTGGGGTCCAACTTACCGTTGTTAGGATGTGTTGGAAGGGGATTATTAAAGATCCTAAGTGGTGTTTTTTGAGGGGATATGGGTCATATACAAGTATTTTGTGTTGGCACCGTAGGATTTTCCAAAAACTTCTCGACAAAGAGTTACCTTTGGTCCACTGGTAGGCATTGTAGGAACTTGTTACAATTATCACATGTTTTAGCATCATTCCCTCTGACCCTATGGAAGCCACAATACAGGCCAGGATCATAATCTTGAGGTCTTTGGTTCATGTTTTTTTTGTGGTCCAAATTTCTGATTGTTATTCAACTATTGGTTATTGCAATTGAATTTTGGAGGCCATTACCCTTGATTTTGATATTGGCTTGGGTACCCGCTTCAGTACTGGTTAGAGCCTTGAGCTTGAACTTGTTGTTGTGTGGGTGGAGGATGATTTAAATCTACCGCATCAATCATAGGAGAAAATTCATCACTCCTTTTATTGTTACCATTTGTGTTATTATCGACATTATTTATATTTGAGGTCTTAGCAACATTTGGTTTATTTATACGTCAAGGGAAAAAGTGTGTGGATAAGATGGCTAATTACTAAGCCATTAGTAATGATTACAAGATCTGGTGTAAAGATGATGAATTACCCATGGACATTAATGAAACCATTAGTAGATATAGAGGGTACTAAGATTGATGATGTTGGCACGAGTGAGCTCCGGGGTTGTGACAACTTACTTAATAAATTGTATTCCATGATTTCTGTTAGTGTGAAAGTGGGTCTTATTTTGAGGAGTTCTAGAAAATAGGAAAAGTTTAGTCTCGTGAAGATGGGTGGTGATAGGATTAAAGTTGAACCTGCTAGCTAGAACATTGAAGCTTTTAATCAGCATTTGTGGAACAACCTTAAGATTGGGGGTTTCAGTAATTTCATCGCCAAATTACATGTTCACAACCCTTCCCTGTCAAAGGATTTTGGAAAATCTTGGAAAGAGGGTAAGTTTGAGGTCATAGGTATGGAAATTGAGGTTTCTAAGTCCACCATTGCCCTTGCGACGAACTTGAAAATGGACGAGCTCAAATTTTTTAAGGACAAAACTTGCATAGAACATGAAATTGAGTTGTTCTTTGTGGGTAAGGAAAGGTGCTCTTTCTTTACGGATGGTATTTCAAAGTCATGTATTCCAGGAATATGGAGAGAGGTTTTTCTTCAAATCATGAATTATATAACTCTAGCAGAAAAATATCAAAAAATATATACCCACCATATGACCCTTGGGAATATGTTCCTCCATAAGGTCACGGTGAGCATCCCTTTCTTCCTGTTTATGTATTTGACTAATTCTTTGATGGATTTCTAGCGTAAGAAGTATGATATGTATTTACATGAAGGGATCATCCTTCTACTATTTGAAAATGGGAAACCTATTCTAAATCCTTCTTTGAAAGATAAGGCAGAAGAGGATGATATCACTCTTGTGGAATGCCTTACTAAGATGAAAAATGGGAAATGTAAAAATGTGGGGGAGGATTCTAGTAAAGAGAAGAGTGAGGAAGGTCATGGGGAAGTGATTACCTCGAGAAAAAGGAATTGGGATGGTAACTTTAAGGGTTTCAAGGATTTGAGTAGAAAGGTTCAGTACTTAGAGGGTGTGCTTCAAGCGATGAAGGAAACCAATGTTGGTTAAAGGGAAACTATGTTAGATGTTATTAATGCTTCAAAGAAAATTATCTCTGCTCATGTGAAGTCTAAGAAGAAGTTTCTGGAGCTGGAGTACCAGGTCAAAAATCTAAGTGATAAGTTGGAAGGAATGGAGGAAGGCACTAAAAGGAGTAATTTCAAATTGTGCATCAATAGTTCCATGGACAAGCTGGAGGAAGATATAAATGTCAAGGGCGCTGAGGGTGCTGAGATCAAAGGCAATCATGATGGTAGCAATGAAGGATCTCCTAAAAATTAGCTACTTTTTTTGGACTGTTGGCATACTTTTGGTGAACTTCTGAAGTTTTGAAGTTTTGGAGCTGGTTTTCTTTCTCTCTATTTTTCTCTCTTTGGTTCAAAGTCCTAATCTTCATTGTAAGAGTTAAGCATGTTTAACTCCTTTCTTGGAATTTTCTATTTCTTTCTTTCTCATTGGTTTATGTTCCTCCTTTTTTAATGGCCCCTAGGAGCCGATCCCTATTTTTACCTTGTCTAATAAAAAAACATTTGGTTTCTTTTCTTGGTTTATAACACCATCGGTCGTAACACCACAGTTGTTTTTTAGGACCTTATGTCCTTGGTTGTTGTTTGCGTTGTTGGGATAACTTGAATTACCCTGATTGGAAGTAATCAATCTCCCATTTGAACCGTAGGTCTTTCGACCATTGTCTATTTCCTCTTGATCAATATGGAGAGCACCCTCCAACACCTCTTCCTAACTCCTTAGGGGGAACTTCTGGACTTCTTCCTTCATTTCCTGGTTAAGATAATGAAGGAATAGATCATAAATCTCTGTTTGATCCATGTTGGGAGAACTTGTTGAAGAGTAGAGGAGATGAAGCCATCTCTGGATGAAATGCACTGCAGATTCATTGTCCTCTTACTTTATATGTAGGAATTCCTTGATTCATGTTCTAAGTAGCTTGTTCATGTCGAAATATTTGATGAATTCAGACACACGTTGTTTAAAATAATGTATAGAGGGTTATGTTATCCTATAATACCAATTGAGATTAATTCCTTCAAGATTCTTAATGAATATTTTCACTACAACTGCATCTCATGGGAGTATCTCTCAAACAAAATTTGCATACACCTTGATATGTGCATTTGGATCTCCCTCCCCTTTAAATTTATGAATATCCGGTAGAGTTTGTGGGAACATAACACTTCATATGGTGAATTCGAGGGGATCTATAAGATATTTAGAGTAGGTCCTCACTGCGTAAGACTCGACCATCGATGACCCCTGATGGGGAGTTGGAGTTGGAATAGGCTCTTGATATGGTGTAGCGCAAACATTTGTAGAGGCATAAGGCATCTCCTATTGTTAGGAATATCTATGTTATAGTGTGAACAAATAATATTATGTGAGTAATTATATCATCTAGGATAATATAATATGTCTTGTGATAATTAATTACATTATTGTAAATGTAATTATGAGTGGGTGAGTAAATATTGTTATGATTTGTTGAGTAAACAACTCATTGACAATATTAGTTTTGTGAGAAAACAAAATCTCACCTAAAATAACATGGAGTTGTTTTAGGAGTTGTGTGTGGAAATATTTATGGAGATTATCTCTCCTTAAATATAGGATCTACCTCTCCTATATATATGGGTGTAATTCTTTATTTGTAATATCAAGAATTAAGAATAAGTTTTTAGATTTAATTTATGCAATTATGATATTATATTTTCATTTGGTACCAGAGTAGGTCTGATGTGGGAAATTTCAGTGTATTCTTGATCAAATATGTATCAAATAATAGATTATATATTTCATTTCTGGATTTGGGTTTTTCTATAATTTTGTATGCGGAACCAAGTGTTTGTCAGAAAATGACAAAAGAAATTTCAGTAGAACTCAGTTTGTATTTTTGAAGAAATACATATTTCACTATGCAGATATCAAATTCAGCATATCAATTCTTCTACTTAAATTTTTCTCCAATTTCCAATAATGTTGAATTGTTAATACAGAGTCTTAGCTTGCTTGGAGGTTTAAAGGTATTCTATTTACATTCTATATTTTTCTTTATCAGTATTTTACAAAATAATGGAGAAATCAGATCTGATTGAAAAGTTTGAAGGACAAGATTTCCATACATGGCAACTACAAATGCAATTACATTTAATAGAAAAGGACTTATGGGATGTATTTAAAGCCAATGCAATTACACCAACGACTAAAAATGATCTAGCTAAATGGAATGCCAAAGATCAGAGAGCTTTGGGTATCATTGGTGTGGGCTTATCAAAATCCTATCTGCGTCATGTGGATTTCACAAAATCTGCAAAAGAAATTTGGGAGTCTCTTAACAAATTGTTTAGTTCTGATTCTAAAATGGAAAAGAATACATTGAAGCAACACTTTTATGGGTTGAAAATGGAAGATAACTCAAAAATGGTAGATCATATAAGTAAGTTTCTCTCTTTGCTAAATCAAATAGCTAGAATTAAAGAGTTAGTAAAAGACGATGATGCTAAAGCAATACTCCTGAATAGTATGCCTAAAAGTTATTCAAATATTGTGTTTATTTTAAGCAAGGTAACAATTAGCTTAGAAGGAGTAATCTCCACATTACTTAATCAGAGGAATTATGAAGAATGTAAAGAATTAATGTATGTACAAAATAAAGCAAGTACTTCATCTAAGAAAGGAAAGTTCAAACCAAAACCTTTCCCTTTTAAAGGTAAACTGAAATGTTATTACTGTAATGAATCGGGACATATAGCCTTGAACTGTAAAAAGAGGGCAAAAGATCTACTTGATGACAAAATAGATCAAAAATCTCTTTTGGTTGAAGAAGAAATTGATTAGGATGAATACTCTAAAGTTGTCATAGTGATGAGGAATTCTTATGGTAAATGGTTCACTTTTTGGAGGAAGGAGGAACAGGAGGATGGAGGAATTTTAGGGCCTCTTGTCAGTCACCAACGATGGGGTCACATATAGCACTGGTGGCACATTTTAATAATATTTTTTAGGTGTTTTCTTTGAGTGATGTGTGCAGATATAAAACATGTTCCTTATCAAAGATTGAAAAGATGAGGATGTGCATTTTGGATGCTAAAAAAATTTGTTTACAGGAGGGAAGGTTCTACGTACAATCCTTTGACTATCATATGGTCCTCTGACTATTGTAATTCATTAGAAGATGATTAGCCAGTGAATAGATTCACGCAAAGAGGTGATCATGATCAGCTGGTAAGCTAGAGAGGTGATCATGTGCAACATCCAGTAACAACTATGGAACTCTCTCATCCTCATATTTTCAGGTGCTCTTGCCCCATGTTCACACTAAGGGGGAGAATGTTAGGAATATCTATGTTGTAGTGTGAACATAGAATATTATGTGAGTGATTATATTATCTAGGATAATATAATGTGTTGTAATAATTAATTACATTATTGCAAATGTAATTATGAGTGGGTGAGTAAATATTGTTATGAGTTGTTGAGTAAACAACTCATTGACAATATTAGTTTTGTGAGAAAACAAAATCTCATGTAAAATAACATGGAGTTTTAGGAGTTGTGTGTGGAGATATTTATGGATATTATCTCTCCTTAAATATAGGATCTATCTCTCCTATATATGTGGGTGTAATTCTTCCTTTGTAATAGAAAGAATTAAGAGTAAGTTTTCATATTTAATTTATACAATTCTGATATTAGTTTTTCACCTATGACTAACCATATGAACTAGGGAAAGAGTACATGTCCCCTTGTGGTGATTTAGAATACATGTACAGATATGTGTGAATGTTACTATGGTATGGAGTTAGAGGCACAACACTAAGGAACATTACATTACTAGTTGGGACATATTTTGAGAACGTACTTCCGGATGGTGCCTATTGAGGGTATCCATACATGGTGTTAGGGGGCATACCAAAGGTGCCTGATCATATGAGGAGATATCTAGGGATAATAATACCCATGTAAACCCTAGACATAATTGGCGCAATAGGAAGTTGGCTAAAGTTCTACGGATGATGGAGAATCCTTCCTTTCCTGATAGAAGATGAGACATGAGTAGCTTGGGCAAGTTCCAATTCTCTAACCTTGTCCACCAATATCAAGATGACCTTACCTGTGTGGTGTTTTATTTTTGAACCTTGTTAGGTTGCAAAGGAGTGCAATATCCTGCTATGAACTATTTTTTGTTGTTCGGCCACCCCTCATTTGAAATTTTTTCTATTGTGGGATGGGTAGAGGATTCTGAAGTAAGACATCAACATATCCTTGCATCCTATCCAAAGATTGGTCCATATTTTTAAATTGTTTCTCACTTTGGGCATAACGTGCTGAGTAATCCTTATCCACCAATGGGAGTTGATCAGATGACATGCTAATTTTTGTCTTGAAAAAAACCCGAGGAGAGGATCCTGACTCTCCGGTGAGTGTCATATTGTTAGAATTTGAGATTTTAGGTTGTGGCATATGTATAAGTTGATTAGTCTCATCAATCCTAACTAAGGATCCATTGTTGGTCCCTTGAGGAGGAGGATTTTGAGAAATATGGAGATTGGTTAAGTAGTTGTCTGCTCACCAAGATAGTGAGGGTGACTGTTATCTACCCATTTGGTAGTAATATGCCTTGATAGGAAAAATGGGTTGGTTGTATCCATCTTGTCTTGACATATTCAGGGGGTATATGAATACCCATAGAATAATGGGAGAGGGGGAAGATGGATGAAAGAAATGGAAATGAAAAGAGACTAACTCTTCACGTTGGGTTCACCAATTTGTACAAATGAAAATCAACACATGACCTCTAATCACACTCAACCTCCCAAGGTCATGTAGGGACAGCTCATGGAGAAAGTGTGGATGGCTATGGGTAGTGAAATATGATATGTGAATGGAAATTTATGGAAAAAGGATGAACAAATTATCAAGGAAAAATAATGTCCTTGACGCACAATATCAAGATCTTCTCATCAAGGTCAAGGAAGTCCCTTCTAACTTGAATGGGTCTAATGGATGGGTCGGAAATAATAGCCACACAAAGACTCAAATCAATGTAAATCTCTGAGGAAATAATTTCCAATGGTTTTGAGATACATGGAAAAATAATGGGTGCCTCATAGATATTTCCAGACAAGGTCATGGAATAAATGAGAGAGAGGTTTGGTTACACTGGCTCTATGGGTGGTTAGCTGGTTCAGTCCAGAATGTGAAAGCTCTATAAACATTTTGGTTTAGGACATTTAATTGTTTGAAAATTTCTAGTACGTGTGGGGATGAACTAAACACTTGTGCATGTAATACGATATCTAAGTCTATTTGGTCTTCAGATCCATTTGGTTTTAGAACCCTGGTATCAAAACTATAAACTCTTTTCGGCTGTGGTCTGGTGATGGTCATATGTGCATTTGTGTGGTTTTAATCTAATCTAATCAAATAAATATCTAATCTAAATAAACAAAGAATACACTATGGTTTTGTATTTTGCAATATAAAGGAAGTGAAACAATACAAAGCAACAAATCTAATTAAAATAAATATTTTGTGCTTTTTTTTGGATTTTTTGAATTAAATGAAGAAATGAAAGCTTCTAATTTAATTAATAAATCCTAAAATAAACAAACAACTGGATGTACTTGTCTATCTGTGTAGAAGAAATCTAACATATTCTAAACAATTAGATCTTCTCTAAACAATGAACATGAATTAAATCCTCTACTTTGCCTCAAAGGCATGGGAAGAAATCAGAGCTTCCTAGAAGATTTTCTTCCCTAGCAACTTTCCCAACAAAAGTAAAGAAATATTTTATGAAGGATCTTCTAAATGAAATAATGCTTCGATTGATTTCTAAACTAACACAGAAGCTTTCTTCCATAATAACCTCTTTGCAAATCTACAGAGATAGGAAAAGGAAGCTATCTATCCTGATAAAGATTTGTTGAAGGAAATGATCTATTGTAGCTATTAAATGATTTGCAAAAATGGAAATTCCTTTTCTACTATAGTAAATAATATGCATACAAATTCTCAAACAAAAATTAAATAAATGATGAAACCCAATTATAACCCCAACCTGGTAATTGCAGTTATGTGGAAATCCAGTTGTGGTGTGCTTTTATGTTCCCTTAGTATTATTTTCTGAGCTTCAGTGTTCACGTGAATCTAGGGAGCTGGGAATGCAGAGGAAGCTAGAAGAAGGTGGTAGAACAATTAATGGCTTATTAGGCAATCTGGTGGAAATGTAAGCAGAGTAAGGACAATGCAAGCGAATAGAGCTTGATTGTGTAATATCTAGCAAGATTGTAGTAACATAACATATCAATACATGACAAAATTCTCTGGCCATTTTCTTTAGAAGAAGCGGTGGTTTTATAGAAAGTTTGTTGGGCTGTGTACTATCAAATTTGGTAGACATGGAGTACCAAATCAACACATGAAGGGGCAATTTAAACAATCAATTACAAATCACAAGTGAAAGAGGAGATTGATACGAATATTTCAAGCCTAGAATCAGCTAAATTGATTCAAAAATGTGCACTAAAAGAGAACTGGAGTGAAGTAACACGTTTCTGATTCATGCATGAATATTTCTATAAAATTTGCATGAAACTGATGCCCTATGCAAGGCGGCAGTTACGCAAATGCCGCCCAAGTAGGGTGGGGGTTCCATAACTAGAGGCTAAAAACTACAGAAAAATATTACGAGAAGCTGTAAAAAAGAAGGAAATGGCTAAGGTAAACTAGGCTTAAAAAATAAGCTGCAAAGAGGTTAAAGAGCTCAAACACCTTTGTAAAATACATGAATCATCATTGGGGACTTTGAACCATTTTTTGACAATGTAGCACGTTAAAATTTGGGTGTGTCCAGTTACCATGATTTAAATTGTGTGCATCCCTTATTAGGAGGGATAAAGATTAAGCTAAAATAAGGTGGGCATCTAGTTTTGAAAATGCCTTATAGGATTAACCCAAACCTACGCGTGAAGATGAAAGAAGAGATTGAAAAAATTCTTAAGTCTAGAATCATTGAACCAATTAAGGAATCTATTTGGGTCATCCCCATAGTGATCTACACTAAAAAGGATGGTCATATTAGGATGTGTGTTGACTACAGGGAACTCAATGCTTCATGTGTCATATATCCTTTCCTAACGTCATTCACCAAGGAAATCTTTGAAGGAGTTACAAGGCGTGAAATTTATTCTTTCACTGATGGATTTTTAGTATACCACTAGGTGCGCATTTCATGCGAGGATCGGGATAAGACCACCTTCTCCACTAAATGGGGAAGTTTTACATACATTTTCATGCCTTTTAGATTGAATAATGTGACAACCATGTTTTCGTGCATAGTTTTGTAAGCATTCTATGACCTCATTCATAGGTTCTTACAGGTTTATCTAGATGACTAGACTATTTATGGGTTATTAAAAGATCAATATGAAAATATAAGGTTCGTGTTTGAAATATGCAAGTAGTTAAGCATCTCCCTAAACATCAAGAAATGTACCATTTCCACACCCTTTGGCACCCTTCTTGGTAATATTATTTGTAAGGATGGATTGTTGGTAGTTCTAGCTAATATTATAATGATTTTGGGATTGGAAGAACCTACCAATTAGAGAAAAGTGTGCAGTTTCTTGGGGCATATGGGCTATTACAGGAAGTTTATCAAAGGGTATGCAAAGATTGTTATGCCTTTGGATGAATTTATCAAATCTAAAGGAAACTTTTACTAGGGTGACATGTAAAAACATGCATTTGAGACATTGAAGGAGAAGCTTACCACCGCACCTATCTTGCACTTCTCTTCATGGAACAAAACCTATCATGTACATGTTGTTGATGTTTATGGCATGGCTATTGGAAAAAAATTTACACAAATAGGAGAGGGTAATGTGTATCATCCCATATGCTTTGTAATTAGGAAGTTGACACTAGAAGAGTAGAATTATAAAACCACAAAGTGCAAGGAATTATCTATGAACTACATGCTTTAAAAATTTCGAAAGTAATTATTGGCCACACCATTTATTTTATATACAAATCATATGACATTGAAGTACTTGGTCATCAAACCTATTTTGCAAGGGTAAATCTACCGATTGATACTCCTTTATCAAGAATTTTATTTTAGAGTTGTAATAAAGCTGGGTAAAACTAACTTGGGCCCTGATCACCTATTAAGGATCAATTCTGAATAGGACTTTTAGAGTATTAAGGAAACTATTTCTGATGCACAATTGTTCTGGTTGAACTACAAATGAGAAAACTTAGAGGACATAAAATTATTTTTACACAATGAGCTCACACCAGAAGGAATTAAGATGTTAGAGAATAAGAAGCTTACTATACAAGCTGTGACATATCACCTTATTAGAGGAGACCTATATAAAATGGGTAGATATGAGGTCTTGCAAAAATGTGGGTTTGAACATGAGCATGTAGACATTACGAAGGAAGCTCATGGAGGGATAGGTAGAGGACATTATGCAGGAGACGTAACTGTGTGCAAGATCTTTTTAGATGGTCTATGCTGGGAGAAATTGTACAAGATACCAAGGCTTTTGTTAAAGCATGTGATCACTAATAGAGAATTGGGAATCCTGGAAATAGAGATGAAATGCCCTTGAGACCTATAGCAACCGCGAAACCTTTTGAAAAATGGGAAATTGATTTTGCAGGGCTGATTGCACCACCCATGTGCAAGACCAGAGCATGCTACTTCATCACATGTACTGACTACTTGAAAAGGTGGGCAGAGGTTGCACCTACAAAAGATTACACAACATAAAAAAAAATAAGGTTCCTTTGGGAAAGCATAATCAATAGGTATGGATGTTGTATGTACCCAAAATTGTAAGGGTACCGTGCTACCAGAACGATGTTACACATGCCCCAATGATGATACAGGTCTCCTCGCAAGGTGTTCGGGATCTGAAAAATATCTCCAAGTGTACGTTATCATCCTGCATGTCCCGTATTAGCCTCTACGTGCTTTTTTTTTCTCTTTTCCCCTCTTTTCCTTTGCATTTTTGTCTTTAGTGACGAAACCACCACCCTGCCTAGGCGGTGGTCTCGTGACCGCCGCCCAGGTAGGGTGGCGGTCCTGTAACCGCCCCCCTGCTCAAAGTGGTGGTCCTTCACGCATTTTCCAACATGTTCCGCCAATCGCGACTTATGTGAATTTTCAACTTTTACTAGCTTTTCTCTTCCGTTTTTGCTTGTATTTATGATTTTGGTTCCCTGTAATAGTGTTTCTCCATTGTTTATAGTAAAAGAGTCCTAGTTGGAGTTACCTTTGGGTGAATGGGAATTCTATAAATAGTTGGTTTTATTACAAGCAGATGGCCCCTCAAAACTTCCTCTTATCCTCTCATTTCAATAGTTTAGTCTCTCATTTCTTGCTTAGGAATTCAATAGTTTTCATTTGTTGCATGCATAATTAGTCATATTTTGTTGTTTAGAAGCCACATGATCTTCTTGTTCTAGTGTTATTACTATTTCATACAATCAATTTAGGTAGGATGGTTTCATTTTCAGTCTGAATCCATTAGAGCTGCAAGTTTTGTTCGTCAAGAAGGATAGTTTCAGGTTTTGGATGTTTTATGTTGTATGACTCGCAATAAATCCCACTAGGAATTGCATAAACCAAGCTCTGTTCTCTTGCGCTATCCCTCTCCTACTCACATTGTATTCAGTCTACATCTAATGCTGCCATTGTTCCAATACCTACTTCTATTGATGCTAGCATTACAGGCTTTTTTGGATTCATGTGAGCACAAAGGAACGAGGAGACCACACTGAGGGGACAAAGCCACACACAATTGGATTTGTCACTGTTCTACAAAATCCAGGTTCAAGCTTTCAAAGTTCTAGTTAAAATATACCAAATAGAGTAGTGAATTACTTCATTTCGATTACGTTCATTTTTGATATTGCCGAGGAGGCTGTGGGGATCGATAGTTTCTGAGAAAATATGATTCGTTCCTCACTTCTGAGGTAGGATCAAAAATCTTTCAATTAAATTAGATCAGTTATTTAGTTATTTAGAATAGATTCACAACTGCACAGACAAGTAGCTATACTCGACTACCTTGTTTGTTTTTAATTCTGTTATTAGGTTAGTTGTCATTTTCTAGATATAATAAATAGTTGTTATCTTAATTCAGTTAAATATTCTGTTAAAAATACAAAAATAGAGAATTTATATATGTTGTGGATATACTTTGCATAATCAGTTTACTTTGCTTTAGTTATATTTATATTGTTTCTTTTGTATGACAATCACGGGACCTAGGGAGCCCAGAGAATACGTATTCGATCCAATCGTGCCTCAACCCAATCTTGTTGAAGCAATAACTAACATAGACCAAAATCTCATAATTCAGGTCTTCCGAGCAACAACAGACCTACAAGAAATCAACGCACAACTAAGAGGATTAAACATAGAAGATGACAAAGCGCATACATTTTGGTCAAACCAGCCAAACTACAGATTACCTTAATAGATATCTGCATGACTGTAGAAGGGCTTGAAAGAGAGAAAACGTTTGGTTGTGATCCTTTGGTCCCATAGCTAGACACAGGAGACATCCTCATTGACATAGACACTATCTTAAGAATTCAAGTTGCTAGAATGCCTATAAGGTACTCTGAGAAGATTATGCAACTTTTAGTTCTAAACATAGAGGCCAAAAAGGCATACGACTACTGGATATTAGGGATTAGGGATTGATTCTCTACATAACCATAGGAGTTCCACAACGACCATGAACTTATGGTTGCGATCCATAGGTCCCACAACCCAACGGGCCCATAGGTCAATCAGATGTTGATGCTGGTTTACACACATTAGTAATTAGGTCCTCTCCACTTCCACCAAACATTATCACACAACTATCCTCACTAGACGTAGCAGCTAATCAAGCTAAGGATTCCTGGACTAGACTAGAGAATCACCCACAGAATCCACTAATATATCCATCATCCATTTTCATGACCCTACCGGGAGACATATACGAAGCACCCACAGGCTATCTTCCACGTATTCCACAACCTATAGATCAAATCACACCAGAGCTCAATATTGATTGGAACCTTCGAGCAGTCATCCTCACCGAATGATCTATCATGCCAGTTCAGGTTAGGAGGGCCTTCATTTCCTTAGATTTGCAGATTCCATTAGTGTGCGTTGAAGACATAAGATTGCCTAACTAGTTTTTCTACACCCCACGTATATTCCATTCCCACCGGCTATCTTGGCACAACCTCGAGAGGTCGCATGTGAGGAAGAGTTACTTGTAGATTCCCATGCTTGCTTTTCACTTTTCCATCGTACAAAATTGGTGAACCCGACGTGAACCACGTAACCTTTTGATTCGAATTCTTATTTCTACTTGTTCTTCCAGTTAGTATACTTTTCATCTTTTCCTACCTCATTATCCTTCACATCAGCTTCACCCCCAAGATTAGTGAACCTAATATTGACAGATCAATTGCTTCATTTTCACACTCTTCCTTTTAGTTTTATCCACCTTCACTCTTTCCCATTATTCTGCGGGTATTCACATACCCCCTAAATATTATGGGATACGATGCATATGGCAAACCTCTCCTAGGTATCGAAGCATACTATGATCAACTGAATAGACAACCATCACCCTCACTCTCAGCATGGGGTGACAACTATTCAACTAACCGGTTTTCAACACAAACTCCACCTCAAAGGAATAGATATAGTTCTTCTTTCCAAATAGAGGAGTTGGATCATCTCACTCAAATGCAACAACCAGAGCCTTCAGGCTCGAACAACATGACACTCACTGGAGAATCTGGTTCATCTCCTCAAGTATTTCTTAGACCACAAATTAGTAGACAGTCAGATCCATATCTGTTTTTAGATGACAAATACTTAGCACATTATGCTAGGAGTGAACAATGCTCTCAAAGTATGTACCCACCTATAGGAGGTTTATAAACCCAACCTGAGTTCTCTTTTCAAGAAAACACCTCCATTCCTCCACCTGTGGGAAATACCCACGATGGAACTTGGCAGGGTAATGATCAGTTTATAGTAGGGTACCATATGCCTATACAACCTCAAAATATACAACAACCGCCACTAAGGCAAAATATTGTGACTTCACCAAACGAAGTCATCTCAACTTTAGTAGAAAAATTTAGAGGGTTAGAACTTGCTCAAGCAAATCAAAATTCTCAGTTCATGCAAGCAAGAACTTCCAATCCTCCACATCATCCTAGCCAAGTAGACCTCCTCACAGGAATAGGCACATTAGGCATGCCTCCTCATTATTCACAACAAATGCCAACTAGAACCGCGTTCTCTAATGTTTCTCCAGTGGAAAATATGATACCTCCCGGTTTAGTACAAAACAATCCATTCTTGAGCAATGTTCTTCCATACTTGAACATGTATTCCAAGTCACCCCAGGGAGAAATGTTCTCTTCTCCCAGAATATTCTCTCAAACACAATGATTCCCTTATGCCCCTGCAAATACATATGCTATGCCATATCAACAACCCATTCCACCTCCACCCCCTCAGCAAGCGCCATTAATGGTCGAAACCTATGTGATAGGGACTTATTCAGAATATTTGAAAGAGCCCTTAGACTTCACTATACGAAGTGTCATGCTTCCAAGACCTCTTCCTTATTTTCCCAAGTACAAAGGGGAGGGATATCCAAATACACATATCAAAGCTTATGCCACAGCCATTCAAAAATTGCTTCCTTGGGATGGAGTTGTTGCTAAAGTATTCCCCAAAACTTTAGAGGGTATCTCCCTCAATTGGTATTATAGAATACCTGAAGCCTCAATACATTCATTTAAACAACTCGTTTCAGAGTTCATCAAGGCTTTCAACATGAACAAATTGTTGAGAATAGGAATCAAGGAATTATTACATATTAAACAAGAACACAATGAATATGTTGCTCATTTCATCCAAAGATGGCATACAGTCTTCTATTCTTCAACAAGTGCTCCAAACATGGATCAGATGGAACTATGTGATTTATTCCTTCATTCTCTTAGCAGAGAGATAAAGGAAGAAGTCCAAAAGTTCCCACTAAGAACTTACGATGAAGTGCTTGAGAGTGCCCTCCAAATAGATCAAACTACAATAGATAGCGGTCGCAATACATATGGAACAAACAGGAGGTCAATCATCCCCAAAAAAAACACTACAACTTATTCTACCACAAACACCAATCAAGGACCTAAAATCCTTAACAAAAACCATGGTGTGACAACAAACAGAGTGACTGACCAAACTAAAAAAGCAAAAATTGTAAATGTTCCACCACTGGTTAACAATCAACGAAATAACAATTTTACCCCAATAATCAACGCGGTGGATTTTAATCATCTTCCACCTCAACAACAACAACAACAACATAAAATCCAAACACAGGGTCCAATTCAAAATCTAACTGGATATCAAAACCAGAATCAATGACAACAAACACAAAATTTCAATCCTAATAATCAACAGTTTAATCAGAATTTTGGACCACAATACGTTCCAAAACAACAATCTAGGAATTACAATCCCTACTCGTATTGTGGTTTCCAAAAAATTCGAGGCCATGACACTAGGACTTGTCATGACTATAATAAATTCATGCAACATTTTCCAGAGGAACAAAGACAACTTTTCATAGATATGTTCTTAGCAGATCTTGCATCACCTGCACCGAACAGTTTCACGGGAGCAGTCTCCCCTCAAAATGCACCCCTCAAGATCTTCAATGATCCACTGCCAAATCACAATAACAAAAAATTAAATCCAAATGGGACAAACAAGGGTGTAATGATAAGAAACAATGATCATGAAGCCTCAACTTCACTAAATCCACCTGTCGCACCGCAATTAGGAAATCAACCACGAACCAAGATAGTCGGTTTAGTGGAGTTAGATAATGAGCTACACGTGGAAGCCATAAAAAGGACGCGAGAGTATTCCTCTCAGCCAAATTCAAGTTACCCACTAAAGCCAGATAACATTTAACAAACATCAGTAAAACCCGTAGGTGCCTATGATTTAATTAATGACCTAACAAAGACCTTCTCTCACATCTCCTTTTTGGACTTATTGAAGAACTCTCCTGCCCATAGGGCTGCTCTTTTAGAAGCATTAGGTTTAGGTCATTTAATTAACATCACTCCACCTCCCGAAACACAGGTAAACCATATAGAATTTGATATCCAACCCCCAGGGCAGCCAGATAGGGATACCAAGTTTATATTCGACATAAGAAAAATGCCAACAAATGCTGAGATTGCACGTAGAGGCGATCCAGCCTTACATTTACAAGTGTGGGTTTATAACAATTACATTAAACGTGCAATGGTTGACAATGGGGCAGCAGTTAACATAGTCCCCTTCTCTTTCCTTCAAAAGCTAGGGTATGGAGAAACAAATTGTTCCACGACTCGGAATACACAAAGAGGTTATGATAGCCTTAAGGCTACTTCAATTGGGACTATAATATTACCGGTCACCTTAGGACCCTAGACAATCCTCACCGAGTTTTATATCATTGATCAGGAAACCAACTATAATATGATCCTTGATTGACCATGGATACATCGCATGAAAGCAATCCCTTCTATGTTATTCTAGGAAATAAGATTCTTACACCTAGGAAAGATATTCATAGCAAAAGGTGACCCAAAACCATTCGACATACACCTAGCAGATTTAAGGAAAATACCAGGTGTTCACTCCGATTTTGAACCCCCAAGAAACCAACTTAACAAACCAATTGACTCAAAACCAGAAGAAAAATTAATACCTACAACAGAACTAGAAATTACGAACCTAGTAAAGGGCATCCCAGCCCTCAAGGATGAAGCTAACATTGTAGAAATAGTCTCATTAGAAACTACTGCAAAAATTATTGAGTTGCTAGAACAAGATCTACCAATTTTCCTACCATTTGATTCCATAGGTATGTGATGTACCCTAGGAGTTGGTTCTCTTCCAGCAGAGGAACTCTGCATGGTAGAAGTAACTGAAACAAAAGAAATAGACGTAACGAATGTCCCAACATCCATCTTCCCAAATAAACATTTGACTCTCCACTTTGATGGAGCTAGATGTTGTTATGGGGTTGGGGCTGGTGTGATCTTTACTTCTCCCGAGGGAAAGATCCTACCATTCGCCTTTAAATTAAATTTTGAATGTAAAAACAATGGCACTAAGTACGAAGCCCTCCTCCTTGGTCTCATCATAGCTAAAAGGATTGGTGTTAATGAAATCAGAGTGTTAGGAGACTCACAATTAGTAGAAAACCAAGTCTCTGAGGTGTATGAGACTAGAGCTAAACACTTACGGCGCTATAAAGCAGCGGTATTAGATCTAAGAAAAGGATTTGACTTCATATCAATTGAAGCAATCCTGTGAGAACAAAACTTTCTCGCATATTTGATAGCAACCTCAGCTTCACGTTTCACTCCAAATAGTGAGCTGGAAGACACCCGTTTCATGATATCCCTTCGTACTGAACCGTTAGTAAAGAAAACGTCGACAAACCTCTTCTAACACACATAGCTGAGAATAAATCTACTATCTTAGGTCACGTTGACAATGATAGAGCCACTCTTGATTACCTAAATGCCTATGCAGAGTTACATCTCACCCATCACATGGTAGATTTGTCCTTAATCCCACATTCATCTTCTTACTTTGGAAATCCCATGGTAGAGCTTCCCCCACAAAAGGAACTCAACATATACACAGTAGAGAATGGAGAAGATCTGGAACTACTTCCAGCCCCGCCTGAGTTTGAAGAAGGTAATGCTTCTTTAATCAAAGGAATGATTGATATTAACATCAGAACGAAGGAAGAACCAAATATCTTGAAACTAGGATCTTCGTTAACTCTAGAAGAGATAGAAATACACACTTGAATCCTCAAAGAACATCAAAAGGATTTTGCATTTAATTATAAAGAAATGACGAGAATTGCACCACACATTGCGGTACATAACCTCGTCACCAAATCAAATGCAAAGACAATTAAACAAAAATCGAGACCAATGAAACCCAAGGTAGCTCTCATGGTGAAGGAAGAAGTAATGAAACTTCTCCAGGTAGGGTTTATCAAACTAGTCGATTACTCTTAGTGGGTATCTAATATCATCCCCGTTCTCAAAAAGAATGGGAAGATATGCATCTACATAGACTTCTGAGACATTAACAAGGCATGTCCCAAGGTCAAATTCCTGTTACCATCCATTGACGTCATCGTTGACGCAACAACTGGATTTGAGATTTTGTCTCTCATGGATGGGTTCTCAGAATACAATCAAATCAGAATATCTGAACAAGACCAAGCCAAAACCACATTTATAACTCCTTGGGGAACTTATTGCTACGCTGTTATGTCATTCGGTCTCAAGAACACTGGTGCTACATACCAGCAGGAAATGACATACATATTTCACAATGTTATTCATAAAATCATGGAATCCTATGTAGACTACTTGTTGGCCAAGGCCAGGAAGCGTCGTGATCACCCAGAAGTTCTCTGCATCATTATTTCATGTTTGATCGAATACGGAGTCACACTAAACCCAGAAAAATGCATATTTGGTGTGACAGGAGGGAAACTCCTAGGTTACATTATATCATCACGAGGGATCGATATAGACCCAACCAAAATCTGGGTTGTTCTTGAGATGATCCCACCATCAGATGACTCTGGCATTAGATCGTTTCTTAGAAAGCTCGGTGTAATCCGGAGATTCATTTCGGACTTAAGTTTTGTTGTTCATCCAATCAACAATTTGTTGACAAAGGATTGCTGCATTATTTGGACAAAGGAATGCCATGAGGCCTTTGAAGTAGTTAAACACTTCTTATTGTTTCCTCCCACGTTAATGCCACCTAGACCAGATCATCCTTTGATCTTATATTCATGAGCTGTGGATGTCTCACTAGCCTGCATGTTGGCTCAAGAAGACGATGATAAATGAGAATGTGTGGTCTATTTTATTAGCTGAATGTTGATCGATTATGAAACATGTTATATGCAAGCAGAACGAGAATGCCTTGCCATAGTCTTTGCAACCAAATGCTTAAGACATTACATGCTAAATCAAGAAACAAGGGTCATTGTAAAAACAGACCAGTTACGAACTTTTTTCACGCAAAGGGTCCTTGTCTAAAAAGGTTGGACACTTTATAACCTTAATGGGTGAATTTGAATTAACTTTTGTAAACCAGAAGTCCGTTAAGGGAAAAATCATTGTAGATTGGTTAGCGGACAACCCATTAGACGGAGGCAATCTAGTAGATCTAGATTTTCTCGATGAATGCATTTATTACATCGAAACCAAACCTCCCAGTCTCTGAATGTCCCTGGTATACTGATATTATCAATTTTATCATGGACCATACGTATCTAGAAGGGGCTACACTGCAACAAAGAATGTGGTTACGCATTATCATAGCTAAATACATTATTATAGAACAAGTGCTCTATCGTAAGGATTTTGATGGAATGCTTGTAAGGTGTGTTGACATAGAAGAATCCAAGAAGATTCTCTATGAATCCCATAGTGGAATATGTGGGAGACACTTCGTTGGTCACGCCACCACTCACAAAATACATCGAATGGGCTATTTCTAGGACCACTCTAAAACACAACGCAATAGATTTTGTATGCAGATGCCATAAATGCCAAGAATTTTCCCACGAGATTCACATGCCAGCACAAGCTCTATAACCAATCGTGACTCCATGTCCCTTTTCTACATGGGGCCTAGATTTGATAGGGAAATTCTCTCCCTCGTCAATGGATGGCCATAACTTCTTAATCATGGCCACCGAATATTTTACCGAATGGGTAGAGGTTATGCCTCTTACCACTGTACTAGGTGCCATGATCGCCAAGTTCATTTTGAACCAGATCATTTATAGGTACGGTGTCCCACAAGTCATTATCTCAGATAATGGCACATCCTTCAAGAATGATGAGGTTAGTGAGTTATGTAGTAAATTTAAAATAAACCATCATATGGCCTCCCTGTATTACCCTCAAGCCAACGGACAGGTTGAAGCTACGAATAAAACTCTAAAGTCCATTCTCTTAAAAATTGTTAAGGAAAACAAATGAGATTGGCATTTAAAGTTATATCCATCCTTGTGGGCCCACCAAACCTCAATAAGAACAACAATAGGAGCAACTCCTTTCTCATTGGTATTCAGAGTAGAAGTAGTCTCTCCCACTTGAGGTTGAAATACCTAGTCTCTGCATCTCACTACAAGGGATTCTGGATGAAGAAGCTTATAAAGAGGCACACCTCTCCCAACTAGAAAGCCTAGATGAGGCCAGGTTAAATGCCAAACAGTGGCATAGAGCCTATGCTGACCAGATGTGCCGGCAGTATAACAAAAAGGTCTATGAGTGAGAAATATATGAAGGAGATCTAGTTTTAAGACTAGACAACCAGATCGATAAGAAGACCGGTGAAGGAAGGAAATTTCGGCCCAAATGGTTGGGCCCATACCAAGTCATGAAGGACTATGGAAATGGTGCATATCTCTTGTGCACACTAGA
Source organism: Taxus chinensis (assembly GCA_019776745.2). Classification (NCBI taxonomy): domain Eukaryota; kingdom Viridiplantae; phylum Streptophyta; class Pinopsida; order Cupressales; family Taxaceae; genus Taxus; species Taxus chinensis. Next base: position 543,584,751 of record CM034146.1, read on the forward strand.
AGGTGAGGAATTTGGTGAAACTGACAATTCCTTGCACCTTAAAACGGTTTTAACGCATGAAGCATTGATACTATTTGTATAATTATATCTACATTACATCTTCATTTAGATAGATTCATTTTGTTCACTAATTTCGTAAAACTTGGTGATCAAGGGACTTTCTCTTAAGCAATTCATTAAAAACTTCTGATGGTATTGGTAGAAGCATTCAAATCATACTTCTTCGTTTTCATAACATCATCAACTGTTTTAGAATCATTTCATCAATTAAAGCTAGATATGACAAAGTCTTAATGGTAGCCATACCAAGGCTTGCATGCTTGTTCTCACTTTTTGTTTCTTCCTGGGATAGGTATCTTTCCTATGGTGTGTTCTAGAAGCTTCATGGTGTCACATCTACCTTATATATAGATCTCTTTGGAAATAAGAACATACTGACATTTTGCTCAAATAAATAAGTTGAATATAGATCAAATAGAAAATTTTACTTTTACACATTTCCTTTCCCTACCAACCTTTGGTGATGAGCTTGCATCTCTTACTAGTGACATAGGGTTGGGAAAGGATGGGAATGCCCTTACTCACCTGTGCCTTGTCCATGGTGATAAGCCCATGCTTCCTACTAGTAGCATGGGGCAAGGTGTAGGGGGTCCTCTTGACAGTAAATGTTGAAGGTCATAAGCAAATAGTTCAAATAAACCTTTGAAATCTTGAGTCAAAAACAAATGAATAAGATGTACAAAATTCCAAGAGAGTTCAAAACCCTGAAAACCAGATTTTGTCAACCAAGTGGCCATCTACGGATCTAAGTCTAGATAAAGTGCAAAGCAAGTCACATTCTAAACTATGGAGTCACTTGAGTAGGGTAGGTTTGTAGCATCCTAATTTGGTTCCACCAACTCTTTGTCTACCTCCCATCATTACCATTTCAACACACCTCATAGCTTGTGCCCTTTCTAGCTCTCGATGGTGAGCCCTCGCATCTTACTAGTTTCTTGGAGTTAGGAGTGGGGCAAGTGCATCTATTCATCATACCAGTTCGTCATTACATTTTGTCAAAACAATATGAAGTATCATAAAATTGCTTATGAAAGCTAAAGTTGAAGATCACAAGTTCATTTGCATCATCATACATCAGTATCACAAAATACAAAAAAAGAAAACATTTGTGATATTTGTTCTCTATTGCATACATTCTGAAAAGCATATAAAAACAAAAATTTTATAAACATCTTGTATACATGTGAAAATGAATCACAAAACTCTAGGTACAAAGAGATCTAGATCCAAAAGAGAGATGTATATATATATATATATATATATATATATATATATATATATATATATATATATATATAATCAAGTTTTATGTACAATGCCATCATGCGCTAGGCATGGTCAAAATGCTCAATGAGCCCAGAAAATACAAAGTGCTCGTATAAACAATCTAGCAAGAGTCACTATAAAAAGAGCCAAGTGGCCTCTCAACCCCTATGAGATCCCTCAGAAGGTGCATGACCACATCTAGGACTCTAGCTATGCCGGCACTCTGAGCGCACTAAGGGCTCACAGTCCCGAACAGTCGCTGTAGCCTCACTATGAGAGCGGCTCCTCATCAAGCGCTCTGCAGTCCTATACCTGGCTAACTCGGTACAGAGGGAAGTCACCATCTTAGACACATGCCAGACAGGGGAAAAGACATCACTATGCCTACCAGCTGCTGAAGGCTCCCCTGCATCCACGGATAGCTCGGCGCGAGTCTTCTCCATGGGGAGCATCAGGGTATTAGTACATACCCAAAAAATCAAGTCTTACCACTCATCAGCAGTCTCTACAAACAAAGGAGAAAACAAATTAGAAAATAATGAAAAGATAAAAACAAAGATGAACAAAAGGAGAGATACCAACTAAGGTAATCCTAGCTAAAAACAAATATTAAAAGAAGAGTAACAACTCACTCGGATCTCCGGGCCTCCAAGAGGGATCCCTAGGATCAACGCCTGCCATAGATTTCACCGCTAACCAATGTCCTCCTCCTATGTCTGGGGAAACATAGCGTCCTACTACGGACTCATCCTCTCCGCCTAGGTCCTGAGAGGGCAACTCCTCTAAGACTAGAGTCACCCTCTCTGCACTCTGCTCTGCCCTCTCAGCCTGTAAGATCTCCTGAGTGTCATGCCACTTGGGATCTCTATCCTCCTCTCCACTTGACTCGCTGACCACCATGTCCTCAGTCTCATCCTTTGTCTCTCCCCCTGTGAACTCCTCAAACTCAGAGTCTATATCAATAGGGTCATCACTGCTATGGGCAAGACTAGCGGCAATCCGAAGTAAAGGTACCTGAGGAGCATCGACTCTCTCTCAGACACATACCACCTACCTAGCTGTAATAGGGAAGCCATGAGTAACAACAGTCCAACCCCAGCCTCTACGACCTCCCCTAGCCTCCTGAACTGATCTGAACACTGGCACCACTGGTGGAAGCATATCAACGTAAGCAAGGTCGAACTGCTAAGGCACTCGATCAAAGGGGTGTGTCTCTACCTTCCCCGTCCTATCCACAAGCTATCCTGTAGTAGAGCAGGAAATCAAAGTGACGGTATCCTCATCCCACAACCCTGCCATGGCCTGATAAGGTGTGGCCTCCATATCATCAATAGTCAGGGAAGCAACTGGCTGGTGGGGTGCTCTAAGCACCGACATCTCTGTCCATCTAGCTACCCTCATGGATCTGGGATCCACCACCTCTATGCCTCTCCCATAAGGGATGATACGCTCATAGACCCATCTCATAACCAAGTTCGGATGGCTCAAAGACTGTCTCTATAAGAAAACCACCATGTACAAGTCGTGATTTGTGGTCCTAAGTATATCGGCTCCCCAGGCATAAATTTGACCATGTGCCTCAATCTGTGCAATAATAGGGGACCAACAGTAGAGTAAGATGTCCCCTCCTTTATCCCCAATCAATCTTGAGGCAAGGATCCCCATGAGGGCCTAACAAATGAAAGGGATAGGCAAGCTAGGAATGGAACAGACCCTCACCCCCTTCTTTGAACCAGTAGAGACAACTGCGTCTCCCATATATGTAGCCCACTGAGCTATTTGAGCCTGCGACCCCACTGTCTCAAGTGTAAGTTGTCTCCCAATGATTGGGACTCCCAAGATACAGTAGACATCCTCCAGGTTGATAGTCCACTCACCCCTAACTCCTGGAAATCATAAAGTGTTCCGATCAGCATCCCAATACGAAAATAGGTCACATAGTATGTGACTAGAAGGTGTGACATGAGGAACCCATGATATACGTAATATGTCAACCCTCTAAAGAGTATCCTACTTGGCCTAATAAAGTGCATCCAACACTGCTGGAAGCCAGTCACACTCTCTCTCGGCTCCATCTGATATATTCCTCCTTCAGCATACACCCAAATAAACGCAAAAAGGAGTAAGTTAGTATCAAAATTGCATTAAAAAAAATCATTAAAGCAAGTAAAAATATTAAAATTACAAAAATGAACTCAAATTAATGTTGTTTTAACATTCTCAAGAGAACTGCCACCCTGAGCAAGGCGGTGGTTTCGTAACCGCTGCCTTGGAAGGTGGCGGTCCTGTAACTACCACCCTGCTTAGGGCGGCGGTTCTGTCCCACATTTAAAAACGGGTCACATGCCCTAAAATGCTAAAAAATGCTAAAAAATGACCATTTCGACTAAAACAAAATCCTACCCATTAGGCGCCCCTCCTAAGAGACACATTTAAAACTAGAAATTTCAAAAATTACCCCGAAGATTTCATTATTTTAATATTTTGAATGTAAAAACGTTAACTCGAGAAGAACTAACCTGAGATCTTGCAGGTCAATGTTCCGCTCATGGAGGCATGATCACTATCTCGTCATGAATGTTTCGACTATACTCTCACAAAAAACTGTCACCGTGGGTCCCAGAGCTCAAAATTAATCAAATCGTCATGTGCAAATGAATAGGAAAATGGGCCCATTTATATATATATAACATTTTGACTCGTTTTGAATGCCCTTTTCGCAGGTTTGGAATGCTGAAAAAGGTAAGTTCTTATCCCCGCGCAAATGGTAAGTCCTCACTTCATATTATTTTAGTATTTATTTTTCGATTTATTTTATCTATTTGCACTTTAGTCCTCTTTTCATTTTGCAGGTAGCGGGAATTTTGGATGGTGTTATTTCGACGCATGGACATGTCAGGTATAATTTCTAGCTTCCCATTTTGGGACCGCCATACTCAAACCCACCATTTTATGCCTCTTCATGGCTAAAACGCTTCTCCGAGGGGGAAATTTGTATGTACCCAAAATTGTAAGGGTACTGCGCTGCCAGAATGATGTTACACATTCCCTAATGATGATACAGGTCTCCTCGCAAGGTGTTCAGGATCCATAAAATCTCTCCAAGTGTACATTAACATCCCACATGCCCCGCTTAGCCTCCGCATCCTTTGTTTTTCTCTTTTCCCCTCTTTTCCTTTACATTTTTGTCTTTAGTGACGAAACCGCTGCCCTGCCTGGGCGGCAGTCTCGTGACCACCGCCTAGGCAGAGTGGCGGTCCTGTAACTGCCCCCTGCTCAGGGTGAAAATCCTTCACGCATTTTCCATCATGTTTCACCAATCACAACTTGTGTGAATTTTCAACTTTTACCAACTTTTCTCATCCTTTTTTTGGTTGTATTTATGATTTTGGTTCCTTGTAATAGTGTTTCTCCATTTTTTATAGTAAAAGAGTCCTGTTGGAGTTACCTTTAGGTGAATGGGAATTATATAAATAGTTGGTTTTATTACAAGCAAATGGCCCCTCAAAATTGTCCCTCGTCCTCTCATTTCAACAATTTAGTCTTTCAGTTCTTGCTTAGGAATTCAATAGTTTTCATTTGTTGCATGCATAGTTAGTCTTATTTTGTTGTTTAGAAGCCACATGATCTTCTTGTTCTAGTGTTATTATTGTTTCATACAATCAATTGAGGTAGGATCATTTCATTTTTAGTCTGAAGCCATTAGAGTTGTAGGTTTTGTTCATCAAGAAGGATATATTCAGGTTCTGGATGTTTTGTGTTGTATGACTCGCAATAAATCCCACTAGGAATTGTATAAGCCAAGCTCTGTTCTCTTGCGCTATCCCTCTCCTACTCGCATTGTATTCAGTCTACATCCAAAGTTGGCATTGTTCCAATACCTACTTCTGTTGATGCTAGCATTACATGCTTTTCTGGATTCACGTGAGCATGAAGGAACAAGGAGACCAAACTGAGGGGACAAAGCCACACACAATCAGATTCGCCACTATTATGCAAAATCCAGTTTCAAGCTTTCAAAGTTCTAGTTAAAATATACCAAATAGAGTAATGAATTACTTCATTTCAATTACGTTCTTTTTTTATATTGTCGGGGAAGCTGTGGGGATCGATAGTTTCTGAGAAACTATGATTCCTTCCTCACTTCTGAGGTAGGATTGAAAATATTTCAATTAAATTAGATCAGTTATTTAGTTAATTAGAATAGATTCACAACTACACAGACAAGTAGCTATACTCGGCTACCTTGTTTGTTTTTAATTCTATTATTAGGTTAGTTGTCATTTTCTAGATATATTAAATAGTTGTTATCTTAATTCTATTAAATATTCTATCAAAAATACAAAAATAGAGAATTTATATATGCTGTGGATATACTTCGCATAATTAGTTTACTTTTCTTTAGTTGTATTTATATTGTTTCTTTTGTATGAAAATCATGGGACCGAGAGCCCAGAGAATACGTATTCAACCCAATCGTGCCTCAACCCAATCTTGTTGAAGCAATAACTAACATAGACCAAAATCTCATAATTCGGGTCTTCCGAGCAACAACAGACCTACAAGAAATCAGTGCACAGCTAAGAGGATTAAACATAGAAGATGACAAAGCGCATACGTTTTGGTCAAACCAGCCAAACTACAAATTGCCTTAATAGATATCCGCATGACTGTAGAAGGGCTTGAAAGAGAGCAAATTTTTGGTTGTGATCCTTTGGTCCCACAGTCAGACGCAGGAGACATCCTCATTGACATAGACACTATCTTAAGAATTCAAGTTTCCAGAACGCCTATAAGGTACTCTGAGAAGATTGCGCAACTTTTAGTTCTAAACATAGAAGCCAAAAAGGCATACGACTACTGGATATTAGGGATTGGGGATTGATTCTCTACATGACCATAGGAGGTCCACAACGACCATGAACTTACGGTTGTGATCCATAGGTCCCACAATCCAATTGGCCCACAGGTCAATCAGACGTTGATGCCAGTTTACGCACATTAGTATTTAGGTCCTCTCCACTTCCACCAAACATTATCACACAACTATCCTCACTAGACGTATCAGCTAATCAAGCTAAGGATTTTTGGACTAGACCAGAGAATTTCCCATAGAATCCATTAATATATCCATCATCCATTTTCATGACCCTGTCAGGAGACATATACGAAGCACCCACATGATATCTTCCACGTATTCCACAACATATAGATCAGATCATGCCATAGATCGATATTGATTGGAGCCTTCGAGCAGTCATCCTCACTGAACGATCTATCACACAAGTTCAGGTTAGGAGGGCCTTCTTTTCCTTAGATTCAAATATTCCATTAGTGTGTGTCGAAGACATAAGATTGCCTAACTATTTTGTCTACACCCCACGTATATTCCATCCCCACTGGCTGTCTTAGCACGACTTCGGGAGGTCAAGTGTGAGGAAGAGTTACTTGTAGATTCCTATGCTTGCTTGTCACTTTTCCATCGTACGGATCCCCCTTGAGCTTTACACGTGATATAGGAACTCATTTCTTAAATGATACTATTAGAAACTTATTTTTAGAGTTTATGGTTGCACACCATAAGACTACTCCTTATCACCCTTAGGTAAATGACATTGCTAAAGATTTCAACAATATAATGGGATGGACATTAACAAAGATACGTGATGTTGGAAGAAAGGATTGGAATGACAAGGTATAAGGTGTTCTTTGGGCATATAGAACAACCTATAAATGGTTGAACAAGGCCACACCCTTTCAATTGGTGTTATGCATAGAGGTTATACTACCTATGGAATTTAAACTACCATCAATGGATATTGCGCACACAGGTGGGTTGGATGATGAACAAGATTTGGATGATTGCATTGATAAGTTAATCCAATTAGATGAATGATGTGTTATTGTGTGTTGGATCCAGAAGACAAAAAAGGAAAGACAAAAGGCTTGGCATGATAGGCACATCAAGAATAATTATTTTTCTATTAGAAATATGGTACTTCTGTATGAATCCAAGTTTGTATGCCACCCACTAGAAGTTGAAATTTTACTAGTTGGAACCCTTTGTAGTAACCAAGATATTAGACTCAGGTGCATGTCAATTTTACAAGCACTAGCTGACACCATATTGCCCAGTTATTTTAATGGGATTAGGCTAAAGCCCTACTATAAATAAGCTTCATTTAAGTTTGTAATAAGGTATTATTGTCACTTAGATTAGATTTCCCTTTAATGTTTTATTTTTTCATTACTTTTTTATGTTATAATAAGAGTGTTCATGTGTAGGAGCTGATTACTACTTATTGATTTAATGCGCAGAGGACTGCACATTCTTGTAGTGTGGGGTGGAAGTAGGTGTAACTATGTGCAAAAAATATTGAAATGAACGTAATTTTCTTTGGTTTGTCTCAAAAAGGTGCACGAGATAGAAAAATTGAGGTGTTACAAGTATTGTAGGTGCTTAGGAATGATGGTTCTCAAAAGGAATTTCTCATATTGGAAATCCATGTGAGAAAGAAGCCGCACAATGTAATGCGAGTGAGGCAACAAAAAAATACTTGGTATATGGAATAGAGGAACATGGGTTACAATGCAGGGAAGTGTGGACAAGGATGTCTATAGCCTGGGAAGTAATGGCGTGCTAGAAGGTTACAACTGGTACATGTGAAAGAAAACAAGAAAAAGGACAGAAAAATCAAAAAGCACATTTAATGAATTAAATAAATGGTAGGTGAGGAGAGGAAATAAATGTGATACAAATTTGGAAATCCATCCATAAAAGGAGCACCGGTGAGTTTAATATTACCCTAGCTTGCGAAGAGTTTGAGCATTAAAAGAGTGAGGAAGTGCGAAGTTGTGTGAAATTGCGAAGAGCCAAGGATATTTGAAGAAAACTAGAGCAATATAACACATGACCAAGTTTAGAAGATCCTTCAGAGGAAGTTCAAGCATGAAGAAGGCATGGAGGTTTTAATTACATAAGGTTGAGGCTCGAATCTTTGAGTTTGCAAATCTAGGGTTTGAAGAAAGTAGATTTATAGAACTTGAAGTTAGAGGTTAGGGCATGAAGTTGAGTGATGCAAACTAGAAAACAAGTACCAAGCAAGGGTTTCTCTACATATTTCTCTACAAATTTTAAAGTTGTGAAGTTTGAAGAATTTTTGAAGTAATGGTGGAACCAAATAAAGCACCTACATTGTCACCCAAGGGAAACAGAAAGGGTAAGAATATGAAGCCTATAGTAGAAGACTTGCGAAAATAATGGTTCGCATATATGTAATATACATGAGAGGTGATTGTAGGGAAGTCGTGGGAGTCACACTTAACCAAATGTAAGATAAGTGACTACAATCGTCACTTAGAATCACACGAGGCCGAGATAAACAAGTGCTGAAGAATATGGATCAGAGGACTGAAGATAAGTTGTTTTATGACGACAAGGTGCAAAAGGAATTATAGAGCAAAAGATTTCTCCAGTTGTATGATTTTCCTTTATTTGACAATCTTAATCACTTGTATCAGTGGTTGATTTCATGCATCCATGACGACTATTTTTACTTTGTAGGGAGAAGAATGCACATCACCATGTAGTGTATTGGGATATTTACAGGTTTACGTAGTTCAAGCCTTGAGATAGAACCTAGCTTGAAGGAAAATGTAGGAGAATATACCACTACCATTTCATCCAAATATCAAAGGGTAGGCTTCACAATGGACATTGTAAATATTAATGACCTAGGCACAAGATTCATTGCAGGCCTAATCAATTACAAATCAAGAACATCATAGTGGTGTAAAAATGTAAATAAAAAGTGGCTTCACATAACGCGTAAGATGGTGCAGAATATTACATAAAACATTGCACAATTCATTGTTTAAGGAATTATTGAAAAAGAGTGTGTAAAAGAGTGAAAGGTGAAAAGATAACTTCAGACACCATCTTTTTGCTAATTATCTTCAGTCAGATAGGAGTGTCTGATGGGCTAACTAAAAAATATGGAAATACCAGATGGACAATAAGTCCATAGCGTAGAGGTTTTTAGAGTATACCTATGATGGATGCATTAATAATGCATATAAACTCAACGTAGACATAAGGTACAGGTGGATACATGAAACATTTGAGCATGAATGGTGTGTACCAAGGGATCTTCCCTCGATTTTGGATGGTGAGGCCAAGTTTACAATTTATCAACACTAATGTTTGGGGATATTTTATATAAATACTAGAGATATGATCCCATGGTGCAAACTTCCTTATGATTTCACTTCCAAGTACTTCCAAGCATCGGTGAATAGAATGTGTGATGCGCAGAAGTTAAAGTTTGATGTGGAAAAGGTAGATGATAACTTCAATACAGTGTGCACTACATATGTATATCCTAACAAGTCGGCATATGTAGAGATAATGGAGTTTGACAATATAGATATCACTTCTAAGACACTAATAGTAGGTAAGGAAACATAAAAATTCTCCATCTATTTAAGGCCCATATTGAAGGATGGGGGATATATTGATGGATAATATCTTCCTCTCCTAAAACCAATAAAAGGAAAGCATACTATGGCAGCCAAAAGAGCACGCAAGGAGACCAATCCTAGAAAAAATAAGAAGAAGAAAGGGAAAGGGAGGATGAGGGGGTAGAAGATGACACCACACTCAACCACAGTGACATGAAAAAGTTGTGAATAAGGCGCATGGAAAAAGGAAGTGGCATAGGGACTTCAGTGGCACCCAGGAAGTCCCCAAGGCTCACTCCAACCAATCCAAGCGCAGAGAATAATACCCCTCTAAAAATAAAAAGGTGAAGGTTGGTGATAAATGAAGATAGTGATGATGATAATTCAAAGGAATAAGCTACGCGCAATGAAGATACCCTGATAAACCACAATATAGATGAGGATGAAGAAGATCCTAAAGATGAGAATTCGTAGAATGATGAAGATATGCCCACCACACATAAACTTGAAGGTCCCATAGGCAAAGAGAAAGATAAGATCGATGGATATCCATCTGGAGAAGGCACAAGAGCCATAGGAATCTACAGGAGTGATGCTCACCCAAGTACAAAAAAAAAGATACCAATAGAGAGGCACACTGGTGGAAGGAAGAAAAAAGAGGAAGTCTTGCAAACACCCCAGGTTAACTATATTTATGATCAATTACAGGTGTTGTGCATAATATTCCAAAGCACAATGTAGAAAAAATACCTCTATGGCTGGGAGTTAATTAATCCAGAAGGAACAACCACATGCACAAGGAAAATGATTTTTTAGAATATATAAAATCACATGGAGGAGTGTGATTTCAAGAAAAACAAAAAATAATGTGCTAGGCACAAAATGAAGAAGGCACCAGGCACAATCCTCACTACCATCAAACCCACAGAGTTGACAAATGATCAGGCTAGCAATACTCTAAATAATATGGTAGCAGAAGTGGCATGCATAAATTTGGATAAGGGGGCCACTATTATAGTATTTTTTGAAGACAAGAAGGAAAAGGATCAGGAATTCCAATGACTGTCTGAGAAACTAGCCATGGTAGTATTCCTTCAATAAATCTATCCATATTGTAGATGCAATAACAAAAGTGCATCATGACTTGGAGAAAAAGGCTAAGGATGAGTACCCTTATGCATTTCACTACTTATAAGATCTATTATATATGTTTTTACATGATATAAAAGGTGTGCAATGAATGACAGAAGAAGAGTTGGCCACAAAGCGAGAGAAGAATAAAGAGGTGGTAGCGTGCAAGATAGTGAAATATGAGTGGTTGGGCACCACAATCAAGGATGCAATGAAAAATGTAGGTTGTTCTTTTGATAAATTTCAAGACCTAGATCCAATCCTTGAGGCACACACCAGTTAGGAATAAAACGAGGTTAAATAGGTGCAAGCAAATAATAAGGATAGTAAAGTTGGGCGCGAAGAGATAATGGACGAGATTATGCGGAAATGAGACATACTTAAAATGGTAAAATAATCCTTTGAGATAAGGCTTAAAGAACTCAGTTCATTAATTATACACAAAATAGATTCCATTAGGCCTTGTAGGAATTTTCAGGGATATAAAGGAGAAGGGTGAAGAAATGACCTATGAACAAGTGTCAATTATTTTTGGATTGGTGCCAGGTGCAACTTCTAAGGAACTATCTGAGTGGGAAGAGATGGAGGGTACAATAAATAAAAAGTTTCTAGAGATGCTTTAGCCACCTTAGGAATAAATTCAAGTGCACGCCTGTGGAATGGAAATATTCTTTAACTCATTGGGTGTATGCCCATTATTCTTCCATCTTACACATTCTTTATTCTTCTATTATTGAGAAGCATTCTTTGATTCAATATTGTCGAGGACAAAAAATATCCCTAGTGTGGGGTAATGCTAGTTTGAGAAAAATGACTAAGTATTAGTAAAGGAAAAAATCTCACACATAAGGGTAGGCACACGTGGGAGATCAAAGTGGTGCACAAGGGGCACATGCAGTAGTATAATAGAGAAACATGGGGGGCTTCACGTATGCATACAGAAGATCAAGGACTTATCCAATTTTTCAGAGACAAGTATAAAATTAGAAAATTAGAAAATTAGAGTTGGAGTTCCTCTCAAGTAAAGATAAAAAAATAGACAAAAGTGAGATGAATTGGCTTCCAAGAAAGGGCTATAATTGGAAAAAACACATAAAATTCAAAATTAAAGAATCATGCACAAATCAATATAATAATAGGATTAAAGAATCTCATATATTTAGGTTAATCTATTATTAGTAGGGATTGTAAAAATCATGAAAGTTATTTTGTACTCATGCCTATTATTAGGAAAGTGTGTTAATGCGGTGAAGGGAAAGACCCCACCCTTATATATAGGTAGTGTTACCTCAGAATAAAGGGGGTCAATGATTTTTGGTGTTATGAAGTATTAGAGTTTTGGAGTTTATATGAGAGCACACATGTCTTGTGCATTGATGTATTCAACCATGATGTATTCATCTTCTTTGCTATGTACTTCATTATGGATTATAATGGACGATTTTGTTTGGGTTGTTCAATTGACTATGTTTGAGTATGGAATTATGGGAATTCAGATCTTGTTAGCCATTCTTTATGTTGGTTGATTTTCCTTATTATATGTGTTTCTAGATTGTCATGATTTTGATAATTATCTTTACATGAATGGTTGACTTGACTATGAATATGATAAATCTGTTACGAAATATATCTTAGTGCTCCATTTGTATGTACGGGTGAATAATAATTACATGTGTAATTATTATTATGGTAAATTAGTGAAAGTACATTTACTATGTAAATGTAAATAGTAAATGTAAAATGTGGTTAGTATGTGGTAAGTTAGTAAGTTAGAATAATAAAACAATTAGTATTGTTTTATTATTATATTGGTGAGAGGTTGAAACCATATGGGTGTATGGTTGTACATGAAGACAAATGTTGTTGTAAGGATTGTTATTTTACATCTCCTATATAATGGAGTGTAATGAAATAGTGAATATATAAAAAAAATATAATATAGAGTTGTTGATTTCAATTATTGTCTATGTAGCAATTTCATGGATTCTTTGTATTAGATCATATTAATTTCTACAAAATCTTCATGCTAACATCTTGATAAACAAAGCAAAGGAGGTACCTGGTGGCTGTGTGCACTTTGGGTGAACTTCCAAAATTTTCTAGATGAGGTTTCGGTGCGCATAGCTTTGGTTTGGGTAAAACAAAAAATATGTGGTTTGGGGTCACAATGTATATGAATTTGAAACCAAAAAAATTATAAGACCAGTGGATGTGGTTTTAGAACTTGAATCTTCCTTCAACTCAAAACATTTTCCCCTTTGTGTCCATAACTGTGAGGTACTATTTTGAATGTTTCAAGAAATATTCGTACCTCATATAAAAAATTATTCTCCCACCATGTAGAGAATTATATTATATTTCCATTTCCTACTTTATTTCCTCCTAACTCCTTTTAGATCTCTAGGAATCATCTAGAGAATTTTAGGTTTGCTTTTGAGCTACTCATTCCTTATACCTGAAAACATGATGTTGAACAAACTAACCCTAAATGGTCATAACTTTCCTAAATATTCCAAAAATACTTTAAAAAAATTCACGGATCTCTAATACCACCTCTAAATACTTAATACTTTTTTAGAACTCTTATGGGGGTTGCAAACATGTTCTGAAATGACCAAAGTCAACATTTCTAGGCTTCCAAGAAAACTACTCTTCTGTTGAAATTTGCTTATTAGAATGATGAACCTTAACACACCTTTTTTTATAATAGATACATGTTTACCAAATGAATTTTAAATACCTTCAAGGTCGAGATGATGATGAAATAGGAGAAAGGTTTACCAGGAGAGATATTCAATAGGATTAGAAGGAAAAAATTCTCATTCTAGCTTAGTTGTCATGGTTTGAATTTTGCATTTTTGGGCTAGTCAATTTACATGACAAAAATAGGCTCTTACTTGGGGACATTGGATAACAAGGTTCAATAAAGAACCATATATTTCTCATGGGTGAGAAAATTAGTTTTACATTACTCAATAGAGTCTTTATCATAAGCAATAGACATAAATGAACAAAACACACACATAACAAGAAGGAAACACACCAAAATTGAAAAGGAAAGGTACAAACAACTGAAATGAAATTATGGTACAAAATATTGGGGTAAACAACCTCACTACCTATAGAGTTTCATGTGTTTCCCTCTACGAGGTAACTCCAGTGATGTTCCATTAAGGTAATATATGTAGTATGTATTCTCTCTGCAAAAATGTTTGACTTTTAATGGTCTGAGCTAAAGAGAATCAAATTTCCCATGAATTCCCTTATGTTTTCTCCTTTCGTCCCAAAACAGGACATGATCTCTGACTTCAAAGCTTCTATCCTATGTCTTTTGATTGAATATCCTTTTCACCTTAGATTCATGTCTTTTCAATGTGTCAACTTCTACCAACCTATATTCATTCAACTTTTCCATGTAGTAGATCTGTTTATCAAGAGCATCTGAATAATCTTTGTTTTCTACTGCCTTAACAAGTTTCAAGGAAAATAAATCCTGAAAATATAGGAATTTGATCCTCAATCTCATACATTAATTAGAAAGGAGACGTATTAATTTCCTTTATGGGAGTGATCTTGTTAGCCCATAGGGCATCATATAGCTTCTTATGTCAATAAATTTGATTGACATCCTCTAACTTGCAAATAATAGTGACAAGATTTTTAGTGCTAGACTCCACTTGGCCATTGCCTTATGAGTAATAATCGAGAGACTGAGACAGAGAAATATTATGGTTATAGTAGAAGTTTGTCATATCACATGAGCAGAAATAGGTGGAATTATCCTCTACGATATTTTTAGGAACTCTAAAACTGAAAATAATTTTCTCTTTCAAAACATTGCACACATTCTTAGAATTTTCAAACTTTTTTAGAACAGATTCTACCCATTTCGTGAAATATTCCATGGTAATAAGGACATAAATGTGGCTCATGTTGGAGTGTGGGTTTAATACACCTATGAAATCAATACCCCACTGTTGAAAATTTTCTTCAATGATTACGGGTGTGTTTTTCTTTCTCTACACACCTCAATAATGTGTCATTGTTGTACAGAACATTTTACCATATTACCTAATTTTCTTCTCTAAGGCACAGAGTTATCCTTTTATTTTGATCAATTCCATGTTGGAAATCTCCATAGGTCAATAAATAAGCTATGTAAGTGTACCGTAGATAAGCACAAGAGGAATATCTTTGATCAAGTAGGCATAATAATTATATAAGTTCTCCCATTCTTCTCAGGAAATAAGTTCACACAATCCATTACCCCACACCAACTTGGAGGGTTTGATATCAAGAACATATTCTTACACATTATAAACCCAATTTCCTCTTTTTTCACCTAGATCTTGCTGCATTATAATGGACTTGATTGATGTACTTGGGGCCATAAAAACAACATGAGCATTTAAAAGATATAATCTGGAACTTTTCAATGCTCTTACCACCACATAAGCATGTTTTTCATGTTGTGATTAATTAATCTCATGTTCCTTTATAGGGTAACTCATATATGTGATAGGTGACAGTACTTCATCTTCATTCTCTTGCACAAGAACAATAGAGATGGTATTCTCATAAGCATAACATTAGAGGATAAATTCCTTACCGAAATCGAGGCGTAAATAGTGGTTGCTTTTACAATGACACCTTTAATAGATTCAAATGCTTCTTCACCTCATTTTCTCCACTTGAAGGATTCTTTAATGAAAATATCTTTTGTGAGCTCGACGAAGTCTGGGATGACACTTCTCAATAAATTGAGCTTACCAAAGAAGGAATGTACACCTGGTTTTTTGGTAGGTAGAAATAGTCTTTAAATAGCCTCCACTCTCTCTAAATCAATCTTAGTACCTTCCTTTCTCATAATGTGACAAAGGAGCTTTCCCTCATCAACCCCAAGGATTGACTTCTTCAGTTTTAGAAAATTTGGTTCCTCCTATAGTAGATGAGAACATGCTCGAGCTATTGTAGATATTCTTATGTTATCTTTAAATATACTATTAGATCGTCGAGGTATGCCACTATACACTTTCCATTCAAATCCTTGAAAACCAATTCCATGGTTATATGAAAGGTGGCACCTGCGTTGAACAATCCAAATGGCATACAATGGTAAATGAAGGTGACCCATGGGGTGGTGAAGGTAGTTTTGAACTAATCTTATTTAAAAACTTTACTATGGTTTTACCCAAAAAATCCATCTAGCATAGACATCATCTCTAAACCTTTAACCTCCTACAAGATATGGTCCATGACTAGAAGTGAGTAGTTATCCTTCAAATAAGCTTGGTTCAGGAACTAAAAATCCATGCAGATGCATATTCCACCACTCTTCTTCCTTACTAGTACTATATTAGCTATCCACGTTGAGTGGTGGATAGGAAATATTATGCGGGCATCAAGCAAATTCTCAACCTCTACTTTGATTGTTCTAGAAATTTTAGGGTTTTATTGCTCTCTGCTTCTACTAGAAGGATTTTACATCAGGTTTCAAGGGTATAGAATGTTACATTGAATTTGGTTGGAAGTAATTTAAAATCATCATATGAGTATGCAAGAACATCGAAGTAAATTTTCAATAAAGCTATGAAATTCATCCATTCTTTAGGTGAAAAAAAATTTACCGATGTTCATCATCCTCGGCTGCTCACTCGTTCTAATGTTTATTTTTCCATATCTAATGAAGACATGGGTGGAATTTTTGATTTATCAATGAATGAACATGTCATGCTTGTAGATTAGTTCCTCCAAAGACACTCGTCCCTTTGGTATCATGTTTCCTTTTAATTGATTCGCTTTGTCTTTATCCACCTGATCAACTAAATTATCATCCCTATCGTTCTTGGTAAAATCCCTTAGGAGTAAGTCACTTCCCTCAAAATATATGGACCTGAAGTATTTTTTCTATTGTAGGAAGGATAGAATCTGGTTAGAATCATAAAAACTTGCCAAATCTCTGCATTTTTCTAGCACACTAGGCCAAAAGACCAATTCCACTGATAAATTTTCTCATTTGAAAGTCAGGATTTGGAATCGTTAATGATGTAGATACAGATAGTGAATCAACCCCAACATTATGATCCCTAAGGTTTGTTGTAATTTTAAATACATAAAAGGATTCAATAAAATCCCAAAACCTATTCCTGTAATGGTGGAGATGGGAATTTTCTAATTGAAAAACATATCTCACCTATTTCACAATTAATTCAGCATCTCCTTGAATAATGAGCTTCTTAATTCCAATCTCTTTTTCAGCTCTCAACTTGAGCAAAAAATCTTCATATTCAGCAGTGTTTTTTTTGGTAGAGAATTACAAATTGTATGCCAATGGGAACAAGTCTCCTTATGGAGAAGATAAGACAATTCCATGCTCTTGAGCCAATTGTGTAACAATTTCCATCAAACTCCATGTTCCAAACCTCATCAACAATTTTTGTTGGCCTTTCCTCCAGAATAGGTAGTTCTTCATTCCATTTGGAACTTATGAAGTATTTCCCATTTCTTGTTTCTTCATATGGCACTATCCTTGACTCTTCGAAATAAATTTTTTTTGAATCTATACTATGAAAGAGGATGTTGGCCCTAGGGTCATCTAACTTCTATAGTATATACTTCATCTTAGGCTTCGAAATAAGTTTCTTAATATTACCCTCAACTGGTACTAATGCAGAAGACTAGTGTATTTAGATTTCACCTCCCATCTCATGCCAGAATATTATTTTGAGGATCATTCCATATGTACGTAACATATCAGCCACTAGGATGGTTTCCTTCACCCGTTTCTTTGGATAATCCACAAGGGCCATCACTAGATGTTTAATCCTCCTAATAAGTGGAACCTCTTTGGTCTCCATTGAATATCAATGGCCAAATTCCTGAGAGAGAAACAAACCAATGGCTTAAGCCACTTTGGCGGGCATGAAATTATTTGAGGCATCAAAATCAATGATAGAATTATTCATATAGTATCCATTTATCACCAACTAAATATAGAAGGATTCAATATTTTCGAGAGAGGAAGGGGTAAAGGCTAAGAGGTTTTGTCTTGGACTCATCTTGGGATTAGGAAGCAATCATTTAGAATTAGATGATAATTTTAAAGAGGATAACACTTAGGACTTTGAGCTTCCACCCTTGATTAACTTAACAAGTTTCTCAAACTAATCATGATGGGTTTGTAAGTATTCAAACTCTGAGTTTTGGACCTTATCCTTTTTTACATGGTCAATGATGCCAAAATTTGAAGGAGGGTTTTCAAGAGCATGGGAAAACATTGGATTTCCTTGATGTATATCAGGTAATCTAATAATTATCATCATTATTATTATGTGTAGAATTAGAAACATCCTTTGTGGAAGTATTTTACTTACCTTACTTGGAGGGTGCTTTGCAATGGGGCACAACTTTAGGCTTCTTCTTCACAATATTCCTAAAGATGTCAGGAGTGGATATCCTCTCTTTTTAATGATCTTTTCAGGAAATAGAGTTGGTGGTTGAGGATCTTCTCTCTCTTTATATTTATGCTTGGAGGACTTCTCCTTCTCAAGATTCTTTGACCGAGTGAGAACAAAAGAAGAGTGATTGTTCATATCAGCCACATACTCCTCATATTCATCATTTGAAGTGGATGCATACTCACCAAAACCCCACCTCTGTAGATCTAACCTATTCTATCTATATCTCACCTTATTCTTCTTCTCTTTTCAAACCTTCTTATTCTTCACTTTCTTCATCTGACCGCATCCCCACATGTTATGTTCACGAGAGGGGCTTCAAGAAAATATCCTATGAGGTGGAGGATAGATTATTTGTTTAATCAAGAATTTATTTCTCAGAATTGTCCTTGTATATATAAGTCTAAGAAATTTTATTTTTTAGAGAAAGAACATCATTAGCCAATTTTTTACACTAATGAGTATATGGCTCTAGAACTTAAACTTTGAGCATTTTCCTTACTTGGGCCTTTCTTTATTTTACCATACATTAGTAAATCATATTATACATACACCACAAGTGTCTGCACCTTGTCCAAAGAGGAAGGTTGGATACTTCTTAACATGAAAAAAACTTCATTAAATTGTGCATTGGTGAAGAACCTTAGTTTATTATCTTCTATAGGCCTAGTAGGTTTTGATATCTTGTAGAGCATTCTGTTAAATTTGGCTACAAACTCTCTCATAGGTTCATAGGGATATTTCCTCAATTGATACCACTAGGTGAGGAGAGCATGTGCATCTTCAACTGGTTTAAATATAGCTTCAAATTTAGATTTCATACCTACCCAATTTGTGATTAATCTTCTTGGAAAGTAGTAGAACCAATCTGCAGCACACATCTTATAAATATTCCACAAAAGGCATATTAAAATATATTCATACTCCACTCCCAACACCCACAAGTTATTATCAATACTGCGATATGATCATCAAGATGTAGTTTTCCACCTCCTTTGAACTTCAGAAAGTTATTCCTAGATCATTTAGTAGGTCATGCAATGGACGGTTCAAGGCCAATGGGCATGTGTTCTATCCCCAAGGCATGAGTACAACCACTATCTCTTCTTCTTCCTCTTCTTCTTATCCTTCTTCTTCTTCTAGAGGACTAAGTTTCATTGGTTTTGTTGTTGGTTTTTCAACATGACCTTAAAGAGGAAAATTAGGATTAAAATCACTGTAGACACAAAATCACGCACATATTGCTATTCATTTTACGAAAGTTAGAACTAGGAATCAATTTATTATTTCTAATTTTTATTCTCTTAACAAATCTATGGGAAGAAGGGAGCTATGGGAGCAGTTACACAACTTTCAGAAGAATTTTTAATGATTTAAATTGGATTATTAGTGGAGACTTTAATACCCCCCTCATTCCTTCTGAGAAGAAAGGTGGTATTAATGTTTTCACGGTAAGTATGGAGGACTTGGGTAATTTTATGGGTTGGAATGCCTTAATATATCTTCATCTCAGTGGCTCCAAATACACTTGGTCCAACATGAGAGAGGGGGGAAAATTTAATCCAAATAAGATTGGATTGTTTTCTTGTTAATACTTGGTGGGTTACCAACAACATTACACTATATCCTCCCTTCCTAGGATTGGGTTGGACCCATAACCCAATAATCCTCAAAATGGAAGCTAGAGAAAACAATGTGGGATGGTCCTTTAGGTTTGAAAAGATGTGGACTAATCATCTGAAATTAGAACAAAGAATTAAGGACTGGTGGGACATTGAAGTGAGAGGCAACGATATGTTCAAAGTGACCACCAAGGTTAAAAATATCAAAGTTAATCTGAAATTTCGGAACAAGGAAATTTTTGGAAAAAAAATTATCAAAAAAAGCAAAATAAGGGAGGATCTCAGGATTCTTGAAGAAAAAATAGAACAAGGAGGGTGGATCCTATGAGGAAAAATCTAAATAAAATATCCTTCTATCCAATTACCCACAATATTCTACATCAGGAAGAGGTCTATTGGAAGAAGCAATCGAGAATCACATGGCTTAAAGAGGGGGATCAAAACACTAATTTTTTTTCATATCTCTGCTACTATTAAAGCCAATAAACTGCGTATTCAAGATATCAAGAAAGGTAATGGGAATGTGGCCACTGATGACAAAGAAATTGCTTCTACCATAGTTTCCTTCTTCAAAAACCTTTTTGTTGAGGACCTTCTCAATGATGAAGTTATTAGGGAAGAAATCCTTAACCTCTTTGAACATGTTATCAGTCTAGATGAAAATCAGGAACTCACTGCTATCCCCTGCTGAAGAGGAGATCAATGCTATTCTGAATGCTATGGAAGGTGATTAAAGCCTTAACCCGGATAGGTTCCTGACCTTTTTTCCAAATTTATTGGGATATTGTCAAGACTGATGTGGTCTCTGTTGTTTAATAATTTTTCCAATCAGGTTATTTACTCAAACAAATTAACCATACTTTTATTTCCCTCATACCCAAAAAACATGGTGCTAAGGATCTAGGGGACTTTAGACCAATTAGTTTGTGCAACACCTTGTATAAGTTCATTTCCAAATTATTGGATTTTAGACTCAGGGAAACCCTTAGTAACTTCATTTCCCCCAACCAAGGTGCCTTTGTGCCTGACAGACAAATTCTAGATAGCATTATCACAATTCATGAAACTATTCATTCTATGGAAATTTCAGGAAGGGGAGCTATGATTTTGAATTTGGACATGCAAAAATCCTATGACAAAATTTCTTGGGAATTTTTGTACTCCCTTCTCTTTAAGTTGGGTTATAACTCTCATTTTATTAAAATGATTCAAGCTTGTACTAAATATACGATCTTCTCTATTATCATCAATGGGAAACCCAAATGGTTTTTTCAAAGTCTGAAAAGGGGCTAAGACAAGGGGATCATTTATTCCCCTTTCTGTATATAATTGCTGCTAAAAATTTGTGTAGGTTATGCTTTAAAATCCTAGAGAGAAGGAAAATGGTGGGGATTAAGGTAGCCAATGGAATTGAAAATCAATGTCTGTAATAGTTTGTTGGTGATACGGTCATTTTGGGTCATGTTGTTGTATAAGAAGCTAGGAATATCAAAGGAATCAATAAGAAGTATGAGAGAGCTACATGTTAGAAAATTAACTTTAGGAAAATATCTTGTTTTTTCATAAATGTTGAAGAGGATCAACAGAAAAGATTGACTACCATCCTGATTTTAATATCAAAAATCTCCAAGATTCCTACTTGGAAATACCTCTCTATGGGATTAAACTCGAGGAAGGAGGATGGAACAAACTCATTGAGAGATTTCATAAGAATCTTGCCACTTGGAAAGGATTTTTACTCTCTCAAGATGGGAAGGCTCAGCTTCTTCAGAGTAGTATGTAAGGCATTCTTGTGTATAACATGTCCATTTTTATTCTTCCAAGTAGAGTCAAGAAGGCTTTTAAAGGAATTCAAAAATGGTTCCTTTGGAATGGATCTGAGGATAAAAATAGATTACCTTTGGTTTTTTGGGAAAAGGTTACTCAACCAAAGGAAAATGGTGGTTTGGGTCTAAATAACATTTAGATTATGAACCACACCCTCATAGCTAAGGTGGGGTGGAGGCTTCATAAAGAGATTGGTATCTGGCTGACAATTCTGAAAGTGAAATATTTTCTACCCTCTGGTAGAATGATGGATTTGTTCATCGACATGGTGCTCCCAATAGGCTCTATATTCTTGAACAACATGTGTCAAACTAGAAAATAGTTAATTAAGGGGTGAAGATGGAACCTTGGAGATGGTTCTAAACTAAAATTCTAGGAGGACCCATGGGTAGAGGATTCTTCCTTCAATTTTAATAGTCCATAGAGCGAGCTTTGGACATTGCTACTCTAATGAGAAGGGAGCTCTTATGTGTAATTACTAGGATGAGGAACACGGAGATGGTCTCCTATCGTTCCCCCCCCCCTTTCTTTCATAGGGATATTTAACCTTTTCATGAGTTAAACATAGGAAAATAAAGGATTTTCATATTCCATCATGACAACGTTGAGGATGAGCTAATCTGGAGACTCACATACATAGGGGATTATGAGGTAAAATCTAGTATATTTGACTAAATTTGATAATTTAGAATCAAATATTGTTTGTGAGGAAGGTTTTAAATAAACATATTATCCCTAAGATAAACAATTTTTTCTGGGAAGTGATCAAAGGTAAGGTCCTTCGCTAATGGATAGACTCATACAGAGGGATAATGATCATTATAAACAAATGTGGGTTGTGTAAGGGACAATGAAGATTCCATTAGGCACTTATTTTTGTAATGTCCCTTCTCTTTTCAAGTCCTTTACTGCTGATCCTATGTATCTTTAATGTGCAGTGGGTCCTTCTGGGAGATGTGTCCCTCTTACATGAGCAGTGGAACTTTAATTTTTAGAATGAGATGGTTAAAAAAAATGTGGAAGCTGGCCCTACCTCATGTTTTTTGGGGAAGTTTGGATTGAACGTAACAATTGGATTTTTTGGAACAAAGTCAGTCAATCCAGAGCAAGGTGTCTGATAAAGTGAAATACATTCTCTTAAGGATAATTCCAGGATCCTTAAATCCAAATATCTCAGATCTTTTCCCATAGTGGGAAAAGGACATTCTTAGAAACTTAGATGTTGAACCCACCACCACCATTAAGGAAAAATTGAACCATAATATAAAAATGGACTAAACCGTCGGATGGTAGACACAAGCTCAAATTTGATGGCTTGGACCCATGTGAATGCAGATAAAGTGGTTGGCAGAGGGGGTATTGTTTGTGATCATAGCAGAAAATGCATTACTGCCTATGTGGGGTCCATATGTAACCAATTCAAACAATGTTGCTGAGGCTAGAGCTATGTTTTGGGGTGTTAGATTTTGTCATGATTTAGGGATAAAAAAGTATGATTATTGAGGGAAATTCGACGTGTTTCATAAATTCCCTCAAAGATAGACAAAAAATGTGGTTGGAAGATAAATAATTTGATTATGGAGGCACATGCCATTCTTGTTTCATTTGATCAAGTGGTCATTCAACACACTTATCGAGCAGTAGAATAAACTGACGGATGCACTGTTGACCGAAAAAGGTACTGCCATGGTGGATTTGGAGAGGTATATTGGGACACTTACTCCTTGGGGTCTAGGTTAACAAGCTCATTAATGATGACACAATGTAGGAGGCAAGTGTTATGATGACACCCCTAGATCACACCGCTTGGGTTTTCAAAAGGACTTACCTTTTTTAGAAAACTAGCCTTGTTCAAATTCATTTGCTTTTTCCCCAATTTCACACTAGTTTATCTCTTGGTTATATGATTGCGAACATACTACAGGTTTCACGAGGGAGTGACATGGTGAGAATAGAGCCTTCTACTTTTCTTCAACTTAAAAGATGACACGGGTCTTATGGAAATTGTTACATAAAGGTCGGTTTTACTAAGTTCATACTCGTCGAGCTTACAGGTAATGACCCTACCATGTATGATGATTTCTCTAAAGCCTTGATGGATGGTGGTTTTGTTTTTAATGGGGTTCAAATTAATATTTCTGAGAATACAATTTTTGAGATTACTGGGTTAAAAATTAAAGGCGTAAAAAATTTTACAAGGACAAAATTAGGAAAAAATATGAAATTACTACCGTTCTTTTAAGTTGAGGCAAAAAATCATAGCTTATGATGATGGTATTGCTTGAACTTGTCTGTTGGATAGGTGGGATAATGTTTTCCTAGTTATTATGAAGTATCTGACCCTAGAAGGAAATTTTTGAAAAATATTTACTCATTATTTGTCTATCCTCATTTTTTTCCATTAGGACCAGACTATGAGTCTTTCTTATTTTCTTTATCATTTGCTTCTCTCAGCCATTGAAGATTTTAAGAAAGAGAAGAAGGATATCCCCCTCCACCAAGGTCTCATTATTCTCATGGTTCAAAGAGATAAACCGTGACCATCCCTTTTCTTGTTAATGACCATGATTCTGATTAGGAAAACCCTTGCTTCCCACCTTAACATAAACCAGCAAACATAAAATTTATTGATTTTGATAAGGGTATTGTGGATGCCTTGTGTAATCTTAAAAATGGAATCAGAATTTGGATGAAAATTTCCACTAAAAAGGGAAGATGAACTTGCGGAATGGGAGGCCAGATTGATGAGGGTTGAGTCCACTACTAACACCATTCTCACCGTCAAACAAAAACCTCATATAGGAGATGAAAGATTTCCATCAAAGGATTGATACCCAAAAATTAACCATTAGGGGTATCCAAGCCGATTATGTTATGCAAGAGCATCAGATTTATATTCTACAAGATCAAGTCACTACTGAGGAGGGAAAAAACAAAATGAAGCTGATGTTGAGTTCTTATAACAGTGAGGAGCTGAATACTAGTGACAACTCAAGTATGGTTGCAGAGTAAAATCATAGCAAGGAACAAAAGGATGAGCAGGTTGAGACCTAGACTGAGAAAGAGGAAGTCAACCATACAAAAAGGGTCATCATCAAGGTGGTTGGCATGAGAGATGGTGGTCCTGAGCACTAGATCCTGTAGTAGGGCTACAGAGAACTAATTACGTACCTATTGTTGCCCTTTTATTTATTTATTTTTACCTTGCTTGTCTCTGTCCCTTTGGGACTTCAAAAAACTCTGTTTTAATTTGCAAACTCTTGTAATTCGACCCATTTGTGTGGGGGCATGTTGGAAAAGTGGTTTTGACTCTACCTCCATGGATTTGTTTTAGTTTTTATCTTTTAAAAACTTTCTTCTCTATGTATGGGATTTTTTTGGTCCCGGGATTAAAACTAAACCTTTTTCATCTTATCTAAAAAAGAAAATCACACACATACTACTATTTTACTATACTAATAAGTATGTTGTTTTATGTATAGATCTTGAGTAAGAAAATTATTCACTAGTGCCACACTTCCTAGTCCATCTGCTTTTCTTAGCTTGCTTATATTGTTTTTTATCTCTCACATTTGCCACTTCTACACACCAATTCGGGTCAGGTCATTGGGATCCATGTCCGTCAGTATTATCACATTTGTTGTCAGTTGTCTTAGGACACTAACACCTAGGACTAGACACTAGTGCCCAGACACTCTTGTCCAACCTGGTCGCCTCGGTATACTCTTTAGTTTTGTTCACATTTTTGACATTTGTGGTCAGCATTTTCAGTTTTCCTTACCCCTATCTCAATGTCCTAGTCGGTATGTCATGTCACTAGTGTCAAAATTCAAGCAAGAAATCCCTATACAATCACAACATACATACCATTATAGGGGCAAACAATTTCTATTAGGGCTTATCTATCTACATATCAAAGGGACTATATCATGTGCTTATTGCTATGCATACACACTACATAGGAAGAGGAAGCTCATTTTTTCATCCACACATTTGCATTCTATCTAGCTACAACTCGTTATCTTGGTGTCATCAACATGAGGGAAACCTAGGAACACTATTGCACACACAAGCACATATAACTACATGGGGTCTGAAATGTAGTTGGCAGTGCTCAGTTGTAAGTTCAATTTATTGACATCCAAGGACAGTTCGACCTTCCATTTTGAATTTTTATTTTTTAGGATTTGATGTAGTTTGGGGGTTTTCTAGGAGACTATTTTGGTTGCAGGTTCATAGGTACTTCAACCATCAAAGTGCAACATACAGGCGACAAAAGGGTGACAACTAGAGAACATCTCACGACCCTATAAAATTGGATTTCCCACCTCTTGAGAAGTCACAAGCACTTGGAATAGGTCTCTAGTGTCCTATGCGCCCCCGACCCTGCATAGGCGCATTAGTCCCAACATTCTCAAAACTTCTAAATTTTTTTGGGTTCGATTTCGAAACTTTGAGTTGTTGTTTCATCAGTTTTTCTTAGTTCAAAAAACACTTCAGGATAAGTGAAATCAAGATAAGTGCCCTACCTCTCTCATTTTATTTCATATAAAATTACTTAGCATTTGTATTTCATTATATATCATTGTAGTAGTATATAAATTCATATTTTGGGTAAAATATAAGATATTTTATTGAATCACTCATGAAAATACTCTCGGCCGGTTCGCGTTACTAGTCAAGAAATGGGAAGTCTCAAATCAGCTAGTCGTTTCTCTTCGAATGTTGGATTAATTGTGTCATTAGCTCGAGTAGACCTTTTGTATATCCTTTCTACCATTTTTAGGTTTTATATACAACTCAAAACATATTTTTATATGCCCTTATTTGTTGATAATAATTTTTTCTTACATGTTGCAAATATTTTGCATGTTCTTATTCATAATGTAGAATTATTGAGGCTATGTGATAGTGAGTTAAAAAATTTATGCTATTCTAGATGCAATTTCTCAAATTAGTTGTGAAATATTCTTGAGTATCCTAAAAGAAAAAGAATATTAGGCTGTAAAACATTGAGCACTTCAAGGAATGGTCATTATGATAAAAATGTAGAGTAGACATCAAGGCTCTTAAGATTCTCAAATTCTAATTTTTTGATTTCTTAGATATATGATTTTTTGGATTTTGTTGTTATAAGAGTGGTGCAAAAAAAGGAGAATCTGCCCCACGGTGGGTGCAAAATAAGGTTTGGGCGAAATAATATGTTACAATGAAAAATTAGTGGATTTTCACCAATGATTTAAGAATACATCCCTACTCTTGGTAATGGGGAGACTCCCATTTATTTAATTTAAAAAATAAAATATCAAGTGGCTGTGAAGCTAGGTATCACACAAGAAGACTCTACTAGAACTGTGGAAAAATTTCTTGCACTTAGTGTAAGGGAGGAATTTTCTTAGAGAGAGAAAAGGTAAGGAGGAGTAAGAATGTGGGAAAGGAGGGTTAAGTTTGTGGATATGAACTTGCATTCCACAACATTAACCATAATAGTTCTACACTCAATTAGAATAACATCAAGAAAAAGATAAGAAAAAAAATCAGAGACAGATTTCTATTGGTTCATTTTTCAAAGGCATTAACACCTTCCTTGGTTTTATAAGATTTATCATGTCTACAACGCTAATCATGTAAAGAAATGAAAGAAACATGGAAAAAATAAAATAGAAGAATGTAATATTTTTCTTGCATCTTAGTAGTGTAGTAACCATCTACTTAGAGACTCACAATTGACAACCCTTAGAATGAGGGAGTCTTCCAAATATATAGCTTTACAAAGGGACCTTTCATCTACCCCCCATATGACTTATCACATACCTTATTAACTTGTGACCTTTCATATTCCTAGGAAAGAAAGGTGAGTCCCTTTTTATTAATTAAAGAGAACTCATTACCAATGTTCAAATATAGGACATATTTAAGTGAATAAGACAAAAAGTGAAAAGTACCCTCCCAAGGAAGAATTTAAACATGAGATAAAAAGGGAGGATGAGAGAAGAAGAGGCGGAGAGAATCATGTTGATAGAGATGATGCATCCGTTGATGAATATTCACCTGTTGGTGAAATTTTTAGTAATATACCTGGGAAAATTTCTTCATTTTTGAAATCCTTGCTGAAGCATGGTGTTGCAAGTGTCACTTTCTCTGCTTAAGGGATATGCACAAAGCTTAGATCCTTGGTCCAAGTTTCAGAAGTAGTTTCGATGTTTTTAGATTGTTTGAACCAAGTTTGATGATCCTTAGCAATATTGGAAATTGCACACCTCAAGATATTCCTAAGTGTCCTCTTTGAATGAGAAGGGATCTCCTACTTCTTTCCTAACCAATTCCTCAAATGGCTACAGAATGTCTTCCATTAATGAATTCTCACTTACTGGAGGTACTTTAAGTTTTTTCTAATCCATTGCTTATGTTTTCCAAAAAAAATTGAATTGATATCTTCATAAGAATCAAGCTCATCGAAGGAATTTTTCATCATTTCATATCGGGCAACCAATGTTCAAGACCAAATTGGGGGAAAATTCCCAGTTATAGAATTGAGCATATTTTTTCCCACCAATATGAAAGATTCAAGGTTACCTATTTCCATTGCCAATGGAAACAATTGATCCCAAAGAGACTTTTCCTTTTCAGTTTCATATTTGGTCATCTTTACCTTCACAACGATAGTAAGAACAAACTCAAACAGTGAAAGAATTTCAGGAAAAAGAGTCTTATCTTTCTCAAGAATCTTGTCAACCCATCGATCATTAGCTCTTCTTTGCATGGAATGACCTTGAGTCCTTTTGATTGCTGTAAGGTTGAAGCTATTGATATGATTAATATATTCAATGGAGAGAGACGGAATTAAAATTGGATCCATAAATGAGTGAACATGTGAAGTGAGGATTCTCTCATGTTCTTCCAACTTCTCAATTTTCTATTTATACTCTTTGTTCATTGAAAGAAAATGGGCTACAGACTCTTTGAACAAATGTGCATCCCCTTCATGTGTTTTTGTCCCAAAGGAATTGTTGTTATTTCATAGTCTTCTTGAGTCATCTCCTCAATGGGTTTTACCTATTTAGGCCAATAAAATTATACATATTGATTACCAAAAACACCACTAAAAAGTGAGAAGTTAACAGTGTTTTCTTACCTCATTTGGCCTTTACAATATTTCACATGGCTTTAAATTCTAGTACCATTTCCTATTGCAATTTTATTGGATCACTTCCAATCAATTATTAGATCCATGGGAAGATCTTCATTATTGCAGGTTCAACACTAGGCATGATTATACTTTCAGGTTCACGATGAGGAACCATATCCTGCACTTGATGAGTTGACTTGATAGCAGAATAAGAGATACTTGAATATCAGTGTGGAACAAGGGGTTACGAAAAAATCAATTTATCCTTGCACAAGATCCTCTATGAGATCATTGGTGACTTTGGCCTTATTTTTGAAGTCTCATATAATGAGAACCTTCCATGTCCATTTTTTTCCTCATTGTGGGATCCCCTAAATGAGAAGAGATCATAGGATTCTTAGATGCCTTCAAGGATGAGAGATGAGATGATTTCTTGGAGAGGGTTAGAAGACCCCAAAATTCTATGAAAGTAACCTTATTTCTTCTGAACCATTTCTTATACATCTGGATCACTACTACAGTTCTCTCGTTGATATCATCTGATTCTCATATGCTCCATGAGATAGACGGGAGAGGTGAAGACTTTACCTCTCAATATTCTAGATCAAACAAATTATATCTATCATCTTTCACACCTTCAATGAACCAATAAAAACCAAATCTCATCATTTGATCAATAGTCATTCTCATAGGATCTCTTTTCCTTACCTCAATAGCATCCATACAATTGACCCAATAATACTCAATCTAGGGAATATGGTGCAATTCAGGGAGATTTAATGTTTCAAGATTGTTTCGGATGTCAAAATAATACATGTAGGTATATGAGCAAAGGCATATGAAACACTCTTGCATGAAAATATTCCAAGAGAAATGGGGAAGAATACATTTTTTCGTATAGTTCTTACACCTATTATGGACTTGAGAAAGTTGCCTACACAACTCAAACTTCACTATCTTATCACTAATACACCTGGGGAGTTTCCAAAGAGGGAGATCGAATCTCAAAATACTAATACAAGAGAAATTTGCAAATTGATTAAAGAAACATCCATACCTCTCGATCAATGTTGCATCTTGAGAGGATAACATTAGCTCTGGGTTTCCTTCCAAAATTTAGATCAAGAACATGGTGAATGTATCATTTAACTTGGAAAAATGGTGATTACTTTCCTTGAGAGTGAGATGAAAATATCTTTGGAAGGCCGGTGATTTTTGAGAAATGGTTTGGGTGACAGTTAGGCATTTGAATTACATTTTGCTTATAAGAGCATACACCAAATACAAGTTCATTGTGAAATTTCTTGTAGCAGGTAACTGGAGCAACTGACGGTGAATGTTGTCACTTATGATTTGTCCCCAATACACCACTTGGTTTCCCTTGGTAGAAACATGGATGAATTGGGCCATCCAATCTTGAATTTCCTTTGTCATCTCTTCACCCATCACCCTGCTTAATAACATGATAGCATTTGAGTAGCCCTCATAGAACTCACTTCTTGACAAAGTTTTTAGTATACGAGAGGGTTTCTTGCCTTGTCTTAGCCATGACCCAAGTGTGAGGCCTTGGATGTATGATTTAATATTTTCCCATTCAATATATGTAATATCCTTGGATATTATGACCATACTGTTACTATTTGGAATTTGCATACACTACGAGATGCTCTTGGGTGTAAGCATTGTAAGAACGGAGTTTTCATTTTCCCTCATTATCCTAGAATCAGGTTCATAATGTTGCGCACATACTAAGTCCAATTATTTAATTTACATTGATAGAGGATGGCCTCTTGTTGCAAACAATCTACTTGTGAATATTTTCTCTTCCACAAGATCTCTTAGTCCTTCGAGCATCATTTTTTTAGGTCTTCTAGATCTATGTGAGTGACATCACTATCACAGTGCACACACACCTGGGTAATCTATAATCAAAGTTGAAATAGGCTCCATACCTAAGAATTGGAATTTCATGTTTCCAAAAATCAACAAGATGAGTGAAAATGGAGCTGATAGAAACTTTCAGCACCAAAATATGAAACTTTCAATGGTGGGAGGTCGACCTGTGGTGAAGAAATGCTTTAAAAATATGTTTTAAATCATTTTTATACTTCCCTACAAACTATAGATCAAACCCGAGTCATATGTGAGTTAATGTGAGTTTTAAAATTCATGTTTAATTGTGTAATGGGGAGACAAGGGACATTAGGGAAAATAAAGTGCACCTTGGACAATATTGAGACAAGTGGCAACACAAAACAAGTAAGGATGAGATAGGTGGCATGAAAAATCACCTGTGAAGTCTGTAAAAGGTCACATGGGAGTCTAAGGGATAAGTTTGGTCATGAGGCACACTTTCTTATTGCGTATGTCCCCTTGGGAACATGGGGGACACAAGGGACACAAAATTACACCTTAGAGCAAGATGGTGACATGTGGCATGATGAAAAATTGGCTAAGTTTGGATTTGCAACTTCTCTCTCACTCACACTCATCTTGACTCAACTTAAACTCAAATAGGGTTATCTTAACTACATGTGGATAGATTGAGAGTTACAAAATGTCATGGGGTGTTTTTTCTTGTCCCTCTTGTCCCCTTGGATAATGGGAACAATGGGGATACAAGGGACAACAGGGATAACACAGACAATAAGTGAGCTTATGGGAGGAGTATGAGGGTGAAATTTTATGTCCCTTATGTCCCCCATATCCCCAAGGGGACAATGGCGACAAGAGGAGATCAAACATGTGCCTTTCCACTTATGGAAAGCCAAATTTTACAATAGCTGTCCAAAAATAGCTTGAGAACTTAATTCTTGCACCCCATAGGCTTAGGATAATGTGTTGGGGTCAAATTTTGTATGAATTTGACTCCAAAATGCATTATAAGAATAATGGAGGTGATTTTAAAACTTTGATCTAGCAGCAACTCAAAAAAATGGCCCCTTTTTGCTATAAAATACGATGTGCTTTTGCACTGATTTAAATGTTTGAAGAAATATTCATATCTCAAATCAAAAAGGATTCTCCCACCATGTAGATTATTCTTTAAGCTTTACGGTTTGTACTTGATTTACTCCTAAATCCTTACGGAGCTCCAAGAATCATTTGTAGAAGTTCAAGTTTGATTTTGAATTGTTCATTCCTTGCACCTAAAAACTCCTTGTTAAATAAAATGACCTTGAATAATCAAAAAAATTCTATATCTTCCTAAATTACTTCCAACACCTTCAAGGCTCTCTAATAGCACCTCTGGATACTTAATAATTTTTTCAAAAGTCTCCCATGGGTTACAAACATGCTTTGAAATGGCCAAAATCAGCCTTTCTAGGCTTCCAAGAAAACTAGTCTTTTGTTGAACTTCACTGAATGGAATGATGAACCTCATTACACCTTTTTTCACATAGAGAAATTTTTACCAAATGTATTTTAACTACCTTCAATTTCAAGATGATGATGACACATGAGGAAGGCTCGCCAAGGGAGAGATTTAGGAGGATTAGAAGGCAAAAAAATTCATTATGGATTAGTTGTCATTGTTTGAGTTTTTCATTTTTGGGCTAGTCAATTTACATGATAACATGACATCACTCTCCACTTTAGTGGTTACATCATTTGATGTATGTTCACCCCCATAACACTCTCCAAACAAGGTTCGATGAGTGGAAACATGGTTCACAAACCACCATGCACATATACATTCCTTTCCTTTTTCAATTTCATATTTTGAAGTTTCGAAGTTTTTCAAATAACTTATTTTTATTGAAACATCATTCCATTTGCATTTCATGTGTTTTCTAGTATGTGCATAGGAAGACATGATATCCTAGCTTCAACAATCTTATATCTAGATTCCACACGTACACATTTTTTATTATTCATGTAAACCCGCATTTAATATTACATTTCTATATTAAGGGGGATATTGGAGGAGGGTTGACGCGGGGATAGGGAAAAGGGAAATCTATAGTACCCTAAAATGGATCTAAGGTACTTGACAATATCAATTATTACACCTTTTAGACAATTAGACCAATAAATGCATATTTGGCTCATTTTCTATATATTTGCAGCTTTCCATTTAGTATCAAGTTCAAAATGTCTTCCTCATTTGCTTGGTTTCCACATCTAGGATCACTTAAAGTTATACAAAAGCCTTATATCACCTACACAAACACCTATTCATTCTATATTCCTGAGTATTTAACCTTTTGTTTAAGAAACACGCTACCTTGGTCGGTTCATTTAAGAAATTGACCGCCTTCCACGCATGCAACCCTTAAAAATTGAATGTTCAGTTTTTCAAATAAAGTGTTTTAATATATTGGCCTAAGAGTGTCTTTTAGGTTAAGATTTGACAAAACAAATCATATATAAACAAATGGTCTATATGATCTAAATGCAACTTAACTACCTTACATATAATTATTCAAAGACTTCACATAATATCTTAAATCTTCCAACAACTAATAATTCAAATATAAAATAGTGAATCATAATTACATGTTTCCAAATATCTTTTACTTTTAATGAAAGTATGAAAACCAATATAAAATAACAAAAAAATTACATTAAGACTACCAATGTAACAAACCTAAAAATATATTTTGGACTAAATTAGAAATATGAGATTTTCCACCTCTTCAATGATGCTCGCCTTCTCTCTACTGCTCTCCATTCAAGTAGCCAAGTCAAATTATTTAACTTTCCCAAACAAAATAAAAAATGCAATGTTTTATTTGGCAGTTTTTCCTTAGAAATGAACTTCTCTCTATCAAACATTAGTCTCGTGTGTATTTGACCAATTCCAAATAGAGTAGGTAAATTTCCATTCAACCAATTTGACTTGGTTTTTTCACGAGGAAGAATGCAAAGCTTTTGTGGTTGGTAGCCTTCTACTTATTATTATTATTCGCCATTAATTCGGTAATGAATATAATAATATTTTAAAACCGATCTCTTGTCACGTCATATCTGCTGGAGAATTATTCTCGGAATGAATAGAATAGCTCACTATGCTCATCATTGTGAAAAGACTTTCAATAAGAAAACATATATCAATCGTTTCTAGTTGTAGAAGAGATTCATTGATTTATATGAATTGTTTTATAGTTTTAAAAGAGATTCACCGATTATAATTAAATTGTGATACAAATACTTAACTACATATAATATGAAAATAAAACTTAATTTATTGATTCTTAAAATAGAACGATGAGGTTATATGTAAAGTTTAGAGATTTATGTTGAATATTGTGATATTTGGTGATAGGCAACAATAATTGACTATAGAAATGTATGCATAAAATTGACTCATTGTTGCCTCCAAAAATTGAGACAAACATTAAACTTTGTCACCATCATATGTACTCTCATATCAATGTATAAATTATTCAGGGACTCTAGAAAAAATGTAGAAATGTACTTTTTTATTAATGATTTTTTTCACCTACTCGTAAACTTCGAAAATATCATTCAAATTTCTAAAATATGACTCCAAGGTGTTTGAAATATATGACTATGTACATCATGTGATGTTTGATTCCATTCTACCTTAGAGTTAATGTAGAATGTTGTAGAGGAATTGCCACTAAAATTTGAACTAAGCAATACACCGCTTGGGTCAAGACGACTTTCACCCTAAAATTTTCAATACCATTTGTGCTCTCACGATGATGTCCAAAGTACTTTGACACTTCTACGAAAATGAAAATAAATAAAAAATTAATTTTACAATTGTGTTTGTCTATCTCGATTTGAAAAAACCTTGCAAAGATTTCCTCGCTTTTTCTCAAATCACCTACAAATAAGAAATTCATATTTTTTCCCTTTAGATATGAATACAATTAAGGAAAACAAAATATGTTTTGGCACCTATAGTATACAAAAGAACAAAACTATCTTGATGTCTTTCATGCCCTTAGGTAGTAAGAATGCTGAGAACAACGAATCTCAATGATTGGAGTAGCTCTAATAACAAGAGAGCAACTAGTGTGATGTGTCTATAAATATAAAATCATGTGCTTCAAGGTATGGTCTAATGCTTTCTTGATTTCTGCTAAAAATACTTGTAATTGTGCAATAAACTCATGTTAATATTGAATTGAATTCACAAGATTTCCTCATGTGTAAATTAACTACAATGCACGTATTCATAAAGAAAATCAAATTTGAGTTACGTGATTTAAGGAGCCTTGGCTTCCTTTCAATAGTGTTGGAAGTGATTGTATCAATGTATTTCCAGATTTTTAAACAAGGTAGTGTTTACTTTCTTATACAAGGTTATATAGGTGATTTATCTAAGAAAGGGTAACCGAGCGGGATTATAAGACCCAACAAATAATATGAAATTGAAATAATAGTTGTAGAACATGTTAATTCAAGATTGTATAAGTCGGCCAGGATCGGATATAATATCCTAATAAAACTGTACAACCTTGACCAAAAATGGAAAACATGCAATTTGAAGTTTGCAACTTGTTTGTTGATTTTTTTCTATGGATCTTATACATTGCATTCTCAGAATTTGATGGCATGTTAGTGTGGAATGATAAACAAGATAAACAAAAGACTTCGAAATTTGCTAAGAGAGAATGGGAAGGCTATATTTATCTTAGCAAGAGTGCATTGTAAAAACTTGCAGTGTCAAAGAGTGAACTGTTAAATTTGAGTGTATATATTTTCCCCCTTTAAGTATGAAATGAAATTACATGTTTAAAGGAAAATATCCCTGTGTCTAGACACACTTTGTCTTTGCTCGAAGTTTTTTTTACATAGTTATTGTTGTGCTTGGTGTTGGCATGTTCCACGATGAAACTTGCAACATAGAGTGTAGCCAACATCCATGATAAAGAATTGAACTTTAACTTAAATGTAAAATGTAACACAATAGATTTTCATTTGCATAAAAATGGAGTGAAATAATTGTAAACAAGGACTACACCTATTTTTTATGTGGAAGGATATTTTGTCTTGTTTTTCTTGTGCTTGAGGATTTGCATTATTGAATTTTTAGAAGGATTGGGGTGATCAGCTGCCAATTGTGCTAAGGAAAAACTTGAGTGTTAGGTGCATATAACCCAACATGGAATGTTGAGGAGAGAAGAAGAAGAATGAAGTGTCGGGTTACCATGCTAAGGAAGAAGACCATGTATAAAAGTTGTTCAATAGCTTTGATATCTTCCCCTTTGAGTGCAAGAGGAAAGGAAAGTCTTGTTGGTGCCTATTTTGATCATGTTGTATCCTTCGCACCATATTTGCAAAGTCCCCTAATGTTTCCTGAATGTTTAATGGATTTGAAAAGTAGTATTCAATAGATTGAAGAGAATGTAGTCTTTGGTGGGTTTGAAATGTAGCAAAGAAGTAGTAGAAGTCATAGGTTAGTGTGTTGCGGGATGAAGGAATTTTCAAAGGAATGTAGAAGAATAAAAGAGAGAAGAAACTTAGTGTTTCATGGACTTGGTGATTATAGTGTTCCACAGACTTGGTTCTTTCCATGAAACAATGGGTGTGATCCAGTCACCAGAAGTTGTGATGTTATAAGAAAGTGTAATGAGAAATTGTGGAGTAGAAATAAGGGGGTTAGAATGGGACCGAGTATGGATGTCGTGGGACAAACAACTTGATGTTCCATAAGCATTCTCAATGTATAATGTTCTACATAGCCACAAAATCCATGGGACAAAGAAACATGGTCATAGAGGAAAAATGCCACGATACAAAGGAGACCCCATAGAAAAATGAAAATATGAGAAAGACTTGAAAGATCAAGCAAAATATGTAGAATGAAATGAACATTCATATTGTAGCAAAGAAAATGAGGATTATCCTGAAACCTGTAGAAAAAGGGATTTTTTTGTAGGATGGTCAGGTTTGCATTTATGCCCATAACTTTTGACTCAGGCATCCATTTCACCTCAAACCAAGTGCATTAGGAACATCTAAGGGAAACCTTTCCAAAGTGATAAATTTTGAAGGAGATGGTGTAGTATTTTACAATATTACAATTACATAAGTTTTGACTATTAAACATCATTTTCAAGCATCATTTGATGCCCTTTGTATTTATAGATTCCATGATTGATCCCCCTCTTCCATAAAATGCTTCTAGAGGGGCATATTCCTACATTTCCCCCACTAAACTGATTTTTTTTTATCAAAGTGACATGGGATGTACATTTGGCAATGTTTTCTTCATCCTTCTTCTTGATTATATGATTACCCATTTATTTATTGCCTAAGCACACCTATAACCAATTAACATGATTATAGTCCTCATATTAGCATCTGTAGGATATTCTCTTAGGTTTGGGAGATATGTTTATAAAAGTGAGTTCTTTTCCTCACTTTGAAGATGTCAGAAGATCATTTTGGGGACTTTGGACAATGTTGGAATTGGGTTTTTTACTTCATAAGTGCGGGTTTTTAATTTGTGGAGTCGATGTTATTGCGAAAAATTAGCACCCCCAGATTTTCTTGTTACAGATCCCTATTTTTTTCTAACATGGGATGATCTCACAAGTGTGGGACTTATGAAGTGAGATCAACCTCCAAAGAAGGTTGGTTCCTCTACCTAATCCTAATGCTAAATTACTCCTACTAAAAATTTCACTATCTAACCCTATTCTAATAATCCAAGGGACCAGGGGAAGAGAAAGATATATGTAAGGGGAAATCCTAAGCTAATGCAAGGTGATAACACCAAGAAAAAGGGTGAATACACTCTAATGAGGTAAAAGGGAGAAGAAAAATGGATAAGGGATAAGTCAAATAAGAGTGACAAAGACCAAAAATAACATTTACCATATATTCTCCAAGAAACACAACAAAATGAACCTGTAAATTAGAAAGGAATGCACAACATACTACAACAAATAAAAGAGAGGAAAATGTGCAAATAACATGAGTCAGGGTTGATAAAACACCATAAAACAAGTTTTATTACAATAATAATATGCACATACCATTACAGTTGTAGAAGAAGGCATAAAACACATTACATATGCCCAAAATGAATGTTTACAACTCACAACTGCTCAAGGAAAATTTTGGAAAATATCCCTTTACATTTTAGAACATCCTCCCCTTACAAATGAGAGATTTTTCATTATGTATCATAATGGGAGAAAGAAAGGAGGGAAAAGAGAGAGAACTCAGATTTTTTCCTTCAACTACCAACAAAATACATTGAATGCCTGCAAACAAATATGGGTACCCTGCCAAACCCATTCCCCCATGTCACTTTGCTTGTTGAAGAAGCCAAGGTGCCATACCTCATTAAACATAGTAGTTTAGAAATCTTAAATTATTCCTTTAATGTGGTGAATTTATTTACTCCTTTTCACCAACCTAACCTCATTAAATTTAAGAAATCCATATTTTGTGTAGTACATGCTGAGAACTTTCCAAAAAGTCCAATTTTGTGAAAATCGAAGTAAAAGGGAAAGATTTATGGCCTTTTGAAGTTTAGGGTTCCATAATTCAATAAATGCAAGTGGTTGAGTTGTTAAATTGTGCCTCTATTGGGTTCATGACCTTGAAAACACCCTAAAAAACCTAACACAAACAAGCAATATTTTCAGAACTCTAACCTTGCTTTTTCACCATGAGAAACCTGTAACACTATCAGAAAATGATGCCTATCAAGAAACCTAAGAAACCCAACACACAGGAGCACCTTTTGGGAATTGGACGTCAGCCAACATGAAACATGTTTGACATGCACAGATTTATTTGAACCCTTAAAACCCGAAACAAAGGAAATCAGATCTCGGGATCGGAAAAAAGTAACATATGCCATGCAAATGTGTCGTGATGTTCCGATGTCGGAGGAAACTGAAAACTCAAAACAATGTAGACAATTGGGTTTTAGAATCGGGAAACTCATTACATGTAACATGAATTTAGGCATTGATGTTCCAATGACGAAGAATCCCAAACCCTGACATAAAGGGTGAAACTAGCTCAATGTTTTATATGATGGAAAACATGAAACACAGAAAATTTGGGGTTTAGAGGCAGAAAACATATGACATGGAACATTAATGGATTAACATGTTTCGATGCATGAAGGACCCAAAAACCCTACAGTCTTCAAAAATTAAATCCTCCTCCTCAAAGAAACTACAAATTTTCCTAAGTCTATAATGAAGATGCAGGTTTCCAAAATAGCCTAGTGGGTTATTTTAGACAATTGTAGCTTTACAAAGAATTGGTGACTTGTACTTGTCATTTACAAGTTCATTATAAAGTGGTTGTTATTGTATAACCATTGGTAGGCTTTGATAATCATTCTTACATGTTTCCTTTTCTTCCTTTGCAAATGAACACACAAAACCCTTCCACCATGAACAATTTCATGTTCCTTCTTATAAACAAATCTTAAATCGATTAATTTCTGTTCTCCCCTATAATAATGTGTTTATCATGCCAAATAACTACACATAAGTATTTTGTAATTGATTACTTGATTAGGCATTGGAGGTTTGTTGCATTGTAGTGTTACCTTGCATCATTGACTTCAATTAGAAATATCATTTATGAAATTATTGAAAATGCATACCTTTTTCCTTAGGGTGTCCATTTGTGTAGGAAATTTGGTTTGATGAGTGCATGATACTTCATTCTCAAGTATCTGTGATGGGGTTTCAAGAGTTATTTATCATTATTTACCTTACCTGGGTATCCATGAGGGTAAATAAACTTTAGATGGTAATTTTTATTTGATTCCAGGTTCAAATGCATGAATAATTATTGAGAAAAAATGGTTGTTGCAGAAAATT
The DNA here is from genome assembly GCA_019776745.2 of Taxus chinensis. Lineage (NCBI taxonomy): Eukaryota > Viridiplantae > Streptophyta > Pinopsida > Cupressales > Taxaceae > Taxus > Taxus chinensis. Next base: position 543,624,481 of record CM034146.1, read on the forward strand.
CCTCTCACCAATCCCCTTCCCCCCATTTACATTCCCTTTCATTTTATCTTACACTACCTGTTGCCATACCCCTGTAAATTTCATTACTTATTGCTATTTCAACATGATATCTTCATGCAAACTCAACATCTTATGCATATTTTTAGTGGCTTTTCTATGATTTATAAAGATAAGAATATCAAGTATCTTTTCAATCCAAGTTTTAAATAGATTCATTCAAAATGATGCTTGTGATCATCCTAAATATATATTTAGTGGCATGTGTTTAATGTATCAATTGTTTTCAATGCTTGTGTGGTCGTTCTATTGATTGATACTTTTATTTTGAGGTTAAATTTGATTTCAATTGAGACTTGAACAAGTTTTAGGGTTCAAAACATAGTATTTCCTGCCCCCTTTCAAACCACCCCTTAGGTCCTCTCACCTTGGTTCAGGAAGATCCATAAAGTAGAAAGTGAACTTAGTTAGCATATTGCTCTTATATGATTAATTACTTATATTTATTTCTATTTATTTCAGTTATATTGTAGCAGTATAGATTACACATGCTTGACTTATCCCCCATCGATTAATATCTTTCCCCCATCTATGGATATCCTATAAGGGTACTCTCCTTTATCTTGACTACCAGCCTTGGAAAGCCTAGGTTGATCTAGTGTAGGGATTAGTGCCCTCTAGATATGTGACCTTAATGGTCATTGTAGCCCCTTTAAATCAAACCATTATATGTCGGTTTATGTGTGTCTCCTATTTGTTACCTCAATACCCTTTTAGAACGAAAGACTTAGGAGTGCAAGCCATTGAGATACATTCTTGTCTTGCCATATATTTTTGGTCAACTTGATGTGAATCCTACACTCCTCATGATCAAGCACATCTCATAAAAAAATCTATCTCCAAACTTGATCTTATTCCAAACCACCAAAAATAAAAAAATCTCAAAAACTAGTTTACAGAGACACCATCACCCAAGGGTGATCTTGTCTATTTTAGCATACTTATTTCCAGACACCTTTAGCCCCTATGTAAACCTATTTACATGGAAGATACCTTCTATTTCTCCTAATCCAAATCTCGACGCCATCAACCCCCATGTAAACTTTCCTGCACAGCTGATTGTGCCTATAAGCTCCATCTCATGGTTGTCTCTCTGCCACATTACCACTCCATCATGGAATATATGGGCCTAAGGTCTCCTGATTTTGTTTTGTAGACATTCCCTAAGACCTATCATCCTAAAGATGAATTCCCATTTTTTATGGACTATTGTGTCATAGGAGCACCTAAAAATAAAACTTCTACCCACCTATAGTCTTTTATTTCACCAAACAGCCCAAGGTGTGTTGGCACATCACTCAGCCAAAAATGAACACTCACCCAAAGTGTGTAAGGGTACCCAGGTCTATCTTTTATGGATAGCTTTTTCAAGGATTTAACATGATCATACAAATATTCCAGATCCATAACCAATAATCAAGTACAGTGCATAATATAAACTATATCTAAATCATAACCATGTGCAAGAATAACTTATACAAGAATCAAGATTAAGTTTACCATGCAATAATCAGTCATAGATATGTCAAATACCAATATCCAGCCACAAAGAATCCATTGTATTAATTATTACTATAACACATAGAAGCTGAATACATACATAGTAATGTCATCATAAGTCACATGCGTGCTCATAAACTAGTAAGCATAACTCTATTATAGAAAATCTCTCTCTAAACCGTGCAAATCAATACATATTTATAGGTAGTGGGGAATTTTCCTTCACTACTCATGCACTCTCCAAAATAGGATACATGCTAAGAATATCCATGCACCTTTACATGATAAATAAAAGACCATGCAAGCTCACTAATAATAGATTATCTAATAATAATCGTAGTTATAATCTCTATTAATAGCCCCAAAACTATGCATGTCACTTGATCTTCCACTCGTCTAAAATCAGTCTTTGTGTGCTTTTCAAGTATTTTATCCAAACGTGCTCCACACTCAACACCTATATTTAGCTTCATACTGAAAATGGCTAAGTCACGACTTCATTCTTTCCCTAGCGCACCATGTTCCACTATACTTCTACATGCACCTACGCACCCTATGTCCACACGCCCATTCCTTATGTGCCTTCAATACTTAGGCCATAATTTACTAACCCAACATTACCCCACACTAATTTCATTTCCACCCCCAGAAATGGTTAACCAGGATTGATCTTCCATGAATAATGAATAAGGAATGAAATAATAACTGTACAGAAAGAATAAAATAATACTTGAGCACTCTATCCCTCTGCATGTAGAATTAACTCTGGATATTCAACCTTTATCTCTGCTTCAAGCTTGTTCCAATCACTCAGCACCTTATTAGTTGTTTCTGGGATGTCTGTGAGTACCCCATCCATCTCATCCAAATTCATGTTCTCACCTTCATTTTAAAATACTTTAAGAACATTATCTAGGCTTGAGACCATCCCATCCATGACATCCATTCACCATGCTATCAATTTTCCAATTTCCTTGATCTTTTCCTTGTGAGGGTCCTGGGCTGCTACAAGTGCATCGTGCTTCTCTACTACCAAAGTGAGCCTCTCCTCATGCCCAAGTGTCTCATTCTTTACTGACTTTAAGGACCTCATTCTCTTCTTCCATAGTCCTTGTCATTGACTATGATTTCAGGATCCGCATACATGTTTAATGCCATATCTTCCTTCTTCAATTCATCCTTCAAGGTCTACAGTATAGATTCATAACTAGTAATTTTGAGTGCTATTGTTTGCTTCCGCTTCTCTGCGTGTGCTACAATATCCTTCAGTTTAGGCATCCTATAGTAGACCTCATCCAACCACCATATGAACTAATGTGTGTAAATAATGTAAAACAGATGGAAATATCTATGCCATTTTCTCTTCCATATCTGGCCTTGCGTTCAAAATTTCACATCACCAATTTATTCTACCATAATGAGTACTGAATGTGCCTTTGCCTCAGTTGTCTCCTTTTCCTCAATTAGGTGCTTGATCTCCTTATCCTTATATTTTCTATCTTCTAACAAAGCATGAATGGTTTTCACTTTATCAATGTTCCGGTGTGCAACTTCTGTAGATACCTTAACCAATGCATTTCACACTGCTCATCCGACATCTAAGTAATTTAAATGTTACATGGCACGAATGTGGTGATTTATTCATTCTCCGTGAGACACACGATTCTTGACACATGTCAAAATCAGGCTCATCCATATGAGTCTACATACTCCATGATAGTTTTTTCCATGTGCAAATGGTCACCATCTCAGGATCCATTAACTCCCAGCCATTCAAGTCTCTTGGGTTCTAAAGTGCTTTGGAACCTACTGTGTATAATCTTGGTAGGATCATTTGTATACCCAGCTGTAGGAGTCTCATATGTTCCTTCATCCTTCTCCTTCCCAGAGTACTTACCCTTAGGAATGTGTACACCCGTATCAAGAACCGGTCCTTCACCTATTTGTGTAGTAGGGGGCGCACCAGATGGTTCACCCCTATAATCACTCTTTTCCACATCAACAGTGTCATCCCTAACTTCTTGTTCCTCCAATCCTCCTGTGCAACCTATCAATTCTTCATCACGAGGTTCCTCAACATTCTCAATGTCATCCCAGGTCTTTGGCACACTGTTATCTGATTTTTATCCCTCACTATCCTTCATGGGAATGTACTTGCACCTTTTATTCATCTAGTTTCTACCTTCGTTGGAGAATTTCTTGATGACCTCCTAGGTGGCTGCAATGGCCCTGCACCCTGAGTTTTTGTTCTCCTCAACACTCTTCTATATTGCTGGTCTTCAACGCCCTATTCTATATTTACCTCCATAGCTCTTGTTTCCACCACTTCATCTTCCTTGCCTTCTTCTTTTATATGAGGTGTGATCAGATCTTGCACTCTCTTTTCTCCCATAGTTGGTTGTTTCCTACGCCCATGTTCCAAGCCACCATTTTCTTCTTGTAACTCCTCTTATTCTTCTTCGCTAATAAGGGGTGAAATGGGCTCCTCATCTTATATGGTACCCAATGTATGTTTCCCCTTGGGTAGTCCAGGGAGCTCAAATTCATTGTCAAGATAATTTCTATTTTCTAGCTTGGGCTTAAGGTAAAATGTATATAAGAGCTGCCCCAAAATTCCCAAATTCCAAACTCATATCTTTCATATTAATATCATCTAAAATCAATGGCTCAATATATATAGACCTACCCAGGTAGACATATGTCTTCCAGAGTGTATGATAATCACAATCTACCTTGTTTGCATTGAAAATAATCCTTCATGAATTTGAAAATATATGTACTGATGCCTAAAAGTAGTGCATGTGGTGAAGGCATATGGGAGCTTGCACCAAGGGCTCCACTTTCCATCCTTCATACCAAAGCGCCCTATGCAAAAATGTTGGTAAACTGAAAATTGTACTATGTTTGTCCAATACCGAAGGAAGATCCTTAGGTATTCTCCATTCTTCCTCAAATGTAGCATGAAAAAACTCATACCAAAGTTTTATTCTCTGCTTATAGGGTCCACTCATGGATCCATCATAGGTATACTTTGAAAATCTCTCTGCAAGAGATTTCTTTTCCTCTAGGTATTGTCACATCTTATCTTTTGCCCGTCAGAACTCCAATCTCTAAAAAACAAGAGACAAAAGGATCGCACCAAAACTTATCTTCTCACCTTGGTGCACCTCTTCAACAATTGTCTTAGCAATAAAGCTAGCCAAATTGTAGACTACTCCTTATGTCATCTTCTTTGCAATGTGTAACCATGCCTTATTCACCTGTGACCAACACTCCTGATTGTTTAACTTAGTAAGGAGGTGCACTGCCACCTGAACAAAAGGGTACTTCTGCAACTTGGGAATATCCATCCCATGCCCTCCCTTCATGTAACCCAACACTTTCTTAGTCACTTATATGCCCTCCTTATCAGTGAGATCACTGCTGAACTTAGTACCCAAACTCCTTAATCCTGTCAGTTTCCCAATCAGGGGCATGGTAAGCCTCATTCGTTCACCCAACAAAGTAAAATAAGTCCTCATGGACTCTTCTCATCAACCATTGATACAAATTTTCTAGTTTTCCAAAATAGGGAGTTCATAAAGTTACAAAAATCCTACATTTGACAACAATTTTTCCCCTATGTCATCATACACATCCATATTGTTCTCTGTTCTCATAGTTGTTTTTACCACCAATAACTTATCCAATTCATCTTTGTTGTCCTTAGTTCTATGGTTATAGTCACTTACTTTGTAGTGCCAAACATGTGACTCCCAATCGCGGCCCATAAAAACCCCTTATGGATACTGCATTTCTGAAAATTGGCTTTTGGGGGTGTCTTCAACTTCTATCTCTACTTCCTTCTATTTTATTCCCCTTGTAGCCACTCCAGGTGCTCACTTAGGTGCCATAACAACTATAAAAGTGTATTCTTTCAGTTGATTCAAGCTCTACAACTCAAAACCCTAGCTCAAAATCCACATGCCCTAGCTCAAACTTGAACCCTAACTACAAATTATCCTCCCCACATGCCTTTGTTTTACTCAAACACTTTCTCCAATGGAGCGCCAATCAATCCCATGCACAAATTCATTTGGTTTAGTTTTGTATCACATCTCTTCACACTTCACATGTAACTCACTCTTAGCTCGCTTTTCAACTCACTCGAATGCTTCTTAATCACAAGGTAAAAATGATATCACAACACTGCCTTTTATAACATTTGTAATTTTTTTTACATTTATTACTCTTCCACCTACCACTGTACTCAACATTAAATGATGTTTCTTTCCTTTTTCCATGCTGATTTTTCCACCCCAGTCATAACCTTCTGGCACCCACTACTTCTCAGCCAAACCTCCTTTGTATGCACCTTCATGCACCGAAGTACCTATCCACTGCACCTTTCACCAAGTAGTCTCCCATGCTGCAACCTACCTCATGTTACACTGTGCATCCATTCATCCATACATGGTCTTCATTTATGAGAAATTTTTATATCCACACCTTTACTTCAAGCACCTACACAATATTTCTCTATGCATACCCATCTTTCAAAGAAAGTTCAAAATTGATCCATTTATCCTATATATACTCCACCCCACACTAAAATTATGCATGGTCCTTTGAACATGAATTCAATAGATAGTAATCAACTTTTGGCACGCAAGCACGCTTATTACATAAAACATTGAACTAAATTGACAAAGCATAACAACGATGAAAGGAAACACATATAAAGGAAATGTACTTAAAAGAAATATAATCTAAATGGAAATACAACCTTATTACAAACACCAAGAAGATTTATTTATAATAGGGATTCAACCTACTCCTGTTGAAGTAACTGGGAAACTGTGTCCTATCTATCTTATGTAACTGGAAAATGCTTGAATCAAGTATATAAGTCATAAGATATGGTCCCATCCAATGCACTTTAAGCTTTCCATGGTGGCACAAGAACTTAGAAACGTAAAGAAGAACAATTTTTCCAACTTCAATCTTTTTATCCTTAATATGCCTATCATGCCATGCCTTTTAGCTGGCCTTTTCTGTCTTCTGAATCCATCTGGAAATGGCATGCCTTTCATCTAATTACATCAGTCTTTTAATATACTCTTCAAGTGTTTTCTTGTCATCCAAGCCTCATGAGCACACAATACACAGAGAAGGTAACATGAATTCCATGAGTAAAACATCCTCCATACCAAACACCAACTAAAAGGGTGTGTCTTTGTTCAATCTTTTATAAGTTGTCATGTATGACCAAATTACAATCCCCGTATTTCCTTCCAACATCACAAATCTTAGTCAATGTATGTCCTAATATATTTTTGAAAGCCTCGCCAGTTCCATTAGCCTGTGGGTGATAGGGTTTTGTTTTATGGTGTGCCACCATAAATTATGCCAATAGTATCTTGATGGTCTCATTAAGGAAATGAGTGCCCCTATCATTTGTCAAAGTAAATGGGCATCCATACATGTTGATAATGTTCTCCCACAGATTTTTTTTTATCGTAGCTTCTGTACAATCCTTTGTAGGCACTGCTTCTTCCCACCTTGTAAGATAATCTATACAAGTTACGCAATCCAGTCTTGTGCACGGGTGGGGAAAAAGGGCCCATAAAGTCAATTTCCCACTTTTCAAAAGGTTTTGCACTAGCAATAGGTTTTAAAGGAATTTCATCTCTATGCCCAAGATTTCCAAGGTGCTGGAAATGGTCACAGGCCTTACAATATTCTTTATAATCCTTATACAATGTTTCCCACCATATGCCAACCAATAAAATATTGCACGTGTGTTAGCATCTCCTGCATAATTTCCACCTGTAATCCCACCATGAGATTTATCCATAATAGCTTCCCGCTCATGCTCAAGCACACATCGGTAAAAAAATTCATCCTGACCTAGTTTGTATAAGTCTCCACTAATCGACTTGTAAGGAACAACGTGTATGGCAAGTTGTTATCTTCTCTAAACTCTTCATCCCTTCAGGAACCACACCAGTTCATAAAAATACAACAATATCTTCTAAGTTCAGAGGGCGTGTGGTTCAACTTGAACAATTGTGCATCTGACATTTTATCCTCAATGTTTTGTGCATTCTCACCTGAATTAATCCTTGATAGATGATTTGGTCCAGAATTGCTCTTACCTGGCTTAGCCACCACTATAAATTCAAATTCTTGAAACAATAAAATCCAATGGAATATGCACCCCTGCAAAATGGGTTTTTTCACCAAGTACTTAAGTGTCATGTATGATCTATATAGAAAATAAAATGTGTTTCCAACAAGTATTGTCGAAACTTATGCAGTGCATAAATCATGGACAAAGCCTTGTGCCCAATAGTTAAATAATTCTTTTCAGCCATGGTCAAACTTTTGTTTTCAAAACAAATAGGATGATCAAAAATACCTTCTCTAGGCTGGGATAATACCACGTCAATGGCAATGCCATAGGTGTCCACATGCACATGAAAAGGTTTGGTCCATGAAGGAAAGCACAAAATAGGTATTGTAGTAAGCCTTTCCTTCAATGTCTCAAATGCACGTTGTTGCGCTTCACCCTAATGGAACTTGCCTTTATTATTCAATAATTCCTCCAAGGGCACTATAATATTAGAATATCCTTTGATAAAATTTCTATAATAACCTATGTGCCCCAATAATTTATGCACCTCGCTCTAGTTAGTAGGTTCCTCTAAGCCCAAAATAACAACAACCTTAGTAGGATCTACCAACAAGCCTTCTTTACAGATAATATACCCCAACAAAGTCCTAAAGGGTGTAGATTAAACATGCACTTCTTAATGTTTAAGGAGATGCTCAACTACCGACACCTCTCAAACATAAGTCTTAAATTATCACAATGATATTTCACTAGCCCATAAACTATCCAATCATCCAAGTAAACCTATAAAAAATTATGAATGAAGTCCTGGAATGCTTGAACAATAATGTGTGAAAAAACTGCAGGCGCATTCTTCAATCTAAAAGGCATAAGTATGTATGGAAAAATTCCCCACTCAATGGTGAAAGTTTTCTTCTCTTGATCCTCTTTATCAATCCTCACATGATGATATCCAAAAATCCATCAGTGAAGGAGTAGATCTCATGCCCTGAAATGCCTTCTAGAATATCTTCAATAAAATGGTGGGAAAGGGATCTATTACACATGTATCATTCAATTCCCTATAATCCACACACATTCTTATCCTTTCATCTTTCTTTATGCTTATCACCATAGGGCTAACCCATTTTGACTCCTCAATGGGCTCAATGATTCTAGATTTCAACATCTTATCAATTTCTTCCTTTACCCTGACGTGCAAATTAGGATTCATCTTGTAAGGCCTCTTCCTAACCGGGAGTGCACCTTCCTTTTAATTGATCCTCATCTTTCCCAAAGAGTGATGTACCCCTTTCAAATCATGATAGCCTTTAGGAAATAAGTCCTAGAATTTGCACACAACAACTCTATTATCTTTGTAACCTTGAGTCAGACCAATAATCACTAATGATGGCCTCCTTAGGTTCAACATTTTCCCAATATTGACCTTCTTCATTTTCATAGGCTCATGATATACATGTGTGCCTTCTCATCTACACTTTCCAAGACCTCACGTGCATACCCATAGTATGGTCAACATCCAGATTCTCCACTTCTTCATCATCAATCACGTAGACCATTTTACCTTTTTCTTTCTCTAGGTAGATGCACCCAAGTTGTTCTTCATCTGTCTCTTCTTCTTTAAAGTGTGCCCCCAGATCTGTCTCACCTAGTAACTCCTGAATAAGTTCCTCAACCTTTGCACTATCTCCCATAGTCAAGTGCTTCATAACCTGTAATGCCTCATTCACTAGAGGTTTAGTAGAAAAATAGTCAAAGGTTTGAATCATACATGTAGTCAATTCTTGCCAATTCCCTATCTCTCTATTCAATTCCACATAAACATACCATGCATGCTCGCAACCTCACAAGGTGAAGTAAAAAACTTTCACCCATAGTGAAGGTGGTAAGGCCTCCTTCCCCTCTATCTAGAGTCTCTCACACTGTTGAACGTGATGCGAAGTAGAATCCTTCCCATGTAATTCACATGTCTTCAGTAGGCACATTATCTCCAAATAAATCTAGAAGAGAAGGTGATTTCTCACTTCTCGCCACTCCAAAAGACAATCTCTGTATACCATCTACTAATGCGATCTTGTTCCATGTAAGGTATACACCAACATATTCCTTATTTCCACTTGGTTTGTTGACTAGGCCCCAATAGCACGTGCAAAAATACTTTAGGATTTCCTTCACCAGTGTACCTTGGTACCTAGTTACTACCCAAGCACCTAACACAACATGCCTACTAATTACACATGTAAATGCACTTTTCATCTCGTGCACAATCATTTCATAAGTACCATGCACCTAGTTGTCATAAGAAATGTTGGTAGTATCACTCATAGACTATGAATCATCCCATTGAATAACTCCTTCCTTTGATGGCTCAAGCACTTCAAGATCTCTAATGGTGCACACATAAATTTTGTTCAAATATTCTTCACTCAATGGTTCTACATAAGGTGAATTTTTTCCATTTGTCAAAGGAATGATGACGTGCTCTTTTTTGTTCTCAAAACTAATATAGCCTTTATTAAAGCACAAATCAACATTATTCACATAACACCAAGGGCACCCAAGAAATGCTAGAAAACTATCTACCTCTATAATCTCCAAGACCTCAAAGTCCCCAGTAAATTTGGCCCCTTGTATAGTAATAGTAACATCCTTCAAGACTCCAATGGGCATGGCTTTAGTCTTGTTTGCCATAAACAACACATTTGAAGATGGCTGCAATGGTGGCCTTTCCATCTGATTCCACATATCCAAGGTGATTACATTAACTTCTACACTTGTATCAATCAAAATTTTACTCAAAAGCCATCTATCAACAACAACATTCAGAGTGATCTCTTTTCATAATATAGACTATGACGAGGTAAGTTAGCATGTAAAATATTTCTCTCGCGCTCAACTCCAGTGCATGAAATATTCCCCCTTAACCATTCCCCTAATAAAGGAATGATGTTTTCTTTTCACAACATCTTACAAACCTCCTTCAAATCATCAACATCCTTCTGAGGAATCTCAACTTCTTTTTCCTACTCCAACTTCCGCGACTTCTCTTTTAAGCATTATATCTCACCCTGCAAGTTATCTAATAACTTCCATGGTTTCTTGATAAACTTCCTTTATGATGAGTAGGGTCTAGATAATTTGCATGCAATACCTCCTCTTTTGTAATAATAGGCTTCTGCTTAGGAACTTCCATAATGTGCAAAACCTCAGTGCATGTAGTGACCAACACAGGAAACATCTCAGGATCAGGTGCTACCTTTGGCAGCCACTGATCTCCCATAATGCATTATACTCTGACCATTCCTGTGTTGTTATCCTACTTGTGCTTCTTTCTCAGGTGCTCATACAAATCTGGGAATTCTTCATAATTGTGGTTCTTTCCACAAAAATAGAAAATAAAATTATGAGGGACACTCACACTTATAATGATCAGGGGATCCACATGTGTAACATGTTCCACAAGGGAACTCACTTCGTCCACTACCACAACCTTGGCCTCTAAATCCTCCATAGTAGTCCTCGACCTATACCTCTACCATCTTCATCGGAGTGCCCTTCATTATAACTATGATCATGATGCTCACCTTTCTCCTTATAATTGTTTGCAACATTGGTATTGCATACACTAGTATCAATGTCATTATGAATCTAATAAATCAACCTTAAATTCTTTGTATTATGAGTGGTAGACTTACAAATCTTATAGTAATAAGATATGTTCTTCCTTATCATGCATTACAATAGGGGGAACCTACTTGAATCATGATCCAAGTGACATATCTCACAGTCTAGCAACATGGTACATACTAATTTATGAGGACAACTATCCTTAGTATGTCCTTCTACTTCACATTCCATGCACCAAATACCAATGCGTGTCTCATGACCTAAATTAACTAACACATTTTCCAATTATTTTTCCATAACTACAATCTGAGCCTCAAAAAATGGGCTAACTCTAGTGTCTACGCTCCCAACTTCCTTAGTGGATAGAGCTGACCTCAAGCTGCCTCGCGTGGGTCTGTATAAGTCTTGTGTGAGAGCATCCTTCTAAAAGGGGTGATTAAACCTCCAACGAACCATTGAGCATGCTGACTCAAGTGAATGTCATAAGATAACTTAGATAAAAAAGTTTTTAATCACATGTCATACTCCCTGACACTTTCATCCATGCCCTGTTTGATTTCCTTCAACACGTTGATGCTCTTTTACTCAAAATCAGGTATATAAAACTTTTCTAAGAAATCATCATGCAGAGTGGTATAGTCTACACAAGTCTTGTTCATATCATATTTCTTGTACCAGACTATGTGCATGCCCTTGCAAAGTAGTAGAAAATTGACTTGCCTTACGCTCTGGAGCTATAATCCCCTTAGTGCTCCATAGTATCTCACACATATGCATGTGCTCAGCTTACATCTTCAATTCCTATGTATTTTGAGAGATGAAGAGACATCTCAAAATACAATTATTAGGGTTGGTGTGAACCATTCCCACCAGATCCAAAACCTGTATTACCTCTTGTGTTCCCTCCACCTCCATAACCACTAGATCCACTAGATCCTGAGCCACTTGACCCTCTTAATCCTCCTCATGTAGCAGGAAACAGACTAGAGGATGCACTTACTTGTGTTCCAATAATTGTACTAAACTAAAATCCCATTGTATGCGAAGTTGTACTACTTCCAGACATAATACCAATGTTCTGTGAACCCACATTTTGTGCTGATGAGTGCCAAAAAATATACCTCCAACCAGACTTTCAAATAACATAGACGATGATTACGCCGCCATAAGATGAATAAACTACCTGCTTAACTCTTGAAATTGATGGAAAATTAACTCTATATGTCACTACTCTACTGCACCACACTAGCTTGCTTACTAATGACTATCGTAGAAGTTGGAAAACCAAGTGCAAGGGCTAGGTCATTAGGAGGGATCAAATGCGCGCCCATGGTATTTATAGTTTCCACTAACGTGCTCTCATCTGAGGTCGAAGAGGGTTCTCTTCCATGCTTACCCAAATGGGGGAGTTCCATATGCTCTAGCTCCATGTCCTCTACGTGAGCTCCAAATCCTTCGCTAACCATCTCTCTCCATAACGCCATTTGTTCTGCAACTTCACTCTGCTTCTCCAAATCCCTCTCACGTGCATCATTAAACTTAAGTCACATTTCTTCTCTCTGCTTTTCTACTTCTAGGTCTGACATCTTTCACCACACTTGCTCTTTCCCCCACACATGGTTGGGTTTAGCTAGCAATAGGACACTGTTCCAAATCCAGGGTCATGATCAAGATATTAATTGCTAAAGGGATAACATGTAAATAAGATCTGTTGGGTTTCCCTAGGAACTGAAACTCAACAACCTCTAGATATAGGAATAAGTAGAAACTACATACTCGAGAATATATCTATTCAAAACACCACTCCACTAATGATCTACAGCGCATGTCCAAGTCAGATCAACATCATGTAAATTCTAGAAATCTTCCCGCGTCCAAACAAGAGCTCTATAATTCCAATTTCTCTTTGATTCATATGCTAACAACCACTCATACAATATCTATAGGGAAAAGGAAAATAATGTCTCATAAAGTTCATGGTACATATTTTTTTAAACCCATGTGTGTGCATCAAATTCAGGTCTTGTGTTAAATATGTGAGCATACTCTTCCTCTAGATTCTCTAACCAATCCTCAATACTGAAAAAAGTCAATCGGTACATCTTCATCATGCACCATCCTAGCGAACAACTGTAAAAGAGGTTTCCTAACAATAGAACCAAAATGTAGTCTTTTATTTTACCAAACAACCCAAGGCGCATTGGCACATCACTCAGCCAAAACTGAGCACTCACCCAAAGTGTGAAAGGGTACCAGGTCCCTCTTTTATGGCAATTTGTTCAAGGAGTTAACATGATCATACAAATATTCCAGATCCATAACTAGTAATCAAGTACAATTCATAACATAAACTAGATCTAGATCATAACCATGTGCAAGAATAAATTATACAAGAATCAAGATTAAGTTTACCATGCAAGAATCAATCATAGATATGTCAACTACCAATATCCAACCATAAAGATCCATTGTATTAATTAGTGTAAAACACATAAGTTGCATACATACATAGTAATGACATCATAAGTCATGTGCGCTCATGAACCAATAACATAACTCTGGATCATGCTAACCCGTGTAAATCAATACTCTCTCTAAACCATGCAAATCAATACATATTTATAGGTAGTGGGGAATTTCCCTTCACTAATCATGTACTCTCAAAAATAGGCTACATGCTAAGAATAGCCATGCATACTTTACATGATAAATACAAGAGCATGCAAGCTCACTAATAATAGATTATCTAATAATAACCATAGTTCTAATCCTATTAATAGCCCCAAAACTATGCATGTCTCTTGATCTTCCACTTGTCTAAATCAGCCTTTGCATGATTTCCAAATCTTTTATCAAAACATGCTCCACACTCAACACCTATATTTATCCTCATACTAAAAATGGCTAAGTCATGACTTCATGCTTTCTTGGGCGTGCTCTGTTCCACTAAACTTCCATGTGCAACTATGTGCCTTATGTTTGCATGCCCATTTCTTATGTGCCTCCAATACTTCGGCCGTAATTCATCAACCCAACACCACTATATGGCCAAATTGAGGATGAAGAAGAATAAAATCAAAATGAAAATAATTATGATCATCCTCCTAAGATTTAGAAATTCCTCACTCAATTTCCTTAATACAAGGATGAATCAAAATAAATTCTTGGAAAAATTCTCCTTGAATTTGTCTTTGAGCAACTTGACAATAGGGCAAAAAAAGAGAAAGGCCCCAAAGTATGTTCATCTAGAAATTCCTCCTTTTCTGACCCTAAAAATCTTATTATCTAGCTATTGATAGGATGAGCCAATGGAAATCCACTACACAACTCAATTCCTTAAAATGAACGTCAACATGGCTCAACTAGTCAATTAACCTATAATTGGATCTTGGGCCACCAGGGCCCCTCCTTTACAAAATGGGCCTAATTGGTTTCCCATCACCCAACCCCTATGCAAAACAAAGTCTTAATATCATTCCAACAAGAGTCTCTAGCACCATACACTCCTAACATGGATATTTGTGGCATTGTTCCTTCTATCTCCTATAACAGGTCCACTAATCCCACACTTCACATCAAGGCCTTTGGTAAAATTTACAAGGAATAGATCATCACCAATTCATATACTACAACTAAACTCCTATTAAAGACTCTCACTAGAGATGTTTTAGATTGGTATCATACTTTACCTACTAACTCCATAGTTGATCTAGAGTCCTTGGTGATAACTTTGGTAATTAAATATCAATACCATGATTTACCTAAGAACAATATCAATGATTTCATTAACTACTAACAGTCTGAAAATGTATCAGCACAAGATTTCATCAAGTGTTGGAAGACTCTATCTACATGAGAAGAACACAATATTCCTAATGATATCCTCTTCCATATTTTCTTACGATCTCTTGAACCTCACCTTCAATACAAAGTGAGGTCCTTTTCTCCCACATCTCTAGAACAATATTTTGAGTAGGCCAAATGAAAAGATTAACTCATGAGAGATTTTGATAAATCTCATCCTAAGACACATACTAATAAATAAGTACAAATCCTTTAAAATTTTAAGAACAAGAATGCAATAGATGAAGAAGTATCTGATACTCTTCCTCTTGTCACTTCTTCGAATAGGACCATCTGTAACATTGACCAAAAAATAGAAAAAAATAAAAATCAACCTAACTATCATCAACCATTGATCAAGGAAGAGTTGAAACATTGCTTACCTAAGCTGTTTACCATGATCTTAGATCCTTTTTGACATATTCCTCAATGGCATGATGAAAATAAATTATGTTGGTGGCATGCTAATTGGGGTCACTCATATGAAAACTATCATATACTATGAGTATCTGCCATCAAATTTTTCCTAGGTTCCCAATCTGACCATGATACCATCACTCGAGATCATTAGACTAAAGCGGTCAAAGCTCATAATGTGGCCCAACAAAAAGATCATCATTAATATATCAACCAAGATAATGAGAAACTATAAATATTCTCTAATCCCATGCATAACCATAATGTTGGTGAGAGTTATAAGAAACAAGAGCATGCTACGGCTAATGTATTTGACATAGACTATCTCCTAAAAATATAGTTACAACTAATGATGTGAAGTGTGTCATAGCTTATGTCAAACCTGAATATACCACATCATTCTAGCCTCAAACTCACATAGTTATATATCCCTTCATACCTCAAAACTAGGCTTCTTAAAGAAAAAATTTACCTCCTCAAGATGTCATCAGACCTTGTGAAAATTATTCTATAGGGACGATGGTACCTAGATCTTTATTTTTGGCTACAGATATTATCGACCCCTATGAAAATAAAACTTCAAGGGTCGATGGTGTAGAGGATGAGAAAGAAATAATTTTACAAGTCTCCTTGATCACACCTGCTTCTTCTGACACTGTTTCTAAGGATTCCCATCACTCTCATTCTACTGCACATCCCAATCATGATGAGTGGGATCCTATTGAAGCACTGGTCCATTTTCTTAGCCAAGTCCCATTTTTATAACTCATGTGTACATCACCTCACCACCATGAGCATCTCATGACAACATTGTTTGACATGAAAATTCCCTTTCCTCCCTCTTTGAGGCAATGTCCCACATTTCATGGCTTGGAGGAAAGCATATTCATTTAATGTGAGGGTCTCTCCATTTGTACCGACTTTGTCATGGATGCTCAGTATTACATTATTTTCCCAATAGCCTATATGATCCCTTATGATCTCTTGTTCCACGTAGATGATCCACCTCTCTTCATTTAATTTTAGATCAATCACACTACGGTCAAACGTGATATCATTGATGAAGGATTTGTAACATGTGTGGCCTCATTAGAATTCATTAAGGCTCTTGGTTACTCCAAAGAAAAATTGAAATATAAACATAATATTTTCCAAGGGTATGATTGCTGAAAGAAGCCCCCATGGGATGCATCTAGTTTCCCATCAGCATTCCTCTTAATATTTTCCACATCAAAGTCATGGTATTCAAATTTCGTCTATATTATAATTCTCCTATGAAGACCTTGGACTCATTGCATGTGTGTCATCTCTTCTTCCACATGTTAGTCTATCAAATTTTCTCATTAGGGAGCTATTTATAAGATTCAATGGGACTCTAATCCTTGGAATTATGATATGATCCAACAGAAAGGGTCATATAAACTCCTAACCCTAGATGAGTTATATCCTACCCCCTTTCAAGAATATCAATGTTTTAACCATTGTATAGATTCTCTTCGTGACAATATTTTTCATCCTAAATTGGTCGGGTGCATGGATCCCAATCTCTTAGAGTCAGATGACAATGAGACTGATGGTTTCACACTTATAATTAACACTTCCAATCTTCCCAAAATGATCATATCCTAGCTTCTTCATTCCTTGCAACCTCATTCTTGCAAGAAGGATCCTTCAATTCCCATAATAATCTCATTTACATGACATCTCCCACTAGAGCATGTGGTTTGACTAGAGAATAATTCAAATTTTTTGTGGTGGATTCCTCCACATCAGATTATGATGAGAGTTACACTTTAGATGACCCCCACTGGACTATTTATGCCCAAATTCATGATAGGGAAATCTTACGTTACCAAGATATTCTTCACACCAAATTCACTCACAACGTGAATGTCATCCTCGTACAAGAGAAATATTTGAGTGTAATTGATAATTCTTCCCAACCAATGTCTGAGCCTCATACTAATCCACTAGCTATGCCTCCACACACTACCATTGGCATAGTTGATCCATTTTCCCTTGAAGGGGTGGATGATCAGATTACTAGTTTTGACCATGAAGCCAATGACCTCATGAGTGATGATCCTATCTATTTTTCCTTGATAACTAAGAGACAAATTACTCCATTGACACTGTATTTTCCCATTACACACATGCCTTATGTACATATTATTACTAGCCCTCCACATTTTTTTAGGCTTCCCTCCTTACCTCTTGCCCTTATGGCTCCTTGGTCCTCTATGACTGAGACATATTGTATATGGTACAAGGCCCTGAGGCATTATGCTTTAAACTATAGAGCCTATCAACTCCAAATGAAGAATCTTGAAGATGAGGTTAAACGAGATAAAACTAGAAAGGCTACACAACTTTCCGCTTTGGCTCCCTTATTTTGTTCTCACCATGGATATTATGCACACACCAACGCAAAATGTTATGTTCTACCTAGTAAGCATCCATCTTCATATAATTCTTCCTATCATCAAAATCATGAGGCCGATTCCTCTCAGAACCAATGACCTTCCCCTCGACCAGCTAGACCATAGCCTACTTACGGATCACCACCTCACCCTGATCCTTGTCCCTTTATGAATGAAATTCACCATGACATTCTCACCTGGCTGGAGGATCAAATTGATGACACCTTATTTCCCATAAAATATGAATTTTATCGGAAAGTTTCTATTACACAGCATGCCATATAGGACCTCATGACTTGTTCTAGAAGTAACATCCTAAATCAATTTGATGACATCATCACCGATATATTACGATATTTCCCCCCTCATGGCTAGATATTTATAGATTACCTTGATGCCACTTTTATTTCCTTATTTGACCTAAGCTCTCACCTTCACTTGGGCTCTCAGCCCCCATTTAGGTTTTCACGCACTTCCTTATATCTTGTTACATCCTTGTTTGGTTTGATTTCCCTGTTTATATTTATCATCATGTATGCCTTGGTTCCTCTTCCCGTTGGAGTTCCTCGATCCTAATTTTTCATATCTTGAATTCAATTCACCCATGTCTTTCCCATTAGATCACCTCAATATTTTTTGCATCCTTTCTTAGTCATATGGATTTGCTTAGATTTATTTACCCACTTGCACCCTAACATCCTACCATTGGATGTATTTACCTTGTTCCACCCCTTAGTTTCTTCACATCACATAGGTTATGCTATCCTACCACTCCTCTTCCCACCGGTTTTACCTATATAATTATTCCTAAGTATCATGGGCATCATTATGTACATACATGGAGAAAGTAGAAATATGATAGGAAAAACAACGTAAACCCAATAAACATCTAATATACAATATCACCAAAATCATCATATAAAAAATATCACATGTACCTAACCCCCCAGCTGGACTATAAAATCCATCATCAATGAGGATAATACCTTATGTAAAGAGTTTAACAACATTCATATTCACCAAACTTATAGAAAAGGGAATAGTGTTGTTGATGCACTAGCCATTGATGGTGTCATCATTAATCAATTAAAAATTTGGTATGATTATGGGGAAATCTTGCACACAACAAAAGATATCATTTTCAAGCAAGTCAAGGCCACCTTTCCATTCAATTAAATCTTTTCGTTGGATTTGGAACATGTGGAAAAAAGATGTTGTGTACTCCACGGGTTTGAGAGTTATCTCTTTCAAATGGATCATTTTCCTCTGCTTTTTGTATCTCAACCTTGCCAGTCGAGCTACTAGGAAGCTTGAAACTTGTTGTTCTTAGTTTTCAGAAGATCCGTGGGTCCCCAGTTTTTGCATTTTGTGTTCAGGATCAAACAGTCATGTTATTGGAAAGACATTTTTTCACTGTATCCATGTTGTTCAAGCCCTGTGTGTGACTCTTCTCTTCAAAATGGGTAGACCCCTTTCTATGTGGATCTAATTTGTGACCCTTATTGGAAGTAAAATGAATAGTTATAGAAGGCCCTTGATTTGGATGGCTTCACAGATTTTATGCAAAGGATCAAATGGCATGATAGACACATCTCTCTCACCTTTTCTCGCAAATGGAAGGACATAGTGATTACCTTTAAAGGTAAATATTTTACCATCACTGAGAGATTTATTTATCATTAACGAGTTAGGGATGGATAGGATTAAGTTCTGCATAAATTTTTTTGATAAGGATGCTGAAGTGAAATGATTTGTGGAGGGGGATGAAGCTTTGAAAATTGGAAAATCTGGTCCGTTGTGTTCTTTTATCCCTCCCCCTTATGGAGAAGTTTATAAGATGGTTATAAGGTATATCACCTTAGAGGGACATTTTTCAGCCCTACTGCTCCATCATTTGGTCCTTCTAAATCATTTCATGAACACTCATAAGGTCAGTCTCTCTTATTATATCCTCTATTCACCTGAAAATTTTATCCTTGATGTTTAGGCTCACCTACGTGGCCTTCCCCTTCACTAGGGGTTATTTTCTTACTGCATCAATATTTCCATGATGTTGTGGCCAATAACTCTCCCCCCTTTATCCCCCCTCCACAACAGCTCAGGGTCAGAACAAAGAATCCTAGTTGCTGTGCTTCTTCCTCTAACCCCTCCTCATACCAAAAGGGTGTTACATAATATCTCTAAGGGAAAAGGCATAGACGTGGCTAAAAATATCCTTCATATTATCCAATTTTCCCTTAACCCCCAAGTAAACATTGAATTAAGAGCCCAATTGAAGTAGCAGGTAGATAGGATCAAGGGCATTGAAAACAATGTTGATTTTTTTCTCAATGAAGGTAGTAAGGAGGACATGGGATCTATAACTCTTTCAAAACTTGAGGAGAAGATTGAAAATCTTACTAAGAAGAAGAGTTCCCTAGAGGAGAGAATACAATAAGTGATAAACAAGCATATCAATCAACTCCCCATACACAAAGCTTTACTTGATCTCATCCAAGCTCAAGCAAAACATATATGTGACATTAGTAGCATACCTAAGAACATGTGGAAGGAAGGAAAAATCAAGAAGAATGCCATTGCATCGATCAACAAAGAACCTACTCAGCAAATTGCCCTCAATCTCTTCAAGGCCTTTATGGATGCTCAAATTTTTTTTAACAAGTTTCTCATATAGGTCTTGGGTGTCCTTTGGTTTTTTTGTCTTGATGTGTTTATTTTGTGGTTTCTTAGCTACTGCTATGTTGTTTTATAGTTTTTGTTGGGCTTCTTGTTGGTAATTTTCCCATGCCTCGATCTTTAATGTTATTTCTAGCTCTCTTAGGATTTTTTGCTGGGGTGTGGCCCCCACTTATTAAAAACCCACTATGCTTACTTTGTATATCATCTATTTTGAGGCCTTTGGTAATTTAGGGTATGGTCCCCTTCAAAACCATTTGCTAATAACAAAAAAAACATCATACACACACACACACACACATTTATATCAAATCTATTTATATACATTAATAAAATAGCTAAAAATAAATGCATGGCTCTGGCCCATCTAAAATATGGATCAAGCACCCTCACCCTAGGTGGGGGGTTTGTGGACACTTTAGGCTGATGGGGATGTACCAATAATTCTAGATCTACGGGATAGAGACTCTTCCCTAGATTAGGCTTCAAAGGCCTCTCCCTGTGTTCTCACCAGTTGTGCCTATAATATAGTGATCCTCTTTGTTGTTATCTATGCATCTGATAGTTAGGCTAATTTCTCATAAATAGAGCCAGATCTATACTTTTGATGACCACTATTACCTGTGTATCCCTATATCTCTATAAGTTTTTTGATGCCTCTCAAACTAGATAAAAATCACTCATTGAATCTCCTATTGACGATGATGTTGGATCCACCAGCATTGTAGTATCATGGACATCCAACACTAGATCTAGGATCTCATGATGGAAACTCTCTATCAAGGATTTCCACTCCTCTACTGCTTGCTTTACAAAACCAAATAAAATACACACGTCACTTATGATATACACACAAGAACTATTCTCAATGTATCTAAATAACATCACGACACACATACCTAGATTTTTAGGGCCTCTCCATGATGTTATAACCATTTTCATAACCACCTAATACCCCCCCTCCTTATCATCACAAAGAGGTATAAATCTTATGTATTGTACCCACCTATCTTGGGGCACCAATATCATGTCTCATCTGCTGTGTGGCATGGGCCTATGTCTCAAGTGCACAACCATCTGGACCTTGATTAGTGTTAGGTAACCTCATCCTGACCACCACATCTTATGCTCCCTCAACCATGATGTCAGTTTCTCTACTAATCCTCCTCCAGTGCTAGGACCAACTCTGACTACACCCCCGACCTGTGAACCTATGTTGGTGGATCTCTCTTTTGAGCCAAAAATTGTTATGATCTATGGTGGGCCTTGAGCATCCCTACCACACCTACACTTTCTTCGACCATTTCCACCTACTACCCATACCCTACAGGATCATAGTGTTGGTACCCTCACCTCTACTCTTGTGACCTCTTAGCATGTCAATGATATTAGGGAGGTAATGGTGGTATCACTACGAGTGTTGGTTCTCCAAACTACCTTGGGACCCATCTCAACGCATGGGTCTCCACTCAGTACAAATAATGCCTTATCACCTTGGTGATGGACTTTAAGTACTCTTCTCTAGGCCAACTAGGCCACAAATCCACTTTCCTTACGTAGGGATCCCATATAACATCATTCGTACCCACTTGTGCTAGTGGTAGGAATGCTCTAAGTGCTCTCATTTCTAGCCCATATTACCACTAAAGTAGTCTTGGGGCATTCACCACTACTTCCAGTGGTGTCCCTATCGACCTATGCATCAGGAACCTCTCGTTTATCCAATCTATTAATAATATTATTGGTATCATGACCCTTTGTCCCCTACACCTGACCCTATACAAGTCATGCGCCAATTATGCCCATATAGTGGTGCCTCAGCTAAAAAATACACCCTAGTACACAACATCTTTTGATGTGGCTATAAAAAAGGGGAATGGATCCATTTACCTTATGAAACAATATATGTGCCACAAAAATCCACATAAATACTTTTTGGATAACCATAATCCTAGTAACTTGTATTGTGTTGAGTCAAACGCATAACATGCCCTCGTCATATGTATCACTCATAGTAGCCCATATGGCTAAGGATCTCCACTCTATAGCATCAAGTTTCAAATAACAGTATATGTGGGTCCCTCCAATGGGAAACCTTGAAATCTCATGAATTTCATGTAATGTTAGGGCCATATCCATGGTCTCATGTCCTATCCACCACTGAAAGGTGTTGAACCTAATCTCTCATGCATCCAAAAACATTTTGAGTAGGTCCAAATCTAGCAATATCCTGGTCATCTTCATGATGCCCCCAAATCCCTAACCTTATAACTGGGTCACCTCCACCTGGCTCAATCTAGAATTAAAATCACTAAGCTAAGATACATCCACACTCCTTTATAGGTGAATCCTACAATATCCATGCACCCACAAAATGACAAAACAATAGGCATTAAAATTATGAAAAATTAATTTGGAATGAAAAATCAACATTTTAAATACCATATGCTAAAAAATACCTATGACATCGACCCTCTGACTTATGCCATCAACCCCTCGAAAACTTTCCTCACCATCCTAATGCCATTGACCCTCATACTTTAGGGGGGGTGATTGGGTCTAGCAAAAAGTGGTCGTGACTTTTTAAAACCAATATATTAAAGAACGGAAAAACGAAAAAATAAAATTTAAATCCCTCCCAAACCCACTTGTATTTTGTCCTAACCTAGACCATATGACATAATTTTATACAAGAATGATGCCCTACCTACTCACAAAATGAAAAATGATAAAATAATCTACTCAACAACATTAAATACAAAAAAATTACTTATGATCGTGCCCTGCTGTGTATATCACTTCATCATCCTTTATCACCAACTTGTACTCATGTCATGTTATCAAAATATACTCAAATTTGGAATTCTAGAGCTCGGTTCTCTTAATTCCAAAAATAACAATAAGTAAATAACAAACCAAATCACTATATAAACTAAAATTTTCTATTCAAATTTAGTCGCGTTAACCATAAATCTTCCAACAACCTGCCACTTTTTCTCTCAAAATCTACAAAATGCATCATTTATTGTGTCTTGATCATTTTCTCATGTAGTTCACTTTGACCTATTACATGTATAAATCTGTCAACTTTCAATTTTTTCCTATTTTTGACATCATATCACCATACAATATCTATGACACTACAACATCTCAAAACTATGACACACCATTCTTCCTAGGGGCCCATATCTAGGTAATTTATGGGAATTGGTAGTATAGATTGTGCATAATTGACTTATCCCCGATCAATCTATATCTTTCCTCCATCTATCGATATCCTATAAGGGTACTCTCCTTTATCTTGACTACGGGCCTTGGAAACCCTGGGTTGACCTAGTGTAGGGATTACATCCCTTTGGATATCTGACCTTACCACTCATCATAGC
This sequence comes from Taxus chinensis, assembly GCA_019776745.2. Classification (NCBI taxonomy): domain Eukaryota; kingdom Viridiplantae; phylum Streptophyta; class Pinopsida; order Cupressales; family Taxaceae; genus Taxus; species Taxus chinensis. The sequence continues at coordinate 543,648,522 of CM034146.1, forward strand.
CCCTTTAACTAAACCCATTGTTTGTCGGTTCATGTTTTTTTCTTATTCATTGCCTCAATGCCCTTGTAGAATATAATACTTGGGAGCGCAAGCCATTGAGACACATTCTTGGTATGTCATACAAATTTCACTTCACTCATATTTTTTATTTTCTAGATGTGTTGGTGTTGGCATGCTATAACACAAAGGGTAGTCAATGTCCACAGTAGAAATTAAATTGTACCTCAATTATAAATATTAAATTTAAACTTTCATAAAGTAAAATGAAGAGATATATAACGTAGAAAAGAGTACACCTATTTATTTTTTAGAGGGAAGATATTCCCATTCCTTGTTTGCAATCATAGATTTGGATTGTGTTGCTAATTTTTTTTTAAGGATTAGGGGTGATCAATCCCTTATTGTGCCAAAGGAGAAACTAGAGTATTGGGTGCATGCAACCCAACACCCAATATAAGGTAGAGATAGAAGAAGAGATCGATATAATCCACCTCATGAAGTAATAAGATAGTGTATCAAAGTTTTTTATAACCTTGATATATTTCCCTTTAAAATAAAGAGAGGAAAGACTATCAATGAAGAACTTAGTTAATTTGATACTTTCCATAACCCTAAATAACACATCGCTACTTATGGATCTAGGCACATTGTCTAAATATATAGACACAAGGTATAAAAGAGAATAACTTTCCCCCGTGTTCTTCCCATGTTATATATTGTTGAGTAGTAGTGTGTAGTATGCTGAAACTTCAATAGAGAAGGATACACGTCCCCAAAACACTTGTATTTTGTAATTAAAATGTGTATCTGAAGTGAAGGAGTGAAATATTCATGCCCCTGTAAAATGATTTGAATTATGTCAATTGAGTTTGAGATTGTGCTAAAAACTTGTATCAATTGGAAACTGAAGATAAATCTAGTGTTTCTTCCCTAAGGGAAAAATTGCATGTTATGGTTAAGAACATATGTATAGTCCTAACCCTTATGTATATTCTTGAACCTGTGTATTTAATGTCTGGAGTTGTTTCTATGTACATTTTCCCTATGAAAACCTATGTCTAAACCTATGATTATCCTTGTAATTGTAGAATATATCATAATGGTATATGAGATAATTTGGGTAAACATGTAAGAGAATCTAGGAGTGTATAAAATGGATATGCTTCACTTCTGATACTGTGACCTAAAATTACCCTGGTGTAGGACCATACAACTTGATCAAGATGTATAATTTTTTCCTTCCCTTCTGTATAGTATTACATGCCTTTAGAGTTAATTTATGTAACTTTATGGGTCATACAATGTCCTGTATATGTACATTTTTTCAAATCTGAGTTGTTGCACAATCTCGAAATCATCTATAATAAGTTGAATCATGCCAAAACCATAACCATGGGTATAAGATCATGTAAGAATGTTAGTTTTTAGGTTGAATTGTAATTATTACATAGCCTATGTCAATGATAATTTTAATAGGCCTCAAACCACATGTAGTTCTCCACATATCATGTAACATTTATATGAATGAAACTAGTTGGTAACTTGAACCTCTTTGATCATGCTTCTCAGAATTGTGCTCTTGCTAAGACTTTGAAATAGGAAACTTTGTGTGCTTGGAAATGAGGTAAGTTAGAATCCTTGACCTAGTTGAGTTCTTTATAACAATAGTAGTGGTTATATTAATGGATTTTCATGATCTTTTGAAATATATAGGGAGATTTGAGTTCTTTTTTAGTGTTGTGAATGGGTGTGTTAATAGAGTGCCTAATTGTGACAAGTGAGTAAATGAGGTAATGTTAACTTGCTTATATAGGGTTCCAAGTGTAAATTATTATAATAAGGCTAACCCATGAGGATGAAAATACCTAAGAAATTATATTGCATTAAAAACAAAGTTAGAGGATGTGTTGGTGTAGGACCATACAGGCCATCCTGGACTAGATTATACAACCTACCTAATATGTATAGTTTTGAACAAGGAAAAGGTAGGTGAAATATGAAATCTACATAATGGAAAGTATAGTTTTATTATTGTTATTATGTACTAACATTCATAATTTTTTGATACATAGGTGTGTGTAAATCAGCAAGTTAAGAAAGAGGATAACAACATGCGTTGAATGGGGATAGGATGTGGGTTTTTGTATTAGCCAAGAAGCACAATCACAATAAGTAGTTTCAAATGGTAAATTTCCAAATTTGATTTTCTACAATACCTAAATAATCAAAGTGGCATTTATTAAATAATTAAGGAGAAAATGAATTCGAAGGAAACCAAGAAAGGAGACATGTTATATGCTACAAGTGTGGGAAGGAAGGGCATGTGGCTAAGAAGTGTATAGAAGTTAAGTGTAATGTATGTGATTATTTTCATGAAAGTGACACAATTTTTTCCGAAAATGGAGGAATAAAGATAGAGGCTCTAGGAAATGGAGTGAATAGAAATACCCAACATTTAACAAAATTACCTTGGGATAAGTCATCACTACAAAAATAGGAAATAATTACTATATCTGAGTAGGGTAAAATTTCATGCAAAAAGAAACTAATTTATGATATTAAACTAAAAAGAAGAAGCTAAGGAGGATAGGAGAAGAAAAACCATTCAAAAGAAACTATGGTAGAATGAAAATAATACATGGCGTTATGGTCATCATAAGAAGTTTTGCATTGAAAAAAAAAGGTATAGTGAAGGGATGGACATGGGATGAGATTAAAATTCTAGTTAAGATGATACAATATGTACCTACCTATCATAACCCTAAATACCATGATAAGGTCTTTAGGAAAACTTAGGAAAGATTTTAAAATATTTAGGAAGTAGAGGCTAAAAAACTAACTAATTTTGAGGAAGAAGAGGTTATTGTATTGAATTAATTAGTAAAATTAGTCATTAAAATAGGGTTAGTAGATAAATTAAAATAGTTTTGTAAATACTAGAAATATTAAGAGAGAAAACACCACGTATAATGGGTGAAAACTAGAAAAAAAAAACAAAAATAAGAATGTATTTTACGCATCATAATTGGAGATAATATGTTGTATATTTAGATGTTAAGATCAAATGAAAAGAATTTCTTAATATGTTTTTGGATTTAAGAATGGACGTAAATGACATGTCACATAAAACATGTGAAATACTAGGAAAACAAAAAAATACACTATGTAAGGTATGATATAGTATTGGTAGATGTCTCCCTCAATGTGTTATTTCGGGTACTTAGGGGTGACAAATTCAATTTTATGGGGGTATGATATTCATTTATCTTATTATTATAATGGTTCACATATTACAATGCTTTTTTAATGAAATAGGGAAAGATAATTTAAGTTTTGGGATGGACCATAGAGAACTAGTACAACAATTTAAGGTTTAATCCTACATAATAGGTGATAGGAAGGAGGAATAACAACTAAAAAAAGTATAAAAAAAACCCGTTTGATACAAAAGGTAAAACATAGGTGACCACTATTTTTGAGTGATTCCATGGAAGAAACAAAAATAAAATAAGGTGGATTTAGGAAATTTTCTCAAGGATTCCACTAAAAAGTGTACATAGATAACTAAGAAGGGACCAAGATCAAATCATCAAAGAAGGATTTTGTTTTATATGCCTAAGCTAGTGATTATTTTACAGAAATCAAAATTAGAAGGTGAAAGCACAAACACTACAAATGAACATGAGATCCTACTCTTCTAATGGAAGAGAAAAAAATCATCAAACCATTAATTATTTTACTTGATAAATATAGAGAATAATGTGGGTTATATATGATAGCTAATAGATTACAAGAAGGAACCCTCTATAGAAAAACTTGAAATCATTGAAATGACATTAGAATACATAAATGAATCATTTTTTCACTTATAATAAATCTATGATACAATTCCAATCACATTTCTAAAAAATATCTATGATATAAAGGAAGCAACTAGTAAGGAAGCCCCACTGAACAAGGATCTAGAGTTGGAAAAAATGTATTTCCTAGAACAATCTAACTCCAAAAAAGGCTGAGAAAATTGAGGAGAAATAAGAGTGGGAATTATGAAAGAAGAAGCACCATGAAAATGTGTAAATACAAAAATTCAACATAAAGCTTAGGAAAAAACTTAAATATGAGGAATAATATTCTTAGAAGAAGAGAGAATAATTCAAGAAAGATATGAAGAAACAGGAAGAAAAATGAAAGTAGAGGTCCCATATTTATCCTTTGATTTGCCCCATATGCATATGAAGACCATAAATGGAGCAAAATATCCATTAGGGAATAATTTATATCTCATTTCCATGTTTAAACCTACAATTTAAGGCCTACTAAATTCAACTATGCTATAGTATTTAAAACTGGTGAAGAGTCTTATCTTGAACTTCATGAACCTAGAGATAAATTTCTAGATGAATAACTAGAGATATGAGCATAAGGATTTGAAAATTTTATCCCTTTGAAACATCTAAGGAGACTAGTTTGGGAACATATTGTATTCAATATTAGGGATGCCGATGAGAATGAAGATTGAGAATCCTTATGAGAGATGTAATTTGACATATCTAAGTGTAAAGTGAGTGTTAGCACAAGATTCATGTTGTTCTCCCCGGAAATAAAATAAAAGAATCTCTTTTCACATAGAATCTAATTCAAACACTTAACAATGTAGTTAAATATGAGTATTTGATCTAAAGATTATAATTGCCACTAAGAAAGGGGTGAAGAAGATGATGATTTTTAAAAATATAAAGTTGGTTATTCATTATTTAATATCTCAGTTTTTTGCTAAAATATCCATTACTCTAAGATTATAAACATAGAGTGTGGGATATCTTGGAATGTTTTTATGAATAAACCTCTAGGATGTTACAAAAAAGTATAATATTAAATCTAACCAAATGGTATTCATTGGATCGCAATGTAGTCCTCTTAGGGACCTCATCAAGGATATAAACTAGTATGTGAAAATGATAATCATAATAGAATAATAATTTCCATTAGAATATTTTTTATAATGCTAAAAAAATTCAATTTAATTAACCAAGAGGAAGATTTATCCCATGATTTTTTACCCAAATTTTAAGAAATGTATGGTGATCAGATCATCCAACTGAAGAAAAATAGGATGCCAAAAGGATTGATCAAGTTGGAAATTTAATTCACACTCGATGATCAATACAAAGGGAATTAAAAAATATGAAGACTAAGGATGAAGAATATTATGAAGTGGTAATCTCTCTTAGAAATAAAATTAATATGGGAAAGGTATGCACTTTATGATGGGTAAAAGAGATATTCACAATTGGGTTATCAAATGTAGGGATCTTATATAAGATTGACCACACCATATAGATACAAAATTTCCTAGGGAGTACTTATGCCATAAATATAGAGGATAGTAGTCATAACCATAGGTTATCTATAGGTTTCCAAGGCCTACAACAAATATAAAGAGAGATATCCTACTAGGATTCTGAAATAGAGAAGGGAAACAACCAAGACATGGATAAAGTCAATGTGCATAATAAAAATAATACAATGCAATAAACAAAAGAAAAATTAAATCTAATCTAGCCTACAGAAATGAATGACTAGAAACAATGAGTACATATTGTTTTCATATAAATTTACTAGCCCAAAAATGCAAAATTCAAACCATGAAAACTAAGTCATAATGAAATTTTTTTCCTTCTAATCATGTTGAATTTCTCCCCTGGCCAACTTGCCTCCTAAGTCATTATCATCTTAACCTTGAATATATTCTAAAGGAATTTGGTAAACATGTCTTAATTTTCAAAAATATGTAATAAGGTTCATCATTCCATTTAGTTAAGTTCATAAGATTATTAGTGTTCTGAAAGCCTAAAAAGGCTAATTTTTGCCATTTTGGAGCATGTATACAACCCCGGGAGGCTTCTAAAAATTTCTTAAGCATTTGGAGGTGAAATTGCAGAATCTTGAAGGTGTTTAAATAATTCGAGGAATATTTAGGAAATATTTTATCATTCAGGGACAATTTGTTCAATAGTGGGGTTTTCAGGTGCAAGGAATGAGCAGTTCAAAAGCAAACATTAACTTCTCTGGATGGTTCTAGGATATATGTAAGGTGTTAGGAAGAAAAAAAGTAGTCATTGAAAATATTGAAGAATTACCTACATGGTGGAAGCATAATTTTTCATCTAAGGTATGAAGATTTCTTGAAACATTCAAAATAGTGTAGGAGCACCTCATAGATCCGAACAAAAAGGGGCCAATTGTTTGATTTTAAGGAATATTAAAGTAATTAAACCATATCCATTGGTATTATAATGTTTTTTGGAGTCGAATTCATATACAAATTTACCTCAAAACATTATCCTAAGCCTTCGAGGTGAAATAAGTATGTTCTCAGGCTATTTTTGGACAGTTAGTGTAAAATATGGCTTTCTATAAGAGGAAAGGTACACTTTTGAGATCCTCTTGTCCCCATTCTCCCCTTGGGGACATAGGGGACATGAGGGAAATAAAATTTTGCCCTTGTACTCCTCATATATGAGCACTTTGTAGCATTTGTTATTCGTGTTGTCCATGTTTTCCTTGTGTCCCCATTGTCCATAGGGACATGAGGGACAAGAAAGTGCACCCTATGACATTTTTTGACTCTCAAACCATACACATGTAGTTAAGTCTAATATGAGTTAAGGTGGGTGTGAGTGAGAGATAAGTTGAAAAGCCATACTTAGCCAAATTTCCACCATGCCATATGCTAACACCTTACTCTAAGGTGTACATTTGTCTCCTTGGTGTCCCCTATGTCCCCAAGGTGACACAAGGGAAAATAAATATTTCCTCATGACCAAACTTATCCTCTAGAATTCTAAATGACCTTCTACAGAATTTGCATGTGATTTTTTAGCCCCTCCCTCTCAACCTCACTTGCTCTTTTGTTGCCACTTATCTCAATCTTGCTCCAAGGAACACTTTATTTTTCTGTTGGTGTAGGTGGTATTTTGCATCACTTATTTAGTGTTATTCCACCTCCCTAGGTGAGTCATCTCACTTAGGTGGACATGGATATAGGTGGCATTTTAGTTATGACAGATTATCTTACAGAATATGTCATATATGTAAGTATGCGTCATAGGACTTACATTCCCATTTGGGAAAGTAACTCCTCTTATCCATTGTGGAGGAATATTATCTTACATGGGAGTCACACATTCACTCCCCTATATGTACATCACCTCTTTGATCTATGGTAAGCCAAGCAATTCCATTCTACTCCATTTTTTAATCTTGAGCTCTCACATGCATGCACATTGCTTTACAAAGCTTTTTTTATTTAATCTTGCAACTCCTACACTTTGGTGAAGTGAAACTATTCTATGCATGTTAATTCCTTCTAGGTCTTTGTCCTTCACTTCTTTATGGTATCAGAGCTGAGAGGACCGGAATTGTGTTGTTCACCATTGTTGCTCCACCATGTAGTTTCTTATTCTCTACTTACATTGTTCAAGGGTCTTGTGCTTGGATTGTTGGCTCAAGGTTGCTTGTGTATGGACGTCTTCTACATGTTGACTCATTTGCAGTTGTGATCTCTCTCATTTCTGGTTCTATGGTTTGGGTTCTGGTTTTGCTCGGGATTTTCTTATATGTGGTCATCCTCTACTCAGACTATGTTGTCTTTGCTTGAGCGGAGCCTTTACATTCACGTTGGCTCGTGATTCTCCACTGTCGTATTCATTTTTCGTTGTTCGAACGAGATTCACCTTTTCCTTTTTCTTTCTTGTGGTAGTCTTCAGTGCACTTTGCAGGTGTAGTTTCTTGTCCTTAGTTCAACTATGTCATATATGCATTAAATGGAATTTTGCACTCGCATTAGTTGTCTTGTTCGTGCATTGTCTGAGCACTCGTGGCCTCTGCACCTATGGATCCTTTCTTGAACATTCTCTCTCTCAACTTTGGATTTTTCCCCTATGTTTGAACATGATCTCCTGGCTATGTATCCTAAGCTCACTGGTGTGGATGTTGGCATAGCACATCTCGCCATACCACCACCATTCACATTTGCACATGAATCTTCAATGTTACTCTGTTGGGATGGAATTTTCCAAGTTCCTTTTCCTGAGATATTACACGAACTTGCATTGGGATCTCTAGGCAAGTGGGCTCTACATGGAAATTTGGTTACAACATTCAACTCATGGCACCAGTTTGCATTAGCGCGGTCTGACACCCAGCTCAGAAACCTTGACACATGGTTTTACCTCTCTGCATAAATCAATAGTTCACCTGCCACTTTGAATCAACAAAATTTACAAACACAACTCGGCTCGGTCTTACCATATAGCTCAGCTTTGAGTCACTCCTTCGACTCCTGTGTTGTGTTTTTCTATGTGTACCGCTTGACTACTTGTGGGATCTCTTCCAGACCATGGAAAGTTTGCGTAATACAACTCATCTCGGTCAACAACCACCTCCCAGCTTGCAGCAGAGTTAGCTTGGTCATAATGCCTTCAACCACTAGCTCAATTTCGCTTTTAGACATTGTTTAGCAATTTAAAAATTCCATCATTTTTAATGTTTAGAGGAAAAACATTCATTATGGAATTGTAATAATTTTAAGGCTCTAATTTGTTTGTAATTATGTCCTTCATTCGTGTGTCGAAGACGGATGACAAGGTCCGGGGTTGGCAAGGAGGCTAATCCCCCCTCGCAAGAAAAAAAAAACCCTACCTAAAATTTGATGCCATTTCCAACGAGTACCCACACGACACCCTTAGCACCCATTTCAGGGACTTTTTTAATCCGTTTGCAGGGCTTATTGGCATTTTTCATCAGTTGAGGGAATCATTTTCTTGCTATAACTTTTGACTCGCTACTTGGTTTTGAGCGCTTCTTTAGTCAAAGTTGCATGATTTTTTACACATTACGTGATGAAATTATCAATTTTGTAAATGCACTACTTTATAAAGTGCCACATTCTAGGGGGTTCACTAGTACTCTTAGGTTTTGTACTACACACAAATACATTATCGGTCGAGTCTGGCGTCTTGCTTTCGTGCATCTTGTACTTCTTGCTTCCACATCTTGGAGGGTGATATTTCTAGATTTGAGCATCATAGGATCTCTTTACATCCTCCACCACTTCTTACTAGGAGAGAGAACTATTCAGCTTGGTGTGCTTCCATGGAACGTTACTTTCACTCACGATGGTCTTTCACCCTTCTTACTTGGGCCAGTTCCTACACCCACTGATCATTGTTATCTGAAGGACTTTCTTGACACTTCCGACCATTTTTATGGTCACATGATGATGCATGTCTCTAGATCTCTGTGGTTTCACTTTGTAGACTTAGATCCACCCTACCATGTCTAGAGCATTATTTAGTCCCTCTACGGAGACCCTTCACATACTGTTTCCATTATTGTTGTTTATTTAGTTGTCTCCTCTATTTATTCATGTGATGAAAATTCCACTGAAACATAATCACTTGGTTCTAGTTCTGATGACGAGGATTGTGCACTCAGTTCTGATGTCAAGAGTACTACAGATGACTCTTCTCCTCCTTCTCTCACTATTCTAGAGAGTGTTGACACATCCCACATCTCATCAGATATTGATCAGGCTCTTATACAGTCTCATACAGTCATCACACCTGACTCTTTTCCACCTTCAGTGTGTGAGGCCCCTTTCACTCCTCTACCTTCATTGGATGACTCATATCTATCTGACATCGCTCCTCTATTTTTTGAGCCCCCTCATTGGGACGAGTATCTGCCTAACCTTAGTAGTCTTTTCGTAGATTACACTTGTGATGTACTATAGGTTCCTCATCCATCTACAGATATTTCAGAGGATTTCATTAATACATTCTTGCTTGTGGATCCATTTTTTGTTGTGGGGGATGTTTTGTTGCTTTCACATCAGTTAGACATCCTTTCTACAGGTGTTCCCCTTCTTCACTCTGACAATTCTACACATGTGGCATTCATTACCTTTAGTTCCTTGGTTCTCATTTGCTAGACCTATGTCACTCTTTCTTGGACCATACTTAGATTTCTTCATGTTAACTACCTTTAGTTTCCTTTGCGGAGTGGGAAGACTTCTAGCACGTCATTTTTTTCCTTCCTAAGGGCATGCACACAGTTCGGTGTGGATGGCTCTTCTTCAGTCTAAAGGCATAGGATCTCATCATTGACATTCTTATGGGAGACTTCTTAAAGTTGCAGATTTCAGATCCATCCATGGCATCTTCCGCATCCCTCTCGTCTCCCTCTTCTTCTCTCTTCTTCATCTTTCCGGGAGATTTCCCTTTTGTACATGGGTACCTTTTCAAGATCGTCTATGGCAGGGACCCATCTTTGGCATCCTTCTTATATTAGAGAGTGTGTTTTTCTCTTGTGGTGGATTTTTTTCCCACTGGGTTTTCCTTCACAGCCTGGGATCTCTTTGTTGTGCATGGGTACCTCATCAGACCATGTGTCGGGACCCATTTCTCACTTTTGACTTGCCGCCTCATCCTATTTTCGATGAAGGGGGGGTGTTGGTGTAGGTGGAATTTTTCATCACTTATTTAGTGTTATTCCACCTCCATGGGTGAGTCACCTCACTTAGGTGGACATGGATCTAGGTGGCATTTTAGTTATGGTAGATTCTCTTACAGAATCTGTCATATATGTAAGTATGCGTCATAGGAGTTACATTCCCATTTGGGAAAGTAACTCCTCTTATCCATTTTGGAGGAATATTCTCTTACACGGGAGTTACACATTCACTCCCCTATATGTACACCTCCTCTTTTGATCTATGGTAAGCCAAGCAATTCCATTCTACTCCATTTTTAAATCTTGAGCTCTCACATGCATGCACATTGTTTTACAAAGCTCGTTTTCTTTAATCTTGCAACTCCTACACTTTTGTGAAGTGAAACCATTATATGCATGTGAATTCCTTCCAGATCTTCATCCTTCACTCCTTCATTTTCCTAATTTCCATTTTGTCCCATATGTCCCTATTGTACCATTAAACCTGATTTTATAACCTCACAATAACTCACATCTGACCTAAGGTTAAACCAGAGTTTACAAGGAAGTATAAAAGTGATTTAAAACATATTTTTAAAGCATTTATTCACCATCGGTCAACCTCCAACCATTTTTTCTATTGTAAACCTGGAAAATAATCAATTTTTACTAGAAATATTGGGAAAAAATCTAAAACAACCATATTCTTGAAAACCAAGATTTCTTCATATCTCACTAACCAAAAACCAAATTCCAATGAAAATTTGTTAGATTTCTCTTCTCCAAAACAAATTTGGGAATATTTTAGCTACATATCAGATGATGTCCTATCTTTTTTAATTAATCCATTTGAAAAAAATTAACCTAGGAGTTACCTTTTTTATTTCCAAGAGTTCTAGTGGATGAAAAATGGTAAAATTTGGAGCATGGGATCCTTGTGAAAAACATAACAAAATGGTGGTGGTTTCATTGCAATCCAACACTGGAATGTTTATTTAATAAAAATAGAATACGCTTTGAACAATGACATTATAATTTTTTTAGGAAAATGAGGATCTTCGATTTTGATTGATTCATTGAAGGTTTGGAAGATGATGGATTTGATTTGTTCGATCTAGAATATCAAGTGGTAAATTCTTCACCCCTCCCACATGTCTCATGGAGCATTTAGGAATTACATGATATCAATGATAGAACTGCAATAGTGATCCAAAGGTCTAAGGAATGGTTCTAAAGAAATAAGTCTTCTTTCATTGAATTTGGTGGTCTTCTAACCCTCCCGAGGAAAACATCTCATCTCTCATCCTTGAAGGCATATGAGAAAGCTATGAGATTCTCTCATTCATGGGAGACCACATAAAAGAAAACAATGGACATGGAAGGATCTCACTACATGAGACTTCACAAGAAGGACAAAGTCACCAATGATCTCGTCGAGGATCTTGAGTAAGGAGAAAGTGATCCTTCACAACCCATAATTATGCACCAGTCTCCAAGTATCTCTTCTTATTATTCTAATTCAACTCATCAAGTGCAGGATGTGATCCCTCATCATGGACCTAAAAGTACAATCATTCCTAGTATTAAATAAGTAACAATGGATATCTTCCCATGGATCCAAGAATTGATTCCAGAAGTGAGTTGATAATAGTGCAATAGGTAGCGGTATAAGACTTTGAAGTCATCTCAAAGATCGTGAAGGCCAAATGGGGTAAGAAATCATAAATAACTTCTCACTTTTTTAGCATTGTTCCTAGTAATTAATATGTAGAAGTTTCCTAGCCTAGGGTAGTGAAACCCATAGAGGATATGACTCAGGTCGATTATGAAATCCTAACTATTCCTTTGGATCTGGCAAACACACGAAGGGGATTCACAATTTTTTAAAGAGTTTATTTCCGGTTTTCTTTCAAGAAATGAAGAGTACAAATAGAAAATTGAGAAGTTGGAAGAAAAATTGAAAATCCTCACTACATATGTTCGTTCATTCAAGGATACAAGTTTAATTCCATCTCTTCTCTCCAAAGATGTTATCCATATTAGTATCTTTAACCCTGAAACAATAAAAAAGGCTCAAGGTTATTCCATGCAATCAATAGCTAATGATTGATGGGTTGATAAGATTATTGAGAGAGGGAAAACTTTCTTTCCTGAAATTATTTCACTATTTGAGTTTGTTCTTGATACTACTACAAAGGTAAAAAATACCAACTATGAAATTGAAAAGGAAAAGGCTCATTAGGACCAAGTGTTTCCATTGGTGACAGAAATGGGTAACATTGACTCTTTCGTGTTGGTGGGAAAAAAATGTGTTCAATTCTATAACTGAGAATATGTTCCCAAGTGGTCTAGAATGTTGGTTGCCAAATATTAAATGATGAAAAATTCTCTTGAAGAGCTTGATTCTTGTGAGGATCTCACTTTAATTTTTTTTGAAAACATGACTAATGGAGTGCAAAAACTTAGAGCACCTCTAGTGAGTGAAAATTCATCGGTATAAGACCTTTTGAAGCCATTTGAGGAATAGTTCAAAAAAGAAGCATGATATCCCTTCTTGTTCAACAAGGAAACTTTTGTAATCTCTTACAGAAATTGGATGTGTCATTTCCAATACTGCTAAGGATCATCAAACTTGGTTCAAACAATGCAAAAGCATTGGAATTACTTTTGAAACTTTGATCAAGGCTCTAAGCTTCATGCATATCCCTTAAGTAGAGAAAGTGGCACCTACGGCAATATGTTTGAACAAAGAGTTCAAAAATGAAGAAATTTTCTGAGGTACATTACCACAGAGTTCATCGGCAGATGACTCTTCATATAATGATGCATCATCTCCATCAACATGATTATCTCCCCCACTTCTTCTCTCATTAATCCTTTCTCTCTCATGTTCTAATTATCTCTTGGGAACTTACTTTTCATATTTTTGTTATTTGCTTAAATGTGACCTATGGGTTGACATTGTAATGAGTTATCTTTAATTAATGAAAAGGACCCAATTTCCTTTCCTAGGAATACGAAAAGGTCACAAGTGAATGGGGTAGGTGAAAATTCATGTGGTGGTGGATGAAATGTCTCTTTGTAAAGCTATATATTTATAAGACTTCCTCATTCTAAGGGTTTTCAATTGTGAGTCTCTAAGCAGATAGTTATTGCATGACTAAGATATAAGAAAGAGATAATAATATTTTATTTCCTTTGTCTATGTTTCCTCTATTTCTTTGCGAGATCATATTTGTAGACATGAAATTTTTTTAAAACCAAGGAAAGTGTTAGTTCCTTTGATCAATAAATCAATAGAAATATTATTTTGTGATTTATTTGTCTTGTCTTGTTCTTGAAGTTGAAATCTTCTAATTGAGTGTAGAACTATTCTGGTTAATGTTTTGGAAATATGTATGTTACTATCCACTAACTTCACCCTCTTCCCCCACATTCTTACTCCCCTTTACCTTTTATATTTCTAAGAAAATTCCTCCCTTACACTAAGTGCAAAATTTTTGCCACATATCTAGTGGAGTATTCATGTGCTATCCTCGACTTCGTATCCATGTAATATTTTGTTTTCTACATTCAATAAATGGGATCCTCCCAATTAAAAGAGGAGGGATTTAATCCCGAAGCGTTGGTGCAAATCTAATAATTTTTCCTTATGACAAATTATTACTCTAACACATACATACAAAATAAGAGACTAAAAAGAGTTATAAATACTTACATGCACCATGTGTGTGACTATTGATGCATAATCCTCCAAAGAGACAACAACACCGAGAAATAATAACTATGTGTGGAGAAGGAAAAATCTCAACAAGAATATATCCAATCCTAACTCATTATTGTTGAGCAAAATAGGTAATTTCTAAGACTCCAAAATCATCTAAGAAGTGTGAAATAGTGTAGGTAAGATAAGATCATGTGTACTTTTTATGTAAGCATGTGCTTTCAAAGTGGTGATTCTCATAAGATATATTTCATAAATATATACCCGATGCCATTTCCCATGAGAAATGGGATAGGGCATGAAAAATCCAAAATAGACACCATCACTCATGGCTGATGGTGTCGTCCTTAGGAGAAACATTAAGGTCAAGAGTTGAAATCCCAAGGAACGAAGGTCAAGGAATAAATGGTGATGAATAACGTGTAATAAGAATAATAAAGTAGACATGATGGGATAAGAGGACATAATTAGTGTAATTTTTGGAAAAATGGATCAAATGAGGCAAGAAGGGTGAATAAGGCTAATAGCAACATCTCTCAAATTTTTTGGTCTATTCCACATGACCAATCTTGATCACTCCCCAATCTTGGTAAGCCCCTTATGGAACCCACTTAGGAGGAGAATGCATCTACAACCCCTACATAAAATAAATGGTTAGTAAGCATAAAAAATATGGTAAAAACACATACCCCAACTGAATATCATCGTGTGTCACAATAGTGGAACACAATATGGTATATAGACAGATATCTATGTAACACGAATTTGAAAGGAAATGTTGAAAGTAAAGAGTTTCAATGAAGATAATGAAATTTTTTATGAAATATACCTACCTCATACTTACTTATCAGTGTTGCTTAGATTTATTGTGGTGGGTGTAATAGATGGTTGGAACCTTTAAAAAACAAGAATGAAAATAAGCACTACAAGATAATCAATAAAATAAGACATAAATAACCTAGCTAGGAGGGGCATGGTTGAAGAGTGAAAAAACCCATTTAGTAGATATTATAAGGATGATAAAGTGAGATAAAATATGTTAAATAGGATGTGATGTCATGGAGTTAGTAGGCCTAAAGAAAGAGATAAATGACCAAAGTATCAGAGGGATTAAGTAATGGCCATATAAACCCAAGTGGGAAGAGAAACCCAAGTAAGAGATAAGTGTGATGAAGTGGTTAATTTATAGAGGTTTATATAGAAAGTGGTTGTGTACAAGTGGATAAGTGAAAATATCAAGCATAAAACTTCTTAATAAAATGAGCATTGGTTGGTTCTTTGAATATGTGACCCTTATTGGTTTGTAGATGATAGGTATTGGGACCCATAATATTTTAATGAGATAAGGACCACACCACTTTTTATCATGTTTACATTCTTTGTCATAGGTGTAATCTAACTTTAAGACTAGGTCACTTACTTCAAAATTGCAAGGTTTAATAAGCTTTTTGTGTTTCTTAGAAATTTGTTCTTTTTATTTATGATTATGATGGATAAAATTATCACGATGTTTATCAATAATATCAAGAGCATGTAAATAGGATTCTCTATTATCCTCATTAAGAATAATTTCATGTAGAAATATACTAAGAGAAGGTAGTTTTACCTCGAATGAAAAGACTAGTTCATAACCATAGACAAGAAATAATGTGGCTACCCTAGTGGCCATGTAAACACTTGTATGATAATCCTAGAGCATTAGATAAATATGTATATTATAGTAAGATCGTGGTTTGTGAATGGTTTTTTGAAGATTTTTTTCAAGGATTTTATTAGAAGATTCAACCTGTCCATTATATTGAGGATGATATAGTATTTAGAATTTGTGTTTGATCTTGAATTTGACACAAATTTGTTTTATTTATTTACATTTAAAATTCCCATAATTTTTAGAAATTATTGTGTAGGGAATTTCAAATTTGTAGATGATTTGGTTAATACTGAATTTTTAAGTGGTAAGGCTCGTCATATTGGCAATAGGCATGGCTTCAACCCACTTGGTGAAATATTTTGTGGTTATGATAATGAAGAGTTGTCTATCTTGGGAATGAGGGATATCATCGATGCAATCCAATCTCCACATACTAAATGGCTAAGGATATTTAAGGATTTACAGCTCATCTGATGGAGAGTGAATAAGGTCATCATGGTATTGGTAAGGCTTGTATTTCTTGACAAAGGCATGTGCATCAATTTATAAATTAAGTAAATACTAAACAATTCGTAGGAATTTTTGGGCTATGGCATGGCCTACATAGTGCCCACAACAAGTCCCCCCATTCACCTCTTTTGGGAGAGAAGGAAATTCATCCTTAAAGACATTGTTGATAAAATTTCCTTCAAAATTTAGATAAAATAAGATATTATCTTCAATTATGTATTTCATAGATTTATTCTGAATTTTACTATGCTTATGAGAATCAGAGTTTTGAGGGTAAATTTGATTGTTGATAAATTGGATAATTTTTGAATACCATGTATTGTTGGAAGTAGGAACATTATCTGTGTGATAAATAAGAGGAGATTCAAGATAATATTGTGTGGAAGGTGTCTTATGAATCTGGACCTTGTATTGGTTCTGAGAGATATTTAGGCGAGGTTGGAAATAGGTAGTATATGTAGCCAGAGAATCTACCAAGGAATTATGTTCTCATGGAATGGATTCAATTATAAAAGAAGTGAATTGGCATTTTAATTCTTGGAAATGTTCATGATATGCCTTGAGATTGTCACTTAAACATTGGTAAGCACCATGAATTATCTTGGGAATCACCCGTAACATAAATGTATGTGATGTTATAGGTAAGGGTGAAATTCATGCCAAGGATGAGAGCTTTATATTCCGCCATGTTGTTCGTGATGTAGAATTCAAGTCAAAAGGAAAAATGAAGTATTTTTCTTGGTAGGTCAATAAGGACACAATATTCCCCAACTCCCTGAAGGAATTTGGCTCCATCAAAATGGAGAGTGTAAGTATCTTCATAATTTATTCATCTTGTGTGCTAGGTTTAATGATTCTAAGTTTAGGATTGGCTTCAGTAGCTCCAATGGAATATGCCTCGTGATTATAAATGAAGAGGTAGTAATCATATTTTATGGTAAGGAATTTAGCCATTCCTTCAATGAATATTTTCTCTTCATCAGAAAAGGCGTCAGAAATGTGTTGAGATTTTGGCATTAGAGCAGCAATAAGATGATTTACGATAACTTGACCTTTGATTACTTTTTTCATAATCATGTGCAAGTTAAATTTCATGAGGGACGTTCATTTTTCAATATGATTTGTTGGTAGAAAAACATGGGAGAAGAAGTGTCATAAATAGTTAGTGTGAACAATGAAATAGGTGACTTGGTAGATCATGTAGTGGAGGAGCTTGGTGGTGGTGAATTAAATGGCCAAATAAGATTTTTTAACACATGTATAACAAGTTTCATAGTTAAGGACATCATGAATGATATAGTAAGTGACATGCTCATTTCCTTTGTCATCCTCTTGAGCTGACATTACCCCAACAGAGACAAGTGTCGAAGAGTTGTAGAGGATGAGTGGGTGGTCAGAGTATGGAGATTGTAATATAAACATGGTGAGAAGATATGTCTTGATATTTTTAAAGGCTTATTAACATTATTTATTCCATTCAAGTGAAATGTATTTCTTGAGGAGGTTTTTGGAGATTAAAGAAGTTCTAAAATATGTTTTTTCAAGAAGATCATTTTGTTGGAACTCCTTCGCTAAAGCATTGACTAAAGTCTCTAAATTGATATTAGAATGTGAAGGGAGTTTGTTATTGTTATCCAAAATAACCACACTGGTTATTTAGACAACTTAGAATTCCTTTCTGGCCTTGAATTCAAGATTCAGGTGGTGCACACCTCTGATTTTTTTCCTTGGCACAATTATATGGATGAATTCCTTTGCACATGCCCTCATGCACCCTTCCTACTTCTTCCTTGTGCTTTCTCTTCCCTCCACTTATTTTCATGCACTTTCGCCCTTCTTCTTTATTTTTCTATCTCATTCTATTTCCATTCTATACACACTCCTTGCACATTCTATTTGCTTCCCATGTTGTTGCCCACTCCTTGAGCATGTATGCAAACTTGTCTCCCATTTTGGCTAATTCTTTGGCATGATTATCCCAAGCATGCCCTCTCTTCATCAGTTCTATGCACCGTTACATGCACTCATTTACCATTTCCTTTTCATCCCTTTTTCATCACACCTTTTCTCTCACCTTTCCATGCACTCATATTCCCCTTGTGCACTTGGACTTTGTGCACTTCCTTCTTTCCTAGCATGCTCCATGCACCTCTTTCTTCTATTTTTCATGCACTTCTCTAATCAGATGACTGCTCCCCATTTACATACTTGCATACTTTTGTAGATAGTTACCATTTCTCCCAACTACTTGTACACCATCTTGCACGTGTTTGCATATCTATGAATTATTCCCTCTTGCACCTCTTTCTCTTACACATGTGCCAAGTGTAATATTTTGTGCCAATCGTTGTATTCCATATGTCAACTTGTCAGATTTCAAATAAAGAGTACAAGAGGTAACCTATCATAACATGTTAATTGTGTGCTAAATAATCTCATAAAATGAATGCATGACATGTGTCAGAAAATAAAAAATAGACATAAATTCATCCAAATCCTTTAGTCTATTAGAGTGTGCCACGTGTCTTTCATATTCATATTTTACTGTGATCTTCAAATCACCATAGCTTTTATTAAAAAGATCATATTTTAGCGTTCCTTTTCTTGTTGGAAAGTTTATGATGTGGGCTACACTCTGGGATTTTCAAAATCAGATCCTAGGTGGGATTTGGTAGGTGAAATGGGGAAACATAACTTAGACCATTAATGCACACATTCAGTCAACTCAACCACCCATATTTGATCATATTTGGTCTCCTTCCTTCTCCTACAAGCTAATTTGACATGGTGAGGTGGATCTGATAGCCCTACAGGAGGATTTATATGCATTTAATGTGGGTTATTGGTGGTTGGATTTGAAAATAAAAGTTTCCCACTCTTTCCCCTCCTCCTCTCTTCCCCTTTCTTCTATAAATTGATGAATATTATTCATTTTTAGAGGTTTCACCCTCTTGGTTTTCTAAGAGCATTTTTCAAAGCATTTTTCCTTGGCATTTTGAGTTACAGGACTCATATTTGGTTCATGGCATGTGGATATTTTTCTCTATCACCATTGTAATTAACTATGCATTATTTGGAAGCAATAAAATCTTATTTTGTGGCTATTCTCTACCCTAGTTCATATTTCATTGCATCTTTTTTTTTTCCCTTGCATTGTTGTTTTGTTGTGCATTCTTCATGTCCCTTGTAGGTTTATTTTCTATGGTGCTCCATGAAAGTAAGTGAGTAAGTATTGTTTCATATTGTGGCACATATGCTTGCCCTACCTATGTGTGTTTTCCCTTGTTTTCACTTAGCCAAGATTGTTCGTCCCCCTCTTTCTAGTCCTATCACCTCCCTTTAGCTTAGGTTCCCTTTCCATGCATCTCCTTCTCACCGTGGTCCCTTTAGAATCTTAGAGTAGTGGTAGGTGGCTGCATTTCCATTCCTAAGAGTAGTTGTAGTAGAAATAGGTAGAGGAATCCGGCCTTTTCTTGAGGTATGTCTCAATCGCAATTCCCATAACTTGGAGATAGTTCCATGTTGCCTCAAAGCCCTAGTTCATAGTGATCTGGGACAGGTGAAATTTTGATCTCTAATAGTTTTTTGGCATGCTCAGTGGGATGATTTTAAAGAGATATACATCTTTATTTTAGCAATTTAATGTGTTCCTATTGAAATCCAGCCTTTGGAGGTTTGTTTTAACACATCTAGTGACTCCCATAGTCTAGATATACTGATTTTAGTAGTCATTGTACCTTTTTATGAGAAGGATACATACTAGAAAGAGCACATAAGTTGAAGAATATTTTGAATATCAGTAGTTGTATCCCAGAAGAAGAAGTAGCGGAACCTCTGCACGCATCTCCATCTTCTGTGCGTAGGGCACAATCTACCCCCCCCTCTTTGCAGAACTTATGTGTGCTCTACCAAGGTACTCAAACCCTTTCTATCCATGGCACATAAAACACTTCCCTTTGTCAGCTTCAATGGTGGAATTATTTTGTCTCTTCCCACAGAACATGATATACCAGTGGATGTACTTAAGAGTATACCATTTTTCACTGGTGATAATCAAGTCACTCCTACTAAGCACATTCAAGATATTGCAAATGTCTAATATGTTCATCAAGTTATAGAAGATGATGTAATTGTAAGGTTGTTGTCTTCTTCACTCAAAGGAAAAGCACTTCAATGGTACAAAAGCTTGAGACATGCCTCTATCACTAACTTGGATTGACTTGGCATTGTGCTCTATAATCAGTTCGAGGAGAAAGAAGACAACATCTCCTTATTATAACAACTCATAATGATCAAGAGAGATCCCAATGAGCTCATGGATGATTTTAACTTCATATTTCAAAAGACATGGGATAAAATCCCATCCTTCTTAATACCAACCCCTCAAGGTGATTTAATTTGCTTCTTAAGAGCCTTGAATTCTGACATTGTAGTAATGATATATTCTATGGGTGTTGCACAATTTCCTGATTCCCATCCTATAGCCATTAGGGATGAAAATTATCCTATCCAAGATGGTATAATAACCCATAGAATACCCATGCCTTTGTTTCCTAAACTACCTCAAGCACCTCATCCTTCCATTGCTCCCATTTTTGAGAAAATTTCCCATCCCGCTGCCTCCACATCCTACTCTCCCTAACAACAAAAATAGGATGAAGAAATGAAAGCCTTGATTATAAATATATCAAATAAAGTTGTATCCTTAGAAAAATAGCATACACAAGCCTTCAAAAATAAATCTAATCAAGGATTCACTCAAATCCATCAACACTTCAAAAATCAATATCCAAATGAAACATATGGGAAAAATTAGCAAAAATGATATATCACATGCTAATGTGCACCTCCCATTACAAACAGTTCCTCTTGCACAAAATCTTCTAGCACCAAGTACGAGTAAAGCACTAGTTCCAGTACAAAACCACATGGTGTAAGAGACATAGTGGTGATTTCCTTGCAATTTTCTTCACAGTCATTATAACTGAGAAATTTTTTTAATGTGCAATCCTACATGATTTTGAATGCTTCAGGTTATGAGACTTCTACTAGCGCATGTGAACTGGAAAATGAATAAGTATCAGAAGTTGTATCTAAGACCAACTTTATGTTCTTTTGGGGTTGAGGAATTCTACTCAATGAACCAAGCTATTGAAATCTTAAATAGACCATGTGCACACATATTGCTAATAAAACAAGGTACAATAAGATAATGTTGGAAGTCAATGCACATCCATATACTTCTGCATTCATGCTCATCGAAAAGAATCAAAGGATGATAATGCACCTATTAATTCTTACGTGCAAGTTCCTATGTGTGGGGTTCTACATAACATTCTAACAGAAGTGACACGTACTCCCCCTTTTGTATGTCAAGCCTCTATGCAAGCCAAGACTCCTATCTTAGTGCTTGAAAAATCAAGAAAAGATGTTTTTCTGCATCAAATGCACAAGTCCATGGGCCTTCCATTCAACATTGTGAACTAAATGAAAAATATAAATGCGAATTTCATAATGTTGGATGCCCCGACCATTCCATCTCAGTGTAACATGTTTCATGAAGTTCTGACACAAATTCAGTGCAATGATCAAGCTATCTAAAGACCTCAAGTTGTTGTTAACTTATGTCAAGCAAAGGAGAAGTAAGTAAGAAAATTTGTAAAAACCCCACCCTTTTATATGTCCTTGATAATAGGTAAACATCTTGTTCACAACTATATGATTGACTCAAGGGAGATTACTTCTGTTATGCCTAAGAAATTTTCTAATGTGCTAAGTCTTAAGTACAACCTCATGTCTAAATGAGTCTTGTAACTTTATGGCTCAACTATCACCACCTTAGGAATAATTAAGGATCTTGAGTTAACCCTACATACATTTCCAAGTTTACCATAACTCAAGATGTGTCAATCATTTATTTACCTCCTTTGTTTTCCATTTGTCTATCAAGATATTTCACTGCCAAAGTGGGGGGATACTTGTCTTTAGATTGGTCTCGTATGATCCTAAAAATAAGGTATGGTACCTAGTTTACCATACCAGCTGAGCCTATATTTTCCTATCATGTTGAGTCTTATGACCATTCCTCTCCAAACCAATTTTCTAATTCAAGAAAGCCAAGAACAAGACTCTATTTCAGAAGAGAAGCTTATTCATCCTTCCATACCTAATCTATTGTTAGATGAATTGGTGAAAAATCACTAATAATTTTATCCCTATGATACATCTATTGAAAATGGTCTTGGTACTTAGTATATCCTTAAATACGAATCCTTGTTGCTTATCTCACTCAAGAAAAGTGATGAAACTTATAGACTATGGAAGATGTATTTTGATGGATCTAGAAGAAGAAATGTTAAAGACGTCAGTGTTGTTCTCATCTATCCCAATAATGAGAAGTTTATTCTTCATGCACATGCTACAGTTTTCATGCTCCAACAATGTAGCATAATACAAAGCGTTGGTGCATGACATTATTATTGCTAAGAGGAGATAGATCAAGACATTGCAGGTCTTTGGGGATACTTAATTGGTCATCCACTAACTCATAAACAAGTTTTCATCAAATAATAAGATTTTGAAAGATTACAAACATATAGTTTGGGGAACCTCTTGGAGAGATTTGATGCTCTCAATCTGTAGGTTGTGCCAAGGAAATTGAACAAAGAATTGGATCAGATGGCAACCCTTGGTTAACAATTATCACCAGTTGAGGTTTTTTTCCAAGGCAATGCACAACACATAAAGCCAGTAGTCAGGGACCTTGATCCCAGAAAATGAAACCAGATGGCATTTATTTGAACATGATGCACATATTTTCTAGTTAATCCAAAATGAAGGTGATTTCTCCTTAAACATGTAAGTTGACTTGTATGAAAACTATGGTGACCAAGTGATTCAACTAAAGAAAAATTAATTGCCGAAAGGGATGGTCACACTAGAGAATATTTTTAGCCCTGATGATGATTTCAAGGGTGAAGAAAAGAATATGTGTGCAACACAAGAAGACTACGTGCATGTCACTATTGCACACTGAAAGGATTTGCTACTTGGTAAGGAATGTACACAAGATGAAAAGTGGGCCTTCATTTATTTTTTATTAATGGTAAAGGTTTTTTGGTTGGGACCCTACCCAATTACAAAAAAGGCCATATCCCAGATAATAAATTTCAATACAAGAGCCAAAAACAAGACTAACTAATAACATAGTCAACTAGAAACACACAAACAACATAAATTAAGACCAATGTTAGCACAAAATCAACACACTGTCAGCACATAGTTAACAAAATTACAAAAAGAAACAAGGATTAATGAAACAAAACCAAATCATTACATGAGATTTTTGAATCTCTTCTTAACATTATCCATACCTATCTTGATGTCATTAAAGGTGGGCTCCCTTACTGGATTTTCCTTTAATATTATGATCATAAAATTGATCCAAGAAGGCTGAGAGGAAATCTAATGTGCTCTTATGCATGGAAAGGAGGTCACAGTTGCTTAGCATTTATAGCTTCCACATTCGTCTCTATCTTGATGAATTTGTTTTACTACTCAACAACAAACCATGGGAACTTTTGGCTTCAATTTTAACCTTTGAGGGTCTATAATATTCTTCGGATGATCTTTTGGTTCATTAATGATGATTTCTCCACAATGGATGATCATTACAGACCCTTCCCACCCATGGAGATTAAGCCCAAAATAGCCCCCCCATCCCTTATGGAGTGGGAAGATGAGAGGAAGGGATCATGATAAGAGAGGTTAGCCCTCATGGCTTCAAAAATATCTTCAACGAGTAGTGCTAATGAGACATTTTTTGGGGGGTGGGGATGGAACTAGAGGAAATGCTAGGAGGCAGGAGGAAGGGAGGGGGAAAGGTGATGGGAATGGAGATAGGATGTAGGGAAGAAGATGAAGTAAAATGCTAAGAGGGGGGAAAGGGGAGAAAAAGATGTGGGATGGGGTAGGGAAGTGGAATTGTGCAGGGGAAGAGAAGCATATGAGGAGACATGGGAAGTAATATGAGAGCCTGGGGGGAGAGGGGGAAAGGAAGCAGAGTATGGAGAGTATGGAAGTGGGAAATGGTGGGAGGAAAGGGAAGAGATACTAGTAGGGGGATGATGGAGAATGAAGAAATTAGAGTATTTGTAAAGGAGAAGAATCACCCCATGGTGAAGATGATTCAACCATTTCCCCCATTTAACCTGATTTATAAAAAGTTCCAGCGAATGAATAATAGAAAATGGGAAACTAACAACATAATTCCTCCTAAAATAATTTAGTAAGATGAGATGAAAAGAGGGGCATTACCGAGAATCTCCCCTTTGAGAGTAATGAAAATTCATGACCAAAAGCTCAATAGTGTTAAACGGAGGTGGAAGGGAATCCCAAGAAAATCCACCATTTTTGTGCACTAGGGATTCACCATTATCAATAAATTTATGCTCCTCCTCTTGTAAGTCAATGCTGTTCTTGAAGAATATCAAACCCTTCCTCTTGAGCCTTGTAAATTTATAATAATTTATTCATTTACATAAAAGGATATCCCCTTATAAGTCACCTTACTGTTATTCAAGTTTTTTACAAGTCCCTGAGAAAGATGAAAATCTACCCCAATAATTTCTTTCCATAAACCTGGAGAATCCCCCTGTACAATATGCCCCATAGTTTTTCATTGTTCCTCCATTCATCTATTTGAAAAACACCCATTCTTGATGCTCCACTCTGCATCAATCACCACCCATTCTTGTAAACCATACCCCAAACGCTAGCACCCATAAAAAATGATTTTGAAAGAACAATGGTCAAAATGCTGGTGAAAGAGGTAGAAATAAAAATGCCAAAGTCTCCCACACGTTTCTATGCAAATGCAACATTTTCATCATTGATCACATTAATAGAGAAATTGGAAGGGGGTTCATCCCCATTCCAAACTTGGAAATCAGTTATTTTAACCCCCACATTAGCCATAATATCTGCTAACTTGTTTCCTTCCTGATAAGTATGTTGTAGCATTTGATGATTTGAGTAGCCTCTTCCATCATATTTTTTATTGTCCAGCTAGGTTGAGAATACTCCATAAGGAAATTGTTGATGTTAAGAGAATCCCCATCAATAATGATTTTAGTGACATTAATATCTCTCGCAACTCAAAGACCCCAAAGGGAAGCTAGAGCCTCTCTGCATGATGATTTGAATTATTTCTCATGGGTCCATCAAATAGTCTAATGAGTTTGCAAAATTCATTCCGAATGCTCCTTTCACTCCCTACTTTTCTTAGGTGTCCCCTTTAAGGCACCATTATATGAGGCTTCCATTTAATGTGTTCTCTAGAAATCTTAGGTTCATCCCCTCCATTGGAAAAATATTTAAACCCCATAGCTCAAAAATATTCTATCTCCTCTACTTTGTTTCGTCTTGTTAGAAGATCTGAAATTTAAAATGTTTTGCTTGATCTCCTCAATCAAACCGCTAGTATCTCTCAAGGCTAAGGGTTTTTTTCATCAAATATTTCAGCTTTTAAATATTTCTATATCTTCCAAATAATGTGAGGGGAAATAAATCCTTCACAACATTCTAACAATGGATTTTTTAGAGGGGAATCCCCACTGATTCCAGAACTTCATTTCTCTATGTCAAAAAGACATTGATATCTTTTCATGGGAGTAAGAAGACCTAAAAGGGTTCAATCCAAGTGTTTCTCAACACTCTATTGACCTTGATCCTAATATCAAGCCCCATTAGACAAAATCAAATGCCTTTCAATCCTAAGATAGAGAGCCTCATGAGGAAGGAGTTATCCAAAATAATTGAGGAAAAGATTATATTTCCCATCAAGTAATCTACCTTGGTAAACAAATCTTGTTCTAGTGCACAATAAGATTGGAAAAATTAGATTTTGTGTTGATTTCAGAGATTTCAATAAGGCATCTTTGAAGGATCACTATCCCTTTCCTTCTATGGAGTAGATTCTGTAGATAGTGGTTGGCGCGTAAATATTCTCCATGCTAAATAGATACTCGGGATTCAATTAGATCATGGTCAAGGAAGATGATCAATTCAAAACAACATTTACAACCAAATGACAGACTTATGCCTATCAAAAAATGCCTTTTGGTTTTTCATTTGTAGGCACAACATTCCAGAGAGCAATGGACATTTCCTTTAAGGGATATATCAATGAGTTAATCCTAGTTTACTTAGATGACATAACTATATTCTCAAA
Source organism: Taxus chinensis (assembly GCA_019776745.2). Taxonomy (NCBI): domain Eukaryota; kingdom Viridiplantae; phylum Streptophyta; class Pinopsida; order Cupressales; family Taxaceae; genus Taxus; species Taxus chinensis. Next base: position 543,675,132 of record CM034146.1, read on the forward strand.
TTAGAGTCTGGATCATATGATGCATCTGTAGAAAGTCTTTGAGATACACAGAGAATTTGGGGACTCTCTTAACCCCAAGAAATAAAACTTTGTTATTGTGTAAGGAAAAATTTTGGGCCATGTGGTCTCTAAGTATTGTATTTCCATTGACCCTGAGTGAGCCTTAGTCCATCCTCTCTCTCTCCTTTCTACTAAAAAAAAGGCCATGCAATCATTCCTAGGAAAAATTAACTTTGTTAGAAGATTAATTCTTAACTGTTTAGGATTGGTTAAAACCATCAGCATCATGCTCCAGAAGGACAAAATATTCAAGTGGACAACAAAAAGAAATGAAATCTTTCAACAAAATCAAGAAAGAAATTACTTGCACCCCAAAACTCATCAATCTGGATTACTCCAAGGATTTCATCCATTATACTGATGGAGCTGATGCTAGTGTTGATGTCATATTGACATAAGAAAATGAATAAGGACTAGAACATCTAGTTGCTTTCTTCAGTCAAACATTGAAGGATTATGACTTTAAATAAAGTCACATAGAATAATGAGTCTTCACCATCTTACACGTGATAAAGAAATTAAAAAGTATGCTCTCCATAAATCATATTAAGGTGTTAGTTTCACACTATGGTGTGAGAGACTTCATCATGGGAGAAAAAATAAGTGAGAAAAGAGAAAGATGGGTTACCAAAATCATGTAGTATGATGTGATTATAAAATCCACTAAACTTGTTACATTTAATGCACTCTGCAAGAAGATTGTTGGGGATGTGTTGAATGAACAAAAGGCTTCACTATTATTTTATGAAGAGCCTCTGCACGCTAAATTTGAACAAAATGATGATCCTAACGCGTGTAGATAGATAAATGACATGATAAAATTTATTTCATATAGCATATACCCTCTCGGTTTGATCAAAGTAAAGAGAAGAAATTTGATGCTTTAGTCCATTCCATATGTGCTAATTGATGGCATGTTGCTGAGATGTATTAATGGTGTGAAATTTGAAAAATTGATATCATAATTTTATCATGGATTCTCTGGTGGACACTTCTCTACCAAGGAAATAAAAATGAAAATAAAAAAGGTAGGATACTTTTGGCCTACCCTTTTTTTTGATGTGCACAAGTGGTTTAGAAAACGAAAATTATGTTCTTTATTTAAGAGAAATAAAAAATTGGCATCACTTCCCCTCTGAAAAATCCAAGAGAATCAACAATTTGTGCAATGGGGTCTTGACTTCATAAGTGTGATCAACCCCCCTTAGAGCACTAGTCACAAGTGGGTACTGAAAGCTAAAAATTACTTCACCAGATGGAAAAAAAATTCTGAACTCAAGGAATCAACTAAGTCAGTAATCCTTGAATTTATCGAGGGTATTATAACAAGGTTTGGAGTTCTCACACCATTATGTCTAATAATGCAAAAGTATTCCATAATAAAAGAATATCTTATTGGGATATTATCCTTGGGATTAACCTAAATACTTCCTCTAACTACTACCCTCAAGGTAATGGCTTAGCAGAGCCAACTAACAAGAACTTGATCATAATCATGAAGTAGATAATGAATATCAACTAGAGGCAGTGGCATACAAAGCTCTTGCACGCACTCTAGGAAAACATAATCATGGTGAAAAAGGCAATAGATACTTCAACTTACAAGCTTCTATATGGAAAGGAGGTTAGGCTTCCTTTATCACTTTAATTTCCTTCATTAGAGCACCATTCAAAGCTTGATGCATTTTGGAGTAGCCCATACATCATCAGTTCTTATAACGAGATTAACTATTTTGAGTTATCGCATATTGGTGGAGATACGCTACCAATCCCAATCAATGTGATTTATCTCAAGAATTTTCATTAATTTGGTCCTTCTGCATCATTATATATTATAATAGTTTTGATTCCTCCAAGTGCACTCTGCACACATTGTTTTGTTTGTACATAGTTCCTTCCTTCTACACGCTCTCGTGCGCACTCTTTTATTGCTTCCAGGATGTCGTTCCACATGGTCAAAATTTAAAAGAGGTTGTGTTTCTTCTTATTATCACTTTCCAATAGTTTTACACATAATTCCATTTAGATTTTAGGCACTTCTTCATGTGACTTTAGGGGTGGTTCTTCAAATTACAGATCAGATCAATTTTTCAAGCTGACTCCATGCCTAATGGATGCTTCAAGGTTACTAATATCCTTCATCAAGTACGCAGATGGCCTTGAAATTTTCTGAATTGTTGTCCAAAATAACCACCCTCATTTTTAGACAACTTACAATTCCATTCTATCCCCAAATTCAAGTTTCATGTGGTGCACACCTTTGATTTTTTTCCTTGGCACAATTATAAGGATGCAATCCTACGTGCACACCCTCACACACACCCTTCCTACTTCTTCCTTATGTTTTATTTTCCCTCAACTTCCTTCTAATCACTTTCAACCTTCTTCTTTATTTTTCTATCTCCTTCTATTTCCCTTTTGTGCACACTCCTTGTGTATTCTCTTTACTTCCCAGGCTTCCAGACACTCCTTGCACGCATCTACAAACTTACCTCCCATTTTTACTAAGTCCTTGGCAATATTTTCCTACGCATTCCCCCTCTTCCTCAGTTCCATGCACCATTACACACACTCATTTCCCATTTATTTTTCATCCCTTGTACATCATACCTTTTTGCTCACCTTTTTGTGTGCTTGTATTCCTCCTGCGTAATTGTACATTGTGCACTTCCTTTTTTCCTAACATGTTATGCGTGCCTCTTTCTTCTATTTTCCGCACACTCTTTTAATAGGATGGCCATGCCCTATTTGCATACATACATACCTTTACAAATATGCACCTTTTCTCCCAAATCCTTGTGCACCCTCCTGTACACACTCACATATCTCTACATTCTTCCCTCTCGTGCCTCTTTCTCTTTCACACGTGCCAAGTATAATATTTTGTGCCAATAATTAGTTGCCACGTGTGAACTTGTCAGATAAAGTGTACAAGACGTAACCTACCAGAACATTCCAATCGCTCATTGAATCCTCTCATCAAATGAATGCATGATAAATGGTAGAAAAGAAAAAATAGATAGATAGATAGTTGAATCCTTCAACCGATCAGAGTGCACCATGTGTCTTACGTATTCATATTGTATTGTGATTTTCAAATTTCCATAAATTCTGTTGTAGATCTTGGATTTCAGCGTTCCTTGTCTTGTTGGAAATCTACTTACGTGGGCTACACACTACGATTTTCAAAATCATATTCTAGGAGGGATTTAGTAGGTAAAATGGGAAAATGTGACTCATACCATTAATGCACAGATTCAGTTGACTCAACCACCCATATTTGATTAGATTTGGTCTCCTTCCTTCTCCTACAAGCTAAGCTAACATGGTGAGGTGGATCTAATAGCCCTAAAGGAGGATTTATATGCATTTAATGTGGGTTATTGGTGGTTGTATTTGAAAATCCAAGTTTCCCACTCTTTCACTCCTCCTCTCTTCCCCTTTCTTATATAAATTGGATGAACATTATTCATTTGTAGAAGTTTCACCCTCTTGGTTTTCTAAGAGCATTTTTAATAACATTGTTCCTTGTTATTTTGATTTACAGGCCCTCAGAACAGGTTCATGACATGTGGATACTTTCATCTATCACCATTTTTCATCGATTTTACATTATTTGGAAGAAATAAAATTTTATTTCTTTTTTATTCTTTGTCATAGTTCGCATTTTATTTTATATTCTTGCATTTCCCTTGCATTGTTGGTTTGTTGTACATTCTTCATGTCCCTTATAGGTTTCTTTTCTGTTGTTGTCCATGATACCACAGTTGGTAAGTGTTGTTGCATACTGTGGAAAGAGTCTTGGTTGTAGCAAAGGTGTTGGTTTGAATCCATTTTTATAAATGATTCCAAATTTCTTAAGATAGATTATTGGATCAATTGACCCATGATAAGAAATAGTAGGAGATATCCCCTTATATACATGGAAGGTATGTAAGGATATAAGGGCTCATTTTGTAATGTTTGAAGAATATTATTGTGGATTAGAGGAGGAGGGATGTGATTTACATTAGTATCCAAAGGAAAAAAGAGGTATTGAATATTGGTTATGGTTTGTAAAGATCTAATCTGGTTAAGAATTTATTTGTAGGTTCTAGCTTTGTAATTAGAACACGATAAAATTATTGGATGATTACATAGTGGTCACTTGATACAAACAACTTGATAACTAAGAAATTAGGATCAAGTGGTGAATGAGGGCCACTATAGTAAAGGTCCTAAGTGTTATTATTTTGGACTAGTATTTTTAGGGACTGATTAGGGGTATCGCAATTTGTAGGAGGATTATTGTGATATGTGGGTTTAGAATGAGGTTTTAGACTTGTTTCTTCCATAGGACCCATGCCTTGGGAAACTTTGATCAGTTAACCACCTTTATTAGGCATATAGAGCTAGTTATTATTTATATTCTTAATGAATTCCTCAGGTTTAATCCCTGTAATCTCTACTACATTACATTCATTTCCAAGATGTATATTTAATGGGAGTGTTGGAAGAAAAATGGAATGAGAGGGGGGAGAATGATTCCTTGCAAAATTTAATCAATTTCATATTTTCTTGTTTAAACCATAAACCAATTAACCATTCATTAATGTGTGTACAACATCATACAACATACATTCAAATACCCATGAAAAAGAGAGAGAGAACATCATAACAGAAGATATAAGTGGGAAACCCTCAAGGTGAATAAAACTCACTAAAACTTCTTATTATATTACTCAAATAAAAAATATTTAGTGAAGCACCAACTTCACAAGGAGCACCAACCCCTAGTTTAGTAAAACACTAACCCTACAAGGAGAACCAACCCCTAGTTTAGTGAAACACGAACTCTAAAATGAGGATAAAACCCCCTATGATGATTAAGCACCCACTCAACCAACTTTAAAGAACATATTTTATGTATTTTTTACTGCAACAACTGATTAAGATCACATATTCAGCTCACACACCTTCAAACCCTTGTTCAGACCCTTGCTTCTCCAACTCACTCTATCTCTCACTTTCTTCACTTCTCTTAGCTTAGAAACTTTCTATTCATCCTCTTTCACACTTCATTATCTATAAAACATATCATTCATACCTTTTATACACACTCACATAGGTCACACTTTTTCCCTCTCAAGCAGCTAGTCTAAATTTGAATTCAAACTTCACTTATATATGCACTTTATCTCTCTAAAAAATGAGGTCAGTACTACATCATAATTTTTATAAAAAAAACAAGTTAAAAAAATCCCAAAATTTTCATTAAAACATTCATAATGGGCCCATTTAGGTTGGTCATCCCCAATACCTCTCAACTGGCTCAAAACTAGCTCAAAACCCCATCACCTGGATGAGCTAAAATCAAAAATGACAAAACCATGATTATTCAAGCTCAAAAATTCATCACACATTTAATATGAAATAAAAAAAACCATCCATGGTCATTAACTATCTTTCACCAATCAAATAATTCATAACACAACTTAAAAGCCTCATATCCTTCACAAAAAATTGTTTCCAACACCATGTCTTCACCTTTGGGCCTCAACACCACAAAAGAACAACTCTACTATATAATTTAACCAATTTATGTAATCCTTGGGACCTATATATCACATACATTCATGTTATATCTCATGACACATCCATATGTGAAAACCACACCAACTTTCCTCTTCACTAACTCAAGCTTCCTAGAAAGTAGTTTTACAAACTCTACTATTTTGCACTTTTTCTATCACTTCCAATACCTCCAAATTCCTTTGATAAGAAAAAAACTAATCCCTATTCACTCTCCAAATAATATAAATCATCAAGCAATCCATATCATGCCTCATTTACTTCATTCTTTCATCCTGAGAAAAATTGTCCTGAAAAACCAAGCAACCTTATTCTCCACAAATTGAACTATAGGACCCATAAAAACTCATCACCATGAGAAAAAAATTATACCACTTTAAATACCTCTAAATCATCTTTCCATAACATATTGTATTTCCTTCCAACTCCTAGGGGAAGGCCTTTAATTAAGACCGTCTCTGAAAACTACCCAAAGCTTCCCCAAAACTAGCTTATGACCTGTCATCAAAATTATGGAACACTTTTCCATTTATAAGAATCAAAATTATCTTAAAAAATCATTGAAATCAATAAAAAAATACCTTTCTAGAAACAATGTTAATTTATTTTGTAACTCTTTTGGACAACCTTGTCTCAAATTGAACTTCTTCATAAACTTAAATGTTTGAGTGGGTTCCCTCATCACCACGTGCTCTACCATACCTTTCTGGAAACCTAGAGGAGTCCTCTACATCATAAAATAATCATAATATTACTATAAATAAATTTTTTAAACTTATGAGAAATATTTCTCCTACTACTTTTGAGCTAGGGTTTCAAACACACAAAGAGTTGATTACCTTCTTAACATTCGTTCATAAAAATGTGACAATGAAAAGACCTAATTATTTTTGTGAAACATTATTATTTTAGTTTATAAACATCCCTAAAATCCACAAGGTCCCATTAAAATTACACAATTCATGGTGATCATCAGAAAGTGTAATTTAATCTAGAAAACACCTTCTTCTTGATCCTATTTCACTAAAAACAATTTATCTTACAAAATCCTCTTCATAATGAATCTAATTTTTTCTCACACCTATAGGAAACCCCTTTTCATCATCTCCAATCATCATCATATCTCAAATAGGTCTCCATCTTATCATCCCATATAATTTTCATGACAATCCCTTGGGGTTTTGCATGGATTAGGCTAGGGTCAACTGAACCAACACTATAATGCATACAAAAAACTCTCAAAAAGGTCCTAACATCCTTATTACATCATGGAAAACTTACTTACATGCATCAAAGATATCACTTGGCTCTACAACTCAACCTCATGCCTCCAAGCACCTAGACCTAGTCTAGATGAGCACCTAAATCTTGGTCTTCAACCTTTACCTACACCCTGAAACTCATGTGAGTTCCTAAAAACTCCCAAAACATTCTCTCCACAATGATACCATTCTCCTCAAGCTACTAAGAAACTCCAACCACCATGTTCCATCACCTATAATAGTCAGGTCACATGATTAGGCTTGTTACACAATACCAATCTCACTGAATCACCTCATTCCATCATGAGACCATCTGAATCTTCATTTCACCAACCTACTCGCCATCCTATGACACTTCACCAAAATCCTCTTTTTCATTAATGTGATTTTACATAAGTGAAAACACCTAGAACACAACATGTCAACAATCTCCCCCTTTGTCATTCAAGGAAAACCTCCTGAAATTATCCCCCTTTTTACATTAATGACAAATCATACCTATAATTGTATTAAATTAATCCTTCTCAGATTCATAGGATCACCACTTAGAAAAATTAACAAAAATTTTCATTTTAGCTCACAAACTAGTAATTTCTCACCAAAATCCGATTTTTTCCTATTTCTAGACCTTTATGACTCTACTCCCCCAAGGTAATAGCATATTCAACACCTATTCATGAAAAAAATGATGATATAGAGCTAGAAACATCTTTCTTACCCCTCTCTTGAGTGCAAACATCACACAACATCCTCATTAGGGCGCAAGAACATGTTTTGATCACTTTATACCCTATTTTTTAACTTTTTATGACTTGAAAACATTGTAGCAGACCTTGGAAGAATGTACATAGCTCATAAATATGACCACAATAATGAATTCTAGATAAAGAACTTAAAACTTACCTATTTATTTTCCTATCCCATCTTTTCAAGGATTAATCTTTCCTAGTCTCTACTAAATTTTGTCCTCATACCTTCTCATGAACTTAGATCCCTATTTTAAATCTTCAGAGAAAATTAAACTATATTTGAAAAGCTTTATAATCTCACACACACAATTACATGGATTATCACAGATCCCCCTAGACTTATGAATCCTTTCTCTAGAGAAAAAGATTAAAACTTGCCTAGTTACCTTGAATACTTGCCTTAGAGAGATGAAAAACACTTCATCATTGTCCTAAAGCACTTGCTCTGTCTTTTTAGTCTCCTTCATGCAATTTCACACTTCTTTAAATGAAATTTCCTATTCCTCAAGAAGTTATACATGCGACCATTCCTCATTTTCTATGCCATTCCTTCCATATCTCTTATATCACATTTTCATCTCTGATTTAGAATCAACATGGACTCCCCTTGTATTAGATGCACTCATAGTCCTATAGCACAATCATAGACCTATTAAAAATATTTTCAAAAGCACCTCTTCACTATCACACTTGCTCATGCACCCTTCATGGAAACAAGAACACCTAGTAACACCCCAAGAATGACTCCTCATGACTTGGACACTATTTACAAACATGTAGGAAGCTATTTTGATATATTTTATATCATACATGCTTGACACAAATAGGGAAGCAAACATACAGACCCTATAAACAAATTTTTATCTATCAATCTTACCTTCTTGACCCCTTAGATCACCTAAATCTCTCTCATGATCAACTTAAATTGTATCTTCCCATAATATTGATCAAAATAATATCCCAGACCTTAGATAATTATACACAAGCTCAAATAATTTGCTTATGTCCTTTTTGATCACCAATTACACCTAAACCACCTCTTAGCTCACCATCATTACAAATACCATCACCTAGATCATGTTGAAAAAATTAAATAACTTCAAGATCATTCCTTGATTTCATATCGATGTCAAAGAGTTCATTACAAATGCATAAGACCACCTACAGGCTTGTGGTTAATCATTCAATCTCAAACACTGTACATTATAACTTTACAAGTGTAAAAAGATAAAAACATCACACATTTGTGACCTTTCCTAGTTTCTTAGGATCCTTGTAGATATTTATGACCATATTCCTACTTGAGAAGCTAGCCAAGGCATCATGATAATATTTATACGATTTTCACATCTTCATACTGAACACACAAACTACTAGGCCTACAACATGAGAAATTCTGACGTAAATTTTGATGCATTCACTTTTATAGAGAAAAATTACTAGTTATAATTACCCATTTGACCACTCTATCACCTCCATTAACCTTTAATCATGTCACTCAAATGAATTTTCCCAGTTTGTAATTTACCTCTGCCAATCAGGTCTCTTAGCATTCTTCATAGAACAATCTGAGAACTATTAAATATTCCAAAGAATTTCGAGTATTTCATGGATTAATACCACTTGAATCATCAATAACTCTTTGTTAATATGATTTACACAAAATATTAGCTATCAATTTAACCATTTACACCTTCAAGCACATGTTTTCCTTCATATCGCTTCTTATGATCTCCTAAAGCCCAGTTAGTATAGAAACAACTCAGAGAGTAAATTTTTTTATGTCAAGTCCTCAAATTTTTCCAATATCCCGATATCAAGCCCCTCTAAGGTATTGAGCACACTTATTATTATTTTGAAGCAGAGAAACCATGTCACTTACTTGAAACCTTCTTATCTTGTCTTCAATCACCCTTCAAAAAAATTGTAGCAATCCTCCTTGACATGATGGTCTGATCAATTCATCATATTAGATGAATTATTTCATCTTCAATTCTCCATAATGAATCATGAAAATTTTGACACCATAATGACTATGATATACAGATACCCAGACCAGAATACAAGGACACAAATAACTCTAGATTACAATACAGACTCCTTGAAGAACTTGTATTCTCTAAGAGACTTTGATCACTTAAATAAACCTTTTAAGACCATTGCACATATTCACACAATTCATACACTCGTGTACATGCTTGATATAGGCATTAAATCTTGTTAAAATCCTATGATATGTCATATTTGACATAGAACTGTCTTTATAAGGTAAAAAAATACCTTTTTATCTGCCATCAACTTTAATCACTAACTCAAACCAAGAAATGAATCTACACTTAGATGTCATGGCTTAAAAAACTTCCTTTGAGAAAAAAACATGACCCTTAGACAAAAATGAGTCATTAAAAACTGACAACACATCATGACAAGGAATATACAGACTTGAGAACATAATAATACATACATAGATACCACAAGACAATGACTTAGTCATTTTCACATTTTGAACAACCAAGTAGGACCTCAAAACATGCTTAAAATCTTAAAACAACATACTTTGACACCTTGGAGGAGACACATATAAACCTATAAATCTCCCCCTTTCTAGAATGCTTCATTTGGATCAATATACTTTTAATAATCCTAGTAGAGGTATATAACATCATGAGCACTCCAAAGACTTGTAAACACCTAAATTATGTATTTATACCTCATCTTCCCATGTGTGCGTATTTTCCCTTGTTATTTACCTAGGCCCACCTTAATTTAATTCATCCTCCTTTATTTAATTAAATTGGCCACTTATTATCCTATCATGATTAATCCTTATTAATTCACATTAATTAATTAACTCCCATTAATTAATTAATTAATTAATATATGTATCACTTATCTTTCCCTAATCAACTTGCTATTTAGGATGCTTTTATCCTAAATATAAATCCTTATGATTTTTTCTAGCCATCCCTATCTTCTAACTACTCAATCTTCATCCTTAAACAACCTAATCCCACACATAAGCTTTAAAGTGTTTTTTCCCTCCTTAAAAACATGAAATCCTGACCTAAAGCACAAAATCCACCCCACTGGGGAAATTTTCCACATGGTCAGCAGTAACCGAGCACATTCACCATCGACCCCATAAAACTAAGTTAAATATTTCCATAATCAATCATAAATCATCATATGCATGCAAATTTTGGAGCTTTTTAATGACTTGTGAATTGACTCTCATGCCTGAGCATTCATGCAACAGTTACAAATCTCCCGGACCTCTTTGGAACGTGCTTGCATCATTCACAATCATCCTTCATGAGCTTATCATTATCTTTGTTTTTTTTATTCGGATTTTATTGTATTATCATTGTTTTCCTTGTATCCAACCTATTGCAGGAGCAAGTCATCTTCAACAAAATTTAGAGCTTTGTCATAAATCTTCATTTCTAACTTATTTACTTACAAGACATCCATTTCATCCTTTTTACCTCAACTTTTTCCAACCCTACTATAGTCATCGTCGACTTTATCAAATCATTGCTAACCCATCCTTCTATGTTGTTTTCTACTTTCAGAACCATCTCCAACCTCTCTATGTGTTCTGTCTCTTCCGCATCTTGCTAAACCACCATACACTCACTTTGTTGCACTAAAATTAGTCCATCTAGATCCTAGTCATCATCACTTCACCCTAGTTGTCATCGACTAGGGTACTTATTCTCAATCCACCCATTTCTAATCCCATTTTTCTATAATTTTCCTTGTTTATGCTCCCTCAGATCCCTTCTGTAGGTTGACTCCAGCATACACAAGCCTCTGTTGCATCTAGATTGTATCCATATCTTACAATGTTTACATATTCATCTTACATTCTAGATCCTCACTCTTAGGTCATTGTCGACCTGCATCTGCATAGTCTAGGTCATCGTTGACCAAAACCAGGTATTATTTAACTTACACTTCTTTCAATTGAATCAACTTCTAGATCAGATCTTAATTATTCTTATATTCTATATTCCTTTAGTTTTTGCATGCTATCTATTATTCATCTTTTACTTCACTCTTTAAAAAAAATGGGGGTTTACATCTGTGAAAGGAAGGTCACACTTCTTGGATCTGACATTGTTTAGAAAACCCCTGCATATCCCATCTAATCAATCCCATTTTCATTTTTTATTATTTGTAGGTCATCATCTAAAACAAGGATCCACTACTTGACACTTATTCATCCATGTACATCATGCTTCTGAGGTACTATAAACCCTTCATGTTTTGATTTCTGTACTTTCTTTAGTAGTTGACTCATTAACTTGAATTGAAAGAAAAATTACATACCAACATTCTTGGCACACATGGTGGGACCACCATTTAGGTGATATCTTTATTTTCTATCTTTTTTCTTCTTCTGTCTTCTACTGAACACTACAATGCATGAGGCCCTGCTTCTTGCTTGATTCATGTTGGTTCATTTGCCACTGGATCGCTCTTTCACTAAAGTTCAGGATGTAAAGGAAAATATTTATCCAGGTTTTCCTCTTTTTCCTTATTTTCCCCTTTACTACATCATACTTACCCTTTCCTATGTGTGCCCTCATCAAAAGATCACACTTTGATTTAGTTTTAAAAAAAAACCTTTCTTTTTCGCATCCTACTTGCTCACATAGTTTAAGTAGGAGGTTAACTTGTTGCATTTCACAGTCCTCACACACAACCGAAAACTCAAAAACCAATCAACACATCTAAACAACATCCTACCTAGTAGACTGATTGGGATTTCATTACCCAAAAGGAAGCCTCCTGAGAATAACCAAAGCCAAAAATAAACCTGAAACTAGACATATAATTGCCTTCTCTCAGGTACCTCATTATCCATCACCTTTTATATTTTTCACATTTTCTTGATTAAAAACAATAAAAAATATATCTTCTTTATTTGCTTGATTTAAAGATGGAACCAAAATTTCCCCAAAGGAGTTCTACATACAAACATCTACCATCAATCGATATCTCATCCTTTTTTCCTTCTAGCCCCATCTATGAATTCTTTCTCCGTAGATCATGCCAACCAATATAATCTATCCCACCACCTTGGACCACCCCTACTTCATATGAAATCCCCATGACTATCCCATCTATTGAAACTACCATATATCATATATCAAACCTTTCCATTCAATCCCAACCATCTTATCATGTTTCTCCTCCCCAATCTTCCTATCATCATAAATGCTCCCCAACTAATACGATCCTCACCACTCTCCAAAATTTTCTGACAACCCTTCCCAAACCCACCACCAACAAACCCATTTTCATCATCTACACCACTAAACAAATATAACCCATTTTTAATGAAACACCATACATCATGAGACACATCCTTTTTTATCTACCCCACCTATCACATCATCACCTACTCCCATCCTTGATATTGTGCATGTGGATCTCTTTGAGGATCTATACCACGTATCAACCATGCCCACCATTGCCTTACCTCCCACTTTAACTTCCATTGCTTATCTCTATATATACATCCAGCTCCTAGATCTTACCACATCTCACATTGGCTTCGACTGTACACCCAACTCTTCATCCACACCTATCCTACCCCAACTTATTATGACTATCACAATAGACCACATTTATCCCAAATACACCCATCACTACACTTGTATGTATTACGCCAAAAAATCTGCCCATGTGTGTCTTGATATCATTATCACACATCTCTTTACCCATTCCCACATCATCAACTTCATCCCACTCTTCCACACTAAATATTCCCACATCTACCATTCCCACATCTACATCTACTATCACACCAATCACTTCTCCCCAATCCACAAACACATCCATAGCGCCTCCTAAAACACTCAAGAAAAAAAATGAAGGCATTTGTACCTCTTCCATAGAATCCCACATTTCCACGCCAAACATTCAAAAACCCAGATCATCTCCATCTTGCGTAGACTTCAACAACTGCATCATCTAAAAACCCCTTCTTCTATTCACACCTAAATCTATCATCAACCCCACACCGACATATACTTCATCCTCTTCATTGGATACCATTATGCTATCTACATCTATTCCACCATTACCTATCATACCATCTGTAGAATGAGTCCTAGTCACTCTTTCTACACTTCTATCTACACCTACCACATTAACCATCATAACCACATATCCTAAATCATCATATTCCCCTCCCACATCCTTTGAATAATATTAGCGATCACTATAACTTGTGGTAACCTTACATGACCTTTTTGTCTCATCTACACAACTACACATTTCTTCACCTTACTTAGATCAAAATCATGCAAAAATTACTTCCCCCATCACTCACAACATTATCTTCAGATCCACTAGTCAAAATCATTGTCATCCCCTCCAAGGGTATTCCTTCACAAACCAAATATAAAAACCTTGATAACCTTCTAGAGTGGTACTTATGTGAACCCCTAAATAAAGGTAGACATTCTTCTAACCAAGATCAAACCTACATCATCCATCTATCCTAGGACCACCTCCTTCATCACAATCAATAAATCCATCCAAATCCAAACAGTCTAAATCCCTTCTAGGACAAGCTCCTTCACTGAGAACACTCCCATCCATAGAACAATCCAAACAAAAATCATCCAATCCTTCTTCTTCCAAAACACCAATCACCATCAAATCTGAAAACACAACACCAAGATCTCCAATCAATCCACTACCATCCTCAACATCCAAAACATCTCCTAACACAGATATTGAGTCATATGTGGAATTCCTGTGACATTTAATCCAAATTTTTTCCATCAAAATTCCACCTATTAGGGCCTTTGATTTAGATAATCCGAAGCCATCATGGTTCAAGACCCACCACATTTATGCCTACTATCATACCCTAGGTCATGACACCAAATAATGTAATGCCCTACAAACCATAATCCATAATCTTATCAAGAGAGAGGATCTTCTCAAGGACTCTCCTTTTCCATCTACCCTCTCATCCATGACTGATTCTACCTCCATTCTTGCCTCTCCATCTGTAGGAGTCACTAGGCCTTCTCCTTCATCCACTATTTATTTTCTTACCACCCCTTTTAGTGAGGGTCCTCCCTTATTCATCGATAAAAATTTCCTTGATACACCATCCTTATGATTTTTGACCCTATACACCATCTATATTTGACATCACTTCCATGGATCCCATCCCATTTATTCTAAAATACACTAGCTCATCCACATCTATCTTTCTATGGGGAGTACCTTCCCCTAGATGTTTATCCTTCCACATATTCTTCCTCATCATCCTATCCCTGTAGCTTCTTTGACATCAGGGGATTTCATTCTAGGATTTTTCTGCTTATGGGTTGGGTCCTCTCCATACCTGATGTTATGTTATCCTATCTATCTCATCCCATCCCATCATGTTAGCAAATTTTATCTATCATTTACTCCTCTTTAGACCACCTTTGTGGCCATATCTGTGCTTCCCTTAGGAGCACAATAACGTTATCTAAGGCCCACCCTCATGGCTTTATAATCTCATCCTAAAATAAATATAGTAACTATTAATATTGTTTTCCTAATAAAATGTGTATTTACTCAAGCCTCATGGTCCTTATATAACTTATCTCACTCTCAAATTTTCCTTGACCAAATTATTTTACCCATCTTCTTCCCCAAAATCCCTTGTCATAGACAAGGGGATCTCATCAGTCTTATTAATCCTTTGTCTTCATAAAAAACATCACTGCAAGTGAATGTTTCACTAAATATATGGAAGAAATTCCCCCCACTTTAACTAAATCTCATCCAATTATTAACTTTATCTACCAACATATCGTTTTTTGCTTTGGCTTTGCTCACAAACTCGTCATAGAAAATGGAAAGTCCTCTGAAAACAAATATCTTAAGAATATTTGTGACTCGTTTAACATAAAAATAAACTTCTCTTCTCCATACTATCCTCAAGCTAATGGCCAAGCCAAAGACACTAATAAAACTCTTCAAAACATTCTTACAAAAACTATTGACCAGTTAGGAGGTGACTGACATCTTCATCTCCCCTTCACTCTTTGGGATTATTGGACTAGTATCCATACTTCCATGGGGGCTACACCCTTTTGGCACATGTACGATTTGAAAGCCATCCTACCACTCAAATTTCAAATTATGTCTCTACATGTGTCCCTTCGCAACTTCATCTCCGATGAATACTATCACTAAGCACGTCTAACACAACTTGAGTTATTAGATGAGTGTCACTTTCTCGATCTTGAACATCATGTCTATCAAGGGTGCATCAAATGTGCTTACAAAAAACACATCAAATAATGTGACTTTAATGTGAGTTACCTTGTTCTCAAATAAAATCAGAACATCACTATGCTAGATAGGAGCCAATGTGGAAGATTTTCCTCTAACTGGATTAGACCATACATTATCACACATAAGTATGGGTTGGGAGCCTATTGATTGGCTTCCCTTTAGGGTAAACCAGAAGTGAAACCTCTTAATGCATTGCACTTACGAACATTCTACTATTATCATGTCTTCAAGTGATCTCCTAGTCATATCCTTGGATCATCCCTCCATCATTAGCCTTCTCCATATTTCATCGTAGTGATTTAAAATTATGTGGTCATCCATCACATTCCTAGATGTTACCTTAAATATGAATAGTGTGTCTTTGTTCATAGCATATTCCTCATGGATAGGTTATCCCTTTTGGTGAGAACTCTATGATCATTACATCCTTCACCCTCTCATTCACATATTAGAACCATGCAAAGGGTCCAAGGGTGTCTCTTGTATGTTCATTTCCCCCTCCTAAGTGGTCTACTTATCTGTTCCTATCTCTTCCACATGTCAAAATAAAAATGAAAGGATGATTTAATCAAAATTCAAACCACTAAAAAATAGACCGATCCCTCTAAGAAAAAATGTTCAGTAAAAAAAGAGAAATAAAACAAGTCAATTAAAAAAGAAAGAAACAGACTGATCCTTCAAAGGATGGCTATCATATATATTATGTTTTTCCATCTATATTACATATGTATAAAGTAGACTAGACCCTTGAAGGATGGATAGCCTTTTTTTATCATGGAATTGAAGGCTTACAACATTGATCAACCTTCTATTTTATTTACATCCTAAGAAAGCTTCCCACATTGATAAGATTTATTCTAGCATTTCTTTTCCCCCTTTCCTTGAGTTGGGACATAATTTTAGGGAACACCACTAATAGAGAACCCTCTTCACGCATATAAGTTACATCTCAAAAACCTTTATCGTGTCAACATCAAGTATATGAGTTCATTCCATCCATTGTCTATTTATGATATTTTATATAACTAACTGATGTTGGTATACATTCTAACACATGTTTTGGTTACATGTGCCTTATGTTATTCGGATCCCCTCTTCTATACTTATAATGCAATTAGAGGCATCTTTTATTCGTGTGTTCCTTAATACCATGTAATGTCATTCATACCTATAGGTCGACATCATTTAGATGCATTATATATCCAATCTTGTTCACATCTATCTATGATTCATGATTAAGTGCACCTTTCATTATCTCAATCACCTATCAATCTATGTATCTATCATAAATACATCAATATTTACTTACATAAATCAATAATCACATCTGCATTACTTTTCCATCCCCATTACATTCTATCCATTCAATTCATTACCATGATCAAATTCAAAATGAACATGTAATCCTATTCCTCAGTAACCATACAACAAATGTTATCTAATTTCAACCCCTGGTGAAATTCAATAACTGGAAAGCTTGCCTTGTGACCACTGGTAAGGGGGGGTAATTAGTGGAAAATGAAAAAAGTAATTCCATCACTATACACAACTCCTAATGTGTCTAAGGAGATCTAAAAGATTGAAAAGATTCAAAGAATGTTATATGAATTCTTACAAGTTACATATTTGGTCCTTATAGTGCACCGAGCTCATGATCGAGCTCCTCCCCTATCTTGGTGAGCCACGGTGAAGGCTAGGTTGGTTGAAATTTGGGTGAGTTGATATTTAACTCCACCAAGTCTTTCCTTCATTTGGACTGAGTGGGTTATCGAAGAGAGTGAGTTTTCTCAGCAATCTGTAAAGATCAAGCTAATGATGGAGTTCACCGAGCTATCCTTCATGAGGCAAGTTGGAAAATTTTGTGAACCAACTAGGTACAACACCCATACCGAGATACTTCTGGATCATCAAGCTCACTAAGAATATCATTGCTTCCTAAAGTGACCTGGTCATTCAATACAGACAAAATAGTATGTACCGAGCTCACATACCACATATCCTAAGTCAATCCATACATTGCCAAATCAGGCTAGAGTGGTGTCAAGTTTTTTTAATGAAGGATCTGAGCCCCAATGGATCATAGCAAGTTCTCTGTGGGAGAATTTACAAAGGTAATGGGTCATTCACATGAGCTAGAGATATCATGCATGGATTGGATGAGTCCATGTGCTACGAGGGACCAAATCCATCTTAACATGCACCGAGTTGTTCGAATATCACGACAAATCCACTCCTTAAGCACTGAGCTCTATCAAATGGACAGTCCACGAGAAAATAATAACGCAGGCACATGAAAAAGATACACCATGGGGAGATCTCAAAATTACAACACATGAGCTCAGCATTGAATAAGTGTCAAGTGCAAAGGAAATGGAGGGAAAGTTGTTTCAATTTGCTATCGATTTGTAAGCAGTAAATTTTATAGGCACAAGCCATGGACTTAGCTAAAAATCATAAAAGGATAAAGGATGGATTGCCAAGCCAAAGTCTAAGCTCAATGATGATTCTTACAGAAAAATCAAAGGATAAGAACTTGAGCGGCCTAAACAAAATTTGGGACATTTTTGTAAGAATGGCCTGGACTCGCCACCATGAATGAGTTGTGTGGAGAAGGTGGAAGATTATGGCCCACGTGAACTCAAGCCAGCTAGGATGTCGAATGTTGAAATACCCACAGGTGAGTGGAATGTGGAGATGGTGGGTTTGAGGGGCCTGAATGTCCCATGGGACACTTATGTGCAGGAGACCTGAAATGGATGCAATGGTCTAGTGCAAACGGATGGCTGGTCAAAGGCCCAAGGCAAGGTTAAAGAGGTGTGGAAGACATTGTGGATGGGAGGGAATGTTGAAGGCCCATGTTGCTGGTGATGTGGGTTGGAGCGACACAAACATCTTGGTCCATGTAGAGTTAAGTTCTCCACACAAAGAGTACACCCACATTGCATTGGCATAGGTAGCAAGGTGAAAAGTATAAGGATGCCCAATGCAATGTAAAATGGGCTGACGTTGTAAACAATGAGGTTAAGTCATAATGTAAGTGGGTCGGTGGGGGTTTTCGTAGCACTGTCAGGCAAGCCCATGTGGCATCGACTTGGAGATATAAGGTCGTCAACCTAATGTAGAGTTACACATTGAGCATGTGGAAGAAAGTGAGAGCTCACTGATGCATATGAAGAATTTTGGCAATGAAGGAAAGAGAGCCAGCTCATTCGAGCTAGCAACATATAAAACATTAAGAGAAAACATCCCCCCCCAACATATAAGCATGATCAAATTGATATAGGGCCCACCATTTTTTAAATACAAAATCATTGAAAATATTTTTAAAACATAGGGAAAAGAGAGGAAATATTTCAAAATTCATTTATAGTAAGATAAATTTAATCCACAGTCCCATGTATTACAAGAAAACCTGATAAAACCCTAAATAGTTGCTCCTCAGACGGCCATATATTTCTCGTCCCTCAATGGATTTTTTTGAAATTGGTTTTTTTGGAATCATGACTCTGATATCTTCACACAACAACCAAAAAAAATAGGAACTGATGAATATTTGGTTTTGAATTTTGTAGAAAACCAACCCAGTTCAGAATAGTGATTTCATGGTGGTTGGAGGTGAAATTAATGGGCATGGGCATAATTTTCTTCAACTATATGTTATGGGACAGCATAAGGGAGATTTTTCAAATCAAATACCATCATTTCACTTTGTTTATTATGATTTGCAAGTAGTTGGAAATCAAATTTTTGGATTGTTCTTTCCCTCTCTTCTCATTCTGTAAGTTGTAACATGGGGCTCATTTGTAAAGGAGTTAGGCATTCTCATCTCTACCCCCTCTCTCTTTCTTATCTATTGGGTTAAATGTGGAGTTTAAGCCTCCTTTCTAAGCTCTGTAATGGAATTTTCTTGCCTCTTTCCCACTAATGTTACACTATGCAAACTTCATGGAGCAATATATTGTGTTTTGTGATGCACTTTGTCCATCCTTTACATGTTTTATTGTCTCTACTTGCCTCTCTCCATTGTAGGGCATACTATGCATACTCTTGATGTTTATTATAGGTTTGTAGAGTTGTTTTTAATGGGAAAAAATGGTGTTCTATGTGAATCTATCTCTGATCTGTGGTGCATATTATCCACCCTCTCTTTTCCTCACCTCTCTCCATTTCAGGCAGTTGGATTCTTGGCTAACAAATCCTTTTCTGGTGTATCACTACTCTTAATATAGGTTTAATTTTCATGTGCTCTATCTCCCTGGTCCCTTGGAAAGTTATAATATGATTAGTTAGTTTGTTTACCTATATTAGGAGTAGTTGTGGCAGTTATTTTAGGAGTAAGAACCAACTTTCTCTGGAGGTTTATCTTAAGTCCACAAGTCTCATATCTTGAGAGATAACCCAATGTTACAAAATTTACACTGAATGCCCCATCCACAACATGGAAATTTGGGGGTTGCTCTAATTTTGTGATAACATATCTAGCATGCTCAGTAGGACAAGAAGTATCCATTTTACTCCAGCAAGATTGGTGTGCACTTGTTGTAAAACTCCACCCTATAAGAGGCTTTGAAATTACATATCTGGTGAATCCAAAAGGGAATAACTCAGTGGCTTTAGCATCCCAATATTTTAAAATTTATGAGAAGTATTCAAAAAAGGTCAAGAACTAGAGAAGAAGGTATTTTTGAATACTTAAAACTATCACCATGTAGATGAAGAAGGGATTGAAGAGCTCAAAGGTCTCCATCTCCACCAAATAGAACACTATCAACACCTCCACCTGGTAGGAATTTCATTCAATCAACTAGAGTTCTCAGACCAATCATAATGGCACATCAAAAACCACCACAAGGGCCACCAAATCCCTATGTCCACTTCACGGGAAGTATTCCACTTGTCCTCAATCCCCAGAACCCTATTTGGTTGTAGCATTAAAAATATTCCCTACTTCACTGGGGAAAACCACACGACTCCTGCTAATCATATTAAAGATATTGCAAATATTTGTACAATTCATGAAATCAATGAAGTAGATGTTGCAGTCAAATTTTTGGCTTCATCTTTCAATGGGAAGGCTTTACAGTGGTTTATGAGCTTAACCACGAGGTCTATCCAAAACTAGGTTCAAATATGCACAACCCTTTATAACCATTTTGGAGAAAGGGAAAATAATCTTTCTTTATTAGAACAATTGGCAACCATCAAGAGGGATCCTAATGAGTAAATGGCATATTTCAACTTTTAATTCTAGCAAACATGGGATTGGATTTCAATCACCATAAGTCCAGTTACAGAAGGAGCATTCCTCTACTTCTTAAAGGCCCTAAAATCTTACATATATATGAAGATACAATCAATGGGAGGAACAATGTTGCCAGGGGCCTACAACACAACTATTAGAGTAGATAATTGTCTAATTCAAGCAGGAAAACTTATGCCTAGGCCACCTATGCCTCTATATCCAAAATTGGGAAACCCTTCTACCAATGAAGCACCTGAAATAGCCCATGTTCTAGCCCTAAAAAAATAGATTTCTAATGAGGATTCCCCTTATTCTAGTGATCCTTTTGAAAACCAAGAACTTAAGAAGGCTTTTCAAGAAATAGAAAAAGGACAACATGAACTAGTCAAGGTGCAACAAGCTTTTGGGAATGAGTTAGTTTCTATCAAGAGGAAACATGCCCAATATTTCAAACCCTTTAAGCCTTAAGCTTAGTATCAAGCTAGGCCCCTGTATCAACAAAATAAGCCACATATTCAATCTTCTAATCAAACCAAGGGAAACCTCCTACTGCTATACAATTCTAGCACTATAATCCTAATGCAGCATCAGCTTCAAGGGATTTTTTTCTGATCCAAAACAACATGGCACATGATTATGAATGGTATCCTCCATATGGCCAGCCTTATGATCAAAAAATATAATTCCACAATCCATCAAATCATGCCTTGGTAGTACAAGTTGTTGGCGTGCCCCAGGAGGTGAGTCAAGAGGAAAATCAGTAGTAGGGAGCTACTCAAGAGGTGACTCCAAATTAAAACACACTATTTAATTGGCAATTTGAAGATTTATGTGGAATAAACCAGGCCCCTTCTCAAAGTATGGCAGCCAAAACACAATCTAAGAAGAGAAATATTGAAGAAGGGAAGTCATCTAATCCAAATTCTTCACAACCCTCTATCATCCCACAAGGATTTGGTAGTCAAGGTGCAACTTTGAATGTGCAAAATCAGCCCAAACCCACCTTCTAGACTAGCTCATATACCATTTGTAATAGCTTATGTGTAATAAAAGGTTATGCTAAGCAAAGGATAGTTCCTCTCCATTTAATGTTATTGAGAAAATGAACAAACTGAATGTAAACATATCAATGTGGGAATCATTAGCTATCCTAGGAAAAAGAGACCTACTCCAAGCAGCTATGGAAAATTGGTCCACATCAAACTAATCATCCAAAGATCATCAGAAGGTTCTCACAAATGCAACTCATTAGGAAGAAAATCAAGGAGGTAAACAAGGTAAAAACATGAAACCTTCTCCGTTTTACATATCTCTAATCATTAGAAACAACTTTATGCACAATTGCATGATTGATTCAGGAGAAAATAGTTTGGTGATGCCCAAAAAAATAGCTGACCAGTTGGGCCTTCAGTATGAAGTCATTTCTAGAGGTGTAGTGTAATTTGATGGGACAATAGTAACAACAGTTGGAGTAATTAAAGGATTGAGCCTAACATTTCATGCATATCTTAATGTCACAGTCTTATAAGATGTCTCAGTTATTGACTTACCACCACTTTTTGCATTGTGTTTGACAAGAGACTTCATAGCGTAAATTGGAGGTTATTTGTATGCTTATTGGTCACATATGTTATTCATAATGAGGTATGGAGATAAAGCCACAATCATATCTGAACCAATTGAAAACTTCCATATTGAACCTCATATGCCAAGTCCAATCAATGCAAATTATTTAGATTTTGATCAAGAAGATTTCCCAAGTACTCCAGAGACAAATAATAAGGTTAGAGGCATTCCAGACTTAACTCTTGATGAATGGGAAAACAAGAGACATGCATTTGATCCTTACAAGGAAATTAAAGAAGCTGAGTTGGGAATTTATTGCTTGTATGAAGAGAACCCACCTCTCCCTAGCATCACCAAGATGATAATGAGGTATGGAAGCTATTCTTTGATTGCTCAAGGAGTAGGCAAGGTATTAGAGGAGGAGCCATGGTAGTTTCACCTCAAGGTAAAAAATACTACGTAGCATTCTACTTTAAATTCAGTTGTTCAAATAATGCATTTGAGTATGAAGCTTTGAATCACGGACTGGGTTGGGAAAGGAAATTAAGAATTAAGAACTTGCAAGTCTTTGGAGATAGTGAGCTGATTGTGAACCAAGTTAGAGGGAAAATGCTGCTAAGAATGATCTTTTATAGAACTAAAAGAATCAAGTATGGGATCTTATTAAATATTTTGAAGCATTTAGCATAAATTCCATCCCAAGGAAGAAGAATGAGGTAGAAGACAAACTTACAGAAATTGGGGTAGAATTCGATGTTGTCAAAAGTATCAAAAGTGAGAAAACCTAGACTCATATCAAAGTGGTTATAAGACCAGCTTTCCCAGATAATAATACAAGTTGGAAAGTCTTTGAAAATGATTAGCAAATCATAAATTTCTTTCAAGAAGAAGTTGAGTTCTCCACCAGAAACTAAGACAAGTTGGAACAACAGTATGGTGACCAAGTGGTGCAACTAAGAACAAACAAATTACCAAAAGGTTTTGTGACTTTGGAGTCAATCTTTAACAAAATGTTCAATTCCAGAAAGAAAAAGAAAACATTCAACTCAAGGGTGAAGAATCAGAACATATTCTAGTAGGTGAAGGAAAGGTGTTGTAAATTGGGAAGGTAAGTACTCCATAAGAGAAATATGATTTTGTCTGACTTTTTCAAGAGTTTCCTGATGTCTTTACTTGGAATTATAAATATTTGAGAGGCTTCAATCCAAAATTGGCTCAACATACTATTGAGTTGGATCTAGAATCCAAGCCCATCAAATAGAAGCAAAGGCTAGTGAATCCTCACATCAAACCTCTCATGAGAAAAAAACTAAACAAGCTGATAGAGGCTAGCATCATTTTTCCAATCAAGCATTCAAGATGGGTTGCAAGTTTGGTACCAATACAAAAGAGAAATAGAGAAATTATATTGTGCATAGACTTCCGTGATTTGAATAGAGCTTCACTCAAATATCATTACCCACTCCCTTCAATGGAGAAAACCTTGTAAATAGTAGCTAATTCTAAAATATTTTCATTGCTAGATGTTTACTTAGGCTACAACCAGATAATGATAAAAGAAGATGATAAGTTCAAGATTGTCTTTACTACAAAATGGGGCACATATGCTTATTGGAAGATCTCATTTGGACCATCAAACTATGGAGCAACGTTTCAGTGAGCAATGGATATGGCATTCAAAGGGTTTATTAACAAGATAGTGTTGGGGTATCTAGATGATATCATTTTCTTCTCTAAGAACACAGAAGACTGCCTCTTTCACCTAAGGAAAGTGTTTCAAAGGTGTAGAAATTTAGGGTCTCTTTGAATCCGAAGAAGTGTGTTTTCTTGGCACATGTAGGTAAGATCTTGGGTCATATTGTTTCAAAGGAAGGATTGAAAATTGATCCCTAAAGAGTTGAATCCATCTGAACACTTCCATTACCAAATCACAAGAAGGCTCTCCAAAGCTTCCCGGGGAGAATAAAAATTTTCCACATATTTGTACCTAATTTTTCCACTTTGGTAAAACCATTAACAATGATTTTGAAAAAGAGCCTTGTATTCAAGTGGATAGCAGAAGGAAAAGAGATTTTTGAGGCCATCAAGCGTGCTATACCTCAAGTTCTAACTCTTATCAATCCATATTTCTCCAAGGATTTCATGTTTTATGATTTTGGAGGTTCGAATACAATCTTGGTAAAGAAGGTTCAAAGAATCCCGTAGCATTATTCAGTCAAAGCTTGGAAGATTTTTAAGTAAGATATTCCTTCATTTAAAATCATGTTCTTGTTGTCATTAGAAGCTTGAAAAAATTCAGACACTTGGTCTCGAACAATAAATCCAACTGTTAGTGTTTCATATCGGAGTCAAAAAATTTCTCCTAAACAAATATTTGAATGAGAAGAGGGCAGGTTGGATCATGGGATTAATGGAATATGATATTGAGATCAAAGTGACTAAGTTGGTCTATGGTAAACGCCTATGTGAGTAGTTAGCTTCCAAACAGGATGTTGAACCAGAAAGTGAAGACAAAGTTGTTTTAGTGTTGAAAAATTATCAAGAACAGACAACTGATGATGTGACCATTCCAATTTGGACTTGAGATATGGTGCATTATCTCCAAACAGTTTTGTGCCCTCTAGAATGGAACAAAGAAAAAAGAAGATACTTCATATTATAGTTCATTTTGTATATGCTTATTGACATTGTTTTGTTCAAGAAAGATGTGATTAGAGTTCTCTTAAGGCATGTTCTAATGAATCAGATTGAGAAAGTTTTGCACGAGTTCCATGATGGAGAAGTGGGAGGCCACATTACCCCATGATTGATAGCTCTCAAGATCATGAAATTTGGTTACGATTGGCATACATTGTTTAGTGATTTCTATTCATGGATGAAAAAATGTAAAAAATGTGCATTCTTCATGGGAAAGGAGAAGTTAGCAACACTTCACCTTCATCCCATTTCAGTTGATTATCCTTTCATGTAATGGGGATTGGACTTCATTGGATTTATCAATCCAAACTCGAGCAAAGGCCACAAGTGAATTCTCACTGCAATAGACTATTTCACCAAGTGAACCAAGGAAGTGGCACTCAAGGAAGTGAATGAATAGAGCATCCTGGATTTCTATAAGGGGAAGGCATGAGGTTTGGTGCACCTGCCACTATCATATCAGATAATGCATTGGATTTTCTTGGCACAAATATCACTGAATGGGTTATTAGAAATGGTATATATCTCAGCACTTCTTCTCATTATTACCCCTAGGGTAATGGCCAAGCACTATCCACAAATAAGAATCTACTAAGAATTATAAGAAATCTTAATGAAAATCAAATAACCTAGCACATGAATCTCAAATCAGCTTTACAGTCTAATAGGATAACACCCAAGAGATCAACAGACAGTTCTCCATGTAAGCTAGTATATTGAAAAGAAACATTGTTACCTATATCACTTGAGTTGCTGGAATTAGAGCTCATGAAGTAGCTGGAACTAGCTGAGTTTCAACCCATGGAAATCAAGTATGCAGAACTGATGAAATTGGATGAAACAAGACAACAGGTAATGTAAACCATGGAGAAAGATCAAGCATTGATCAAGAGATGCTTTAACAAGAAAACCAAAGCTAGAACATTCCAAGAGGGAAATTTGGTCCTGAAGTGGGGTGCAGATCAGGAAAAACCAGGAAAGCATTCCAAGTTTGATGCAATATGGAGTGGTCCCTACATGATCATGGAGTGCAAAAGTAGTAATGCCTTCTATCTGGCTAAGTTGGATGGTGAAGAACTACAAATTCCAGTAAATGGAATCTACCTCAAACATTGCTACTGGAAGAAATATTTCTCGCCTTTGTACATATTAGTTTATGATCTTTCAATTCCTCCAAGTGCTTGTGCACATTGCATTTTTATTAGAATAGGTTTTCAATTTCCCTAAGTTCCTTGGGCACATGTTCTTTTTCTTATAGTGTATGCTTTGTGTACAGTTCATCATTATTCTGAAAAGAGAAATTGTGATGAGGAAAATTAGAGTTACAAACAGTAGTTGTTATCCTCAAGAGAACTCAAATGCAAAGAAACTAAAATCAGGTCAAGAAGCAGATTTTAGAATCTCCATTCTTTTTCTTCTTCAAATCAGTAGTTGATTTTATCTGCCCTCATCCAGAAGTCCAAAATCAGCTCCATCCTTTAATAGAGTTCAAGACAACATGTTTGAAAATGGAAATTAAGAAGAAGAATGAAAATCAAAACTTAATAGAGTTCCATGATGTCCAATCTTACAGGTGATTCACTCCAATTCAATAGTATGCTTCGCCTTGCTAAGAAATCAATCTTGTCTATTCATACTTGGTAAAAATTAGATGCTGAGGTGACAGTCACAGGTATTCATCATCCAGCCTCATGGATCACAGTTGTAAGAAAGGGTGGAATTCAATTTTGAAGACAATTTTTCAATCTCAGAAAACAAATTCCATAATTTTCTTACAAGAGTTGGAAAATGTGAGCAACAAAAGGCAATTCCAAGCCCAAAAAATAGTGTTCAATCATTCCAGGGTCAATATTTTCAAAGGTTGGACCATTTCATGTTGATCGTGTAGACTCAATGCCCAATTGATAGCTATAGGCAGCTGGTCATACTTCATCTGGCGGGCAGATGGCCCTATGAGTCACCAAAATTGTTATCCAATTTCACCCCTGGTAAATTAGACAACTGGAAATCTTAGCTTGTGACCACTGGCAAGGCGGAGTAATTGGTGAAAAATGGAATAAACACCTCCAACACTATACACAGCTCCTAATGTACTTGAGGAGATCCAAAATATTGAAAAGATTCAAAGAACATTAGATGAATGCTTAAAAGTTGCATCTTTGGTCCTTATAGTGCACCAAGCTCATGACTGAGCTCCTCCCCTAGCTCGCCGAGTAACGGTGAAGGATGGGCTGGTTGAAATTTGGATGAGTTGATATTTAACTCCAAAGAGTCTTTCTTTCATCAGGATTGAGCGGGATGTCAAGGAGTGTGAGTTTTCTCAGTGATCTGCAAAGATCTAGCTAATGATGGAGTTCACCGAGCTATCCTTCACGAGGCAAGCTGGGCCATTTTGTGAACCAAGCTGGTACAACACCCATAACAAGATACTTGTGCATCATCAAGCTCACTAAGATCGCCATTGCTTCCCCAAGTGATTTGGTCATTCAATGTGGGAAAAATGGTATGCACTGAGCTCACACGCCACAAATCCTAAGTCAAGTTATGCATTGCCAAATCAGGCTAGAGTGGTGTCGAGTTGTTTTAATGAAGGATCTGAGCCCCAATGGATCACATCAGGTTCTCCATGGGAAAATTTGCAAAGGGAATAGGTCATTAATAGGATATAAAGAGTTAGGAGGTGGAGTGGCTGAGTTCATGTGCTACGAGGGAGCAAAGCCATCTCAACGTGCACCAAGTTGTTCTTCTATTCATACCAAGCCACTCCCTAAGTGTCGAGCTTTATCATATGGTGATTCCATGAGGAAATAGTGATGTAGGTAAAGGAAAAAGATACACCACAAGGAGATCATTAAATTACAACACATGGGATTAGCATTGAATAATTGTCGAGCACAAAGGAAATGGCGGGAAAGTTCTTTGAATGTCAGATAGAGTTGCGAGCAGCCAATTTTATAGGCATGAGCCATGGACTTAGCGAAAAATCATGGCAAGATAAAGGATGGCTTGCCAAGCCAGAGTTTGAATGCAATGAGGAGTCTTGCGGAAAAATCATAGGATAAGAGCCCGAGTGCCCCAAAAAAAATTTGGAACATTTGTGCAAGAATGGCCCGAACTCACCGCAATGAACAAGTTAGGCGGAGAAGCCGTAATATTGTGTCCCACATGAACTCAAGCTGGATGGGACGTCAAATTTTGAAATACCCACGCGTGAGTGGAATGTGGCGATGGAGGGTTTGAGGGGCCTAATTGTCCCATGGGACACTTGTGCATGGGAGACCTGAAATGGCCTCACTAGTCTAGTGCAGCTACATTTCTGGTCAAAGGCCCAAAATGAGGTCAAAGGGGCGTAGAATACATTGTAGACACAAGGGAAGGTTGGAGGCCCGTGTTGCGGGAGATGCGGGTTGGAATGACACAAACATCCCGGGCCATGTAGAATTAAGTTTGCCACATGAAGATTACACCCACATTGCATTGGTGTAGGTACCGATGCAACAAGTATAAGGAGGCCTAACATGATGTAGAATGGGTTGGCGTTGTAAACAATGAGCTCAAGGCATAATGTAAGTGGGTCGTCGGGGGTCATTATGGTGATGTGAGGAAAGCCCATGTGCCATAGAGTTGGAGATATAAGGTGGTCGACCCAATGCAGAGTTACATGCCGAGCATGTGGAAGAAAGTTAGAGCTCACTGATGTATATGAAAAATATTGGAAATGAAGGAAAGAGAGCCAACTCGGCTGAGCTGGCCGAGCTGGCAACATATAAAACATTAAGAGCAAACATCTCCCCCCCCACATATATGCATGATCAAATTGATAGAGGGCCCACCATTTTTTAAATGAAAAATCATTGAAAATATTTGCAAAACATAGGTAAAAGAGAGGAAATGTTTCAAAAGTCATTTCCAAGAAGAAAAATTTAATCCACAGTCCTATGTATTACAAGCAAACCTGACAAAACCAAAAATAACTGCTCTTTCTTAGATGGCCATATCTTTAGTGTCCCTCAACAGATTTTCACAAAATTGGTCTTGTTGGAATCATGAATCCAATACCTTTGCATAAAAACCAATAAATTCATGAATTTATGAATATTTGGTGGTGTATTTCATAGAAAACTAGTCCAGTTTAGAACAATTATTTCATGTTGGTTAGAGGTGCAATTAATGGGCATGTGCATCATTTTATTCAACTACAGGTTATGGGACAGCATGAGGGAGATTTCTAAAATCAAATACCATCATTTCACTTCATTTATTATGATTTTAAAGTAGCTAGAAATTAAATTTCGGGATTGTTCTTTCACTCTCTTCTCATTCTATAAATTGTAACATGGGGCTCATTTGTAAAGGAGTTAGTCATTCTCCTCTCTGCCCCCTCTATCTTTCTTCTCTGTTGGGTTGAATGTGGATTTTAAGCCTCCTTTCTAAGATTTATAATGGAATTTTCTTGCCTCTTTCCCACTAATGTTGTACTATGAAAACTTCATGGAGTAATAGAATTTGTTTTGTGATGCATTTTTTCCATCCATTGCATGTTTTATTGTGTCTAATTTCCTCTCTCCATTATAGGGAATATTGTGCATACTCTTGATGTTTATTGTAGGTTTTGAGAGCTATCTTTAATTGGAAAAAAATGGTGTTATGTGTGAATCTATCTCTAGTCTATGGTGCATCTTGTCCACCCTCTCCTTTGCTCACCTCTCTACATTTCAAGTAGTTGGATTCTTGGCTAACAACCTCCTTTTCTGGTGTATCACCACTCTTAGTATAGGTTTACTTTTCATGCACTCTCTCTCACTGGTCCCTTGGAAATTTAGAATAGGATTAGGTATTTTTTTTACTTGCATTAGGAGTAGTTATGGTAGGTATTTTATGAGCAAGAACCAGTTTTCTCTGGAGGGTTATCTCAAGCTTGCAAGTCTCACATCTTGAGAGATAACCCAATTTTTAAAAAAATTACATTGAATGTCCCATCCAAAACATGTTCATTCAGGGGGTGCTGTAATTTTTTTATAACAAAAAATTCACATGATCAATAATTCATGCATATACGAATCCCAAGTAGCACAACATCATTTCCAACATCATAATCTAGCAATCCAAGTAAAAGTAAATCATTTCATCTTATACTTTTACCATCATCATCAAATTATTTTCAAACATGCAACCAAACCTCATCATCATCACATAGACGATCAATATCAACATCATCATAAATCAAATAAATAACATTACACAATGAACATATGCTAAATCATGACAAAATCATAATATATATATATATATATATATATATATATATATCAGTACATCATTTCCCTCTAACAGGGCTCTCTCAAAGTAGAGATACCAGTAAAATAAGAAAATTGAATGTCAAAAATCCTAATATCCTACCCCTTCAGAATAGATCCCTTTGTCTACCTATTGGCCTTGTCACCTCCGCCCTAAACCTATCCTCGATGTGGCTGAGCCACACTCACTGTGCTCCTTGATGGCCCAGTTCCACCTATTTCTATCTTCTACAAATGCTCCCAATATCAGAGTTTCTTCAGCATCTTCTTGATCATGATCCCCTCATAATACTTATCATATATGGATAATGTTTTGAATCTATCAATTGAGATCATACCAAGAGGTGTCATATCTCCTCCTTCTTGCAATGTTGTATGTCCTCCACCTATAGCCTCGGCAGCCAGTATAGTCACAAGATCTCCAAAATGGACCCTATATGCCTCCCTCTACCGGTGGTATCAATCCCCATCTTAAACAACTGTATCCCTCTCCTAGACCACACAATATCTCTCTACCCTTATCTGGTATAACTAAACATGAAGCTGTGCTAACTCGGAAGTCTCTCCAAATCATTCATCTCTGCCTCAACCTCCATCTCCATCTCCTCTACCTCATCCTCTCCTCCCTCCATAGCCACCCTAGCTACCCATATAGTGGTCATCCAATCATTAAATCTAGCTCCGGCTCCTACGTTGGCATAATCATCCCATGGTGTAGCCTCCTCCTCTAATGGATCTGTCATAACAGGGATTTTCAACTCCCTATTAACCTCCTCTCATCTATAAAAATAGGAGCATGTGGTATAGTCTAGACGACACCAAAATTTCATCATACTCAATCAAACTAAACAACCTCGATCATCTCCAGCCATCTTCCCTAAACCCACCATGTCCACCTCATCCCAGACAACTCTGCATCTACCCCTAGCCATGTAGGGAAATCCCTATATGGCTACTATCTAATCTAATCAGTCTCTAACTCTACAAACCTATCAACATACCAATCCACTCCTCTTTCCCCTTATCTCTGAAGGTATGGTCAGCACTCCATCTCAAAAATCCAACTGCCAGATCTATATGATCCCTAATGACCCATGGAAGCCTTGGTGGTGAAATGACAACAATGTGCTCGTAGGCTCAGTAGTGAAGAAATAAACCTATGACCAACCCTGACCTCCTTCCTGCCCTGTACATTCATAGATCATGGTATACCTGAGCTAACAATGCAGTCCCAAAATAGAATATTGTCTAGTGCTTGACTATATCTACCACTTCATTAGCCAACGCCCATGGAAACTGAGCTCCACCTAAGTCTGGTAAAACATAACAAGACACTACCATCATCACCAAGAAAATCAATTGGATGCGAGGTATATTTTCTTCGTACCCCAGCTCATAAGAAAATGCACCTGAAGAAAACCTGATGTGGGGAGCATTGGCTCTAAATAGCCGTGTCAAAAATACAATTTTGATGTCATTTGTGATAGGAACTATCTACTCCCCCCTTATAGGAAATATCAGGATGTTATACATATCTTCCAAGGTGATGGTCAACTCCCGTGTCCTGAACTAGAAGGTACCTATTAGAGCTCAAACCCTGCACTTATGTACCAAATCACATCAAACTAGGTCATTGAAGCAACAATGGGACCATATCTAAGTTGTGGGACCTTGCACACTTGAGATGGACCTCCAAATAAGGTTATTTCCTCTACCCATTTCTACCGCTAACACTACTCCTAATGCTAGAAATGAGGCTATCTATGCTACTCTATGATTATAAGGTACCAGGGTGATAAGGAGATGCATAAGGTAAATCCTAAGCTAGGGAAAGGCAATAGCACCAGAAAGAGGTTCGATCACTCTCTGTGAGAGGTAGGAAGGTAGAAAAAGGAGAAAGCGTGTGAGAGAGGGTAGACAGATGCACACCACAGACTAGACCCACACAGATAAATTTCCACATGCCAACAACACATGAAATTGGGACTTACAAGTGGGAAATATGCAAAGCATACCAAAATGAAAACAAAGAGGTGAGATGTAGTAAAAATGAGAAAAGAGAAGACAAAATTGCAAAAAATCCCAATTTTATTGCTTAAAGTATGCACAATCATTTACATTCATGGCAGGAGGAAAGAATGCATTGTAGAGACCAAGATCAAGGTCTAAAACCTCTGCGAAGTTGGCCACCATTTTGGCATGGTGTTGTTACAACAAATAGGTTCCCTTTCAATGAGAAGAGATCTACAATTTATAGAAGAAGTAGAGAAGCAAAGGGAAACTTGGATAAAAATCTTCACCCACTAACAACCAGCAATAACTACCTGTAAATCCGCTTGCAAAGGTGTCATATACGCCTCCCATGTTTGTTTCGTATGTAGAAGAAGGAAGGAGACCAAATATGAACAAAATATGGTGGTTGAGTCAATTAGATGTGTGCATTAATTATTTGAGATACATTTCCCTATTTTCTACCTACCAAATCCCACCAAAATATGATTTTGAAAAGTCCAACGTGTAGTCTACATTAGTAGCTTCCAAACGAGCCCATGTGTGTAGGAATATGAACACTGCAACAAAATTTATAGCTGTCATAAGATTGAAAGTGCAAGATGAATATGCAAGACACGTGGTGCATGCTGATTGAATCAAGGATTGTCCAATTGTTCATCTATTTTATTTTCTTCCAAGTATCACGTTCTGGTTCATTGAAAGAATTTTTTTCCCTGCTAGAAAACTTTGATAGGTTACGTGTAGCACACTCAAGTCTGAAAAATGATGACATGGCACATTGATTGGAAAGGAAGAAGGTGGAAGGAATTAAAGGAAGAGGTGTGAGCCTAAAAAAATTTTATGCGTGAAGGTATGCATGCAGAAGAAATGGAAGCATACTTATAGGATACAAGTATGTAAGAAGAGTGTGAGCTTCTGTTGAGGAATGTACGATGACAAAAAGGAAAGTACACATGGGCCAAGCTAGGAAGGAAGGATGTGCGTAGCACATAGGTGCATAGGAGGGAATGCAAGTGCATGAGAAGAGATGTCAGGGACTTAGCCAATTGGAAAGTAAGTCTGTAAAGGTGTGCACAAGGAGTGCGTGATAGACTAGGAATGAAAAAAGGGTGCGCAAAGGGAAGGCGCAAAGGGAAAATGAAATGAGAGGGAGAGAACAATAAATAAGAAAGTAAGGTGCGTGAGGGCATGTATAAGAAGAGTAGTTGTGCCAAGGTGTCAAGGAAACTGCCAGAGTGTGTGTAACCTAAAATGTGAAACATTAGAGTAAGAATAAAATATAAGTTTTCCAAATAACTATGGAGGTTATTTGGTAGAAAATTTTGGTGAATTTTAGGGGCCATCTTCCTACTAGATGAAGATATTAGTAGCCTTAGAAGCATCCATTAAGCATGGAGTTAGACTAGAAACTTTAAGACATGATCTCTAACTTGAAGAAAGCCCCTACAGTCACTTGAAGCACTGTCTAAACTATCAACCGAACTGTTCCTCTCATGTGAAGGTGCTCTGATTTGGATTCTGAGAGTGGAAAGTTATGTGTGAATTGTTTGAATTGCCTCTTTCTGAAAACTGAATTTCCCTCCTAAGGAGTAACAAAAGGGCATGTGTACAAGCATAATAGGAAAATAAATAACGCCAAGGGGAGTGCACCAAGAAAAAACTATGTACAAAAGATGAAAATCATACATGTTCCAATATAAACATGTAAATTGTGTACGAGAACTTTTTCTTCTGAAAAAAAACCTAAAATAACCTATAATAATCAGAGGTAAAGGGTGCTTTTAAAAAATCTTGTAACTAGCAGGGAAAATTAGTTACCTTTCCTCGTAAATTGTGACCATGTAATTGATTTGATGTTGAACATGGCTAGTGACGAGAGTGAAAAACCAACTTGTTGCATGTTTGTAGACACCAAATTTGTGTCTTACGACCCCTTGTGACCCGCATCTCATCTCGCAAATCTAACCTCATCACCTAAACCTTACACAATTATTTATTAATTACCTTATAATTGATAAATCCACATCACCTTACCCGCCACCTCACTTTGCCACCTCATCATGACCTATCCCTAACCCTAAACTAACCTAATTAAGACCCATGACTTGGTCTAGACTCACATCCATAACTAATGCCTCCTTACTCGCACCCAAAGCCGACCTTCTAGCCACTTGACCAAGCCCGCAACTGATCTCTTGGGAGAAAAGCAGGGAAGGTGGGCTATTTTACTAAAAATAGCCTACTTTTTCCTTACCGATGCCGGTTCCTACTCGACCGCCATCGGTTATGTAACCGCCATTGGTTCCCTGTAAATGGGCTCCCCAAACCAAAACAATAGATCGGAATTTCATTTTGGGGAGATCAGTCAAAAGGATTTTTGGATCAACAGAGAGCATTGCGAGCGAGGAACAGAGTCCAGATCTTCACTTAACAGAGCAGAGACGAGTGGGAATACCAGAAGTGTTTACAACCAAGGAGATCAACTTGCACCTTTGTCAAAACCAGTAAGTCACATCTTGCATGTCCTCTGTTATAACATTTCTTATGCTCTCTGAATTTCAGTCCTCCTAAATCCATCTCTGAATCTACTACCCAACGTGTCATTGCATCTAACTGTTATTCTTTTGCTTCTAATCATCCCGTTTCCTAATATCATCCATAAACCAACCTTACAAAACACCATAGCTACCAAGAAGATCCTAGAACCCACCGGTATCGGTTATCAGTAACCGGCATCGGCTTTTAGTAACCGGCATCGGCTATCAGTAACCGCCATCGGTTCCTCTGATCAAAACCAGAAAAACAGCCTTTTCCCCTACCCAGTTCAACGAAACAATTTAATTGATACTTTACAGTCTTTTGTGTTAATTCATATTAGCAGGGGAACTGACCACCTTCGAAAGGAAGTTTTATATTTCCTGGGCCCAAGGCAGTTTCCCCATTTATTGTTTAATCAAATCTTGTGGTCTTGTGTTCTTATTTGCAGGTAGTCCTTCCAAGACAAAAAGGAGTTCTTTGCAGTCAGCTTGATCTTTCTCTACGGTACGTGCACACCATCTCGACATTCCACAGGTATTCCTCCTAGCCCCTAACCTTATCTGTTTCTAAAAGGAACGAAACATTTCCGAGTGAAACATTTTTGGCACGCCCGGTGGGACCCATTTTGGGTTTTCTTTCTCTTGCTTATTTTCATTTTAGGAAGCATATTTGCTGTTGCTACTTTTGTTATATATTTCGTAAAGAATTTGTCTTGCTTTCCTAGTTTCGCATTAGTGAAAGTCATCTCTCTTGCTTCATCGAACATAATTTTCGATTTGGGTTTAAAACACATGCATTGCATTCCTGCTTGTTGTTCTTCAATTCTAGTGAATATAGATTAAGTAACAGGTCGTACACGTGGGGGTGATATCCACGGTATTGACAGGAAATTAACCCTAGTTTCACTGCACAACACATACCGAATCACTTCACAATTAACACAACAACTCAAACATCCCCCCTTTTCCGCGGTATTCCTCCACCCGATTGAGGTAACCTTATAAGCCAAAACAAACTTGACATTTCCCCTAGGTCTTGTTGTTTAGGATTCTAACATCATCTTACGTCTAAAGGCATAAGCCCACGATAACTAAAATTAACCCTAGGATTAGTCTCTGGATTTGCGTGTGCATCTTGCTTGTTTTCAAATTCTGTTTTCTCTGTCATACTTTGTCTTTTGTGATCAATAAGTTGATAAATATACTCAACGTTGCTAAAAATCAAATTAGCAGCCTTTTATATCTTCTTATCCTAGACTTTTGACACCGGCATCGGTTAAGGGACCAACGTCGTTTGCTCTGTGACCGACACCGGTTAGTTAACCGATATCGGTTATTGTCTTCATCAGCCCCTGACAAACCAGCAACTTGCCAAATTCATCACTCTGAGGTTGTTTTTGTTCTTGATAGATTGAAACTTTCCTGTGTGTTCTTGTCCATGGTTGTCATCACTCGGAAGCAAGCCACCGCCATGGTTTCACATGCCTGCTCTGTGTCTTTTACTAAATCACCCCCTTCACATTCTATAGGGAACCCTACGGACACCAGTGAGATCCCCCAAATTCCTATAGGAGACAAGGACTTTGCCAAATTTCTAGATGCTAATCCCAACGCTGTACAATACTATTTGTCTCATGCCCCTGACCGTACGCCTGATGGTTAGCTCCTTATTGGCATGCCTATTAGTATAGCTACTCATTTAGCTCCCACTCCTCCTGATAACACTGCCTTACTTCCTGCATCTATAGCCCCGTCTCCCAATCCGACGGCTTCAGAGGTTCATATGACCCCGATTAGCTTTCCTTTGGTTAATCTTGGACCCCACGTATCGTTACCACCAACTGCCCCTACCTCATCTCTCTTTCAGACCACTCCATTCATGACTTACTCTCTGCCACCTATTCACACGAGCTTTCCTTCTCAAGCTTCGCCTACCTTTTCATTCCCATACACGTATCCAGTAACCTCAACACCTTATATGGGACATCCCTATTCTGTTGCTCCAACATACTCATCCTTCATACCTTATCAACACTTAGCCCCACCATTGTCCAGCGGAAGCCCTTGGTCCAACTTGCCTCCGTTTACCACAACCGCACCATCATCTCATCCAACCACAGATTTCATCAAACAAATGATGGACAAAATGCAAAACCTGGAGGCTTCTATTTCAGGAAGTCATAGCGCCTTGACATACAAGCAAGTTTGTCGGGAGCCCATTCACCCTTCTGTCCCCCTTCATTCATATCCTCCTCAATGGGAGTTGCCAAAATTTACTTGTTTTAATAGAAAGAGGATCCTCAACAACACTTGCGATCATTTAGACATGCTTGTTATTTGATTGCCCATGATGATGCCTTGTTACTCCGCACCTTTCCCATGTCCTTATCAGGACCTGCCTTGGAGTGGTACAGTGCTTTAACCCAGCACTCAATCTTCTCTTTTAACCAACTAGCCCAGTCTTTCTTGGATCATTTCTCCATTAACATTGCCAAGAAAGTATCTATTACCGACCTCTATGCCATCCGACAATTTGAAGACGAATCTATCGCAGATTTCGTTGGACGATGGCGGGGCCTTATCAACCAACTTACGTATGCCTTGCCTCAAACTGAACTTATCAAACTATTTACGCGGGCCTGCGCTAAGCACATATCCCCTACCCTCCAAATTCAAACTTTCCGCACATTCTACGAGGCCTTTACCATGGCTCGGAAACTAGAAATTCGAGCCTTAGAAGAAGAGAAATTGTGGTTGCGTAACAAAAACCCCAATTTCCGAACTCCTGATTCTACCAACAAGCCAAACACCACCACTCCTCACGCGTCCACTTCTTCTAAATCAAAAGGAGCTATCCACGCGGTAATGGTCAAATCTCAAACACCGTCCAATACTCCGCCGAAAACCACCTATAAGTACAAAGTCGAGCCCATCAATTACACTCCCTTGGGAGAAACTTATGGCGTCATCCTGGAGAAATTGCTCAAAGCTAGGGCTATCACCTTGCCCCCTGTTAAACCTCACTCTGGGTTTGACTCCACCCGCGCAATACCTTCCTGGTACAAAGAAAATGACTTTTGTAACTTTCACCGCGTAAAAGGACATAGTCATGAAAACTGCAAGATGTTGAAAAAACATAGTGCAGGAAATGGTTGACGCAGGGGATATAACCCTCGATAATCCTAACGCCCCTGCTAACCGAAATCTAAAAATTTTCAACAAGCCATTCCCGAATCACTCGTCCAACAGTAACGTAAACCAAGATATCTTAGCCGAGGAGAGTGTTCATGAGATCCATGTAGTCTTCGATTCTCAGCCAAAAGCCTCTATTGAAATTTTTTTGAATCAAGCCTCTCCACCAACACAGGAGTCTGAACCTCCTTCACCACCATCAAGCCAAAGTGAAATCATTCCTTTACCCATAAAAGAATTAACTGCCCGGACTTCTCTTCTCATCGACGAGTCTTCTTACACCACATCCCTACAAGACTGTGAGCGGATGTTATCTAATTTATCTATTTCCCAAACGTCCCCTTCTACCCGCTCTTGCTACACAAGAGGAAGGCTCGCCACTCCTTTTGACATCCTTAGACGAGAAATCTCTTACACTAACATCACCACATTCTTTAAACGTGACAGATCCCCTCAAACACGCCCTCCTACCTATTAGTCCCTCATCGCCTAAATCTTTTCAACGACCAGTTGACCTCTTAACATCTATTGATACAGTGCCTCATCTACCTCCTGTGTCACACCCACAGTGGACTGGAATCACAACCCGTCATTCTTCTGTACAAAAATTACAAATCACACCTAGAGATTGTCATTCCACAGAAGATAGACAGGCCCTATGGGAACGTTTGAGTACCCCTTTTTCTACTCAAATGCAAATGACTGATCCTAATGTCCTCCACCAATATACCCGAAGTGTTTACAGAAGCTTAAAATGCCCCTGTTCTCACCTTCACCCCCCTCACCTCTACCAAATGCCCCGTCCACTTCTATCAACTTAACCAGATCTTCCCCTATGCTTGGGACCTCACCAATGCCCAGTCTAACGCACCCGCCTAAGCGACTCGATCTATCCAAAAATAAATCCGTCCCGCCACCTAGGAGACAAACTCAATCCGTGCCCCTATCACAATCAAAACCATCATCGTCATACCTACCTTCCATATTGGGACCCCATCCCTCTACCTTACATCAATATATCATACCTCCTGCGTTTTCTTCAAAACAACCTACGCCTTCCGCACCCATACAGAAATTCCAGGGTATAGCAACACCGTCACTCCGCGTATCCTGTCCACCTATCAACCCTAAACAAATTCCATCATCAAAAGATTTGTTTTCGGTCACTCCTATTTCCCCGTGGTTGTTTTCTGATACCACATCATCTGCGGCCTCATCATCCAACATAGCTTCTGCGCTAAAGAAATCACGTTTAGTGAAAACCACGTATCAACACCCCTCGGCTAAACCACCACCCGTGCGAACCAACCACGCCCAAACATTACCAAAACCCGCACAACCAATACCCTCATCCTCTTCCGATTTTGACCCACTCAAAGGATCTTACGCCAAAATCCTTGCTATGTTGGTGGAGAATGCGACCATTTCCCTACCTCCACTTAGACCTTATGACCCGTCTAAACCCCGACCTATGGGTTACGATGAGTCTAAAATCTGTGCTTATCACCGCACACCAGGACATGATGTGGAGGGATGCAAAGCTCTAAAAACCATCCTTCGTCAGTCACCTCTCCCGGATAGAAAGATTAAGAAAGACAACTTACGAAGGGAGAGACCTTTAGTTTCCATTCCCTCTCCTATACCATCTGTCCCCGCCTCACCAAGATCTATCATTATTACAACCCCACCTCTTGAAGACCATGAGTTATCCCAACCATCTTCCTCATCTCAGGTCTACGAGATTAATATGATTAGTGTCGCTACTCGAGGGCAGAAAAACAATGGGAAAGCAAAAGAAAACACACCTGCGGCATCTCTTTCTCCGTCAAACATCCCGATTGCACCACCACCTAAAGTGGTCATTCGCGGACCCACCTATCCCGTCTCTAATGGCATTGCCCACCGAAATATGATTAAACAGCTTCACCAATCGCCCGTAAAAATGACACTGTATGATCTCATTCAGACTTCTGAATCTCATCGACAAGCTCTCGTTGAGATCCTTCAAGGGATAGAGGTTTTACCTAATGAAACCCTGCCTGTTGCCTCCATTCTAACACCCAATCACGTTACCTCTCTCACTAAACAGCCCACTACTCCAACCACTTCTGTCTCTGTACAACAAGCTACTGCAGTCAGTTTCTCCGAAGATGAAATTGTTGACTTTGGTACAGAAGACCCTGACCCTGCTCTTTTCATCTCAGCTTACATCTGGGACATTCAGGTACGTCGTGTTATGATTGACGGGGGTGCTAGCCTAAACATCATCTCTTCAAAAGCCTTCCAACAAATGAATATCCCTTCTAGTTGCATGTGTGCCAACCCCATCATGTTGCGGTCATTCAATGACGCTATTACTTCTACCTTAGGCACCGTGATCCTCAACATTCGGGTAGGACCACGTACTTTACCCGAACTCTTCTATGTCTTGGAGGGAGAGTTCCAATATAATATATTGCTGGGTCGTCCTTGGATCCGAGCCATGGGATGCTTTCCCTCAACATTACATAGATGCATAAAATTTGAGTACGAGGGGAAGTCCTACACCGTAAAAGCTGACCCTCCCCCCTTTAAAACCTGCAATATGTTATACCGCCCTAACGATGTGCTTATACCAATCAAGACACCCATACATTCAACCTAACCATCCTCTTCAAATGTACCTCAACCATCCACCTCAACCGCGCCTACGCCTTCAACTGATGAAACCACCATCGCAAAAACCACTTCCCTTCCCGCAGCTAACATTCCAACTTCCGACCCCTTAGTAGATGTTTTTCAGTGCCTTACGCTGGGGGAGTACCGCCTATATAACGTTAGTTCTTTCCCTACCCCACAGGAGTACGGACAATTACATGCACATCCCACCTACGACCGTCGCGTGGGGGAGATAATCTCTTACGGACCACCCCATTGCCGCACTAACCTAACGTATGGGGGTGTTGACGCATCCTCCATTACCCCTGAACCTCCTCTTGGTGTGGTTCCCTTCCAATCCGATTTTCAATACTTGACAAATCGTCGTTTCGCCCTCACCTTCTTGACTCGCTGTGCGTGGAAAGGCTTTGGTTTTGGCCTTTACAAACAAGGCCGACATACACTCATTCCCGTGACTACCCGTAAACATAATGATCGCAGTGGTCTCGGTTTTCCCGAAACACCTACACAGGAGACACCTCCTGTCAGCTGTATCCTGGAAGAAGAAGACGTCGCCCCTACCAAACCATCATCACCCACTTTGCCATCATCACCCACAGAATCTATAGACCCTGAATCCATCCCTCCTAACTTTTTTTTTTCATAAATGCTATCTTCATAGGTCCTCTCACTTATCAACGCGATAATGAGGACCCATCTTCTCTTCCACTTCTGTATCCAGACATGATCGAAGAGGATTCGCCTTTGATTAATGTTGTTGAATGCCAGGATGACGACTCCATCCTCACTTACCTTGGCGCGGATGATTCTTATATTCAACGAGCCTTACCATCTGAAACCCAAACCATGCTGAACGAATCTACCATAGAAATCAACATCCACACGAAGGAGGATCCTCACATTGTGAAGATTGGACAATCCCTTAACACATCAGAACAAGCCGCCTTTACTACCTTTCTCCGTGCTCGCAACCAAGCTTTCGCTTGGTCCTACGCTGACATGCCAAGAATTGATCCTGACATTGTTGTCCATAACATCACCCTGAAACCCGATTCCAAGCCAATTAAACAGAAATTGAGAAAAATGCATCCACGCATTGCTCTCTTGGTCAAAGAGGAGCTCCAACGACTCCTTTCTGTTTCCTTCATCCTGCCTATCGACTACCCTCAATGGATTTCTAACATCATACCTGTCACTAAAGCGACAGGGGGACTTCGGATATGCACGGATTTTCGAGATCTTAATCTCGCTTGCCCCAAGGATGACTTCCCCTTACCTAGCATTGACCAACTTGTTGATCTAACTGCAGGTCATGAGATGCTCTCTCTCATGGATGGCTTTTCAGGATACAACCAAATTTTGGTTGCCCCTGCCGATCAACATAAAACTGCCTTCATAACTCCTTGGGGAACCTTCTGTTATCGTGTCATGCCATTTGGCCTTAAGAATGCTGGTGCTACCTATCAGCGGGCTATGACCTACATTTTTCATGACATTATGCACACTATCCTTGAAGATTATGTCGACGATCTTCTCGGCAAGTCTAAACATCATAGTGAACATCTCAATGTTTTAACCATTATTTTTGATCGCCTGTTACAATATTCTATCCGCCTTCAACCAAAGAAATGTGTCTTTGGTGTTCTTTCAGGAAAACTTCTTGGCTTTATCGTCTCTTTGTGTGGCATTGAGGTCGATCCATCTAAAGTCAAAGCTATCCTAGAAATGCCCCCACCCAAAAATCTCAAACAATTGCGTAGTTTACAAGGTAAGCTCCAATCTATCCGACGTTTCATCTCCCAACTTTCGGATCGATGTCAACCTTTCCATCACCTCCTTAAAAAGGATATTGCATTCCAATGGAGCGAAGAATGTCACCAAGCCTTCGAAGCTCTCAAATCCTATCTCTTGCAGCCACCCGTGCTTATCCCACCCCAAGACGACCGCCCTTTCTACCTTTACCTTTCCGCCACCGACCACGCTGTAGGAGCCATGCTTGCACATCGTGACTCTGAGAATCGCGAACAAGCTGTTTATTATATAAGTCGTACTTTGGTGGACTATGAGACTAGGTACACACATATAGAAAAGTTATGCCTAGCCCTATCATTCGTGGCCACCAAACTCCGACACTACCTTCTAAATCACAAGACTTTCGTCATCACCAATACAGACCCCATCCATTACATGTATGCCAAACCTCATCTGAACCAACGCATTGCCAGATGGCTCATGCTTCTCGCCGACCTCGACCTTGAGTTTGTCCACCAGAAATCAATCAAAGGACAAACCATCGCAGACCAACTTGCGGAAGCTCCTTTACCTGGGGAACAATTTACCAATTTCACATTTCCCGACGAACTCATCGCTACTCTTTCCCTCACGGAGGAGTCGTACCCAATGACCCTCTTCTTCGATGGCTCCAAATGCCATCGCGGCGGAGGAGCTGGCGTTGTTCTTATTCCTCTCGACGCTGAGCCTATGCCTCTTTCATTCCGACTCGATTTCCCTTGCACTAATAATACAGCGGAATACGAGGCCCTTGTTCTGCGTCTCCAGGTTGCGTTACACTTAGGCATCAAATCTATCAACATTTTTGGCGACTCTCAATTGGTAGTCAATCAAGTTATGGGCATCTACCAATGCAAAAATGAGGAGCTTCAAAAATACAAACACTACGTGGATTCACTTCTAGCCTTATTTACTCACTATT
This sequence comes from Taxus chinensis, assembly GCA_019776745.2. Taxonomy (NCBI): domain Eukaryota; kingdom Viridiplantae; phylum Streptophyta; class Pinopsida; order Cupressales; family Taxaceae; genus Taxus; species Taxus chinensis. The sequence continues at coordinate 543,719,008 of CM034146.1, forward strand.
CTATACAAACCATTCCCCGCTCCACTAACAAATTTGCGGACACTATGGCTTGCTTAGCCTCGCAAATTCCCGCCGCACCAACTGACTCTGAATTATTCGTCGTGGTCCAACAACTTTTTGCCCCATCCTATTCAACCCCGGTAGTTTGTATGATAAATACTGTGTCTACTAATTCACAGGATACCTGGTACCACCAATTTCACGACTACCTTACAATCTCTGTCCTCCCACCTGACCTTACTAGTAACGGCAAACGTGCTTTTCTTAAAAGTGTTTCGCGTTATGTTGTCATGGGGGGACTCCTCTATAAACGTGGCTTTGATGGCATCCTCCTTCGTTGTCTAACTGGTGCGGAGGCCACTCATACCATCCAACAGGTCCATGACGGTATTTGTGGTGGACATTTTAGCGGCCTTGCCGTGGCCAAACGAATCCTTCGCCTTGGTTATTATTGGCCTACTCTCAATAACGACTGCTACGAATATGTTAAGCATTGTGTTATGTGTCAGCAACATGCCAACCTTCAACATACTCCTAGCCACCCGCTCCAGATCGCTCGAGATCTTTGGCCCTTCTCACAATGGGGTTTAGACCTTATTGGTGAGATTCACCCGACCTCTTAACAACGTCACCGTTGGATAATCATAGCGACCGAATATTACACAAAATGGGTGGAGGCTATTCCACTCATTTCAATCAAAAAAGAAAAAAATGTCGAGTTCATTAACCACCACATTATCTGTCGTTTTGGTGTTCCTCATCACCTGATAACAGATAATGGAAAATCTTTCAAAACAAGTTGTTGCAAGACCTTTGCGACAACTTTGGTATCAAACTTAGCTTCTCATCACCCTACTATCCACAAGCCAATGGGCAAGCCGAGTCCTCTAATAAAACACTAACCAAAATCCTCATGAAAGTTGTCAATGAATCCGGAAGAAATTGGCATGATCACATTCCCTTTGCCCTTTGGGCTTATCGTACTAGCATTCGTACCTCTACTAATGCCACACCTTTTTCTTTGGTATACGGTACCGAGGCTGTTTTGCCTCTCGAAATACAAATACCCTCCCTTAGAATATCTCTTCAGGATATTCTCACCAACGATGATTTCCGCCAAGAGCGGTTAGCCCAATTGGAGCTTCTTGACGAACACCGTCTTACACCTCTTGATCACCTTCAAATCTATCAAAAACGCATTAAACGTGCTTATGATAAGCGACTTCATGAGCATACCTTTAAGGTTGGTGATCTTGTCCTCAAAGAGAATCAACATGTAACCAAACTAGAAAAGAGCAAACGTGGAAAATTTGCTCCCAATTGGATTGGGCCTTATATAATCACTCACACCTATGGATCTGGTACTTATCATTTAGCTTCGCTTAATGGTAAACCTGAGCCTGAACCCCTTAATGCCTTGCATCTTCGACCATTCTACTGTTGAAATTAGTGTTATATCACTTCTTATCTACCTGTCGCTCGTCCCTTGAGCTCACTTACCACTACATACACTCTATTTCCTACACCTCATAATAACAATCAAGCTCACATAGTTTGATTCTCACCTCCCCCTGATGATGCCTTCCCCTTTTTAGTCTAGTCCATGACTTCAAAGTATTAAAATAAGCCGTATTCTTAGGGGATTTTCTTGAGTCAAACTTCCTACTAAACTAGATGCTTCACGCCAAAAGAACATCTAGTCATCTAAATTAAATATAGATTGCTCCCTCGAAGGACAGCTATATGCCGAACTATTGCTGCTATTATATATAGACTGCTCCCCCGAAGGACACCTATGCATTAAAATCATATCTTCTACTATAAATAGACTACTCCCTCGAAGGATAGCTATACACAGTCAGCCTTTATCAGAAGCTTCTCGCATTGATCAGCTTCGTGAAGACCTCAAGAATAATACAATCAATATCCCTTGTAGACTTCCCGCATCGATCAGTCTACATTCAATAAAATAAAATCCTCATTCAAAAGGACTTTTGAGTCATGGACTTGTCTATTTAGGGTAGGTTCTCTTTCGTCAGAACACTCACTTTGTAATAAGTTCTCTGCACCTCAGCTATACCATCCACCTCACCTCACCATTTGTTTCAACTCAAGGGACGTAATGTACGCTCGATATATTGTGATCACACAACTCTTTTCACCTATTGACTTCTCGTCTATGCACGGTACCTAGGGCTCCAAGCTCGTTCTACGCGGTGTGGTTTGTTTAGCTCTCTTCATCTACGGAGCACTCTTTCTGCTTTGCCTCACATCTAGGATTGTGTGTTGACCTTAATCAGGACACGATTCCCTACTACTTGGGTAGGCTAACTTTCACTTCCCTTATACCTTTTACAACATCACCAATTCATTACCAACACCATCAACCTTACCTTTACCAATCTTAATATTTTTACCAACCAACCAATTGCCTAAACCGTACCAAATTGCCTGACTTCGCCTCTCCCTGATCCTAAGGGAGAACTACATCGGTCTGAGGCCCCTCCTTGCTTTGTGCAATGGGCTATGTAGGCAGCACTTCGGAGACATGGGGTCTCCCAAGGTTAGCTCGACCATCCCCTACCATAACCTATCATGTGTGGTAAATATAAATATTTTTTGTGTATTTCTATTTCATCACATTCCTCTTTATCCTTTTTCAAAACAAACAAAAAAAACACATTCAACACACAACCATTCTTATTATTATCATCACTCAAAACCACATACATATTTGGCCCGACCCATGGCCACAACCAACCTATTCGGCCCGACCCATGGCCACAACCAACCTATTCGGCCCGACTCAAGGCCGCAACCAACTTATTCGGCCCGACCCAAGGCCGCAACCAACCTATTTAGCCCGACCTACGGCCACAACCTAACCTATTTGGCCCGACCCAAGGCCGCAACCCTAACCATCCGGCCCGACCCAAGGCCTCACCTTACCCATTTGGCCCGACCCAAGGCCTCAACCAACTACTCCGGCCCGACCCAAGGCCGCAACCAACCATTTGGCCCGACCCAAGGCCTCAACCAACCTATTTGGCCCGACCCACGGCCACAACCAACCTATTTGGCCCGACCCAAGGCCGCAACCCTAACCATCCGGCCCGACCCAAGGCCTGACCTTACCCATTTGGCCTGACCCAAGGCCTCAACCAACTACTCCGGCCCGACCCAAGGCCTCAACCTACCATTTGGCCCGACCCAAGGCCTCAACCAACTAATCCGGCCCGACCTAAGGCCTCAACCTACCAACCGGCCCGACCCAAGGCCTCGCCCTACCCATTTGGCCCGACCCAAGGCCTCGCCCTACCAATTTGGTCTGACCTACGGCCTCAACCTACCTATTTGGCCTGACCTAAGGCCTCAACCTACCTATTCGGCCCGACCTAAGGCCTCAACCTACCAATCGGCCCAACCCAAGGCCTCTCCCTACCTATTTGGCCCGACCCAAGGCCTCGCCCTACCAATTTGGTCTGACCTAAGGCCTCAACCTACCTATTCGGCCCGACCTAAGGCCTCAACCTACCTATTCAGCCCGACCTAAGGCCTCAACCTACCTATTCGGCCCCGACCCAAGGCCTCGCCCTACCAATTTGGCCCGACCCAAGGCCTCGCCCTACCAATTTGTCCCGACCCAAGGCCTCAACCTACCAATTGGCCCGACCCAAGGCCTCGCCCTCACTATTTGGCCCGACCCAAGGCCTCCCTTTACCCTTCTGGCCCGACCCAAGGCCGCAACCCAACAACTTGGCCCGACCCACGGCCACACCACTTCCATCCCTTACCCAAAATCAACACCATACACTTTTATCCACCCATCCGGTAGTTTTTTTGTTCAATCGAGCTCACCTGTTAGTGTTTTAGCATGATTAGGGTCCTTGACTTGATCTGTCGACCAACTTTGCCCAGACCTAGACCGTGACGTTTATCTCAACCAAACCAACCTTTTGGTACTGCCGAACATGCCTAAACGTTCCTGTACCTTACCTGTTATATACCCTGGGGCTACTTCCTATGCCTTGGATACCAGGATTATATCACCCTTGTTTGGATAAACTATCGACCTTTGCCTCTGCATTGCTGGTTTGCTCGTCAACTCACGTACCCTAGTCGTACTATTGCATTTGAACATGCGTCTGCTTCCTTGGACCTACCCCACCACCTTACCATCCTCTCTACAACATGTACCCTTTATCAACCCTATCCCTGATTTCCCGTTCACTCAATCTGCGATAGATTTGAGGGGGATTACCTATATCCTTAACATGAGAAACCACTTCATATTATTGTCCGTGCAGCTTTACAGAACAAGCTACACGACAATAAGGGGCTAATGTAGACACCAAATTTGTGTCTTACGACCCCTTGTGACCCGCATCTCATCTCGTAATCTAACCTCATCACCTAAACCTTACACAATTATTTATTAATTACCTTATAATTGATAAATCCACATCACCTTACCCGCCACCTCACTTTGCCACCTCATCATGACCTAGCCCTAACCCTAAACTAACCTAATTAGGACCCATGACTTGGTCTAGACTCACATCCATAACTAATGCCTCCTTACTCGCACCCAAAGCCGACCTTCTAGCCACTTGACCAAGCCCGCAACTGATCTCTCGGGAGAAAAGCAGGGAAGGTGGGCTATTTTACTAAAAATAGCCTACTTTTTCCTTACCGATGCCGGTTCCTACTCGACCACCGTCGGTTACGTAACCGCCATCGGTTCCCTGTAAATGGGCTCCCCAAACCAAAACAACGGATCGGAATTTCATTTTGGGAGATCAGTCAAAAGGATTTTTGGATCAACAGAGAGCATTGCGAGCGAAAAACAGAGTCCAGATCTTCACTTAACCAGAGCAGAGACGAGTGGAAATACCAGAAGTGTTTACAACCAAGGAGATCAACTTGCATCTTTGCCAAAACCAGTAAGTCACATCTTGCATGTCCTCTGTTATAACATTTCTTATGCTCTCTGAATTTCAGTCCTCCTAAATCCATCTCTGAATCTACTACCCAACGTGTCATTGCATCTAACTGTTATTCTTTTGCTTCTAATCATCCCATTTCCTAATATCATCCATAAACCAACCTTACAAAACACCATAGCTACCAAGAAGATCCTAGAACCCACCGGTATCGGTTATCAGTAACCGGCATCGGCTTATTAGTAACCGGCATCGGCTATCAGTAACCGCCATCGGTTCCTCTGATCAAAACCAGAAAAACAGCCTTTCCCCTACCCAGTTCAACGAAACAATTTAATTGATACTTTACAGTCTTTTGTGTTAATTCATATTAGCAGGGGAACTGACCACCTTCGAAAGGAAGTTTTATATTTCCTGGGCCCAAGGCAGTTTCCCCATTTATTGTTTAATCAAATCTTGTGGTCTTGTGTTCTTATTTGCAGGTAGTCCTTCCAAGACAAAAAGGAGTTCTTCGCAGTTAGCTTGATCTTTCTCTACGGTACGCGCACACCATCTCGACATTCCACAGGTATTCCTCCTAGCCCCTAACCTTATCTGTTTCTAAAAGGAACGAAACATTTCCGAGTGAAACACATGTATTTCACCCTTCTCCAAGTATCAACGAACAAAATATATACCTCCTTTTTTGTTCTCTATTCAGGAGGCACTGCTACTAACCTTTGGCATGTTGAAGCCCTACCTTATGTTGTGAAATGAGCATGATTAGTGGAAACTCTATATTTTACTCTAGATTATCCATGTATTTGATCTGGAACAACTTGATCCTTTTGATGTGCCCGATTTTTTTAAGCTCAATCCCATAGATGGGATCCTCATCCAGACTTTCCTATGGGAGGTGATTTCTTGTAGGCTGGGTCACACATGGTTCTACCTCTACAAGCAACTATGTCTCCTTCAGAATTGTGCCCTCTAAAACTAACTAATATTATTCTGGGATAGGTGCATGTACTATCTCATATTCCCAATCATATTTATACCATTATTCGACATTTATACAATCGCCAAACATGATGACATTAGTTGGGGGTGGCGCATAGGTAAGGGGTTATTCATTCTTGTCACAGTTAGACAGAGGGGACTCATAACAAGTTAGGGAAATGAGCATGGAGGGAAACCATGTGGGAGGAATGGAATCCCATGCAATATGAGTGGTTGTAGGGAAGGAAGGTAAAGGAAAGGGAGTGGGAGAATTAAAGGAATTCTCAATGGGAGTAGTGCACAAAAATATGGGAACATGGGAAGTGGGATGAGATGGTGTTGGTTGGGGAGGAGGAATGGGAGGGCTATAGGATGGCAATGCAGGGTTAACCCATTGACATGGTTTTCTTAGCACTAGATTTTTGAGCCTCTATTTCTTCAGCCCACTCTGTAATATGGGACAACATCTCAACAATAAAGTGTAGTTTCTGTTGGGTGCTAAACCAGCCTAGCGCAAGGCCAACCCATGGAAAAGGGACTCTGAAGCTAACTTTAGTTGCCTTTATGGATCATTTAACTTTGAGATGCATCATATTCATCTCCATTTTTTGAACCTACCTCTCAAAATAAGCATCCATCATGGATTTTCCACCATCATATGCATAAATCTTTTCTTCATAAACATTTTGGTTAGAAAAATAAACATATGGGCCAGTGAGGGGTGGGTTATATGCATATTATTGATGGGGCTGAAAAAACTAATTTGAAGGAAGGTTTTGAAACTGTGGTGATGGAGGGAAATAGATTTTATGCTCCAAATGAGAATTCCAAGAAGGGAAAAAACTCAAGATTACAAAGCTTCAAAAGAGCAGGGTGCAATGATGGAAAAAGAGAAATGAATGAGAGAAAGGAAGGGAAAATTGGTCTACAAATGTGATAATGGGTGTGTTTTAATTAATGCAGTCACCAAATGTGCTTATAAATTCCTCCAAAGGTTGGATCTTAATAGGAACACATCAAACTTGTTGATATGAAGACCTATAGCTCTTCAAACTAGTCCCACCAGGTGTGCCAAAAAATATTGGAGCTCAAACCTACACCCATGTACCAGATTGTGTCGAATTGGGACATTGAGGCAATAATGGGACCGTCTCCAATTTGTGGGACCTTGCACACTTGAGACAGACCTTTGGAGAATCCTGGTTCCTCTACCTATTTATACCGTTAACACTACTCGTAATGTTGTAAATGAGGCTATCTACGCTACTCTACGATTCCAAGGGACCAAGGTGAGAAGGAGATACATAAGGGAAATCCTAAGTTAGGGGAAGGTGATATCACTAGAAAGTGGGTCAATCACTCTCCGTGAGAGGAAGGAAAGGGAGCAAGTGTGTGAGAGAAGGTGGACAGGCATGCGCCATAGACTAGAACCAAACAGACATCTTTCTACGTGCCAACAACATATGAAACTGGGACCTGCAAGCGGTAAATATGCACATCATGCCAAAATGCAAATAGAGAGGTGAGACATAACATAAATGAGAAAATGGTAGACAAAAGTGCCACGAAATCTAATTTTATTACTTAAGGGATGCACAATCCTTTACATTCATCATGAGAGGCAAGAATACATTACAGAGACCAAGATCAAGGTCTAAAACTCATGAGAAGTCGGCCACCATTTTAGCATGGTGTCGTTACAATAAATATGATCCCTTTTAATGAGTAGAGATCTACAATTTATAGAAGAAGGAGAGAAGATGAGGATAAAGTGAAGGGAAACTTAGATTAAAATCTTCACCCACCAAAAACCAATAATAACTGCTTACAAATGCACCTACAAAGGTGTCATATGTGCCTCCTATGTCTATTTGGAAAGTAGAAGAAGGAAGGAGGCAAAATCTGAAGAAAATTTGGTGGTTGATTCATTTATATGTGTGAATTAATGAGTTGAGATATTTTTCCTTATTTTCTACCTACCAAATCTCTCCAAAATCTGATTTTGAAAAGTCCAACATGTAGCTCACGTCAGCAGCTTCCAAACGAGCCTAGGCACCTGGGAATCTAAGCTCTACAACAAACATTATGGTTATCATAATATCTACATTGCAAGATGAATACGGAAGACACATGACACACACTGATTGACTGAAGGATCATCTAACTATTCATTTATTTTGTCATTTCTACCACGTGTCACGATCTGGTTTGTTGAAAGGATTTGGTGCCCTGTTAGCACACTTTGATAGGTTGCATGTAGCTAACTCAAGTCTGACAGATGATGATGTGGCACAATGATTGACATGGAAGAAGGCACATGACATGAAAGGAAGAGGCATGAGACTATAGAAGGCAGACATGCAAAGGTATGTAAGTGGAAGAAATGGAAACATACTTGTAGGATACAAGTATGTAAGACGGGAATGACCTTCTATTGAGGAATGTGTGGTGAGAGAAAGGAAAGGGCACATGGGCTAAACCAGGAAAGAAGGAAGCATGCAGTGCATAGGTGCATAGGGAATACAAGCACACAAGAAGACGTGTCAGGGACTTAGCTAATTAGAAAGTAAGTCTGAAAAGGTGTGCACAGGGAATGCATGACAAACTGGGAATGAGAAAAGGGTGCACAGAGGGAAGGTGCAAAGGGGAAATGAAAGCGGAGAGGGAGCACAATGAAGAAGAAAGGAAGGAACGTGAGGGCTCATGGAAGAAGAGAAGTTATGCCAAGGTGCTAAGGAAACTTCCAAAGTGTGTGCAACCTGAAATGTGAAACATCAGAGTCAGAATAAAATATAAGTTGTCTAAATAACTAGGGAGTTTATTTGAGACAAAAGTACCCATCTTCCAGTCCTATCTCTCCACCAATATGATCATCAACCCCACATATCATGTAATCCTCTGATAATGTTTGAACCTACCTAACCCCACTACAACCAAGTGGCTCCACTCGGCATATGTAACATCTCCTTTGATCTACTCGTATAGAGTAGGCACTATGTCTCTCAAATATAGGGTCTCTCAGGTCTAAAATCACAAACAAAACATGGAAACAATCAGTTCAAAATCCTAAATCCATCCCAAATCCATTAAATTTCTTCCAAAATTCAAATTATCCTAAACCTAGCCAATGACACCCTAGTCAATGCTGACCCAAGTCAGGTCAACATGTTTTGGGGATGATCACTGCACCTTAGAGCTCAGTCGATGTCGACCCACCTAGGTCACTACTAGTCACCCCTGGCATCATCCACTTTTTCTAAAAAAATACAACAAATAAATAAAATACAAAATTAAACTAAAACCAAGCTTGAGTTTTGTTACTCGCCATCCTCCACACCCTCTAGTGTTTCCTTACATCTCCTGCGGCCTCCATTTCTCAATTTTCTCTTTAATTACTCTGATCTCTCTTGTCAATTTTATGCTTAAAATGAGCATCATCAGCTGACCCCATGCTTATATAGCCACCGACACCTAGTCCTCATCAACCCCCTTGGGTCGTCATTAATTGGCCTTGGTCACTATTGACTGACCTTGGTAGCCTTCACTTTGGCTTCCCCAATCTTTGTTTCTGGCCTCTTATTGGGCATTCTTTAAAGTCCACCTTTGTGGCCTTCTTTATTGTCCCTTTAGGGCATTCTATTTCAATATTTTGATCCTATCCTTTTGCGATATCTTAGTCCACCTTCATCGCCATACTTATTCCATCTTCAGGCATTTTATTTTTCAATCTTATCCAATTTACATAAAAAGTTCACATTCGTGGCCATACTTAGCTTCCCCTTGGGGCATACTATTTTACTCCTCATCTTTTTGGCCTTTTCTCGTGTCCTATGCTGGGGCACCATTATTTTCATCCTCATCCTTACAGATGCATAATTTTTTGCTCGATTCCTTATGTATGAAGGATTTCACATAATTTTCACATTTAGTTGCACATACTTTGATGCTCACCTATGACCCTGTGATAATTTCAGCTTGCATCCATTGGAGAGATTTCCCATTGGATTCTCTGCATTTTATAGTTGTCTTCACCCACTCACTGGCCTGTAGAGAATTATCACTCATCTCCATTGAGACCACAGTTGTCCCTCTACTGATGTGATATTGGAGTCACCATAATGGTTTTCATTTTTATCGTGATCCTTTTTGCTTAGGGCGTTTTTCCTTACACTTATCATTTTACCCATCTTTCTTCATCCACCCGACCTTTTTCAAATGTATCATCAATTTCCTCTGGTGTCATCGATCCCCCATTTCAGGGGGATCTCATTCAAACTCTTCCTCTCACTATTTTTTCCTGATGGCTTGCTAGCGCAAACCACTCAATAAAAAGGGGCAAAATGTAGACACTTAAATTCAGTATCTATACCTCGTATACCCGTGTGCACGTATTTCACCTTGGTCTTTACCTATGCCCCCTTTAATTTAATTCATCCTCCTTTATTTAATTAAATTACCCACTTATTATCCTATTATCATTAACTCTTATGAATTCACATTAATTAATTAACTCCCATTAATTAATTAATTAATATATGTATCCCTTAGTTTTCCCTAATCAACTTGCAATTTAGCACACTTTTATCCTAAATATAAATCCTTATGTTTTTTTATACCCATCCTTGTCTTCTAACTACCCAATATTCATCCCTAAACAACCTAATCCCACACATAAGCTTTAAAGCATCTTTTCCCTCCTTAAAAACATGAAATCCCAACCTAAAGCACAAAATCCACCCGATTGGGGAAATTTTCCTCATGGTTGGAGGTGACCCAACCCAATCACCATCAAACCTATAAAACTAAGTTAAATCTTTCCATAATCAATCAAAAATCATCAAATGCATACGAATTTTAGAGCTTTCTAGTGAACCCCCTCCTAATGACCTAACCTAAGGGAAACAAGTGTTAAAATATTATCCATGCAATCATTCACCAATTTCTATCGATTCCCCCTAATGACCTAACTTAGGGGAAACTAGCATACAATCTTTCTATGAGTAACCAATTAAAAACAATGAATCGGCCAATTCACCAACGCATTCAAATCTCTAACAATCCCTCCTTAAAAACATGAAATCCCAACCTAAAGCACAAAATCCACCCCATTAGGGAAATTTTCCTTGTGGTCAGAGGTGACCCAACCCAATCACCATTGAACCTATAAAACTATTTAAATATTTCCATAATCAATCAGAAATCATCAGATGCATATGAATTTTGGAGCTTTCTAGTGACTTGTGAATTGACTCTCATGCCTGAGCATTCCTACAACAGTTACAGATCTCTCTGACCTCTTTAGAACATGCTTAAATCACTCATAATCATACTTCATGAGCTTATCATTATCTATGTGTTGCTTTATTCATATTTTATCGTATTACCGTTGTCTTCCTTGTATCTAACCTTTTGCAAGATTAGGTTGTCTTCAATAAAATTTAGAGTTTCATCATCAACCTTCTTTACTTGCGTGACATCCATTTCATCCTTTTGACCTTGAATTTATCTGACCCTACTACAATCATCATCGACCTTGTTAGATCACAGCCAACCCATCCTTATGTGTTATTTTCTACTTCCAGTGACATCTCCAACCTTTGCATGTGTTATGTCTCTTCCCCAACCTACTAAACCATCATCCAGTCTCTCTCTTATACTAAAATTAGTCCATCTACATCCCAGTCACTATCACTTTACCCTAGTCACCATCAACCAAGGTCATGATTCTCAAATAAACCCTTTATAATCCCATTTTTCTATCATTTTCTTGGTTTCTACTCCCGCGGATCCCTTCTGCAGGTTGAATCCAACATACATAAGCCTCTGTTACATCCATATTATATCTATATCTTGTAAGGTTTGCATATTCATCTTACATTCTATATCCTCACTCTTAGGTCATCATCAACCTGCCTCTTCATAGTCTAAGTCACCATCGACCCATACCAGGTAACATTTAAGTTACAATTCTTTCAATTAAATCAGCTTCTAGATCATATCTTGATTATTATCATATTCAGTAGTACTTCTATTTTCTACATGGTATCTATTATTCATCTTTGACTTCACTCTTTATAAACAAATGGGGGTTGACATCCATGAAAGGAATGTCACACTTCTTGCATCCGAAATTATTTACACAACCCCTGTATATCCCATCTAATCAATCCCCTTTTCATTCTGTCTTATTTTCAGGTCATCAACTACAACAAGGATTGGCTACTCAGTGCCCATTCATCCACGTACATCACACTTCTGAGGTACTATAAACCCTCCATATTTTGAGTTGTGTAATTTCTTTAGTAACTAACTCATTAACTTTAACTGAGTGATAAATTACATCAACAAGACTCCTTCTCCTTACTTATGATCTGTACCCTGGGAAACACTTTGTATAACATTCACATCGGCTCTTTTTGGACCATTTTTTTTCCTTCTAGACTTCCAAATCCTACCTTGATTGTTTACATGTAATCTAGAAATTTTAAAACCTCTTTATTGCTCCCTAAGACCTTAAAAATATTTCTTTTCCTTGAGTAACCATAGTGACACTCTCTAACAGCATGGCCAAATACATTACAACTAAAACATGCAGCCAAACCCTTGCCTTTCTATCCTTTAACTTCACTAGGTGGATCATATAAACAAAATATAGCAACATGACCTCTCTCATTACAATTGAAGCATACCACATTATTGGCCTGCTCACTCATACTATATCTTCAAGGATGATCATCTCTAGCAGTCTTCCTACACTACTTTTCCCTATGACCAAATCCATTACAAGTAAAACAATAACCATTAAATGATGTCTCATACCTTGAATCATTTGGTTGCCTTACTAATTTTGTCTTGACATTGTCTTTGGTGAAGATATCCTTATTTTCATATTTTTTGTTTGGTCCTTCACCATCCTTACTTGTAAAACTATCCTCTTACTTCATTTCTTTTCCTTTGGAGTCCTTTTTGAAATCCAAACCAACTCTATCACTTATTGATTTCTGACTGCTAAGAATATCATCAATATCCTTAGTGCTCTTCTCAAATCTCTAAAATGATCTTTTCTTGTCGATTGCAGTAGACGACTCTTTCTTTGGAAGATTCACTTATTTTTCCTTATATTGTAGATTTAGATTCATATTATGATCCGTAAACTACTAAATTTTAACAATAAACAGATCTTTTCTCTTAGTGATAATCAAATGAAAATTACTTACGTTCCTTTTAACCAATATAATGCGCATAAATAATCACAAATATACTAAAAATTGAGGAAAAGAATGCAAAAGAAACATAATAATTTATGCTGGAGAAACCCAAGGTGGGAAAAACTCCAGTGGGTAAGAAAATTGCTTCCCTTTCACTATGTAAATCTCCAGAAATACAAATTAATACCAATAACTGGCCTTCAAGAAGGATTTAAGACTCCTAATTGTATTTTCCTGTTCACAATCATCAACAATGAAGAACTCACTCTCAATGAACAAAATAAGGAATAAATATAGCTCCTCCTCTTTGCCCACACTTTTCTCACTTGAAATCACTTGCTAGAATGATTAACTACACTCATATTTATAGTTCTTCTTCCCCAAGGATGGAAAGAAGGTGAAATGAATCATTTGAGAAGCCTAAACATTTGCAACTGTTCGAATTCTCCATTTTGGTGCTAAAGGGATAGAATTGTGTGATAGTTACCACATCTAGACAACAACTAAATAACCTCAGTTATCTTGCACTGCTTAGTAACCTAACCCAAATAATATGGACTTGGGTGATTGTAAGTTTCCAACATCATCCTATCAACTAGCTCTTTACTAACCAAATTAGCTTGTGAACAAGTATCAAAAAGAGCATCAACTTTGGTCTTATTCAACTGAATTTTATATGAAATATCTTAGTAAGTTCACTTTCTTGAGCATTACCACTATTACCCCAAACATACCTCCCTACAGATGGAGGCACAACACATAGTCTCATCCACCTCTTCACTGCAAAAAATTCCTCTCCCTAGAGGGAAGCCATGTTCTTCTTTTTATTTTTCTTATTTTTCAAGGGATGTAATTCTGGGTGGAGCTTCCAACATTTTTCCTCGGAATGAGTGTTAACATCACAATGACCACAGTGAAATTTAGATTCCTTAATGGAAGTAGCATTCTACTTACCTTTCTGTTTTTCATTTCCCTTTGGCTTGATGTCATCTTCTTTATCTGAAGCATGCTAAGAGGTAGATGAACTCTTCTTCTTGTCCATCTCTAAGTAGTGGGCTTGAGAACTAGCCTCATCTACATCCGTCATCTTGGCCAAGAGGAATGGTATCCTCATGAGGCTATGGATTCCATGAATGTACTTCATTAGAAGGTCTTGATATGGTACATCTTTTCCCATCTAGACAACTTTCTTCTAGAACTCACTAGTGTACTCCTGCATGTTCTGGCATTGTTTCTGCCTAAGATATTGTTAATACATGGACCTCTCTTCCTCATAAAAAATAGGATAGAATTTATTCTTGATTATATTTTTAAATTCATCCCACTTAGTAATAGGAGGAAACTTCTTAATAACCAAAAATGAACATAACTTTTAAACCAATTTAAATCTTGATTGGTAAATTTTAACTGAGTAAAGGAAACCTGTTGGCTCTCATTTATTTGATTCAAACTGTAATATACCTCTAGTTAGGATAGCCAATGGTCTAACTTCTCATAATTCACGTCTCCATCATAAGGCTGAATTTATATCTTGACCTCTACTTTAAAAGATGGAGGTATGGGAATGGCACGGGGTTCTTCTTCATACTCACGAGTATCTTCTTCACATGCTTCTGGTGTCTCATTTGGAACACCAATTTCTTCATGAATAATCCCATGATGGAATCCAATTTTCCTATGGACAAGGAAATACTTCCCACATCCTTGGACAGACTGTCCACATTTGCCTCCAACTTGTTGAAATGTTCTTCTCTGTTATCTTCTGCATCTTCTCTACGAGCCATCTCCCAAATTCCTTACTTCCACTTTCTTATAGAAATATCTGCTTCAAAAGGAATAAGGCTACCTTCACCAATTTATTTTCTCTTTCCTATGATGGGCATATAACTGCAACATCAACACAAGTTAACCACAAAGAAACTAAAATCTTAACTTCTCTGATACCAATTTGATCCGTAAATTTCTAAATTTTAACAATAAATAGATCTTTTTATTAGTGTTAACCAAATGAAAATTACTTAAGTTCCTTTTAACCAATATAATGTGCATAAATAATCACAACTATACTAAAAATTGAGGAAAATAATGTAAAAGAGACACAGGAATTTATCCTGGAGAAACCCAAGGTGGGAAATGTTGGGGTGTGGAGCCTATTTTTGGTCTTCTAGAATTAGTATTGATGTGTTGGAATTCAAACGGTTAATTTTGGAGACTTCATGAGCATTATGTATTCATCTGCTATTTTCATGTTGTGATGTTGCTATCACGTTGTTGTTAAGTTGTTGTTAATTGGTTGTCAACGTCATGATAGTTTTTCCAGCCGTGGGAAGTTGAAATGTTATGACTTTCAAACTTCTAGGTTAAGCTTTAGGACTTCTTAAAAGGATTGTAATCCTATAAATAGAGGTGTTAGGGTATCTTGAGTGTTCAATAAGTCTTGAGTCTTAGTGATCAAGAGTGATCAAGGTTGAGAAATTGAGGTATCATCTGTGGTTTAGATGTGATTTAACATCTTTGGAATTCGGTTGTGAGTTCATAACTGAGAGAAGACTGTGAGAGTTGTTTTACTCTTTTTTATAATAAAATCTAAGCAAGTACTTGGTGGATGTATCCCACATTGTGTGAACCACGTTAAATCTTATCTTGTCTTCTTTTGTGCATTACTTATGTATGTTGTTATATTTCTGCAAGTATAATTCTACCAAATAGTTTCCTACTGTTGTGATTTGAGGAATTATTTCCACATATTGGCTCACTAATTCCTAACAAGTAGTATCAGAGATTTGTTGGTTTTTTACTGAAGTGGTAAATCACAAGGAAATTTTATCTTGAGTGAGAGCTATGGTGGATGAGGGTAGATCAAGGGTTAAGAAGTTCAATTGGTAGAACTTTGGTTTGTGGAAGATGTAAATGGAGGATTAATTGCATCAGAAGGAAATCCATGTTCCTTTGGTTGGAAAAGTAAAGAAACCTACAACCATGTTGGATGAGGATTGGGATTTGTTGGATAGAAAGGCACTCGGGGAAATTCAGTTATGCCTTGCATCTTCGGTTTCTTTTAATATATCACAGGAGAAGACCACGGAAGGTCTCATGAGTGTGTTGGGGAAGTTATATGAAAAAACCCTCTACCTCTAGTAAAATTATTTTGATGAAAAAGTTATTTATTATGAAGATGTCTAAGAATGGTTTATTTTCTGATCATTTGAATGAATTTAATACGGTTGTACATTAAACTTGGTAAAAATTAACTTTAATGATGATGTCAGGGATTTATTTTTTTTTGCTCCTTTCCGGATAGCTGGGAAAACTTGTTTATGGATGTAAGTAATTCGGTCTCTAATAATACAAAGCTGAAGTTTGAGGATGTAATAGTTGTGATCCTAAGTGAGGAAATGAGAAGGAATAAAACTGAATATTCTACTTCTGGAAAAAATTTGATGGTGGAGAGTAGAGGGAAACAAAAGAACATAGGGAAAGGTAGGCATGGGAAGTCAAATGATCACAGAAGGTCAAAGTCCAATAGAAAGTTAGAACGTTGGCACTATGGGAAGGTTGGTCATGCTAATAAAGATTGTTGGGCTCTTCAGGATAAGAAGAATAAGAAGGAGGAAACTAAAGAGATAAATGTGGCAACATGTGATGTTTGTCAAGATTCCTTAATTATTTCTTTAGATAATATTGTTGAGTCTTGGGTGTTATATTTGGGGGCTTCATTCCATGCCGCCCCACATAGACATTACTTTACTAATTTTAGTCATGGATATTTTGGATATGTATATCTTGGTGATGATGAACCTTGCAGCATAGTAGGGAAAGATTGTGTTCAGGTGAAAATGCAAAATGGGAACACATGGCTACTTAAAGACAGAAATCATGTGCCTAAGTTGAGGTAGAACTTGATAATAGCGGGTCAGTTGGGTAGTGATGGTTGTACGGTAATTTTTATAGTGGATTCTTAGAAGGTTACTAACAAAGCTCTTGTGGTTGCAAGAGGTAAGAAAACAGGTACATTGTATTTAACCAATAGTGTTGATTATTCTAATTTAGTTGTTGCAGATAGAGATGAAAAATTGTGGTGTTAGAGACTCGGTCATATGAGTCAAAAGGGCATGCAGATTCTAAAGGATAGGTTTCCTGGATTAAAGGAGTTAGATTTGGAATTCTGTGAAGATTGTGTTTATGGGAAACAAAAACGGGTGAGATTCCTCAAGGTTGGACCTACCAAGAAGGAGGGTAAGTATTATTTCATGCATACAAATGTATGGGGGGCAATTAAGGTAAACTCTATTGGTGGTTCATGTTATTATGTCACTTTCATTAATGATGCAACTAGAAAAGTTTGTTTATATTGCATTATAAATAAATATGATGTGTTTGAAACTTTCAAAAGATGGAAAGCCTTGGTTGAGAATGAAATAGGTCTCAAGTTGAAATATCTTAGGTTGGATAATGGAGGGGATTATTGCAGCAATGAATTTCTTGATTACTGTTAAGTAAATGGGATCAATAGGCAAGGAATGGTTCCAAAGAATCCACAAGAAAATGGAGTTTCAAAGAGAATGAACAAGACAATCATGGAGTGTGCTAGGTGCATGAGGTTACATGTGGGGCTGTCACTCATGTTTTGGATGAAAGCGGTAAGAATAGTTGTTTATCTTATTAACAGAGGACCCTCTATGGCCTTGGATGGAGGTATACCTGAGGAGGCTTGGTCTGGTAAGAAAAATGATTACTCGTTTCTTAGAGTATTTGAAAGTGAGGTATTTTTTCACATTGATAAATATGATATGACCAAGTTAGAGGCTAATTCTGAGAAATTCACCTTTGTTGGATATGGTGAGGATGACTTTGGTTTCTATGTTTGGAGTCTTGAGGACAAGAAAAAATTTCAATTTAGAGATATTGTCTTTAATAAAAAAATTCATGTATAAAGATCAGTTGCAAGAATAGCCAAAGGAATCAAATAAATAATACACAGTGTTAGAGGAAATTGTAGATGGTAAGGTGTCCAAGGGGCCAATTTAGGTGCAATATGTTCTAGCACATCCAGTTCAAGAACCTACTCATCAGGAACCCAAAACTCCTAAGGTGAGAAGGTATTCTAGGGTAAGAAGGGAACCTAAATAATTTACTCCATCTTTGAATTATTTATTACTCACTGACAATGGAGAGCTAGAGTGCTTTGAGGAAGTAGTGCATGTAGATGGCAGGAAGAAGTGAGAGTAGGCCATGGATGAAGAGCATAGATCTCTTATGAAGAAATAGACTTGGGATCTGGTGGAGCTACCTAAGGGAAAGAGAGCATTGTAGAACAAGTGGGTGTATATAATCAAAGAGGAAGATAGAGGCAGGAAAAGATACAAGGCCCGGTTGGTGGTTAAGGGATTTACACAAAAGAAAGGTATATACTTTGATGAAATTTTTTCTCTTTTTGTAAAAAGGAGTTTTTTAGAACTATTCTTGGTTTAGTAGTAGTAGAAGACCTGCACTTATAGAATTTGGATGTGAATAATTCATTATTTCATGGTGAGTTGGAGGAGGAATTGTATATGTAGTAGCCACAAGGTTATGAGGTCAAAGGGAAGGAGAGGTTAGTGTGTAAATTGAAGAAGAGCTTGTATGGCTTGAAACAAGCTCCACGGCAGTGGTACGAGAAGTTTGATAGTTTTATGTAGGAGCAGGGTTAATCCAAGTGTCATTCAGACCATTTCATGTACATCAAGAATTTTCTTGATGGTAGCTATATTATGTTGTGCATGTATGAGGATGATATGATTGTTGCAAGGAAGAACATGTAGGAAATAAAGGTACTCAAGAAGTAGCTAGGTGATGCCTTTTCTATGAAGTATTTTGGGGTAGAAAAACAAATCCTTGGTATGAGAATAACTTGGAACAAGAAGGAGAGGAAGCTAGTATTATATCAAGAAGATTACATAAAGGTATTAGAGAGGTTTAGTATGCAGGATGCTAAATTGGTGGTACTCCTTTGGCAAGTCACTTTAAATTATCAAAGGAGATGAGTACCAAGACTGAGGAGGATAGGATCTAGATGTCTAGAGTACTATACTCATTAGCAGTTGGTACCTTGATGTTTATTATGGTATGCACTAGGCCTGACATTTCCCATGCAGTGGGAGTAGTGAGTAGGTTTATGAGTGATCCAGGGAGAGAGCACTGACAGGTAGTGAAGTGGATCCTTCGGTATTTGAGAGGGACCATGAGAGCAGCATTATGTTTCAATGGATTCGACACTACATTGCATGGCTATGTAGATTTGGACATGGAAGGAGATTTGGAAAATAAGAGGAGCATGACATGTTATGTATTTACGGTTGGTGATACAGCGGTGAGTTGTATTTCATGGTTACAAAAGGTTATGGCTTTGTCAACCACAAAGGATGAGTATGTTGCTACCATAAAGGCAAGTAAGGAGATGATTTGGCTACAAAAGTTTCTTGATGAGTTGGGTCATAAGAATGAAGTTGGGAGACTACACAATGATATTTAGATCATTATTCTTTTGGCGAAGAACTCCACTTTCCACTCTAGGACGAAGCACATTCAGCTGAGATATCATTTCATCAGGGAAACTTTGGAAGAAGATAATTTGAAGCTGAAAAAGATTCATACCAGTCAGAATCCTATGGATATGATGACCTAGGTGGTCACAAGGGAGAATTTTAAGTTGTGTTCAACTTTGATTAGCCTTCATGGTTGATAATGAAGGGTTGAGAACTTTTCTCAGTGGAAATAATCTCCAAGTGGGATATCGTTGGGGCATGGAGCTTATTTTTTGGTCTTTTGGAATTAGTATTGATGTGTTAGAGTTCAAACGGTTAAGTTTGGAGACTTTAGGAGCATTATGCAGTTATCTATTTTTTTTCATATTGTGATGTTGTTGTCACGTTCCTGTTAAGTTGCTATTAATTGACTATTAATACCATGACAATTTTTCCAGCCATGGAAAGTTGAAAGGTTATGACTTTCAAACTTCTAGGGTCGGCTTTAGGAATTCTTAAAAGGATTGTAATCCTATAAATAGAGGTGTTATGTTATCTTGAATGTATCTTGAGTGTTCAATAGGTCTTAAGTCTTAGTGATCAAGAGGTGATCAAGAGTGATCAAGGTTGAGCAATTGAGGTATCAATTTTGGTTTAGATGTGGTTTAACATCTTTTGAATTTTATTGTGAGTTCATAATTGAGAGAAGACTATGAGAGTTGTTTTACTCTTGTTGATGATAAAATATGAGAAATTTCTTAGTGGATGCATCCCACATTGAGTGAACCACGTTAAATCTTGTCTTATCTTCTTTTTTGCATTACTTATGTATGTTGTTATATTTCTATAAGTATAATTCTACTAAATAGTTTCCTACTGTTGTGATTTGAGGAATTGTGTCTACATATTGATTCACTAATTCCTAACAGGAAAAAATCTAGTGGGTAATAAAATTGCTTCCCTTTCACTATGTAAATCTCTACAAATACAAAGTACTATCAATAACTAGCTTTCAATAATTATTTAAGACTCATAATTTTATTTTCCTACTCACAATCCTTAACAATGAAGAAATCACTTTCAATGAACAAAACAAGAAATAAATATAGCTCCTCTCTGCTCACACCTTTTCTCACTCAAAATCACTTGCTAGAATGATTAATTGCAATCATATTTATATTTATTCTTCCCCAAGAATGGAAAGAAGGTGAAACGAATCATTTGAGAAGCCTAAACATTAGCTTTGGCTTCTCCATTTTGGTGCTAAAGGGGCAAAATCACTTGACAATTACTATAGCTAGAAAACAACTAAACAACAACTCAACCACATCCAAACCACATCAGATATATGGTAGTTCATAGTTAATATGTAGAAATTAACCAGAAATGCTCTTTTTTCATTCGAAGGTGTCCAGATCACCTTCAACCTAACTTAGCTATTTTTCTATAATAATGAACATGTTGAGGGTATGTTTACAAGTATCATATATGGAGAATACATAGAATTTGGTATTTCAGATTCATTTTTGGATCATATTACTCATCTACATATCTATCTTTCTCATTGTTTCATCAAGCTTCTCAGTAATGGCCCAGTGCTTCTCCTCTAGGTCTTGAATCTTTATCTCGTATTATTGGACTTGATATTTCACTTTCTTATTTTTCTTTTCAACATGCTTAAATTCATATTAGACACCTACTAATTTAGTCTCAATGTCATCTTCTTCATCTTCAAATTCATTACAAGAATCTGATATGAAGTCACCTAAGAATGTAGTATCACCACTAGTAGATTTCATGACATCTTTAGTCATGAATAAAAATTCGTCACCAATAACTCCATGCTCTGATTCAAATTCATAATCTAAAACATCACTCTCACTACTTTCTTCAGAAGAATAATCCTCTTCCTTTGTGTAAAAAATATTCTTTCCCTTCTTATGATCAAACCTTTTGAACTCCTTCTTGTCTTTACTATACCTCTATTTTTTCTTTTCATGATCATCATCGCATTTATTTTCATGTCGATGAGGAAACTTAATAGCAAAATGACCTACTTTACCACAATTAAAACTTTTGAAAGGAAGTTTAACTTTGTACTTACCATATTCAACATTCAATCTCCTAGAAGCATGGAAAATAACTCATCATCATCCAACTCATGAGTAGCATCATCAACCTTAGATTTCTTTTCCTTTGTCTTATTTTCAACCTTAAAAGCAATATATTTATTAGCTGGTTCAGAATCAACAATCCTCATCTCATAGGTAGTCAAAGTCCCATGTAATTCATCCATCTTCAACTGAGTCAAATACTTATCCTCTTCAATACCAAACACCTTGGAATCATAATTAGGTGTTAGGGATCTCAAAATGTTTGAACTAAAACCTATTCCTTCAATTATTCACCTAAAAATTTCATGATGCTGACAACCTTATCAACCCTAAGTAAGTATGCAAAAATAGGCTCATCATCACTCATTTTCAACCCTTCAAACTGATTTATGAAATTTTAAAGCTTAGTTATCCTTACCGTGGAATATAATTCATACAAGACTTGATGTCTCTTCCATAATTATTTTAATACCTTAAAATGCATCACCTTCACAAGCCTATATTTACCTAGACCACACATGATAACATTTATAGCCTTTGAATTATCACTAAACATCTTGTCTGCAGTACTTGTTGGTGGAGTAGTAGGAGCAGTGTAACCGTCCTCCAAAAATTTCCAAACATCAAACCATAGGGACATGATATGATACATCATCCTTGGACTCCAAAAAACATAGTTCACTCCATCAAACAATGGTGTCTTGCTGGTAGAAAAACCACTCTAATGACTCACCCTTTTTATACTACAAGGATATCATTTCAAAATATCAAACTTTTCCAAAAGGACTTGCTCTGATACCATCTATTGGAAGCATAATGGACTAAGAGGGGGGGTGAATCAATCCTTAAAAAAATTAATAAATTTCATATTTGTTTTCTTAAATAATAAACCAATTAACCATTCATTAATGTGTGCACAACATCATACAACATACATTCAAATAACCATGAATAAGAGAGAGGACACCATTAGACAAGATATAAGTGGTAAACCCTTAAGGGGAAGAAAATACACTGAAACTTCTGATTATATTATTCAAATAAAAAGTATTTGGTGAAGCACCAACTTCACAAGGAGCACTAACCTCAATTTTAGTAAAGCATCAACCCTACAAAGAGCACCAACCACAAGGAGGCTACAACACGTTAAAATGATTAAGCACCCACTCAACCACATTTGAATAATATATAATATTTATTTGTTTCTAAAACAACTAATTGAGATCACCTATTCAGCTCACACACCTTCAAACACTTGTCCATACCCTTGCTTCTCTAACTCATTTTATCTCTCACTTTCTTCATTTCTCTTGGATTTAGATAGTTGCACACCCCCTCTCTAAAATTACTTAGCCTCTTTAACACTTCCTTATCTATTAAACATATCCTTCATATATATTACACATAATCACATAGGTCATACTTTTCCCCTCTTAAGCAACTAGTCCAAATTTGAATTCAAACTTCACTTATATATGCACTTTATCTCTTTAACACAAATGAGTTTGGTAATAAATCATAATTTTGACCAAAAAAACTAAAAAAAATCCCAAATATTTAATTAAAACATTCATAATGGTCCCTTGTAGTTCAGCCATGCCCAAAACCACTCAATTGGTTCAAAACTAGCTCAAAACCCCATCACCTGGATGAGCTAAAACCAAAAATGCCAAAAACATGATTATTCAATCTCTAAAATTCATCACATATGTGTAATATGACATAAAAAAATAATCCATGTTCATTAATTAGCTTTCACCAATCAACTAGTTCATAACACAACTCAAAAGCCTCATATCCTTCACAAAACGGTTGATTCCAGCGCCCTGTCTTCACCTTTGGGCCTCAGAACCACCCAAGAACAACTAAAATATGAAATTTAACCACTTTATGGAATCCATAGAACATATATATCACATAAATTTATGTTATATCTTATGACATATACATATGTGTAAACCACACAAACTTTCCTCTTTACCAAATCAAGTTGCCTAGAAAGTAATTTTAAAAAATCAACTAGTTTGCACCCTTGTTTTCACTTCCAAGACCTCAAAATTACTTCAATAGGAAATAAATTCATCCTTATTCACTCTCAAACTTATATCAATAATAACATAATCTATCTCATGCATCATTCACTTCATTCTTTCAGCCTGGGCAAAAATGTCCTAAAAACCAAGCAGCCTTCTTCTCCATAAACTGACCTGGATGAACCATAAAAACTCAGAAAAAAGAGAAAAAAAATTTTACCAATGTAAACATATCTAACTCCTTTTTCCATAACATATTGTATTTCATTCCAAATCCAAGTGGAAGGCCTTCAACCAAGACCATATCTGAAAAAATGCCTGAAATTGCCCCAAAATTGCCTTATGACCAGTCATCATAAATAGGGCACATTTTTCCATTTAGAAGCATAATCATGATCTGAAACCATCGTGTACATCAATAAAATCTCCCTTTATAAAAAAATAATGTCAATTTATTTTACAAATCCTTTGGACAATATTTTCCCAAACTGAACTTCTTCAGAAACTTACCTGTTTGAGTGGGGTCCACTCATCACCACATTATTTACCATACCTTTATGGAAACCTAGAGGAGTCCTCTACATCATAAAACCATCAAACTAGAACTAGAAATAAATTCTAGAAATGTATGAGCAATATCTCTCCTACTACTTTTGAGTTAGGGTTTCAAACACACAAAGACTTGTTTACCTTCTTAACATTTGTTCATAAAACGGTGACAATAAAATAACCTCATTACCTCTGTTTGATAATGATAGCATTACTCATACACCCCATAGTCAAAATAAATGTGTCGGTGGTTTGGATAACATATAGGTATCCTATAATGATTTAAAACTTTGGGCTAAGGGTGAATAAGTACCCTTTTCAATTAATAATCTTATTACCCATTTGACATCTCTTATCACACGAGGAAAATATTCATTAATGATTTTCACAGCATGGGGTTTAAGTGGTGGGAGATCTCTATGAGGTTCCTCATTCATCTCGATTCTTCTATGATTTTATATTGATTGGTCTAGTTTTTCGTTGCAAACAGAGAAACTATGGGATGTGGGAGAGTGTGAGTTGAGTCATCTAGCCATGTGACATTACTCAACAACTAATCGGTGTGGCACATCCTCAGAATTGGAAGATTCAGGGAGTATATTTCTAAGCTAAAATGACATTACCCCTCTCTCACCATGGATTTTGGTAAGGCTTGGGATAAAGGAAGGGTTATGGTGTGGGGAATGGAATTGGAAGTCTCGGAGTAGTTTATTGCACGGGTCATGGGCATGGAAACAAAAGCTTTGAATATTTTCAAGGACCAAAAAATTAAAGGAATCATGAAATCCATACATTTTTCAAAGGTTAGGAAAAAACAATGTCCTCCTTGATGGCATTGTGAGGTCCTGTATTCCTAGTATTTGGAATGAATTATGTCTTCACATCATGCGTTATATCACTCTACAGGGCAATTTTCATAAGATATACATAAATCATCTTTCACTGTTGAATATTTTTAGGCACCATGTCATGATGATGATTTCGTTCTCCTTATATATGTCACTCTCTTCTTTTATAAGTTATTTTTAGAATGGGAAGTTGGATTCCCCCATTCATGAGGTGTTTATTCTCCTCCTTTATCAAAATGGTAAACCCCTTATTCCCAAGGATTTTGGCTCAACAAGAGATGAACTCAAGGATGAAATTACCCTAGTTGAGTGCTTGGATAAAATGTGAACTGGTAAGGATTCCCATAACCAAGCTATGGGGGGAAGAGTGACTGGAGACTAGGGTTTTGGAGGACATTAGAAAGGAAGGACCCTCTAAGGGAAAGGAAAAATTTAGGATGAAGGGGAGCAGAACAATGAGAACCTCTACCATAAAATCTAGTAGATGGAAATGATAGTGGAAACCATGGAGGAAATTGGATTTGTTAAGAGGGATAGTATGATTTATTACATTGAAGTGTCTAAAATGATATGTATTTCTCAATGGATGATGAGATGGGAGATGACGGAGTTGGAGACTGTTGTCAAAGAGTTATAGAAGAGGTTGGATACGATGGAATCAAGTATGAAGAAGAGGAATTTCCAACTCCATTTCAGCATATCGGATGAGGAAGATGGTGGTAAGGATTCTCAGAAGTACCTGGTTTGGGATCATCTACAAAAAGACTCCACTAGTACCCACAGTGGCCCCTCCAAATGTCACAAGAAAAATTAGTCTCTTTCCTTTTTGTTTAGGATTTTTTCCGACTATATGTGAATTATGTCTACCTATGTTGCAGACTGTTGGGTTTTGGTTTTTTTTTTTATGTTGGTTTATTAGACCTAGTTCCTCTCTAGTTAATCCCGTTTAACTCTCTTTTTGGTCATGTTTCTCTTTTTTACTTTTCTATGGACGCTATCATGATGTATCTTTTTATGTAAGTCCTCTAGGAGCCGATCCTTTCTTATTACTTAATTTAATAAAAAAATTGTGAAATATTTTTAGTTAAATTTAGAAACATATCTTAAATCCATAAGGTCCCATGTAAATCACACAATTCAGGGTGAGCATCAGAAGGTGGAATGCGAGATAGAAAACATATTCTTCTTGACCATGTTTCACCTAAAACAACTTATCTTACAAATTAATATTTAGAATGACTCCAATTTTTTCTCACACTTCTAGAAGACCCTTTTTCATCATCTCCAATCATCAACATATCTCAAATAGGTCTCCATATTCTCATCCCATCTCATTTACATGACTAGCCCTCATGGTTTTGCATGGATTAGGCTAGGGTCAATTGAACCAACATTATAACTCATCATGAAACCTCACAAAAATGTCCTAACATCCTTATTACATCATGAAAAACTTACGTAAATGAATCTAAGAGCTCACTTGGCTCTACAACTCAACCTCATGCCTTCAAGCACCTAGACCTAGTCTAGATGAACACCTGAATATTGGTCTTCAACTTGTACTTGCACTGTAAAAATCAAGTGAGTTCCTAAAAACTCCCAAAACGTGATCTCTATATTTCTTCCATTATCCTTAAGAAACTAAGACACTCTAACCATCATGCTCCATCACCTAAGCTAGTTAGGGTCACCTGACTAGGCTTGCTAGACAAAACCAATCTCTCTAAATCACCTCATTCCATCATGATACCATCTGAATCTCCATGTCACCAACCTACTAATAATCCTCTGACACTTCACCAACATCCTCTTTTTCATTAATGGGCTTTTACATCAATGAAAACACCTAGAACACAACATTCCAATAGGGAGTGCTCATGTTAGTGCATGAGGGACGATGATATCAGTTGGGAGGAGTGCGGATGTAGAAAATATTGACATTGGAATAATAGGATGAGTGTTGGTGTTAGTATAAGAAGGTAAATGGAGGGATCCATAGAAAAGGAATACTTTAGGAGAAGGTGAAGTATGAAAGATCACCCTAGAGGGAATCTTAAGGGATTCATGTCAACTAAGAGGATCTTAAGAGGAGATACAGTGAAGGATGGAGCAAACAATGTTTTTCTAGATGACCATTATTGGAATGAAAACATGATCAGTTGTGTAGGGATGCATAGGGGACAATGGTGTAAGGATCAACTATGATCTATTTTTTACTAGATCGTCCATATAGCTAAGTTTGCATAGGGGCTAGTGGCATTTGAAATATGGGAAAATAAAATGGAGTAAATATAACCTAATTTAGGGAAAAGTAAGATTCACATTGGGTTCAACATAGTATATGATAGTTAAAAGATAGATTCCATGTTGGGTTATAAAATGTATGGATCCTATCTAAGACCAAACACACCATATAGATATAAAGGTACTTACAGGATTCATATTAAACCCCCAAAAAAAAAAAATTGTAAAGATTCCTTTGAGAATCTGTGAAAAAGAATTTTGAAATGATGTTGAATATGAAGAAAATGGGTCTCAAAATGATCATGAATCTTTTAATAATGTTGTTGGCTGGTAGAAATTTTTGACTAACATTACATGTGGTCAAATGATAGTATATGATGTCGGCCAAAAGCATCTGTAATATTTTTAAAAATCATTTTTTGAAAAAGCAGTTAAAATGACAAGCTCGATGAGAAAAATGTCCTCACAAAATATGGCACAAAGAAAAATTAAAAAAAAACTAATTTTTTCTTTAAAATGCATATTTTGCTAATTTTATATGGAAAAAAAATTGAATCTTTTTAATGTTAGTAGTTAAAATGATCGTCTTGATGAGAAAATTTTCCTCCCAAAATATGGGGTGATAAAAAAAATTTCCCATATAATAACGCTACCATGCAGTAATGTCACTGGTAGGTAACATGAAAAATACTACTGATAGGTAACATGGAAAATGCTATTATGTAGTAATGTCACTAGTTGGTAACATGGAAAATTCTATTGGTTGGTAACATGGAAAATGCTACCATCCGGTAACATGGAAAATGCAATCGGTCGGTAATGCACCGACCGATAGCATGGAAAATTCTACCGTGCAGTAGTGTCACTAGCTGATAACATGGAAAATGCTGCCAATCAGTAACGCCTCTAGCCAGTAGCATGGAAAATGCTACTGTGTAGTAATACCACTAGTTGGTACCATGGAAAATGCTACTAGTTTATAATGTAACTGGTCAGTGGCATGGAAAATGCTACTGGGCGATCACATGGAAAACTACTAATCGTCTAGGAATTGAAACCTATTACCATTCGATGATGACATCATGCTAGTGTGAGGTGCCCTCATGGATGTTCCCATCTGAAAGAACACTCCAAGTTCTGTCTTTTTACACCACTTATACCTTTGGATTTTTATCTTGCACTTTTGGATTTTTCACAGGATTATTCACCTTTTCCTTCGGCTTCGAATCCAGATCTCAAAATTAACAAATTTTTGAAATAATATTATATTACTACATTGTGGTGAATTAATCCTATATATAATAGTATATTATAACATGATGGATAATATACCAACATTGGTCAGCCCTTAGTGAAAACATTAACGTGAAATTAGGGTCAAATTTATTTATGACCCATAAAAATTTGGCAAACCTGCTACCGTACAGCAGTAAAAAATTGCCAATTTCAAACTTCCAAAATCCTAATATTTTCCAATTTATGAATATTCTCCCCTAAAATTAACCCTGGGTACTTAATGAGCACTACTATCACAAATCTAGAGGATAGTAGTCCTGACCCTAGGATATATATGTTTACAAGGCCTACAACCAAGATAAAGAGAGGCATCCTACTAGGATTCTGAACTAGAGAAGGCAGAAAACCAATGCAAAAATACATCTAATCTAGCCTATAGAAATGAGTGATCAAAAACCACAAATACATACATACAAAATAAGTGACTAAAGAGAGTTAAAAATACTTACATGTACCATGTGTGTGACTGATGATGCATAATCCTCCTCAGAGACAACAACAATGAGATATAATCTTTGTGGGTGGAGAAGAAAAAAACTTAGTAAGAATATCTCTAGTCCTAACTCACTATAGGTGACCAAAATGCCAAAGAGGTAAGCTCCAAGACTCTAAAATCAAATAATAAGTGTAAAATAGGGCATGCAAGAGAAGATCATGTGTAATTTATACGTAAGTTTTTGTAAATTGATGGTTCTCCTAAGAGAAAGGTCATACATATATACATGATGTCATCAATTAATGTGATGGCGTCAGCTATGAAAAATCCAAAATAAACACCATCACATGTGGGTGATGACATCAGTCTTGGGGGAAACTCTAAGGTTAAGAGCTGAAATCATGAGGAATGGAGGTCAAGGGATATATGGTGTTGAATGATGGAGGTACATGATGACAAAATCAAGGATAATAACATTAATAAGAAGAAGTAAACATGATGGGATAAGAGGATATAATTAGTACAATGTGTAAAGAAATGGGGGGAACGAGGCAAGAAGGATGACTAAAGCTAATAGAGAAATATCTCAAATATTGTGGTCTAGCCCACATGACCAAGCCCAATTACACCCCAATATTGGAATTCCCCTTAACTAACTTTCCCAAAAGGATAATGCACCAAAATACCCTACACAAAAGAAATGGGTAGAAAGCATAAAAAACATGGTGTATACAGGCACTCTGTAACAACACCAAATATTTATGCAGTTATATAAAAAATACGATGATATTACTACATGGACATATGATGACCTTAAAGGATATAACCCTAAAATTATTCAAGACATAATTGAGTAATATAATTATGTAAATCCTATGATGAAAAATACAAGGCCATTCAACCCCAGAATTTAACACTTCATGTGAAAAGAATTAACAAAACTAGTTGAGACCAATATCATTTCATGTCAAACACTCCTCAAGGATAATTTTGGATACTTTGGACTTATACCTCCATAATTAAATTGTAGAGAATTTCCAAAGTGTAACAGTTAATTTCTTCTTCTAATCCATTGGACTTCAAGCATTGTAATTATTTGGATCCTATTTTGATTATATTGGAACCATGACAACTCATCATGAATAGTTTATATATATTCCAAATAAATTGTATTTAGAGAATATTGTAATATTATGTGATTGAGTATAGTTTTTTTTGGGATTTTATTCCAAATAAACTAGACTCTTGATAACAAATCATGAATAGTGTTTTTATATTCCAAATAAACCGTTTCCAAATTATATTAATATGTTGGTATTAGTTTGGATATTTTCCCTCCTAGGCTTGGTTGTGGATTATATTTGTAAAAAATGATATTTAATATTTAAAAATCACTTTTATAAGTATTATAATATATTAATTAATAAGGTGCATGAGTGAAGTAATACATTTTATTTTATTCCAAATAAATTGGATTTCCCAGTTGAAAATTAATACATTCAATAAACTGGAGGTTGGGAAGGGATATAATTCAAGTCATATTGGATAGAGCCCTTATCTCGGCAAGTTGGATTCTTCATCAAGACTTTCATCTCACATCTTTTCCCAGAATAGGGTCTGATCACAATCCAATAGTTTTAAATTTTGTTAACTGGCTTAAGCCTACCAAAAGCTCCTTTAAATTTGAAAAGATGTGGATGGAGCACGATGACATCTTTGATAGGATCAAGGATTGGTGGATTTGGGGGGGAGGAGGAACTGCTCAATATAGACTTATTCAAAAGCTTAAAAATGTCAAAAAACAGGTTAAATTTTAGAATAAAGAAGTCTTTGGGAATGTTTTGGTGAAAAAAAGGAGCTAAAACAGAGACTCCAAGATTTGGAAAACAAAATAAACTTACAGGGGAGATCTGGGGAGGATTATTTAGCAAAAAAAATATCCTTTCAGAGTTGCACATGGTTTGTAGCAAGGAAGAATCCCTATGGAGGCTTAAATCGAGGGCTATATGGCTGAAAGAGGGCGACAAAAATACGAAATTCTTCCATATGACCACATTGAAGCATAGAGCCTGTAATAGGATTACGGAAGTCTCTAAAGGAAATGGAAACATCATAAAAGATCTGCGGATCATCAACGAAGAATCTCTCAGCTTCTATGAAAAATTTCTTAATGAGAAGAGTGATACTAATGATATGGATTACTCTTTTATGCTTGAAGCTATCCCGCATGATAAAATAGAGAAGCAGAGATTTAAAGATATTACCAAAGCTATTACTTTGGAGGAGCTTCAAAAAGTTATTTTTTCTCTTGAAGGAGATAAGGCTCCGAGATCTTATGGCTTCTCTGTTAATTTTTTTCAAAAAAATTGGAAAATTTGCTCGGACGATCTCCTAAGGGTTGTAAATGAATTTCTTAGAATTGAAGATTTATTGAAAGAGCTTAATAATACCCACATAGTGTTGGCTCCAAAAAATGGATGCTAAATATTTCAAAGATTTCAGATCCATTAGCTTGGTTAATGTTGTCTATAGAATTTTTACTAAGATTATTGCCACTAGACTGTAGTCCATTTTGAATGATTTAATTTCAAAACAACAGTGGGTTCATCAGAGGTAGGATAATTCAAGATGGAGTGATCATGGTGCATGAGATTATTCACTCAATGGATGATAATAATAAAAAGGCAAGCATGGTCCTTAAACTTGACATGAATAAAGCCTTTGATAAAGTCTCATGGTCTTTTCTTGACAAAGTTTTGGCCAAATTTGGATTTCTTGACAAATTCAAAAGAGTTATCAAGGCCTGCATCTCAACTACTAGATTCTATGTGGTGGTTAATGGTGAACTAGTGGGATACTTCACCAGTAGTAGGGGGCTAAGACAGGGGGATCCTATATCCCCTCTTCTCTTTATTTTGTTGGCAGATAGCCTCAGTAGAACAATCACCAAAGCTGTTAAAGATGGTCTTCTAAAAGGCACTAAAACTACCTCTACGAATCAACCAGCTTCTCATCAGCAATTTGTGGATGACACTATCCTAATTTTAGTGGCATCTATACTGGAAGCTAAGGCGATCAAGTCCATTCTGAAATTTTATGAGGCTGCTTCTTGGCAAAAGATCAACTTTGGCAAAAGCTCTATTTTCTTTTTCAATACTCCTTTGGAAAGACAAAATAGAATTGCTAAAGTACTGGGTTGTAAAATCAATTTACTTCCCACTACTTATTTGGGGCTCCCCTTGGGTACTAAAAAATTCTTAAACAAAGTATGGAATGACTTATTGGAAATATTCCAAAATAAATTGGCCAGATGGAAAGGAGCCATTCTTTCCAGTGTTGGTAAATGTCTACTTATCAAAATCACTCTTCAAAATATGCCTATCTACATTATGTCTCTATAAAACATTCCTTCTGCCTTCAGAGAAAAAAATGAAAGGATTTAGAAACACTTTTTATGGCAGGGAATGGAGGAAAAATTCAAATATCACCTGGTTTCCTGGGATCAAGTGTGCACTCCTAAAAGGATTGGGGGCTTGGGCATAAAAGATATTAGAAAAATGAATATGGCCTTAATTGCAAAAATGGGTTGGAGAATGCTATCAGAGGAAAAACCATGGATTGAACTCGTCAAGGCTAAATATCTTGAGCAGCAAACAGCTTCCTCCTTCCTCCATGTAGAACAACTTCCCCATGGTTCCATTTTCTGGAACAACTTGATTCTTACCAGGAATTTTATCAAGCAAGGATGTAGATGGAAAGTGGGAAATGGTAGAGACATCATTTTTTGGGGTGATAATTGGTCTAATCTTAGCCTCAATGATAGATATGGTGTAGCTAAGGAGAGCCTTGAACAAAAATATAGTACTAAGGTCATTGATTATATGGAAATTGATGGAAATAAAAAGAGATGGAAGCAACTCTTAGTGGATGGATTTGATTTGAACTTTGTGTTGTCCTCTCTTCAGAAGCAACTGGACCTCATCCCCTTGAATCAGGTGGACATCAAAGATGAAATTGTTTGGCACAATTCTAGAGATGAGGACTATACGGTGAAATCTGGTTATAATTCTTACTTTGAGAATACCCAGAGTGAATTTAATTGGAGCAAAATATGGATGACTGAGTTAACCCCTAAAATCAACCTTTTCTTTTGGCTTGTGCTCAGAGGAAGAATTCTTACTAATGATAACTTGATTAAGAAAGGGTTCATATTTCCTAATAGGTGCCACCTATGCAAAAAATATGTTGAAGATATTAAGCACCTTTTTATTCACTGTGATTATGCTACCATGATTTGGAGTTATGCCTTTTCCAAGTTCAATGTTCTCTAGACGGTGCCTAAGGACTTCATCCAATTCTAGACTGAATGGAATCCTCCTTTTAAGCATTGTGTTGTGAGAAGGCTTTGGAAACTGGTCATGCCCCATATTATCTAGAGAATTTGGAAAGATAGGAATTATATTGTTTTCAGAAATAACAAGCAGCATTGCAAGCTTAGCTTTGTTAAGATTGGGCATGTTGTTAAAGATAATATTGGGAGATTCAAACCTCCCAAAAATAAGAAGAATCATGTTGACGAAGAGTACATTCTTTCCGATTGGAAGATTGGAACTGCTAGTTTGCAGATTAGGAATACCTCTAACATTGGTAGGTCTTTGATTCATTGGATTCCTCCTGAGAGAAACTGGCATAAAATCAACATTGATGGTGCCTCTAAGGGTAACCCTGGTCTTGCTACTAGGGGAGGTGTTATTAGGGATCATAAAGGCTATTTAGTTGTTGCGTATGCTGGTAAAATGGGGATTCATGTGAATCATTATGCTAAAGCTCTAGCTTCTCTATGGGGACTAAGGATGGCTAAAGATTATGATATTCATAACTTAATTTTGGAAGGGAATTCTCTTAACATCATTAACCATTTAAACCAAACTTCTCCTCCTAGCTGGACTTTAAGGACTTTATTATGGAAGTAAGAAATATTTGTCAAAATTTCAAGAATATCATTATTAGACATACCTATAGGGAGGGGAAAAAGGTTGCAGACACATTGGCTAATATGGGCATCAATATAAATCTTATCATATAGGATAATGTAAATAACATCCCTAAGGAGGTTCAAACTAGCATTAATGTGGATAATTATGGGATTACATATGTGGAGTAATTTTAATAATGATTTGGAGCAGGACTTAACGAAGGTGAAAGTTCACACATGTGTGAATTTTCCTCCTTATTATAGCCACATTAAAGCTATTGAACCTCACACATGTGGGAGGAATTTCAAAAAACAGACAGACATAAGGAAGAAATAGAATCTTACGAGGGTTTTGAGCAAAAAATTCACAGGATTAGCAGGAAGAAGAATAAAATGGGAGGGGCACCATGTTGATTAGAGCCATGTTGTGATCTGGCCTGGAAGAATAATGAGGTACTTTGGAACCTCTTGCACAAGGGAGGTATCTCTAATTTCATTGAATGCATTCAAGGTCATGATCATAACTTTTTAGTTCATTTTGTTATAGATTGGAAGGATAGAAGGGTCAAATATGATGGCCACCATGTTACTATCAACGAGGAGCTAATTATTGAGGCTACAGGCCTATAACTAGAGGGCTATCATTTTTTCAGTAAAAGGATTGATAGGGTCGTTGAGGCCAAGAAATTATCAGATGAGGGCGAGGAGCTTGAGTTTGTTGCTTTGGGCATAAGGGTAAGTTCTATTCCCATGTCGTATGATGAAGTGACGAATATGATGGTCAAATATATTTCCTTGGAAGGGTGTTATAAAATGGTCCTTGTTAAACACCTTATCTTTTTATACCATTTTAGAAGACATTTTATGGTATGCTTCCCGCACTACCTGCCCATTTCCCTTTAGCGCTCTGTTCTTGATTTTCAAAAGCACTCTTGTGTTATTCCTTTGCATCAAGGCCTTATCTTCATGTTGCACAAGCTTTGTGTTTCCAAGTTCCCTAGCTTCTTGACTACTCCTAGTGATCCACATGCTACCACCTCCTCTACTCCCACTCCCATTCTTGACACCCCTTCCAAATCCAAAACCAAGAATCCCAAGAAAATGGACACCCCTCACACTGCCAAGATTCTTAGAAGCACCAAAGAGATGGAGGTTGCTCAAAACTTGTTGCATATC
The DNA here is from genome assembly GCA_019776745.2 of Taxus chinensis. Taxonomy (NCBI): domain Eukaryota; kingdom Viridiplantae; phylum Streptophyta; class Pinopsida; order Cupressales; family Taxaceae; genus Taxus; species Taxus chinensis. Next base: position 543,754,311 of record CM034146.1, read on the forward strand.
AGTAATGTTGGTATTGATATGGCCCTACATCAGGAGGGGATTCAAGTGCCTCATAGAATGGAGTCTCTGGAGAAAGAGATGAAGTAGCTGAAGAAGGACCTGCAGCATATGGAAAAGTGGAAAGGGAAAAGAAAATTTGATGAAGATAATGACAATGGCAAGGATCAGATTGTTGATATTTATAAGAAGTTGAACTCTCTAGACACTAGACTGGGGAGAGCTAAAGATAGACATGATCACAACATGCCTATCTTCAAAGACATAAGTGACTTTTTAGAGCAGCAAGTTCGGAGCATTTCCATGCTCAGTGGGATCCCTATAACTATTTGGGGGAATAATAAAGAAAGGAGTATGACCATCTCACAGTTGAATGCTTCGGACTCAACGCACATCACCACACTGGCATTGTTGACCTCACTACAAACGATCCAATCCAGAATTGAAAGAGCATCCAAGAAGTAAACTCACTTGGGCTGGTGGGAATCATTGTAGATGTTGATATTTAGTGGTATTTTGTCTGTGACTTTGCTAATTTTTTGTTGTTATGTTACAGTCTATGTCCTTTTTTTGTTTCTTGTTGTAACTACCTCTTGGTTACTTATGGTAGTACTATTCTATCTAGATTTTGATCCTTTCTTGTTGAATCTCCATTACTATATCAGGATGTTGAGCCCTTTTTTAATAGGTTATAGTCCCTTTAAAATGATTTACCAATAATAAAAAAAGTAGATGTTGAAATTAAAGAAAAGACTAGCTAAAATGAAATATACCCACCAATGCGTACTTCATAGTGTTGGTCATCTTGCTACGTATGGGTGCAATCCATGCTGTTATAACCCTGGAGAAGAAAAATTACAAGGAAACACTAGAGGATCATCAGTAAAATAATACATAAATCACCTAGCTATGGGCCAATGGCATGGATGTTGTGTTGCAGGATCATGGAGTTAAAGAGTCATGGTGTCAAAGCCAAGTGGCGACTAGCAAAACTGAAAAGTACAAAAAAATGTATGCTAGAAGCTATGAAGAGGTAAAAATATATCTAAGCAATACTATGAGCCTAAGTGAGGATGTACAAGACCACATCAATTCCATAGGAAAGGCCAGTGTGAATTGAAATCAAGATAGGTGGAAAAGAGGCCAAGAAATTCGATAATAGGGTGTCAAGGCACTTCCAGAGAAACATAAATCTAAGCTAGTTAAAGAACCTAAGAAATGATGCACAAGACTATGACATTCCAATGATAGGTAATGTCATGGAAAAAAATACAAGATAGGTAGAATAAATACCGTGACATTCCAATGGTAGAAGATGTCAAAGAAAAAAAATCCAAGATATGCAGAATCAAGACCATGACATTCCAACGGTAGGAGATGTTAAGGAAAAAGAATACAATATAGGTGGAATCAAGACTGAAAAAATTCCAACGATAGGAGATGTCAAGGAAAAAGAGAGGCGATGATAAACAAAAGGGGTGCCGAGAGCCCAAGAAGAGGCAAGATCCCATGCCAAATAAATATGCAGTCAAGTTACTTCTAAAGGAGATGTCTAACCGCGAGGGGAAAATGATCGTAGAATATTTGTGATGATTTCGTCGAGATGATGTGATATGTTACTTAAATCTCAATACATATTAAAAATGGTCATTTATACATGTATGGGAATAAGAAAGAGTTTTTGTGAAGTTTAACGAGGTGACATATGAGAAATATTGACCATCCATGATGAGATCGGTATGCGCTGGAAAATATCTCACACTAATGGCAGATGCTTTCCTCCTAGCTATGTAATGTGGGACTCTTCCCCAAAGAGGGAGGAAATATAATGTTCGTAAATAATAGGGATATCACAAGACGCTTGTGGTGGAGAGGTAATGTACGCATGAGTTTGAGGGAAGTAACTTGGCTAGGTAGTTGGGAAAATGCTTCACAATGACCCCACTCATCATGACTGAGTTGTGTAGTGGGATGAGATTGTTGGGAGTCCCTAGGAATAGAGAGCCTCAAGAAGCAAGTTGAGTTAGGGAGACTTTAGAAAATTAATTTTGTTCAATAGAAAATTAATTTTGTTCAGTCTCTATGCTATCAGCCCTGTAAGTTCCATTTTGATAAGGGCCAATAGTGTTTGTAGTAATAATATTATAAAATATCAGTCATGTAGGATAATTTACATAGGGCACAATGGCATCTGTAGATAAGGAATCTTCCCCAGACACCATTGGACCTATAGGAGAGTTTCCACATGAGCTGATGGCATCTGGGAGAGAGATATTCATGTCTTGAGAATCTTGATTCTGAGGCACAGAATGGTACAAAGGGGTTCTTGGGACATTGTTGTAGGACATGTCAATGGTATTGGTTTCGAATCTGGAAGGACTAATTTGAACCAAGGCACATTGATAGTGTGAACATTCTATGGTGCTTACAATGTTTTTCATAGGGCTTATACAACGCTTATTTTGGACCTTTTATGATATCTCACTCCGGATTGGTGGATGAGGAATAGGATTCCCATGCACACCTACCAGTGGGGGAGGTGTATGAGAAGGTACGTTAGGAACCACATTTCAAGATATTAATTGTAACGTCTGATCATGCATTTGAATCATGTTATATGTGGTGGTAGCTTAGGATAAGGCCATTTGTTCTAGGATCTTGATTATTACTACGTTAAGGTCTATAGAAGAAGAGTGGACTTTAGAGGAGGGTGTTTTTCTATGATTATTATGCTCATTAGTGGTAGTTTTAGTGGACTCACTCTGATCAATTCTAAAGGGAGAATATTAATCATGACTGAGTGCTTCTTGATTAGGATGAGAACTAGTTATTTCCATGGAACTAGAAGATATCCTTTGGAAACCTCCATCTTGATCGGGTGTAAGATATTTATTGTCATTTATATTTTTAATGATATATTTGGGATTTATCTACTCAACCTCAACCACATTGCACTTAGCTGAGAACCCATATTCTGAGTGATCAAAGGGATAATGTGGGGTCGTCGGAGCTTCATGGGTAAGACTAGGGTAGCTAGGGAGATTAGCAATTGTAGGATGAGAACTATAACACTTAAGTGTGTGAAGAGGAAATGAAAGCATAAATGAAAAACCAATGAAGAAGTTCAGGGGATTTAACTAAGCCAAAAATAGCCTAAGAGGAGACATTGATGCATTTTGGAAGTAGAAAGAAGGATTTTGGAAAAAAAAAATTAGATGCAATCGGTTGTGCATCGATTTTACACATGGTTTGATGACATCGGGAAGGTTAAATGAACTAAAATAGACATAATTGGCCCTATACAAACCTTGCATAAGAGCCAATGGTGTCAAGAATGAAACTAAACTAAGATAGACATGATCATCCCTACATAGAAATGACACAGCGGTTAATGGCATCAGGGATGAAGTTTGGATAAAACAGACAGGATTGGCCCTACACAAAAATGACATAGGGGCCAATGGCATCTGGGAAAACTAATTTTTAGGGTTTTTTTAATTTTAAGGGCTGAAACAAGACAAAATAAAAATGGGTTCTTTTAACAAGTTGTGCTTGATCAGAAGGTATAAAATAAGATTCATGTTGGGTTCACCGAGGATGTATGGTCAGAAAAATGCATCAAGACACCATGCACTCTTATCATCCATTCAACTAGGGTATCGAGGTAATGAGTGAGGGACAAACTAATACGAACACACAACAGATAGAATTATAGGGGGTACAGGGACCGATAATATTGTAAACCCCAAGGGAAGTAACCATTACACTAGGATAACCTAAGGTTTCTAAGGCCTTAAGTCTAAGAAGAGAGAGGAACCCTATGGAGGTATCAGAACTATGGGGGTAGTGAAAGACAAATTAAACATGAAAATTCTATGCTAATTGAAGTAAAGCATGTAACATGAAATAAAGAACCAAAATACAATATGCTAACCTAACATGTGCATAAAATACTAAGCTAACATAAAGTAAATAGAAAATTTAGGAGACTACTCTATACAAAATGATAAGTTGGGTTAGAGAACTTACCTGTTGGGGGCGGTCACTGATGCATCCATCTCCCAAAGGACCATAGACTAAGAGAGACTAGATTTCAGGTGGAGAAGGGGAAGAAGAATCTCCAAGTCAAGAGTCAAGATGCAAGAAATCAAAGAGCTAAGTGAGCATATGCAAGTAGGCACAATAGATAAAAGATAATGGCAAGTTCATTTTGATCTGATGTGATGATGATGATGTGAAAATGTGATTTGGGGTATTTATACCAACACCATCAATTGTAGGTAAAGGCATTGGCTAGGGATTTGAAGTAGTGATGACGAAATCACCCACATGCGATAGCATCAACTAGGGATGGAAATGTAAAGAGGTGTGTGTAATGTGTCATGAGAAACAAAAGGTGTGCAAGGCAGAAGTAATGTAGCCATGAGAAAGTAATATGTCGGAAGAATGAGGAGGAAAACAAGAAGATAAGAGGTGAAAGAAAGACCTAAATAGGAACCAAATATGTTCTCTCCCCATATACCATCCCTAACCCAATGGTTACGTGAATAACCATACCCCTCTCCCGAAACAACCCCCTTAAGGCACTCATTCCAAAGATAGACATATTAGTGACCTTTAAACTGAAAAGAGAAACTTTTAGTAACGGGTATGAAAATATAAATCATAAAAAGTTAGGTGTATACAAAATTCACTTTTTAATTGGAAAACATTATGATTTTTGAAAAAATAATGTTCAATAGTGTCTAGCCTATGTTGGTTTGTTTCAAAAAAGATGCAATGATTCTTTTCAAATTAGAGTTTAGTTGGAGTGTCAAACCTTTCCATGCTTTACTTGGTGGCCACACATAGATTATGGTGTGTATAAGAATTGAAATAAAATATGTATCATTAGGGTGTGGTTTCATTTCTTATTAAGGAAATCTACATAATTTTTTTCTTATCTGTCATCCTTTTTACCCGAATGAATAGATTTGAATCATGTGACTTGTGTGTGGGGTTTTATCTCACCATAAAATATTTTATCCTCAACATCACTTATGGTTTTTGTGATCCAAACAGTGAAGTTGAATCCAATAAATTTATTTGGCGTAATAAATGTCTAGTAACCATTGTGGACAACCTTTATTGGATTGAACTAAACTTTTTTTCATTTGAATCTTAGACCAACAACTGTTTCAACTATTAGTCTTTTCATGCAATATCTCATGAAGGTCCAGACTATTTATTTCCCTCTCATTCCTATTATTTGACAAAAAACACCAGATTATTCAGCATAAGGAAGGAAATTTTTTTCTTATATCATGTCATGGATTTTTTTATAATAATTTTCTGGTTCATTCCACTCTTACACTCTGTTTGACCCTAATTCTTGAAATTGTATAAAAAAACTTACGTAAATTTTCCCTAATTTATTTTTCACTTTTATTTTTAGTTTTATCATGGTTTTTCTATAATGAGATAGCTTGCATATGTTCGCTAAAACACAAATATTTCAATTTAATTTTACCTAGATCACCTTATGGTACATGTGGTTCACTACTTTTCTTAGCTACCCACAATTGTATTGGAGGAGACCATTTTTTGTCTGCTATGAATTTTCTACATTGCATGATTAGATGACCCTCTTCTACTATTAGTATAAAATATTTCCCTTTTTTCAAGCCAATAATTTTTTTTGGTCCTTTCAATTGGTATTCACACTCATATTTCTCAAAGTCCAAAACCTCTTCTATGAGATATGGTGTAAAGTTTCCAGAAGTATCACATTTCATATAAGTGTCCATCATCTTAGCCATTGTCCAAATATTTTTCCATTTTATACAAACTAAAAGGTTCCTCTAATTTTTATCAATGTCTTCATGGGTGTGCCCAACAAGAAGGAAACCCACCTCAATTTGAAGGAAACTCTTTTTTTATATAATAACTGACAAGTACTACAAAAGATACATGTGTAAAAATAATAAGAGAATATGTAAAGATGATTAAGAACTGTCAATGTTAAGCCTTGATTCTTGAAGTTATTTTTTCAATACGTCATAATTAATGTATTTATTCTTATTCTTATTGTTAATATTATTCTGATACATGAGTATTTATCCACAAAAAATTTTAATAGTATCAAAACTATAATTCATGTTTTATAAGTCAGTATTAACAAGGCATGAATCAAAATGCAAAAAAAATATGGGACATAATCAAAATTTAAAAGAAGTGCCTATTTGTATTATCTCCAAAACAATTTTCCATATATAGATATAGATGCAATGGAAGTTTCTAGAATTAGCATTATTAATTTTTGTTTCTTTTATATTCCTCATATTTTGGGTAGCATTTATTTGTCATAAGAGTATCATATAACTAGTATTTTGATGTTCCTAGTTTGTATAGTAAATAATTGTACTTGTTAGGGATAGTTGTTTACATATCCTTCAAACACTTGTTTAATGATGTTATTGTGAAGTTCAAGACTCCTAAAACATAAGGGTAAAATAAATGCCCATATCCACTTGTACCATGTCCATGTTTGATAATCCTTGCCTTTGATAGTTCTATAATTTAATCTGCAATAGTTTTTTTCAGTATTTTTGGAACTAATGTTTTGTGTCATTCCACTTTGTCATATATTATTCTAAGACACTCATCTAGATAGTTTTTGGACAATATTTTTTGGGTTTAATACACCCATCTTGCAAAAACTATTTTTTATGAATTTGTTTGGAATTCCTACTCAAGACATTATATCTCATAAAGTAATTTAACTTGGCCATAATCACATTTCAGTAATCCATTGTCCATATTTTTATGAAATCTTAGTTGGGATACTGTATCAAGTCCCCTTTGTAGCATGTGTTCATTGATCCAACTCCGCATATATTCTTGGGTGAAATTGGCTAGAAGTTGGCATTTGTTTCCTCCCATTCCGTTAATGTTGATCTAGAAAGTGATACTTGGAGAAATAGATGCATCAAAAATTTTCCATAGTTTTTTTCCACGACCTACATGAAATGTCATGCAGTCTCCATTATCATGGTCCTTTTATAATTGAAGGATTTGCGTGATATACCATATATTTTAACCCATGCTTTCTATAATATCTTTTTTTTTCAAACATGTCCACTATGGTATGGTTGATAGTTTTGAGAACACCTAATGTCAAAAAATCAAAAACATGTTATTGCTTTTTCATTGTTGTGTCATTTTTATTTTTTGTTGATATCACTAACTCAAAATTTATATGTGATTGAAGATAGTTATGCACACAAAATTTAGATGAATATATTGATTAGGATTTTAAGTTCAAATTCCTGTAAAAATCCAAGGACAACAAAGGTTTAAGAACAAATATCTTATGGTTGGAGGATATATATCCCTGATTTAGTTTTTTGGATGCCTTTCCTTAAGAAATCTTAGTGATGATGAAATTTTAGCATCAAGAGAATCCCAAACATCAGTGACTTCTTTATCCTTTGGTTTGAGAAATGATAGGCTAATAGGTTGACCATCTATATATAACAACTTATATGAAGGCCATCTAACTATCATTGCCTCCTTAATTTCATCATAATAGGGATCACAATATGCGAACAAACTATGTATGTGGATACCCAATTCATTTTCCAGCATTGGATTTGGTCAACTCATAATTTCCCCAAGATGGGAAAATTCAATACACCCCATTGTTATCTTCTCATCTCTTAAGAAAGAAGCACATGTATGTAATAAATATACCTTTTTATTCATGAAACCATGACATTAATCGATGAAAAATGTTATATTTGTTATAAGATCTGTTGAGCTCCTAATTTTTTTTCTTATTAGAGAGGAATTATGTCTAGTGGAAAGTTATTTTCATTATGTTCGTTCTCACATACAGATCACAATGATTCATAATTTGCATATTTATCTTACATCATCTAGGTTTTCCACATTGTGGATATATTCTCAATGTCACCCAATTTTTACACAAAAGGCATTTACATTGGTAAGGGAAATAAATAAATAAGAACTTTGATAGCATTCACACTTGCATAATAGAATTGAATTTCAATATAATGACAAACTATATTTGTTGCATCCTTTTTACGTTGTTGTTTTCATCGGGTAGCTTGTATATTTTACCCTCTCTAATGATTTTTCGATTGGAGATGATATTAAAGTACTCTCTATATTTAAAATTCATTGATTTTTATGTTGTTCACAAAGATTATGTCAAATTCATGAAACTCTACAAATGTTTTTATTAAGTAACCAAAGCATAATTCATAACAAATGTATTTAATGAAGGCAACTGGAAGACCTAATTATGAACTGTAATTAATATTATTTTATTAAACATTACTAAGTAATTTATTATTAAATATGTAAATAAAATATCATAATAATGAGGATTTATATTTTAGTCCAGATGATGAGAGTAGCAATGAGGACTCACCTCCTTCCTCTCCTAGTCATGCTTTAGAGGTTTATTAGACAATTCCTAACTTTCCTTATTTTTATTGGTCATGCATCAGAGGTTGATGAATATCCTCTATATTCTCTAGCTTCAATTCCACTTCCTCATGTCTCGTAGACTTATAGATCAATTCCCTCTGATATTTTGACTTCTAATCTAATTTGAAATCTACAAACATTGTAGGATGTAGATGATTTGATTGGTGATCTATCAAATGACAAGAAGGAACAATCATAGTTATTTAATGTTCCACATGTTCATTTTACCTCTACCTCTAATCCATATTATTTGAATGCAACATCTAGAATTTCTGATTAGGATTTAGTCTTCACTAATTCCTTTTTGTCAATAGTAATTTTCATCTACGAGATCTATTGGGAGTTCATGAGGCCTCATCTTCTTTAGGGGTTGCATAGTCCTCTCTTATTCTCTTCTTTTTCTCTATACTTTTATGGTGGATTTTCTATGTTATTCTAGGGGGATTATCTATAGAGGGATATTTTCTATGTACTTCTCTTATCTATCTTTTGCAGAGGAGTTTTTACTATTATTTTTCTCTTTTCCTCCACTTTATGAGGGATGTTATTTGAACTTACGTACCTTATCAGGCCTTTTTGTCAAGACATATTTCTTCTACCCACATAAGTTATGCTTAAGGGGGTGTTAGTGTAGGTTTTTTATTCTATTGCATGGTTTTTCCTACACATGTATTTAGTTTTCTTAGGTGTTGTCGAGATAGAAGGGAGTTACACTTATTCACATTTTTAGAAAGAAGTTACACTTCCTCACTTCCTATTTATACACCTCTCGTAAATATGTTTTCTCATTCATTGAATATAAAAGCTATCATTTGGATCATGCTTGGTTCCTCTCTCTCTCATAACATTACTCTCTTTATGTGTTTGTATTTTATCAATTCTCAATCTTGGCCCACATTCTCACAACACACACATTGATTTGTACCAAATGAATTGTTCTATCTCTAGATACAATGATTCAATTAGTACCATCTATCCATTAGGTAACTTGGTTTATCTAAATGACCGATTCAAACTGAACTTGCACATTTTCACTTTAGGAATTGTTAACTCTTCAAGTTTCCTTGCCAAGTTTGCCTTCTTTTTTGAAACACTTCCTTGCAAAAAATTCCTTTTTTATCAAGTGTTATGTTTTCATGAAATTATTTGAGAAAATTTCCTATGTACTAAAAGTTTCTATGTATTTCAGATTTCGGGTTTCACGAATTAATTTACAATTTGAATTCAAATTTCTTCCCAAAACCTAAAACCTAAAATATATAGGAAATTAGGCCAAATTAGAAGTCGGGCGTCAAATTGTAATTTGCATGCAAATTACAAGTTGAGTCCCGAAACCCGATCCCCCAAGTACATTTTGTGTTTCGGAACCCGAATTACAATTTGTATGAAAATAACAAGTCAAGTCCCGAAACCAGCTCTTAGCCACACAAGACCTTTTTCGAGTTTCAGAACCCTATTTTAAATTTGCATGCAAATTGCAAGTTAGGTTTTGAAATCCAAAATAAAAGAAACTTAGACCATTTCGGGTTTTGGGTTTGATACTGTAAATTATATGTAATGTGTGCATTGAATTCTGAAACCTGAAACCCAATGTCGAGTCAGCGTATTAAAATTCACATACCATCACGTGTCACCTACATGGTAATTAATTTCCCCTTTTCTATTGTAGACACAAAATTACACACTTGGGTAAATTTCTAGGTCTTAAGCACATACTTTCATTCATATGATTCCCAAGAGAGAAAACTAGTAATTGATAGCTATCTTTAGCCTCTTTGTTTCTTATCTTCTTTCTGGTCTTTCACACCCTACAACCCAGTCATAAATTTATTTTTTTAATCTTTTATGACTCCATAAACCAACACCTAGCCAGGACGCCAACGTCCAGGTACCCTTGTCCCCTCTAGATGCCCTCGACATCTTTTTATCCTACTCGCCTCTTTTGGGCCTCGTTTCTCTTTTGGGCATCTTATTTTCTTATGGGTTAGCCTTCCAGTTGTCAATTACGAAATTCAACCAAGGGAATCATATAAATACAAAGTTATGTGACCAAAATAAAGGACCAAGCTCTAATCATCTATTATCATAAACTAAGCTTGCATCCAAAGGCATCTAACAGCATTAAAGGCATCCATCTAGCACTCATACAAGGGACTGGGGGTTGTGTTTTCTGCATACACTTCATAGGAAGGGGAAGTTCATTTTTCCATCCACACATCTATTTACATTGGTACATCTAGCTATCAACCGCTATCAAGTGCACTTTTACAAGGGCTCCCTAAGGCACAATTCTTTCACACACTCACAATAACTACATGGATTCTGAGATGTAGTGCAACGCTTGGTCGTAAGTTCACTCAGTTGGGTGACAGCTGGGGTCAGTCTAACTCCCCATATTGCATTTTTTTTTGGGATTTGATGTAGTTTGAGATTTTTACATGTTTTCTTCTCTTTGTAGGTTACAATTGAATTCAGTGATCATCCAATGACATACATGATACCAACAGTGAAGGTTAGCGACCACCTTACGATACCAAAAAAACTAGATTCTGAGCTCCTATGTAATCACAGACGCCTAACAGAAGTCCCTGGAGCCTAGGTGCCCCGTGTTCCAGGCACCCTAATCCATCTTCATTCAAAAGTTCTATAATTTCTTGAGCACGGTTGTGATAGTCTACCCCTTATGTTTATCAATTTTCCAGTCCAGAATACTTTGGGATCAAGTAGGAATAAGCTAAGTTACTCCTTTCCTCTCTTTCACTTAGGGTTTCATATTTGTTAGACTTATTACTTGTGTCAAATATTTACTTTAGAATTTATTTATCATACGTGAATCTGTAATATCTAGGGTTTAGCAATAAGCATAAATTTTATTTTCGTTAAATCATTTGGTGAACCCAAATTCAAACACTCTTGGATCATCCTTCATTCCTAGCCTCATTCTCCTAGGATCCTCTCATTATGGATGTCTCCATACATGATTTATTTCTAGCTAATCCTAAATGTAAAGCTAAAATAATTTCTCTCTTGGCTAATACTCGTATTACATCCAATACTCATCTAGACCTTGTATATCTATTATTTGTATTTGGATTTCTGGAACAACTTACTTTTCCATTTGATATAACTGTCAATATTTCTATCTATGATGATGATCCTCACCTATATATATATATATATATATAGTATATATATATATATATATATATATATATATATATATTGGATTGCATCTATAACATGGGTATCAAGAAGATAATAATTGATAATGGATCTTAGCTCAATCTTTGTACTTTATCACTACTTCAGAACATCGACCTTTCTTCAGCTCATGTTAGCCCATCATCCATTTCTCTTTGTGTGTATGATACTTCTACATGACCATGCATATTTACTATCACTTTACCTCTTACATTCAGGCCAAAAACTATTCCTATGGTGTTCTTTGTTATTGATGTTGCAGTGCAGTATAATTACTTAGTTCATAGAGCATGGCTTCACGTTATGCATGCAATCCCTTCTACAGGTCATCAGTGCATTAAATTCCTGCATGATGACTATGAATATACTATTGTTGCTGACTGTGACCCATTCAAATATTGTCATCCAAACCCAATCACTACATTTCCTGCTCCACTTCTTACCGTTCTTACACAACCCATTGATGATGATAAATTCATGAAACATCCCACTGCCACCTTGCCTCCTCTTGAGGGTATTATTTATGCATTAGACATTGTACCATCTTCATCTTCCCATGTGCATCCTACAATGGTGCTTCCTCCTTTCACATGTACACTTCTCATAAACAAATATTATTGTCCTCACATTTCATTCAAGCCCACTTGCTCTGACATTATTTGTACACATGATGTCTTGGATCAACTAGGATTTACACTTGATGACCTCCTCCCTCCATCTCCTTCTCCTCACCTATATCATGGATATGTCTACATTATTATTACTTATGGACTTCAGGTCTTCCATTTATCATTCTTCCTTGCACATGCTTCTCACACTTCTCCACTTACACTTGGGCAATATTCTCTTGATTACATTGGTGGCATCTTGGATCCTGATCATATTGATATCACATTTCCTGTGCCCTTCAACCATGTTTATATTTACAATGATTCATTTTTTGGCTATACACAAAATCTTACTCATTTGCATGCACATGGTTGTCCATTACCACCTCTCCTTAATGAAGAATATGCAATGGGCATGTAAAATTTATGCCGCAATGACTCTTTATATGATCAACCTCATACTATTGTTTATCAAGTCTCTAATTCTTCTCCATTCGAATTTGACCGTGACAATTATGATCTCTTAGACAATGTTACTTGATTCTTTTCTACATTAAACACTTGGGGGCATCACACTTATTCTTCCACCCCCCTCTTAACCTTACCAGGTGTCTTTCCTTTCTACTATTACGCTATATGATTCATACTTCCTATTTCTACACATCAATCACGCACATCCTGATACACACCTTGTATTGTCACCACCCTATAATGCACTCTAGTTCCACAGTTCGTACTCAATTTTTGAGGGGCTAAATCTGAAATGAACCTCACCTTCTTCACTCTTTACACTTTATGCTTCATGTTTTATCAATCTAGCATACATTTCAAACCATTTCCTGATGACACACTCTTGTTCTATGGTTCATTCTTGACTATCGAGGGGTCTTTTATAAATGAACCTCATTTCACTCATACGCACACATCCACTCAGGGGGCAAGTTTCCCATATCACATTCACATTGTATACCATTCCATCACATCACTCACACTCATACATATGCATATCTTCATTGCACATATTCTTACTTATACTCACATGTACACCTTGCTTATTATTCTAGTCAAATATTCATTATGTCATTATCTTTTTCTATATACGCATGCGCGTTCACTTAGTCTTTAGTTATGAATGCATACTTCCTAAAAAAATTAACATGCAGTAATGATGTTTAGCGCAGTACCTTTTACCAGTAACACCGAGGCTCCTGGGGGAATCTACTTTATCACTCATCACAGGGGTTATTGTTTCATTATTTACTACTTCCTATTCTTACTAGCACATTACTTTACATTGATCTATACACACTTTGACATACTTGATATCTTTATAACATGTTAACGGGTGTTTCATGTGTAACATTTTCTTTGCAGGACTATTTTCCACCATGATTATCTGATTTATCTTACTTACCATTGGTTGTCATTATATGTTTTTTGTTTGAGGGCTATGCCCTTTTTCTTGTGTGCACATTGTATGCTTTTTGTCGCTTCGGCCCTAATTTTCTTGTGACACTGTGAGCGATGTCCCATATTTGAAACCCTCTTTTCATGGTCTATCTTGTTGTCTTGCTTGTTACACTGTCTTTTATTGCATGTTTTCTAGATTTTTCTACTAACACATGTATCTAGCCACTTTGTTTGCATGTGTCTTGGTTTCTACCATGCACATTCCCCTCCCCCCTATAGGGATATAATTCATATCAGGTTCAGGTCCTCTCTTTTAGCTTCATACTCCTAGTAACTTCACATGCATCCCAAATGAGGGGGGCATACATTGGGTGAATCAGTCACCCCATACAACAACTCAGAGCCACAATATAGATATGCACAATACATAATCATCATAGTTGATAGTTTCTAAAAAATCCTATAATTTGACACGGGTCCTCAGTTTAGCAAAGACACTAGCACCTAGATACAGACACTAGTGTCTGGTTACTCATGACCTTTCTTGGGTGCCTATGAACAAGGGCAGTTACAGTTATTTTCTTGGTTCAGTGTGGTTCACAACAGTCTTCAGATAATTTTTCATAGTTCAAGCACACTCCTCCAACAACCGGAATGCATTCTATCTCCATTTCTACACGGAACAATATGGAACTAAACATGGAACAAAATAGGATCACAACATCTATAGTGGTTTATAATTGGGAAGTAGTCATGAAAGGATAGTAACATTAGACCTCTCTCCCCAAAACTCTTTTATCGTGGTGTGATATCACCCAAAAATCTTGCACTTGGCGTGATATTGCCCAAAAAACTCATTCTTAGCATGAGATCACCCAAAAAACTCATTCTTAGCATGAGATCACCCAAAAAAATCACACTTAGTGTGATATCGCCAAAAAAACTCACTCTTCTACATCATTTCACGACATTTTCTATCATTTTCACTCTTCATAGATCAGTTGCACACTTTCCTTTTACTACTTTTTCAAATTTACATGTTTTTATATACTTTTACAAAAAAAATCATATACACATATTTGACTACTTCTTTTGCAGGTCTACCCTTAATAAGTAACAAGAAGCAACCCTTAATTAATCACAACAATAGGTACGACATAGTACAACACCATATGCTTCACCCATAGGGTTGCTTCCTCTTTCGTAGCTTTCACACTTCATTTTTATCACTTCACACTTTCACTTGTCCACTCGGCACACTTTCATCATCAATTTACAAGGAAAAAAAGTTATGCATCTTCTAACTACTTTATGTTATCGATTATTCACTCAAAAACATAAAGTGGAGGTAAATGTGGACACAAAATCATGCACTTGGGTACATTTCTAGGTCCTAAGCACATGTTTGCATTCATATGATATCTAAGCGACAAAACTAGTAATTGACAACTATCTTTGGCCTCTTTCCTTTATTTCTTGTCTTCTTTCTTGTATTGTACACCCTACATCCCATTCTAGACTTTATTTTATTTTATCAATTATGACTTTGGACACCATAGCCCAGCCAAGACACCAGCACCTAGATGCCCTCATCCCCTTTTGGTGCCCCCAACATCTTTCTATCCTACTCACCTCTTTTGGGCATCTTATTTTCTTATCGTTTGGCCTTCTAGTTTTCAATTGAGAAATTCAACCAAGGGAATTATATAAATACAAAGCTATGTGACCAAAATAAATGACCAAGATCTAAACATCTATTATCATCACCTAAGTTTGCATCAAAAGGAATCTAAAAGCACTAAACACATCCATCTAACTTTTATTCAAGGGATCAAGGACTGTATTTTATGCATACACTTCATAAGAAGGGGAAGTTCATTTTTCCATCCACACATCTATTTACATTGGTACATCTAGCTATCACCCACTATCATGTGCGCTTGCACAAGGGCTTCCTAGGGCATGATTCTATCACACATGTACAAGAACTACATGGAGTTTAAGATGTAGTGTGACTCCCCATATTGCATTTTTTCTTTTTGGGATTTGATATAGTTTGAGGGTTTACATGTCAACATTTCTTTGTAGGTTACAGGATAATTCGAAGATTAAACAATGACATATAGGTGACAAACATCGAAGGTTAGAGACACTTGTGCGACACAACCAAAACTAGTTTCTGAGCCCCTGTGTAGTCACAAGTGCCTAACAAAGGTGCCTGACACCTAGGCACCCTAGTCCTATTCCCGGCACCCTAGTCCAGGATTATCTGACAGAACCTAAATTTTATAGAGGAAATTATGACATTCTTCCCTTCTTGTTCATCAGTATTCCATCCCAGAACACTTTAGGATGAAGTGCAAAATCAGCTAAGTCTTCTTCTCTCCCTCTTGCACTTAGGGTTTCATATTTTTCTAGCTTATTCCTTGTGTCAAATCGGTACTTTAATATATCTTTATCATACATAATATCTAGGGTTTTACAAAATTCTATTTTTTTAAAATTTCCTATATAAGATAGAATTTTTTACATGTCATTTTCACCTGACATTTTGTACACTGACTTGTTAACTCTTCACCAACTTCTGACCCTACTTCTTGCGTGGTTTTTGGGCAATTTTCACATTTTAATATTCGAACCCACTTGATATTTTGGTAATTTTTAGTGTTTAAATTATTTTTTCAATATTTTTGGCTTTTTTTTGAGCATTCATTTCCATATTTTATATGGACATTATGGGTATTCTCAGTGTTTTTCATATCTTGTTTCATATTCTAGGATTTTCTTCTTTGTGTCCTTGGATTAACATCTTGATTTTTCTTTTTACTTCACATTTCGTGTCTTATGATGAAGATTATGATTCAAGATCTCTTTTTTCTTGAGAAGCAATTGGAGGGTTTATTGTTAAAATTTCATATAAAAAGTATTAAGTTGCAGTGCAAGCCTTCATTCCCGATGCATAGACCCAATCAAGGAGTTCTGTAGTTGTAAAACTAGCCCTCAACTTCCACCATCGGTTGTCAAGAGTTTGAAAATAAAATTACAAAGTTCCGCCAGTTCATTGTCAGAGATCAAAGAATATTAAGCAATGGTTGAATTTCAGAAATATTTTGTATTAGGATTTTAGGGTTCAAAAGTAGGGATCAAGTTTCACTAGTATATTTTTGATGGGTTCCTTGTTACATTTCAAGGGCTCACTTCCACCCATCAAGTTTCATAGAACATTGTAAGGTTTTCATAGATTCCTACACAGGAAAATTTTAGAATCATCATCCAAGGGAAAATGAAGGATGAAATTTATTTTCCAAGGGGGTAGCGTACCCCTTCTAAAATGCACATTATATGTTGAAA
Organism: Taxus chinensis; assembly: GCA_019776745.2. Classification (NCBI taxonomy): domain Eukaryota; kingdom Viridiplantae; phylum Streptophyta; class Pinopsida; order Cupressales; family Taxaceae; genus Taxus; species Taxus chinensis. The sequence continues at coordinate 543,771,371 of CM034146.1, forward strand.
ATATTGGTGAAATTGACCTCGGAAACATTGACCTGCCATGATAATTTTGGAGCAGAATTAGAGATTCATCTACGAGATGCTTTGATGAAAGGTATTTAAGATAGTTGCCTTGCTCTTGGCTTCTGACTTTTCCAACATCAATTGGAATGTCCATGGAATTTTTACTTGTAGCTACAATACTATTATGATTGAGACACCTAAACATAGTTAGAGATGATGATGGAATAATTTTAATCAAACATAGAATGTTGATTATTTTCAATATTTGTTAACACTTCCTGATGTCAAGGGATATTCCTCAATTTTTCGACCAACTCTTATCTTGAGTATTGGAAAATGAATTCGGAATCTTGTGTCCAAGGTTCTTAATAAGATCTATTTAGCAAAGCCAAATCCTTTGGTGACCAGAGTTACAAATACTATTCCATGCTCTAAAATTTTATTTAGGAAGTAAAGGACTATTATTACATTTTTTAGTAGAGTTTCACAGGACTCCCATCATCGAAGGATTATCCAGGAATGAATGTACTTATATATTGTTATTATTTGTAAAGAAATCACATCTCATTTTATGGGATAGGAGCACATCAAAAATTTCAAACATACTAAGATGTTAGACAGTCCAAACTTCAAGGCATTTTTTTATATGACTTATTATCTCATGCATGCTCACTGTAGGGACGGGGAATTATCAAGGATTATCACTTAATGGAAAAAGGAATTCATCATAGATTTACGAATTCTACCCTCAAATCACAATGAAGTGTAGGATAGATTAATTTTAGGAGAGTTAATGATGCCTTTTTCTCTGGCCATCATATGTTTTTTTGACAAGGAGATCTATAATTCAGAGGATATCATATAATACTTGGAATGTGGTGACGACTTAGAGTTTGTGTTTTCCTGCGATACCCAACATTCACATATTTCATAATAGAAGAATTTTCATGGTGTTCTCTTTATAAAGTACCAAGGTTTCCTTTAGATAAGTGGGTTTTGATGGAATTATTTTGAAGAACTTGTTTCACCTCTAAAAAATTCAAGCAATGATAGGTGATAAAATAGGGATCCAATTTCCAATAACCTTAGGGTTGATAGACTTTTGCATCCTCATATAAAGAAAAGAATGTTTAAAGTGAGTTCCAGCTAAATGATATTGAATACCTATCACCCACATGTTAGATTTTATCATTGGGGCATGGTTCAGTTGGAATCAGACCAACTAGTGTCCACATACCACAGTTGGAGGACATATGGATAACTTTTAGAGAGGAAATTGTTGTGTACGGGAAAGGGACTATGAAAGGATGACTCTTGAAGAATTGGCTGAATACAGAATTATAGATGTTCTTGAGGGTCATTAAAGATTATGGATAAGTATTGGTCCATCTGTATGATCAAAAAAATGTAAGGGAGAAACTATTTCTGTGGATAAATTTGTCACTTCAGGAATAAACACAAGTTCTACCGAGTATGCATACTCATATTTTCAATTGGATAAACCACCTGTGGTTGATATCATTAGGAATTACATCAAAGACATCATAGAGCACTGCCCCTATTGCAGTATCACATGTAAAAGAACCGGTGGGGCACTCTACTTTTTCAAAATGAGGTAAAACCACCTCTCAAGCCTCCCAAAATTACCATTATCTATGTAGAAGGTTTGGTAGTTATTCTTCTAATATTCCTTCCACAAGAAGGTACTTCTTCTGAGGTACCTTACACATAGGAGCTATTGACCTAAAAAAAATTCCCTACTAACCACTCAAGTGTTACAGTCACATTATTTTTACCTCCTATCCCTTCTTCCCCAATTTTCAGCTCCTCCATCTCTCTCCAGCTCTCACTCTCCCTTTTCCCACATCTTCCAATTCTTCCCATCCCATTTCTCCTACTCTCATCACTTCATCTCCTATCATGGATCATATATTTTCCTCTTTTTCCTCTCTCATATACAAGAGATTTTTTGAGCTTTAGGTTCCCATATAGGAACTTCCCTTCCTCAACAATTTCTCCCCACCTCCTCTCCCACCACTCTGCTTGTTTCATCCATGCATGCAGTTGTTCTTTCCACCTCCATCCCCGCTTGTCACCACTTCACTAGCAATTTTGGTTACTGTAAAAATTACCGTTTCATCATGCATCAAGTTCACTACTGTGATGTCATTTCCCATGTTATCCTATAGATAATTCTAAAATTATTCTTCTTCTCTTATAAGATTAAATAAGATAACCCCTAAGTATAATAATAAAATTCCTATTGAAGATAATGTTGATCGTCTGAATCCTAGATATGGCTCCCTGACATACAAGAAAAGAGGAAAAAGGGTTGTTTCTCACCTTTCGGTCAAATCAAACAGAGTGAAAAATTTATTGAAATAACAACTCTGGCTGTCAATAAGTCAAGGGAAAATATCATTGTATAAGATTATAAAATTTCAAAGTTATCTCTGGGTAAGGCCACACACAAAAATGCCAAAAAATATGTCCAGGTTACCCTCGGTAACCTTCTGGAAAATTTTGATAAGGATAAGATCACCAAGGATGAGATGAAGGAAAAGGTAGAACAATTGACCACCATCCTCCATAAAATCACATAGCCGACCCATACAACTACTCTTGCAATACCCACAAGCTTTGATGACACATCTTTCTCCACAGTTGAGAAAATTGGACAATAAAGGCAAGCAGTTAGAGGATGGATAGAGTCCCTGATCCAAGAGGGAAAACAAGTGATCAAGGATGTTATTATCTTTTACATCAATCTTGAACCAAAGAAGGACATGGTCACTAAGATGTATGGTATTCTAAGAGAGGAATATGATAAATTGGAACTCACATTGGAAGCTTGGAAAGAGGTTCAAAGTTTCAAATCCGAACTACTCCTTGAAGAAGGGATTGATGATGACTCTTCTAAATTATTCAAATACAATAAAGATATGGATTTCCATGCCTAGATGTTACAGGAAGCAATGTCAAAAATGATTGAAGGGAAAAATGAGGCAGTCGATATTCTTGATGATATTTCTGGGTATTTTGATATAATTCACTGCAGGTTCCAAGATGGGGATCTTAACGTGCTTCTAGCAAAACAAATTGTTTCTAATTGCAAGATCATATTTAATGAATATACTGAGGTAACCAATTCATTTGGCCTTGAATCAATATACAAATTGGTATCGTACCAGAAATTCTTGAGCCAACTCAGGAAAAACATAAATCAAGCCAAGAAGTTACCTAGAAAATTAAACATAATAATTGAATCTGTCAAGGTCCTGAATTGTTATGTGTGTAGACTTGATGATAAGGAAGTCCAAGAAATAATCAAAATATTTCTTGACTATAGGCACAAGATAGCTGGAGAAGATGGAGAAGAAACCGACACAGATCAGGAAAAGGGTGGCGCATCCCTAGCTAAGTTTGGATTCCATTTTCACACGGTCTCTAGACACGGTCCACCATTAGAGCTGTAGGTTTGACCCAGTCAAAGTCACATAACCACTTGGCTATTTTATTTGGAGACTATTTCTCAAACGTAAATACATCATATTTTTAGTATGTAATAATTAAGAAAAGTGGCTATAATTTCTCAACCTTTGTAATCTACAAAGAGGATTATGCATTAGGTAGCAAATGAATTTTGATCATTTGTATAAGGAGGCCCTTCCATTTTGAGTACTTATATACAAGTTTTAGCCTCGATACTATATACAAAACTTATATTTTTCCTTCATCCATTTAATGTGTTGTGTAGTTCAATAGTGCATTTTATACTTGTCAATGTTTCTTTCCTAGTATATGGTGATCTATTTTGCCTTTGCATTAAGATATTTTTTCTTTAACAAAATTACAAGTTATGGTTAGTGAGACTTATTTGTTACAGTTGTGGAATCAAGTAAATCCCTTCTGTTATTATTAAAGTTTACCTTCATAAATATTTTTTGTTAAATAAAAGTAAAAGAAAGTTGTGCATATTGTTATTATTCTGTTAAGTACTATGTGTTTGTGGAAGGTGGCATTTTGTTCCTCAAACTATTGGTACATCATTAATTTGAATTATTTTCAGTTATTTTGTTCCCATTTTTCTCTGAAGAGTCGGATAGTATAGTTTTTTTTTAGCATTGTAGGTTTTGTATCCTAATATTTTATCAAATACACGTAGTTTAGAAGGAATACAACCTTCTTTATAGGTTCATACTAAGGAACCAAGGTCCCACACCTTGGAGATGTTCCCATGTTGCACTGGATCATTTGACAATTCAATGGGTGCGCGATCCAAGTGACAATAGGAATCATGTTATGTCATTGGCTTAGAAGATCCAACTTTTCTGGTGTGGTTTGAGTCTAAATGTGCATTACTTTAGGAAACCACTTGACTTGAATGGTGATTCATTCCATTATTCATGAATGAGCTAATGGACATCAACTCCTTCTTCAATGATATGAAATATGACCTCGTTTCACCCTTCACTGATTCAAATTCTTCCTTCATTGATTCAATAGCATGGCTGAGGCCACCCTTCAATGCTTTAAGATTATGGTTGAGGCCACCCTTATATGATTGAATATTATGGGTAAGGTAACCCTTTAGTTCTTGAAGATCGTGGTTGAGGACATCCTTATTTACCATACTTTTAACATTTTCCTGAAATTGTGTGACTAGCTCTGATACCCTAGAAGATGATGATTCAAAATCCATATCTTCCTTATTTGGAATCATTCCTATAACGTCTTTCCCCCTCCCTTGAGCTCTAGCCTGTCTCATTGTCATGATGTAGGGTTCGGGTCTTGGGGTGCAAGGATCATGGTAGGAATTTATGGTTTAAGATTTAGTATGGTTCTTGGACGAATATAGAAAAAAATAGAGAATGACTCATCGGTAATTTATGGTAAGCTTTCCATAAATATAAGAAACTTAGAGAAATTCAAAAAATGACATCCTATGGAGAGAATTTTTGAAAAACGCTAAAATGAATCTATTTTTTGTAAAATAAATCACAAGATCTTGAAATTTGAAGAGGACCTTACATGAGTGATTTCCCCACTTCAATTAAAATATTGCAAAATAATTTGCAACCTTTTGGGAGATGTAGTTGAATCTTCAAAATTAGGATTTTGTCCTAATTTTGGACCAAATCAAAGTTTTAATACCATTTGTAATGAAATTATACATATAGATATGAATATCAGTAGTAATATAACACTAAAGAACACCGAAAATAGAGAAAATATCATAATATGAAAGTAGAATGGCATATCCTCTTTGAGGGGGAAACCTCCAAACTATACAATAAGAATCAAGTGCTCAATATATGATCATCTACTGCGTACTGACTCCTATATATACCATATTATGCCATGTAAATCACCAAGGCCGACCTACTAAACATATGAAAACATAGATGAATGTGATATGACATGATAAGATATTATGTTAGCCATAATTCGGTCATCCATATTCTAGTATATGACCTAGTAATAAGGGTGTAGGATTAAATTATTATTCACACAAAATACTATTTCACAAATACTATAAAAAAAGTAAATAAGTATGCAAATAAAATTGTTTGTGTTTTAATTACCTTCGACCATGCATTCTTCTAGATTTGATATAATATTCACTAGTTCCATTATGGACAACAATTTCCCCATTATGGTATCTCATTTCCATTTCAATTTGTTCTTTCCTTGACGTCACTATTTTCAAACACTTTTTTTTCTCACAAAACTTCAAACTATGCTCTTCATTGTCACTTATTATTAATAACAGACAATATGATTTTTTTGCCTTATATCTTATTTTATGTCATTTCACATTTTAACGACTATAACCTGAAATGTAATTCCAACCAATAAATTATTGGTCATTTAATATATCTATTTATATTTTTAGAATTTATTTAGTACCCATAGAAACCTTTACACATCCTTGATTTCTTCTTCACATACAACCGTAAAACATTATTATAAAATTAAAATTACACTAAAAAACTAATTGAATCACATTTTTCAATAAATATTATAACATGTTCATCCTATATTGACCTATTTGACACATTATGGGTATGGGATAAATATTTAAGGAATCTAAAAAATATCATTCAATCACAACTTTATAATAACATTGAAGGTGTTTCGAATTAGATTGAAGGTTTCTAAATTTGACAACCTCTATATCAACGACAATTTCAATGACATATTACTATTTTATTGCTTCATCACAATCCTTGGAAAACCATGATTTTATGAACATGTATGTCATTGTGTCATTTAAATTTTTTGTGCACCAATTTCAAGCTTGGGACATAGAGGGGTTAATCATGGTGCCCATAATGTTATGACCAAGTTAAGAAAGGAATATTTAGGTTTGAGTCTCTGGAAAAGCAACTTCCTACACTCATAATCATGCCCAAACACTCACTTTTCATGTCATTAATGAAGATAAAGATCATACTTGGATAGAAATGTTGATATGGAAGAATTAACATTAGAATTTATGATCACATGCCACATGTGAAAGACATAAAATAGATCAAAATTTATGATCACACACCACTTGTGATAGAAAGAAAACAAAAAATTAACTCTTTGATTCATTGAAATGTTATATGTTGTAGCTCCAACATCATATTAAATACCACATAAATATTATTTTCTTAGCATTGCGATCAAACTTGAGAGGTGTTGGTGATGGTAAGAATTGAGGTTCACTAATATGAGCGCAATTAGAAAACATATAAGTGGGATGAGATGTAGTAGAGGAATGAGCCCGATAAACGTCCTTAAGATGTTGGATTTCTGATATAAGAGATGTAATCATGGATTCCATAACCTGAAATTGGTCTTGAAATAAAGAATGCAAAACTTGAAGTGATGCCAACATAGGTTGATGGGAGTTAGAACCAAGAGAGTAATCAGAAAGACAATTAAAGATAACACTAATTTGAGTAGGCAATGTATTGCTAGGAAGATATATAGTGTTTAGGGATTTTAAAAGAAAATATTTGCAAGATGGGTGCATTCGAAGCAATTGATGCAAGGAGACTTGAAAGACCTTATGAGCCATGATAGAAGAATGATGAGGATCTAAGCGTATTAGAATGAGATGGGTTCACCAAATGATTAAGCAAAATTCTTACAAATGAGTAAAATATGCTTATTCTGAATATGTAACAATGTTGTAAATTAAATATGCAATAAGAATAAATATGACCCAAGTAAATAAGCAATTATGATTTAAAACCTTAAGTGTAAATGAAGAAATAAAATGACTTAGTTGATTTGCAATTAATCTTGGACTCTATCGAAGTGATGAACTGATGAACAGAGAGGGAGGAGTGTTACACAAAAGCTCAGAAAAATGCAAAGGTGCCTGACTATGCTAGACTGGGGCACCTGGAATGGGTCAAGGGCACCTGTGGGTGCTGCAGACTAGATCTGGGCGCCTATGAATGCCAAAGACATCAAAAAACCATATTTAAATGGTCACAAGGTGTTCATTGTCCTTTGCTTTTTGTCTCTAGTCTGTCACACAAAGATCGTCAATGTTGCTGATAACCTACAATAAATAATTGACCTGCAAAACCCTTAAAAGCGCATCAAATACCAAAAAGAAAAGAATGCAAATGAGGGGTCAGACTGTCCTCAACTATCAAACAAGTGATCTTACGACTAAGTGTTGCACTACATTTAAGACCCAATGTAGTTTTGTGTGTGTGTGTGTGTGTGTGTGTGTGTGTGTGTGTGTGTGTGTGTGTGTGTGTGTGTGTGTGTGTGTGTGTGTGTGTGTGTGTGTGAAGAGATTGTGCCCTAGGTGGCTCTTGTGTGTGTCGCACTTGATAGCGAGCAATAGCTAAATGTGGAAAATGTAGATAGATGTGTGCATGAAAGAATGCACTTCCCCTCCTATGAAGTGTATGCAGAATAATATAATTCATTTCCCTTGTGTGGATGCTAGATGGATGCTCGAATGTTCTTGATAATGGCCTTTCAATGCAAGCTTAGGTGGTGATAGTTAATTCTTAGTGCTTGGTCCTTTACTATGATCACATGACTTTATATTTATATGATTCCTTTGCTTGAATTTCGTAGTTAACCTTGAAAAGGCTGACTATCAAAAAATAAGATGCCCAAATGGTTAGAAAGGACCCAAAAGAGGTGAGTAAAGTACAAAGAGGCCAGGGGTGCCCAGAGGGGATGGGGGTGCCTGGCGTTGGCGTCCTGGCTGGGCACTGGTGTCCATAGCGAGAAATGGCAAATTATAAAAAGATAGACCATGCCAGAAGGAGTGTAAGACCAAAAGTGGCAACAAAAAACAAAGAAAGGTGGCCAAAGACATGGGTTAATTAGTACTTTTGTTACTTAGGAATCATATGAATAGTAATATGTGATCAAGACTATATAGATACCCAAAGTGCGTGATTTATTGTCTACAAAAGCCTTAAAAAAAGCTATGTGCAATACACATGTATAAGCCATGTCAGATTTCATCAAGAATTTCTTTATTGAAAGTGATGCCTATGTCAATGGCCTTGGTACAGTTCTCCTCTAAAAAGGTCACCCCCTCGCCTACACTAAAAAAACTCCATCCAAAAAGAATCTAGTCTTGTTTATTTATGAGAAATAAATGGTGGAAATTTTATATCCAGTTTAAAATTAGTAGCCATACTTGTTAGGGAAGAATGTTTGCATCAAAACAGACCATCATAGTCTAAAGTACTTCTTGGAACAACGGGTCTCATCTCCTTCTCAATAGAAGTGGGTCTCCAAACTCATGGACTATGACTATGAGATCACCTATGAGAAAGGGAAGGAAAATGTGGTTGTAGATGCCCTCTCTCACACTTTCAAGGACCAAGTCTCTCTCTGCGTAGTATCTGTGCCCATACAAAATTTGTTGTAACAACTCCAACATGAATGGGAAAAGGATCCATCCAGGAAATACCTTGTCCAATAATTGGTTTATGATCCTAACTCATCCCCGCACTTCTCTTGGGACAAAGCCTATTTATGGTATAACGGGTGTTTGGTGTTACCACCTAAAAATGAGCTTCACCATGAAATTCTTCTTAAACTCCATGCTTCACCATCTGTAGGTCATTCAAGCTTCTTAAAAACCTATGAGAGGGTTCGTAGGATTTTATTTTGGTAGGGAATGAATGAAGATATTAAACACTTTATGGCCAAATGTAATACATGTCAACAAAACAAGGGTGAAATAATGGCAACCCTTGGCTTGTTGTAATCATTTCCAAATCCAACCAGGATTTAGACCAATATTTCCATGGACTTCATTGAAGGTTTCCCTAAATTTGGTGGAAAGTCAACAATCCTAACTTAGTGGAGGTCCGCCTCTCCAAGTATGCCCATTTTTGTTCCTTAGCCCACCCATATACTAACTCCACCATCGCCCAAACTTTCATTGATCAAATCTTCCACCTCCATGGCATCCCAACTTCAATTGTCTCAGACCGTGATGTTGCTTTCATCAACCATTTATGGGCAAAATCATTCTGCATGATGGGTTCCCAATTGCGGATGAACTCTGGATATCACCCGCAAGCGGATGGCCGAAATGAGGTTGTTAACAAATGTTTTGAAACATTCCTTTGATGTTTTACCTTTGAGCACTAACAATAGTGAGTCAAGTGGCTACCTCTTACTGAATGGTGGTACAACACATCGTATCACACCTCCACAAAAATGACTCCATATGAAGCAGGATATAGCCAACCTCCACCACCTCTCCGCTCGTACACTCTTGACAGTTCTCTAGTTCAGGTCGTCGACACTGCTTTTAGTCAAAGGGACCAAATTTCCCACACTCTTCAAGAAAATCTCCATATGAGGCAAAACCATATGAAACGATAGCCAAATAAACACAACTCGGAGTGCAAATTCTAGCCACGAGATATGATTTCTCTATGCTTATAACCACATAAACAGTCTTCCTTGAAACTCAAATGACATCAAAAGCTTGTCCCTACGTTTTATGGACCCTACAAAGTTCTTTCAAAAGATTGGTGCAACTTCCTACAAGCTCGAGCTTCCACCTGGCTCACGAATTCACCCTGTATTTTGTGTCTCCTGTTTGAAGAAAGTTCTTGGACAAAAAATCATTACACATACATTACTATCTAAGCTTGACTACGAAGGATCTATCCTTTTTGAACATGCAACAATTCTCTATAGGCGCTCCTGCATACTTTGCAACTGTTTTATTATGGAGGTCTTGATCTAGTGGCATGACATACAACAAGAAGATGCAACTTGTGAACCCCTTCTCCAAATTCAACAACAATTCCCACATTCACAACTTTGAGGATAACTTTTGTAAGGGGGAGGGGATGTCAGGGCCATTCGTCATATCCTTCTTTTTACATTATTATTGTAATAGATGCTACAGACGCGTATGCTATGTAAGTCGTCCCTTGAGCTATTAAGAATAATCTCACATGCATGGGTAATAATAGTTTCTAGAATATAACTAGTATATGAGGGAGTGCTTAGGCCTAAGGAAGGGATCCAAAAATATTATTGTATTGAGCTTGCTCAAAGGAGGTTTCCCCCTTGAAGTGGCTTGCGATTTGGTAATGTGATTTCAGTCTTTCCATTCAATAGCTATTTCGTATCACATTGTGTTGTTCAACTTAATCTATCACATGAGGTTCATTACATGGTTAATATTGCATTGGTCAACTCTCCAAATGAATAGATGATGTACGTTACACATGTCCCCATGCCTCAACATACTCGTTGACATCTTTTCCAACTGTCCTCAACCAACATCCAATCATTCAATAGATTTCATGCATTCAGATTTGTTGGCTCATCAACGGATTAAAATCTTCAAACAGATCAATTGAATTATAATATTCGAACTGATCAACTGAATTATAATCTTCAAACTGAAACATTCCCTATTTATAACTTTGGATGAGCTAGAGGCTCGAAGGAGGAGTTAGGCACGCACACAAGCAATAGTTTCCATCTTTTTCCAGTAACTTGAACATTAATTATGTTGATAGGCATTTCTAAATAGGAGTCTTAATGGTTGTGCCTGATACTATTGTGGAAATGAAAGGTCGAGGTTTTGTGCCAGTGGTCATTGACGAACGATACCATCATGACTATTGATGAGAGGAAACCCTAATCGTTACCTTAATCGCTAAAGAGAAACCCTTCACAAATGTACATGAAATCAACAACATAAGGAACCTTAAACACAAACTTTACATATGTAGCACATGTAGAGTTCATGATTCAAACATATGCAATTTTTTCTTGGAAGTATTCATCGACTACAACTTGCCTTCTAAGATATCTCCAAAGTATGTTGCCTCAATGCCCTACACCGCACACCCCCTATTTCGTTCAAAAGATTGACACAAATGACATGTTTCATATATGCTTGGTCGTAAGAAAGAGATTTTTTTACGTAGATTCCCCCTTGTATTTTCCCCACCATTGGACTTCTCCCCCCTCGATCTGCTTCTGCATCACCCCTCTTTCTCCTCTGAAATTTACCTCCCTCGAGTTTAACTTATTCAATGCACAAGTGTATTTGCTAGTTTAGAAACTACTTGGAAAGTTGTGTAATCCAAGCTCCGTCCCATACTCCTATAATAATATCTGCTCGGAGACTACGACCCATACATGATACTGCCTGCTAGTATAATATCTAAACAAACGACAGAGAAAAAGGAAGCATAAAATATATGGTAGAGTTGAGGGAAAGTTAAGAGTTTGATGGGGGTCTTTCATTTTATTTTATTAAAAGGGACAAAGCGCACGAGTGGCTTGAAGATGCTGCCAAAAACCTGCCAACCCCACAAATAAAACCCAACCTAAATTAGTATCAAATATAAAGCCGAAACCGGGCCACGCTTTCCCCGCCGACAATTTCTTCTTTCATCAAAGAAACTAGCTCACCTTTCCTCACTTCGCGATCGCGACCGCGACCGCGACCGTCAGATACCAGGCGCCGTGGCGCAATCTCGGTCGTCCATTACACCCTACCGAACGTTTACACCTGGCATTCGGCTGGTGCCCAATGTGCAGAGTGACGGATATTTTTGGTGAACGAGGAATCTAAGCAGAGATGTACGTCAGTTGACATACTTATATTCTCCTAGGTACACACCCAACGTGGCTTTTATTGGGTGGAAGGATTATTTTGTGATCTTTTTCGCCCTTCTGTGCTGCTCTCTGCAGAGAAGAAAGATTTGTAGTTATTATTATTGCAGGTAATGGGGGAAGAAAAGTGTGAGGCTGATTTGGATTTGTTTAGTGGGAATAATAAGCATGGCATGCAGGATGTTCTGTGGTCTCTGCTGTATGGTGTTGGGGAGACTCGAACCAGGGCTGCTAGAGAGATCAGGAGGCTCACTAAGACCTCATCCAAGAGCCGGGCTTATTTGGCTGCGGGAGGCGTGATTGTGCCCCTCGTTTCTATGCTCAAATCTGATGATGCAGAGGCGCAAGAAGCCGCCCTTTTGGCACTGCTCAATCTTGCTGTCAGAAATGAAAGGTACGCCAGGTTGGCAGATGAATCATTTGAGCAAATTTAAGAGTGTATGAACAAATTGTGTCTGGTTTTCTAAGATGTGCCTTTTGGGTCATGTGGGTATATTTTTCAATGAATTTAATTTTTTTAGTTATACTTGTCTCCACTTTTGATTCTGTGCCAGTCCAATAAGGCAGTGGTCCTGAAATATTTCAGCTGGTGTTGTTGAGAATTTTGTGGACCTATCTTCAGTATAATATTTTCATGAAAAACAACTTTTTACCTCCCTTCAACCTATTTTTATTAAGGTTCCCGTTTTATTTTTATTTTTTGGTAAGGATTCCTATTTAGAAATTTGTAGGAGTCAAAACTCATATGTTAGATGCCATTTGGCAGCATAGTTCCCTAAAAGATTTCAGCTGAAGCTGCAAATATCTAGGCCTCCTCTGGAGCACGAGGAGAAAGTTTCCTGCTACAGACATGGCCATTCTGTATATAGAAAAGAAAAGAAAAGAAAAACTGTTTAGGCCATGGTTGTATGGAGGGGGGTTCCATAAATATCTCAGTGGGAGTTGTTGAGAAAATTTAAGAACATTTTAACACTTTTAAGGTCTCATATTTTTTATTACTTTCTTTAACAATATCCGCTGAGATATTATAGGATCTCATTGCAGTTTTATGATAATTTACAGGTAAATAAAAATCATATTTCCCTCTAAAATCATCATAAATTATTGGCCGAAATTGCATATTATCTTCTACATGGGTAAAATGCAGCCTAAGCTGTAGGGGGAAACTCCCAGCCCCCCTTCTCCAAGGAGGGGGCAAAAAAAGTGGAGCTCCTATTTTCTAAGCGTAGATTCTATTATTTCCTGTAGCTTGCTTCAAAAATAATCATAGGACCTGCTACTGCAAGAAAATTGCGACTTCAAAACTTTTCATGGGACCTGCTACTGCAAGAAAATAGCGACTTCAAAACTTTTCATGTAACCACCATAGGGAGTTGTGGCCCCCTCCATGGGACCTTATGCTAATCTTCCTATAATTTAGGGCTAGACCACAGGTCGCAGAGCATGTGTGGGTATTGTTGAAAAACCGGAAACAGATAGGGAGGGAACCTAGGGCCTCTCATGGTATGCTGGGGTGCTCCACTACAGAGGTGTCCTTAAAAAGGTTCTGAAGTGACATATTGGGCTTGCCTGGCTTTGATACCATGTCGAAAATGTGGATTAGTTATGAATTGAACCTTTGTAGGCCTGAGTTCGCCTATCTGATACCATGCTCTAGAATATGGATTGGCCAACCCTCATACCTAAGACCTCTAGTCCACATGCTGAGGCACTGTAGCACTGTTTTACTGGCTCAGATTCTATTTGCATTCTATCACTAGTATATTGGCTACTCAAGGATTCTATTTGCACTGTACCATTGGTTTACAGGCCTCTCTCATATTCTACTTTTCCTAGACAATGGATTAATCTGTCAACAGGTATACTTGGGCTTCGGGATTTTGAAAGCTCCCTCAAACAGGATGTTTTTCAGGACTACATGTGAAGAAGGGGTCCTCTCAAATCGTCTCAGGTTTCTTAAGTTTCAAGCCTATCCAGGCTTTTCCAGTATTTGTACCCAGTCTTAGATACCCTGCAAGTGTGCATCGCTCTCGATGTAGAAGTCTTAGCAGTGTTTTAAAGTTATTCTTGCACTTGTACCAGCTCTTTGATACCCTCGAATGCTCATTTTTCTCAGTGGTGAAGTTCTAACTAATTTTTTCTAGTACCAAGTCTTGGATATCCCAAGTGGTCATCTTTTGCGCGGAGAAATTCTTTGCAAGGGTTTTTTAGTATTTGTACCGAGTCTTGTATACCCCCTAGGGCTGACTTTTTTCTGTGTGGTAAAGTTCTAGGAGGAAACTTCTGGATAGGTGCCTTTCTCAATCAGCAACCCAGCTCATTTTGGGCATTTGTTGTTGTCTGGAATGGGATTATTACTTGCATCATCTTGATAAGGTTATTTCATATTAGAAACATGGTATAACTTCATATATAATACGTATGTATTTCAAACCGAATTTTTCCGTACTTCTTCAAAAATTCTGGTTTTTCAGATTTTTTTGTACCCCACTCCATCCCCCTCCCCGAACCATGCATTTAAGGCAGGTAAATCTTTGGGGTTGAAGAAATAATTTTTCCTCTGTTTTTGTTAAGGTTAAAAAGATTGTACAGCTGGACATCCAACCAGCCGCCAGGGTTACAACATTTTTGCATTTGAATTGTAGTCAGGTCCCAGGAGTACGAGACCTGGGAAGCAGTCAGACTAACCACTCCCTTACAACTTTTTAATTCTGTTTTCTAATGAAGGTAGCTTATGGCTGTTGTTCCAGTGAGCGAGCGATTATCACAGACACGAATCAATAAATTAATTCTATCCTTGTTTTATCTTCAAACCAGAAAGAGGGTTGGGAGAGGCCTGGTTCAGATCATAACTATGTTAAGAGTCCATAATTTTTGTTTCTGATAGCGTTTTCAGTGTCCTTAACATTGATTCCATATAATCAATCAATCAGAACAGCGTCTCTTCTTGTTCAAAACCCAATAAGTTATTTTTACCGAGCGCTACTTGTATGTAGAAAACCAGAAAGCCTAGCCCTCCATTTTCATTAAAGGGGCAGTTGACATGGTAAGCTTGTGATCTTGCCTGATTTGAAAGTTGAAGAATGTTGCTACGCATGATGGGTCTTTAGTAAATTCCATCGATCAAATATATTTATTCTCTTGTCTGCCTGCTAAAAGTTTCAACTATGAGCTGATCTTACTAAGGAGGTTTTTAGAGCTATCACTCTCTTTCTGACTATATTGTTTTACATATAACTCTCCATCAATTTGCTATGTTGACTTGTGTTTATCTTAATTTTTTCAATTACCTCCTTTATCTGATTATCCCGTTTCTTAAGTTTTTGGCAAGATCTTTAGTAGGAAGTGTTTGTAAATTGTAATTTTTTTTTTAGTATTTTGTGCCATGTTTGATAAATTGTTATTTTGTTTAGGTGTTCCCTTGCTGATAACTTTTTGATGCTTTCTGATCAATTTTTAAGGCTAGATGTATCATCACGTTTTAGGAAATACTAACATTGCACCATTAAACTCGCTATAACATTTTCTAGTAGCTACAGCAACTCGGATATTCATAGCTGGCTTCCGGTACTATGCAGGATTTTCCATGAGATTCGCTACATCTTTTCAACCCTTATCTTGATATATATTTTTGATTGGGTTGAGCTGTATTTAACATCCGTAATTGAAATTACTTTCTCAAAGCTGTGAGCCTGAACCTGTTCATTATTTTTTTCCTAAATATATACATGGAAACTTGTGGAGTTTTTAGATTTAAAGCATTGCTGGTATATGCAAGAAGCTTCTTTTCAGTTTCACTATTGGTATCTATTTTCCCAGATTTAAGTAACTGAATAGTCTTGCATTTCTGTTGCTTCCAGGCATCCTTAATTACTATCATTTTAATTGTTCTTTTCACAATATAAAGAAATCCCGGTTCATGTTCGGCATATAGATCTACATCAGTTAAATGTGTCATCCGAGATAATAATTTATCTGGATCTGATAAATGTCATCTGAGATCATAGTTTGCTTTGCAGAAACAAGGTTAAAATTGTGAAAGCTGGTGCCATTCCAATTCTTGTGGACTTCATGCAATCAGAGAATCCCAACTTGAGGGAGTCAGCTGCAGCAGCTATTTTAACACTTTCAGCCTCGGCCATTAACAAAGTAATTATTGGTGCCTCAGGGGCTACGCCTCTTTTGGTAGAGATGCTCACATCAGGAAGCCTTCAAGGTAAGGTGGATGCAGTGATGGCACTGTACAACTTGTCAACTTGCCCGGAAAACTTATTACCTATTCTTGCTGCTGGCTCTATTCCACCATTGATAATGCTGCTGAAAGGTTGTAAGAAATCTTCCAAGCTTGGGGAAAAAACTTCCGCTTTGCTAGAGTCCTTATCAGCATTTGACGAGGGTAGGACTGCAATAGCAAAGGAGGATGGGGGAATTCTTGCTCTGGTAGAAGTCATAGAAGAGGGATCTCTCCAGAGTAGAGAGCATGCACTCGGAGCTCTTCTGACCATGTGCCAAAGCAGTAGATGCAAGTACAGGGAGGCTATTCTTAAAGAGGGTGTTATTCCAGGGCTTCTTGAGCTCACTGTTCAGGGGACACCTAAAGCTCAGCAAAAAGCTCACACCCTTTTGCAGCTACTAAGAGAATCACCTCCTCCGAGGACAAATGCTGCATCAGCTGTAATTGAGAGCATTGTATATGACATTGCTGCTCATGTGGATGGTGTGGAGAAAGGGACTGAAAGTGCCAGAAAGATGCTCACAGAGATGGTTCAGCGGAGCATGGAACAAAGCATGCGACATTTGCAGCAAAGAGCATTGGTCTGCATGCCAACAGATATTTCTAGATCAAAATGCTTGGCTAAATTGCCCTCAAATGATGACACACCTCATTAAGCTTATGATATGGAGAGAGGAACTTTTGGTTTGCCAGTCCAGGCCATGTCAATGGTACCAGGTGACTGGTTATTGTCTCATATAATGTGGACTGCCATTTTCAGGAACTGTTATGGTGTTGTGTATATTATTGAACGCAGTCCCCGGCAGATTGTTTTTCACAAATGTACATACTTAGTAGGTTCAGTCCCTCGCAGTGTGTGGCACAGAAATAAATCCATTTTGTGATAGCAGAATCTTCTGTGTAATCAAGTTTTTAGTATTTAATCACAGGGAGCATGAATATATTAGCTGCCTCTGGCTTGTAACAAATGTATGTATGAGGTGGTTTATAAGGCAGGGCAGTGATCAATAAAATTTAGTTGCTTGAGGAGGAATGTCAAAAATAAACATTTCAAATTAGGAGGAGGAGACTTTTGTTAATAGAATTTTTGTTTGGAGGGGTGCATACGACCACCTACTTAATACAACAAATCCTTGACGACAAGGTGGGACCAGCCTAAGAATTTGACGGTCACCTTTCATTTCTCCATCTTTTTATGAGGGTTTGATTATACCTTTCAACTTACACGTTAAACAATGTTATCGATTGTAAAAAAATCCAAATTAGGCTTTCCAAAGTTTAAAAGTCTATATAAATATTAGTACTCAATAATGTGCTAAAAATATAATAAAATTATAATCTCAATGATTTATCAGCAAAGACTTTCTATGCAAATAGATTTATATTTATCAATTTACAAAATGTAAAGATGTAATACGTGTTAGAGTGGACCATTCATATTTGTGAGTGATGGGTCCTAAGTAGATTGACCACCTTACGATGGGTCAAAGTAGATTCACTCCAAACTACCTGGTTAAATCCTAAAAAAATATACAAAATATTTCTCTACTAAAAAAATACTTATATAAATTATTATAAAAAATAATAATTAAATTTCTAGTGAAGTTCTATAGAATATATAACATAAATCTTTCTTAAATGAAAGAAAATAATACAATAAAAAATCAAGGTGAAGAATAAAATTTGATGTGTTTCTAAAGTTTGTATTAATTGTAGAGTCTAAAATTTACCCTTAAAAGTAACAACATCATAATAAGAACATTCTATATAAAATAAGTAGTTATTACATTTATTTCTTCAACTATAAAAAATAATATAATATGCTTTTAATATATAAGTTTATTAGTAATGTAAGTTGACAAATTTATTGTAAGGAAATTATTTAACTAGTATAAATTTACGATTTAAGTTTTTTTCAAACTATAAAATATGATCAAAATGGGGAAAATAATCTACATAACATCAAATTTTAGGTTTTTCTGGGATTAGGGATCTTTGTTTGAGTCCATGTAGACCACACCGATTGAAGTGGTGACCTTCTCCAATATCTAACAATGACAATAATTAATGGTGACAAATTGCTTCCACTTGGCCAACTTGATAAAAAAAACATTGCCAAGTTAATTGCCATGTAACCATTAACATTTACGATTAATAAACGTAATCTATAACACATTTTGACAAAAAAGAATTTTAATTTTTGCAAAGAGAGATCTTAAGGACAAAACAATCATAAAGATTCTAATGAAAAATGATTATATCTACATAATTCTGAACGTATCATCTATATTCACTGTAACATGGCTTGATTTTGACAATCGGATGGGTGAGAGGAAGCCTCCCCAAATTACCATTATGGGTGGAGGGTTGGAGGAAGCGATTGTTGTATGAACAACTTCTTCCATCGATAGGCGAGCATGCCTATTATATGATCTAGATCTTTTAGATAGCAAGAGAGTCGAACTTCCAACAACACCTAATAGATTTAGTTGTTGCGGTACCCCTCCCATCCATATCACGCCCCAAATCTCTAATAAATCTATATCTATAGCCCCCCCCCCTCAGACCTTTAGGGACGATCGATCATGTACCTCTTCAGCTACCCCACTTCTCGACGTGCCTAGGCCGTGTCGACACTCTCTTTTAAAGCATTCAGAGGTGCGCACTCTCTCTAACCTCGTTACGAGCCATCTATCTAGAATATTGGGAGAGCCCTATCTCTATCTATCCCACATAGAGAGAGAGGGGGCCCTCGCTCCCTCTTCCCTGCCTCCCCCCACCCTCTCCAGCTATCTAGTCTATATAAGGGGGTTGAGTGTAGAAAGTTGATTGGATGAGAGTTGACCCCATGAATCAACCTCTTGACAACATCCACCCCAATCCAAGCATCTTTGTGCCCATCTATCTATATCTGCCCATTCAGCCAATTGAAGATCGCATATCTGTCTATTATATTATTGTATTGGTCGACTATTTAGCGGGAGGGGAGTTCCCATCAGATTGGATTATGCTATATGCTAGCAGGAGGGCCCTACCCTATATATCTATTTGGCTATATGGCTGCCCTATATATATTGCCAATGGGGGGAGTGGTAAGGCTTTAATGAGCCGAGCCTAATCTTGTATGGTAATGAGCCTCAATTCGGGCTAGTCACCGATCCTAGCCTAATATGGCTCCTATCTATATAGGGTCATTATCGGTCTACCACTAATGAATATAGATTTAAATTCTAATCTTAGATCTATGTTCCATATGTCCTTCCTCAAACTATCTATTCTATTTGACAATAGACCTAGATATATACATTCGAGATAGTAACCACTCTCATCTAATCTAGATCAGAACCATACGGGTGACTAGAGCCCCTATCTTTATCTATAGAGGTGGGTGACCAAAGCCCCTATCTATATACGACATTGGGGGATTGGAGCCCCTATCTCTATCGATAGACAGGTGGGTAATCAGATTGGTGACGGGATAGCTAGTGATTGGATTGGTATAAAATTCTTGTGGACATCGCGTCCTCACCATAAGTTAAGGTTGGGTGCCGACTATTGATTAAGAGCTTAGGCCTAGTCTCCCACCCTCTCTATATAAATGGGTAGCTTTTCGAGAGAGAGGAGGGGCATGCCTAGGCCAAGCCCAGAAAAAACCCAACCACAAAACCAAGCCAAGCCCAACCTTATTCCGTATGATCCAAGCAAAGCGGAGCACAAAGCAGAGCAACTTCTACGACCGACATACATTGGACAGAGCGTCCAATGAGAGTAGAGTGTGCCATAAATAGTTCAGGGCTCTTCTATCTACTCAAATCATAGTGTATAGTAGAGGGTAGTTCTATAGCTAGGTCTGCCCCTGTCTATAAATCTTTGACCCTATCTTTATATTATTAAAAGCATGATAGGTGATGATAATTTAAAAATCAAAGAGAAGGATTCAAAATTTGATGAACTCCAGTCGTTGTTTATGTTAATGACTGCAAAAAGAAATTATGATGAGATGACTCGAAAGTTTTTTCTTCTCTTTGCTTAGAATCATCGCAAACATACCTCAAGACAAGCTTAAACTTCATGACGCACTATGTTCAACATTTTTGTTTATGAATGGAAAGCTAAATTCAACTCTACTATTATTGAAATTAAAGTATCATTTGGAATTGGTTCTCCCCTAACCTTATGAATGTGGTTTTAAAGTTTTTGGTCAACACTTCTAATATTGGAAATGCTACGGGCACCTCTTCCTATGGCCCTATTCTAGAAAATGCAACCCCATCTTCTTTGGTTAATTCTTTGGACAAGAATTATTGGGAAAATTTTCTAGCTCTTCCAATTGATATTTCTTTAACTACTATTGGAAAAGGTTGCACTTCCCTTTTCTGCCACTATGTTTAATGCCCAAGATTTTGATACTTCTTTTAAACATAACATTTTTCATTTTGTTTTAGAAACTTGTGCTTTAGAGTATGGGGAAGACTTAGAATTGTGTTTGTAAGGTGTCTTTGTGATGCTCAAAACCAACATGAGGAATTTGACCTTATTCAAAAGTATTGAACCGACATCATACTGTTTAGAGGGTTGTATGTTTATTTCTACTTGGCCTATATTTGTGGATTTGTTTTTTTGTTTTTTTGTACTTTGTAGGTTGACCATTATTATTTTTCAATTCCCACTTTGTATTTTGGATAATCAAGCAAACATGGTATTTTTCTATTAGGATAATTTTGTTCTTACGAGGTGATGACCATTTTATCCTCGCATAATCAATATTTGTTTATTTTGTATAACTCAAAAATACAACAAAACTATTTATAACAAACAACTCAATAGATACCAACAATGACAAAATTGAAAAGATTTTTATTTTAAATAAATATGAACCATAAAATAACATAAAATCAATCGATCTAAATTAGTTATACCCACCACCCTTTGATATGTAATCCATTTTTATATTCAATAGGTATTGAGGTATAATTAATGTGTCATTATATTATGGAATTTATTTTTTATCTGTAATTAAAAAGTTTAGAATTATGGTATTGTCCTTACTATCTTACCATATTTATTTGTAGAAAAGGCCTCCTCAAGTGGGTTTAGGCCACTCACCTCATTTCAAG
Organism: Taxus chinensis; assembly: GCA_019776745.2. Lineage (NCBI taxonomy): Eukaryota > Viridiplantae > Streptophyta > Pinopsida > Cupressales > Taxaceae > Taxus > Taxus chinensis. Next base: position 543,792,860 of record CM034146.1, read on the forward strand.
ATAAACACATCGTATATAGATTAAACAAATGGTTTTCTTATATAAGGTGTTGTTAGGGACATAAAATAACTGTTCTATTCATATATGGAAATTTGTATTATACAACTTCATGTAGATGTGTATCTACCAACAAATATCTCAAGATCCAAATTTTAAGGATGATAAGGATAACAATAAATTCAAAGCTTTTAAGTCCTTTATGAGGTTACAAATTGGATCACGGGTTAATGTTCATCGAGTGACACACTCACATGAAAAAAATTGCATGCTTACATTTGATTACATAGTTTGTAAAAGAGGCTAAGCGCGAGACAATATGTATTGTGAGTACTGTTGTAAAAAATCGGCACCTCGCATCTTTTCCTTGACATTTGTTTTTTAATTGAAAGACTTAGAGCATTTTAATGGGGCTCTTTCTCACATTTCAGGGAACCCTTATGTCCAAACTTGTCAAAATTGCTTCTACAAATCAACTATGGGTTTATGAAGGTGAAAAAATGTAAGAACTCGGTGAAAATTACATGTTTTGGGCTCGAGACGGACTTGTGACATTCAACCCATTCATTTTCTTAAGGATCTAAACCATCAATTTTAATTAGGTCACGAAAGGGCACTTGGTGGCCACTTGATCGTTTCTTTTCCCTTGGCAATTAATCCCATATTCATTGTGGGAGGAGATTAATAGGGTCTTATAAAAAGTGGCAATCACTTATTGAATGGAGCAAAGGCTCCACGACTCAACCCTTTTGTATATGGTTGATCGAGTTGGGGCCTTAAAAATATCCAAGGGATTTGAGCTTAAGACCTATTACAACCATGTGCCTTACACATGAACTTATAGCCAATACACCAAGAAATAAAGAGTACAATTAATGTGAACAAAACGAATTTAATTTAAACATTTACATTTGATATTTTACCATTGAATAAAATGCCAAGCATTTGCAAACTTTAAACTGACATCTAGGGAGTACTGCAAGTCCCATTTTTACAAAGTTGGACTTTTCAAAAATCTCATGAAGAGGATAATCCATAACACTAATATTTATAGCCTAGTTTATAAAAAAGTAAAAAATATGATACATAGTTTGTTGCGTGTATTTTTCCTGGAAACCCGGAGCTTCAACGTGACACTATGGGTGCTCACAATATCCATTTTTTTGCAAACCAAGACTTTCTAGAAATCTCTCAAAAGAAGAATCTACAAATAATTTTTTTGAGCCTTCAATCTAAAAAAAATAAAAAATTCATGTGGTATACATTATTACTCCTTGTTTGCATGCAAATATGGCACTTTAAAAATTTAGAGAAAATGATCTGTGAACCAAAAAAATCCCATTTAAAAAATTGTATTTTTTCATTTAATTTGTAATAAAAATATATAGAAAAATCATAAAATTGTGATTTTTTTTTCTAGAAATGCAAAAAACTCAGAATAAATACATAAAAAGTTTGTTTTTGGTAAAAAAAATAGATGTTTTTTAGAAACTCAAAATGTTGGTTGTGCCAAAAAATATGGATGATGGCTAAAAAAGTATGTGGGAAGAGAGAAGTAATAATTATTTAAAATTCTATAATTTCCACTTGATGGAGAAAGGCTCTGTACTATGTAAGAATTGTTAAAGCCCAAAAAAATCCTCAATGTAGACTCACACCAACCATGGGAAAATTAATATTATAATATATAAAATATACATGAATAAAGAATGAAAATAATATCTTATTATCACAATCAATCATAATATACAAATACAAGTGGTCACTATATAAAAATTGCAATAGTTTGGTTCCAACTTTGTTTTTGACTAAGTAAAGAAAGAGTTGTAAAACAACTTTGTGTTTGACTAAGTAAAGCAAGAGTTGTGAACCAACTCTTCCTTTGACTAAGTAACTAACACATATATGAAATTGAGATATAATAGGCACATGTGAGGAAGTGGTGGCAAGTGATTAACAATGCCACTTATTCTATTATAACCCTATGAGGTGTGCACAAAGAAACCTAGTATAGTTAAGTTAATTTAAGTCAACTTAATATTAGTGCAAGAATAATATTTCACTAACACTTATGAATTTAGAAATATCGAACCTTATGAGTAGAATCATGTCCTGCATGATTTAGAGTTGGTATAAATTGTTCATTCCTTGTAGATATGGAGGCATTTCTTGTTAGGAGAACCCTTTGAATTAAAAAAAACCACCTTGGTCTAAAGTATATCTTCACGCAACTAAATTTGAATGCAAGAAAATGAAGGGTGTTAATTTTTTTATTTATCATAGTATGAATTTGATATCATTTTTATAAAGAGCGAGAAAATGGAGTTATAAATGCCCTTAGCTATAAAAGATGTATCATTACAATGTTGACAGTAAGGTCAACTTTTAAGGAATAAATTTTGAAACTCTTACATAGAGATAAGTTTTATCAACAAGTCTAGGAGGAACTTAAGGAAAATCTACAAGATCATCGGTACAATGGGTACAAGTTTTAACAAGATAAATTGCTTAGGTTTTGAAATAAGAATATATGTACGATTGGTACAAGTTTTAACAAGATATAATTCTTAGGTTTGATAGTATAATATATGTTCCTACTGGGGGAAATTTACATACCAAAGTGTTGGAAGATTTCCATACCACATCTTATTCTAGTCATGTTGGAGTGAAAACGATGTTAACAAATATGAAACATGTATATTTTTGGAATGGAAAAAGGAAGAAGTGACTAATTTTGTTGTTAAATTTTTTATAATGTCATTGGGTGAAAGCTAGTCATAGTGCACCAAATAGGATTTAAATGTACGCACATGAGATTTTTTACATGAAAGTTGTTCCTAATGTATACTTGGGAGAAATGTCATTCAGTAGGATTGGTCCAGATACCACTCTTCACCAGAACTATGGGATGCTACCTAAGAATTTTTATTGCATGGTGGAAAAAAATGACTAAGCTTTATTTAGTTTTGAGTACCCAATCACCTACTAAGATGATTGGTACCAATACTAGCAACAGTAACCAACCTTGTATTCATAAAAAATTGCATTTGTTGCATTCCAGATACACCTGGATGTGATTAATTCTCTCCATCCATAGATTATTACTTGTCCTTACATTGATAGATTTTGGTAGGATATTTTTATGGCCTTTTATATACTGGATTTCTCTAAATTAGTGATTTCATATGATACCTTATGTAAGATTTATGGGTATGACTAATATATGTGACTTTTATTTAGAGTATTTGATGGTAGAATGTATTATGTGGACTCAACATTTGTAAAAAGTGGTGTCCACTTCAATTATCTTGCCTAGGGTGTTCTTAACCTTTAATTCGGCTTTGACTCCAATACGATTACCATTCCATATTTACACTGGCCCATCCCTGATATACATTTGTATGGAAGATCCAATAGTATAAAACAACCATTTGTTGGGACAATGAATATTTTAATGAGATGGACTCAAAATAGTTGTATGAAATCCATGTCCACGTATAGCTTATTCGTGTTGTGCCTTAAAGAAGAATCATATCAATAAAAGAATTATGTAGATCTTCAAATAATAAATAGGAAATATTTGGTACAGAGCACTTCCCATAAGGTGTCTGCTATTAGTCAATTTCCCAAAGACACATTAGAAGGGATTAAAGCATCCTACATAGATGAATGTTAGCCAATCTCCCCCATGTGGGATTGTTTGATGTACTCATAAGTAATCAATCATGTTTCTTAGCATCTAATATTGTTGGTTTTAACTGCAAGCGCAATGAAATAGAAATTCTCAAATGCATCATGTTGCTACCACGTATGAATATATTTTTTATCATATGATCCATATTCAGTTAAATTGTGTAATCTTTATACCTACACATTTGTACTTGAATGATAAAAACGTGGATTCCAATTAAAATACTAGGAATAAATATATAATCATTTTACTTGAAAAACTATGAAGTGGTACAATGGAAGGTCCAATTGGATCAAGTTTTTTCGAAAGATGATCTTGCACAAGTTTATGAGGATCAAGAAGTTTTATGATTGGAGTTAGTTCATATTACACAAATACATGGGGTGGTTTTCCTGTAATCACCAATTGGCAGTAGATGCTTTATGAACCACAACAAATACAATTATAGGGTGGTATTCCATCGATAGTGAGAGTTCCTTTGATTTAATGTGTGGACATGAGACAGGGGATCAATTATATGTTGAAATTAATTAGGATAGGAAGATGATGACTCTTACAAGGTATTTAGATGGGTGTCATGACTCATGGAATAATACGTGTCCAAATAAACATTTAGGGATTTCAATATTTTCCTAATTATTGATGGTAATCTGAGTCCTTCTAAACCCTTTGCCATATGTTAGATAAGTTAGTATTTTGTAAGAATCTATGATCCATATCTATAATATCTGAAAGTTAATCTTACACAAAATTTTCTTTTATGACTTACTAAATGCATTTTAAATTTTAGTTACAAGGTTTATTTTATGTAATTCTCTATTTTATTTAACCATTTTTTATTTTTTACGAAGTTATGAATTTAGGAACAAGTTCCCTTTATTGAATATGGAGACAACTTATTTGACAAAATATACCACATCGTATCGAAAAATAAATTAGATTTGTTGAAAATAAATGTACAATCAAATGAATTGAGCATCCTACACACATGCATATAATAGTATGTTAGTGTATTGTTGTATATACACTCATTTACATTGTAATTCACTAGCCTTGCAGACAGTGATTGTAAAACTATCATTTATGCATTTTAGCCCACACTCGGGTGAATGTTGGCCTTAGATTATGTTAGTCCCTAGCATTAACTAATCATTCACTCATTTACTTGCTTGCACATCACAATCATATTTGTTCACATAATGGTCATACTTTATATGTGCATCGCACATGATCGGAGTTATGACCCTCACATATTAGAAGACTTATTTTTTGCATGCACACATGAAAATAATGGTTTAGACTTTGACAAACTTTATATGTGCTCGTGCATGAGAAAATTTTAGATTATACTTGTAGAACTTATGTGCTAGTGCACATGAAAGTTTGATTTAGAATTTGGTGGGATGTTGAAATATGGAACTCCTCTTGCATTTTGAAATTTAATTACAAGTATGTTATGAAATTTTTACTACCCCATCGAACAAATAAATTGGACCATTGTGGGTTTCCGAACATGGAAACAATTTGTATGCAAATTGTAGACATGCTCCACAAGTCTGAAATTCTGATTTACTCTTGGCCAATATTTACCTTGCATTCACACCCAAAAATCCCAAAAAAACACTTCGACAGACATTTGAATTGATTTTACAATAAAAAATTCTGATATAGACTTGAGTGGATTTTTATCCTACTTCTGCACCTCCAAATTCTGATTAACATTAAGTGGACTTTTACCTTGCACTGACACCTAAAAATTCTTATCAAAACTCAATTGGGTTTTCATGATCTAGAAGTCCATGAGAAAAATTCATGCAATATGCAAATTGTGCATGAAAAGTATGAAACTATATGATACAAAAGGGAAATATCCTTTCATATTTCTAACCTTTTTTTGTACTTGGAATGTCTAATGTACCATGTAATTTTCTAGTTTTTCTAAAGTTGATTTTTCGATCCCTCTAAACATGTATATTTTTTCCTGGGACTTTAATTTGATTGATTATGACATTGACTAATTTGCACATAATTAGATTTGCATGTGATTTTTTTGTACTAGGTAAATGGTAAAAATAAATGAAGCTTGAATGACTTGTAGGACTATTTTGTAACTTTTCTTGAAATGTTGGGAACTATTTTTCAACCTCAAACCCTAGGAAAAACCTAAGATGTACATCTAATATTGCTAGTCTAAACAATGGTAATCAAATAGGATTTTTGGTATATTTATTGGGTAATTGTGTGTAGTTTTGCATACTTGTTTTCCAAGCTTGATTCTCTAATTTACATTGTGAATTGCAAATTAATTTTTTAGTCTTCCAAATTGTCAAGAAATAGACTAGAACTATTGGATTGACTGTTTTTAATATTTTTAGCATTATTGAATTCTAAACGACAAATGATTGTGGATACACAGACCTGGGGGACCAAAAAGAGGACAAATGCAGGAGAAACAAAAAATGGAATTAGGATGGAGCATATTTTGGTTTGGTAATTACCAAACTGTGATGCATATGCGTTTCCTCATACTTTAAATAAATAAAAAACCAAACACATTATACATATTTTATTTTCCCCAAACATGAATTTCTCTGCAAACCCCATACTCGTGTTTCCTCTTCAACCCCTTTTCTCTCAAAAATGTCTACAGATCATGTAGAAGGTTGCAGGTGGATTTGATGATGCCGCCATGAAGAAGAGGTAGGGAAAATTATTTTCTCTTGATTGTAATCAAATTTGGTAATTGTTTGATATTTATATTATAGATTTTAATAAAATATATGCTTTTTTATTCTTACAGTTCCTCCACAACCACAACAAAACCCTATAAATCCTCATAGCCCTCGTAGCCCTCATACAATTGTTGTAGATCCTCTAGGTAGTAAGAAAGATTTGACAACCCATGTAGTGGAGAATAAGTTTAAAATTGAGAAATTGATTAAATTAATGAGGGATCCCCATTCCACAAACCCCCACCGTGCCTTGTTTGCAAACACATTGGAGGCATTATTGACTTAGATTGACATGAAAATGAGTCAAATTGATCGATGGAAATCCTATAGAGAGTCTTGTAGGGAATATTATGCTAATAAATGATCATATGCAGATGTAAAAAAACTAATTACAAAAGACCTCATTCATGCATTATTCATGGACCCTAGAACCAATTTTCCAATTTCGTTGTCATGCAAACGCTTTCCTATCCACTGGTGTAACAGTAATTTGATAGAATATAATTTTTGGGACTGATGGTGGATGGTATTTGATATACCACCTTGTAATAACAATGAGGTTCCATTATACTTTTTAGGAAACTCTATTGTGATTTTATCCTCAACGAGATTCCCAACTATTTTTTACTACCACAAGTTTCAAGGGCTAAGGAAAAGGCTTTGCACAGGATATACCCACAACCTGCTCATATTCAACATGCTAAAGCCTTCATACAAAAGCCCCCCTCATCCTGAGACTGTCCCTGTAGCAGTGAAGGAGATAATAGAGATCGATACACTACACATGCTTCGGGTGCTCTCTGATACCCTTTTCTAACATATGAGGGAGGTTTCTAATACTGATGTTGGTGGAGGTAGATAAGAGATTCCTCTTATGTAGTAGTAGCACGAGGTCACATCTTTGCACATCTTGTGGTAGCATATGCATTAGACCTGATGAGGATGATAGTTTCATGCAAGACTAGTGTTGGTAGAGTTTTTGGTGGTACACATGATGATGTGGCTATATCTGACACTTTTTTAAGAGATACATTTGGATTTTAAACATCGATGACACCTTCACAAGTATTTTTATTTTTATTACATATTACAAAAGATCAAAGTACTTGATGTACATATATATGTTAAATTTTCAAAATAATTGTATTTAAACTTGGTCAAATTTATTAATTTAGTCATATATGTACATGTATGAATTAATATTATAGCACACGAGAGGGACATCATCATCCCAACCACATGTTGCAAACACCATGTCAATGTATACATTCACAGAGGTAATTTAGAATGTTAAATTTGTAAATTCACGTATGTAAATATATATAACTTTCACTCAAATATATGTCTATATGTATGTTCTTATATATATACATATATATGCTCAACTAACTTGAAGTGATATATATTTTTCTTTATCAAGACACTCCACCATCTCTGCGAGGAGTAGAGAAAGGTGTTGCTGCTGCGATTTCATTTTCATAGTAACTCACTGAGGTATGCAAATTATATTTTTGTGTAAATTAGAGTGTAATTCATATTATGTCCATTTATTTTAATAATTTCCCTCATTGTAGAATCAAGTAGATATTCAACATGAATGCATTATGTATATGAAGGAGTTTCTTGTGACTAGTAGCAACTTTGTTCATATGATTCATAGGCGTGACGCGGTAAAAAAATATTTTTATTGATAAACTTAGTTATAATATTGTCATTATGTACTTAGTTGGCGTAAATGTTTAGATCTGCATTAAAAAAATTTATTGTTAATATAGTTCTACAAGCTAAATTTGATGTTTGATTTTGTAATTTTATGTCTATATAGGGTTCAAACCCTTCCATTTTTACTTCGAGGGCACAAAATCCTTGATATCATCATTTTGACACCTCGGTTCGTGATCCAGTAGCTCTTGTTGTCTCTATTGAGCATGAGATGTAGATTTAGTGTGACTGAGAGATTGCAGTAAGTGTGCATACATGTAAATAGTTTCATTAGCATGGTCTTATACATGTTGAAAACTTATACATAAAGTTTTGACAAACAAATTGTATGCATTTACAGATTCAACTACAATTGATTTTTGAGAACAAGAGGACTCATAATCAATCCGTGGAGGATCCCAAGTCATATCACAGATCTCCATCTACATCTAAGGGAGATCCTTCTTTGAGCAGGGAAAAGAGATAGATACATTTTGATGAATAGGATTTATATTTCCCCTTATGAGCATGCAAATAGTAAAACTAAGTGCATGGAAATGTGTGGCAAGTGTTTAACCGATCATTCCTATGAATTTCATCTATGGCATGCACTTGAAGTACTATAGTGACCTTTTCTCTATCATTTATCCCCACTTTTGAGAGCTCCACTTGTTAATTCCACAATTTCCAAAATTGATCAAGTTTTTATGAAGTCTTACACATGTTCCCCGAGACCAATAATGTCAAATCAAGAGTGGATATGATGTGCATTTCCCAAATATATGCAGCATACTAAATGTTGACACAATTGTTGTCAAATATTAGAGTTGTATAGTTGGAGCATTTTTCAAATCTTAGGACCTTTTGTGTGCTAAAAAATGGCACTTCCACCATATACATGGGGCCTAAAACTTTGGAATTCTTGGGATTATTTTTTGGCCTCCAGCAATTTTCCCTATTAGGAGACATATTATCCAGTTATCTGACATCAAGTAACCTCCTTCGTTCCATTTATCAATTTGTAAAAATGTATATTTTAGGCCAACTGTTAAGCATATGTGAAATGCATAACTATTAATTTAAATCTACATTAAACCATCAGAATCTACATGTGTTAAAACCACTCTAACTAATGATATAGGATAGGATAAACTATCAGTTAGTTTCAAGGGTTAAACATGCAATAAGGTTTTATTAAGCTTCTCGTAAGCTTCAATAGATACGGAGAAGGTGACTCTAGCTAATTTTACCAAGTGCCATGTGAAGGTGAGAATATTTTTTGAAACCACTAACCTACATAAACATGTGTAGTCAAGAAATTAAATTTAGGGTTCTGGGAATCATGATTACTACATGAAAAAATCAATAAAATTTGAAAAAATGAAACACATCTACACATGTGCTAGTAACTTATCAAACCTTGCTAAATTCAACCCAGATGAACCACGATGTATTGTGATATACTCTATGGAAATAGTAAGAGCTTACATTTTGGTCAAAACCACGAACCTTGTCACTAGGTTTGTTTTAATGTCCTAGTACTCTACCATTTAAACAACTGAATATTTTTTGCAAGAACGGTTATACTATCTTTGCACATGCCCTTGCAAACCATGGATCAAACCCACAGGTCTAGGAATTGATAGCATAATGTGGAGCAATTTACAAGGTGATCCCGACAGTGGTCACCCAAAGAGTGATCTTATGGACAAGATTTTCAATACATCTCATAGATGGATCCATGTAGTTATTTTCACCTGTATGTGTATTTTTTGACACGCATGCCCTAGGTTTTCCTTGTGCAAGTTTACACGATGATAGTTGGCTATATCTAGATTGTTCCAACGTATGTAAATTTATGCGATGTTGATGAATAAAATGAAATTCCACTTCCTATCTATGCAATGCAGAGTAGCATGTAACCCCTTGTCAATTGATATGGGTGTGGTAAATGTATTCCTTGTAGCACAATGACTTCATGTTCCTTGTTGCAAGCTTAGGTAATGATACTGTAATGTTTATAGTGCTTGGACCACTTGATTTAGAAGAAGTAACTAAGGATATATATGATTCCCTTGAATGAATCTCATAATTGAAAACTGAAAGGTGACCCAAAGTACTAGAAGTTGAGAAAGTAAAAGATACCCAAAAGGGTAAGAAAAGGATAAAGAGAGGGACAAGAGTGCCTGAGTGCTTCTATCCCAACTAGGGCTTCCTATCATGTATGACAACCATCCTTGTTAAATGATAAATCAATCAAGTTCTTGTCACATGAAACCACTCCTTGATGAGGTGTGTAAGATCTTGTATCGCGAATGAAAGTGATAATATATAAAGGACAATAGGAGTTAAATGCCAATTTTCTTTCTGAGGAATCATGTATACATTCGTATTATTTAGTGACCTATAAATGTACCCAAGTGCATAGATTTTGTGTCTAGCGGAATGGTTCCCCCTTCTTTATGCGTCACCTAGTGAAGTTTAGAGTCAGGTGATCCAACAAATAATTTGATAGGAGAAGTGCCAAACTTATAATCCTACCGATAAGACATGTAGCTCAATAGCATGATTAATTGTTCAAGGAGTTAGCACACCGGTTGCACAATAATATATCAGATCTAAGCATACATGTAAAATAAAAGAGTGAGATATTCTACTAAAAGAAATATATAAAACAAGAGACATAAATCAACACCAGATGTAATGTGGTTCACCCAGTGTGGGCTACAATCCACCAAGAAACAAGACAATATATTATCCAAAGCTTTGACAAGATATACAAATGAAGATTTACAATCTTCCACACCTCTCAGATGTACAGTAATTTCTTTCTCTCAAGCTTTTGCTTCATCACCAAGAATTCTCTTTCTCACCAACCTTTTGCAAGTTCTTCTTAATTCTTGTTAATACTTACTTCTAAACCCTATGATTTCATGCTTATATAGTCATTTATAGACTTAGGGCACTTAGCCATGCAATTACAATCAATAGAATATACTTTAATGCTAAAAATAGATCTAATTCCCGAGAGTTAATTAAAACATCCTCGCACAGGTAACTGACGTTAGTTCTTACCTAACTGATGATGGATTCCTCCTTGCTTGACCGATGTCGGTCCTAGGTGACCGATGAACCGGTCCCATCCTAACCGATGACGGTTACTGTGTTTTCCAACAAGTTTCACATTACATGCTAATATGAAGTAATTGAGCTCCACAACTCAACAATCTCCCACTTGGAGATTAATTACTGCACCATACCTATACAACGTCATTCTTGGATCCTTCCTTAGCTTTGTTTCTTCCTCTTCAAGTCTCAAACTCAAAGACCAACAAAAGTGGAGTGTAGCTCCAACTTCTCCTTTGCTAATGGCTTTGTTAGCATATCTGTAGGGTTCTTGCTCATATGAATCTTTTCAAGATTCAACTGTCCATCCTCCAATACTTGTCATATGAAGTGATACCTCAACTGAATGTGTTTTGTTCTCGAATGAAACGTTGAGTTCTTTGCCAAATGAATTACACTCTGACTGTCACTGAATAGTTTACAATCATCTTGCTCCTTTCCCAACTCTTTCATGAACCTACTCATCCATATCATCTCCTTGCTAGCCTCTGTATTTGCAACATACTCTGCCTCTGTAGTACACAAAGCCACAACCTTCTACAATCTTGAAATCCAGCTAACTTGGATGTCCCACCTACTATGAAAATATATCCAGTAGTGCTCCTCCTACCATCCAGATTTCCAGCCATATCCGAATCAACATAGCCATATAATGAAATATCCGAACCTCCATAGCATAACTACATGCTAGATTGTCCCTTTCAAATACCTGAGTATCCATTGGACTGCTTTTAATGCTCTTTACTTGGATTGGCCATATATCTTACTCACAACTCCCACTAGCCTGTGCAATGTTTTGTCTGGTACAAACCATAGCATACATGAGACTCCCAACTGCTGAAGCATATGGCACTTGTTGTCATGTATTTGACCTCCTCATGTGATGATGGACACTGATCTTTGCTCAATTTGAAGTGTCCAGCCATAGGTGTACTAACAGGTTTTGCATTCTGCATCTTGAACCTTTCTAACACCCTGTAGATATAATCTTCATGAGACAAATACAATTTCTTGTTTTTCCTGTCTCTATGTATTTGCATACCAAGGATTAGGGTTTTTGCAGCTCCTAAATCCTTCATAGAAAATGTGTGAGCTAGCTTTCCCTTAAGCTCACCAATGTCTTGCATACTAGATCCTGCAATAAGCATATCATCCACATACAGTAACAAAATAATATAGCTCCCATTTTCAAGCTTCTTGAAATAAACACAATGGTCATATTCACATCTCAAGTAACCATGCTCATGCATAAAACTATCAAACCTCATGTACCATTACCTTGGAGCTTTCTTGAGCCCATATAGGCTCTTTTTCAACCTGCACACTAATTTCTCCTTACCCTTGACTTCATACCCAAGTGGCTGCTGCATATAAATCTCTTCATCCAAATCACCATGAAGGAAAGATGTCTTCACATCTAGTTGCTCTAAATGTAAATCTTCTACTGCAACTAAACTCAATACAATATGAATAGAAGTCATCTTAACAATAGGAGAAAATATTTCACCAAAGTCAATACCTACTTTTTGTGCAAATCCCTTTACTACAAGCCTTGCCTTGTACCTTTTTTGTCCACCCTCTTCTTCCTTAATCTATGTAAATCCACTTGTTCTGCAATGTTCTCTTACCTGCTTGACAACTTAACCAAATCCCAAGTCTAGTTCTGTTCCAAGGAGTCCATCTCCTCATCCATGCCATGCTCTCACTAGTATGTGGGTCTTATCCTACATTATTTCTTCAAAGCTCTATGGTTCACCATTATCAGTCAATAATAAATAAAATAGAGAAGGTGTAAATATTTCTGGAGGTTTATTTATCCTTTGTGACCTTCTCATGGGAGTTTGAGGTACTAGAGGCTCAATCTAGGACCTCTTGGACATTTGTATCCAAATATGACAGTGATCAATGCCAGTCACCTCTAACTGACATCGGTTTTACTAACCGATGCCGAGTTTGGATCTTCTGTAACCGATACCGGTTCATATGACCGATGTTGGTCAGGGGTCAACCGACACTAGTTATTGTGTAACCCTGTAGGTAATACTTTTAAATCCAAGAGTTCATTTTCATTCACAAACTTCTCAACTGGTTCATCCTTGGGTACCAAAATTTGAACACTGTAAATTCTCTTTTCATTCCATTCAACATCATGACTCCTAATAATTTTAGAATTCTCTAAATCTTGAAAATGGAAACTGAAATCACCAGATCCATAACCAATGAAAGTGCATCTCTTGGATTTTGCATCCAACTTTTTCCTATTTTCCCTATCAACATGCACAAAAGCTTTTGAACCAAAAACTTTAAGAAAAGAAAGATCTACCTCTTTTCCCATCCAAGCTTCCTTTGGTATTCCTCCATCTAGTGAACTTGAAGGCCCACAGTTAATCAAATAAACCACTGTATCAACTGCTTCTGCCCAAAACTGTAAGGGCAATCCAGAATGTATCCTCATACTTCTAGCACGTTCCATGATTATCCTGTTCATTATTTTTGCAACACCATTATCATGTTGTGTTCTTGGAACTGTTCTTTCTCTACGTATCCCATTCACTGAACAATAATAATTGAAATCCTTGCTACAATATTCACCACCATTGTCAGATCTAAGACACTTTAACTTAGAATTTCGATTCATTCTCAACAAGGGATTTCCATCTTTAAAAGTATCAAAAACATCATATTTATAACGTTTAATACAATAAATCCATACCTTTCTTGTAGCATCATCAATGAAAGTAAGATAATACTGGGATCCTCCATGAGAAGCTACCTGAGCTGGTCTCCACACATCTTAGTGTACAAGATCCAATTTCTGCTCCTTAGTTGCCCCAACTTTGAGAAATCTCACTCTCTTTTGCTTTCCAAAGACACAATGCTCACAAAAATCAAGATCTAAATATTTCAAATATGGTAACTTATATTTAGCCTTTAAGATCTGTATTCCTTTTTGACTCATATGGCTCAGCCGGTTATGCCACATGCATGCATTTGAATTTGAAGTAGATAATGCAGAAAAGAAATTAGTAATACATGTAGATAAATATAATATTCCTACCTTCTTACCTCTTGCCACAACAAAAGCACCCTTGGTGAATTTCCAAGAGTCTCCTATAAAAGTAACCATGCAACCTAATTCACCTAGTTACCCTGCAGAAATAAGATTCCTCCTGAGGCTTGGCACATGCCTCACATATTTCAATACCCATGTATTTCCATTCTACAATTTTAGATGAACTTCCCCTTTACCAGTAATACTGCAAGGTTCATCATCACCTAAATAAACATGCCCAAAATTGCCATGGACATAATTATTAAAATAACCCTTATTAGGGGTTGCATGAAAAGAAGCTCCTGAATCTAAAACCCATGATTTAATTCTATTATCTAAAGAAAGAATAAGAGCATCTTACATTACCTTTGATGTAGCAAGATTTGCTTCTTTAACTTTGTCTGGTTGTTGGTTCTCTTTGTCCTTTGACCAACAATATTTCTTTGCATGTCCTTTCTTTCCACATTTCCAACAAGTAATTCCCTTACTTCTGGATTTAGATCTGCTATCCCTTGAATTTGATTTCCCATTACTCTTACTCTTGGATCTCTCCTTCTGCCTGCCCTTGCTTTCTACATTCAAAGCATTCCTAGATGATGATTCCTCTGTACTCTTCCTATAAATTTCTTCATTCAAGATTATACTAACCACATCATCAAACTTCAAAATATTATTAGCAGATGCTGTATTACTAACAACCATTACCAAGTTATCCCAACTATCAGGCAAAGACCATAATAATAAAAGTGCTTTCACTTCATCATCAAACAGTATATCAACCAATTTTAACTGATTTACAATAGATGAGAAATCATTCAAATGACTAGATGTAGATCCACCTTCATGCATCTTAGAACTAAATAGTTTCTTCATCAAATAAAATTTATTTGAAGCACTAGGTTTTTCATATAAATTAGCAAGAGATTTCATTAACCCTACCGTAGAAGTCACTTCTGTAATATTGGAAGCCATAGATGCTGTGAGGCTCAATCTTATAGATCCCAAAGCCTTTTTGTCAAGAATCTTCCATTCTTCATCAGTCATCTTCATAGGTCTAGACTTCTCATCCAATGGTAAATACAAATCTCTTTGATATAGATAATCCTCAATCTGCATCTTCCATAATTGATAATTTCAGCCGTCAAATTTCTCTACCTTGTATTTGTTTTCTTCTGCCATTGTTGTAGCTCCCACTCAATCAGAAAACCCTCTGTGAGTAAATCTGTCAACACACAAAACTCTCAAACAAATCTCTGATACCAGTTGTTGGGGTTAGCACACCAGTTGTACAGATAATATATCAGATCTAAGCATACATGCAAATAAAAGTAGATATTCTACCAGAAGAAATATGCAAAATAAGAGACATAAATCAACACCATATTTAACGTGGCTCACCTAGTGTGGGCTACGTCCACCAAGAAATAAGCCAATCTATTATCCAAATATTTGACAAGATATACAATGAATATTTACAATCTTCCACACCTCTCAGATGTACAATACTTTCTTTCTCTCAAGATTTTGCTTCATCACCAAGAATTCTCTCTCTCACCAACTTTTGTAAGTTCTTCTTAATTCTTGTTAATACTTACTTCTAAACCCTAGCTTTCATGCTTATATAGTTGTTTATAGACTTATGACACTTAGCCATACAATTACAATCAATAGATATACTTTAATGTTAAAAATAGATCTAATTCCCGAGAGTTAATTAAAACATCCTCGCACAGGTAACCGACATGTCAGTTCACCCTAACCGATGCCGGTTCCTCCTTTCTTGACCGATGTTGGTCCTAGGTGACCGATGTTGGTCCCACCTAACCGATGATGGTTATTGTGTTTTCAAAAATGTTTCACATTGCATACTAATCTGAAGTAATTGAGCTCCACAACTCAAAATTAAGTGGACAAATGAAGCATGAAGTGATCGTAATGTGAAGTGCGGAAACTAGGAAAGGGTAGTAGACCCTAGGGGTGAAGCATATGCATAGTAGTGTGCTACTAGATTTTGTGCTTGCTTATGCGATATGTGTTGGTGGTCATTTTGAGCCCTCCCTAGCTGATTTATCTAGAGGAATACCACGTACCACCTAAGGACCCAAATTTGAATATATCATCTTGTCACTAATGGATTTTTAACTCTCCATGATCATCCCTTTCCATGAAGCTCAATACATTAAAGGATGGACATGACTATCAACTTTAAGGAAGCCATAATGCATCAATTGGATATTCTATGGAATGGAGAAACTCAACGTTTCACATATTGCAATGTTAGATAAAAGTAAGAGGGGATGCCGCATATCACTAATCATAATAGATAATGAAAAATTATTGTGTAAAAAAATCCGTGGCACACTGGAATAATGTTCGGTGGGTTTAACAAGGAATTCAGTACTTTGCGGATTCCAAAAATGCTATGGGACACTCAAAAACTTCGCCAAAGGGCCACATAACACTAGAAAATGATTGAAAGTCTGTGGTGAAGGAATAATACAATTAAAAACCGTGTGACCACTCCGTTGATTCCAAAAATCTATGGGACACTTAAAAAAGGAATATATTTTATCAACACCTTACTGTGGGTTTTCAATTCATGCAATATAAATTAAGAGATGATTACTATGTTATCCAAAAGTAAATTCAGCTATGAAAAAGTAATTTTTGAGCTAACACATGAAATAAAAAGAATCATATGTATATACTAAGACAAAATGGGGATTATATAGGTGCCCCAACCCTTAAAATTCACATAGCTTATATTATGCATATACAAAAATAGGAGCTTCTTGCAAAAGAGGTACATTATCAATTGATGGTTACACATTCCTTTACAAAAGCAAGAATCCGATTCAGTAGATTCTTCTTCCTAGACTCAAATTCCTTACGGTCTTCAACCCCATAAATGTACTACATGTCCCTTGCAAGGTCACAAGACATGCCCATTTCCATGAGGTCTGAAATATATTCTATGGGACCTTATAATATTATGATTAATTCCAATTTTATCTTGCAAGAGAAAACCCATTCAAGAAGGTTTGACCCACCTTTAAGGTAAGCCTTGGTACCCCATTAGGTAACATATTTTGGATTTGAAGATGACCCATGAACATTCGTTGGTGCCACAGGGGTAGATTTAGGTTCATCCACAGAAATGGGATGACTTACATAAGATGGATTAAGTGTGCCCCATCTGTGTCTCCTCATGGATGGTAGCCACACTTTAGGGGCTTTCCCAGAAGAAGATTTCACAGGTGCTTTCTCAAGACGAGCAAGTATTTTCTCCATCGTGGCTATTTTATAGGAAATCAAAGAGATATCTTCCACAGGATCATCAATAGATGTTGCATCATTGATATGAATTAATTTATCCACCAATTATTTATTGAAGAATAACAAAGATATATCAATGATGTTCTTGTTGATAGAAGACTTGCAGTGAAGCCAAAAATTCTTCAGTAGTTCCGGAGTTTTCTGATCCTCTACACGGAATATATAATAATACAAAACCTGAAAGATGGAAAAGAAAGTAGTCATCTTGATAAGCTTCCGTATCAGTGCTACCCTAAACGTGTGAGATAGATGTTAGCAGCCCATCAGTCTCCACTTGATCTTCAATCTTGAACAAAATTCTTATAAAAGCCTCATCAAGACCAAAAAGGTCGAAGAATGAGTGCAAAGTCTCTGAAGAAATTTCCTTCAAGTTGGTTCCTAATGCCACATCTGCCATTGCTCGAGAAGGACACACACTAATTCCATTTTCACTTATAATTCTTGAAGGAAGATGCAATTTTATGAAAGAACAATGTGAACTTATAAGAGGATGACGTTTGAGGGTAATTATGTGAGGTATCATTTTAGAATTGAATTTGAAATCAATTTTGAAAAATCACATAGGTATGGAGCAGGTTGATATGTTCCAAAAGGTGGTTTTCAGTTTGAAGTGGCAATTCACACAAAGAAAACATCAAACACGAGGGAATATAAATGATTATCTATTTCCCAAAGCATATTCCCAAAAAGAGCAAGTGTCAAATCAATTAAAAATAATGACATGTGGAAATAAACGGTTTGTGATAAGGCATATGAATGATGGTGACAACATGAATAGGACAAAAAGGAAATAATAAAAGTAAAAAATCCCTCATACATCCATGTCAACATCTATAAGTAGAATCAAATTAGGGAATGAAAAAGGGATCTTCACTGTTGCAAAATATTTTCCAAAAATGGAGCCCGTTTGCTGCGTCTTTCTGGGATGGTTTGTTAAAGTTTTTTGGGGGGGGGGAAATTGGGCTGTGAAAAGAGATGAAATTATATAAGTATGGTCTTTCCTCGTAGTAAAAGTAATTAAATTTTGGTATTTAGATTAAAGGGGTATAGTCTTTAAAATTCTAAAAATATTAGAGATGTAATTGTGAATATTGTATGTTTCCATCGTGAAATGCATACCGATCTCAGTTTCCAAAATTTTTGTGTCAAGTTGGCTACAAGTGTATATCCATTGATAGGCTTTGAGAGAATTCATTTTATGTTCCCTTGTTAAGAAATTCAAGATTCGAATAAAGTATGTCCGCTTTGAGTTTTAAATTTTGTCTTCTGGGTTCTATGTTATAAAATTGGTCGTTAATGAGTGATATTCTTTTATGCATCCTTGTGTTTACTATTTTTCTTTTTCATACACTAGATCCATCTTTGATGTTTGTTCTTTGGTCATTAATTTTGATATTGTGTTATGATATTTCCCTCTGTAATATTGGACCAAGTTGTAAAATCCTTGTTACAAACATTTTGTATTGATAGATTTTTGTAATCCTTTGAGTGTATCTTAGGCGTATGAGGGATGAAGAAGTAAACACTTTGTTAGAATGATTGCAAAAGTTTTTGTGTTAGGTATTTTAGATATTGAATTGAATCCTTTGAATCTATTGAGATTAAATAAATGCAAATAGTTCTTAGTTGAGATTTTCACTGATTGATCCAGGTTTATGAATTTTCCATGATTACAAGATACTTATAGTGTTAAATGTTGTGTCATAATGAACTTATTTACCTATAATTCCCCCCTTTTGAAGTCATAATTACCATAATTGATCACATCCCCCATTTTAAAGCGTCCATTTGTTCCATTTTACCACCTAATTTCTCTAAAAACATCACCGAAGGTGTCTTTTTAGCCTAAATCCCATTACTAAGAGAATGCAAGAGCAATTGAACTTAAATGTCTTTAGCAACCTGCTTCTAGTGTGATAAGCATATGTAATACTTTGTGTGACAACTTGTGAGAGTGAAATATTGTGTCCTTGGACATGTTTGTCCTAGATCAATCCATCATTTGAAAAGAGATTGGAGGGAATCAAAACTCCATCTCCCCCTTTACATTTCAGGTTACACCATGGGTCCTCTCACCTTAGTTCAAGGAAAGAACAAAAGTAGTAGTAAAAGGTCATCTACTTTGTACATTCCCCTCAATCATTCCAAGGATTGATACCTAAGGAATGTGTTAGAACCTTCCTCAGATACAAAATTACATATCACCCAGTCTATCACCACTCCTAAGAAAATCCCCCACTTTCTTAGAGAGAATTACTGTCAGCCTAATAGGGGGTGTATATTTAAGGACCAACAAGATTCTTCTTGTTGTATATAAGGATGGACCTAAGAAAGAAGAGATATAAAATATTCAAAGTCCCATATATGAAAAATCAGAGTAATGTATGTATAAGTAAGTAACAAGTATGTAAAGGAAAGAGTACACCCTGATGTGTAAGAGAGTATGAGATAGAAAATTGTTTTGTTGTGCTTTAGAGATATTACTGGATTTGAATTCCTTGTTGCCGATGACAAGGTTTTTAGGTAATCTCACGTAAAGAGCGAGTTTTTTGGGAGATCTTATTTCAAGAGTGAGTTTTTCGGGTGATCTCACGCCAAGAGCGAGTTTTTTTGGTGATCTCACACTAAGAGAAGAGTGTTGGGCATATAGGTATATTTTCCTCTCTTTCAATAAAACATCCAAAATAAGTGCCACTACAGATGGCATGTTCTAATTTGTTGATATATAAAATTATACATTTGAAACTTATAAAACCATACAATTGTTGTTCCTACTTCCAATTTACTTGAAAATGAAAAATTACTGAAACCTAGTGAATGAATTTTAGTGCTTGGAACTACTTGTAATAAATAAAATGAATAATTCAACACACAACAGAATATTTTTATCCTGGAAACCCCCAGATTGAGGGAAAACTAGTTGGGAAGGGAAATTTCTCTTTCTTCCCAGTAATATATTGGCCAGTTATAATGATATACATATTACAATAAGGTAAAGGAAGATAACAATGTTACTTCCACCCTCTCTTCTTACTTGCTCTGACTCATACACCTTGCTTCTACAAATCAATTCTAGCATAAATGGTTTCTTACTCACTTCTCCCATCAATTATTTATCAATTTCAACATGCCCCTATTTTATTTATAGCTTACTTTCTGATGTCCTCTCATGTGCACTGGAGAATAGGAAGGGTCATACGAAGGAAGAGACATCGTCCAAAATGTTCCAAAGATATGATTGTTTTGAATGTATTTTTTTGTTTTATATAGTGATAGGACCGTTGGTGATTGATAGAGGGGTGATTACACAACCACCCGGTTCCTACGTAGGGGAAGTTATGCAACCATTGGGGTGGTTACACAACCATCCACTCTGTAGAAAGTGGTAGTTCTGTAACTTTACATTTTTATCCTTCTATTTCTACTTATTTTTCCTTTTGATTCTAGTTGCTATGATGAAGTAGTGTTTTCTTGGATCCCTATGGATCACACCTCCCTTGCTCAGGAGGATTTTGGTCCCATAAAATCTTAGTGGGGGAGTAGATGAGGAAATAATTCCCTCACTTTATCCTTTGAGTACCACCAGGCCTACCTTGGTGTCTTCCCCTTGAGTCCAACTGCCAAGACTCCTGTGGACCTCTCCTTATTTCCCCGATCTTCTGACTACATCACTACATCCTCCTCTAAATCACCTCATGAATCCAAGATGTAATCCTCTATGGAAGGTAAAAACTTACATTCTTCTTCTTCATCAAGCATAGATGGATCATATAGGTGAAAGTTCTCATAATTTACTACTGATTACATCCACATGAAATGTGGAAAATCAAGTCTGAAGGCATTTTCTCCAACTACTCCAGTATAAGTGAAGGGTCCATACCGTAGTGGCTTGAGTTTCCTTGCTTGACCTTATAGTATTTCCTTGCTCAAGTAAAACCAAAAATTGTCTCCAACATGAATTTATGCACTCTCTACGATGCTAATTGGTGCCTAGCCTTGTACTTGGCTTGAGAATTCTCCAATTGTTCTTTTACCTTGAGATGGATTTTTTCAGATCCTCTCAATGAAATTCACTGCTCTAGTTACTTTTGAATCATGTATCTCTCCTCTTCCTTCTGTCCAACTACAATGTCCATTGGATTGGTAGGTAGATATCCCAAACATGTTTCAAAAGGTGACTGCATAGTGGATGTATGTACAACCCTGTTGTAGGAATTTTGAATGTAGGCTAAGGACTCATTCCAAGTTTGTGGATATTTTACTATTATACCCTCTAATCAGTTGTACCAAAGTCCTATTCACCACCTCTGTTTTCCCATCCATTTGGGGATGGAAGGTCATGCTTCTCTATAACCTAGTGTCCATCTTATCCCAAAAATTAGTCCAAAATTTCCCCAAGAACCTCAGAATCTCTGTCAGAAACAATAGACTTTGGCAAACCAAAATGCACACATACATTAGCAAAGAAAAGTTCAGCTGCCTCACATCCTTTTATTGTCTTTTTACATGCCATAAGAACACACATTTTTATAAATATATCTACAAGAACATATAGATAATCATGGCCATGTTTATACGTAGGTAGTCCTCCTACAAAATCCATAGAGATATCCTCCCATAGGTCAAGTAGGGATTGGTAAAGGCATATAAAAACCTTCCTTCCTAATTTTAGGCTTTCTTGTACAACAAAGTTTACATCCTCTTATGATTTAGATACTTCCCTCTTGCATATTGGGCCAATATACATACCTTTATAAGTGGGCCATGGTCTTTGAAACACCAAAATTTCCTAATACTTTTAAGGTATGTGCTTCCCTCATCAATAGAAGACTTTCTTATTTTGGCACACAAAGCTTCCCCCATCGGTAGAGCATCCCATATTTGAGATAAAAATCATCAATACCTATCTTTTCATCCCCTTTGGATTGTAACTATTGATATGTCACCCAAAAATATTTTTCTTGAGCATATGCCTCTCCATAAGCTTCCTTCGTGAAGGGCTAAAAAATGAGAGATAGTGGACAACCTAGATATATTATCCTGTGTGGGTGGCCTAGACAACATGTTTGCTACCACAAAATTTTTGCTACCTTTCTTGTATTTGATTACCAAAATAGAACTGACTGAAGGAACCCCATCCACTTGTAGTGCCTTTCCTTGCTACAATTTAGATTATGCTTGCAAATATTGGAGAGGTTTGTGGTCAGTGAGAACAATAGTTTCTTTACCCAACAAATAATTTTTCCATTTCTTTATTGCCTGAACTAGTGCATACATTTCCTTATCATATACTGAATATCCCTTAACTGATAAAGTGAAATTTCAGAATGATAGCATACTATCTTACCTCCCTATATAGCAACACTGCTCCCATAGATGTAATCATTGGACATTCATGTTCTACTTCAAAGGGATGCTGCAAATTAGGAAGAGAAAGTACTGGAGCATGAATAATTTTTTATTTCAATAACTCAAAATCCTGATCTTGTTCCTTACCCCAGTCAAAACCCTTACTCTTTATGGCCACTGTGTGTAGAGGTGCTACAATAGTGAAGAATTATGGAATGAACTTCCTCATGTATTGTACTACTCCCACAAAACTCCTAGTCTCTGTGGCTCATGTTGGTGTTGGCCAATTGGTGATGGCTTCCACCTTCTTTGGATCCACTTGTATCTCTCCTCCTCCAACCACATGCCCAAGATAGACAAGTGATTGTTTGGAAAATTCACACTTCTTCATGTTACATAGCAGTCTGTTTCTCCTTGAGAACTTGCAAGACTTGACTGACAAATGTGTTAGATGTTCCTCCCATGTGGCACTAAAAATCATAATATCATCCAAATATACAATGACATACATGTATCTATGAAATCCCACAATACATCATTCATCAATCTCATAAATGTAGTGGGTGCATTACATAAACCAAATGGAAGTACTAACCACTCATAAAAACCCTGTTTTGTTTTGAAGGTAGTCTTCCATATATCCTCCTCCTTCATCCTAACTTGGTGATAACCAGACTTGAGATCCAACTTTGTGAAGAACCTTGGCATACTGAAGTTTGTCTAAGAGATCATCTATGCGTGGTCCAAGTGGATATCTATTCTTTATGGTAGTCTTGTTCAAATCACAGTAGTCAATGCACATTCTCTAAGAACCATACTTCTTTGGCACCATCACAATAGGTGAACCACATGGTAAGGTGCTTGGGCATATTACCCCTTAGTCTAATAGCTCCTAGAGTTGTTTCTTTACCTCTATGTACTCTCCATTAAGGATTTCCTATACAACTTGATATTTGGTAGAGGGGACTCTGGCAACAGCTAAATCTCATGCTCTACCTCTTGTTCTGGTGGTAACCCATTGGGAGTTTGGAACACTTCCTGAAAAGACTGAATTAATGCTATCCAAATCCTTCATCCTTTGGTTAGAAACATGTGAAATTTCTACCCCATCTTGTTTATTTTTCAATAAAATTAAACAAAACTGATTATGATTTTCCTAAATTAGCCTCTTTGCTTGGTTAGCACTTACCATGGCAAGTTTTTGGCTTATGCTGGTGTGCTTGGATGTTGTAACTAAATCCATCCTTGACCCATCTATATCGGTTCTCCCTTCTCATTAATATAACATCCCTGATATATAAGTAAGGAATCCCAAAAACAACATCAAATGCATCAAGTGGAACTACATCAACTTATAATACATCTATATATTGAGAATTGATCCCAAACTTGAACTTACGTCTTTGTGTTACCTGAATTTATACACCCTTCTTCACCCATCCCAAAGGATAAGGATGTGGATGCTCATAAGTTTCAAGACCAAGCTTCTTTACAACCACATAAGAAATCAAATTAGATTGAGAACCAATATCAACCAAAGCATTTACCTTAGTTCTCTTGATCTTGTATTTTGATTTGAAATAACTTACTCATTTCTTCCTCTTGTTCTTGGCTGTCCATGTTGGTGGACGTACCCCCAGTCACTCATCTACATCAGGATCATTCTCTATCTCTGCATCCCTATATTTATTCCTCTTGTTCTTGGCTGTCCATGTTGGTGGCCATACACCCCAGTCACTTGTCTACATCAGAATCATTCTCTATCTCTACATCCCCATATTTCTTTACAACTATCATGGAAATCTTGGAGTCCTTGGTTCTGTTCTTTGGATGCAATTACAGATGTAACTTCAAACATGTAGCATCAGTATGACCATTGATATCATAATCCTTACAAAAATTCATAGGATCTTTACAAGTATTCAAGGTGGTAGTGGTATTTTTACCTTTCCATTTACCCTTGTGACTTGTTTGTCCCTAATCTTTCTTTGGAGGATTTGTTGACTGCTTTTCCTTTCACTCCGCTTCTCCTTGATTTTTATCATCATCTAGTACATACTTGAACACATGCTTCATTGAGATCCTTGGGTTTCATGGAGATGACCTTTCTTCGTAGGTGAGTGTTAAGTCCTCCCAAGTACTTGGTAAGAATATCCTCATCCTCCAACTCCAAATTGAGCAATATGGCTTGCCTCCAAAACTCTGTAGTATAATCCTACACACTTTGACCACTAGTTTGTCTAAAATACTTCCATTTAATCATTTGACCAGTCTTATGGCCAATCAGATGAAAATTTCCCCTCAGTAATTATTTAAAACCATCCCAACAACTTACAATAGGACTCTTATTCTTTTCACAAGTGGCTATATGGTTTCCCACTAAACCAAAGTGCATCCTTCCATCTTGAGACATGAAAAGGTGATCCTTTGTGCCTCAGTGATATTATGCACACTAAAATAAACCTCTAAGTTCTTTAACCATTTATCTAGTAATTCTGCATCTACTTGTCCTTGAAATGTTTTAATCTCAACTTTAGTTTCAACTTTAAAAGGAGCATGATCAGATTTTACCTTTCCCTTTTCAACTTGAGTTTCCTCTTCCTACTCTTCCACATCTTCCTCATTGTGGCTCTTTCCTATGAAAAATTTCTTGGCCAAATCTTAAACCCCTGAGTCTATGGAAAATCTTCTTAACCGCTGCTATCCTTTGTTGATCTGAGAGTTCCCTTTGGTGTTGAAACACCCTATCCATACTGCTTTCCAACATCTCAATTCTACAGACCAAGTTCTCTTATTCCATTTGTTATCTAATCCTTTGTTTCCACATTTTCATAGATATTGCCATGGATCACAAGGTATTACTTCTTCACCTTTAGACCTTGTCACTGTCATACAAATCACAAAAGAATGAATACCACAGTCCCTTGGATATTATTTTCAGCTCTGATACCAAAATGATCTGTAAAATTCTACTTCAGAAACTTACAAAACCACACAACTTCTATTCCTACTTCCAATTTACTTGAAAATGACATATTACTAAAATTTAGTGAATGAATTTTAGTGCTTAGAACTACTTGTAACAAATAACATGAATAAGTCAACACACAACGCAATATTTTTATCTTAAAAACCCCTAGATTGAGGGAAAACCAATCTGAAAGGGAAATTTATCTTTCTTCCCAGTAATATATGGGCTAATAAAAATGATTACAGATTATAAGAAGCTGAAGGAAGACACCAATGTTACTTCCACCCTCTATACTTGTTTTCTTTGGTCATACACCTTGCTTCTACTGATCAATTCCAACACCAATGGTTTCTTTCTCACTTATCCCATCATTTTTTTCGCAATCACACATGCCTCTCTTGTATTTATAACTTTCTTCCTATGTCCTCCCATGCACTGGAGAATCGGAAGAGTCATCCAAGGTAGAGACATAATCCAGATGTTCCAAATCCACAATTGTTTTTGGGTTTATTTTTATGTTTTATATAGTGATAGGACCGTTGGTGAATACAGAGGGGCGGTTATGCAATCACCAATGTTTGTAGAGGGGTGGTTATGTAACCTCTAGTGTCTGCAGAGGGGTGGTTATGTAACCGTTGGTGTCTGCAAAGGGGAAATTATGTAACCCACAGGGTGGTTACATAACCGTCGCTTTGCAGAAAATGTCGGTTCTGTAACTTGATAGTTTTCTCTTTCTTCTACTTATTTTTCATTCTAATTATGGTTTTTTCTGATGAAGTGGTGTTTTCTTAGATCCCTATGGATAATTTGTAACCGATTGTAACTAAATAACACTAAATTATGTAACTAGAGAGACATGGACTTGATATTGTAGAACTGTATTGAGACTACTGGAAACTGTGTTAGATTGAGAAACTATTTGTTTTTCCCTGGAACACAAGTGCCTAGGTGGGACATAAGTTCCCACCATTCCTATCTATTTTGGGTACTACTGTATACTCTGTGTTTGTGGCCAAAGTATGATTATGGACCATTCTGTGACTATATGCCTATGTTGATTTTGTATTGTGTTATTTTTATTTAGAGCTCTAAGCTACTGGAAGGGTGATTTGTTCACCCAATTGATGCCCCCATCATTTGGGGGTACATATGAAAACTACAGGAGAATGCGGTCCAAAGGAGATGAAATAATACTGATTTACATATCTAAGAGTGGATACCTATAGGGGTAACAGATATACATGGTATAAAATAAGTAACATGCAAACATTGTAGGATAATAATAAGTGTTAGTATAAAAGAGGTAGCATGCAATAGAATATAGTGTAGAAAAAATATATGAAGACACAAGGTAGACAACGAAAAGTGGGTTGCATACATGGGAAATGGCTCCCAATGTGACAAAACGATCATGGCCAAAGTGACCAAAAGTGTACAATGATCAAATAAGACATTAGGCATATCCCACAAACACTAGTAAGAAAGAAGTGGCAAATAACCATGGTTATATAGAATCATGCAAGGAAAATACTACACATGAAGCACCTGTTAGCATGTTAAAAAGATAAAAAGTATGTCAAGGTGTGTATATATCAACAAAAAGTAAAGTGATAGTAACAAGAAGTAGGAAATATTGTGACTATAGGACTTGTCATGTGTAAAGTATGAGAGTAGTAATGGTAGATACCCATAGGACCCTCGGCGGGATTGATAAAGATCAGTGTCAAGAATCATGTATTGTGTAATAATTTGTAAAAATATTGCATTTACCTTGACATGAATGTGCATGTGTATATAGAAAAAGATAATGACATACTAAATATCCTACTAGCATAGGAAACAAAGTGCAACATGTAAGTAGTATAAGATAACAATAATAAATGCAACCAAGATGTGTAGATGCGGTGTGCATGTGATGGTGTGCTATAATATGAAAAATTTGTAGATGAGAGGATCCAAATTTCCCCCGTGGAATGTGTGTGAGATGAGGCTCATTTATGAATGTTCCCTTAACAATCAAGTATCAACAATAGAACACAAGTGCATCATTGGCTAATGAAGATAAAATCTATGTACCAGAGATGTGGTAACACTTAGAAAGATAGGCATGAAGCACATAACATGAGAGATAGAGAGAAATAGTAGCCATAATATGACAAGTGAGGATCATTTATGAATTTTTCCCTTAATAGTCAAGTATGAACTATAGAATAGGAGTGTGTCATCGGGAAATGATGGTACAATGTGTATACCAAAGATGTGAAAGTGCGTAGAATGTTGATCATGAAGCACAAAGAAAAATTAGATAATGTGGAGTTCATTTTAGAATTTCTCCCTCAATAGTCAAGTATGAACCATGGAACTAGAGTGTGTCATTAGGTAATGACAACACACTGTGTGTACCAAAGATGTGAAAGTGTGTATAAATGTTGATCATGAAGTACATAACAAACGTAGATGATGTGAGGTTCATTTTAGAATTTCTCCCTCAACAGTAAAGTATGAACCATGGAGCTAGAGTGTGTCATAGGGTAACGAGTGGAAAGTATGTGTTTTGAGAGTAGACGTTAGAAAATATTTAGTGTGAAGTACTGAGCATGAAGTGATCCATAAATTGCTTAGTTCTAACAATAAAAAGATCACTATGCTTGTGAAAAATGAATGGAGTACATGGGTTCTTTGTTAACCAAGTTAATGTGCAATAACAACACACAATTGTACTAAAAATTGAGAAAAGAGAGACACAAGGAGACAAGATTTATCCTGGAGAAACCCGATGCGGGAAAAACTCCAGTGGGTGAGCGAATTTTCTTCCCTTCACTATGTAATTCTCCAATAATATAACTTACTGCCAATAATTGGCCTTCAAGAAGGATGAACACTCCTTCTACTTATATCTACTTGCTCATAATCTCTCAAACAATGAAGAACTCTGCTTAAATGAACAAAAAAGAAATAATTCAACTTCTCCAACTTTTCTCACAATGGAATTCACCGAAAACCACTTATTGGATACTTTTAAAAGCTTGTATTTTTAGTTTCTCAGCTCAGGGATGCATGGAAAGGTGAAATGAATTTTTTGGGAAGCTCAAAAATTTCCAACAGCTGATATCCCAAATTATGGAGCTGTATTGCACAGGACCGCCGATTTGTGCAGACTGGTGGTTTCACAACTGATACTTGTGCAGAGCGGTGGTTACGTAACCGTCACCTGTAAAAT
This sequence comes from Taxus chinensis, assembly GCA_019776745.2. Classification (NCBI taxonomy): domain Eukaryota; kingdom Viridiplantae; phylum Streptophyta; class Pinopsida; order Cupressales; family Taxaceae; genus Taxus; species Taxus chinensis. The sequence continues at coordinate 543,822,035 of CM034146.1, forward strand.
CCTTGAAACAGAACAATACTGGCTTGGAATGTCATTCAAATGTGTCTAGATCACCCCCAGGCTGACCAGACCATTTTATGAAGAAAGAAACAACTAAGAACCTATAGAACAAGTATCAAATATAGATATTATAAAGAATTGGGCATTTCCTAATCCATTTTTCGATCATACCTCCCTAATTTGAGGATAAGTCCCTAAAATATTTAAGGAATGATGAGGTGAGGAAATTTCTTCCCCACATCTTCTCTAGAATACCACTTGGCTTTCTTAGGAAAACCAAAGTGAACCCACGCATTAGCAAAAAATAACTCAGCTGCATCACTAACCTCAATAGTCTTTTAGCAAGGAATAAGAATACATATTTTGCTAAATCGATCCACAATTATAAATATATAATCATGACCTTTTTTGGAGGTACGAAAACCACCTACAAAACCCATGGAGATACTTTCCCATGGTTGAGAAGGAACTAGAAATGACATATATAACCCAAATTTCCTATTATTAGGCTTGCTTGTACTGCATAACACACAACCCTTGATGAATTTAACAACTTTGGCTTGCATGTTTGGGCAATACACATACCTCTATAAGTGTGATACAATATTTGTCGCACCAAAGTGATTAGATACCATGGAAGTGTGTGTTTCTCTCATCAACTGCACTCTTTCCACCTTAAGAACACAAAGTTTTTCATCCTTATAGGGAAAACCATCCTAGAAGTAGCATTATCCTATAGGTGCAAATCCCTCACTTGGAGATTTATGTTGAAAAATTTATGCATTATCTGGATCCTGCTCATAACCTTCCTGATATGCTTCACAAAAGAAAGGCTCAAGAAGAGTTAATGTGCCCATATATGAAAGTAAAGGAGGTATAGATAACATGTCAGCTAATTTGTTAATCACACCTTTCTTATATTTAATAAGTAAATGAAAGTGTTGCAAGAAACCCATCCTTTTATAGTTTCTATCTTGTTGAAGTTTTCTTTGAGCCTTAATATATTGGAGAGGTTGATGATTAGTGTGGATGCTAGTTTCCTTACCCATCAAATAATGTTTCCATTTCTTGACTACTTGAATAAGAGCATACAATTCCTTATCACAAGTATAATAATTTATAATTTCACCATGAAACAATTCAAAGTGATAACATACCGACCTACCTCCCTGAAGTAGGACAACCCCCATAGCATAGTCACTGACATCGGTTTACAGTTTGAAAGGAATTTGTAAGTTAAGTAAATCCAAAACTGGAGCATGACTAATTTTATATTTAAATGATTCAAAAGAAATATGTTTTTCCTTACCCTAATCAAATGTATTACCCCCTACTATCATTGAATGTATTGGATCTTCTACGAAATATAAGTTATTAATGAACTTCCATAAATACTGAACTTCTCCAAAAAACTCCAAATATCTATCAAACTTGATGGTTTAGGCCAATACAGAATGGATTCTATCTTAGTTGGATCAATCCTTAACTCTCCATCTCCAACCACACATCCCAAAAAGACAAGTAACTATTGTGTAAAATCATGCTTATTTTCATACAGCACAAGACGATTCTCCTTAAAAACTTGCAAAACGTGACGTATATGATCAATATGATCCTCAAAAGTTATACTAAAAACCAAAATTTCATCTAAGTACACAATTAAAAAGGAATCAATAAATGACCTCATCACCTCATTCATCAACCTCATGAAGGTAGCTGGTGCATTGCATAGCCTGAATGGTAATACCAATCATTCATATAACCCTTTCCTAGTCTTAAACACTGTCTTCCAGATGTCCTCTTCCTTAATCCACACTTGATGATACCTAAACTTCAAATCAAGCTTAGGAAAATATTTAGCATGTTGTAACTGATATAATAAATCATCAATACGAGGGAGAGGGTACCTATTCTTGATGTTTATTTTATTTAAAGATTTATAATTAACACACATTCTCCATGAACCATCTTTCTTAGGTACTAAAACAATAGGATAACCACATGGAGAAGTGCTAGGATGGATTATACCTTATTCTATCAAAGATTGCAACTGTTGTTTTACCTCATTGACATATTTCAAATATTGCATGTATAATCCCAATTTCGGAAGTAGACTATCATGTAGCAATTTCCCTGACTGGGGGCAGCCCTGTAGGTTCTTGAAAGACATCTCTGAACTGCTGAACCAACTTACTATATGTGTCTACTCCTTATTATAAAACATGTTACAAGTGGTTTTAGAGGTAACAATCTCATCATCTGGCATATCCCTCAACATAAGCAATGTAAATTTATCACTAGCATTAATGAGCTTCTGGGCTTCAATAACACTTACTAAAGATATCTTTGAATATCTTGAATAGGATGAAATGATGTAACTCTTACCATCCTTCACCAAGTGGTACCGATTGACTCTCCTCATGAAGATAACATCCCTGATATACAAATATGGGCTGCCAAAAACTACACCAAACACATCAAGGGGAACAACATTCACAATAACTTCATCAATAATTTTTTTTATCAATACCAAAATTGATCTTACACTTATTAGTCATCTTGATATCTACACCTTTATTTACCCAACCCAAAGAATACAAAATTGGGTGATTATAAGTTTCCAACTTCATCCTGTCCACTGATTCTTTACTAATCAAATTATCTTGAGAACATGAATCAAAAAGAGCATCCACCTTAGTTTTACTCACTTTAATTTTTAAATGAGAAAGATTTGTTAGTTCATTTTCTTAAACAACATTGTTACTACCCAAACATTTATCTCCACGGATGGAGGCATAACACATAGTCTCATCCATCTCTTCGCTGAAAAATACTTCCTCTTCTTGAAGGGAAGCCATGGCCTTATTCTTATTCTTCTTGTTTTTGAAGGGATGTAATTTCAAGTGGAGCTTCTAACATTTTTCCTCAAAATGAGTGTCAACATCACAATGCACACAATGAATTTTAGTATCCTTTTTAGAAATAGAAGTAAAATTTTACTTACCCTTTCCTTTTCCTTTATTCTTCTACTTAGTGTCACTTTGTTTGTTTGAAATATGCTGAGAGGTAGATGGAATCTTTTTCTTGTCCATCTCTAAGTAGTGAGCTTACATACAAGATTCATCTACATCTGTCAGCTTGGCCAAGAGAATGGGTCTCCTTAAGTGGCTACAGAGTCCACCAATATAATTGATCAATAGGTCCCATTTTGCTACATCTTTTCCCATCTGAATATATTTCTTTTGGAACTCACTAGTATCCTCCTACACAATATGGCATTCTTTATGCCTCAGATACTTCCAATACATGGAACTCTCTTCCTCATAACAAATAGGATAGAACTTATTTTTTATTAGCTTCTTAAAAATATCCCACTTAATAAGTGGATTAAGCTTCTTAACAATCAATGTATGAACATAAATTTCAAACCAAGTTAAAGCATGTTTGGTTAATTTTAACTAAGCAAAGGAAATATAATGACTTTCATTAATTTAATGCAAACTGAAATATACCTCCAGTTGATCTAGCCAATGGTATAGCTTCTCAGCATTCATGTCTCCATCATAACTCTGAATTAATATCTTGGCCTCTTCTTTGAATGAAGGAGGTCTGGTAATGGCATGGGAAGGTTCTTCTTTATGAACCTCTTCTTCATGATCTTCCCGTGTTTCTTTTAGAACACCAAGCTTCTCCATGATTAGTCCCATGATGGATGGACTCCAATTTCCCGATGGAAAAGGAAATACTGCCCACATATTTGGATAGAATTGAAACATTAGCCTCCAAATTATATAAACTATCTTCACTGCTATCATCTGTATCTTATCCTCGAGCCATCTCCCAAATTCCTTGCTTCTAATTTCTTTTATAAATATCTTCTTCAAAATTAATAAGGATACCTTCACCGCTTTATTTTCCATTTCGGGTAAGGGGCATTTAACTACAATCTCAACACAAGTTAACCACACAAAAATGAAATCTTAACTAGTCCGATACTAATCTATTCCATAAAATTCTTAGTTCTAACAATAAAGTGATCACTACACTAGAAAAAAATTAATGAAGTAAGTTAGTTTTGTATTAACCAAGTTAATGTGCAATAAAAACACACAATTATACTAAAAATTGAGAAAAGAGAGACAAAAGGAGACAATATTTATTCAAGAGAAACCCGATGTGGGGAAAACTCTAGTGGGTGAGAGAAGTTTCTCCCCTTCACTATGTAATTCTCTAATAATACAGCTTACTACCAATAGCTGGCCTTCAAGAAGAATGAACACTCATAATTGTATCTACTTGCGCACAATTTCTCAAACAATGAAGAACTCTGCTTAAATGAACAAACAAGAAAGAATTCAACTTCTCCAACTTCACTAATAATGGAATTAAGCCAAAATAACTTGCTAGAATTCTTCTAAAAGCTTGTATTTATAGTTTCTCAACTCAGGGATGTGTGGAAAGGTGAAACGAATAGTTTGGGAAGCAAAAAAATTTGTAACTGTTGAGATCCCAAATTCTAGAACTGTATTACATAGGACCACTACTTTGTATAGACCATAGGTTGTGCAGCCGCCACTCTATATAGACTAGCGGTTACATAACCACCAAGGCAGTTGCATAACCATCACTTTTAAAATCCCCAAAATAGAAAAATAATGGCCTAAAACATCTTTCGAAGGTGTTTGGGTCACCCCCATCCTAACTAGACCATCTTATGAAGAAAGAAACAATTGAGAATCTATAGAGAAAGTATCAAATGTAGAGATTATATAGAATTGGGCATTTCTTGATCCATTTTTTAGAAGATAAAGTTTAGCAAAGAATTTATGTGTTGATTATATAATTAGCGAATGGTGCTAGAGAGGGGGAGGAAGAGTGTGATTACCCTCATGTGTGTGAGTGATGGAGATCTATGTCATGATGTGAGAGATACCATGCCATGGTGGCGGATTTTGAAATATGTCATAAGAAAATATATGGCTGTCACAATGGTAGGTAGAAGCAAGGGAATAACCAATATTAGAATATGGATCTAAAAGAGGAATGTACATAGGTGATAAATTGCATCTTGTCTCGAGTGAATTGGTTGTTCATTCTTTGATGGTTTGACCTTAGGTGGGGCTTGTGGAAATTTTTGCATTACTAGAGAAGGAACAAGAGTGACTCTTGTGTGATTTTTACTAGAGATAGAAGGATCATATTTGGGAATCCATTAGAGTTTAGTAATTGAAGTTGAGTGTGTAGAAAAATGTTGTGTAGTGAATTGAATAAATTCTTGATGCTCAATTTATTCCCGATTCTTCTTTCCAGAGCATATCAATCATTATCACAATGTCCATTAATTCTATGATAATTATAAGATGGGTGAAATTTACATTTTGTAAGCCGATAAGGAGGGTAGTAATGAGTAGGTGGAAAGGTGATTAACTAGTGATTGAGGAGCTCAAAGAGAATATCATGTTGCCTATCATTTTGATAAAACTTGAGAGGTGATTGTTCTGGTAAGATCTTAACTTCACTTGTATGAGCATATATAATAGACATGGGATCAATATGAGGAGTAGAAGAAAAACTAGCATGCACATAAGAAGCATCCTTGAGATGTTGGATTTAAATTGTGAGGGATGTAATTGTGGTTTCCATAGCTTGAAATTTATCTTGAAAAAAATATGTAAATATTGAATTGATTCAAAGATGGATTGATTAGTTATTTTATCAGGACTAATAAGAGGGTTAGAGAGATGATTGAAAACTGCACTTACTTATGAAGGTGGCATATCATGAGGAAGGTACATTATGTGTATGGAATTTTTGAGAGCATCTTTGCAAACGGTGTGATTTTGAAGTAATCGATATAAAGAGACTTGAGGAAATTTAGAGGCCACGATGCAATTGGGGTTTGGGATTGGAAAAGAACACAACTGGTAGAGCATGCAAAATAAGGATTTGAGTGTTTGATCAAGAGTTGGGGTTCACCAAATGATTTAATCTAAATTGAATTTAACCTTTATTTAGAGTAACTACTGTAACTAATGATGTAAAAATGATAGACCACAATAAGAAACAAGCAATAGGAATGCAATAGTATGAAACCCTACGTAAGAGAGAGGGAGAGCTAAATTAGCTAATTTCTGAGTGATCTGGGATGAGAAACTATTGGAACAGACTGGGAAGAGTTTTTTCAAGGCTTATTGAGGGTTCTGGGACTCAGAAGTACAAAGGATAAAAGCATTCACAGGTGGACATGAGCACTTGGGAATTAGTGACTAATCTGGGCACTAGTGTCCACTCAGATGCTCAAGTTTTGGCCTTTTCTTGTTTGGAAGAGCTTTGTTGTTGATCCTCTTTTTTGCTCTGATTTTTCTCCAAAGTCACTGGTCGTACATGTAACCTACAAAATATTTAGCTATCTACACATGCTCACAAACCACATCAAACCTAATAAAGAAGTTGCAGAATGGGGAGTCGGAATATCGAAAATCACTCAAAGTGTGATCTTATGACCAATCGTAGAAATACATCTCAAACTCCATGTATTTCTATGTGTAATGATGCCTTAGGTTTCCCTTGTGTAAGTTGCACTATGATAACGAGCTAGATCTAGATTAATCCAAGTATATAAATGTGTGAGATGGAATAAAATGAACTTCCCCTCCTATGTTGTGTATGTAGAGTTATGTAGCCCCTTGTCCCTTGTATGCATGTGCTAGATGAATTCCTTGTAAATTATCTTATGCATTGTGTAGACACAAAATCAAGCACTTGGGTACATTTATAGGTCCTAAAAACATACTAGCATTCATATGATTCCTAAGCAAGAAAACTAGTAATTGACAAATTCTCTTTGGCCTCTTTTCTTTGTTTCTTCTTTTTTATTTGGTCTTACACACCCTATATCCCCAGTCATAGTATTTTACTCATTTATCTTTTATGGCTCTGTCAGACACTAGTGCCTAGCAACTAGGACAAGATAGCACCCATGCACCCCTATCCCCTCCTAGGGTGCCCCTAACCCTTTCTGCACCTTACTCGTTCTTTTTGGGTCTCTTTTATCTTTTGGGCATATTTTTCACTTATGGGTTGACCTTCCCAGCTGTCAATTATAAAATTCAAACAAGGAAATCATATAAATACATAGTTATGTTTTCAAAATAAGGGACCAAGCACTAAGCATTACTATGCATCACCTAAGCTTGTCATCAAAAAAGGCACCTAAATCGACTCTAAAGGAATCCATCTGGCATCATCATTCAAGGTGAGAAAGGGTTACATCAACTTGAATAGGCATACATAGGGCATAGGAAGTGAAAATTCACATGATATTCCATCCACACACACTATACATTGCTACATTTTATCTACAACCTGCATATAAAGTACAAATTACAGAAAGGGCATCATAGGGCACCATTTCTACACATACTCACACACAAACCAAAATAACATGGAGTCTTGAGATGTAGTGCAAATCATTCTCATATCCATTAAATTCAATCTTTGGGTCGACCGTGCTTGAGGGTCTAGTTTGAATCCCACATTCTACATTTTATTATTTAGAATTTTATGTGGTTACATGGGCTTGTGTAGGTGAATTGTCTTCTTTTCTTAGATTGTATCGTATCCTTCGTGTACGATCATTTTTTAATCACATTAGGAAATTATACATGAACAATCTAATGAAACACCTTGTGATACACCAAAAAGTAGATTCTGAGCTGTCTGTTTCAGTCACTAGTGCCCAAAAAGGGTCTCAGGGGTTTCATAGCAGTTAGCTCCATAGCCATTTGTCCTGGAGGCACTGGCAACTTTTTCTAGCTTTCATTCTCAAGCATTTCCTAAATCTTATACTGAGCAATAATTGACGTTGTTTACCCAACCTGGTTTTAGCACTTTGTACCTAGTTTCAAAATAAAAGTTCTTGTACGACTCATAAATAAGCTAATTCCCTTAAATCATATATCCTTTGCTTAGGGTTTCCTATTTACATCTTAGCTTTTCTTGTTTCATTTTATTGTATCTTCAATATCTTATATATCAATTATTTCCACAGTGACTCTGCAATTGACCTATTTAATTCAAATTAAATTAAATCATTTGGTGCCACTTGTACATGTCTAGTACTTCTATTGTCCCTATTTTTTGGTTGTTTGCTTCTAATCCAATAGCTTTGCCACCATGGGCATCATTGAAGTTCCTTAGCAAATTTATTTAGTACTGACCGTTGTTCCAAATACAAACCTTACAAGTGTTTTTTTTGTTTCTGTAAGAGAAATGCCTTTTAGATATCAACTTTGCATCTTAAGAACGATCACGCCACACTACTATCTTTTTAAGTACCTCGGATTTGTCTGGTCATTTATAGCTACATGCAGTTATTAGTCCTAATCAGCCTCATGCTAATGATACCTATTTTTGGATTTTCAAGACAAATATTTAGGGGGCATTTGCGTATTAGTTTTTTAGCATATAATTCAAGCTATGGAAACAATGATTACATCTCTTAAATCTGAAATCCAACATCTCAAGGATGTTTCTCTAGCCTCCTGCTAGTTCTATCTTCTACTTCTATGATTTCTACATGTCAGCTCATATTAGTGAACCCCAAGTCTTGCCTTTTTTACTCAAACCTCTCAAGTTTGATCTCAAGGCTAAGTAACATGATATTATTAGCTCCTTACTCGAATCAATTGATCAAAATTTTCAACTACTCTTTGTTATCCTCCTTATCAATCTTGAAAATTACACTGGTCTTCCATTTTACAATTATCAAAAAATTAAATATGACATATATGAAAATTATTTATATGCTTTTAAAATAAGAATTAAACACCTTAAGCATCATGGTTTTATCTCATTTTCTGTACAACATTTTCACTGTATTTGTTCCCCTTAAATTGCTAAATCCCAATGGGATCCTAAATTTAATTATATCTATGTCTATATGATACATCATTCCTTAGATCACTATATGTTCCTTCTTCTCTAAGTCAAGATTTGGGCCTAAGCAAATTCCTTTAAAAATCAGTAAGGGCTCTCCTCCTCCTTCTCAAATATTCTAAAATGTTATCCCTTTCCAACTAAGTAAATTCCTCTTTTAAAAATTAGTCCATCCCCTCCTCTAAATTCTTCTATAACATCTATCAATTCCCAAATAAGCTACCATTATTCAATATCCCTCTTTAACCTACTCCATTTCTTTACGTCCAATTCTATTTGTCAAACAAGATAATCCTTACATTTTTGGCTAATTTCGACACATTTCAGAATCAACCACCATGCTATGATCCTTATGACATCGTCATATATCTCTCCATTCATTGGCACACTTGGAGGCAATTACACTTCCCCCCTTCTAGCACTTTCAATTGTCTTTAGCATCTACTATCAAGCACTTTATGATCCATTTTTCATGATTCATTTTTGTATGCACTTTCAAACCCTTTGTTACACAGCTATGATTGTGTTGGGCCCCTAAAATATTGAACTAAGTACAAGAAGGCACATGGGTGCGAAAGGCATATTTGAAGAGCAGGCATGTAAGGAAAAAGCGCACAAGACATGGTTTTAGGAGGGTTTGAAGGTAGAACCAGTGTGCATGCGCATGCAAGGATAGAGAAAAGGTTTTGGGACTTAGCCATATTTGGCATATCAGGAAGAACACGAGGAAAGCATGACCTGACTGCACATGCTAGAGTGGATAAGATGCCAGCTTGGCAACTTGGTGCCCACAAAAGGAATATACCTTGTGATAGAAGATTCTAGAAGGTCATCATGGTGAAAGAATGGAGAGCTTGAGTTTGAAGGAGCATGCTCCCATGGAGGACCACTTGGACACTTGGATACCAGATCTACAACTTCATAAAGGCATGACGTTTTTGATTTCTCACCAACGCTATACATACAAGTGCCCAATAGACGAAAGACAAAGACACAGAGAGTTTAAGAGAGGCGAAGCTATACAGAAATACTATGAGAGTTCTATGGGTTGGGTTTAGAGGATCTGTAAGAGTATGAGGTATAAGGGGATGGGTATAAAATATTTTTCATTGTCCTAGCTGAGGGGCTTAAGTCTAGTTCTAATGCATGACTTTGGTCTGCTCTATGATATGGATCTATAATAGCTTCAATGAATGTAATGTGGTTACCAAATATGTTTAATATGAATATATGTGGTTCGATTTTTTACTTATATCTGTATGGATTGGTTTTATATATATCTCATATGAGTGGGTGTAAACCCCTATGCATTTCCTTTCTGTTATGATTCAGATCTATGTTCTGTAATGACTTTTCTTATCTGAATGAATACATTGGTCTAAGAAGCCTATTCTGAGCTCTAAGATGGATGTATGGTTCGTTTCCATTCTCTTCACTTAAGTTTCTATCATAAATAATTCATTCTCACATAACTCACATAAAGGAGGGGCTTGGTGCTTGCGCATGCCTTGGGTGAGTGCCCAGTGCCCGCTGGGTGATAGGTCAATGTGCATGGGATTTCCTTGTTCTTTGAAAGGGCATAAAAATGAATACATCTTGGTTTCATTTCCGGGACCTCTTTTCAATTTTTTTGTGAAAAATTGCATGCATCTTTGTCCCCGTGATGTGTGATGACAGAGTGCCTAACTTTAGAAAGGGTTTAAACATGGTTCAAGAGCATGGCAGATGCATTTTCTCAAAGATTCAATGTTGGACCTGAGTTCAATGCATGTAGATGGCTAGAAGAGAACATATACCATGAGCTGTATGAGACATTCTTGTACTACTTCCCAGTAGAGTTGTATGAATGGCTTTCAACATACACATCCAGATCAAGCTAGTAATATAGATCACGCATGTGGACCCAAGATGACTATCAAGGGTTGTAGGATGTAGATCTGATTTGGATACGTGTTGTTGATAACTGGTGGAAGGGAGTGCTGGCCAGCTACACTTTAGAATACGCCATTTTAACATATTCTTTCCCAAAAGTTGCTTAGTTCAAGTTTCTGAGGGAGCCTAAAGGATCATTTTTGAGTGTTATTCCTCTAGCTATGAAGATCTTGGTCATTACTTTGAGTTTAGAAGCATTTCCCATGGTTGGCTAAAGCTTCTTTGAGTACTAAGAGAGGAAGCTAGGGTGGAGGAAGATGGAGGACATTACAACTGAAAAGGAAAGGGAGGAGAGATGAGTCAAGTATAGTCAAGCTCGTAAAAGGGAGATGACTAGACAACGTGAGCTTGCAAGCATGATGGATCTATGGAAGTAGATGTTGCAAGAGGGTACTTAAATTCAAACAGAGGAAATAGAGCCTGAGAAGTTTGTGGTACCCCATCTTGGAAAGTGCAGAAAAGAGGCCCCTTCAACTTCTGATGAGAGTTCATTGCATGGAGAAAGAAGAGCCATCGGCACACATCTGAACCCACCTGGAGACCAACCCCTAGTGCTTGGTTTTCTAAATCAAGGGAGAAGTATTGATAACCTAGTTGGTATTTGTGGGAGTGACTGATCGGTTCCTAAGAGATACACTTTTTCATTTGGAACATCCATGGCTGCACATACCATTCTGGTGTTTGGAGGATTTTTTGGGTAAAGTGAAAGTACGCAAGGTTTGGGCAATGCATTTGGGAGTGACACATGATACATTTCTGGCACTGGAGAAATATCACAAATAATTGGCATGAAGTTTAGTGGAACATTAGGGACACTAGGTGCGACCACTTCAGGACCATTTCCGGGTACTGGTGGATTTGGAGGCACATGAACTGGTTGATCTAGTGGATCTGGTGGAGGAGGAAACACCGGAGGGAACCAAGGCTTTTGATCGGGAGGAAAAGGACCCCAACTACCTCCCCAAGTGTTTTTTGATATTTCTCTGCACCTACCAGACTATAGGGGTATTGAAGATGTTGTAGAGCATGTGCACAAGTTTGATTTGCTATGGAACATGAAGGGGATCAATACCACATAGTGTAAGGTGAGTCAGTTTATAACAATGATGTAAGGGTAAAAACATAGATGGTATAGGAAGTAAGACCCCCATCAGATGTTGGTAGACTACACCACATTTAATAATTCATTCCTAGAAGAGTTCCATATACCGAAGTTCGAGCAGAAGAGCATTAATGCTTTGAAGGAGATCCAGCAGGGGATGGAAGAGAGTGTGTGAGAGTACGATGCATGGTTTAAAACTCTCCTGTCAAAACTGCCATATGAAATTCACCCTTCACAACATGCTCAATGGTTTGTTGGATGGTTGATCAATCCATTTAGGAGGGCATTGTCACACAAGACTTTCAAAGACCTGTGCGAGGCATTGGAAGCTGCCTTACACACCGAAGTTGTTGGAAGCATTAACACTAACATTAGTCCTTTTCTAGAGGCTTAAATTGCTGCAGTGGCCAAGTAGTTGGAAAAGCTATTTGCAAACTCAACGCATGAGGTTTGTAGTGGGATTTTGTGTACAGACTGTGAAGTGGAGGGAAATGCAAAGGATAGTTGCCCTCGAAAGTCAGTTTTTCCATAAAGGTAGATTGTGAAATTTTTCACGGGGACCTTGATGTGAGTAGATGTCCCTTGTTGTAGTGCACAATCTGCAAGAATGTTTCTTGTTATTGCAAGATCTACACCTCTACGACTCATGATACCAAGGAATGCATAATGATTGATCAAATCCATAATGCTATTGATCTAGGTGTGTGCCAGACTAGCCTTACAATCAATTCAAAGGATGATGACCATCATTATGAAGGGCATGTAGATGGAGGGGTGTGTGGAAGAGGTTTTCGTAGAGGATTTCATGGTTATAGTAACTGTGATGGAGGACGAAGTTAGTTCTCATGAGGAACATGTTATAATTTTGGATCTACAGAACATTACAAACGTGAGTGTCTAGATTTATTGTAGTGCTCATGGTGCGGGAAGAAGCATAAGTATGAGGAGTGCCCTGAGTTGTTTGATCACACGAGCCAACAGTACCGGAAGGACAAGGGTACTGAGATGGTGAGTATAAAGAAGGCTGACACATAGTGGGTGCCTAGAGTGGTGCATGACTTAGGGTTAGAACCTGTTTTGGTGACAACACGAAAAGAGGGTGCATGGACTAAGGAGGTACCAAGGCAAAGGAATCTAGTCTTAAGAGAAGAATTGGTGAATGGGAAGTATCTGGACCCTGCCCATCACAAGGAATTATATCAAGAGACAATGGATGTCATTAAGATTTTGTAGGGAGAAATCAAGTGTCTAAAGGAGCAGTCTAGGTATCAAGAGAAAAGGAGGAATGTTGAGGTTCCGTAGAAGGACCTGGATGAGGTCAAGGAAGTGTGAAAAATGTTAAGGAAAGAGAATATTATTCCCTTACTAGGACAATTGATATGGCAGAAGGTACCATGCATCAAAGAAGAGTGTGAAAGGAAGGTGTTGCATGCAAACCTCCCTCCCCATAGGTTGACTATGACAAAGAGATCACCCTGAATGCAGTTGTGGATGGTTGGCTATTGAACAACATATTTATTGACATGGGAGCAGAAGTCAATTTCCTTACATTAGATATATGACATCAAATGGGAAGGCCCGCATTAAAACCATCTTCAAATGTGCTATGTATGGTAATTAAAACTAAGGAAATACTCATTGGAGTATTGAAGGATGTAATGATCACCATTTAGGGGGCCAGGTTTACTGGGGACTTTGAAGTCTTGGCACTCACTGAGGAAAACAATTTTCCAGCATTGCTTGGGCACCCATGGTGCTATAAGAACAACGTTGACCTGAGGTTCAACAAAGGATATATCAGTTTCAAGAACAAGGAGGAATGGGTCATCATCCCTTTGATGGATGGGAAATTGACGCCTTACACCGAGCCTTTGGAAGAAGAGGTCCTTAATAGAATTTATGTGTGCTCCATCAAAGACTTGGAGATAATTCACCCTACATGAGGAGTTATCCAATTTGAGGATGCTCAGTCTGTGAGTGATACCATAAGCATGTCGTGTTATAATTGGGCACACAAGAATTATGAGTTAATTGGGTGATAATTTAGGGGGTTTGTAATAAGAGTTACCAAGGCACACTTAGTGAAATGTTGAGGAGGAAAGAATTTTCCAAGTTACTCTGGAGGGGCATAATCTAAAATTTTCTTACAAGACACGGAAGCTCAGTGGAGGAGTGAGGATGAAAGAAGGGGGATTTTGAACTATGTCCTTTTTGGGACTGCAACATAGTGGTGGGCTACATGCTGTGAGAGTCTCTTATAATAGCGTGAAGTTAGGATTGCCTTCTCTGTCATATTCTCTCGAAGCAATGCACCCACGGTCATAAAATACTACCATGGTAAAGAGACCGCTTCATTTTATATCCAAGCATGTGAGAAGGCCTGGATAGGAGCCATAGAGGCCTTACCACCATCATTATGGGTGCATAAGCTATATTCCACACTACAAGGTTGTGCACGCACATGGTATATCAACTCAAAAATATGCCACAAGATAATAAATTGGTAGGAGTTAACAACTGATCTCATCCAAGCTTTTGAATATTGGAGCACCAAGCCATCAGTGGATAAGGAATTGTAAGTGAGCAAGTGCCTTACGATGGGGGATAGTGTCATGGAAAAATACATGCTACTAGATTTTCTAGGTGAGCCCAGTTTAGAGGCACGATTAAATGAGGATGAGTCAGAGGAGATGCAGTTTGAGTGTGCATGCATAGAGAAGGAGAAAGGAAACATGGTTTATGTCATAGATGGGCAGGAAATGGAAAGTATAGATGTTAACCACTCTAAAGGTATGCATGATGTTATAGATAGTGCTAATGAAAGGATGCACACCTACCATGAGCCCCTAAAAACGAAGAAGGTTAACATTGGGTTAGAAGCAGAACCCAATGAAACTCTCATTGAAGACTATTGGTCGGAGAAGGAGGTCTCAAAGATCATTGTTCTATTGCGTGAGTTCCAAGATTTATTCCCTCGTGGGTATCATGAACTCAAATACGTTCACCATTCCTTAGGGTAGATAAAGATCAAGTTGAAGGAAGGTTCCCACCTAATCCAAAAGAGGCCATATCGGATGAACCCAAATTTTAGCGTACGGGTCAAGGAGGAGATAGAAAAATTGATAGTGTCAGACATCATTGAGGTTGTTAAATATTTAGGATGAATAAGATCAATGGTCATCAACATCAAGAAGGACAAGAGGATCAAGATTTGTGTTGACTACAAAGACCTGAATGCAGTATGTGTCATTGATCCCTTCCCAACCCCATTTACTGAAGAAATCTTAGAGGGAGTGGTTGGGCGCGAAGTCTACTCTTTCACGGATGGGTTCTCAGGGTACCACCAAGTTAGGATTGCAAGGGAAGATCAGAGAAAGAAAACTTTCGAAACTAAATGGGGAAGTTTTTCCTACACGGTTATGCCTTTTGGATTAAAAAATGTGCCTGTTGTGTTCTCACGCATTGTGGTACAAGAATTTCAAGATTTCATCCATAAGTTTCTTCAAGTTTACCTAGATGAATGGACTATGTATGGATTAGTGAAAGACCATTGTGACAACTTAAGGCTGATGTTTTAAAGATATTGGAAATTGAGGATATTCCTCAACATTAAGAAATGTGTCTTTTCTACTCCATTTGGAACCATGCTAGGACACATTATATGCAAAGAAGGTTTGCTAGTAGATCCCGCTATAGTTGTAGTTATTATAGGATTAGGGGAACCTACTAGTCAAAGAGCAGTGCGTAGATTCCTTGGGCATATGGGGTATTACAGGAAGTTCATCAAGGGATATGCCAAGATCACCATGCCCTTAGAGGATTTGTTGAAACACAAGAGTACCTTTCTTTGGGTAGAGGCACAATAGAAGGCATTTGACACCTTAAAGGATAGGTTTCTCACAGTACCCATACTACATTTTCCTTCTTGGGATAAGCCTTTCCATGTGCATGTTGATGCCTCAGGAACAACTATGGGAGAAATACTAGTACAACCTGGGGAGGGAATTTTTGATCATCCCTTGTGGTTTGCAAGTAGAAAGTTGACACCAGTGGAGAAAACTTACACAACTATTTAGAGCAAGGCATTTTATATGATCTACATGCCATATAAGTTTAGGTAGTATCTATTGGCAACACCATTTATATTCTACATGGACCACATGACATTGAGGTACTTGGTCAACAAACCCATTTTGTAAGGGTGCATATGTCGTTGGATCCTTCTATTTTAAGAATTTGAGTTCACAGTAGTGGTGAAGCCACAAAAGAGAAATTCAGGGCCTGACCATTTATCAAGGATTGACTTAGGAGAGGACACACAAAGCATTGAGGATACCATGCCAGATGTGTAACTATTTATGTTGTGGTGCATGCCCTCAGACTTGGAAGAGATCACAATGTTCTTAAAAACAAGTGTGGCACTGGAAGGGATGAAGGAACTGGAAAGAAAGCAGTTAGCAATACGCACCACACCCTACATACTTATTAGTGGAGACCTATATAAGTTAGGTGGTGACGAGGTTTTTTACTGATGCATATTGGAACATGAACACATAACTATTATGGAAGAAGTGCATGGTGGGATTGCAGGAGGACACTATGTAGGAAATGCTACCATACGGAAGATTTTATTAGTAGGGATTTTGTGGGAAACCATCTATAAATATTAAAATGATTTTTACAAGGCCTATGACCATTTCCACCACCTTAGGAAACCTTGAAAGAGAGATAAAATGACTTTGCGACAAATAGAAAATGTTGAACCATTTGATAAATGGGAAATCAACTTTGTAGGACCAATTGCACTAGCCGCGCGAAGGACTGGTTTGCGGTATATCATCACTTGCACTGATTACTTGAAACGGTGGGAAGAGGCAATGCCTATAAAGGATTACACCACAAAGATCGTTACTAGATTCTTATTGGAAAACATAATCAACAGGTATGGTTTCCCTTTAAGTTTAACAAGTGATAGGGGTACACACTTATTCAATGAAAGAGTCAGAATTCTGTTGCCATAATTTATGGTGGCCCATCATAAGACTACCCCATATCACCCTCAAGCAAATGGACTTCCTGAGGCATTTAAAAAGATACTAAGTCACATGTTAACTAAGATATGTGACATTGGAAGATAAGATTGGGATGATAAGGTATCAACCATTCTATGGGCATACAAGAAAACCTACAAAAGGTTGAACAAGACCATGCTATTTTAATTGGCTTTTGTCACGGAGGATGTTTTACCAGTGGAATTGATGTTACCTTCGCTGCGTATAGCGCATGCAGGAGGGTTAGCTGATGAGAAAGAACTGGAAGAAAGAATTGATAAGTTGATATAGTTAGACAAAAGGTGATCACTTGCTAGATGGAGTCAGAAGACAAAAAAAGTAAGACAAAAAGCATGGCATGATCATCATATCAAGAACAAGAAGTTTAAGGTTTGGGAGTTGGTGTTGTTGTATGATTCCAAGTATATGCACCATCCTGGGAAGTTGAAAATCCATTGGTTGGGACCTTACATCATCTCATACATTCTTGATTCAGGAACTTTCCAGTTACAAGCGCTAGATAGGATGAGGTTACCAGGTCACTTCAATGGGAGTAGGCTTAATCCCTACTATAAATAAGGCTTCTTGGTGTTTGTAATAAGGCAATATGGTCAGTTAGTTTAGAATTCCCCTTTATGCAATTTCCTTCTTGTGTTTCCTTTTCTCATCATTTGTTCTGTTGTTTATTTTACGTCTTGGGCACCAATAACCACATTAATTTTTGAAGGTTTTGCATGCACAGAGGACCGCACATATGTTTTAGTGTGGGGTGGAGTGATGTGAAGTATAGGCCCGTAATACAAGTTGAACTAGCAGTAGAAGTTACGGTGAATGGCCCGGTTGATGGATATAAAGCACACAAGAATGAAGGAAGTGAATGGAAGAAGAGGTGGATGAAAAAGTTTGGTGTTAGAAGAAGACTTCAGGGAAACCACGTATAGAGGAGGAAGAGGCGCATGAACAACACGAGGTAGGCAAGAGAAAAATTCAGGACATAAGAAGTGCCTTTGATGTTGTTGACACATGCATAAGAGTCTTTTGTTAGGATGGATTGTTTGCATGCCAGAAGGTTATAGAATGTTTCTTACAAGATTGGGCACGTAAGTGAAGACACTTAAGGTTAGCTTGGTGGAAAAAGAAACATTTAGTGGTAAGTATGGTGGTAGGTAAAATAACATTTAATGTTGGAAAGAAGGAAAAGCTATAAATAAGAATTCAGGCACTTCATTATTTTACCTCGCATTTACAAAGTAAAAAGAGCTCTCACGAACTAGAGCATCCAAAAGTGATCAGTGCAAAGAAAAATTTAAGAAATTTGAGAGAACGTGACTAGAATAGATCCAAAAACTAGTAGGAAGGGAGTACACGGGCGTGGAGGAAGTTGTGGAGAAGTGCCGTCTTGTGAAAGAATTGTTCCAGTTAGGGTTTGACAACTAGGACATGATGTTAGGAGGGTTTCTTTGTAATATTAAGTCCTGGGGTTGGATAAAGTGTAGAGTAGAGAAAGGAGAAGATGTTTGAAGTGTAACCTAACCAGAAGAATGGCACTAAAGAAAGCAACCATCTCACCTAAAAAGAAACTTTTCTGCTTTCATCACAGATGAAATCATTATCAACATGCAAGAAGGTGAGAAGATACTATTTGGAAATGTGCTCCTCACAATTGTTTTCTCAAAGATAGGAGTGCCCAATGGTCTGGAAAGGTTTGTTTGAGATTACCTAGAAGAGGATCCCTCACCCATGAAGAGTTTTACAAAATATACTTGTGAGACCATGACATCCACTCACAAGGCACACTTAGAGAAGTGGTACAAGAACATGAGAGACGCGTTCGGGGTGGAGTGGAGGATTCCAAAGTAGTTACTCACACTCGTAAAAGGAGAAGAAGAATTTGCAGTGTATTAACACTTCTACATTGGTAGATTTAGGTTGATAGATGAAACAATGAGCCGCTGGTGCAAGCTTCCCTTCTCCTTCACCAAACAATATTTCCAAGGGGAGGTGAAGAGGTTCAAAGAGGCCAAGAGACTAAGGTTCAAAATTAGTGACGTGGATCAAGGCCACAAAGAGCTACGCAGGAAGTTATTCTACCCCAAGAAGTGTGCATACGTGGAGAGATATGTCTCCCATGAGATACAAATGATGAAGCCTATAACATTTCCAATCGCTGGAAGGGCTGCAGCAAGGATATACCTTCGCATAAGGCCAAAATTTGAAAAAGGCACATACTTGGAAAATAATATATCCATACCTAAATACCCCAAAGGAAGGAAGAAGCCCACGCCAAAGAGGAGGGAAAGAGAAGAGGTGCAAAAAGCACCAAGTGTTCAGACTATACAAGTGGTGAGCACACCGGAGAAAAGTGATAAGCCTAGTACTTACGCATGGAGAAAGAAGTCCCCGGTGAAAGAAAATACTCTAGAAGAAGAAGCGTCAGAGCACGAAGAACCCATCACTCAGGAGAAGTCACCAAAGAGGAAGGAAGAGGAAGTAATATCTCATGTTAGAAAGAAGCAGAAGGTGACAAAGGAGGATGAATTGGAGGGTACAGAGAGCTTGGAGGCCTATAGAGGCAAAAGAGCTGATGACGATGAACTTGAAGCAGTTCAAGGCCCTCCCATATTTGAAGTACATGAATTAGAGGAGGAAGGAGAGGAAGAAGAAAATGAGTACATCTTTATCAAGAGGGAGAATGACAAGGAAAAAGAGGATGCTCAGGACAAAGGGGTAAGCAAATAAGTTACAAAAGAAAAAAGGACCACAAGCCTCATAAAGGAATAGATAGAAGTGGCTATAGAGAAAGAAGTAGAAAAAATCATCGAGAACCTGTTAGAGCAAGAGATGCAATGTAACACAGACATCGTGATGAAGGAAGAAGAGGGGGAGAGTGTAGAAAAGGAATATGGCAGCATGGGAGGAGATCTCAGTTTAGCTGTAATCTTTTCTAAGGTTGCACACATGAGGAGAAAAAGCATAGAAGCATCGCAAGATCAGAGGATAGGATACATTGATTATCTAAATAAGGTGTTGCACATGTGTTTTCAAAGCACCATACCAACAGAGCAATTATTGGCTATGACATATTTTGATGGGGAAGGTGCATACCCTTGGACTAGGAAAATGATTTCTTGGGCATTTAATTCCTAAATCGATGAGCTGGAATTTGACGTATGCCAAGGGGAAATAATGAAGGTACCAGAGTCAAAAGGAGACAACCCCTTGGTAAACGTTCAACGGATATCAAACGAACAAATCTGTAATACACTGAACAAAGTTTCGGTTGAAGTAAAAGCCAAGATCTTTGGGAGGAATGACATGGTGAAGTTACTAGAGGAAAAACTGGACAAGAAGGAAGAATATCTCAAGGAAATAACCAAGGACTTAAAGTGGGAGGAATTAATCTACACTTAACTAATGCGTGAGTTAAAAGAAGAGAAGGCAAGGGTGCACGGGGTTTATAAGAAAGTAGAGATGATCACACATGCCATTGTCTTGAAGCATCTAGATCTGACACTACCAGTGTAGAAGTATGGATCTACCCTGGAGTGCCTAGAGAACTTGAATTACATCCTCACAATGGAAAGACAACCATTGACCTTGGAATCTACAGAGGAGGCATCAACGTGTAAAGAGAAGGAGGAAAAGATGAAGGCTAAGGAAATTGTTTCTCAGTACAAAAAAATTCCTCGCTGATGTGAAAGCTGCCGCCCACGTCACTGAGGCCACTTATGATAAATGCACCGATAGAGATAGAGTGGCGAGCATCCTGTTTTTCACTCATGAAGTGGAGCTCAAGGAGTTCCAAGAGAAGAACAAGGAGAATAGAGCGGAACATGACATAATTCTAGCTGAGGTTGAGAACAAATGTGAAGCTATTGAGACCTTGCGGGGCTTAATCAAAAAATAATTGAAGGAGTTATATCCCTAGATCACTCGAAGGATGGACATGTTTGAGGATTTATAAAAATAATTGGAGAGGATCATGGAAACAATGAATACCAAAGGATAAGGAATAATATTTGAAGAGGTGAGCTCCCTAGTCGGTGACCTCTGGTAACATGCACAAAACAAGGTTGATACCTAGAATAAGTTGGAGGAAGACTTGAAGAAATATTTCCCTCTCCTCTTGTCAAAGTAATCATAATTTCCCCATTCTTTCATTCTTCCCAAAATTATTCATTCCTTTATTCTTTCTCGAAACTATTCAAGGAAAACCATTCTTTATTCATTGAGAAGATGTTCCCAAGGGCGGAGAACATGTGTAGTGTGGGGCGATGCTGGGCCCCTAAAATATTGGCTAGGTACAAGAAGGTGAGGAAGGCCTATTGGAAGAAAGGCGCACAAGGTAAAAGCGTGTAGGAAAGGGTTTTATGAGGGTTTGGCAGAACCAGTGGCATGCGTGCACAAGGTAGAGAAGAGGTTTTGGGACTTAGCCATATTTGGCATATCTGGTAGAACACGAGGAAAGCATGAACCGACTACACATGCAGAGTGGATAAGGTGCCAACCTGACAACTTGGTGCCCATAAAAGGAATATACCTTGTGATAAAAGATTACAGAAGGTCATAATGGAAAAGAATGGAGAGCTTGAGTCTGAAGGGGCATGCTCCCATGGAGGACCACTTGGACACTTGAAAACAAATATGAAAATTAAAAAAGGCATGGCGGTGCTTTCTGAGGCTATATATACAAGCGCTCGGTAGAGGAAAGAAAGAGACACACTGAGAGTTGAAGAGAGGCAAAACTATGCAGAAATATTGTGAGAGTTCTATGGGTTGGTTTTAGAGGATATGTAGGAGTATGAGGTATCAAGGGGATGGGTATGATTTTTTTTGTTGTCCTATGAGGGGCTTAAGTCCAGTTCTGATGCATGACTTTGGCTGCACTATGATATAGATCTGTGATAGCCTCAATGAATGTAATGTGATTACCAAACATGTTTAATATGAATATATGTGGTTCCAGGTTTACTTATATCTATATGGATCGATTATATATATATCTTATATGAGTGGGTGTAAACCCTTGTGCATTTCCTTTTTGTTGTGATTCAGATCTACGTTATGTAATGCTTTTCTTATCTAAATGAATACATTGGTCTAAGAAGCCTGTTCTGAGCTCTAAGATGGACGTATGGTTCGTTTCCATTATCTTCACTTAAGTTTTTGTCATAAATAATGCATTCTCACACAACTCACATAAAGGAGGGTCTCGACTCCCGCACGTGCCTCGGGTGAGCACCTAGCGCCCGCTGGGTGATAGGCCGGTGCGTATGGGATTTCCTTATTCTTTGAAAGGGCATAAAAATGACTACACATTATATCATCTTTACCCCATGACACACTGTAGTTACATGGTTCATACTCGAATACTGAGGGTCTAAATCTAAAATGAACCTCACCGCATTTGATTTTCATGCTCTATGCTTCATGATCTATCTTTCTAGCGCACATTTTTCAAACCATTTCTCGATGATGCATTCTTGTTCTATGGTTCATTATTGATTGTTGAGGTATATTTCATAAATGAACCTCATCTCATACACATCCACTGGGGGGCATGCTACTCATTCCATCTTCACACATTGCACACCTTACCATCACACTCATACACTGCATATTACATATCTTGGTTGCACTTACTCTTACTTGCTTATACTATTTACATCATGTACATTTCTTACTATGCTAGTCAGATACTCAATATGTCATTATCTTTCTATATACACACATGTGCGTTCACTTGGTGTTTTGGATTGAATGTAAATCTCTTATAGGTTCTTACACGCTGCAGTGATGCTTAACATTGTACCTTTTACCACTCCCTCCTAGGATCCTAGGGGCATATACCATTACTAATCTCACACATTAAAAGTTATATTGTTTCATTATTTATTACTTTCAATTTATAACACATTTACTTTCCACTGATACATACATGTCTTGACATACTTTTATCTTTCTAAAATGCTAATGTGTGCTTCATGTATAACATTTTATTTGCATGACTATATGCCACCATGATTGTCTGATACATTTTGGATTTCCATTATTTGCGGGTTATGCCCCATGTCATGTTTGATCATTATTTGTATGCTTGAGTCCACTTCCACCCTGATTTTCTTGTTACATTATGCGCAATGTCCCATGTTTGAAACCCAATTTTTGCGGTCCACTTTGGTTACACATTTTCTTGATTACATTGTCTTCTATTGCATGTTTATTAATTTTTATACTAACGCATGTTACTAGCCACTTTTTTTGCATGTGCCTTGGTTTCTACTGTACACATCCCCTACCCACTACAGGTATCCATTTTAGAATAACATAAAGTCCTCTCTTTTGATACACATCCTCCTACCATTATCGTAAGCACCCCAAACAAGGGGGGGATACATTGAGTGAATAAATCACCCCTACAACATCTCATTTATACAATAAAGACCTACATAGTACATGAACAACACATAAATACAATCACAAAATGACCCATAATCATACTAGGGTAAAAATCACAACATAGACACCAATGCCTAGACTCAGACATAAGCTCTTGGGCGTATTTTTCCTCCCTTGGGCACTAATGTACTGGGGGCACACATAGCCATATTCTCATATTTTCACAGCTCACAAAATCCTTTAGAGAATTTTGACAGTTACAGGAATAATCCTTCAGTTACAGAATGCATTCTATCTCCTTTAATCGATACAATTAGAACTAATTCTGAAAAATCGAAAAAAACAACAAGAACTAAATTGGGACGTACCATCTTCACTGGTGCTTATCAGGAAGATTCATGGAAGGAGAGTAAAAATAGACCTCTCTCCCCAACACTTTCTCTTTGGTGTGAGATCGCCTAAAAAACTCGCATTTGGCATGAGATTTCCCAAAAAACTCGCCATGGGTGTGAGATTGCAAAAAAAACTCACTCTTGGCATGAGATCACCCAAAAAACTTACCCTACACAACATTTTTAGGACACTTTTCTATCATTTTATACTATTTTACATCAGGTGCACACTTTTCTTTTACACACTTTTACATACTTATGCAAAAATTTCTATGATTTATCATATACATGACTTTGACTACATTATTTCTCTTCTTTTGCATTTTCGTCCTTACAAGAAGTAGCAACTACAAGCTATATTAACATGGTACAATGCATATGATTCACCCCTAGGGTCACTTTCCTTTCCTAATCTCCACGTTTCACTTTTCATCATTTTATGCTTCATTTGTCCACTCGGCACACTTTTCACGAAACACTCTAGAGGATCATAACGAATGCATCTCTTATTTACTTTATGTTATTGAGTATTCACTCAACAACATAATGTAGGGGTAAAAGTAAACATAAAATTACACACTTGGGTACATTTCTAGGTCCTAAAAGCATACTAGCATTCATATGATTCCTAAGAAAGAAAACTAGTAATTGATGACTATATTTGGCCTCTTTTCTTTGTTTCTTGTTTTCTATTTGGTCTTATACACCCTACAACCTAGTAAATATTTTATTGATTTATCTTTTATGGCTATGGACACCAGCACCCATCTAGGAAAACAACACCTAAGCGCTCTTGTCCCCTCTGGGCACCCCTGACCCTTTCTTACCTTACTCGATCCTTTTGTATCTCTTTGGATCTCTTTTATCTTTTGGGAATATTTTTCACTTATGGGTCAGCCTTCTAGTTGTCAATTACAAAATTCAAACAAGGGAACCTTATCAATACATATTTATGTGTTCAAAATAAGGGACCAAACACTAAACATTACTACTGCCACCTAAAATTGCATCCAAAAAGGGACCTAAAGCATTCAAAGGAATACATCTAACATCCATTCAAGGGACAAGGGTTTCATCAAATCTGCATACACTACATAGGAAGGGGAAGTTCATTCTATTCCATCCACTAATACTATACATTTCTACATTTTAGCTACAACTTGCTATCCAGTGTAACTTGCATAAGGGCATCTTAGGGTACAATTTGTACAAACACTCACCAAAAATTCATGGATTATGAGATATAGTGCAATGCCCAGTTGTAAGTTCACTATCGAAGTGACTGCCAAGGTTATTCTGACTCCCCATTCTACATTTTCATTTTTAGGTATAATTTTTTTTGTGGGCTTGTGTAGGTTAACTCTTATTTTGTAGGTTATAGGTGACCTTGGAAATCATTGTGTGACTCTGAAGTGATTAACAGGGAACAATAGAGAAGACCTTGCGACACACCAAAAAGTAGATCCTAAGCTCTTGTGTAGTCACCAACACCCAGAAGTGATCTTAAGCACCTAGGTTCCCCTGTCTTGTCATGGGTGCCAGTGTACGACCTCATTCCTACATTTCACAATTTATATTGAGAATTTAGGAAACTCTTCCCAGCATGTTTAAGACTTTTCCTTGTCCATATCAATTCCAGATCGAGTGTGAATCATCTAAGTCCCTTCATCTATATATTATTCTTAGAGTTTCATATTTGCATATTAATTTTCTTGTTTCATTTCTATATTTCAGTATTTATATATCATTTATTTCAGTAGTGACTCATAAATATTTAAATTTAATTTAAATTATATTAAATCACCTTGATGCAAGATTAGGCGATGATAGATAGTGTTTGGCCCTTGATTTAGAAGAAGTAACTAGGTATATATATATATGATTCCCTTGTTTGAATTTCATAATTGAAAACTAAAAGGTGAACCCAAAGTACTAAAATATGACCAAGAAGTAAATTATACCCAAAAGGGTAAGAAAAGGATAGAGAGGGTCAAGAGTGCTCAAGAGGGACAAGAGTTCTTGAGTGATTCTATCCTAATTGGTTGCTAGTGTCTGAGGCCATAAATGATCAATCAGTCAAGTTTTAGAAAATATGTGAGGTGTGTAAGACAAACAAGAATGCAAGAGGTAAATCAAAAAGGCCAAAAGGAGTTGTTAACAACTAGTTTTCTTGCTTATGAATCATGTATACATTAATATGCTTTAGGACCTAGAAATGTACCAAAGTGCATAGATTTTGTGTTTATAATACCAAAATATTAGCTCTAATAATATGGAGGTGCAAAATATATGTTTAGAGAACCTTTTCTAGAGGAGGTTCAACATTTTAATTCAAATTATAAGATATATAAAATTGATTTTTTAATATTTTTTGTGGTTTCATAATAATAACGACTAACTATCCATATTCATTATTTAAGTGATTTTATCACTTTCACTAAAAAATGATAAAGAGCAAAAAATGATAAAGAGCATATTTACAAAAAGTAAAAATTTATCACCAAGAGTGAGAGATAAAGTAAGAGAGAATCAAAGTAAACATTAGATTTTACTCAAACTCCTAGACTATCCTATTTTTCTTAGATTGAAACAATGCCATTCATGAGTTCATGTTGGGAATAAACCAAAAGGTTCCAAGACTAAGAGATAGATGTTTTAGATACCCTTTAGGCCCCTTAAGGTGCATGCAAAATTTTAGTTCCCATCTTCTAGGATAGACCTACTTTCTACCACCCCCTCTTTCCACATTAAACTTTGCTCCTTGTAGCCCTTCCTTGAGGGTTTTTCAAACTTATTTTTGTACTAAGAGGATTTCAAGACTAACTCAAGAGTTGTTAGGACATACTTTTCCCTATTTCACTCAGCCAAGAAGTTTCAGGTTTAAACTCAAACTTTAAGCATCCGTTTTGACTAAATTGTACAAACAAATTAGGTCTCCTCTTGAGATAGTATTGTCTACAAAAAAATGGTATAGATTTAGGGAATATAGGGGAATAAATAGTTTAAAAACTTATTTAATAGACTATACACTTTACACCAACCATTAAACCATAAAGACTCCCTACTTACATACTTTGAATTTGAATTTATGAATATTTGGACTCAATTTAACATTATGAAATGAACCCTAGAGACTCTCTACGGACCTCACAACCTCCTAAATTAACTTGAGAGAATGATAAAGAGAAAGAGAGAGTGAGAGATATAGATAGAATTAAAGAGGGAAAGTGAGTGAGAGAGAGAGAAAGAGAGAGAATTAGAAAGAGAGAACGAGTGAGAGGGAGAAAGAGACACCTACAAATTGAAATCCCTTAAGACCTATGATACCAAAACAAAAGCTCGTGGAAATGAACAAAATACTCCCACACATTGGGGTGGCTTGGTAACTTATGGGTAAGGCTTTGTTTCTGTGCCCAATGATCTCAGTGTTTCCTTGCTACGTTCATCGGGTGTAGTCCCTTAAGATCCCTTACAGCAAAACAGGCTATAAGTTTGCCAGGTGATTTCTCGGTCTCTGTGGCACCTTGAAAGGTATTGTTTTCTCCTACACCTCTATATTAGGATTGTCTATGAATCTTTGTCTCAGTTTTCCCATATCAATTTGGTCTTCTCGTTGTCCTATTGTTTACAACAATTTCGAATGCTCCAGTCCGAGTTAGTGTAAGGCTATCCAATGAAATATTTTGTGAATAGAATCTCATGGAACTGAATGGATTGTTCCCACACATCATGATGGCCAAGTAAGCATTCAGTGAGAATTCATTTTAGTACCCAATAATCCCGTTTCTTCCCAAATACTTTGGTCGGGCGTAGTACCTTAAGATCCCTAAGAGAAAAAAGGCTATAATTTTTTCAAGTGATTTCTCGGTCTTCATGGAAATTTGAAAGGTACCATCTAATACTCCACTTATGTGTTGGGACTATTTATGTTTGTCTTAGTTTTCCCTATCTAAATTTAGTCTTCTCGTTGTCCTATTGTTTGCAACGGTGCTAAATACTCTAGTCTGAGTCGGTGTGAGGTTGTCCAATGCAATATTTTGCAAATGGAAGCTCGTGGTACTAAGTGGATTGTGCCCATGTGTCAAGGTGGCCT
This sequence comes from Taxus chinensis, assembly GCA_019776745.2. Classification (NCBI taxonomy): domain Eukaryota; kingdom Viridiplantae; phylum Streptophyta; class Pinopsida; order Cupressales; family Taxaceae; genus Taxus; species Taxus chinensis. Next base: position 543,849,941 of record CM034146.1, read on the forward strand.
GGTAAATGTTAGGTGAGGCTTCATTTTGGTGCCCAACAATGTGGTGCTTCCTGGATACTTTGGCTGGGCATTTCCCTTAAGAGACTTGAAAACAAAAAAGTCTATAAATTTACCGACTGATTTCTTTGTCTCTATGGAAGCTTTAAATGTCTCGTTTGATCCTACACCTCCATGTTAGGACCTTTTACAAAGTCTTGTCTTGTTTTCCCCATCTTAGTTTGGTCTTATCTCTTTCCTAATGTTTGTAATGGTGCCGAATACTTGAGTTTGAGTAAGTGTAAGGTGGTTGAATGTAATTATTTACAAATGGAATCTTGTGACACCGAGTAGTCTATGCCCATGTGGAGGGGTGACCTAGTAGACACTGAGCAAGGCTTTATTTCGCTATCTAATGATCCTGATGCTTCTAGGCTACTTTGGCTGAGTGTATTCCCTTAAGATACTTGAGAGAAAAAAAGTTTATAAGTTCACTGGGAGATTTATTGGTCTCCATAGCACCTTGAAATGTCAATTCTAATCCTATATCTACATGTTGGGACCATATACAATTTATTGTATTGGTTTTACCCATCTCAATTTAGTCTTCTCAATGTCTTATTATTTGTAATGGTGCCAAAAAATCCAGTCTGATTCAATGTAAGGTTGTCCAATGCAATATTTCGTGAACAAAATCTCATTGCACCAAATGAACTGTGCTCACGTGTCAAGGTGGCCTGGTGATTAACTAAAATATGAAAAACAAGTGTAGTAAGGGATATTTAATATAATCTAGGAGGGCATATAATATAACAAATAAATGCAGTAAAGAAGTACGTAAATGAGATAAGTAACTATGTAAAATAAAATGTTAACCCTAATGCGCAAGAAGGAAGAGGAAAGAACTTAGTTGAAATGTTTGTGGGACAATGTTGCAGTGATGATTGGAAAAATCAGAAGTAGGAATGACTGTGTAGAAGCTCCGAGAAGGATGGATCTAGAATATCTGGCTAGACTGGAGCACATAGAGAAGGACTGGGGTGCTTGCGGGAACTCTGGTCTATAATTTAGGTGCCCTGGTCTACACAAAATCTTTGAATTTTATCTTTATAGGATAGAAAGGTGATCTAAAACCCTTGCTTCCTGTCACATCAACTTCGTTGTCCTGTGTCGGATGTCGCTAATAACTCAAGATGGAAGACATAATTGCAAGACCCCAAAACAAGCATAAAACCCTAAAAATAAAAACACATATGAAGGGGTCAGACTGGCCTCAGCTTCCACAATGGTGGACTGACTAACTAAGTGTTGTACTACATCTCATATCTGATGTAGTTTTATGTGTAAGTGTGTGTAAACATGCTCTAGGTTGCTCTTGTGCCAGTCATACATTGTGAAGTAGTGAGTAATAACTATGTGTAGAAAATGTAGTACAATGTGTGCATAAAATATAATAGAATCCCTCCCCCTATCAAGTGTGATGCAGATGTCCTATCCTTGTGCCTTGATTATGGAGCTATGTGGATGCAAGTGATCTCTAATGCAATAGATGGATGTAACTCTAGATGAAGTGATAATAGTAAGTGATGCTAGGTCCCTCATTATAGTCTCAAAACTTTATATTTATAAGGTTATCTTGATCTAATTTTGTAATTAACCCCGGAAAATCCAACCAAAAGAAAGATAAAGATGTCAAACGGATAGAAAGGGGCCAAAAAGTGGAGGGAAAGTACAAAAAGGACCGGCGTACACTTGGTAGGACCAAAGCACCCACAAGCACCCCAATATTAGATCGGGTGCCCCATTCAAAGATAAAATGACAATAAATGACCAAAAAAGATTAGGCATGTGGATGAAAAGAGTCGGTAATGAAGAAATATAATAAAACAAGATGACCAAAAGATGGGGGTTAATTAGTAATTTCTTTAGTCAAAAACCTTCTAAATAGTAGTATGAGACCAGGATATATAAATTTCTAAAGTGCATGATTTTGTGACTACACCTGGTAAACACTAAGTGAGGCTTCATTTTGGTTCCCAACAATCCTGGTGCTTCCCATCTACTTTGGTCGAGTGTACTCCCTTAAGAGCCCTAAGAGAAAAAAAGGATATAAGTTTGTCAGGTGATTTCTTGGTCTTTGTAATACCTTGAAAGGTCTTGTCTGATCCTAAACCTATGCATTGGGACCATCTACGAATGTATATCTCAATTTTACCCATCTCAATTTGGTCTTCTCATTTTGATATTTTTTGAAATGTGTCAAATACTCTAGTTTGAGTTAGTGTAAGGATTTCCAATGCAATATTTTACGAATGGAAACTCATGGCACCAAACCGCCTATGCCCATGTGTCAGGGTGGCCATAGTAAATGCTAGGAAAATATTCATTTTAGCCCAATGATCTAGTTTCTTATTGGCTACTTCGGCTAGGTTTAGTCCCTTAAGATCCCTGAGATTAAAAAATGCTATAAGATTGCAAAGAGATTTCTTAATCTCCTTGAATCCTTGAAAGGTATTGTATGATCCTACACCTCCATGTTGGAATCATCTATGAATTAATGTCTTGGTTTCCCCCATCTCAATTTGTCCTTCTCGTTGTCCTATTTTTTACAACGGTATCAAATTCTCTAATCTCATTTAATATAAGGCTATCTTATGCAATATTTTGTAAACAAAATCTTGCGAAACTAAATGGATTGTGCCCATGCCTTGAGGTGGCCTAGTAAACACTAGGTGAGGCTTTGATTCAGTGCCTAATGATCCCAATGCTTCTAAGCTTCTTTGTTCAGGTAGTTCCTTAAGATACCTGAGAGAAAAAATGATTATAAGTTCATCAGGAAATTTCTGAGTCTCTGTGGAACCTTGAAAGGTATCGTATGATCCTAAAATTCCATGTTAAGACCATCTACGAATGCCTATCTTGGTTTTTCCCATATCAATTTAGTCTTCTCATTTTCCTATTATTTGTAATGGTGTTGAATAATCTAGTCTAAGTTAGTGTAAGGCTATCCAATTAAATGTTTTGGGAACAAAATCACGCGGCACTGAATGGACTACTCCCGTGAATCATGATTGCCTGGTAAATGCTGGATGAGTCTTTGTTTTGGTTCCCAAAAATCCTAGTGCTTCTCGACTACTTCATTCAGGCGTAGTCCCTAAGAGAAAAAAGGATATAAGTTCACCATAGGATTTCTTGGTCTTTGTGGCACTTTGAAAGGTCTTGTATGATACTACACCTCCACATTGGGACCATATGCAAATTATTGTCTCAGTTTTCCCCATTTCAATTCAGTATTGTTGCTATCCTATTGTTTGGAACAGTTCTAAATACTCCAATATGAGTCAGTGTAAGGATTTCGAATGTAATATTTTACAAATGAAAGTTCATGGTAGTGAACAGAATACACCCACACCTTTGGGTGTCTTGTTAAATTTTGGGAGAGGATTCGTTTTGGTGCCTAATGGTCTCGGTGCTTCCTGGATACGTTGGCCAAGCGTATTCCCTTAAGATCCAGGAGATAGGTGTGAAAGAAGAACTGAGTTTGACTAAAAATCCTTCAATGCAAAACATAATAAAGGGTTAAATTACATGGTAAGACACTATTAGAAGAAAATTTTAGTGCTGATAACCCTATAAAATTTCAAGACATTATTTTGAGCATCTAGAACAAGTACTAGGAAACATGTTAATAAGAGATTGTTCATATAACATAGGTGGTGAAATGATAATATATTTATTTCCAATATTTATTTTCCCTTAGCTTCTCTTAGATTAAAGAATAAGTAATTCTCTACTAATAGTGTCAACCACGTGAAGGTGGAAGATTATTTGGCACCACTAACATACGCAAGCATGTTAGTAAGAAATTAAATAGAATTTTAAAACCTACAAAATTTACACAAAATCATTAAAGTAAATATTCAAATTAAATTCATGTAGATGTATATCTAATCTTAGGTGAACATACCTTTGGAAATTCAATCCAATGAACCATAAAGATCAAATCTACTCTTAACAGTAGTGAGAATCGCTTCATGATCTGATCCACAAACCTTTCATAGATTTTTTTTTATGGCATACCTCGATATTTGATCAACTGAATATTTGTTACAAGAACCAAATGTAAATAATGAAGTATATTTCTATGTATTTCATAGTCTTCAAAAAACCAAGTATTTGATTTTTTGATAAGATATTATTGAAGCCAAGTTTCAGTGACTGCCACTGACCCAGTGGGATACTCAAGGTTTTCACCATCAATGACTGTGGAAGTCAATTTCTGGTGTCCCTCTACACAAAAAGACAAGAAGTAGTTTGTTCCCTTCGTTAAATTATGTTGTAATAATTGCAGAAACATTCAATGCATCAAATATTAAAAATCAAGTCAAATTTAAAATATATTAAGAGATTATCATTTAATAATTTATAAATTTATCACATGTCATGTATGTACCTTGTTGCACTAAATCAAAGACTTGGTCAAAGTCAAGTGATGTTGTCATATGATATGAAGAAACTACAAGTTGTAATGCTTGTGGAAATTGATGTGTCAAGTGGAATTAGAGGTTTACAAGTCCATTAATCCATCCACTATTGTGACTCACATTCATTCCACACAAAATCAATGCATGATATGCAAAAACATGCCATGCACCTAGTATGAATAGTGCAAGAAATTGCATTTGAACTATGGAATGAGTGCATATCACTTAATCCTATAAATTTCATACAATCTTCATAGCTTGTTCTAGACACTAAAATATGCTTACACTGTTTTAATACTAAAATTACATTGATTATCCTCTTTCCCGTCATTTTCATAATAATTAGCACTTTTCCGCTAATTAGCTAACATTCCCCTTTGTATTCATTAATTAACCACCTTTCATTAATTAATTAACCCTTCTCCCAATATGGATGCTAGTTAACGACCTTTCGTTAGTAATAATCCTCTTCTGAGTGATTAATTAAATATTATTAGTTAATTATTCCATCTATTTTAATCAATAAACCTCTTTTATTGGTCAAATCCCCCTCTATCATTCCCCGAATCAGGCTAATTTTTCTCTAAATCCTCTCTAAATAGCCTCTATAAGCTTATCCCTACCTATTAATTAATCACATTTGATTAATTAAACCCCTCTCATCTCCCATAAAGTGCACATCCTTTATTAAACATGTATATCCTTTGCATTTCTTTTTTGGGCTTTATCCCACATCCACCAAATTACTAGCCTTGCACAAATAGGAAAGCTATATAAATAACCCTCTTCCTTCCCTTTTTTCATACACCTCGTTTTGATTGGTGAAAACTATAAACATTTTGATTTGATCCATTCTCCATTGTTGGAAATAACTTCTCCATCTTGCATCCATTATCTCAAATTGAGGAGCATGAGAAGATCCAAAGATGGCCTTATAGCCATTTCTTGGTGAGATATCATCCTCATTCTCAAGGAAAACAACACCAATTTGATTTCTAGGTGATCTAATTAGGTTCATACTTTAAGTAGCAATCATAAAAGAGTAGGAATGGCTTAGCATTTAGTTGTTTGATCATGTTTATGTATTGAAGAAGTTATTTTCCCTTAAGATCTTATCATGATGTTCTTGTTCAATTAAATTTGATTTGAAGCTACTAGGTGTTAGTTTAAGTTCAATTAGCATAGTTAGTTTTACATGTACACATTTAGCATGCTCGATGGGACACCTCTTTGTCTCACACACATTCTTTATTTTGGTTAAGTTTATTTTTGCATACTTTTGGTTGATAGATTTGAATATTTAATGAAAAATAACAGTTCAGGGGACAACAATCCCTCCTCTTGATGGGAGAGGTTCCCTTATTCCACACACAAACAAGAAAACTACTTATTTACAAATTTACAAATCATCAGTATTAGATGAGGACTTTGATGTTGGAACTTCATCCATAGAAGAAATGGATACAGAAGAGACAATGATTTTGAGAGAGAGGATGGTTACAATTTAAAATGTATAGATAACAACATAAAATCCTACTTATGCATGTAAATAGATTCCAAGAAATGTGTGAATTTAAATATATATGAATACAGGAAATATATGTAGTAGACAAAAAGTTCTAAACATAACATCATCTGGAAGAACACAAAGTTTAATATCCAAATATATAAAATCCACATTCACAAGATAAAGAAAAAAATAGAATAAATGCAAGACAAAGGAGGGAAAGAACTTCTTCTATATTGATTCTTTATAGTTCTATATTTTACATCCCAAGCACCAAAATTTAACCCCTTCAACAATGAAAAAGAGTTTCTTTTATAACCACTCAAGAAGTTACAATTAGATACATTTCAATTTCCTTTCTCTTTAATATAAAACTCATCTCTAATCAAGTGCTTATAATATTAAGTTGGCCTCACTAAAATATTATATGATTATATAGAAAGTGGCCAACTTACTGAAATACATTGATTAAAAGAAAGGCCTAAGAGCTATATGATGGAACATTTGAAGAAGTGGTTGTCCCGGTTTTGACTTTGAGTATTTGATTTTTGAATCTTATTAATGATCCTTCTATCTCCATACCTTGGTGAATGGTGGTGTTGGCAGTTGCATGAGTCCAGCTATTTACGCAGCCTTCCATGTCCTTTCCAAATTCTACATTCTCCAAGAATCCCTTGTTTTCCTCTATAATTGAAGTTTGAAGTGGAAAAATCTCTTCCATATTCTCTTTTGATACAATATCTGGTTTGAACAAATATTCCTTAACAAATGTTTTGAACTTGGATTTAATCTCTTGGACTATAAACCTATCCTTTGAATTTTCTTTGAATATCTGGTAGTGAAGGTCTCAAAAATCATATATGATGCAAGCCTCGAAAGATTCTCCCTTTTGTAGCATGTTCTCGAGTTCATCAATGACCTCTTCAAGGAATTTCATATTCCAATCAATACTGAACATCCATTGTTTAGATAAATTGAATTTTGGATCATCAAACACTTTGTTGGCCAAAATAACTTGCACATATGTTTCACTCATAAGCCATAGGTCTTGGATACATTCAACCACATTTTCAATTCCCTCTCTAAAGTTCTGAGTGTTGTATTGAATTTCAACTATATCACAATGATATGATCATATGACTTGTACACTTCCTCAATGAAGTTCAATCCAGTGATTAGCATTCTATCCACCATGGCTTCCATTGCTTTTCCATAGGCAACATGCTTATGGATATCTTTAATATTTTGAACTTCATCACTAGTCAAAACAATAGGTGGTGGAATTGAGGCCAGTGGGGTTGGATCAAGCACTTTGTCTTTTTCCAATAAAGTGTAAATGAAATTTGAAAGGATTTTAATTTTCTCCTCCAATAGTTCCTGTGTTTTCTTACCCTTATCAACCCTTTCAATCACTTTTGATATTGTCTCCTTTAGGTTATGAACCTCACTCTCAAGAGTGGATTTACCCAATGGTATCCTTGTTAGTTCCAAATCAATTAAAGCCAAATATTCCTCTAAATTTTCCATTCTTGGTTTGGAAAATTCTGAGAATTTTTTTCCTCTAGAATAAAATACAAACCTTAAGGTGATTTTAGCTTTCTTTACGGAAGGAGTAGGAGTTGTTCCCAAAAGAGCAACCAAAACATCGAATTTTGGAGAAAAAATTTGAGATGAAGGATTTCTTTTCTTACTGTCAATAAATGGTTGGAACCAAGTAAAATAATTACTAGAAGGAGGAATAAAAAGAGGCCCTAATGCAAGTTTACTCATTGAAGCTAAAGTTTGTGCAGATGATAATTCAATGAAATATGTTTCAATACTAGAGACCGACATTTCCTTGGCAAGAAATCCCTTCAGGTGTTTTTAGAACAACCACAGTCTCAACTTCTATTATGATATCCTATTTCTTGTAATCTTCTTCTTATTTCTCTCTGCTTCCCCCTTCAAGATTAATTTCTTCTTCCTCTTCTTAACCTTTTGTTTCTTTATCATTTTCCTCAGAAAGATCAATAATCTGATCAATCATAGGCACTATTTCTATTTGAATTAGAGAAGCACATTTCTTGTTTTCTTCCTCAACTACTTCTTCCACTTTTTCCATATTTTCAACCTTACCCTTTTTGGTATACACAAAAGTTTAAGTTCTAAGAGGAGAAGGGGTGGTTTGAGCTGGTATCTCAGTTGTTGAAGTAGAGGCCTCCCTTTAAGATGAAGATGCTTCTTAAGAAGGGGATTTCACTCTATTGGTTCTATAGAATCTCATTTTCCTATCAAACCAGAGATTAGTCTTGACTAAGATTGGATTTATGATCTCTTACAAGTTTTCCCTTTCCTTCTTGAACCATTCAATGGTTTCAAGGGGAGTATACTTGATAGTTTTTCCAAATTCAAGAGATTGTAGTTCTTCATCATCATCTTGTAGTTCATTAAGTACCTTGTAGATTCCAAAAAACTTGATTTTCTATAAGGATAACCTGCCATTGTATCTTCTTCTCACCTCTTAGTCATCTAAACAATCACCCCAATAGTCTTCTACATCAGAGAGGTGGTAAAAGGACATTATGAGATTATTGACAATGAAACCTTTGAGATCAAAAAAGATCTTTTCTGAAAGAAATGGAAATTGAAAGCAATCACTGTCCTTTCAATATTTTGAGAATCCAAAGAAGTCTTACAAGTATAATTTCCTAGAGTGATAGGGAATTGTACAAAATCTATCTTCTTGTCTTTACAAGTCATGTGTAACTTATCAAGCTACCTACAAATTTCTACTAGGGAAATCTTGTCACTATAGAACATGGGGAGCTTATAGGGAGAATCTTCAAAGCATGCCAACTTGATGTAAGATAAATTTCTAAATTGAATGAAATAACTTCCATAGGTGGATATTAGCTGTTTGGATTCATCAGAAAAATATTTTATCTGTATCACCTTCTATAAGCCCAACAATGTACATTATGAAGGCATCATTGTCCCTCCTAAAATGATGATTACTGTTCTTTAGGGTTAATTTTGAGTAATACTCATATACTAGAGTGTGTTTCTTATCATCTTCTGGGGAGAGGCCTAACCATTCCCTATATGCCCTAATAGTGTACATCAGATAGGAAGTCATGCAGAAGGTATGGGTCCTATGCACACTAGCCATATGCTCAGTTAGATTAGTGCAAATGCTTTCTATCCAGTCTAGATTCTACTTCCCCTCACATATGATATCGATGCAAGGGCACATCCAAACGTGAAACTAATTTCTTGTAGGAAGTCCCATTATTCTAGATAGGAGAATGATGATGTCAAAGAGTTCTGATTTAAAATCACTTCGGTACATGGTTGTAGGCAATCTTTAAGTTCCTTTCTTTGGGGCCTTGAACTAGGACTTTAGCTGCCATATGCTTGTATCTATCAGGTTCTTGATCAAACAATTGTATAAGCCTTGTGTCATGGTGAGGACATTATAATTTTAAAATATTGGGATCCCAAGGGCTGCATCGATACATCCCACATCCAATTTGGAAATTACTTGACCTTGGGGGTTTGTGATTTCTCTTATGTTCAGAGTCAAAATGGGAACCATAAGAAAAAAAATATGTTTACACATTAAATTGAAACATGAAACCCTCCAACATGTGTTAGCCCACAATATTTGATGAGTTGAGCCATGGGCTAAGGATTCACATCATTAATTCACATCCAGAAGTCATTTAAATCCAAGTATTGTACATCGGTATCCCCTATGTTAGGTATGGAGGTCTCGAGGGAAGAAAGATAATCATGTCCTTTATAATGAACCTTCATTATGGAAAAAGGGGGTTGAGGAACAATGGTTCATAAGAGAGGGACACTTGTATTACAAGAAACAATGCAGTAGGGCACAATATTAGATTAACCTTGGAAATCATGTAGAGGACTATGGAACTTCTACCTTTGGTCACTAGATGAATGACGACCTTCTCAGGATCATAACACACTTTGAGTTTTTGAAAATGGTTAAGGAAAGCTTTATGACATCTAGAAATAGTGGAGAAGGCACAAGAATGGGAAACATAAAATAGATTGCAAACTCTTATTGTAAAAATGACAGGTCTATCCTACATATATATAGATATCACATTTGAAAAGAGTCGACAGAGTGCATTAAATGAAGAATTCAATCTATTGCGGGAAATGGGAATGTTTGGGACACAAGATGCCATCTTTAATCTTTATAATTGGGATATGACAGAAAAATTGATCACAAAAGGCCCATGGAACATTTGGGACACCAAGAGCTGAAATCTCCATAGTACAAAAAAGACTAGCCCAATGCAGTAAAGGTGGATTTGTGGAGAACTGTTGGTTGTAATGCACTTGGGACACTTGGGACAGGGAAATCTGACATCTCTGCAATACATTAATACTCAACACAAATAAGGTAGATTAGAGAAAAGGTACACAAGGGTCCCTTGGGACACTGAGACATGAGTTCTCCACTAAGCCAAAACATCCACAATACAAAGAAGACTTTAGAAAATTTTGAGAGCTGCAGGTATTGCAGGGGATGCAGAGAACCGACGAACCTAGGAGCACACGGTACAAGAGTTCACAAAAAGACCAAAACTTTCACACAAAAAAGGAAGACTAGTTCAATGTGGAGTAAGGTGGAGAATCAGAGTATAGGAACCCCATGAAGTAACATGGGACACGTGAGACACAAAAAACCTGAAAATACCCGCAGTACAATGAAAAATTCTCAAAATCAAAAATTTGAAAGAAAATGACTAACTTTTGAAGACAGTTTCTTTCCTTCATGCTTCAAAAAGGAAAACAAAGATCTTGAAAGAGAAGATTTACCAATTTTTTTTTATAAAAATGTACACATTTTCATGTAAGTGACAACACATACTAATTCTCTTTTTGAATATATTGACATAACTTGTGTTTCTTAACTTTTTTTGTCAAGTTTTCACGTGTTGATTCTTCCTTGTAGGTATAAATGAGGAAAATTGCTGTCAAAATTAAATCTTTGTGAGAAAAATTCATGATTTTCCCATGTTTTCATTTTTAGAGCTTCATTGTTCATCATTCTACATGCTAGTTTTGTCAATTTCTCGAAAATCTTAAATTTTTGAGCATGCAGATTAGTGTTTAATAGTGTTGAGTATTCTATTTAATATTTAAGGAGATGGGTTGTTGTCAAAATTGAATCTTTATGAGAAAAAATCAAGATTTCTCCATGTTTTCATTTTTAAAGCTTGATTGTTCATCATTTTGCATGCTAGTTATGTCATTTTTTTGAAAATTTTAAGTTTTTGATCATGAATGTTAATGTTTGATAACATTATGTCTTATTTACATATATTAATAAGATGGGGTGTTGTCAAAATTGAATCTTGGTTGGAAAAATTTGACCTTTTTACAGATAAAGGGACTTTTTTTTGACATTTTTGAGTACATGTTAAGTGCATACCCATGAGTTTAAGAGCATATGCACAACCTATCTTCCCGAGGTTATAAATATTTCTCTCGAACTCAAAACGACTCCATTTTTTTGTGAAGGAAAGGTATTGAAGTGAACTATGTAATAAACACATACATTTGAGATTTAAACTTACAAAAATTTCAAGTTTTTCTTTTATTATAAATCTGGTTATTTTTGTTGCATGTTAGATTCATTTTTGATCAAAACCACATATGCTCTTCTCTTGCGATTTTGAGTGACATCAAGAATCAGAAATGGCTATGCTTATAGATATTTTTCTAACACATTTAAATTCTTTAATGAGTGTTGTTTTTCCATTTTTACTTATTTAGATAAAAGTTTGTGTATGCTCTTCTCTTGTGCCTTTTGGTGATATTGAGAATCAAAAGTAAATTTGGTATTCTTTTCTAACATTTTAGATTAATTTGGAAACTTCATTTCATTGTTGCTTAAGGGAATGAGTAATTTGAAAAACATGTTTAATTGTCCTTTGATTTAGAGTTTTTCATTACTATCACATTGGGTTACTTGTTGCGTATGCTCTTCTCTTGCGTCTTTTAGATGATCTTGAGAATTAGAAAAAACATTTGATCCAATTTTTAAAATGTTATAAGTTTTCATGGAGAATTAATAACTTTTGATTACATGACCTTATTCACTTGTCAAAGAAAAAGGATCTAAACCACTACTAATTATAGTTTGTTGTTGGTTTCCAACAGTGTGTAAAACCACGTTAAGATCAAAATATTAAAAACAAACCACTTTATTCAAAAGACTGTATTTATAGGTTCGGATGAGATCTACGGCTCATCTACTTTAAACTGTGGGAAGTATCTTGGCATAATAAATAAAAATCATTATGAGGATTACCAATTGAACCCAAAAGTAGTGCACATATTGAGGGAACTTGTGGACAACATGGGAAGTGCCCCACTACCCAATTTTTTAGTAAAAACAATGTAATAAAAGCTTCATGTTACCTGTATGAGGCCCCGTTCATTCATTTTATTGTGGGGGGTAATGGTCCACATCTCTAGGAGAAATCATAGAAGTGCATACCTCTCTTAGGTAAGAATTGGCAAGTGTTGCGAATAAAATCCATAGGGAACCATTTAGCATTGGGGCCAACCTTACCTTAACCAATAGTGTTTCAAAGAGATCTCACAAAGTAACAATTTTTTTGGAGTCAAAACCTTGTTAGTCGAACAAGGGGAGAGTTCATCAACGTTGGAACCGCGTGTTAGTCATCATGAAACTTAGTACTCATTACTTTGTCTTAGTTTCTACCTTGTACTATAAACAAGGTGAAACTCTGCCAAAGTGAAGCTAGGTTTGTTTCATCACCACATGGGCCACTCCTTTGTTTTCTTTTTTCCCTTTTGGGAAAAAATAAATCATACACACGGAGTGTTACTCAAGATTTTTTCCACCAATTTTTCACCTGCTTACATCCTTCCTTGTTGTGACTGTGATATTAAGCATTGAAAGTGTGTTGGTACATCCTCAAATCTTGAGTAACCTTGTCTTGATACCCACATTAAGACATTTGATTTATAATTAGGATTGCTTCATTATCAATCTTCCCTTAAGGTGTTATTTTTCTTGCATCATCTCGATATAATTTTGATACTTACATCTTATTTCTCGTAAACTTGATATAAGTTTCTAGATTATACCTTAATGTTGCTCAAACCTTAACAAATCCTTGGTATACTTTGACCTTCTTTCCTTCCAAACATTTACTTAACATTGAAAAGTGTTATTGTTACGTTGTTTGTGTCATATCAATATTATTTCAATACTAATATAATACTTTTCCACAAATTTGGATTAAAGTATCTATGTTTTATTTTAGTATTTATCACATTTATAACTTCCACTTTTTGGGATTTAGGCCTTGTTTGTATCTAATTTTTTTGTAATACACCTTGAGTTGGAAGTCACATCAGCCCCTTGTTAATACTCATGTCTTGTTTATTTTAAACTTGAATTTATTTTGACATTATGTTGATCATTTTTTACCAACCTATCAGTGGGAAATGTTTACATAGGGAGTAGTTTCTTGTAGATTGGATTTGTGTTCTAAACTTGTGTGATTATTTTTATCCATATTTTGCATAGGTCCCACACCTTGGGGAAAATCAATGTTATTCAATCACACCAAATGAGTCTGCCTTATAAAAGTAGATCTTTTATAGCTCATTTCGGGGTGTTGTGATTCTGCACTAACAATTATTCCTTGGGACCTTCCATCTTGTAGACTTGTTTCCTAGGATAATCCTTCTGATACTTTGATCCTTTGGTTCTTTATTATTTTCCATTGGAAATTCTTTGGCCATTTTTTGAAATTCATAGTCGTAGACTATCATGTTGCTTGATTTTTCCTAGGTTCATTATAGTACTTTTATGCATTTTTCAAACCTTAGCAAAAACATTTCCTATCAAGCAACTTTTTGGAGACATATGAACATTGGAAAATTTTCCTTTGCAACTATTATGTTGCTAAATTTTGATAAACCATTTTGACATTTACACCTTGTAACTTGTCATCCAAATGTTGTTGGATTATCAAAATAGTGTCATCAATATGTTTTTTTCCTTAGATCCCATTTGGAAAATCATACAAACATCCCCTATTGTATTTGCAAAATGTCATAGTTATCCATCATTACATTGCTCAAATTGACATGGATACTTCCTTCCATTTGAAGGAGTTCAATCATATAATCTAGGTATAGGAATTTGGACCCAATAATGTCAACCATTTTTTGTGACTGATTATCACATGGTTCCTCACACTTATGAAAACAGGGAACCTAGGTTGAGGAATTCACATCAAAATAGGACCATCACAACTAAACCTCACTTGGTTCTTCATGCTAGAGAACCCATTTGTTACCCCTTTCCCCCCCTTCATTTCATAGTTGATGGTATGATTATAATGCTTCTAATCCATGTTATTCTTCTTATTCCCCTCAGTCTCCTGATTATTCTAATCCCAACTATTATTTAAATTCCCCTCAGTATCATGAGCCTCATCTGATCAAATTTATTATGAGGAATAACCAGTCACCTAAAAAATGCTTTCCACCTCTAAGGATTTGTGTCACCCACAAATTCTTCCCATCATTCCTCTAATTTGACTCCTGAGTCGTGGTCCTCCCTTTCTTCACACGACCCCCCTTTTAAGTCTCATCAATGACATCTTCCACCTTTGAAGATCCGTGTGACTCCAAGTTCCTCTAATCATTCCTTTAATTAGAATCCTACATCTGGGTCCTCCCTTTCCCCACATGCCCCCATTAATCATTTTACCTCAACATTTTCTTCCTCCTTTGGATATTCGTGTGACTCCAAGTTCCTCCAATCAAAATTCTAATTCTAACTTTCTTGAGTCGCAGTCCTCCCTTTCTTCGCATGACCCCCTTTATCAGTTGCCTCAATGACATCTTCCTCCTTTGAAGATGCTATGTGACTCAAAATTCCTCTAATCAATCATCCAAGTCAACCCCTACATTGCAATCCACTGACTGACTATGTGACCCTCTTTGTCTACATGTACTATGTCGTCTTCTAAGAAAACCTATACCAACCTATTCCAAATCCACATCTTATTCTAAACTCATGAGACGTCCAAATCCAAATCAAATTCGTCTCTTGATTCATATTCTTCTATAGATCAAAATCCAATCCCTCTTTGGCCCTTTATCCCTTTCAAATATATCTTACAATATCCTTATCAATCTTTTAAAGAATGATTTTTTACATCCATGTCAAACAATTACTAAGAAACAATGTGCTAATATATCTTTTCAAAGAACTATCCAATATGCATTTGTAGGAGCAATAATGTCAAACATTCCCCTCACCTACATCATTAAAAATATTCTAAATCTTCCACGGGACTTGTTGTACCTCTTTCTTCCAATCAAACTACTATCATTGACCAAAAACGACCCAAACTAATCGATTTATTTTAGAATGAAGAAGAAATCAAAGAATTCAGAGGGCTACACAATGACATACCTCTAGAGGATCATGAGCAAGGATTATCATTTTGACCTTGATGCATGCACATATTGTGGGGAAGAAGTTGATTCCTTTTTTTATAAAATAGAGGAATATCCTAGGATCATCAAACTTGATCTGTGTCTTGTTCTTCCATCTTCTCAGTCCTCATTACATAATGAAATAGACGGGTTTATCCTTGATCCATCTTCTATCCTATAATCACCCTATCATTCTTTACATATCTCAATTCCTCAATCACAATCTCACCTTGGGTCACCTCCTAGTAGCCCATCATCTTCTTATATATGTGGTCCACCTCTGACTAGCCCTTCATCTTCTATTTGTGGGTCACCTCTGGGTATCCCATTATCTTCTACTTTTGGGCCACATCCTAGTAGCCCCTCATATTCTATTCTTGGGACACATCCTAGTAGCCCATCATCTTCTATTCTTAGGACATGTCATAGTATCCACTCATCTTCTATTATTGGGCCATGTCCTTATATCCCATCATCTTCTATTATTTGGCCACATCCTAGTATCTCCTCATCTTCTATTCTTCAGACAAATCTTAGTAGCCATTCATCTTCCATCTATGGGAAACCTCCTAGTATCCCATCATCTTCTATACTTGGGCCATGACCTAGTCGTCCTTCATATTCCATCTATATGACACCTCATGGTAGCCCATTTTCTTCCATCTTGGAGCCACATCCTATTAGCCCTTCATCTTCAATCTATGTCTCACCTCTTGGTAGCCCATCCTATTTAATTCTTGGACCATATCCTCTTTTTCCATTATATCATCCTTCTATTGACAACTATGGTAATCCCACCATCATTCCTAACATTCATACCATTAATCCCAAACACCCACTTTCTTCTCCCACTTCTTGGGATCAACAAAATCACACATTAGCTTGTATTAAATATCAATAGTTTATTCATCAAGCTAAGATAAAAATCTAAAGATTTATAAAGATCCAAGAAATTCCAAAAATCAAAAATATAAAAATCAAATGTGATTCAAGAATACACACCAATGAAAACTAGGTATGGTAAAAATGATATAAACCTAGGGATAGGGAACTCAAGATCCCACATACAAAATCCATGTTGAAAGATAAGTCACAATCACTTATCGAATATGATCTCATCAAGGTCATCGAGATTGGAGATAATATCACTCCTGATAAGCAATAAATCTTAGTATCCCTTATAAAAGAAATCAAAAACATTGTTGTTGGATCTTATCATGTAGAGTGAAATTTTTGGTCCCAACTTCCCAAACATTCAAAAAATTCAAAATTAAAAAAATGAGAAACCATTAAAAAATTACAAAAAATCAAAGGTACAAAGATCAAAAATTATAATTAGGTTATGCATACACATGTATGCTTTTTCCTTTCATTCTATTCCTCTGCAAGTCTCCCCTCATATTCATCCCCTTCGATGATATTTTTCTTAGTCTATTTACACTCCTTGCGTGACATTGATCTCTATTGTATCTATTTGACCCTGGTCTTTCATCACCTTGGTAAATTAAAAAACGAATGAAATTTTAGAGACATATCACTATCTACATATAATACACTTGTTACTAAGAACTTTTGGGCATATTTGTTGACACTATCTAATATCGTCATCACAATCACTTCCACATCCTTCCATAAATACATATGTGGTTCTTAACCCCTTATTAAAACAATCGAGAGAGATAAAATAATTTTCAAAAAGCAAAAAGTAATAAAAAATCACAAAACAAAAAGCAAATCAATAAATATAACTCTCTCTTGGTGTTTTTCTAGTATCTCTATCAGGGCTATGGATGCTTGGTTAGAAGTAGAGAAATTATGTGACTAGAATCAAATACATCTCCGTTGGGGCTATGGATGCCTAGATGGCAGCAAAGCAATGTAAAACTTTCCTTCCACCCTCCATTTGCAAATCGCCTGATCAAAATCAATCATTTCTACACATTGGCTAGTTTTTCTTCACTTATTGCCTATCAAATATTCATTCAAGATGTAATTAATTTACACCTACACACATTGGATCTCAATGATAAAACATTACTAGTATGTTACCAGGTTTTTTTTGGATCTTGTTCAGACTCTTGCTACAGTCTATATTTTGTCTCATGATTTGTGCATTGGGCTAATCACCTTTTCATCGCTAATCTTCTAGCTACATTTTCATATACTTTCATAACATTTTCTCTTCTTCTTCTTTTGGAACATCCATGTGTATAATATTTCCTTTTTACCATGTTTGAGGGAAACATTTGTCCCTTGTTTCAATAAAAAATATTCCATTTCTATCAATCATATATTTCTTGGCCATCCTGCACTAGGAGCTGAATTTCTCCTTCTTGGCACTTCATTGGTTTAAGTTCATCATCACATTGAACCTATCTATCTTGGCCTTGATTTAGATCATCCCTCCTCTTGTATATTTGTGAAGATTTTCCTTTTTACATTCCCATGTAACGCCGGGGCAGTATTCAAATCTTCACTATCTTGCACATACACATGACATATACCATTGTACATTCCCATCTAACACTAGGGGCATCCAAGTTATTTTGTTTTCCTGTACATAGCTTTAGAGTAACTTTAAAAAACCCTACAAATTCACAAAATCCTAGAAAATTCAAAAATCATTAGTAAAACAAAATAAATCATTCCTACACATTAGTAAAAAATGTTGTGTCTTCAATTGATGTCTATAAAATCTTCCCATCAAGACTGGTAATTAATTTCCATGTGCACACCTAAAAATTCTCAAAATATGAGTAAAACATGATTAGTATGTTACTCAGGTGTTGTTTGGACCTTGTTCAAACTCTTTCATTAGTTCTTGCCTTTTTTGACTCATGATTACGGGTCCTTTAGGCTAACTCCACCTTTTCATTGCAAGTCTGTATTCTAGCTACATTTTCCATATCCTTTCATAAACATTCACTTTTTATGGGAATTCTTCCTTCTTTGTTCACCTTGCAACATCCATGTGTATAAGATTTCCTTGCTGTTACCATATTTGAAGGGATAACAAAAACATTGTCCACTATTTTCAATGAAACAATCTTGTACTTCTTTTCTATCATATGTTTCTTGTTTAGCTTTCTCATTGGGGGTATTGCATTCTGTATGTTGCTTTGAATTAATCCTGAAAGGAACGATAAGAATATTGTTCCAAGCCGCGATCTCAGATGATAATAGCACACCACATTACATTTGTAAAATAAAAGAGCTAAAATACCATATATGGGAATCCATCATAATCCATAATGATCAATACATCATAATACAATGAATTGAATTACTCAATAAGAAATATGTACATATAGAATGAGGGAAGTGTAACTACTACCTAAATTGGTGATGAATAACTCCCACTAATTGATACTGGTAGTTAAGTTAACTCAAGAATACTAGTAAGCTAACTCCATATAATTGAGAAGCTAACTCAACATAACTAATAAGCTAACTCTAAACAACTAGTACACCTAAGCAAGCTAACCCAAAAAATGTAGGGCTAACATAAGTGTAAGAATGATCCTATCAAATAAATAAAAGGATAAATAATAACCTACACTAACACCCTCCCGTAAGCATAGATTAGGTGGGCAAAAAATAAGGTCGGTCCCAGACAACAAGTCTTGATGAGGTACCCATGTATAATAAATGAGGAAAATTGGACACCACAAGGTACCCAAAATCAGTAATAATAAAGTAGAGAGAGCACAAATATCCACTACAAGATATCCTAAGAAGCTCGGACTCCAAAAAATCATACAATGCTAAAGAAGTTTGGTGCGCACTGTGGTCTGAATCCATTGCTCAATCATAGAACTCAAAAATAATTGATACAATGGGCTTCACCAGAATAACTCCATGTAAAGAGACTATCAATGGAGTGATGTCAAAAGTGTAAAAAAAATACCAAACATAATTTGATCAATTGCTACAAATAGGTGTGCCATGATCCAAGAACAACCAAGGCAACAAGGCAAGGACACAAGATCCAAATAAAGAGGAGTTCCATTATCTAAGAAAAGTCTAAGGTAACAAGGAAAGGAGACAAAATCCAAAGAAGAAAGATCAACTGCTACAAATAGGTGTGTCACGATCCAAGAACAATAACCAAGGAAACATAGGCAAGGACACGAGATCCAAATAAATATGAGTGCCACCAGCGCAAGAAAATACAAGGTAATAAGGCAAGGAAACATGAAACCTAAAGAAGCAGTATCATACACGTAACAAGGTAAGGACACAAAACCCAAAGAATCAGTATCAACACCACACCCTACCAATACTGCTAAATGGGTAGAGTGACACCAGAGATTTGTACGAGTTGCCAAAATCAACTACTCGAACACTGAAAAAATAACAATTGGGATTCACCAGAATAGCTCCCCCATAAAAGAGACTATCAACATGCCAAAAAAACGTGTTGAAAATACAAATCCAAAATATCTCAACAAATAAGAGAGATATAAATGTAGACACCCATAGATATAAGAATGCAACACCCAAAATTTTAGGATGTCGGGTTCAATTGAAATTACGTCCACAAGTGATTACGACACCCTCCCAAATTTGGCACTTTATAATGGAGTGAATGTAAATATTACAATGAGTAAAAGTATCTTTTACATTCTGAAATATGTGTATAACAATTTCACCAATGCGTAGATTATCGAAAAAATACACAATTTCAAAACAAAGATCACCTTAATATGAGCTACGGATCAAAAGTTATGAGCTCTAGAAGGTTTTACTATTAAAATAATATTTTAATGCTAATGTTTTTTTAAAAGGTACACGTGACAAAAAAATATCCAAAGGGTAAAAGAGTTCATCCACATGATACATGCTTGCGACCAAAGGATAAAAGCTTATGCCCAAAACCTAAATGTCCAAAGGGTAAATCATTGCATCCAGAGGGTACACATCTATATCTAATGGATAAAAGAATGCACCCAGAGAGTGCAGATCTGCGTCCAGTGGATAAAAGACTATATCTAAAACAAAAATATCTATATGGTAAAATAATGCATCCGGAAGGTACACATTTATATGCAATAGATAAAAGAATGCACCGAGAGGGTATAAATCTATGTCCAATGGATAAAAGACTACATCCAAAACAAAAATATCTAGAGGGTAAACGAATGCATCTAGAAGGTACATGCTTATATTGAATGGATAAAAGAATGTACCTAGAGGGTACATATTTGCGTCCAGTGGATAAAAGAATGCACCCAGAGGGTACATATCTGCATCCAGATCTAATTGTCTCAAAACATGGTTGAGTTTACAGTTGATTTTAGGGTTTGGGCACCTTATAAATCCAATGTCGCACTCTATTTTGCATAAAAATGCATGTTGCAGAAAAATGCTAACAAATTCCAAATACATGAAAATATTAAACCCTTGCTTGAAAAGAAATACGTAAAGATGGATGTCTACATCATCTATCACTCTGATACCATGAAAGGAATGATAAGAAGATTGTTACAAGCTGTGATCTCAGATGATAATAACACACCACATTATATTTGGAAAATAGAATAGCTACAATACCATATATGAAAATCCATCATAATCCATAATGATCAATACATTACAATACAATGACTTGAATTACTCAATAAGAATTATGCACATATAGGAGGAGGGAATTGCAAATAATACCTAAATCAATGGTGGATAAATCCCACTAACTGATACTGGTAGTTAAGTTAACCCCAGAATACTAGTAAGCTAACTGCAGATAACTGAGAAGCTAACTCAACCCAACTAGTAAGCTAACTCCACACAACTAGTA
Source organism: Taxus chinensis (assembly GCA_019776745.2). Lineage (NCBI taxonomy): Eukaryota > Viridiplantae > Streptophyta > Pinopsida > Cupressales > Taxaceae > Taxus > Taxus chinensis. Next base: position 543,871,212 of record CM034146.1, read on the forward strand.
CACCTAAGAAAGCTTACCGAACAAGTGTAGGGCTAACACAAGTGTAATAATTATCCTAATAAATGTTGTCAAATTTTTCCCTTTTGGACAAAATTAGACAGCAGAGAGCCTATTAGGACCTAAGGCTGAAAAATCCTTCATGAGGTATTCTGGGACATTTCGGTCAAAATTTTACGTTTATAAAACCTTTTTGCTTTCCTAGGTGGTCTTAGAGTCATCTCTAACTATTCTTCTTCATTTTGGGTCTCAAAGGTTTCATGTTTTCTCAGATAAAGAAATTAGCACTTGGACGGCCCGCATTCGTTCAACACAAACAAGTAATCATCAAAGTTGATAATTTATGTTTAAAATGTTTTGTTACATTTCCATAACTCTCCGATTTTGAGAAAAAGACCCAGAATATGAAAAATTGGGATAGGGTCAGGTTTAAAGAGTAACATGACATTGAGCTATAAATAGCTCACCGAGTAGCTCGATGAGCTAAGGATGAGTTATGAGTTAATAGGCTGGCTTGGGGATTCAATGGTCAAAGCCTAGTAATGACACTTGGAATGGGGGGATAATTATTACATGATTCGAGTGAACCAAATGAGTTCAACTTGAAAAACGGTGATGAAATCAAGTTCAAGCCAAGGGAATCAACGCCAAGCCAATATAGAGGATGAGCTTGGGAAGGGTTGTGTGATGGTGATATGAGCTTGTTGGAGTCTCATATGAAGAAGAAAAGCTTATGTGTAGAGTCACGACTGAGGTATGTTCAAGGTCATATATATATATAGGGCTAAGACAGTGATCGCATGGAGGAAATAAGATCATAAGATTGAGTTGTGGCCAAGCTTAGGAGAGCTCTGCACAGTGGAATTCAGGACGAGCTCATGAAAACCTGACTATGAGCTTGATGAGGAGCTCACAGAGAGTTAGTTGAGAAAGCTCATGAAGGCCAACATGGAACACATGACTCAGAGGAACTTGTCACAATGAGTTATAGGGTGGCTGCGAGGAAAGATCGAGATCATGGAGCTAAACATGCACACAGATAGTCATAGATATAAAATCCCATTTGTAAACCGTCTCATTTTGACTCATAAGCCTATCGTTGGGAGTTCGAGCCAACGTGGCCATGGTGGAGATTCGGGGTAGTCAAGCCAAAGTGTCATACATGGGGGAATTTTAGGGCTTGCGGCCATGGTGGAGAAGTGGACATCAAGAGCCAATTCACTAATTTATATGTGGGCAGAATGGTTTCAAAACTTTGGATTCCCCACTATGAGATTTCATGGTGTAAAGGACATGCCAAGTTTGGCATGAAAAAATACATGCCGAGATACCAAGCACAAGGATCTAATGGTGGAAATATCTTAGGGAAAGACCAAGATTCATCCCCGAGCCTCGCAGAATGACATGCTAGGTTTACCAACAAATTACCACCCGAATTGGAGTGACCATAAGAGGTCCGAGTCAAGTGTTGAGCTAGTTGGGCAGGAGTTTTTTGAGCATGTTGGAGCAGTTGATGGACTGGTAAAAGTGTAACGTGGGAGACCTAGTCGAGGTATAGGCCTATACTCAATTGAGAATTTATTCGATGCATCTGGCTAAAGGTTGAAGCTTAGTAATTTGGTGAAAATGGGATATAGGGAACTTGGTGAGTTCAAAGTTACAACACCAAGTCAAGCTCAGAGGAATGAAGGGCTCTCAAAATCAAGCTAATTTTTCTTAACGCTGAGTCAAACAAGAAAAATAGATTACAACTCACCACCCGATCCATTTGGAAATCTCTTCAAGTTAATCTCACAATCTCCCATTGATCAAGGTTTTTCCCTTGTTACTTGCATAAGTTGTGGTTCTAATCTCTCATGTTTTTTCCTTGTCTATTCCACCATGATTCCATATCAAATTACTTCCACCCTAGCCCGCATGAGCTACAGTGAAAATCATGCACATGAAGGTCACGTCATATTAATTTACTGTGGAGGAGATTCATCTTCCTGTGCGTGATGCTTCTTACTTGCTCATTCCATGGAGAGCCACTTTGTCATATTCCTTTAAGCTTCCAACTGAGATATGCATCGAACATGTTGAAAATTTATTCCGAGCTGAGTTGACTCTATGTTTTGGGCTTTCGCACCAAGCTTATTGTGGTGAACTAATGGAGGAGCTCGACTCAACATTTGTGGTGATGAAGGGTGGTTGGGTCCAGTAGAAATATATTTTGAACAAGACAAGGTGAGAAAGTCATTGCGTAGCATGTTGGAGATACTTTCATACACAAAGATGAGTCATTCAGAGGCAAGGCCAAGTTAGGGTTCACCAGATGGCAAGTTCATGGGAACAAGTTCACAGAACTTAGTGTTGAGCTCAGTGCTCAGTCAATGCATGACGGAGGGAAGTTTGGATCGTCGAGTCAGTATATGTGTGAGGTGAAGGAGGAGCTTTGCGCGATCATGGAGCAAAAGCTAAAGCTCATTTTGGAGCTCGATGCATCAGTAGTAAGATGGTCTATGAGTAAGGTGAAAGAAAGGGCTCATTCCTTCTGCGAGTTAAAATCATGTCACAATAAGGAGTTCATTTGAGCTCGGTAATGGAAGTTGGTAGATGAAACATGGAAGAAGTAGAAGGAGCTCAGCTGCGTGAATCAACTTACTTGACAAGTCAACGGGTAACGAGGAGTGGAGGTTGATAAGCTCGACTTCAAATTGAGAGGAGCTCAGTGGTGAGTGTAAAGGGTACGAATGAGTTCGGTAAGGGAATGCAGAGATGGCCCAGTCTTCACCTTCGACTCGGTGATGAGTAACTTGAAGCCTAACTCATGAGATTCAATGCATAGATAAGGGGAGCTCGACACAAAGTTCAGTAGCTCAGTTGCGATTTGATGAGGAATTCATTTCGGCCATGAAATGAAGGACACAAAGAAAGCTTGGTAGATTCATGAGAGATTTAAAAATTACCCAAGCCACTCAAAAAGTCTGAAGGAGAGGAGATTGATGTGGGGAGATTGGTCATGATGGTGATGAATGAGCTTGGTGAATGGGGAAAAGCATTGTGGTGAACCATTGAACATGGAGCTTAACTTTCAATACACGAAGGGTGCTCAAAGTGGGATCATGTAGAGTGAGTAAAGGAATTGATCCAAAGTGATCTCATTTATGGTGAAGTGTGGAGTAACATGAGCTAAACTAGGTGAGTTAAATCGGTAAGCCAACCACTGAGTTGGTCTTTTGGCCTTTTTCTCATAATTTTCCCCTCCTCAAGTCAAACTAGTCAACATGGGTCCCACCAGTATTTTAATTAATTTAATATTTTTATTTAAATATGTTAATAATAATATTTATTATTATTATTCAAATATTTGGTTTAAATATTCTTTTAATTAATTGAGAAGACTAGGTCAACCAAACATTAATGACACATGATGGAATCTTCTCAAAGTGGTTCAACCAACTATAATAGATACATCATGTGCCTTTAATTTAGGAATGTAATTATGACCTTTCCTCTTCTCTCTCACATATTCTTCTATAAATGTAAGTTATAAGCTCATTCCAAAGGGTTCCAATAGGTCAAATAGGTTGGAAAGTTAGAAATCTTAGGCAAGTGCAATTTTTCAAGAGTCCTCTCTCTTCTGCAAGTTGTCCTTGTGTTTTGAGAGAACTTTTAAGCCTCCTTTCCAAGATTGTAATGGAAGATATTACCTCTTATGAATGTATGATGCATTGTGCACATTATTGAAGCAATAAAAGTGTGTGTTTTGTGACTAATCTCAGTCCTTTCATCCTTCTATACTTCTTTGTTCCTTTTTCTCATGCTTGTAGGTATACTGTGCAAGTTCACATTTCTATTGCAGGTTCTTGGAAGTTATGTTCTTATTGAGTGGTGAAGCATTGCATGCAGTTGAACTATGGTGTTTTTTTCACCCTTCTCAAGTTCATCCTTCTTCACTGGAAGGTTGATAACTTGTTTGTCTGATCAAGTTTAACAAAGGGAACATGTTCTTCCTACTCCATGGTATTATGTACACCCTCTTCAAATTAACCCTTCCGGAGTCTGGAAGCACCCTTTATTTGGTGCGTCACCATCCCTAGTATAGTTTCATTTCTGCAAATATATTTCCCTAAAACCCATGAAAATGTTAGCATAGGTCTAGATAACTATTTTATTGCACTAGGAGTAGTACAACACTTAGCTTAGGAAGAGGAATTCAGCCTTCTCTAGAGGTTCACCTCAAGCCCAAGTCCCACAGCTTGAGAGGTGATCCCATGTGTCCCAATCACACCGAACGTCCTGTTCACATTCTATCCATTCAGAGGGTGCAGTGATTTGGTGAAAACATTTTTTTGCACGCTCGGTGGGACAAAGAGTTAGTACTTCTCTTCTCACTTACACAAGTCAAAGTAACCAGTGACTCTATATCTCTGGATTCCCAAATCTCAATGCATTAACTTATGTAAAGAATTCAGATAAGAGCTTCTTTAAAGAAAGTAAATTATCAGCATATCGAGATTTCCTTGTCTCCTCTAAAGAGAAGAAGAAGAGTCACTTCAACATCACCAGTTGCAACTTTACCTCATAGGGGTAATTTAACTCCTCCATACAGAAGGTTCCCTCCATAAAGGAACAATCAACCTCTTGCTGATATGGCACTAAACCAAGTATTTCCCCCTTTCAATGTAAGCAGTCCTCTTCTGTTGGCCCAATGTGACCCGATACTTGTTGCGGCACTCAAAAGTGGAACGTATTCTTGATGTATCCAAAAAAATTTCCATACATAATATCACGGAGGACAATGTTCCAGTTAGAATTATTGTTACCTATTTCAAGGGAAAATCACTTCAAAGGTTTTGAGGGTTAAGTGTTGGTAGTATAACCACTTAGGATGAGTTAGGAGAAAATATCTACAAATAGTTTGAATACAAGAGTGATCACCTATCACTTTTGGAATAGATCACTACCATGAAGAGAGCTCCCCAAGAATACATGAGTGATTTCAACTTCCGATTCTACAGGACCTAGAATAGGATTCTGACACTTATAAAACCTTCTACACATAATGCATTCTTGTACTATTTACGAGCCTTGAATAGAGATGTAGCAGTTATGATCTAGTCCATGGGAGGGGCTACATTACCTGATTCATACGACATTACCATTAGAGTGGGAAATTCCTTTATTCATGCTGGAAAGATAGCTCCATGACCGCCAATGCCACTTTCTTTAGATCTTACGAACAATCAGCCTCTCATCGCTCCTATTCTAACAACCTCTAATCAACTAGCTTAGTCTTATCCTACCTCTTCAAATGATCTATTTGAATTCAAGTCACTGCTGCAAACTTTTGGAAACGAGCTCATTGTACTCAAGAGGTAAAAATTTCAATACAATCATCCATATTAGCCAAAAAATTAGCAGTATAAGGATAACCGTCCTCCTTTTTAGGGGAACAATTAGCCGTAAAATCAAGCTACAAATCAAGTTGTGAACTTTTGGCCTTTGAAATTTCAGAACCCTCCTGATGCTAGCTCATCTAGAGCCATAGTACCTATCCAGGATAATCTAGTTCAAGACTACAAATGGTGTTATCCTTGTTCTCAACCCCATTATCAAAATATTTCAATGATCCCCATTACACATAATTAACTTATTCCATCCTAGGTTATATAAAGCCATACTCTTTCAATTTCTATGATAAAAATTTAGGATGAACCATCAACATCCTCAAATAAGGGTTTCCCATTTAAGATATAACCTCCAAATTCAAGCCAACTCTAGCCTAAGTGTTATGTTTATCATCACCAGGTTTTGAAAATTATAAATTCCATTTACATAAACCCGAAAGGAGTCACATATAAAATTCATTACATCCTTATCAAGGCATTTGTGAAGAAGAAGGAAATAAAAGGATATATCCTACAACTATCCACTCTGTCATTTCCTTTAGCTAATACAACTGAATAGGTCGAATTCCTACATAAGAGTAATATTAATGAGAGAATGAACAAATAGAGAGAGATAACAACTATAACTTCCTTTAGAGTTCAAGGATAACAATATTGCATTCCACAACTTAGAGAATAGAGAGAGAAGGGAGTCAACAATAAATATGAGAGAAGATCTCATTACCCTTTCCTAAGAAAATAATTACATATCAGAATAGAAGAACTGATACAGATCTGATCAAGAGATATTTAACTCTTATCAAACATTGAAAACATATAACTAATCATTACTGGATCAAATATACTATGGAAACATGCAAGTTAGATACCGAAGATGGAGTTTTCTCAACATAAAAATAAGAACAACTATAGTAGTGCACTGGCTACGACTAAAAGGAGATATTCAAATGAATTCAGTTAGTAACAATATATGAAGTATCAAACAAAAACTGAACATTCCAATTCATCCAACATTATTAGCTCCAGTCAATACATTCCTCTAATCTTTCCATTTAAGATAGATAGACCTATAATGTATTCTTATGCATCCAAGCAAATGAATACAAGATTACATCTAAGCCGACCCATATTCCTAACTTCACAAGAATCAATGGAATAGTCTTCAGGTAAGATAGGAAAGGAACTTAACCTAGATTCAAACATAATGAAGAACATAAAAAGAGACATAACCCCAAGACAGGTGCACAAAATCGATCTCCAAAGGAGAAGAGTAAAACCGAAAGAATTCCAACTCATTTCCTTAAGATAATCAAAATTGAACTATTTCATAGTTCAAGTTAGATATCCCATCTCTTCAATGTCATATAAACATCAAACTTGAATGCAAGGAACTAGTAAATCTAGCAAGATGAACCAATAAGGTAAATCTTGAAGCTCGAAATATCACTTAGAAAAGATGCATAAATAAATTTGATAAACCTTTTCAAATCACAATAGCATGGTAACTTTCAACCCTACCATAAAACAAATTGTATCATGGGGATTTGTTTAGATCCCAAAACCATATAAGTCATTAGTGATCATCCCATAACTTACATATGTGAGAAACAAAAACGAGGTCATATAACTTCAAGCATAAGCTAAACATGTTTTAATAAGTATCCAACAAGGAAGAACAAAACCGAAACATACTTCTTCCATAACAGTCCGACAGAGTTCTAAGACTCAAAATGTTTCCGCTCAATAGGGTTAGTCATGATTACTGTTAATTTCCAACAAATATGACTCAAAATAATGAATCATACTTATCCATTCCAACATAGTTGAACTAGACATAGCTAGATTCAATAATACCTTGAGCTCAACAGAAGTAAAATGTGTTACATTTGTTTCTCAACCAAAAATGACTCCCAACATTGAATCAGACTATCAAGTTAAGCATAGGTCGAGTATATGAAGAAAGGATTTGAAATCATCTCAAGCTTAACAAAAATAAAATGTGTTTCATACCTTCACCAAACAAGGAAAACAAACCCAGATCAAATATTTTATCAAACATTATATTCCCTTAATATGTTTTACACAAACAACATAGTTCACTCAATTTTGACAACATTCCAATTCCTAAAATGTTAAAGCATGATCCAATTATATATTCGAAAAGGAACAAACCCATGTTCTATTTTATAAAACAGTGAATCTCATCAGAAGAATAAAGTGAACAATTCAAGAATGAATGCAAAATAAACATCACAAATTAAAAAAACCCATTTTTTTCCAAGAGCAGAGTTTTTTTAATGAAAACACTTAGTAAAAAGCATAAAAACTTTATGGGTAGAGATTATCATGCCTGATAGAGATTCTATTGATTTGCAGAAGATTTCCAGCTGAGCCTCCACAGTCTCCCCTTTTCCAAAACGACCTCCACGACTCCAATTTCTACCCTTCTTATTCTTCAACCAGATCTAGAAATAGTTTCGAGATGCCAAAAATATCATTGGATCAAAATAGAAATGCTCGTTTGAAGAACCAAAACTTCATGCAGAGTAAAAATTGCAAGGAACAAATGACCAAACAACCCTTCCTAAATCCACTTACATCTTCTCCTAGGTGGTTTCTTCACCACGAATGAGCTCATTTAATGCAAGGACTATCATTTTCTCACTTATTTCTCCACACCACCATCATCCAAATTTGGTGAGTCTTTTAAATTCAAAATATGCATGCAAATCCATTTAGTGATGATGTCATCTAGACACCCCCCTAACTCCCCATGCCTCCACCAAAACTGATAGTTTAAAGATGTAAATACAGAAATCAATTCCCATAAATGCCTTAGAAACCAACGCCACTGAATCACCACTTGCCAAGTAGCCCCTAGGTACCTTTTAGCTTAGTTTTAGTTTAGGTTAGATTATCCTTAGGTTAGGATTCGACGTTAGTCTTTAGCAAAATATTATTTTCCATAGGATTTTTTTTTTCCAAACTCTTCAACCATTACCATACCAACTTAGGTTAGGGTGTTACCTTTGTAGTTTAGTAATAAGTCCTAGGTAGGTATTAGCCACCTTAGGTTAAAATCCAAATAGGATAGAACATTACAACTTAGGTTAAGTAATTTACCTTGATAGTCCCGTAATAGGTGCTTAATCCTCTTACGTTATTCAGCGTCTTAAAAAAAATATTTATGAAGAAGATCCAAGCTCACAATTTACAGCATGATGCAAAGTAAGGACACCAGAATAAGGGTCTGCCAGGGTATCAAGATGATAAGGTAAGAAGAACTAAAGCATACCTTGGATCAATGGAATTGATCCAAGGTTTTGCTGTTAACATATGATAAGTATGAAAACAATAATACAAGTTCACAACATTTCAGTACACAGAGAAGGATGGATTCATTTTCAAGTAAACATAATCACAACAAAATGAATCTTTTTACAGTAATAATTTATTCATTGCAAACATGATTTCCAAAAGTCATAAGAGTACACGTTCCTAAGACAAATCACATGTCAACGTTTGCAATGTCAAGAGGAAATGAAATCAAAGTAACATTTTTTCAAATATGTTACATAAATGAAGAAAACCAACCTAATTGTTACTATGTGGGACACACTCTTGATTCCTTCTCAAAGAAACTTGTTGTGAGAGGCTCCAAATAGTTTTTGGTATAACCGACAGATCATCAGGTCATGAAGCAATAATTTCTATGAGTTTGTGTCAACCGGAAGGGAAAAGTATTCCTATGGAAAACAAACAACCACCATTCTATATTTTTGTTATCATTGGAAACCACTTGGTACATAAATGCATGATCGATTCTAGTGCCTGTAGCTCGGTCATGCCCAAACAAATTACAGATGTACTAGGCATACAATATGCACCATTTGAAAGAGGGGTTGTTTAGCTGGATGACATAATTGTTAAGATAGTTGGAGTTATCAAAGGACTTTAACTTACCATCCATGCATGCCCAAGTTTGTCATTCACCCAAGAAATATTACTCATTGATCTTCCTCATCTCTTTGCCATCTGCCTATCAAAAGATTTCACTGCTAAGATGAGGGGTTATCTATCAGACGATTGGACACATATGATTCTCAGGACTCGATACAGAACCAAAGTGACTATAAGGGCGGAACCAATCTGCCATAATCATGTAGAACCCTACACTGCTAGTCCTATAAATGGGAATTACACCATCAGAGATCTGGAAGAAGAAGATGTTGATCATGAACTGACCACTCTCATTGAAGAGGTCATAGATTTTTTCTAGATGAAGTAAGTGGAGATCATTAGTATGATCCCTATGTTGATGTGTTAGCAGAAGAAGAATTTGGTTTGCTAATTTTGGAGGAAACAAGGTTGGATACCTACTGTATTCATGAACAAGATACGATCATACCACAACTTGTCAAAACACCAAGTGATTCAGAAGGAATTTTGAAATTGTTCTTTGACAGCTCAAGAAGTAAGAATGGATATGGTACTTGTGTTTTATTAATTTCTTTAGAGGGAGATAAGTACTTCTCATCTTTCCGGTTGCATTTCAATTGCACTAATAATGTTGTTGAATATGAGGCCCTTGTACAAGGAATTCAACTAGCCCAAAAGAAGGGGATCAAAGCCCTAACTATTTTTGGCTATGATGAGTTAGTTGTCCATCAGGTGATGTCACAAAATGCATCCAAGAATGATCTTTAAAGATCATACGAGAATTGAGTCTGGGACTTGATTGAAGTTTTGAAGCTTTTAGAATCCATGCGATTCCTAGAAATCAAAATCAAGATGCTGATAGGCTTGCTAAAATTGGCCTGCAATATGACATACATGTTGATATCATGAAAGAGGGGTAGAAATTTGTCAAAATGGTGGTTTGAATTGTAGTCCCTGATAATGTGAGTATACAAGGAATTCAACTAGCCCAAAAGAAGGGGATCAAAGCCCTGACTATTTTTGGATATGATGAGTTAGTTGTCCATCAGGTGATGTCACAAAATGCATCCAAGAATGATCTTTAAAGATCATATAAGAATTGAGTCTGGGACTTGATTGAAGTTTTGAAGCTTTTAGAATCCATGCGATTCCTACAAATCAAAATCAAGATGCTGATAGGCTTGCTAAAATTGGATTGCAATACGACATACATGTTGATATCATGAAAGAGGGGTAGAAATTTGTCAAAATGGTGGTTTGACTTGTAGTCCCTAATAATGTGAGTAGCTGGCAAGTGTTCGATAGTTTCCAACAAATTCTCCTTTTCCTGCAAGAAGAGGCAGATTTTGCTGCGAAAAATCAAGATAAAATGCAAGAGTCATAAGGTGATCAAATTATAAAATTGAAGAGAAAAAAACTACCGAAAGTATTAGTCACTCTGGAATCCATTTTTAATTCAGATGATCAAGCCAAAAGATAAATCTCTAACTTGGTGGTCAAAGAAAAAGATTTTGAAGAAATCAAGGTAGCGCAAGATAAGTTTCTGAAGATTGGCAAAGTGTGTACTTCTGAAGAGAAAGAAGTTTTCATCAAACTTTTTCAAGAGTATCACGACATTTTTACATGGAGCTATAAAGACATGTGTGGTTTTGATCTAGGTCTAGCACAACATACCATGGAACTGGATCCTAATGCCAAGCGAGTGCACCAAAAAAAAAGGCTAATTAATGTCAAAATTGAGCCACTAATGAGAAAGGAGCTAACCAAAATCATCGATTCGTGTATCATTTTTCCCATCAAGCAATCCTCTTGGGTATCCTATCTGGTTCCCGTATGGAAGAAGAATGGAGAGATTCGATCGTGTGTAGATTTCAGGGATTTGAGTCGTGTGTCATTAAAATACCATTATCCTCTTCCATCAATAGAGAAGATCCTTCAAATGGTGGTAGGAGCTCACATATTTTCTTTTCTCAATGGATATTTGGGTTACAATCAAATCCTATTCCAAGAATCCAACCAATTCAAAACGAATTTCACTACCAAGTGGGGCACATATGACTACAACAAAATGTCGTTTGGATTGTCCAATGCCTGGGCTACTTGTCAAAGAGCCATGGACATGGAGTTTAAAGGACTAATCAATGATATCATCTTGGTTTACCTAGATGAAATAATTGTATATTCTAAGCATGCAGAGGATCACATCACACATCTAAGGAAGGTTTTTTTAAGGTGTATGGAATTTGGGGTTTCACTTAATCCCAAGAAGTGTATTTTTGTAGTGTACAAGGGAAAGTTGTTGGGGCATGTTGTTTCAGTGGAAGGACTATCAATCAATCCAGCCAAGATTCCCCCCCCCCCCCCCCATTTGATTATGTCCTTATCTCTCCCAAGTCATAGGAAGGGCCTCCAGAGTTTTCTGGGAACCATAAACTTTGTGCAAATATTCATCCCTCAATTTGTAACATTGGCTAAATCACTGACAGCCATGCTGAAGAAAAACATGCCATTCTCATGGAAAAAGGAAGGATGAGAAAGTTTCCAAGCCATCAAAATGGAAATTTCTCAAGCTCCCATGCTCGTAAACCCTAGGTTTGATATAGACTTTATCATTTATGTTTTTTTGGGTCAAGAGAAAATTTCGAGGATCCTCACCCAGCAAAATGATGATATGATGGAGCAGCCAATTTCTTTCTTCAGTCAATCCCTCAAAGACTACGAGATCAAATACTCATTCATTTAAAAACAAGTCTTTACGGTTATTCGAGATTTGAAGAAATTCAAGCATATGTTTTCCAACAAAATTCAACTTATGGTGTCTGTACGCACCCAAAATTGCATGTGCTACATTGGTGGGAAAACGGTTACAAAAGTCCCCAGTGATGATTCAAAATCCTTTCAAGAAGGTGTTCAAGTTCCAAAAACTCATTTGCAGTATATATTTTTAGCCTAGATAGCCTTACACGTATTTTCCTTGCATTTTCCCCTCTTCCCCTTCCTTATGTGCTTTTTTTGGCCTTCAGTGCCAGGACCACCGCCTTGACTAGGGTAGCGGTCCTGAAACCGCCACCATGCACAGGGCAGTGGTCTTGGTCGATTTTGCAAGTAGTTAGTTAATTTCCAAGAGGGTTTGAATCTTTCATAGCAATCCCCAGTGACATATCCTCTTCTTCCCATCCATGTGGATTTGAAGTAGAGAATATCTGTAGGAGGTTTTCTACACATCATAGATCATTTGGAAAATCACGTGTTTTAGGTCAGTTTAGATTCAATACACTCAGCGCAGGAAAATAACCACACTGGGTTATTTTCTTGTTTAGTTTTAGTGTAGAAGTAGATTTGATTATTTAGAATAAAAGTGAATTTTTGTTTGTGATTGTAATATTTCAGTTCTTTGATTTGTTTAGATTAGTTTCCTTTCAGCAATAGCGTAGATTATTAATTTCATTCAGTTGACATGGACACTTCAAACTAAGTTTAGCACTTAGATCCAAATTAGGTAAACAAACCATAGGGAATTTACGCTACCCGTTCATAGCCTCTAAGTCTCCACTTTTTCAACTCGGCTACCAAGATATCACACTACCAGATCTTAGTCACTGATCCTCCTATAGTTAAGCCACACACATTCAGACATCGGCTGCTCCGACACGACCTCGGGGGGTCAAGTGCAGTTGAAGGTCACGTGTTCATTTTCTTCTATACAAATTGGTGAACCCAACGTGAAGGATTAATTCCTTCTTATTTCCTTTTATTTCATTGCTATTACATCACCTCTCCTTTTCTTCCCCTATTTTGGTAGGTATTTTATACTTTCTAAAATCTGTCTGGAAGAGAGTTTGGTGGGCCATTTGGCTCTGATAGATATTACACCAATGTGTAACCACAACAGTCCCCTTCTCTTTTGAGATGGGGTAATAATTAGACAAGAAATGTCCAAACCTCCCCTAGTTACACTTCAAACCCTAGTAGCTATGTAAGGATGGAGGAGGTTGATCAACCATTAGACATGTAATATGGTCAACCCGATGCAAAACACGTTGTTATCACAAATGGAATAGGTTCTTACCATAGAATCTTGTCAAGACCTCACCTTGCCATACAATCAACAAGAGGATGATCTATTTGCACGAATAGCTAGTCCTCTTTTTTTGATAGATGAGTCTTTAGATAGAATGAAGGCTTCAACCTCTGAGATTTTGAATACCTATCCTAAGATTCTTACTTTTGAGGAAGACAAGAATTATAACACTGAACAATTCATGACAGGGTATCATGAGCCTGCTCAATCAAACCCTACGCCACAAGCACCCCAAAAATGGACTTAATCCTCTCCCAATGATCTCATTTCTAATTTAGTGGGGAGTATTAGAGAACTAGAAAGTACCTAGACTTCACAACCAACACATGCAGTAGGGAAGAACATGGGGTATCTAGTTGACAACAAAGGATACATCCCTTCCAATGAGAAACTAACTCAATATCATCTACAACAAGGTTATCCAGCTCATTCAAATCTAGGTGATCTTCTCACAGGGTTAGAAACATGCTAGGGATGCATCCTCATCCTTCACAATCTTATCCTATGCAAGGGCTGGCTGGAAGTGCATTCTCAAATGCCACCACAACAGGCAATGTGACGTTCCCTAGTTTTACACCCGCTAGTCCATATCCTAGAGCTATCCCACCTTACATGCATATGTATTCAAAAACTCCCTAGATGGACCCATATACCATTCCTGCTCCCTACATGCCATATCAAGGGACCCCATACGTTCCCATCAATTCTTATAGTGCAACTCCTCCTCCACCTCCTTATCAAGGATCTTCAATGGTGGAATCTTATGCAATGGGTACATATGCTGAGTACTTAAAGGAGCCTCTAGACCTCACCATATGTGGTGTCATGCTTCCACACCCATTTCTGGATCTTCCAAAATTTAAGGGAGAAGGAGACACGAATGCTCATATCAAGGCCTACGCTACTGCTATCAGGGAATTACTTCCTTGGGATGCTATGGTGGCTAAGATATTTCCAAAGACTCTTGAAGGAATCACATTGGATTAGTATTATAGGATACCAGAAGCTTCTATACATTCCTTCAAACAACTTGTCTCTGAGTTCATCAAAGCATTTGACATGAAGAAGTTATTGCGTACAGGGATTAGGGAGTTCCTACATATTAGACAGGAGAAAAATGAATCTGCTGCCCATTTCATCCAAAGATGGCACCAAGTTCTTTATTCCTCTGTAAGGGCACCCAACATGGACCAAATGGAACTTCGCGATATTTTCCTTCACTCACTCAATCGAGAGACTAAGTAAAGAGGTCCAAAATTTTCCTTTTCGTAGTTATGAGGAAGTTTTGGAAGGAGTGCTTCAGATTGACCAAGCCTCTATAGACAATGGGCGTAAGACATATGGTCCCAATGGGAAATTGGTATCCCTAAATCAAAATAATGTAAGTTATCAAAATAATGGTGCTAACAACCAAGGACCTAAGGATGTGAATCGCAATCATGGTGCTACCACGAATGGTGCTACTGATCAAGCCAAGAATGTTGGTTTTCCAAACAATGGAAACACTAACAATAACAACAACTTGGGAAATCAAAGAGGCCCTAGCACCATGTCTTCTGTCAACATGGTTAATGTAAATCATCCACTGCAAAAAAAAAATCAAACCCAAGGCCCCAAATTAGTATCAAAACTCTGGCCAAGGGGAAACGAATCATGGTTATAACAATAAAATTTCAAAATTACAACCGAAGTTATAATCAACAACAACAAGATGCTTATCAAAAGGTCAAGAGATTATGACCCTAACCTATATTGTGGTTTCCATAAGGTTTGGGGTCATGACAATAGGACTTGCCATGATTGCAACAAGTTTCTGACCCTGAAAACCAAAGGCAACTCTTTGTAGATATGTTCCTAGAGAATCCTGAAACAAATTTGCAATCTGGCTATACAGGACCTGTAACTCCTTAGAATGCTAATGTGAGCATATTTTGAGATCTGATCCCTACACATCCTAAAAATTTCAAGGTGAATTCACAAAACACAAACAAAGGCATTCCTATAGGAAACAATGACCATGAAGCCTCAACTTCCAATAACTCTCGAGTCGCTCCTAACCTTGCTTTCAAACGATAACACAAAAATCTTGGGATTAGTTGAGCTAGAGGTTGAGCGTGAAATTAATGCAATAACCCAGACGAAGGAGTATGCTTCATAACCCTTACCTGACCTTTCTTTCCCACAGGATGACATTCCTATAATTGCAAAACCAGTAGGAGCCTATGATTTAATATCGGATTTGAACAAGACCTTTTCTCACATTTCATTCCTAGATTTTCTAAAGAATTCACCTGCGCATCACTCTACGTTGCTCAATGCACTAGGCCTTGGTCATCTAATCCATGTTACACCACCTCCTAGTGCTCAAATAAATCATATTGACTTTGACATACATCCTCCAGGATAGAATGATAGGGATACTTGGGTTTTTTTTTATATAGAAAAGATGCCATCTGACGCTGAAATTTCCCGAAGAGGTGATCCTGCCTTATTTTTACAATTATGGGTTTATAAAAATTGCATTAAGAGAGCCATGATTGATGATGGGGCTGTTATAAATGTGGTTCCTTTCTCTTTCTTGTAGAAGTTGGGATATGGAGAGACATATTGTTCCTCTACAAGAAACATGTTACGGGGGTATGAACAGTCTTAAAGCGACCTCGATTGGAACCATAGTTCTTCTAGTCACACTTGGTCCAAAAACTATCTTGATAGAATTTTACATTATCGATAGGGAAACAAGTTATAACATGATCCTCAAAAGACCCTAGATTCATCGAATGAAGGCTATTCCTTCTACACTATTCCAAGAGATTAGATTCCTCCATTTGGGGAAGGTCTTCATTACTCAAGGGGATCCTAATCCCTTCCATATACACTTAGAAAACCTCAAGAAGAAGAAAGGAGTCCATACGGAGTATGAACTTCCTGACAAACCAATTGAACAAACCACCTCCAACAAAAGAGTTAGTCTCGGGTCACCCTGGACATTCCAAAGGTTGAAGTCATTAACCCAAAAACATTTGAGGTGGAGAAAATAGATAAGGGTAAATCAATATCTATGGAAACAGTGTCCACTAAAACCATAGAAAAAATTATGAAACTCTTAGAGAGTGATGATCCGATCTTCCTCCCGTTTGAACCACAGGGAATGGGTAGTCTTCTCAGTTTAGCATCTCTTCCCTCCAACGACCTAGATCTAGGTGTGAACATGATAGAGTTAACAAATGAAGAAGGGCAATTTGAGATTGAAGCAATGCCCATAAAAACCATCTATGGGAGTTATTCTATTCTAAACCCTGGCTTCGACCATCCATGTGCATCTGAAACTAAGTTTTCCATATCCATGGGGCAAGGTCTCATCATTCAACAAGAGTTACAAGTAAACACAATGCTCCACATAAGAGATAAGGCTGAGCAACATAGTCATGCTCACCCACACACCATGTCTCAAGAACATGACAAAAAGGTGCACGAACACCTCTTTCAGAAAAACAATTTTAGATGATTGTACATATACACTTCCAGGAAAGGGATTGTAAGTTTAAACCCAAGAATGGTAAGCTCATCCACACACCCTTGTCAAGAGAACGGAAATTTTGAGGATACTGGTTCTCTGATGGTTCTGTGTACTTTTAGGGGTGAAGAATTCGATATTCATCAACTTTCTTCACCTTAGACATCATGACATGTAGTTTCACTTGCATTTTCATATGTACATTACTGCATCTGCATTGCATTTTCATTTGCTAGTTCATTTCATAAATTTGTGATCAAGGGACTTATTCTTATAAGAACTCCTAAAAACTTCTGAAAACATTGGAAAAAAATTCAGATCATATCTCTTCAAATCTTCATATTATCATCAATTATTTCTAAATCATTTCATCAATTCAAGCAAGATAAGACAAAGTTTTGATAGTAACCATACCAAGGCCTGCATACTTGGTTCTACTTTTGGTCTCTTCTTAGGATAGGTGTCTTTTATTCATGGTCTATTCTAGAAGCTTCATGGTGTCACATCTATCCCACATACATATCCTTGGAAATAAGAACATTCTAAACATTTTTCCCAAATAAGTAAGTCAAATACAAATCAACATAGAAAATTTTTATTTTACACATTTCTTTGCCCTACCAACCTTCGGTGTTGAGCTTGTGTCTCTTACTAGTGACGTAGGGTTGGGAAAGGAAGGAAATGCCCTTACTCCTATGCCTTGTCCGTGGTGATAAGCCCTGTACTTCCTACTGGTAGCATGGGGCAAGGTGTAGGGGTTCTCTTTGACAAACCTGAAAGTCATAGACAATTAAATCAATTACTGTGAAATCTTAAGTCAAAACAAAGTGAATTAGATGTTCAAAATTCCAAGAGAATTCAAAACCCTGAAAAACTAGATTTTGTCAACCAAGTGGCCATCTATGGATCTAAATCTAGATAAACTGCAAATTAAATTCACATTTTAAACTATGAGGTAACATGAGTAGGGTAAGGTTGTAGCTTCCCAATTTGGTTTTGTCAAACCTCTATCTTCTCTCATCACTACCCATTCAACAAATTTCATGGCTTGTGACCCTTTCTAACTCTCGGTGTTGAGCCCTCACATCTTACTAGTTGTGTGGGGTTAGGAGTGGGGCAAGCATATCTAATTATCATATCACTATATCATCACATTTTGTCAAGACAAATATGAAGTACCAAAGATTGCAAAAGAAACTAAGTTTAAGATCACATTGTGTTTGCATCATCATATATCAGCATTATGAAATACAAAAAGAAATCATTTTGTTATCATTTCACATCCATTGCATACATTCTGAAAAGCATAGAAAAACAGAAATTCTAAACATCTAGAGTACACATGAGAGTTAAGCCAAAGAGAGTCAACTTAGATACAATGGAATAACTGAACCAAAAATAGAGTCTGTATATATCATAGTGGATCAAGTTTGTATACAATGTCATCATGCGCTACGCATGGTCAAAAATGCTCGCAATGAGCAAAAAATACAAAAACATCATATATGCCTCACAAAACAGAGACTAAGCAATAAAGGCACTCTGCCTATCCACCTTTTGAGGCCCCTTATGATTGCTTTAGTTACGAATTTCTTAGGAGTTCTTCTCAAAAGTATTCAAATAGTAAAGGGCCAAGCCTAACATAAAATACCATCCCCAAATCCATTCAAATTCAACCATAATCAAAAATGAAAAATGGTCACCATGGGCTCAGAGCTCAAAAATCACCAAGTCAATATGCACAAGTGAATTTGAAAATGATTTTGTTTTGATATATATATGATCTTTCTAACTGTCATTTTGAGTGTATGTGTTTACAGGGCTGGAGCCTTGGTGTAGGTATATTTCTACATCCCCGCACAAATGGTAAGTCCTCTTGTCGTTTTAATTTAGTGTTTATTTTTCAATATTTTATCTTTCTGCACTTGAGTATTCTTTTTCTCTTGCAGGTCAGTGGGAGTTTGGATGGTGAGATTTCAACACATGGGCGTGTCAGGTATAGCTTCTAACTCCCCATTTCGGGAACACCATACTCAGAACTCTATGTTTTATGCCTCTTTCATGGCTAAGACGCTTCTCTGAGGGGGCAATATGTACGCACCCAAAATTACATGTGCTACATTGGTGGGAAAACGGTTACAAAAGTCCCCAGTGATGATTCAAAATCCTTTCAAGAAGGTGTTCGAGCTCCAAAAACCCATTTGCAGTATATATTTGTAGCCTAGATAGCCTTACACATCTTTTCCTTGCATTTTTCTCCCTCTCCCCCCCTTCCTTATGTGCTTATTTTGGCCTTTCAGTGCCAGGACCGCCACCCTGACCTGGGTAGTGGTTCGTAAACCACCACCCTGACTAGGGTGGTGGTCCTGAAACTGCCACCCTGCACAGGGAAGTGGTCTTGATCGATTTTTCCAGAATCTTCACGTGAGAAATTACATGTGATGATTCACTTAAGTTTATCTTTTGAACACATCCGTGAGTCGAATTTGCTAAAAATAGCTTCGTTTGCTTGGTTCTCCTAGTTCCTTCTATTTTTTAAATAGATTTAATGAGTGGAACTTCCTCTTCAATTCCTTGTGCATGAAGTAACCTTTTAGCATCTATTCCTATATATTCCATGCTTTTATTCAAGCAAAGGCCTAGAGAATTTTTTGTATCTTGTATTGTTTTGCTGCCATAATCTCACCAGGAATTGCATAGCCAAGCTCATATATCTTGTGCTATCTCTCTTCTACTTGCATTGCATCTAGATTGCTTCCAAGTTACCATTGCTCAAGCACCATCCTCATGTTGTTGTTATTTGCATTCCTAATCCCTTGGACTCACATGAACACTTAGAGAAATAAAGGAAAGAACTAAGGGGACATATACTGATAATACTGGATTTGCTAAGGTTCTTACTCTTCCAGGTTGGAGTTGTGTATTTGTTTTCTTTGTTTATCAAATTTTCAATTACGAATTGTTAATTTCAATTCCATATCAAATAGATTAGAAATCAATGTCTTTTTCATTTGCAAGCAGTTAGCTAATTTCCAAGAGGGTTTGAATCTTTCATAACAATCCCCATTGACAGATCTTCTTCTTCCCATCCCTGTGGATTTGAAGGAGAGAATATCTGTAGGAGGTTGTCTACACATCATAGATCATTTAGAAAATCACTTGTTTTAGGTTAATTTAGATTCAATACACTCAGCACAGGAAAATAACCACACCGGGTTATTTTCTTGTTTAGTTTTAGTGTAGAAGTAGATTTGATTATTTAGAATAAAAGTGAATTGTTGTTTGTGATTGTAATATTTCAGTTCTGTGATTTGTTTAGATTAGTTTCCTTTCAACAGTAGTGTAGATTATTAATTTTATTTAGTTTACATGGACACTTCAAACTAGTTCAGCACTTAGATCCAAATTAGGTAAACAAACCATAGGGAATTTACGTTACCCATTCATAGCCTCTAAGTCTCCCCTTTGTCAACTCATGGCTACCAGAAGATCACACTACCAGATCTTAGTCACTGATCCTCCTATAGTTAGCCACACACATACAAACATCAGCTGCTCCGGCATGACCTCAGGGGGTCGAGTGTGGTTGAAGGTCATGTGTTCATTTTCTTCCATACAGTGTCTCATCCAGGTGTTAAATAATTTTTGCTAAAAAAAGAGATGAATGAAAAGGGTGTTGGATGGATCATGAAGATGATGGAGTATGATGTGCATATCAAAGTTACCAAGCTTGTTATAGGGAAAGGTTTATGTCAATAACTTGCTGTAGACATGGAATCAAAAGGTGATGAGGATGTGACACTCCTAAATATTGATGAGAAAGTTGATTAGTTATCCAAAATGAAGAATTTCCTTTTCTCAGGAGTATATCGTGTGAACATGTATAAAAATAAAAGATGGAATTTCCATCTTCAATCTATTCCATATTGGCTGGATTTATTCAAATATGCCCATCTCTAGGTAAGGAAGTGTAATGAATGCACCTTTTTTCACAGGCAAGTAGAAGTTGGCAGCTTTTCCGCTACATCCAATTCAAGTAGATCAACCCTTTTTTCATTGGGGGTTGGACTTCATCAGAATGAATCCTCCATCTAGTGACAAACATAAATGGGTCCTTACTGCAACAGACAATTTAATCAATGTACAGAGACGGTAGCATTGAAAGAGAGAAATGAAAAGGTAGTTTTGGATTTCTTGGAAGGTATAATGACAAGGTTTGGTGTTCCTTTTGCAGTCATTTCAGACAACATGATGGATTTTCTTGGTATGAAGTTGAGTGAATGGGCTGTTAAAAATGGGGTCTACCTCGATACTTAGTCCAATTACTATTAACAAGGAAACAGATTGGCTGAGTCTAGTAACAAAAACTTCATAAAGATTATTAAGTGCACGATAAAAATTAACAAGAGGACTTGGCATACACAGATTAAGACCACCTTATGGGAAAATCAGATCACACCTAAAAGGGCCATAGGGAATTATCCTTTCATGCTTGTATATGGAAGAGAAGAAAAACTTTTGATCTCCTTGGAGTTACCTTCTTTGGAGTTAACTCATCAACTTGAAGGTATGGAGAGTGATCCTCTAATAGTTATAGTTTGCTAAACTCATGGAGTTAGAGGAAGTATAGATAGAGGCTATGAAGACTTTGGAGCAACATCAAGATCAGGTTAAGAAATATTTTGACAAGAAGACGTATGTTAGGTGATTTCAAGAGAGAGATCTATTCCTCAAATGGGATGAAGACAGAGCCAAGCTAGGAAAGCATGCTAAGTTTTACGCTCTCTAGAGTGGGCCATACATCATCACTAGTTGTAAAGAGGTGAATTAATTTAATCTATCCATGCTCAATGGAGAAGAACTACCCATTTATGTGAAAAGGATACATCTCAAAGCTTTTTTTTGAGATCATTCCACCCCATGTATAGTTTTAGTTAGGTGTTTTCCTCCAAGTTCTTATGCACATTGTTGTTGTGTGTTGTTCTTTTGTTTTCCTCGTTGTTTTGTTTTGCACACAATTTCATCATAGGAAGGTGTTCATGGAGAAGGAAGGTTTAAGGTTTCCATAAGATTTTCGTGATCTACCTCAATCAAAATTCTGCAGTGTTCCATAGATGTCAAGTATTCAACAGCTTCAGTATACTTCATGCTTAGCTTTCCAAGGAGATCCAAGATCAGCTATGATCAATGGGATTCCAAGATGTATTATAGAAGATCAAATCAATTTCAGGATTTGAATATTGACTCCATGCTCAATGGATGACTTAGGGCTACTAGAGTCATGCTTAGCAGGCAATCATCCTTGAGAGGTTACCAAAAATGTTGTCAATTTTTGCCCCTTAGGAAAAAAATAGACAATAGAGAGCCTATTAGGACCTAAGGCTACAAAATACTTCATGATGAAATTTCGATCAAAATTTTTATGTTTAGGAAACCTTTATGCTTTCCCAGGTGGTCTCAGAGTCATCTCAAACTATTCTTCTTCATTTCAGGTCTCAAAGGTTTCAAGTTTGCTTAGAGAAAAAAATTAGCCCTTGACAGGCCTGCATTCATTCAACACAAACAAGTAATCATCAAATTTGATAATTTATGTTTAAAGCTTTTTGTTACATTTCCATAACTCTCTGATTTTGAGGAAAAAGACCCAGAATATCAAAAATTGGGATAGGGTCAGGTTTAAAGAGTAACATGACATTGAGCTAGAAATGGCTCACCGAGTAGTTCGGTGAACTAAGGATGAGTTATGAGTTGATAGGTTGGATCAGGAGTCAATGGTCAAATCCTAGCAATGGAACTTGGAATGGGGGGCATAATTCTTACATGATTCAGGTGAACCAAATGCATTCTACTCAGCAGAATGGTGATGAAATCGATTTTAAGGAAAGGGAATCAACGCCGAGCCAATGTAGAGGAAAAAACTCATGTAGGGTCTTGTGATGGTGAACCGAGATTGCTGGAGTCTCATATGAGGAAGAAACCTTAAGTGTAGAGTCCATGATCGATGTATGTTCAATTTCAAATATATAGGGCTGAGTCACTGATCACATGGAGGAAACAATATCGTAAGACCGACTCTTGACCAAGCTTAGGAGAGCTCTGCACAGTGGCATTATGGATGAGCTCATGAAAACTTGACTATGAGCTTGATGAGGAGCTCGCAGAGAGTTGGTTGAGCAAGCTCACGAAGGCCAACATGGAAAAAATGACTCAGAGAAACTTGTCACAATGAGTTATAGGGTGGCTATGAGGAAAGATCGGGATCATGGAGCTAAATGTGCACACCGACAATCATATATATAAAATCCCATTTGTAAACTGTCTCATTTTGACTCATGAGCCTACCATTGAGAGTTCGAGCCAACATGGCCATGGTGGATATTCGAGGCAATAAGGCCAAGGTTTCATGAACGGGGGAATTCCAGGGCCTGCGGTAATGGCGGAGAAGTAGACATCAAGAGCCAGTCGCCAATTGATACATGGGAAAAATGGTTTCAAAACTCTAGATTCCCCACTACGGGATTTCATGGTGTAAAGGCCATGCCAAGTTTGGCATGAAAAAATTCATTTCAGGATCCCAAGCACAATGAAAAAATGGTGGAAATATCTTGGGGAAAGACTAAGATTCATCCATGAGCCAAGTAGAATGACATACTAGGTTTAACAGAAAATTACCACCTGAATCAGAGTGGCCATAGGAGGTCTGAGTCAAGTGTTGAGCTAGCTAGATGGGATTTTTTTGAGCACATTGGAGTGGTTGATGGATGGGTAAAAGTGTAACGTGGGAGACCTGGTCAAGGTAGAGGGCTATAATTGACCGAGAAGTCACTCGATGCATCTGGCTAAAGGTTGAAGCTCATTACTTTGGTGAAAATGGGATATCGGTAACTTGGCAAGTTTGAATTTACAACATTGAGTTGATCTCAGAGGAATGAAGGGGCCTCTACGAAGTAAGCTAATTCATCTAAAAGATGAGTCAAACACACCAACTAGATTACAACTCACCACCCGAGCCATTTGGAAATCTCTTCAAGTTGATCTCAAAATCTCCCATCGATAAGGGTTTGGCCCTTGTTACTTGCATAAGTCGTGGTTCTGATCTCTCATGTGTTTTCCTAGTCCATTCCACCATGATTCCCATATCATATCACTTCCACCCTAGCCTACATGAGCTACAGTGAAAATCATGCACATGAAGGTCACAACATATTCCTTTACTATGGAGGAGATTCATCTTCCTGTGCGTGAGGTTTCTTACTTGCTCATTCCATGGCGAGCCACTTCATCGTATTCCTTTAAGCTTCCAACCGAGATATGCATCGAACATGTTGAAAAATTAACTTGAGCCATTTCCAAACCATGCCCCCATCCACCAGTAAACCATAGTGCAACCTCATGCATTCCCATCACACTATCAACACTTTCAAAGATCAATCATCTACGGCTCCAACCATAGAGTAATCATCTGAATCATCCAATAGCAGGTATGTCATAAAAACAATGGAAAATTTACCCATTACCCCTAGGTTTCTACACCAGAAAACACCCATTGAATCAGGTACATCCCATAATCCTTCCATTGAAAAAATTACACTTTCGTCTACATCTATTTCATCCTCTCCAAACTTGTGTACATGCTGCTCTTCACAAGTTGACTAAAAGAAACATTTCTTACAATATGTGGAAAAGCTCTTACAATGACCATGTCACTCAAAATTATATATGTAACCTTGGAAAACCTTTCACATGACCATACACCCCCTTTATCTAAAAAGGAAAAAATCATGTCATGTGGACCCTCCAAATTATTCAACACAAAAACCAAAACCCTTTCCTTCCATTTTAGGGCCACACCCCTCATTGAGATTATTAATCATTGTCACACAATTAAAAATCATCCCTCCATAGACATATAAATATAAAACATCAAAAACAAACCTTTAAACACCCAACAATCAAAAGAATCATCACTTCCCTTTAACTTCGCCTCCAAAGGACATTATACATTAATCCTTGAAAGGATTATTCAACAATCCATCATAACATTACCTCCTCTTAAGCCATCTGGATCTCAAGGATGAAATCCCTTCGGGTATAACTTCAAATATTTTTGTAATTACCATTGCACACCAAGACATGATACAAAATATTTAAAATCCCTTCTTATTACTATAAGGATCCTTGCTAACAAGGGCCTTCTCCCTCCATATCTAAAACCATTAAAAAAATCCCGCAAGACATCTACAACTATTATATCTAAACCAAAATCTACACTCACAACTACCAAAAATGGGGATTCTTCTAAGAAAACCTCTCGTCATCAAATTGACATAGTACGTATCACCACTAGAGCACGTACCCACGAACCTAACACTACCGATATATTTTTTTAAAGTATTTATCTTGCTCGGTCCCGATTCATATAGTCAAACACCCCCTGCTAAGGATAAGGTATCCATTTTTGCCACTCCTCATATGTGTTGGTGAGAAAATTTGTCGGGTGGAAAAACTTGTGGATTTATTTCCAATGCTTTGGGAATCTAAGTCCCTCTACTTAACTGGTGTAGCTGCCGTATATGCATGCACGTGAAAAGGTGGATTTCTGTGGTGGCCTTTCAACTGGGGATCCAAAAGGGACACTCCACTGACCATGCAGCAAAGCTTGCAGATACCTGCAAGAGAGGACCTTGTCTGAAAGTGGGAAAGGGAGTGAGAAAAGAGGTAGGGGAACTAATGCTACAGGTAGGAAATTAGATTCATGCACACACTAGTCAGAAGTATCATCATGTGCATTTAAGAGAAGAAATAACTTTGTAAGCATCATTAAGACTAGATGAAATTTGATGAACACAAAACATCAAGAAATATCTTAGTCAAAGAAACCTAGAAAATCCTTCTTCTTGCACTAATTTCTCAAACAAAAGTTGTACATAGTAGAGAAATGGAGGAAATTGAGAAGGGGGGAAAGTAGAAGAAAATGGCCATCTCCTTTTCTTTCTCTAGGTACAATGCACCCTTGAGTTTACAAGATCAATTTCCAACCCTTTGAAATGGGAATGGCATTACAATTTATAGAATAGAATATGACTCTTCATCTACCCTCACGACCTTTTGAATACCTTAATATGACTTAAGACTATCCATATTCCACTTTAAATATTTAAGTCCCTTTTATAATAGAAAGGTGACTTAATTTACATTATGTTTCCAAAGTCAGTTTTAAGTGACTTAAAGGCATATCAAAAATTGACAAACCCCAACGTGAAGAATTAGAACATTTGAAAGTAAGAGAAAGTTAGGGGGAAGAGGAGAGAGAAATAGAGAGAGAGAAGAAGAAGAGGAGATGTTGCATTCCCGATGAAGTTTGTTGATCATCGTTGATGGAAAGCTCCAAATGAAGTGACAAAGTTTTGAATGTCCCATTGTGCCAAAACTACCCATTGAACGTGACTTAGTATTTTTAGTAAATGCCCAAATGGGGGACTTAATATTTTCAGTAGGTGTCCATTTTCATTGTTTCCTACTATGGATAATCATTCTAGCCTTTTGAAGATCTTCAAGTGCACACTACTCTTTGTCCATAGCCGCTTTTGATGAAAACTTGCCAAAAATAACATGCATGTATAGGAAAACCTCCTATTTTTAGAAAGTGTGTTTCTAGTGGTTGATTTTTGATAGAACATTAATTTTTTTTTGGACTCTTCTTGCTCATTACGATCACACCCTTCGAATTTCACATAGTTTTTCCCACTAGAATACCTACAAATAAATTTTGAAAATTTCACCTAGCAGTGGCTTCAGGCATAGAGTTGTCATGACAGCCATTAATGGAGCTCAAAATTTGTACATATAGTTTTTTTCTCTATTTTCAATGAAAACAACTCCATTGCGTATAGGTTTTTCATTTGGAGTTTGTGTGTAATTTTTTAGCTCGTTTCCTTTGCTCAGAATGACGGGAAATCCGACGAATGTGAACCAGTACATAAAGGGAGGATTTTGTTAGCAGAAAATGATTCTAGGAACCATTTGACCTCATGTTTTTTGGATCTTGATAACCATAAAAAAAATGAGAAATTATTAAAAATATGGCATCTCGATCCGACTTGTATCTTGCACGATATGAGGATTTTTTTCGATCGGGTGACTTCACGATTATCTGGCAAAAAATCTCCATTTTTCTATTTGTTCTTTGTCATTTCACTCCATTTTTCTCTGAAGATCCTAAATATTTCTATGCATTAATGGTTTGGAGAATTTATGTGGCCATGATGGAACAAGTTTGGAGCAATAATGGTGGACCGGGTGTCTGGATAATCATACACGGAGCCATGGCAAGGTATGAAGTTATGAAGGAGAAATGAGGTGGAAGAAATGGCTAAGTGCCAGATTTAAACTTTAAAAACATGAAAATGGAGGGGCTGGGTGAATTTTTATGTCCTTGATATCCCTGACATCAAGGACACGAGGGACATAAATTTCCATGGTGGTCAAGGCGATGTCATGTGTCCTCGGTTTGACGGTAGGGGATTTTCTTGAAAAATGCACCTCGGGGGCTGAAATTCAGTCACGTGGGTGTCTAGAAGACTCTTACTAGGGGCTGGGTGACATTTTTCCATGTCTTATGTCCCCCACCTTAGGTAAATAATGAACATTGATTTCCACGGTGGTCCTGGAGGTGACATGTGGCACCCGATTCAACGACAGGGAATGGATGCTCCAAAAATGCACCTGAGGGGCTGAAAGGAGGTCGCATGGGTGTCCAAAAGACTCCCTATGGGGGATGGGTAAAATTTTCTAAGGTTTTATGTCCCTCAACCTTAGGTGCACATAAGGGACATCAAATTCCATGGTGGTCCTAGAGCTGACACGTGGCACCCGATCCGACGGCAGGGATGACATGCTCCAAATAAGCAGCTAGGGGCTGATCTGTCAAGTCTGGAGGTCATATGAGGGCACCTAGGGGTCACATGGCAGCTGGAAGAATTTTCCAAGGGCTGATTTACCTAACCTCAGGGACGTTCAGGTACATGAAGTCCCTCCAGGATCCTTGGTGCTAACACGTGTCCTCCTCGAAAAAATGATTAAGTCTTGAACTGCGTTTGAGAGGGCAACTTGAGAACGATGATAACATGAGCTCCCAATGGAAGGTTATTGGAAAAAATTTGATATGATCCTGACTGGAAATGGTCTTCTAAATCCAATTGTTTGTGTTTAATGTATTGATTATGGCCATTTCATCCCTAAAAAGTTGGATTTTTTTATCTGGTACTCCACCTATGCCTGACAAAAACTACCTGTCAGACCTATATGTGCCAAAGTGTTGTTAGAAATATTATTTCACCATAATGTAGGTATTGGAATCCTCTTTTTGACAATGTTTTTTATTACTTATAACTCCATCCAGGAGCTCTTGGAATCTTCTTCTGAAGCCCAACAGTTGTTTTAGGCATGTGAACTACCTAGGCTTGTGAACCTTGTTTCCCACTTAGACTGCTCCAAGTCTTTCAAAACTTCCCCAAATCCTTCCAAAATCATTTCCGTGATGTTTTAAGGTCTTCATTTCATCTCCATTTTTAATTTTTCCCTTCCTGTTCCACTCCAGGGGGTTGAATACAATCCTTGCGAAGGCCAATGATAGCCCTTCCCTATACTGCCATGAGATAGTGTGTTTTTTAGAACTCCCTAAAATCACCTATGGGGTGATGAAGTAGAATTTCCTAAATCACCTAGGGGGGACCAGATTTGACATTATTCAAGATAGGGGGGTAAAAAACTAACATATGATTGGCTTGACCCCCCGGGCTGTCTTGGGAATGATAAAACATGAAAATTTTGACATCTGGGGTATCAGTTTTCATGCTCAGAAATTATCAATTTCCCTGTTACACATTTGCATGCCAATAATTGGCTCTAGCTTGGGGACATGAAATGGACTAGAGCATGGAGTGAAGACATGACATGGGAATCTAAAATCTCAATTTTAGACCATATAATTCGTTGACCAGTGCCTTATCCATTGGGCCTTGTGGAGTCATGCACAAGTTTCTAGAAAGGAAGATTAGAAGATGGAAACACACACGCACAAAATGAATAAAAAGGAAACAAATGAAACACAATAGGAAGGGAAACACGTGTAATAGAAATGGAAACACACCTAGCAGTCACCTATGGTACAAGGTGGGGGATAACCCTACTTTCACTAAAGTACTTTTCATTTCTCAAAAGTTACCCCTGAAGAGGAAACACCGAATGATGATGTTTCTGTGAATCCCGTTGACGGGTTCTAGAAAGTAGCCTCTCCTCCTCAGCTACTTATGAAATCCAGGTGCTTTCACAATTTATCTGTTTACTTGGTAGGAGTGAGTCCATGTGAGATTCTTGATGCTCAGGTCCTTGCTTGGAAATTCCACTACCTTTTTGTTCTTTTAAGTCGGTATCATAGTCACTAGTTTCCTTCCATGTTTATCCATATAGCTGATTCTCCATCAAGCATCTCATCACTTGCCCCAATGCCGATTTTTCATTCCAATTCCTTGGATACCTTCTGAGTTACTTTCTTTCCTAGGTTCTATGCTTGTTTACATCTCTTCAATGATAAACCTTTGATTCTTATCCATATCCTTTACTCCACTGTGTGAAGTGCTTGAGTACTGACGAAATGATTGGACATGGCCTCATACTTTTCTTCTATGTCCCATGGCACGAGTGAAGAGATCAAGAATCAGCTCAGGGTCTTCCACAACTTCTACTGTATCCAATAGTTCTTGCATAGAGATCTGCTTCATTATTTCTTGCAGTTCCTCTTTATTTTGCAGCCCAAGGCAACTACTTGGAGGGATTACCTCATCATCTTCGGAATCACTGGACTCTAACAATCCTTCATAAAAAAGAGATTCATCTTCAGAGGAATCGAAAATGCTTGCTTCAATT
The DNA here is from genome assembly GCA_019776745.2 of Taxus chinensis. Lineage (NCBI taxonomy): Eukaryota > Viridiplantae > Streptophyta > Pinopsida > Cupressales > Taxaceae > Taxus > Taxus chinensis. The sequence continues at coordinate 543,901,066 of CM034146.1, forward strand.
TCTTTGTCATGGAAAGATTCCTCATCTTCACATGGGAAAGAAAATATCTCCATTTCGTTATTACATCCATCAATCATTAGCTCTAGAGTGGCATCATATTTTTCATATTTATTTATCTCGATGTGGCCAACCTTCACACCAGTTAAGGCTTCCGAACCAGCTTCACACTTATCTTGTAGATTTGTGGGATTGTATTAGGAGTTCAAGAATGAGCTCAGGATCTTCAGTTTCTTCTGCAGCTTTAAGCATTTGTTGCTATACAAACATTTCTTTCAGAAACTTTCACAAGCTCATCACAAGGTGATTTTTTCTCTCCATAGATGGCTTGATTGAGATCATCTTCATCCCTAAATGGGAATGCTAATAACTCCTCATCTTGGAAAAGCATATAAGCTAATTTATCTTCATGAAAATCACCGAGAACCATCTCCTCTTTCTTGTGGTCTGCATCATATAGTGATTCGAGGCTGCCCTCTTATAACTCGAATCTCCTCAGTGCTTCTTCAAAGTAAAAATCTCTCCAGGAAGGCATGTATTGACCTATCAAGATGGGAATATATTGTCACCAAGTGATTCATCCACCTGGTATTTTGGTACAAAATGTTAGCTTCTAGGCTTCCAAAATTTTGTACTGTGTACCTCATCTTCTTCTTGGGAATTAATTTCTCTATGTCTCCCTTCATTGGTATGGTTGTAAAAGATCAATTCATCTGAATTTTCCCTCCCAAATATTGGTATAAATTTCTACTCAGCAACATTCTGAATGAGGTTGGGATGTCTACTACAAAAATCATCACTGAAACTTTCTTTTTTGGAAATCTAGTGAGAGCCACATGTGCATCTTTAACCTTCCCTATAAGTGAGACATTTTTTTATTCCAAAGAGTAACAAGAGCCACTAGGTGGAGTCATTGTAATTTGAAGAGATATGGTGACCTTAAAATGCATCATGTTGTCTGAGGCACCAGAATATATTATGTAATTATTCAATACATATTCTCTAACAAGAAGGGAGACATAGAAAGGTTCAACTTTATCAATATTTGATGCACTCAAAGAAAGTAAGTTCTATGAGGGAGGTGTAGGTGAGTTTGGTAGCATTCCTTTTGAACTAGAAGTTACAACATTGGGTGTTAGACTACCACTCCTAATGTATCGGATGAACCTCTCAAATTGTTCAGGATGAGTCCACAGATATTCAGCTTAAGTAATCTGCACTTTGGCCTTGTTTGCATATTCTATGAAGTCAAAGGGAGTAGATGCAGACAAGGGGGGTGAAGGGACTTATTTTGGAGTCTAGATAGGATTAGGAGTAGGATTTGATGTTTGAGGAATGGACGATGTTTCGAACGGTACACTAGGAGCTTTCAAAGTACTAGATTTTTTAGGAGTAGATTTAGATTTAGACTTGGAAGAGACATTAGGAGAATTACTTGGGATTATAGTAGCTTTCTTACTTGCTATAGGATCAGTTTCCAACAATTAAAACTTCATGGAGGATGGAAATGGGGATCCTTGACTAATTATTTTGTTTTACAGAGTCACCATAGGAGGATCATTAACCTTATTTTTATTATTAGCAGTGGAGGAAGAGGCTCCTTTCTCAGACTGAGAACGAGATGAATACCGCACATGAGAAACTGGGTGTATCTTCTTCATCTCCTTCATTAGCTCCATAATACTCATAGAATCTAATTTGTGTATCATTCTCAAACTCATCATTTTCTAGGAAATCACCACCTTCTTGTTCAAGCTATTCTTCACTTTCTTGAGATCTGTAATTTACATTCATGGGTGGGACCTCCAAGGTAAGTCTTTGGGGGTGCTCCTACAATATGATTTCTATTACATCTTTGAGAATAAACTCATTTAAATAATTCCCTCTTCAAAGAGGCCATCTCATTCACCAACTTTTGCAGTGATGGATTGGTTCTCTCATCTTCAGGATGTTGGGCCTTACCTTTTGATGGGTTATTGATCTTTCCAGAGAGGATGAGATCGTCATATAATTCAATGGACCTCCTTTGTGCTTCTATAATGTTCCTTGGTTGAACTCTTCATAGGAGAAATCCTACCTCTAGTGATTGAGCATTTATGAAGAATCTTTTGATATTGTTTTGAGAGGGTGAATCTTCTTCCTGGTATCCTACAAAGCAACCATTTGAAATGAGCCATGAAGTCTCCCATAATTTAAATTTCTCCTTTCCTCATTTGATCCAACTACACCAAGAGGTCTTGACAATATTCAGTTGATTTAAATCTTTCCTCGAAGACTGCCTTGATGTCATCCCAACTAGTGATGGATCAGGAAGGTAGGAGGTAGAACCATTCTACTACTTTTTCTTGGAGGGACTCCACGAACAATATTACAACAACATCTTCATATTGGACACCAAGAATTCCACATTATTTCATGAAAGCAGCAATGTGTTTTTCAGGATGTTGTGTGTTGTCGCCTTTGAACTTTGGAAAGTTCTTGCGGGAACCCGTTGGTAGATGGTGAAGAGGAGGTTGAAGAGAAAGCGGGCATGTATTCCTTCCCCATGGAAAAATGGGTTGAGGTATTTATTCTTCATCTTCCATTGTCGTTTTTATTTCTGCTCTTGCTTGTATGAATTCTTCTTCAAATTCTTCTTCTTCTGGGAGCTCAATTCTCAATGGTGGTTGAAAAATGGGAGAATTTGAAGGTGTAGTATCCATAGAAGTTTTGATAGGATTTCTCGATGAACTTCATGAAGATCCAGATGGAGAGGAGGCTTGAGAGAAGAAGTATGGATTATCTCTAATTCGTTCTTTCTAATTTTGTGAAGCCTCGAAATTCAAATCATCAACAACTCTCGACCTGATCAACCTGGTGCATCTTCCTTCAGCTAGCTTTTTGAAATTATTGAAATGGGAATATGAAAAGACATGTGCAAAAATCAATCAATGTAGCCTTCAGTAATGAAATTTCATCAAATCCTTTTTTTTTTTTTAATATTTGATTTTTCTTTTTGAATTTTGGGACCTTGTGGTCGTATTTTGGTATAGTCATATTTGGGTGTAGATGCTGCTAAATCTACCCCACGGTGGGCACCAAAAACTGTTGGCAAGAAAATTTTTTAGGTGGAAAAACTTGTGGATTTCTTGCCAACGCTCTAGGAATCTAAGTCCCTCTACTTAACCGGTGTAGTTGTCTGTATGTGCATGCGCATGAAAAGGTGGATTTCTGTGGTGGCCTTTCGACCGGGGATCCAACAAGGGCACTCCACTGACCACCTGCAAGAAAAGCTATCAAATATCTTGCTAGGGAAGATCTTGTCTAGAAAGTGGGAAAGGGAGTGAGAAAAGAGGTAGGAGAACTAATGTTGCAGGTAGAAAATCAGAGATTCTTACACACACACTAGTTAGAAGTTTCATCACATGCATTTAATTTCAGAAGAAACAACTTTCGAAAGCAACAACAAGACCAAATAGAATTTAATGAACACAAAGTATCAAGAAATCTCTCAATCAAAGAAAGGCTTGGAATTCCTTCTTCTTGTATTGATTTAAGCTCATAGTAGAATTTGTAAATAGTGTGAGGAATGGAAGAAATTTGAGAAGTGGAGGAAAGAAGAAGAAAATTGGCTATGTCCTTTGCTTTCTCTAGGAACAATGCACTCTTGAGTCTACAAGATCAATCACCCAACCCTTTGAAATGGGAATGGATTTATAATTTATAGAATATAATATTAATCCTCGTCTACCCCCCCAATGACATTTTCATATGTCCTCGCACATGAATTAAAACTTTTCATACTTCCACTTAGGAAACTATTTAAGTCCCTTTTTATAACAGCAAGGTGACTTAAAGTTACATTATGTTTCTAAAGTCAGTTTTAAGTGACTTAAAGGCATATCAAAAAAGTTCAAACCCCAACGAATAATTATAACATTTGAAAGGGAGAGAAAATTTGGGGGAAGATGAGAGAGACATAGAGAGAGATAAGGTGAAGAGGAGACGTTGCTGTCCGATGAAGTCTGATGGTCCCCGTTCATGGAAATCCTCAAATGCAGACAAAGTTCTGAATGTACCATTACGCCAAAACTACCCTTTGAATATGACTTACTATTTTTAGTAAATTCCCAGATGGGGGGACTAAATATTTTTAGTAAGTGGTCATTTTCACTATTTTCTTCTCCGGTTAATCATTCTATCCTTTTGGAGATCTTCAAGTGCACCATTACTCTTTCCATAGCCACTTTTAATGAAGACTTGCCCAAAAATAGCAAACATGTATAGGAAAACTTACTATTTTTAGAAAGGTGTGTTTACTAGTGCTTGATTTGTGATGAAACATACTCTTTTGGACTCTTCGTGTTGTTACGATCACACCCTCTGAGTTTCACATAGTTTTACCCCACTAGAATGCCTAGAAATAAATTTTGAAATTTAGACCTAGCAGTGGCTTCGGGCATAGAGATGCCATGGCGGGCCATTAATGGAGCTCAAAATTTTATGGTTATGGTTTTTGTCCCCATTTTTAATGAAAACAACTCCATTTTGATAGGTTTTTTATTTAGATCTCGTGTTTAAGTTTTTAGCTTGTTTCCCATTGCCGGAATGACAGGAAATCTGATAAATGTGAGTCTGGTGCACAAAGAGAGAATTTTCTTTGAGAAAATTATTATGGGCACCATTTGACCTCTTTTTTTTTACATCTTGATCACCTTTAAAAATGAGGAATTATGTGAAATATGGCATCTCCATCCAACTTGTATCTTGTGAGATATGCAGGATTTTTTGATCAGATGACTTCACAGTTATCTGGCAGAAAATCTCCATTCATTTTCTTCCCGTTCTTCATCATTTCACTCCATTTTTCTTTAAGGTATGAATATTTTATATGTATTCATGGTTTGGATACTTTATCTGGCCATGGTATATATGGTTCTGAGCAAACAATGGTGCAGACCGGGTGTCTGGACTAACATGCACGGAGCCATGGTAAGGTATGAAGTTGTGAAGGAGAAATGAGGGGAAAGAAATGGCTAAGTGTCATATTTGAACTATTCAAAACCTTATAGATGGAGAGGTCTAGGTGAATTTTTAAATCCCTGATGTCCCTAACCTTAGGGACCTTTAGGGAAATCAATTTCCATGGCGATTAAGGTGATATTGTGTGTCCTCAATCCGACGGCAGGGGGATTTACTTGAAAAATGCATTTGGGAGCTAAAAGTCAGTCACATGGGTGTCCAGAATGACTCCTCCATATGGGGTCTATAAATATTTTTCCATGTCTTATTTCTCCCAACCTTAAGTACATAAGGGACATAAATTTTCACAGTGGTCTTAGAGGTAACATTTGGCACTCGATCTGATGGTAGGGAATGAATGCTCCAAAAATGCACCTGGGAGCTGAAAGGATCGGTCACGTGGGTGTCCAAAATGACTTCCCATATGGAGGATATGAGCTCATTTTCCAATGATCTTATGTCCCCCACCTCAGATGTACTTAAGGTACATCAGTTTTAACGATGGTCCTGGAGGTAACACGTGGCGTCCGATCCAATAGCAAGGAATGACATGCTCCAAATAATGCACTTGAGGGCTGAACTGTCGAGTCTGGAGGTCATATGAGAGTCCTAGAGTGGTCACATGGGGGCTAGCACATATTTTTTAAGGGCTTATTTATCTGACCTCAAGGTACTTTGGGGACATGAAATCCCATGCCAGGGGTCCTGGTGCTGACATGTGTCCTCCTCGAAAAAATGACTAAGTCTTGAACTACCTTTGAGAGGGTAACTTGGAATGAAGATAACGTGATCTCTCAGTGGAATTTATTGGTGAAATTTTAATATTACCCCTGATTCGAAATGAATATTTAAATCCAATTATTTTTTTCTCAAGTCTTGATTCAACCATATGATCCCTGAAAAAATTGATTTGTTATTTGAGACTCCACTTATACTTGATAAAAAATGCCTACCAATCCTATGCGTCAAGGTGTTGTAAAAAATATTATTTTACGATAATGTAGGTCTTTAAATCCTCTTTTTGGTGATGTTTTTTTACTCCTAACTCCATCCAGAGCTCTCGTAATCTTCTTTTGAAGCCCAAATGGCTGTTTTAGGCCTATGTACTACCTAGGCTTGTGAACCTTATTTTCACTCAGACTACTCCAAGTCTTGCAGAACTTCCCCAAACCTTCAAAAATAATTTTTATTATGTTGTAAGGTCTTCATTTCATCTCCGTGTTGAATTTTTACCTTCCGTTACTCTAGGGAGTTGAATCCATTTCTAGGAAGGCTAGCAATAACCCTTCCCAATATTGCCAGAAGATAGTATCTTTTCAGATCTCCCTAAAATCACCTAGGGGTGATGAATAGACTTACCTAAATCACCTAGGGGTATGATATTACATTATTCAGGAGGTCATTTGGATTGATTGGATAGACCCGGGGTGTCTTAGAATGATGGGACTTGAAAAAATTAACACTTGGGTATCGTTGTCGTGCTTGGAAATTGTCAATTTCCTTGTTGCACATTTACATGAAAACAATATGCAAGCTACAACCTCTATAAAAAATACCATTACCAAAGAAATTCATCAAGCTCCAATAAAAATGTCTCTTTATGAGCTTGTGCAAACTTCACCTCAACATCAACAAGCCATGATCAAATAACTTCAATCTATATCATTTCCCTAAGATGATTCACAACCTTTTGTAAACCTAGTTAGTACACTCCAAATGTCAATTGTCATCTCTTTTGACAGCTCATGAATCCCATCATTACCACCAGAGGACCGTAACCTCCCACTTTTTATCACCACTAAAATCAATGACATCCTCATTGAGAGGGTCATGGTTGACAATGGTGCCAACATCAACATCATATCATCAAACACCTTTAATAAACTTCAATTATCTAACACCATTGTCTCCAAGACACTAGTCATACTGCAAGCTTTCAATGAAACTATATCCCCCACATTGGGCACAATCATCTTACCAGTCAAATTCAGTGTTGAAACCCTCCACGAACTCTTCTATGTCATAGAAGGAGAGTTTCAATATAACATTATATTAGGCCAACATTGGATACATGTTATGAAAAACATCCCATCTACACTCCATTGATGTCTCAAATACAAACATGAAGGTAAAAATTTCACGGTCCCCATAGATCCTAACCTTTTCAAAGCTTGTCCAATGACATAGTGTTTTAATGACGTACTTGTTCCCAAATCAAAATCAAGCTCCTCTAACAGCCTCAATCAGATCATCCATTCCATCATTAAAATTACCAGATGAAACTTCCTTCAACGATGTTATACTATTCCTTTCACTGGGGGAATATTGTCTCATTACACTTAATTCACTTCCTACACCAAAGACATACATAAGACTTGAAAAATAGCCCATGTACAAACATAACGTCAAATATTTCATCTCCCATGGTCCACTACATATTAAAACAAATATATTGTATGGAGGGATTGATCACCCTTCCTTGCGTCTTACTAATCAAAATCATGCCAAACCATTCATATCAAAATTTTCATTTCTGTATAACCAATTCTTTGCATAAATGTATCCCTATCGCTATGCCTGGAAAGGATTCAGGTTTGGATGTTATGAGAAAGGCATCCATGACTTGATCCTTGACCATTCTCATAAATATGTGTTAGGTTTTGAAAAACCATCCTCTGAGTCTTCAGCCAGTGTTATGCCCACACCCATCATATAACTGAAACCATCTTCCTCATCTATACATAATGACCCCATGGATACAGATGACACCATCTGCACCCCATCTAATGTTTTTTTAGTCAACACTATAACTTTAGGACCATTGAATTATCAAACTAATCATGATACTAAAACCCTTCCTCTCATTTGACCTAAATTAATAAAAGAGGATTCCTCCACCATTGACATTATTCAAATCCAAGATGACCAAGTTATCCTCTCACACAAGGGAGTAGATGACCATTACCATTGAAAAATCCTTCCACCTGACACATCGATAATTCTCAATGAATCCATCATTGACGTTAATATAGGAAATCCACATGAGCCTAACATATTTAAAGTCTGTCAATATTTAGATTCATGAGAGTTAAATGAATTCCCCCTTTCAAACATCAATCAAATTATCAATATAACTATCAACCATGAAATGCTCTCCCTTATGGATGAATTTTCCAACTACCACCAAATCCTCATTGCCACCAATGACCAATAGAAAATGTATTCATCACTCCTTGGGGTAATTTCTATTACTAGGTAGTGCCATTCGAACTTATAAATTTTGAAGCCACTTATTAATTCACTATGACATATATCTTCCATGATATTATTTACAAAATAGTAAAATACTACGTTGATGATATTTTAGGAAAATCACAACAATGTCAGGAACATCTTGTTTTCCTTGACACAATATTTTCCCATCTTATTCAATACTCCCTTTTTCTTAACCACGCTAATTGTGTGTTCGTTATTCTCACCGGTAAAATCTTAGGGTTCATTGTGTCTGTTCGAGGCATTAAAAAGTAGACCCTACCAAGATCAAATCCATCATCGAGATGCCCCCTCCATCAAACCTCAAACAACTTCGTATACTTCAGGGTAAGCTTTAATCAATCTGTTGTTTCATCTCACTATTTTCATATCATTGTCAACCTTTTCATCACCTCCTTCGAAAGGATGTAAACTTTAAATGGGATCACAACTGTCAAAAGGCCTTTGATGACCTCAAACAATACCTCTTATCTCCACCTGTACTTACACCTCCACATGAGGGATAACCTTTCTACCTCTATATATTTGCTACTAATCATGCCTTGGGTATCATGCTTGCTCATCAAGATGAGTAGGGTCATGAACAAGCCATTTACTATATAAGTTGCACTCTGCATGACTAAGAGACCTGTTATATAGAAGAAAAAAAATATTTTTTGTGCCTTGTACTTTGCAACATCCAAACTCCATAATTATATAATTAATCAAAAGAATTAAATCATCACTAGCTTCAATCATCTTAAAATCATACACTCCAAACCATATCATAGTTATTTTATCACTGGGTGGCTTATGCTTATGACCAAGTTTGACTTTGAGTTCATCTCGAAAAAATCTATCAACAGACAAGATATCACTAATCAACTCGCCGCATCCCCTATACCTAACAATCAACCACCTCACGAAAAGTTCCCCGAAAAATCTATCAACATTATTAATCACAAATATACCCCTCTCAAAATGACACTTTTCTTTGATGAATCTAAGTTTCAACAAGGGGTAGGTTCCAGTATCATTATTATACCTCCTTGGGGGACCCCTATCCCTCTATCTTTCAAACTAAACTTTGAATGTACTAATAACATGGCCAAACAAAGCTTTAATCATGGTCCTCCAAAGCATTGTAATGCTTGTTGTTAAAATATTGGATATCAATGGATATTCACAACTTGTCATCAATCAAATCAAAGGAATTTATCAATGTAAAAATGAGGTTATACAAAAATATAAAGCCATTGTTAAATTCTGTTTGGAAGCCTTTGATAGTTACACTATCAATTCACAGACACCATAACTTCTCTTGCATCTCTCGTCCCTTTATCAATAGATGACTCTAAACTATTTGTTGTTGTGCACATCCTTGATCAACCATCTCACAAAAATGAAATGACTTCTATAGATATCATCATAAATAATCCAACAGACCTCTGATATACTCAAACATTTGATTATCTTTTAGAATCCAAAATTCCCTTTGGCCTCTCTAAAAACACTAAGCGATATTTTCTCCAATGCGCTACCTGATATGTCATCGTAGGTGGTGTTTTATATAAATTTGGATTTGACGGTCTCTTGATAATATGTCTCAAATCTCATGAATTTGATAAATCCATTCAAGAAGTGCACAATGACATATGTTGTGGTCACTTTAATGGGACAACTGTCGCTAAGTGCATCCTTTGAATGGGTTATTATTTTCCTACTATCAATTAATATTGTTGCGCATATGTCAAGAAATTATTTAAATGCCAATGACATTTCAATATCACTGGCATTCCCAGTCAAGATTTACAACCTTCCCAAGACCTATGGCCTTTCTCATAATGGGGGTTAGACCTCATAGGCCTCATCAACCCATGTTCATTAAAGTGACACCACTCTATCATCACAACTACTGAATACTTAACTAAATGGGTAGAGGTTATCTCCTTAACCTCTACAAAAGATAAGAAAATATTCGATTTAATCTACCAACATATCATATGTCTCTTTGAAATCCCTCATAAGCTAGTCACTAATAATGGAAAATATTTCAAGAAAAAATAAGTTAAGAAATTATGTGACACATTCAACATCAAAATAATCTTCTCATCACCATAATATCCACAAGAAAATAGACAAGGTGAGGCTTCAAATAAAACACTTAAAAAATTCTCATGAAAATTATCGATCAAGTATGTAGGAATTGGAACCTTTAGATCCCATTCACTTTCTGGGATTATCGTACTAGCATCCATACTCCTACAGGTGTAACACCCTTTTCTATAGTCCACGGATCTGAGGTGGTCTTAACTATTGAAGTAAAAATCCCATCACTCCATGTATCCCTTAGAGATTTTATCACTGATGAGGATTACCATCAAGAATGTATAACATAATTAGAATTGATAGATGAACGACGTGTAACATATCTCAAACATCATCATGTTTATCAAGATCACATCAAGTGCACATATAAAAAACAATGTCAAATAACATGACTTTAATAAAGCTGGCCTCTTTCTCAAAGAAAATCAAAATGTCACTACTTTGGAAAGGAGTAAACATGGAAACTTTTCCCCTAATTGGAACGGTCCATATGTCATCCCTCACTAGTATGGTTCAAGAGCTTATCGCTAAGCCTCCCTTGATGGTACACTTGAAAAGGAACCTTTGAATGCCTTGTACTTGTGGCCTTTCTACTATTAATACATAAAATGCCATGACAATAATCACATCAAAGATATTATTCCATCACTAACCCTTCACTTCATTACTGTAATGATTTGAAAGCATGTGGTTTTTCATCACCATCCTCAAGACCTTAAAGATGAGCAACACAGATCTGTTCATCACATATTTCACAAAGAGAAATTCCTCCTTATCAAGAGCCCTACAATCATTACATCCATCCACCTTTTCTACTAACTGACGACATGTCCCCAGACACACATGGGTAGTTTGTGTACACGTATCTTCCCCTCCTCGAAATGGTCTATTAGGGCTTATCTAGGCATAAAATAAATTCAAAAATATCCATGGATTCATCTTATCAAAATAAATATAATTATCCCTCAAAGGATAGCTATCAAATATGAAATTCATATTGTCAAAATAAAGAAAGAAGACTGATCCCTCGAAGGACAACTGCCTATCAAAAACCATAGACTGATCCCTTGAAGGATGACTATCAAAAATTAAAAATCAAAAAGTTAAAAATTGTAGACCACTCCCTCAAAGGATGAATACCCATGTAAAAAGGATTTCTACATCGATCAACCTAAAAAAAGGTCAAAATATCAAAAGCATCCTAGGAAAGCTTCCTCCCCACATCGATCAACTTTCCCATTAAAGAAAAATTCCCGCATCGATCAATTTTCATTAAAATAAAAATCATAGATGAGGCATCTCCCTATGAAACCATTGAAAGGAGAACCTACTCTCCCTGCATAGCCTACATATGTCAACCCTTCCCATGTCCTAAGAAGGTATACATTCCACCTTCATCTATATCCAAGATCTTACATGTACCTACCTATTGTTAGTCATGTATTAACATTTGTTATAAGGTAAAAAAAGTGCAAGAGCCTTCACTCTACTGATTCCCATCACATATGTATCAAATCCAGTATAAAAGCAATCACTTCATGTTTTATTCGTATCCATGATTAAGATACATTTTAATACACATTAAAGTCACTTTAAAATCAAATATCGATAATGTATACATCACATCAAAAACATCAACATTATACATCTATCAAAATCTAGCCAATAACATCAAATATTTATACAACCATGATCACATCTCAATATTACATCGCCACATATAAAACATCACATTAAATTAAATCAACACATAGATCATAAATTAAAAATCATAATCATATATCATATATCAATGTGTCAAAATACATCATCTAGAGTCTCAAAAAGCTCTGTATATCAAAAATATACATCAAAATATAGGCTTCACAAAGAGCCGTATACATCAAAAACATCACATCTAAAATTCAGTAAATTGGACACTCCCCTGTCAACTAGGTGCCTCCTCAAGAGTTGATCCTCCTAATCATACATCATAACCCTTGATCTAGTTCTCTATTAGGAAATTTTCCTACCTCGTCACTTTTAAGGCATATGTCTCTAGAACATGAACCCATTAGTTCCCCTATCACTTGAGTTCTTTGCCTCATAAGCCCACATTTACGGCAACATCAATTTTTGTTCCTTTGACCTTATCAAACTATGATTTTCATCATCCCTTGTCATTGTTAAGTCATATGTCTATAGGACATGAGCCCATTGGTTCCCCTATCACTTGAATTCCTAGCCTTGTAATACCACCTTTATGGCAACGTCAATTTGTGGTCCTTTGACCCCATCAAACCATCCTTTTCATCTTCCCTTACCACCATTAATTCATAAATCTATATGTCGAGATCCCATTGGTTCCCGTATCAGTTGACTTCATAACCTCGTAATCCCACCTTTGTGGAAACATCATTTTTTGGTCCCTTGACCTCCTCAAACCATCATTTCATCATCCCTTATCAAAAGAGCACACTTATCCAATATGTTCCTCCTTTCGAGGGCCTCAAACCCCTTGCAAATGTAAAACCTACCTCAATTACGTAGCAAAATCTCAGTCAAAATCCAATCTTTACCAACAATCCATCATGTATTTCTTTTGCGACCTCAACATTGTTAAAGCCATACGTCTATAGGACACGAGCCCCTTATCTCCCCTATCACTTGGCTCCTTGGTATCAAGAATCTTATCTTTGCAACCACATTTACTTCCTATGAATCATACATCTATAGGACATGAACAATTTGGTTCCCCTATCACTTGATTCCATGACGACACCTAATCTTGTTTCTATACCTCATATTGGGGCAACTTAAAATGAAACACGCACATTCAAAATATCCAATAAAATCAATCAAACTGGTGATCATTACACTTTGTCACAATCACCCCTAGTTTGAGGGGGGATCACCCATCTAAACACAAATAAAACCATCTCAAAACATTTGTGCATCATAAACCACTCAACAAAAGGGGGCAAATGTAGACATCTAGTTTTTGTCACCCACCTCTCCCCGTAAAGCAAATTACTTTATCAAAACATAACATAATAAATACTACCTAAGTCATTCCTCTCACCCCATTAAATCAATTTTTACCCCCTTATAAATAACATTTAACTCATCTATATTTACCTTAATCCCCTAAAACCACCTAACCATTTCTAAACCATCCCTAACCCATTTTATCCCAATCTCTTAACCTCCCCAACTCATCTAACATCTTCCTAACCATTTTTCCTCATTCCCATACCCGAATATCCTATTTAGGAAGTGGTTTAGACCACTTCTAAACATTTTCCCCAAGTTTTCTAGATCACTGGTGATTCTAACAAATCTCCAGTGATTATAAATAGGAGTTTCAAGTCCTATTTTAGGGATCTTCAAAAATATTTCAGATGTTTTTACATCTTTTCTTTGAAGTCAAGTAGTGAAATTCTACCACACCGGTAATCTTCAAGCCCAAAAATAGCATAAAGTCTCACCTCAAGGACCTAAAACACATCAACCTTTAGCATTTTCATGTTCAACAATCTCCCTAGGTAATAAAAAAACAACAATATCAACTTCATTCATCATAAGTAGGTGTTCCATGTAGCTTTTTTACACTCCAAGGTATCCCTTTTTTATTTTTTCATTTCTTTTATCACATCAACATTTGCAAAATCATCCACTTAGATCTCTGTTTGTATCAAATTTTCATTTTTCAAGAAAATCAATATCTTTTACAGCAATCACCAATGATTACTCTGAATCACCCATGATTATCTTAAATCGTCATCAATTCCTTTGAATTGCCTGTGTTTTTTTGTCTCTCAAGACCTTTTTGATCAATCATAGAATTTTATAAAATATTATGTATATGTCTGGATTTAACTTGTCTCTTACAAGCATGGATCTTGCATCTTTTCTTTAGATGATTGTTTCAGGCCAATCACACCCCATCATAAGTATTTATGACCTCCTGATCATCTAGTAGTCTTTCATTTGGGAACAATTCGACATCCTCCATGATCTTACACTGTTCACCATCATATTTCACACCTGACATCGAGGATATCAAGAACCATTTCAAGATCCTCCATGAGATCCAATAAGAAATCATGGACTACTGCTATTATTACTTTGAAGTTGTCTAGATAGCTGCCACCTTAGCCTAGGCCACCTATGAAGTGGAATAAGACCTACCTTTTCACCTTGAGTTCTATCTCCATCTTTATCATTGTATTATTTTTTTTATCATTTTATCATTATTATCAACTCACTTAATTGTTAAAAAACATGAGCTGACATCCTCCAAGGAAGTCCCTTTGGATTCCTAGAATTGGCCTTTTCCAAGCATCTCATTCATCCCATTTTTATCTAATATTCCTTGTTTAGTTTTCTTTGACTGCAGGGATCTTCATTTGGAAGAAGGAGGAGAGTTTATCCACTGTGATATCTGACCATCCCAACATTGTGACTGTCAGCATTGGTATCGCTAAAACCCTACCTTGTTTTGAGTTTTAGGTACTTTCTGCACTTAATAGCATAGACCTAAAATTTACCTAATACATACAACTGTAAATTTAGCACCATCTTTGAACTTTAATTCCTCTTCAAGGGATCTTTTCAAAAATTATCCTACACAATCATGCTCTCCTTTCCCATGTCATGCCTCATTAAAAATATAGATATGTTATACACTTATTGTCATGTGCATCCTGCTTAGCCAATAAAACATTCATGTATTCTTGAATTGTGATGTGAAATTTTCTGACTAAATGTAATGTTGATTGAAAACAATGTTCCTCTCATCCACAGTCACATAAAAAAATTATAAAAAACCTTGCACATATTCTATAGAATGTTTCTAATCATCAATGATGTAGAAATGATAATCTCTTAACATTTTTCAATCTTTCTTGGTGATTTCCGGAGAGTGCATAAATGATATATGAACGGAAAATAACAACTTGCACTGAGTTATAGTATTGTGACTGAACCTCCATTTGTGGCTACAATGAGTAATCCTCTGCAAAGTCAAACAATAGTACCAAGTGGGAATGTGTCCTTTCTTAACTTGAATTTTTCATCCAACCATTGAGCTTTATGCGTGTTCCTTGCATACTCATATACAATTTCCTCTATGAATTTGACCATATATTTTGATACAAGTAATTATTCTATAACAAGCTCACACCTCTTAGATTATTTTCCATATTTTAATTGATATGCCAAAAATTTATATTTACTAAAACCAACTAATTATTTTCCTATTGAATGTGTAATCTCCTCTTGAATACTACTTTTCAATTTCATAAAGCCACCACATACGTTGCTCGTTCTATCCAAACATGCTTTATTATAAAAACAAATTCCAATTGATCTTTCACAAAATATGGTAGGAATAAATTTCCTTCCAGATTTTGGTGGGACATTTAATCCACACTCTTGCAACATGATGTTAGTATACAAAGCACAATGTACTTGAAAAAAAAACATCATAATGCATTGAAAATTCAACATGATGCCTACAACAACAAGTGGTACGTGAGTGATTGATTTTCACATAAAATGGTTTTTTCATTACAAAAATATTTGGGTAATGTTAATTTGTGGATTTTCATTCTTAAACTTAAAGACCAATTGTGTTTAAGTCATATCCAAGAAATATTTTTGCACGTGCTTCACGATTATGAGAACATATTCTTCTTTTTACTGTATTTCTTCTATTTGGTGACACCCTTGTGTTCTCATTCCAAAACTTTATAAGTAATTATTTTATAATATCAGATGTATCCTTGTCTTTCCATGGGATTCTACTAAAGACTCCCCCATAGTCAATGTTATTATCTAACTCAAGAATTTTGCGTCTCCCTCTTTCTTTCATTGGTGTTTTTTGTTTACCTTCAAAAATCTACTTGTTTTTCTAATCAAGAGTTTATTCATTGTTTTATCTCTAACTATACAATTAGTAACTGCACGCCAAACATGTAACATTACTATATTTGGTGCATTTGTTGATGTAGATACCTAAAATCCGCTAACCTAGTTTTAATGTTAAGACTGCACTAATTATCCCCCTTTCTATCATTCTCGTAATAATTAGCACTTCTATGCTAATTAGCTAACATTTCTCTTCATATCCGTTAGTTAACAACCTTTCATTAATTAATTAGCCTTCTTATCATTCAGGATACCGATTAAATGAATTTTTTTAATTAATGTCCACTTATACCTAGGTCAATTAAGTATTCTTAATTAATTATGACCGCTAGCCTAAATCAATAAATTACCATTTATTGACCCATTTTCCTCTATTACATATCTCAAAATCACACTAATCAGCCTCTAGTCAACTTCTATGAGATTTCATCTATCTATTAATTAATCACCCTTGATTAATTAAAACACCCTTAAACTCCCATGAGTCACTAATGACTTATTAATCTCAAACTACCATTTGAAGACATTTCATTGATCATTTGATGTCAAACTACCATTTGAAAACATTTAGGGAGTAGTTCTTTATTTGATTGATTGATTTATTGAATTTGCATGATTGTTCCTTGTGATAGTTCATTTTGTAGACTTATGTTTTTAAGGAAAATATTTTTTATCAACCACTTTGAAATTTACACTTGTAACTTGTTGTCCAAACCTTGTTGGATTGCTGAAATTACGTTATGACGATGCATGTTTTCATTATAACCCCTTTGGAAAATCACACAAACATCCCCCATATTTACGAAATGTCTATTTGGTTATTGTCATGCTACCTAAATCGACATGGAACTTTATTCACTTTGAAGAAGCTCAATCACACAATCTAGGTCTAGACATTTAGACCCAACAAACGCCAACAATGAATAATTATCTCAAGGTTCCTTATGCGTACAATAATAAGGAACAAAAATTTTAGCGTTCACATAAAAATACACCCATCATGATTAAACCTCGTTTGGTTCTTTGTGCTAGAGAACTCATTCAACTATGCCTTTCCCCACCTTCATCTCATAGTTGGTGGTATGATTCTTTTGATTCTAATCCAAACATTTCTTCTGATTCAGAGGATTATAATCCAAACTATTCATCAGATTATTTTGATTCTCCTAATTATTCTGATCCAAACTACTATTTGGATTCTCATCCATATCCAAAACTTCATCCAATCAACCTTCTTCATCATCCATCTAATGTGACTCCTACATCGTAGTCATCCTTTTCTTTGCAGGACCTTCTTCATCATCCATCAAATGCAACTCCTACATCATGGTCCTCCCTTTCTTCGCAAGACCTCTTTTATCAGTCACCTCAATGCCATCTTCTTCCTTTGAATATACACACAAATTGAAGTCCATCCAATCAAACATCTAATACGATTCTTGAATCACGGTCCTCCCTTTCTCCACATGACCCCTTTTATTATTCATCGAATGTGATTCTTGAATCACGATCCTCCCCTTCTTCACAGGAAATTCCTCATCAATCACCCCCATGAATCATTCCTTCTTTGAAGATTTGTGTGACTAAATTCCTTCTATTCAAACATCTAAATCGATTCATGCATCACAATCTACAGACTTTGGACTTAATCCTACTAGTTTACAAAAAATATACCATCATATAGGTAAGTCCAAACTGCCTTCTTCTACTCATAAGACATTTATCTCCATGTCTACTTCATCTCCCACATCACCTTATTCTATCGATCATCATCAAAAATATCCTATCAATCAATCTTCCATATTGGTTGGACCATTTTCGTCTAATCAACCCCGTTTGTTTGATCAACAACCCATAATGATTGATTTCTTTCATAATGAAGGAATGATCATGGCATTCATAGGGACACACAAAGATACTCCTCTAGAGAATTACGAACAAGGATTATCTTTAGAACTTGATGCGTTCACATATTGTAGGGAAGATGTTAATCCCTTTTGTCAAGAAATAGAGGAAGACCCTCAAATCATGCAAATTGATCCTCCTCTTATTCTTCCACCCTCACATTCTTCATTATGTGATGACCTACCTAGGTCTAGTATTGAGCCATGTCCCATCTTCTTATCACCCAATTCTTCTTTACATATCACAATTCCTCAATCGCAATCACACTTTGGATCATCACTAAGTATCCCATCATCTTCTTTTATATCTGGTCCACCTCCAAGTCATCCTTCATCATCTATTTGTGGGTCTCCTTTGGGTATCCCATTACCTTCTATTCTAGGGCCACATCCAAGTAATCCATTGTATTCTATTAATGGGACACCTTCGTGTAGCCCATCATCTTCTATTCTTTGGTTGCATCCGAATAACCCATCACCTTCTATTCTTAAGACACATCCTAGTAGCCCTTTATCTTCTATTTGTGGCTCACCTTCGAGAAGCCCCTCTTCTTCAATTCTCAGACCATGTCCTTTTCATCCATGACATTATTATTCTATAAATAATTGTGGTAAGCCCACCATCATTCCTCACATTCCTCTCATTAATACTAAATGTCCACATTCTCCTCCCACTTCTCAAGATCAGACAAGTCACACATTAGCTTATAAGAAACCCAGATAGGTTATTTATCAAGCTAAGATCAAACCTCTGAAGAGCTCCAAAGCTCCCAATAACTCAAACGATCATAAAATCCAAAATGAAATGCGATTCTAGAATGGAAACCAATATATCCATCAAATATATCATAAAGTGTAGAAGCCTATGGATAGGGAACTCAAGCTCTCGCATACGAAATCTATGTTTCAAAAAAATCACAGTCATTTGTTGAGTGTGAACTCACCATGATCATCAAGATCGGGGATAATATAACCCTTGATAAACAAACAAACTTAGTCTCCCTTATCAAGAAAATCGTGCACATTGTTGTTGGATCCTATCACGTAGAGTGACATGTGTAATGCCCACTTCCCTTTGACATATTTTGATACTGATCATGGCACTGTAGACTATATGATGGACATTTTTTATAGTTTTGATTTAGTATGATGTTAGATGTGAGACCATGGATTATTGCTGACTTTGATTATATAGGATGCATGATGATTATTAGAGACACTTTATACATTGATGTTGGTATACTATTTGACATGGTTATATTATAGATGTTGTTCAGACATGTGATATTTGATATTCTGAGTAAACCTAGAAAATGGAAATTATTTGATGATGATATAGTTGTTGATTAAATTACAAATGATATTGTTACTTTTATGTTGTTGTGATTCTAATTTATATAGATGATTTTGGAATTATATTTATATTCATTTTGGATGTTCTGATATGGCCATGAGGCCGAAGGAGGTATTTGTGTTTTGCAAGTTAAAATATCACAACAAACATCGGGGGATTGGAGACCAACCACATTGGAATTCTAGATGAATTCAACAAGGTCACCATGGCAACTGTATTTGTTTGTGTATGTTCATTTTTGTTAGGGATTCCCATGGGGGGATCACCTTTGAATGTGACCAAGGGGATTTGTGTATTTTATTAATGTGATTCCTTTTTTATTATTGTTTGCATGTGTTTATTTTGTGATGCATTTACCCTTTTCATTATTCTTTTAATTGTGGAGAATTAATGTGAGTAATCATATTGTTAAAATAAATAAATTAATCAAATTTGGGATATAAGAAAGTAATTATAGAAGTTATTGGCTCTTGTATTTAATGTGGTAGTGATGTGTAAGTAATGTGTAAGAATGTGTAAGTGATGTGCAAGTATGTGTAAGAGTTGTGTAAGTCAGATTTTGGAGTATGAAACACTCCACCTCATTGGAAATTCGAATTTGTCCTTGGAGGCTGATTTTGGAGGCTTGTGGGACAAGTTAGACTTGTCCCATACCTCTTAAATTTTCATACCAACCTTACCTATGGTTGGAGGGTTGATTTTAGACTTTTATAATGCATTTTGGGAAGACAAATTGTAAGTTTTAATTGCACTCTTCTTACATCTTATTAAATTCAGTCCTTTGGGGTGTGGGCTTTTGGAGTGTGTAAGTTTATTGTCATATTATTCACCCACCTCTTTATTGTGCTTTGGAGAATGAAATTGAATTTTGTGTTGGAGTTGAGGATGTGTGATGTGACATCCTACATGGATCCACCTCATCCTCTTCTCTTCCCTCTTCTATAAAATTGAAACTCTTTGCTTTGTTTTGGGGTTGTTGAACTTTTGGAATGCTTCCTTGGGGTGAATTTTCCTTGGTTGTTTAGAGCTCTTGTTGATTTTGGCGGAGATTGGAGAGCATTTTCTTACTTGAGCATTGCTGATTTTGGGACTATATTTTGACATTGAAATCTTGTTGTTTTGGAACAAAATCTACCATGGAGAGGTAGGAGCTTAGCTCTTCATTTATGCTTTTATTTCTTTTTATGTTTGTGTGAATGGTGAATGTTTTGTGTGTTTGTTGGCTAGTTGGGTAGACTTCCTAGGAATGGTGTAGGAGAAGGCTATGATGGAATCCATGTGGGGGGGGGGGGGCATAAGGGAATGCCAGTGGCATCATAATTCTTGTGGAGGGAGTTTGGGATTGGGATCCACCATGGAAAAGAAATAGCTTGCATTTCTTACTTTGTGGGGGGCATAAGGAAAATTGTGGGGGGCATAAGGAGGGATTGTGGGGGGGTATAAGGATATGTGTGATGAATTATATTGGCTTGTTTGTTACAGGTGGATGCCCAATTCCCATTGGGAGGCATAAGCAGCTTCCCCCATAGCTCTTGCTCCTTTGGCTTGCATGATGAAGCCTGAGTTTTTTCTTAATGTTTCAATGCAGTTGTAAACTATTGTTTTGTTTGGAATGTGTTTTTAATTTGAAATGTGCATGTTGAAATATTGTTGTGTGTTTTTGGAAGCCTATTGTTGCCATGAGTTGAAATACATTTCTTATTGCATTGTGGTTGGGGCTCAGGGGCCAATGAGGAAGGATGGCTTCTCCTCTTCATTGGATGTCTTGGTTGGGTGGAGAGCGTTTCCTTTCCCCTGCCTTTGTTGTGATCAAATTGGAAGAATGAGAAGAATGCATGTTGTTGTCCTAGAGCTGAGAAAAGAAGACAGTTTTGATAATCCCTTATAAGAATTCTTTTGTAACCTTTCCCACTTTGAAGTGGATGAAATTGTAAATGTTTTGAAATGGAAAGATGTGGTATGGATTATGAAATTTGTAAAGTGAAATGTAAAAGAGTTATGATTTGTATTAAGTTCTATTATTAGAAAAGAAAGACATGTATTCTATATGTTGTGTTTTCAAAATATATATATGAAAGGAGTTGTAAAAGATTCATTGAATTAATGGAAGTTGTCTTACCTTGTTCAGAATGGCATTGTTATATTTAAATTCTGTATTTGAAATCCCTTGGTTGGAAAATGGAAGAAAGGAATACATATGAAGGAATTGCATTACTTTGTCCTTTTGAAAATATGAAAAAATTGGAAACCAGGCTTTATATTTTAGCCATTAAATGGTTTGATTAAATCACTTAAATGTATTAGACTAGAATAGAAATAAATTTCCATATTTGGAAGATATAAAAAAAATTGATAAATAAATCCTTTAGAAAATTGATCTTGTTTTAAATTTTAATACTGGCAAATACTTCCTCTAATGAACAGTTTGGACCTCCAAGAAAGAAATAACAATGAAACATTAAAATTGAACATGCCATGGTATAGATGAGCTCAATTTGACAAAAAACACTTAAAGGAAATATTTTAAAACATTGCAAAATCGGGCCCAAACCTTTCACAGTCCTTTTGCTGTCAGAAGTTGTAAAAATTTGTATTGGAAATAAATTAAGAAAAATTACCTTCCAAATACATCCTAAAATCCTTCTTAGAATAATTCTCCATGTCTGTTTGGCATGTTGAGTGAAGGAGAAGATCAAATTGAACCAAATTTATAAGTTAAAATTTACCAGTTAGCTTTTAGAAAGCCTACAGGACGTTTTCTTAAAATTGACCTCTTAAAATTTATCAAAATCTAAAATTAATGATCCCTGTTCAAAGAGGGCATCGAGAGATTTCCAGAAAGTCCTTATTTTCCCAAAAACTGAGCTTTCTATCAAAATTTATGGCCTTCTAAAGTTTTCTTCACTTAGACAGAAAAATTTTAGAAAAATTTCCTTAGCAGGCCCGCGGCCCAAATTTTTCCTTAGAAAACTTAAGAATTTTTTTTGGGAAAAATTTCCAATTTTTCCCCCACCTTGCAGCCAATAAGAGTATGCCACATGGCATGGTAGAGGGGTAGAAATTTTCTAACTTAATCATTTCATGAAAATATTTTTGGAATTTTTTTATAATTTTCACCGCAGCCCCATCAACCCACAGCCAATCGGGTGTTGCCACGTGGCTCGGCGGAGGCGCGGGAGGATTTTGGAACTTAACATTTTGTTTTTCTACACTGGAAAAATTTCCTAAATTACCTCCTATGGCCCCACACTCCCACCCCTGCCTTGGAAAAATCAATTCCGTGGACGTGCGTGGGCCCTGTGTGTAACTTATCCCTTTCACCCTCCTTTGGCGAATTTTCTCAAACTTCTCCGCCGCCCCACCCTTCCCTTGTTTTTCCCGCTTTGGCTTGGAGGATGCCACGTGTCCCTAGTGGACCCATGGAAGTGCGGGTGAAAAATTGGATTTTACCCCCATGTGGGAAAATTTCAAAAGATCTCCCCATGGCCTGCCAACCTCACCTTTTTGGAAAATTTTCATCCTTGGGCCCGCAGGCCTGCTCTTGGGGGAAAATTTTCACCCCAAGGCCCGCTGGCCCATAACTTGAGTTTTATGAGGAGTTAGGAGGACTTCTTTATATCAATGGAAAGGTGAGGAAATTTCCTATCTAATGGGAATGATTTAGGAAAATTTTTAATGTGTTAAGTGTGATAAAAATCAAGTTGAAACTTTAATCCTGTTAGAGAATGGGTATGGTGAGGATTTTTCCCTCTGAACCTGATTGAATCTTTACCGAGTTCTGGGAGTGGGTAAGTAAGAATTTACTCTGATGATTTTTTATATATGTATTCTTCTCCCCACTATAATTCAACCCTTCTCTTGGATCTTGTGGAATTAAATACCTTAGGTATTTAATTGTTTTGGTCCCTTAACTCTAAAGTTTTTAATCAAGGAATATTTAGCTAAAATGTCAATGTAATCAGTGATTAAACAAATCCCTAAGGATTTTTGAGCTAGGTGTAGACTTATTCCACTTGTTTCTTTATATTGTGGAATTAGTAATTATTATAATGGGAAAATTTATTAGTTGAACTTAATTGTCCTTGAGACTTTGGTCGTTAACACTTTACAAAAAAAGTATTCCATAATTTTCTAACTAAACCTAGGTTGTTCATAGGTCTCAAGTGGGTTGTTTTAGTGGGCGTTACACTTGGTATCAGAGCAGTGGTTCAAAATCTTGGACCCTTGGGCACACTAGAAAAATTGAGACATGAACTGTAAACCTAACACACTTTAAATCTAGAAAACAAACTTGTTTGAAAATTGAAAAAAAAGAAATAAGTATGAAGAAATATTACATTACTCTATTCATTTGAACTATCCAGAATTAAAATCATAATAAAATAACAAGTTGTTTGAGTTGTTGTGCTTGCTTAGTGGCATTTTTTCTAAACCCGGGTAACTAAGAATGTCAAATTAAATTGATTTTTGGTGAACTTCTGGTATAGTGGAAACTTGGTTTCCCTTTGAAAATGTGTTATTTTTACAAGTCCTAAAACTTGATTTAATTGTATGATGTGTTAAGCCCTTTTTGAGACCTTTCTTTATTAAATGTTGTTGGAATGATAAGTTATATGGTGTGATTCTTATAGTTGGACAATAGTGGTTGTGTTTTGGGTCAGGAAGAGTTAATTAGAAGTTGTTTAGAGCTTCCTTCCTTCAGTGGTTAGGAAAGAGGGTCTGGTTGTCAGTTTTCCTTTTTGTTACCCATATGGGAGAGTGGACATTAAGTCTGAGTGTTGTTTTGGACCCAATCCTATGTATGTGTCCTTGGAACTGACCTTGAGGCAGAGTACCCCTATTGGCAGGCCATGAAGGGCTGCGAAGTGAATGTGGTGTTAACTTTTGTGTTTTACATTCGTAATCTTGTGTTATTTTATCAAGGACCAACATCTTATTTTATGATTGGATTGAGAAGCTCTGAGGCTCTTTTAGTTATTTTTATTTTTGTGAGAATTTTCAGACTTTGCAATGTGGCTACTTAGCCACTTTCCTTGATTGTAGACATTTCTTGGATTTTATTTTGATTGGTGACTCAGAGCTCATTATGTTGTTGGCTATTTAGCTAAACATTACGTGGTTCCTTCTTGCATGATGATGAGCTGGTTCTATGCTTCTTGTATGGTGACATTTGTCATATGGGGGTACACCCTGGGTGTCTTGAATGTCCTCTTAGGTGCTTACAGTTATGCCTTGGTTTTGGATGCATGGAACCTTGAGGGTGTCTAGGATCTTAGAGTGACTTTCTCATTGCTCGACCTTGCTAGATAGAAAGTTTGTTGTGTAGTGCGGTCTAGATGGCAGTCTGACAGTGGTAGTGGTGGTTCTATTACAATCTGGTAAGAGCTTGACCCTCGTCAGAGTAGAAGTGTTTAATTATGGGATTTTAGATTTTGTTAGGATTGGATTGCCCTTTTGGTTGACTGTAAATGTTAGTGGAAAAGTGTTTGTGTTGATAATGAATTTTCATCGATGGCATGTTAAATTATATCATGGGTTCCTGGTTGCATCAGAGAAAGTTTTGACTCGTGGAATGTATGCATCTTGGTAATTATGGATAGATTTAAGCCCTTTAGGCAGTGTGTTTAACTAAGTATACTTTTTTTTCTCTCTTGACTTATAAATCAGTCTACCCTTGCCTTAAATTTCCTTTACTAGGAATAACATTCTATGACCTATTAATCTTTGGGTTACTTGGAAACACTAATGGATGCTTTGGGTCTTTTGGACCTTTCTCTTAGAAATGTTAGTTTGGTAGATCTTAATAGTTAATCTCGGTGGTGCTTATATTGTACTTCCTCTTTTAAAAAGAAACTTTAACTCTTGGTTGTAAAGTCCATGTTTTGGTAAATTATTTGGTTGCCCTATTGCATTTGATGCTTTCTAGTGTGGATGTGGTGTCCTTGGAGTAAATTTGCATTGTCATCTGGTTCTTGGCTGGTGGTATCTTGTGGGGACATGAGAATTGATTGGAAAACCTTCTTTGGTTATTAAGGGAGTAAAATGTTACCATCCTAAACAACAAAAATTGTTAAACCTTAATAGATTCGTAAAAGTAAGATTATACCTCTTTAATGAGCCTTCCTTGAAAATTTCTTGTGAGACTTGTGGAGACCCACTAAGAATGTCTAATGATGCTGAAATTATTTGGTAAATCTTTGAAATATTGGTGTGATTCATGTTGGTTCATTGTTTCCTAGTTCTTACAAAAATTAATGATGTGATTTCTATGACGAATGTCTCTTGTTCCTTTAGAATTAAAAATGTGGTGTGTTGATTTATATCTCTTTCCCATAAAAGTAATTATGTGATATATTTGAACCTTCCTTCTCATTAAAATTTGATTGATAAGACGACTCAACCAAAATTCCATAAAACTATAATTAAGGAGATTTGACCTTGGAACTTAACAAATAAACTGGAGCATAGAAAAAGGGAAGTGATCCTTGTTATACCCTTGGTAGATTAATAGAAGAAATAAAAACCATGTAGAAGAATAGAAAGGAAACCTTGTCCATCCACCTTCCTTACGAGTAAAATAAATTCTCTCTACCTATACAGAATGGTGAGACATCATACTCACCTTAGTGGTGCTCTTTATAACGTAAACTCGTGATTTCATAATAGGAGGAAGTTTAATTAAGAAAACTCGTAAAGGAATGTGCTTAGCAAATGAAACTACAACTTTTGACTTAATTAGTTGAGTTATAAAATAAGTAAGATTTATGTGTATTGAGTGCAATGTTTAGTTGAACTTGTAGTTCTGTCGCCTACCTGAAATTGTGAAACACCTGGTGGATAGCAATGTGTTCTAGTTGCTTAGTACTTTCTTATTCATAGATGTATGTGCCTTTCTTGTGGGATTTTTGGGTCATCATACCCTTATCATCCCGTAGCTCGACAAGTGTGAGTTGTGGTCTTTTGGATTGAACTTATCTCTTGTTTAAGAAGCAACCTCCTTGCGTGTTGTCTCATCCTTGGAGACCTAAGTTATTGTAATTTTAAGGAAACATATGTTAAGGATATAAAATAACTTTGGGAAGTCTTCTTTTCTTCATATTTTCTTGGGTCACCTTGCTATTGTTGCCCCTTTTCCATTAGGATGGAAAGCCCAAGATGATGTTATTTCTTTTGATATGATGCACCCTTGGGTTGTAATTAGACCCCATGTTACTTATTCTTCTCCCTAGAGACCTTGAGTGGTCCTTGGTGTTTCTTGTGCTCTCTTTATGGTTATTATGAGCTTGAGTAGGAAATAAGATAGATAAATCCCATTGTGCTAATGTATGGTACTTGTATTGATATGTTAGTTGCTAGGGGATATAAATATATATATATTTTTCTTTTGCTAAATGGTTGACTTCTTTAGATTTGGTTGGTATGGTGTGTTCGATTCTTAAAACAAAAGTGTAAAAATCAGACTATAGGAAAACTTGTGGTCTTGACTTCCACTTGTATTACCATGAAAAGTTAATTGTACCCTCTTGAGTTATAGAAGTGCTTTCCTCGAATAGTTCCTTGATTTTAAATGTTTTGCTGATTTAAGTGTCCTTGTTGATCCACCTCATCCTGTGTGATCCTCAAATTGTGGGACCTTGAGTAGACTTGTTCCTCATGTAAAATTTGGTCATAGTTGATTTTTCTAGCCTTGTCTAGCAACGAACCTTGAAATCATGGCTTAAATGTGTAGAAACCTTAACTTTTATTAATGTAGTATGTTGTATTCCTTGGGAAACTATGTAGTCATCTCAAGTTTATGGAAATTCTCCCTATTATTCCTCTACTTGGTGGTTACTCTTGAGAATATTTTGAACTATTCATGTTATATTTATATGTGTTGTATCTTGGTTGACAGCGTAAAGTTACTCTCCAGATTTAAATGCCATAGCCTTGCATGCAGAAAGTTTAGAACTCATCCCTTACAATCTCCCTTCTCCTTGTTGAATTGCATTAGACCAAACTTGGGTTCTGTGGACCCACACTTACTTGAAGCAAGAAATCCCATAATGGGAGTGATCCTTTTTCTGTTGCATTTGTTCCTATCTCTCCTTCCTGTGACTTCCAGGAGGAAGTTGAGTCTAAGGGGAGGGGGATGTAGTGCCCACTTCCCTTTGACATCTTTTGATACTGATCATGACACTGTAGACTATATGATGGACATTTTTATAGTTTTGATTTAGTATGATGTTAGATGTGAGACCATGGATTATTGTTGACTTTGATTATATATGATGCATGATGATTATTAGAGACACTTTATACATTGATGTCAATATACTATTTGACATGGTTATATTATAATGTTGTTCAGACATGTGATATTTGATATTTTGAGTAAACCTAGAAAATGGAAATTATTTGATGATGATATAGTTGTTGATTAAATTGTAAATGATATGGTTGTTATTTTGATGTTGTTGTGATTCATTTATATAGATGATTTTGGAATTATATTTATATTCATTTTGGATGTTCTGATATGGCCACAAGGCCGAAGGAGGTATTTGTGTTTTGCAGGTTAAAATATCACAACAAACATTGGGGGATTGGAGACCAACCACATTGGAATTCTAGATGAATTCAACAAGGTCACCATGGCAACTGTATTTGTTGTGTGTGTTGTTTTTGTTAGGGATTCCCATGGGGGGGATTACCTTTGAATGTGACCAAGGGGCTTTGTGTATTTTATTAATGTGGTTCCTTTTTATTATTGTTTGTATGTGTTTATTTTGTGATGCATTTACCCCTTTCATTATTCTTTTAATTGTGGAGAATTAATGTGAGTAATCATATTGTTAAAATAAATAAATAAATCAAATTTGGGATATAAGAAAGTAATTATAGAAGTTGTTGGATCTTGTATTAAATGTAGTAAGTGATGTGTAAGTAATGTGTAAGAATGTGTAAGTGATGTGTAAGAGTTGTGTAAGTCATATTTTGGAGTATGAAACACTCCACCTCCTTGGAAATTCGAATTTGTCCTTGGAGGCTGTTTTTGGAGGCTTGTGGGACAAGTAAAACTTGTCCCATACCTCTTAATTTTATTTACCAACCATACCTATGGTTGGAGAGTTGATTTTAGACTTTTATAATGCATTTTGGGAAGACAAATTGTAAGTTTTAATTGCACTCTTCTTACATTTTATTAAATTCAGTCCTTTGGGGTGTGGGCTTTTGGAGTGTGTAAGTTTATTGTCATATTATTCACCCACCTCTTTATTGTGCTTTGGAGAATGAAATTGAATTTTGTGTTGGAGTTGAGGATGTGTGATGTGGCATCCTACATGGATCCACCTCATCCTCTTCTCTTCCCTCTTCTATAAAATTGAAACTCTTTTCTTTTTTTTGGGTTGTTGAACTTTTGGAATGCTTCCTTGGGGTGAATTTTCCTTAGCTGTTTGGAGCTCTTGTTGATTTTGGAGGAGATTGGAGAGAATTTTCATACTTGAGCATTGCTGATTTTGGGACTGTATTTTGACATTGAAAGCTTGTTGTTTTGGAACAAAATCTACCATGGAGAGGTAGGAGCTTAGCTCTTCATTTATGCTTTTATTTCTTTTTATGTTTGTGTGAATGGTGAATGTTTTGTGTGTTTTTTGATTGTTTGGGTAGACTTCCATAGGAATGGTGTAGGAGAAGGCTATGGGGAATCCATGTGGGGGGGCATAAGGGAATGCCAGTGGCATCAAAATTCTTGTGGAGGGAGTTTGGGATTGGGATCCACCATGGAAAAGAAATAGCTTGCATTTCTTACTTTGTGGGGGGCATAAGGAAAATTGTGGGGGGCATAAGGAGGGATTGTGGGGGGCATAAGGATATGTGTGATGAATTATATTGGTGGTTTGTTACAGGTGGATGCCCAATTCCCATTGGGAGGCATAAGCAACTTCCCCCATAGTTCTTGCTCCTTTGGCTTGCATGATGAAGCCTGAGTTTTGTCTTAATGTATTTCAATGCAGTTGTAAACTATTGTTTTTTTTGGACTTGTGTTTTTAATTTGAAATGTGCATGTTGAAAGATTGCTTTGTTTGTGGAAGCCAGTTGTTGCCATGAGTTGAAATACATTTCTTATTGCATTGTGGTTGGGGCTCGAGGGCCAATGAAGAAGGATGGATTCTCCTCTTCATTGGATGTCTTGGTTGGGTGGAGAGCATTGCCTTTCCCCTGCCTTTGTTGTGATCAAATTGGAAGAATGAGAAGAATGCATGTTGTTGTCCTGGAGCTGAGAAAAGAAGACAATTTTGACAGTCCCGTTATAAGAATTCTTTTGTAACCTTTCCCACTTTGAAGTGGATGAAATTGTAAATGTTTTGAAATGGAAAGATGTGGTATGAAATATGAAATTTGTAAAGTGAAATGTAAAAGAGTTATGCTCTGTATTCAGTTCTGTTATTAGAAAAGAAAGACATGTATTCTATATGCTGTGTTTTGAAAATGTATATATGAAAGGAGTTGTAAAAGATTCATTGAATTAATGGAAGTTGTCTTACCTTGTTCAGAATGGCATTGTTATATTTAAATTATGTATTTGAAATCCCTGGTTGGAAAATGGAAGAAAGGAATACGTATGAAGGAATTGCATTACTTTGTCCTTTTGAAAATATGACAAAAATAGAAACCATACTTTATATTTTAGCCATTAAATGGTTTGATTAAATCACTTAAATGTATTAGACTAGAATAGAAATGAATTTCCATATTTGAAAGATATAAAAAAAATGATAAATAAATCCTTTAGAAATTGATCTCTTTTTTAAATTTTTATACTGGCAAATACTTCCTCTAAAATGAACAGTTCAGACCTCCAAGCAAGAAATAACAATGAAAAATTAAAATTCAACATGCTATGGTATAGATGATTCAATTTGACAAAAAAACACTTAAAGAAATATTTTAAAACATTACAAAATCGGGCCCAAACCTTTCACAGTCCTTTTGCTGTCAGAAGTTGTAAAAATTTGTATTGGAAATCAATTAAGAAAAATTACCTTCCAAATGCATCCTAAATACTTCTTAGAATAATTCTCCATGTCTGTTTGGCATGTTGAGTGAAGGAGAAGATCAAATTGAACAAAATTTATAAGTTAAAATTTACCAGTTGGCTTTTAGAAATCCTGCAGGTAGTTTTCTTAAAATTGACCCTTAAACTTTATCAAAATCTAAAATTAATGATTCATGTGCAAAGAGGGCATTGAGAGATTTCCAGAAAGTCCTCGTTTTCCCAAAATTGAGATTTCTATCAAAAGTTATGGCCTTCTGAAGTTTTCTTCACTTGGCGGAAAAATTTGGGAAAAATTTCCCTAGCGGGCCATTGGCCCAAATTTTTCCTAAAAAACTTAAGAATTTTTTTTGGGAAAAATTTCCAATTTTTCCCCGCCACCCCACATAGCCAATCAAAGGCTGCCATATGGCATGGTACGGAGGGGTAGAAATTTTCTAACTTAATAATTTCATGAAAATAGTTTTGGAATTTTTTTATAAATTTCACCACAGCCCCTGCCAACCCACAGCCAATCAGGTGCTGCCACGTGGCTCGGTGGAGGTGCAAGAGGATTTTGGAACTTAACATTTTTTTTTCTATAGCTGGAAAAATTTTCCTAAATTACCTCCATGGCCCACACTCCCACCCCTTCCTTGGAAAAATCCAATTCCATGGACATGGGCCCGTGCATGCAACTTATCCCTTTCACCCTCCTTTGGCAAATTTTCTCAAACTTCTCTGCCACCCTGCCCTTCCCTCATTTTTCCCTTCTTTGGCTTGGAGGGTGCCACGTGTCCCTGGTGGACCCACAGAAGTGTGGGTGAAAAAGTGGATTTTACCCTCATGTCGGAAAATTTCAAAATATCTCCCCGCGGCCCGCCAACCCACCTTTTTGGAAAATTTTCATCCCTGGGCCCGCAAGCCCGCTCTTGGGGGAAAATTTTCCCCCAAGGCCCGCCGACCCATAACTTGAGTTTTATGAGGAGTTAGGAGGACTTATTTATATCAATGGAAAGGTGAGGAAATTTTCTATCCAATGGGAATGATTTAGGAAAATTTTGAATGTGTTAAGTGTGAGAAAAATAAAGTTGAAACTTGAATCCTGTTAGAGAATGGGTATGGTGAGGATTTTTCCCTCTAAAACTGATTGAATCTTTAACATAGTTTTGGGAGTGTGTAAGTAATAATTTAATCTGATGATTTTTTATATATGTATTCTTCTCCCCACTGTTATTTAACCCTACTCTTGTCTTATATATTATGGAATTAAATACCTTAGGTATTTAATTGTTTTGGTCCCTTAACCCTAAAGTTTTTAATCAGGGAATATTTAGCTAAGATGTCAATGTAATCAATGATTAAAAAAATCCCTAAGGAGTTTTGAGCTAGGTGTAGACATATTCCACTTGTTTCTTTATATTGTGGAATTAGTAATTATTATAATGTGAAAAGTTATCACTTGAATTTAATTGTCCTTGAGACTTTGGTCATTAACACTTTAAAATAAAAATAATTATTCCATAATTTTCTAACTAAACCTAGGTTGTTCATAGGTCTCAAGTGGACAAAAAAAATGAGAAAGCATTAAAAATTTATGAAAACAAAATCAATGGTACAAAGATCAAACATTGCAATCAGGTATTGTGTACAGATAGATGTTCTTTTCTTCATTCCTTTCATATTCCTATACAAGTCATCCACCATTTTCATTCCTTCGATGTTATTATGGTTAGCCTATTCACATGCATTTTTTGACATTTATCTCTATGGTATATGTTTGACCCTGGTATTTTATCACCTTGGTAAATTAAAGAACTTCTGATCTCTTAGAGATCTTATCACAATTCTCATCTAATAAACTTGTTGTGAAGAACTTTTGGACATATTTTTTGACACTAGCCAATGTCATCATCACAATCACTTCCACATCCTTCCATCAAGCCATCAGTGATTCTTAACCCCTTGTCAAACAAGAGAGATGAAATAAGTTTTCAATAAATAAAAAAAGAATCAAAATCAATCAATCAACGAAGCAAAATCTACAAAGCAAAAGTAAATTTATATATAACTCTCTCTTAGGGTATTTCCAATAATCTCTACTGGGCCAATGGACACCTAGCTTGTAGTAGATAAATGTTTTGATTCAAATCAAATGCATCTCCATCAGGGCTATGGACACCTGACTGGCAACGGGAAAATGTACGGGTCTCCTTCCACAATCCATTCAAAAATCACCTTTTAAAATAAATCATTCCTACACATTGGCTGGTGTCTTCACTTGTTGTATATCAACTCTTCCCTTTAAAATATAATTAATTTCCATGAGCACACATTGGATCTCTATGATGAAATAGGATTATTATGTTACCAAGTGTTGCTATTTGGACCTTGTTCAAACTCTTACTTTAGCACATGTATTATCTCATGATTTGTGCCTTGGGCTAATCATTTTTTCATCCACTCCCTTCTAAATCTTTTCATAACATCCTCTATTCTTTGGAATCATTTAGAACATCCATGTGTATATGATGACCTCTTTTCCATGTTTGCAGACACTTTTGTCCCCTTTTAATAAGACAATCTTCTACTTCCTTTCTATCATGTGTTTCTTGGCCAGCTTACGCTGGGGGCATCCTTGCTCCCTCATGATTGAACCTATTTTATATTGGTCATGATCCCCCTTCTACATGTGAAGATTTTGTCTTTGAATACTCCCACCTAATTTTTCGGGCATAACGCATATTCACTTTCTCATACGCATGGAATTCTACCCTTGTACACCCCATCTATCACTGGGGGCATCCATTCTTCTTTGTCTTCTTGCACATATTTTCGGAAAAAATTCAAAATAAAAAACATTCAAATATGTTTCTAAAAAAATAAAAAAAATAAAAACCATTCTACAAAACATCACTCTTTGGTTCTTGCCTATTCTTGTGTGTGACTCGTGGATCATCTTGATCTACCTCCATTAACAAATATGGTTTGCTTACGATGTTTATACTTTAGGGGAAAATGAGTTGCTTGATATTGTTTCATAGTGCACGATTTCTTTTCATAGGACCGAAGTGTCTTCTTTTATTCCCCTTGCATGTATCCTTTCTTAGGGTACCATCTTTTAACTCTTGTCATTAATTTTTATAGGTCGGAATCAAAGCTTAATAAACAAAATTGCATTATGTTTCTCTGTTAGGTTAGCTTGTTTAATTTTTCATATTGCATTGCATTATGTATGTTACAGGGAGTTAGGAATATTTTACTTTCTTGTATTGCATTGCATTTTGTATGTTTCATTGAGTTGGTGTTTTTCAGTAATGGACAATTGTTCGTATTTTGGATTTTCATGTCATTCTACACTTTTGTCATATACTTATATTTTTTAAGGACTGATGATGTAGATCACTGGAAATATAATGACACAAAATTTGTTTAAAGACACTGGATGAAAGCTAGTTATTTTCTCTCCATCTTCATTCTTCTTCTATATCATTCTCATATCAACATTATTCTTCTGATTCACTTGGGGCATCCTGCCCCTCCTCATTCTTCTATCAAATTCCTTCATCTTTTTAATCGTTGATCACCCTCTTTCATCACCCCCATCGACACTTGAGGGGGCATCCTTCATTCTATTAATTTTTCTTCCATACCTTCAAAAAATTTATTTGTTTATACTTGTCTACTATCTTTGAAGTGGCGTCACTTATGCCACACTAAAGAAGGGAAAATGTAGACACCTAAAATCCACTAATGAAGTTTTAATGTTAAGACTGCACTAATTATCCTCCTTTTCGTCATTCTCGTAATAATTAGCGCTTCTACGATAATTAGCTAACATTCCTCTTCATATTTGTTAATTAACGACCTTTTGTTAATTAATTAGTCTTCTTATCATTCAAGATGCCGATTAAATGACATTTTGTTAATTAATGTCTTCTTCTACCTAGGTCAATTAATTATTCTTAATTAATTACGACCGCTAGCCTAAATTAATAATTACCATTTATTGGCTCATTTTCCTCTATTACATCTCTCAAAATCACACTAATCGGCCTCTAGTCATCTTCTATAAGTTTTCCTCTATCTATTAATTAATCACCCTTGATTAATTAAAACACCCCTCAACTCCCATGAGTCACTAATGACTTATTAATCTCTTCTAAATCATGATTACTTTATCTAAAGCAACCTTATCCATTCCTAATCTTGTTTTACCCTTATCCCATATGCACCAAGTTGCACATCTCTCTCCAACATTTAGGTTATATAAAGAACCCTCCTCCTTCCTTCTAAAGACACACCTTTGCATGCATATAACATAAACTATAGGAATTTTCATCTTTGAGCATCTTCCATTAGTGTTGAGCTAGGTATCTTCATATTGCATTTCATCCCTCCAAGCTTTTAAGATCAAGGAGGTATTTTAACCAAGTCTTGATTGAGATCCATTCTCAAACCCTTGGGATCAAACAAACTATCACATTTTGATAGCTAAGGATCTACATAAGTACATCTCTTGTTTAGCTTTCAAAAAGTAGAGGATAAATGTTTAGCATGTTAGTTTGAGTTTCCTTAAAATTTATAATGCATGGTGTTGATATTTACTCTCTTTAAGCTCTTAGCATGATGATCTAGGTATAGTTTAGATTTTTTTTGGAACTATTCAGTGTTAGTTTCAATTCTCTTTACTTAGGTGACTAATACATGGATACATTTGACACCTATAATATGGTATGCTTTATGTATATTTTCAAAAATTTCCACATTTTGATCATCAATATTAGATGTTCTTAGCCATAAGGTATTCATATTAGGTCTCATCTTAATTAATTTCTTCAACGTAATAAATAATTGACATCTTTGTGTATCATTTAATTTCTCAAAGTATTTTTCCTAAATTCCTATAAATTTTCTTCTCACATTTCTTTCAAACATTTTGATAGGCATTGGTTTTATAATGTTTTCATCAATTTAAATTAAGTGAATGGGTTTCCTATGCAAAATGGAAGGAGGTGTTCTTAGAGGTAAAGATTCGTTAGCAAGGTTACTTTATTCATTCAGTGTTTCCATGAAAATTTCATAATTAACATTTGAATTCTCATATAAAGGTTCAATATAATCATTCATATTAAATTTTTATCCATAACAACATTATCATTCAATAAATTATACAAAATCATTGCAAAATAATTATTCTTCTCATTTTCGTTATGTATTTCATCATCATTTTCTAAAACATCAGAAAAATTTGACATAGATGTACCTTGCCCTCCACGATTTTTTTGCATCCACTTCACTTTCTTTATTATAATCTCTTTTAATTTCTCTGGTGTCTTGTTCTTGACCTTATTTGTGTCCTTACATCAACTTTTATCCCCGATGATTAGTGGAATATAGATAGTGTGGTAGAGGACAACCTCAACTACTAAAAATTTGTACATGAATGTGTAGAGCAGACATAATGGAAGTAGGAATCCCGTGAAAGAGGTAGAGAAGGACGTTGGAGGGAAGGGAATATATAAAAAGGAAATGCATGCGCATTATAACGCATACACGTTTTCTTTTCCCATTTTCCAAGTCAAATCCCTTGGCTTGGATCCGGTTTGGATCCCCAAGCCTGAGGCATGGACCTATTAAAACACAACAAACAACATGTTTTTAACATAAAATGCTAAAATGTGTCTTCTTCCATAATAAATCCCACAAAAAGATCAACAAATTTATTAAAAAATTGACTACAAGGTCAAATAAACTTTCTTCTTTCTAAGTATATGATTTTTCAATTTTTCTGACTAGTATAAGGTTTCCATACTTATTTTTTTCTAACTATGTCTTTATATAGCTCCTTTTTTGAATTTATTCACATATGTCATTCAGATTTTATCTTTTGTTTCACTCATCCAAATTGAATAACAATTATATAGTCACAACTAAGAGAAATTCTATACATACTTAAAAAATATAATTTTTGATATTTTTTGAGGTAGTTAGGGGAGGGGCACAATCAGTTTTCCCTTATTTTTAAAAATTTAAAATATTTATACTTGAAAAATCATAAAAAATAAATACTCACTAAAAAATTATATCACAAACTAGATGCTCCTATCTATCTTTCTACCAAAGGGTTTTCAAAAATACTAAATAGTGCTAAAAAAATGGGGGTGTTAGGTTGTGGAGCCTTTTTTCATGTGTGAAAGTGTTGAAGGACTATACACTAAGAGTAATGTACACTTTTCGTGTATCCTTTTCGGGGTTCGGGGCCGGGCCGGGCCCTGAGCGGGGGTCCAGGGGCGGCAGCCCCCGGTAGCAGGGGTTTGGGGACGCAGCCCCCGAAGTTTTTTTTTTGGCCTCGAAAAATGCACCTGACATATCAGGAAATGTGCTCTTCTCATATGGGCAAGTTTTTTGACCCATAGGTTTATGGGACGGGTTTTTCCCATGGCTTTGATACCCACGGTTTTGTAAAATTGCTTAAGTAGTTGTCTATTTATATGGTCTTATGCATATGATAGATGTACAAGCAAATGTATTGTAGATGTGTTTTGAATTCAGGTGTGAATTCTGTAGAGTTTGTTGAGCATAGCTCCAAACGGATCTGGGTATTGTATTGAGAGAGCGGTGGCTTGTAATAAAATCTGAGTAAGTGATTCTTGGTGGACGTAGCCCAAATTGGGTGAAGCATGTTAAATCTTGTCTCTCTGTGTTGTGTTATTTATTCTGCACTTTTATTTGAGATATGTAATAATTTCTGCATATTAGTTTCTACTGTTGCGATTCTGCAAGGGATTATCCCGCATATTTTTATCCCTTATTTCCTAACATGGGGGCATTCATGGGGGGGGGGGGGGGGGGGGGGCGCATGACCGACTGTCTATTATGTGTTTTTACAAAAATAGGAGCACCTATTGGAATTTTAGATCTTTAACCCACTTACACTTAACCATTTTGTTATAAAAATAGTAGTTTATAAACTAGACTCAAAATGCTACAATTCATGTTCTTATAATATCTTCAAATCTTGAGTGTAACTATTTCAAATAATTCGTACAAGTTAAAGATTTTTATTTTTTCATAAAAAAGTCCACTTAAGACCCCTTCCCCCCCCCCCCCCCCCCCCCATCCCCCTCCCCCGCACTTTCATACAATTACCCACTAGTAAACTCAATAGGTAATAAATTTTGACCAAATTCATGGATGGATTAGATAACTTTAGGAGTCATAGTAAATTTCTATCAAACTTAGCTCCTACAAGGAAAATGAGCAGTGTCTTATTATTTATATTTATCAATACTAAATAGTCAAAATATTTAGCTCCTTATTCTCCACCCTCCCTCCACCATTCTCTCACCCACTGATTCCCTTTCTCCTCCCACCTCTCCCTCCTTTGCTTAGAAAGTGGTCCCCATCTCCCAGAGGAGGAAGAGAAGTCTCATATTTTTTCATCCTCTTCTATTCCTTGCATCTCTTCACCCGCCCCATTCCCCTCACAGTATATCCCTCCCTCCCTCTTCTTTACCTCTTTCCCCCGAGCCTCGTTCTTGTGCCCATTCTTAGCCTTTCCTCTTACCCCCTCTCTCCATGAAATATCCAAGAAGTAGCCATTCCCCCTCACTCTTCTCTACTTCCTGTCATTTCCCTTGGTGCATTATCACATCTCCTCCACCAAAACGTCATGTTGGTTAAAATTTCCCTATCAAGATCAATTCAAAGCAAAATGCCCAATGTGACTCTTTTTGATCACACTCTCTCATCTCCTCCTTCCATTGGATAATGGGGAGGAGTTTTTCAAGCTTAAGAGTGAGAAAGACCTAGCTTGGTGGTAAGGATATCATGTAACTCTTCCAAGGTGGACACCATTTTCTTTGATGAACTGGAGGATCAGTTGTTGAAGATCATGGACTCTCAAAGGTAAAATAGAATTCTGCAATTGTTCATTCAGCACTTTAAGAACAGGAGTGGAAAAAAGATCTTTTGATGAGATGCACAAAAAAATCATCAAAATGGAGAAGGTCTCCTTGGAAGAGATCAACGTTTGCAAAACAATGTGATATTCTATCCATGCAAAAGAATTACTCTGGACATCCTCTCCGTTTTCATGGACCAAAATTTGATAAGTCCATGCATTAATAGTAAAGATAAATCTAGCAATGGGCACCACCTTCAAAGACATCAAGAAAGGCATTGGACAATGTTAAGAAGAGATTTTATAAGCTCATGAAATGATACAACCTTTCCTTTTGTTGAGTCTTTTTTTGTAATTTTGTTGACTCTGTGCTGACAAAGTGCTAACATTGTCAACTTATATTGTGTTTTCATCCCATTTTTTTGTGTTTCTTGTTGACTATGCATTATTTTAGTCTTGTTTTGGTCTTCTTGTTATGTAATTGCATATATGGGATTTAGGCTTCTTTTGTTCTTTGGGTAAGAGTCCTATCTAAATTACCTTTACCCATTAGTCTAAAAAAATCATACTGAATAGTGAATTTGTGAATGAAGATTTAAATATAATTTGATGTTTTTCATTAATGCAATGTAATCAAGCTTAGATAGTTGATGTATGAACTCATAACACATATCAAATCTTGTGTATATGTAAATCCTAAGATATGAGGGACTACCAATGTAGTCTAGAATGCTTTGGTAATGTAGTGTGATTATTTTTTCATTGTTGGGTCAATGTTTCCTAGAGTTACATTTTTTTTCAAAATCGTATCTAATATTGGAGTACCTATGTTCATTTGGTTGATTTGCATGTAGTAGTGGTAACATACTTATATTGTAGTATGTGTGTGTGTGTGTGTATGGTTCTCTATACTAATTTGTTTAGGGATGAATAAACTTATCTACTACCTTCGTTGAAGGGTAAGGCATACCATTCAGCATAGGGAGGTGAAGGGGGATCCTTCAAGGTTTGTGACTTATGAGGATGATTAGGCTTAATGATATTAATCCCTTAGCTACACTTGATTCTACAAAAGACAATACACGAAGACTACAGAGTAAACTACTTTTGTGGTTAGTTATGATATTATGATTATGTTATGGGAAAATCTTGTTGTCCTATCTATTATCGTATGACATCTAGAAACATGTAAACTTGATTTGAGACATACAAAAATGACCTAGTATCATTGTAAACATCTTGTTATAGAAAATAGGCTAAATAGTGAATTGGCTTCCTTACTTATTGATATGAGGAATGAAGATTTCATGGATTTAACTAAATGAATTACAACCAATCCATGATGTCTCACACGTTATTATTCATAGTTGTTATGCACTTTTATACAATAATGGGTTATGTAAAATTGAATTATTTGTATTTTTTTTAATGTGAGTGTATCATGCATCTAGTGACAAGGTCGCTACACAAGAAATGCTAAGTTGTAAGGTAGAAAGGAATTCACATATTAGAAAATCACCCCAACATTAAAATTGATTTTCAAGCATTCAAGTGGAAACTATCTAGCATTTACTTTTTGTATTAATTAAAGAAATGAAAGTGATAATGATTCAGCACACTTGCATTACAGTTCTCAACTATTTTTTCAAGTGAACTTAATAATAGTTAGTATGTTGTTTTCTCAAATTGTCTAACTTGTATAGTTTTGCAATGTCTGTTATATTTCACATTAGGGGTTCCTAAGAAGGAAAACAATTTCCCAAATATTCATAGCGAAATCAAAAAAATCAAGAGAGGATTTTGAACCCGAGATCATGGTTGTCGGCTCATGTTCAAAATTTGTTGATAACGACTTTAAATGTAATACAGTTTCAAAAAAAAATGCTATGATTTTAAAAAAGGCTATGGTTCTAGTAAGGCGACTTTGTTTTTCTAGCTTTTAGAGTTCTTCAACTCTTTGTCTTACTCCAAATGAGGCTATCCATTTATGATTCCCATCTTCAAAATTGTAAGAAATCTAATATCACCCTTAAAGCCACCTTTTATGAAGTATTTAAATTATTTATATTTTCTATAATTCCAAATATTATCCATTTGACCACCATTTACAGGTTTAATTTTTTTATGGAGAATTTAATTAGAAAATTGTAATATCTTGGCCCTACAATGAATCTTTTCTTTAAAAAAATTAAGTGCAACAATGTAGTTAGATTGATACTTTTAGTCACCAATCAATACTAAACAATAAAAAAGATAGTACTGTCAATAATCAATTTAGTATGTGAAAAATCTAAAACACTTTTTTTTTATAAATATATTAAAGTAATATCTTTAAGCATATTTGGATAGATTAGGATAAGATGTCTAGTTGAATGAATAAGGTTTTCATAGTCCATTCATTCAAGGAATCAAGCTTTTTAAACACTAAAATACTTGCAAACATTATTGCAGATTATAAGATTATCCAAGAGTTTGAATTATGCTCATATGTGTTTCGAAAGGAATCTTAAATACAAGATGTATTGTTTTAGATTTTTATTTGAAAAGCATTTATGGTATAAAGTTACAAATATCATAATCTATCATCTCTTTTAAAAAAATTATATCAATCGGTTTACAGGGGTGCTCGAGTCAAAATGAAAATAATAATAATAATAATAATAATAATAATGGTTTTTACAATTCACGATATCGGGCGGCTTGTTTTTGGGTCTACAAGCGGCTTATAGCATATGGGACTACCTTGTACTCACATGCGGGAGGCAACTAACTTTGCTACAAACAAGGCGTACATACCCTACCCCCTGCAGGATTTGAACTTTTGACCTCTATTTCAAGAGCACATGTTCTTCACCATTAGGCCAACTCAGGTGTACTAATGTATGTTTAAACATTATGTATGTTTGCACAAACGAGAAACAAAATTAGCAAAAATTAAACCTTTCACTAAATCTCATAATCTATCTCTAAACTCAAGTAAATTCTAATATGTTTTTTGAAATTTTAACCTAATAGTCAAAATTTAAACTGTACAAAAATACGTGACGCTTAGGCGCAGTGTGATTTAAGAACAAACCAGACACCACAATTTGAAAGGAATTTGGCAAAACAAATGTAATCCAAAATCACACTTACTAAAGAAACGAAAACTACACATTTGTAAAGGAAAACCGTATTACGGTGTTGGAGTTTAAACTGTGGAAGTAAAAGAGTGGATTGACATTAAAGAGTGACGTTTAACACACTAAAAATACAAGGTGTTAAACGTAAATGAAAACCTAAATATGATACAAAGACTAGCCAGGAAGATTATTAAGCAATAAAAGCTAACTAAAGAGAGTATTCAAGTTGCAAGTCGATAAGACCAGATTCAACGTTACGAAGCCTCACACACACATCCTGCACTCTTTTCCCCTCTCCACGCTGCACGATTACACTGTCTTTAAACAGACAGTTTTCCTTGGAAGCAACTACCACCATTTTACCATTTCCGTCCCCTTTTACCAGAGGTTTCAGGTCTATGTCAGCTTCGCCCATATAGTCATCACGATCCAGCCAATCAATACTCAATACTTTATCTTTATCCCACACTTCCTGCAAAAATTGAAATTCAGATTCAAATAATAATAATAATAATCACAAAAAAGAAAAACAAAAGAATTGAAATTCACATTTAAAATTTATTAGTTACCAGTTTGAGTAAGCAACGGTTAAAATCTGTTAAAGAGAATTGAAATTGTTGGTTCCAAACTGGGTTCAGGTTCTTCTTCACCACACATGTGCGAGCAACCGGCTGCTTCTCACAAACAATATATACGTTACGTTGGCTTTCTATGCGTAAAGAGAAGTTAAAAAAAAAATGATATAAGAAGATGACAGACATGATGACCAAGTTTGAGGATGACATAGGGATCGCTGCTCCGCAAGTCTCGCACCACCAAATTCGTTCCCTTCAACACCGTCACCTTTACACTGCCCTTTGACATCTCTATCTCTGTCTCTGCAAATAACTAACTTAGTGTTATCAGATATATTTACGTCTTCTTCTTCTCATTTAGTGCAACATATATAGGTGGTGTTCTCATCATCTTCTTCCTCTCTGCTCTGGTCTTCGTAATTGATTCCCCGTCCATAAAGCAGGGGAATATTAACAATAATAAAGGATAAGGATTATGAAACAAAATCTCCCGAGTTATTTCGAATCTTGCTTTTGCCGACCACCGATCCAAAACCACAAAACTACTGCCACGGATGTTCCCAAATACTTGGAATAACTTCGCATTAAGATTTCGGATAAAACTCGTACAAGTGCCGAAAGTTTTATATTGACCAGTCCTGGAAATTGAAGGTTGTGGGCCGTTTTTTTTTAGTGAGTTTAACAGTATATTACCGGTATAAAATTCAGGTATGCATAGACAATGGCAAGCTGAAATTTTAGAAAAGGGTATAATTTTTTAAATAGTTTTCTACAAATATATACAAAATATGTGAAATTATACAACTTATTTGTATTTTGAAAAGAAAACATAAAAATATGTATAATTTATTTTAGAATTTACAGCTATCTCACAGAGATGAGTCATCAACAATTTTTGATTTAACAGGCAAATATAATTTGAAATTCAAAGCCTGATATTGACGTTTATAAATAGTACTATTGAAGCTCTGAAATTCACCATCACTTATGTCTTAATAGTGTAAAAAGGTGTTGCCTAGTCATTCACCTACTTATAAGTCTTAAAAGATATGAAGTAATAAGGGATAAAGTTAGGATGGTACCCTAAGTGAATATGGTGTGATGGGACCCCCCAATCTTTTGGCACTTAAGCCTAAGAATTTTGTGCACATAACCCATGAAAGCTTTGGATTCAATCAAAAAATCTATACAAAACGATATTCACATATTGCTAATAAAAATATAATTTGAAGTTATTTAATACATTTTAATATAACTTCTACATAAAATTATATAAAAATTGATGGTCATAATTTTGAATATAAATTTAGGAGATACAACTACTTCAAAATTTTGCAAGTATTTTACAATTAAAAGCACAAAAAATGTGTAATATGTTGTCAAATCTAAACCCTCAACACTCTACATTGATTATTAATTGTTTGTTCTCAAGAAATATATTTTTAAATAAAATTATGCATGCACAGTTATTTCCAAACATTTTTCTAGGATTGTAAAAAGGTTTAATTATATATTTGCCTCCTATTAGTGGCTGCAACTTCAATTACATATACATATTCATATGGATCTTTAGCCATCAAGGTAGTTAATGCCAAATGAGACTTTTTATCAAATAAAGGCAACGAAACCCAATCATATCAACATGGAGGTGGAGAGCTCAACCCCCCACATTTTTGTTGTGCAGGAGAGTGGTGGTGGGGTGGAGAGCCTTACCTAGAGTGGCTACGATGTCACCCCTCCCTCTCATAGTGGAATCTCGAGGTTTAGAGGGTGATGAAACACAAGCCACAATGCAAGGGGCATTTCCCCAATGATCTAGTAGTGTCTCAAGATGGGAGACCTCCACGCCACCTTATAATATTGGAATTGAATGTATGAAAAGACATTGGAAATAATCATAGGTTTATTA
This sequence comes from Taxus chinensis, assembly GCA_019776745.2. Lineage (NCBI taxonomy): Eukaryota > Viridiplantae > Streptophyta > Pinopsida > Cupressales > Taxaceae > Taxus > Taxus chinensis. The sequence goes on from CM034146.1 coordinate 543,945,122, forward strand.
TAAGCTGAAAGATTACAATCAACATTAGCATGAGAAAAGATAGTTGAATTTTATTTTTTAAAATGAAAAATAGAATTTTCACTCTAAAAAATATGTCAAATCTAAGTGAAGTCAACCAGGAGGTAAGGTCAATTTTCTAAAAGGATGTTCTGCCAAATGAAGGGTGCTGGTCTAAATGGTTTTACAAATTAATGAGTCCATGACCAGACCATTTAAACTTTTGGAAAAACTAGAAGAGGTGCACTATGATTTTAGAGTGCCCATAGAAAAGGAAAATCAGCTATGGAACACCAAATGCATAAGACAACAACGAAGGGGAGGACCTTTGTATAATAGACACCAAGAAAAATGAGAAAGTTTAGGCTCAAGAATGGCATTTCAAATAGTTTTGAACCTATAGCTCCATCTCTATGGAGAGAAGTGGATATACCGATGAGCATTAAGCTTACTAACCATAGGAATCTTAGAGAAAATGATGTCATATCCCTTGTTAGGTGAATAATTTATGAATGGTGTATCAAGATACCATTTTCAATCTTTCCAGTGGTGCAGATGGGAAATAACAAACCAATTTTGTAAAACATCTAAGTATGATTAACATCCAAAGTTTCCATATAATACTCTTGATCATTATCTTACAATAAAAAATAATATTTGACCTTTGACCAAGAGAATAACTACTTATCTTGCTTACAAAAAATATCTTGCACTGTGCAAATCTCTTTAAAAAATTTGATGGAATGAACCCGTGACACTTCAAAAAGATGGAAATGATAGAAATTAATAACTAGAGACCACCAATATGAGCAATGATTAATGTAAATCCCATCTCTAAAACCATTTCTAATCTATATGATCCATGGTTAGATATTTTACCATGCCTTCTAGATGGGATATGACCACTTTCATCAGGGCTTTGAGAATGATGAGATTATGGAAGTCAAACCCTTACCATGATTTGCAACCATGGGTCTACTTATGTGATGCAATTACATGGAATAATATTCCAGGATATTTTCATTCACTAGCTTGGACGATCCATTTAGCACACAACATGTACTTTGGCATCTTATGTCTAGTTATTATATCCCTCCAACATACTTGGGAAAACAATAACACTTCCAAGGAAACATGATAAAAAAACCTTCCCTAATTCATAAATGGCCCATAAAAAGTATATGCACAAATTTTAAAGCATTTTCTAAAAATCTTGAGAAGGGACCTGGTAAGAAGAATAATAGACATGGATGGTTGTGAGCACATTTGAGAAATTTTCAAAATTACCTATCACAAAAAGGGGCTTATTAATCTAATGGGGAAGCTTAGATTTCAATATTTCAATCATGTATTTCCATAGACATGAGGGATTTTCTTGGAATGTAAAAGAGATACCCAAAAATTAGAAGACTTAACCATGTTGAATCTTGTTCCACTAGAAATTTCTTAACCTAGGCAAAAGGGTGGGAAAGAATTATATGTAGAAATGATTTTTGTGGCATTAAATGTTGGATCCAGAAGAAATTTAGTAAATGTCAAGGAATTTCATCACTTTTTAAATGTTTTTCTCATCTTCAATTAGAGTAATAAAAGAATAATCTACAAAACTATCATTGAATAATTGTGGAGGTATCAGTCCTAACAAGGAAATGGCCTTAAATAGACCCTACATTATGACACTCGCAATAAGATAACAAAATCCCTCCATGGAAAGCACATATATGGGGTTAACAGGAAATCTTGATGAGTTATAGAAAGATGCCAAAGTGTTCAAAGATGAATTTATTAATCAAGAGGTAAGTAAAGGAATCTACAAAAGTAATTTGCACTAAATGACTAAAAATTGGGACCAAACCTTAAGCCTTTGAGCATAGCCGAGATGAAATTTCATTCAATGTTATTTGAATATGATTTCTCACAAAAAATTTAATGATGAACATGGATTGTTACTTAGAGTAACGAGACCACTCATGAATTCCTGAAATATGATAACATTACAAAGAATATATATACTTTGAATGAAACCTACTAGTTATGGACTAATAATTGTAGGACGCATGTGATGGATTCAAATAGCTAAGGATCTAACTTAATAATATCATATGAACATTAAATAAAAGTAATGGGCTACCAATTACAAAAAAAAAAGGGTTTCTTGTCTTTAGCATAAACTTGATGTGGCCTTTGTTAATTAATTGACTAGGGGAAATGGATTTGAGATCCTCAAGATATACCTAATAAAGGAAACTTCCCATAATGTCTCATAAGGATTTAATGGATTCATAAAAATGCCATCAATACCAAGTGATTTTTCATTGGCCATCTATGAAGTTTCCTCATGATCACCATTGATCATAAGAGGTCAACATGTGCAATGCTTTGAGCTTGTGAAAGATTATAAGGGGTGATAGAAACACATTAGTCAAGGGCCGATTATCACTTAGGGGAGGGATGTTAAGATTTGAAAACATGTTGTAAAATGATGAAAAAGGTATGCATAATATTAAGCACCTTAGTAAGCCTCTATTTTACATCCAAAATAGCCTTTATCTATTAATGTGAGTGTTTCACATTCAACATTTGAAAGAGTTATTTCTACACTTTTTGTCTCACTTTGAGCTAGTAGATACTAACTTTAATTTGAGAATTTGGGGCATTGTAAGAATCTAAAAATTACATGTGTTTCTTAAGCCCCACCACTTTTCATTAAAAAGGCTCACGAAGCAAAGTTTTCTCAAGCACAACTAATGAGGCGTACATCTCATATTTGGTGATAGAGTAATATTATCATGGAATATGAGAAATTTATTACCTAAAAGAACACAATAATTGGGTAAGGAAAGTGATGTCATCCAACCAACATGAAACTCAACTAAAATTTCCAGATGATCTAAGCACAAGGTTCCAAAAATATTTGATGTGATGCATATTGGTCCTATGGCGAAGAAGAGAAGTATTTGGGGAAAAATGATTGTTTTGATGTTTGGGCCATATAGAAAGTCATTCTATCCAAAAATTTACATGAAAGTGGTCAGAAAGGATAAAATATGGAATAAATTTGACCAATAACTAAAATAAATAAATAAACTAATTCCTAATTAGTTGAGTGTGTGGTGTCCCCAATATTTCAGTTGGAAATTTTGGGATACCCCTTTAAAAAATTTGGTCTTTTTGCCTTGTGAAGGTTTGAGGTCATGTTGCTTAGGACTTAGTTGTTTAGTTTATTGCCTTAACTCATTTGGATTGCAATATTTCTCTAGATTTCTTTAGAAGGTTGTAAGAGGTTGTTTGGTTGTTGTTGGAAAAATACCCATTTGCCCAAAATTGCTCAAAAGTCATAAAAGCTAAGTATTTATCCTATTAAGCATTCAGGTTTTTCAAATTATTTTTTTTTGTGATTTGCAGTAAGTTGCCTTTCAATATCTGATTTACAGTTCCTCATGTTTGGTAGGTTTATATAGTTTCTTTAATTCTTGAAGTAACTAAGCAAATGAACCTTGCGAACCTGATTTATACCTGTGCCTTCTTTGTGTTAACCCAATGAAACTTTACTCCTTAAAAGAACTAAGTAAAGCTATCCCGCAAACCCGATTTTCATCATTGACTTCATTGTGCTAAAACTAGATTTCTTTACTTCAGAAAATAGTGAAGCAAAGAAATTGGCAAACCCCACAAACCCGAGCCACTTAGCTTTTCAGTGTTTTCAACCAACTCTACTTTGTTAAGCAAATCTCAATCAAAACTCTACAAACCAAGACTTTAGCTTTGCGGGTTTTTCAAACTAATTTAATCATTGAATTAAAGTTAAGTAGTTAAGTAAAGCTAAAGTGAAAACCCACAAATTTAGACCCAATCAGGTTTGCGATAACTCATTACTTCATAAGACAAAATTATTGTTTGAAGATCCTCACGGAGGAAAAGGTGTTGGATGTGAATATGGAAAAGGCCATTAAGAAATGGGAGGATAATCCTGATGACTGTATTAGAATTAGAATTTTAACTATTTGAAGAAACCAAAGAATCCATCAAGGTTTCCCAAAACCATTGTCCAATCAAATCTTATCCAAGAAGATGATGACATAACTCATTTGTTCTGTAGGGTCAATGGAGAGAAGAGCGCTAAGAATTTCTTCACATGGATGCATTATTTCATTAGAATAATTCAGGCCAAAAATCCTAATGCATTGATCAACTGGGATGAGTTGATAAGTAAAAAAATTGATCATCAACTACAGGAAGTTAGGAAATATTTCACTTTCAAGATGACCTCATATTTGGTGTATGATGGAGCGTCAAATGGAACATTTTCTAGGTTGCATAGTAAAGGGATCTTAGCTGTAGACCTAATCTATGAATACTACCCTCAATTAGTATTATCTGATTATTTCAAGAAATACACAAAGGGGAATGACTTCTTCTGTTATGAAATCATTTACAAGCTCAATACTTAGATGAAGGCAAAAAGGATGACAAATACAATGTGGGACATAGGTTCCTAATATGGGTGAATCTTTATTCAATTTTGTAATTTCATTTATCTTAGGGTTTGTTGTTTCTTAGACTCACCACTTAAGCTCCTAAGATACCCTAATGATAAGTGGATAGTGATGGAATTATGCAAGAAGTTAGTGGAATTACATGACGTAAAATAAAAAATTCATAGAGCACTTGTCAGCTTCCCAATCATCATTCAAAATTATCATTGTGCTAGTATTCATAAGGGTAGGGATATTTCAAAATATATGTTCCATCATTATGAACAAGAGAACTATGAAGCCAGGAAAAAATTGAATTTAGGAAAATAGCACAAAATACCATCTCCTTGGACTATATGCACCTCCCGACACTTGAATATTTTTGGATAGATTACAAGGGAAGATTTGAAGTCATAAGAAAAGACTACAGTAGGATGATAGTTCATCGGATTATTAGCTTTGGCCTAGTGATAATTCCTAAAAATCTCCATGATGATGGGAATGTAATATTTGATTATTACAATCAAATGAGAGGAGATAATTCTCCACTCCAACCCATGATGAATAAGGTTAAAAATTTTGAATAAAGAACATCAAGGGCCCTAGTCTAGACTTACAATTGGCTCCTTGAAAGAGGTTATTTCCTAGAGGAATCTGTAATGAAATAGACGAGTCAAAAGAGCACCAAAAGGAAGGAAGGACCGGGTGAGAGTAGAAAAGGGACCAAAGAAGTCATCAAAAAACTAAGAATCCTAGAAAAGCGAGGGAGACTAAATTCCCATCATCCACACAAGCATCAATCCCTGAAGTCACTACTAGTGAAGTTACTCTGTCATTAACACAAGTTGTTTCTTCATCTTTTTTTGTCCCATCCATTCAAGTTCCCACTACAAAAAGTGGAAGCTATTATACTACCCTTTAAGGTTTCTACATTCATTCTTCACACTAGAAGGGTGGACAATCCACCACCTCATCCTCCTCCTTTATCTCCACCAAGCAATCCTCCTCCTCCACTAGTGGGTGATCATCCTAGCACTCAGCATGAGGAAGGACATAGTGCTTCCCTAGAGAACCCTTCACCTCATGAATTTTCTTAAGCACAGGAGAAAGGAGAAGATAAAGTAGAAACTACACAAATGAAGGGTATGGAAAAAGGGGAAATTGGGAAGGAACAAGAAGAAAAAACTAATTTGGAGGTTGAATAACAGTCTTAGGTGCACAAGGAAGCAGAGAAGGAGAAAGAAGTTGAGTTTGATTCGAGAAACAAGAATACTGAGAAAAAGGGAAATGGAAAATCAACGGGTAACCCCAGAGAATGGCAGAATTAGAGAAAGTTCTATTACAAGGTACTATAGTAGAAACAAGTCAAGAAATGATGGTACATCCTACTGCTGTAGTAAAAAGTCAGGAGATGGTTGTACACTCAAGTACTATTTTTTCTTATGGATAATATTTCTCATTCATGGTTGGCATTGCAAACACTTACAAACACCAAGGAAATCATAAATATGGAAGAAATGTATCTGCAATTACTTAGAAGTCTTGATAAAAGAGGGATAAAATCGAAATATGCTAAGGTAACTGTAGTCACTAAATCACACACTTTAGAAATTATTTAGTCCTGCTCTCATGCTTCTATTCATATGTTTTTTGAGTGAAGAAAGTACTAATTAATCAATGTCTTTTGGCAATTTTACTTTGATTTCTGTCGTCACTTCTGACTTTTAGCACATAGTTGCCCAGTTTATTTTTTTCATTTGGCGTGATTTTACCTTTGACTGGGGTGTCCAACCCAGATACTAGGGTTCCTTAAGCGCCCTAGTCCCATTTGGAGTTCCCTGAGCCTTTCTACACTTTCCCTCCACTTTTTGGGGCACTTTTTGATCGTTTGATATTCTTATCTTTTTAGTGGTTGACCTTTTTAGGGTAAATTACGAAATTATAACAAGAGAACCATATACATATAAAGTTATGAGACCACAATGAGGGACCAAGCACTAATCACTACTATCATCACCTAAGGTTGCATCCATCAAAGGATCCATTTGCATCCATCTACCTCCATCACAAGGCACAAGGTTGGTTCATCTACATCACACTGCATAGGAGGGAAGTTTTTTTCTATTCCATCCACCATTCTATTACATTTTCTACACATAGTTAGTTCTTTTTACTTTCATAAATTGTGAATGGAAAAAGAGCACCTAGGGCATGATTGCACACATACACATAGAACGACATCGGGTCTGAGATGTAGTGCAATTTCAGTTAGTAAGTCCACCATTGTGGTAGTTGAGGTCAGTCCGACCCCTTCATATGCATATTTTATTTTTAGGGTTTGATGTTTGTCTTCAATTTTTGTAGGTCTTTTTCTTCATCACCGATTACCAATGACATACGATGTAGTGCATTAAAGTTAGGGTTACAAGAAGCGAAGGAAGGAAATCATCAAGAGACACCTCATAAGAAGGCTACAAAGTTTTTTCAAAGACCAAGGCACCCATATTACAGACTTGAGTGCCAACAGGTACCCCTGTACCTATCTAAGCATCCCAATCAACTTAGATTTCCCAAATCTACACTTTTCTGAACTTCGGCACAGTCATTTTATCCTCTTGTTTCTCTCCAACCATCTTTGTGACACATTCCAACAAGCTTGTCAAATCAGTTGAGTTCTTTCTATATCTCTTTGCACTCTAGGGTTTTGTATATTTAATTTCTTATTTTCTTGGGTCATTTTCTTTATACATTCATCTGTTATTTACTGTTGTCCTTAATGTTATATTAACTATAGAATTAGTCTTTATTCCACATTTTAGTTAATCATTTTGGTGAACCCGACCACTTTCACGCTTAGGATCCTCATTTTTTCCTCTATCATGGCTCCCAAAATTGCTCAAGTTTCTTTATCTTATTTACTTAAGAGATATCCTAATTGCCATGATGTTTTGAAAAAATCCCTAGACACCATGTATCTTGATGACAATACGCCACCCTACAAAAATAAGTCCTATATTCGCTCGTCTATTTGAAAACCCTAGTGATCCTCCATCTAATCAAGCCCTATTAGAATTAATTCAAGATTTACATTATTTAGTTCAAGAAGAGTTTACGGCTATGGAATCCCTGATCATATCTCTCAAATCTGAAATCCAATAGCTTAACGATGCTTCTCAAGCGCATGATTTTTTCTCCTTCTACATCACATTCTCATGCTATGTCTACTACATGTGCTCATATCAATGAACCTCCTATCTTACCATTACTAGAGCCTCTCATCTTTGATTATAACACTAAGCAAAATGAGCTCCTTACTAAGCTCTATAGGAACCAATTGATCACTTTACCACCTGCTCATTTTTATCCCCCTTATCGGCTAGCCAATTATCAAGGTTGTCCATATTGCAATTATCATCGAATCAATGGATGTAATGACATTGACCGCCACACTTCAAAATTAAGAATCAAACATCTTTAGTGTTAGGTATTTATATGATTTTCTGCCCAACATTATGTTGCATGCCCATATACAGATGCTACTCGTGTTCCTAAATCTGATTCTTCTATGGTCTAATGAGCATTACACCATCACTTCTAGTATTGCCTTCTTCGGTCACTCAATCACCACCTACACAATCTACTCAAGTCACACTTCTAGTATTCCTTCTTCTGTCACTCAATCGCCACCTACACAATCTACTCAAGTCAAGAAAACACTTCTCAAAATTATTCTCACTCCTCCTTTCAAGGCATCTACAAAAATAACAAATTAATCTAAGCAACCTCCTTTAAAAATCAGTGTAACTTGGCCTCCTATCAAGCTTTCGACAATGTCATAAACACCACCAAAGCTTTCACCATTCAAGATACCTCCCCCATCCTATACCACTTCAGCAACCAATCAGTTTTTGTCAAAGCAACTACCCATTCTATAGTTGGTCAAGACACATTAAAAATTCCACCACCGCATGGTCCCTACTGTTACTCTTTCCCACCATGCTTCCACCACTTCACACAAACTTGGTCTTTGGTAGATGACTCTTTTCACCCTACCCTCATGATGACACACTCATATTCTTATGGTTCTTATATGACTGTTGAGGAGTTTGTTACAACTAAAGAGGCCTCGTTTCATCTTGCATTAACATATCTATCTATTACATAACCACTCATACATACGTAACTCTATAATCATTTATCACTCGTCGCACATATTATACGCTCTCTCATTATTTATCCCATTACTGAATCAATCTTACAAAATCTATGATACTTCACCACCTTCATACATCATGTATCAAACAGTACACACATTAGCATACATTTGGGGGGCATAACATCCAACACCCCCCTCCTATTAGCATAATCACATCTCTCATTTACACATCATCATACATCAACCTCATAGCATAGGCATATTCATCTACACTTTAGCATCGTCATCACCCCAATGACACACTCTCGTGATTTGGTTCACACTTGATTGTTGAGAGATATATACTACACATGAACCCCACACACTACATCTCTTTACATATCTTATAGTACATGTCACATTTTTCATCCTACTTACCCTAAATCATTAGTGTTTTGACATTTGTGCATCTATACATCATACATACTCTACACATCATACTAGTATTCATCACATATGTGTCACACTCCTATTTTCTACAAGTCTAACATCATATACTACTCATTCTACGTACTGCATACCAAGAATCTTACATTACTAGGCTATCTACACATATTACATTACATTCTACACATTACATATTTACACATTTTTCTCATCACATGGTCGTTTAATCATCACACATCCTACATATTCTTCTATGCACTGCACTCATTACCCTATGACACACTTTAGATCCTCGGTCCATACTCGACTGTCGATGGTTTACCAATCAAATGGACTTTATCATACACACACATTCATCATATGACCTTATACTATGCAACATTAATAGGTTAGTGACATACAATGTAGGATAGATGGTCATCTATCCCTTCACCTTATAATGGTATACTCTTTAGAATACATCACCACTCCCTCTATTCATTTTATACTGATTTTAGGCTACGTCATCACTCTTTGGATCATATTTTCGTGATATATGCTTTGGCTATAGGGTCATATACAAAATTCATCGTTAGGTCACATATCTACACAAAAACACTAATCACAATGTGTTAGACACATGATTCGACCATTTCTCAATGACGCACTCTCATTTACAATTCATTCTTAACTACTGAGGGGGAAAACCAAATGAACCTTGTTGCATTTAACTTCATTGACTCAGGGGTACATGGCTCTTGTAATTCATCTTATATTCCACTCCATCCATCCACAACATGCTACATATCTTGGTTGTTTGTACTCTCACTTACCTTTGCTCATTGATGTTCGCTTATTACACATACTAGCTAGATTTCATATATGTCATTACCTTTAACATACAAACATGCGTGTTCACACATTTTTCTAGTTTTGATTGTAGATAGAGGTATCCTACACACAACATGGATGCTTGCTTCCTACCACTCCTACAACGGTTGTTGGGGGCATCAACATTTGTATCTTACAGGTGATATTGTTTCATTTTGTACTTAGCACTCTACATTACTTGCTTATACACTCGTTTGACATATGGATTATCTTTCTAGCATACTAACAGGTGCTTCATGTGCAACATTTATTTTATAGGATTACTTTCTTTCATGGCTATTTGTTGTTTGTAATTGTTTTATTCGCTATTATATGTGGGTCTTGCCCTTTGTTTGGTGTGCACACTTGTTTGTTGTGTGAGGCCATTACAACATTAACTGTCTTGTGACATCGTGAGTTATGTCCCACGTTTCCCACCCACTTTGGAATTTTATGAATGTCTTCTTACATGTTTAATTACATTCTATATTCTACAATATTTGCGTAGCGTACATTTGTCTTCTACATGCATGCTTTTTTGTACTAGCACTGTTTGTAGCCACTTATTTATGTGCATCTTGGTTTCTATGAAGTGCATTCCCTTCCCTCTATAGGGAACAATTTATGTGGTTGGTCCTCTTTTGAAGCTACATTCTCCTATTAGCGACATCGCATGTGCCCCCTAAAGATTGGGGAATCATTTGGGATTTTGCACATTACACATAGCTCTCTATAGGTACAATTCAGTTCAATTTTATGTCCTTGGCATTGTGGGTTATACAACGAATGGGTTCAAACCAGTCTAAGAACCTCATACACAATAGATTTTACAAGACATGGTTTTCCTTAGCATTATAGGGAGAAGTTACAGGTTAGAGGATACAATAGATTTCCTCTCTACACTACTTTATCCAGTGGTGTCAGATCGCCCAAAAAAATATGAAGTACAAAGATCCCTTCACACACAAATTCAAGGAAGCAATTACAAGTTAGAGAATAATGCACCTTTCTCCCTATACTTCTTCGTTTAGGGTGGCGTGAGATCCCCCCCCCCAAAATATCAGTACATGATACCCTTCTACACTTTTTCTCTCGACACAGACCAAGTGCACATGCTCCATTTTTCATTTACATGCTTTCACATACATATACATACATTTTACATATATATGTGTATTTCACTACTGGATCGTTTTCTCCTTGCAGGTCTGTTTGTCTGAGGAAAAAGTAGTCAACAACAACAACTACAACAATGGGGGCAACAACAACAACATTTTGTGGCAGCACACACGATACTAACCATGTAGGTACATAACATGAATCGATAACTACCTATGTGTTTCCACCCTAGGTTCACTCCCATCAATTTTTATATATTTAGTCTCCATGATCCATATTTTTTATCACTCCACGCTTTCTCTATTCCTACAATGCATTTATACATCACTCTACATGGATTATCAAGTATGCATCTCTATCTACTTTATGTTATCGAGCTTTCTACTCACCAACATAAAGTGGGGGGGGATGTAATTACTAAATCACATACTTTAGATATTATTTAGTTATGGTCTCACACTACTATACATTTGGTTTTTGAGTGAAGAAATTACTAATTAACCCATGTATTTTGGCCATTTTACTTTGATTTATGTCATCACTACCAACCTTCAGCACATACTTGCTAAGTCTATTTTTGTCATCTGACATCATTTTAACTTTGACTAGGGTGTCTAACCCAATACTGAGGTGCCTTAGGCACCCTAGTCCCATTTGGGGAACCCTAATCCTTTATAAACTTTCCTATCACCTTTTGGGCACTTTCTGACCATTTGATCTTCTTATCGTTTTAGTGGTTAGCCTTTTTCAGGGTTAATTATGAAATTAAAACAAGATAACCATATAAATATAAAGTTATATGACCATCATGAGGGACCAAGCACTAACCACTACTATCATCACCTAAGGTTTCATCCATCAAAGGATCCATTTGCATCCATCTAGCTCCATCACAAGGCACACAGTCAGTTCATATGCATCACACTACATAGGAGGGAAGTTTATTCTATTCTATCCACCATTCTATTACATTTTCTACACATAGTTATTACTTGCTAATTTTACAAAGCACGACTGACACAAGAGTACCTAGGACATAATTGCACACACACACATAGAACTACATTGGGTCTGAGATGTAGTGCATCGCTTAGTTAGTAAGTCCACCATTATGGAAGATGAGGTCAGTTTGACCCTTTCATATGCATATTTATTTTTTAGGGTTTGATGTTTGTCTTGGGATTTTGCATGTCTTTTCTTCATCACCAATTACCAGTGACATACGACGCAATCCAGTGAAGTTAGTGTGAAAGGAAGTAGATGTAGGAATTCATCAATTAAAACCTCAGAGGAAGGTTACAGAGATTTTTCATAGACCAGTGCACCCATATTGCATACTAGGGCAGCCATAGGTGCCCCTGTACCTATCTAGGAATTGTAGTCCAATCAAATTGCCAATATCTATACTTTTCTGGACTTCGGCATAGTCATTTCCTCCTATTTCTCTAGCCATCTTTGCGACACAATCCAACAAGTTCATTGAATCAAATGATTTATTTCTAACTCTCTTTGCACTCTAGGGTTTTTCGTATTTAATTTCTTAGTTGCTTGGGTCATTTTATTTATGCATTCATATGTTATTTACTGTATTCCTTAATGTTAGATTACTTATAGAATTAATATTTATTCCACATTTTATTTAATCAGTAACTTATAAGCTAATAATTGAATCACCGGAATAGAAATTTGCTGAAGTATCCACTCCAACAACAAGTAAGAAAAAAGGATATTTAACTTAAGAATATATGACTATGAAAAGGGTGCCCTTGGGTGAGGTCACCATAGAAGGGCTAAAAAAAGACACTCAAACCTTGATTGACACACGTTTTCTCAAGTTAGACAAGGAGAAGGTTGAGAAGACCAAATTGAATGATCAAGTTTCCAAATTGTGTGAAATTATTGCAAAATTTGTCACGTCTTCATCTCAGCCTATGATATAAGGAGAGCTAGTTAATCCTCAAATCATACAAAAGTGGAAAAAACAAGAGATAAAGATAAATTTGTGGATGAGTGGATTAAACTAATCAATGACAAGGCAAATGAAAAATATTCAAAAGTGATAGTTGGATTAAGAGATTGCCAAGGAAGGTTTGATCAATTAAAGAGTTTAAAATTGGTAATAGACAATGAATGTGGGATTGTTGAACTACAGTTGGAGAGTCTTGAGAAAGAAAATTCATTTCCAGAGAAGGTGTTGATTGAAGAACAAATTTTTCTAGAGGGATTAGTAAAAAATGGTAAGCAAGAAGAGTTGAATATTTCTTTTTGCACCAAGCTACTTAAAAGAATGATGGAAGAAATGAAGGTGCTAGAAGAAGAGGTAGAATAACTTTTAGATAATCTGGATGATTATATCTATTTCATCACAAGATACATACTTGTTAAGCCACCAAGTACTATGAAAGAATTTCTTTAGATCCTCAAGCAAGAAATGGATAAAGCCCCCACTCCTTTCACCTCTGATTCAATGGAGGGTAAGTGCACCAAGTTGGTGGACAAAAAAGGGGTCATAAGTGGACGTCATATTGCAAAAAATAGTAAAATCTCAACTTGTAGGGATTATTAGCAATATGCGCACTCAAAATTAGAAAAAATTATATAAATATGAATCGTAGCATTCGGAATCTAGTTTCTAGAATACTATTTTTTTTAAAGATAGACAAGTTTAGCTATATTAAACACTTAAAATTATATGACTTGGTTTTTTTTTTTTGAAAAAACCTATAAGATTGTAGTCTGTTTGCCCACGATTTGGATGACCAAATCTTGTTATTTTTTTCCTTTGGTGAAAAGTTAGATGTAGTTGTCTATCTTGGGATGGATTTTATTTTGTATTTTTTTGAGCAATATTTTTTTTTAATGATTTTTTTCATGAAAGTGGTCTAAAAAGATTTAGAAAATGGAGAGCTTTCTGTTTTCCCGCCATATCTATATCAAAAAATATCGAAATCAATTTTTTTTTTTAATGTGTATATAATTTCTCCACACTTGGGATGGTATAAGTTTTGGCACATTTTAATAAGTGAAACAAAATTTGCAGTATTTAACATAGACATGAAAATTTGTGGGAAAAAATGTCTTAAAGACCTATTATTAGTAAAAAAATTATAAAATGATATTTATCTTATTCTATTAACTTTAAAATCAATATTTCTATGAAGCTCAGTCTCCCCTACGTGATGGCACCATTTTTGTGAAATGTTTTCAATTTTTTTAGCATGGTTCAAGTCTGTGGAAGAGAAAATTTGAAGTTTTTTTACCCTTTACACTTCATAATGACCTTCCATAACTTTGGTTGGGGAAAAAAAAGATTTCCCGAGCCTTAGGGTTAGATTTGATGATACATATAGGACCGTGATCATGGTTCATAAATCATATTTATATGCATCCCAATGTTCTAATTACCATGTGATTTTTACTGTTTGACTTTACCACATGAATTACTGTGAAATTCTGTCATTTTCTGCATGTTTTTCTTATGACCGGAAGTAAAAAAATCATGGGAGACAAGAACAAATTCAAAAAAGGAAGTCATTAAGTAAAAAATAACCAAACGAATTAGAGGAAATCAAATTTCAAAATGCTAAGCGAATGCGGAATCTTTATGAATCAAGAAGAGGTTCATCTTCAACCCCTACTATTGTAAGTAATGAGGAACCAGGTAATGTTTCTACTATCAATGTTGAAGTTGAATTAAATACTCATGATGAAGATGTTTTTACTGTCAATGTTGAAGAAGAATTAAATACTCGTGATGTAGCAAATGTTGAAATTGAAGGAGACAATGAAAATGTGAATAAAGAAATTTAGGTTAAAACTGTAGACAATTTTTTTTGAAAAAAACACCTACTAAGATTTTCCTTAAGAAACCTAATTATTTTATTGAAATTGATGAAAACATTTTGAAACCAATGTGTGACAAAATTTCTGAACAACAAATAAGAAGAAAAGCCACTGAAATTTGGGATAATCATTTTAAAATTTTAAATGATTCCCAAAGATGTCAGTTGTTGGTTAGTTTGATGAAATTGAATAAAATGAGACCTACATTAAACACCTTAGGATTGACAACATCTAATATACGTGGTCAAACCTCTACAATTGTTCAAAACCTTCATGATGCATATCACATTGTTGGTGTCAAGAGATGCACTAGGGATAGTAATATTATGTGTCGTGTCCTTGCTACTAGTGTTGTAAGTGAATCAATAAAAAAACAACGTTTGATTATGCAAACTAGTCGAATTTTACAAGTTAATAAAAAAACTCTAATGAAAGGATTTGAAAGACGTAATATCCTTCAATCACTCAATAACATTGATTTTTGGGTATTTTCTACTAGAGTGCCGCGTAAGGAAAAATATAATACTGATGCTATAAGAGAAGTTGTTATTCAATTTTGGCATGATAACACTAGAGTTTCACCTAATACAAGAGATGTTGTAAAATGGAGAATTGGTTCTATTAATCACGAACCACATCCAAATCATTTCTTAGATATGACTCAAACTCAATTTTTTGTAAGTTTGAACAAGAGCATCTGGAAATTAAAATTAGTCAACTTTTTTTTGAAATGTTAAAACCATTCTATGTGAAAATCAACCACACTCACACCACTTGTCGTAGGTAACATGTTGAATTTACTATGCATTATGCTAAATTTTTATGTATATGTTCTATTTTTCATTCTGAAACCATGTTATCGGAATGTGGTGTTCAAGTTCCACCAATATATTCTAGGGATTTCATTCTTGCAATATTTTGTGAAAAAGAAGTTGGACAATTTTTTTATAGTCAGGATTGTTTAGATGGAAGTTGTGGTACATGTGGCGGATTACCTAAATTGGAAAGTTACATCCATGAGAAAATTGAAGGTACAATAGGAAATAATTTAATTGAATTTGATAAATATAAATCAGTTGCATACCGGTTGAAAGATAGAAAAGAGTCTAAATGGTGTGAGCTAGTTACAGAACCTATGCCTATTTTTCAATTTATGAGAAAATTTAAGGATGAAATTGTTTATGAGTATGCTAGGCATACACACGGAGCTCGATGGTTGGATGAATAGTTCAAGATATGCAACGACACATTTCCTATTGGTACTATTGTTTCAGTGGTTGATTTGCAAAGAATTACACATTGCAACCACAAATGGAGGTTCAATCACAATATTACAACTCAGTAAAAGTTGTCATTTTTGTGCATATAGCATTTATACATTCTCTAGACAATACAAAGAATGATCAATTTTTTTAAGAGAGTACCACTTTTATATCAGTGATGATTGTACTCATTATATTGAATTTGTGCAAAGGTGTTTCCAGTTATTTTATGGAAACTTGTCTGATAGGGACATCCAATTCAAACAACATTATATATGGTCAGATAATTACACGTCTTAGTTTAAAAATGCACGAATGTTTTATTGGATGAGCAGGATGCATGTCAAGATGGGTGTGCAACATATTTGTAGTTTCACTGAGGCTGGACATGGAAAAGGAGAGCATGATGGTGTAGGGGCATGTGTGAAAAGAGCTCTTACAAGAGAAGAGTTGAAGTAAAAATATGGTGTTAAATTGAAAGATGCAAAGAGCATAGTGGAATGGTGTATTGAAAACATGGCCCAAGGTTCTCAAGAAATTTCCACGGTTCATAGATATTTTTGGTTGATAGAGGAACAAAAAATTGCTAACTACAAGGATTATATGACACTCATTGGGTTTAGTGATATGCACTCATTTTGTAGCTCAGACACTACTTCATGGGCCACATGGAAAAGAAAGTTGACATGTTTTTGTGCATCTTTTATTAAATTTGTCATTGCTGAGTGTGATTCATAAGAATGGGTCGATGGATGGATTTATAGGCCTCTAACTCCGCTTAATAGTTATCAACCTCCACAAGCATTACAGCTTGTTTCTGTAGATGAATTTGTAACATATAAGGACTTTGACGAAATTTTTATTTTGGTGTGACAAGGTATTTATGGTTATTTACAATTTTTGTATTGAGTTATAACTATTGAAATTTTAATATGTATAATTTAAATTTGAGTTGATTTTTTTTTTGTAGGACATGTGTTTGTAGTTATTGCGATAGAAGACAATGAAGAAAGAACAGACTATTTCTTATTTCATTGCATCAAGATAAGAAAGAAGTCGACTTCTCCTATTATAGATGGCGAAAATATATCATTTGATAGCCTTACATTGTCTCAAACTACACTATTTGGCACGTTTTCAAACAATAGGGCATCGAGAGCACCAATTGGAGAAGGAAAAAACTGAGACAAGCATTTGTAGAGGGTCCCTACACTAAGGTGTAGGATCATACGAGATGTCTCTAGGTGCCACAGAGTATGTGTAGCCACCCGTTGAAGTTGAATAATTTTTTGGTCTCAGGGATCTTGAGGGACTCTGCCTAAACGAGGTAGCCTAGAAGCAACGACGTTGTTGCACACCAAAACAACACCTCCTCTAGCATTCACCTAGCCACCCAGACATTTCCGCGTATTCGGTTTGGTGCCACGACCCATAGTTTACAAAATATACCGTTTGACAGCCTTACACTGTCTCAAAATACACTATGCGGTACATTTGTAAACAATAGGGCAGTGAGAGCACCGATTGGAGAAGGAAAAAACCAAGAAAGGCTATTGTAGGGGGTCCCTATGCCAAGGTGTAGGATTGGACAAGACATTTCATAGGTGCCACGGAGTGCACGTATATATACCCATCGAAGTTGAATGATTTTCTGGTCTCAGGGATCTTGAGGGACTCCCCCGAATGAGGTAGCCCGGAAGCAACAACATTAAGTTGCACACCAACATTAGACCTCATCTAGCATTCACCTAGCCACTCAGATGTGTCTACACATTCGGTTTTGGTGCCATGACCCACCGTTTACAAAATATACCATTTGACAACCTTACACTGTCTCAAACTGCACTATTCAGTGTGTTTACAAACAATAGGGCAGCAAGAACACCGATTGGAGAAGGAAAAAAATGAGATAGGCTATTGTAGAGGGTCCCTATGCCAAGTTGTAGGATTAAACGAGACATCTCTAGGTGCCATGGAGTGCGCTTAGTCACCTATTAAAGTTGAACAATTTTTTGGTCTCAAGGCTCTTAAGGGACTATGCCCGAACGAGGTAGCCTGGAAGAAACGACGTTGTTGCGCACTAAAAAAACACCTCCTCTAGCATTTACCTGGCCACTCTAGACATGTCTGTATAGTCGGTTTGGTGCCATGACCCACTGTTTACACAATATACCGTTTGATAGCCTTACACTATCTCAAACTACATTATTCGATGCGTTTGTAAACAATAGGGCAGCGAGAGCACCAATTGGATAAGGAAAAAATTGACACAGGATATTATAGAGGGTCCTTGTTCTGAGGTGTAGGATCAAATGAGACATCTCTAGGTGCCACAGAGTGTGTGTAGTCACCCGTTGAAGTTGAACAATTTTTTGGTCTTAAGGCTCTTAAGGGACTACGCCCGAACGAGGTAGCCTGGAAGCAACGACGTTGTCATGCACCAAAAATATGCCTCCTCTAGCATTCACCTAGCCACCTGAATGTGTCCGTGTAGTTGGTTTGGTGCCACAACCCACCTTTTGCAAAATATACCGTTTGACACCCTTACACCAGCTCAAACTACACTATTTGGTGCATTTGGAAATAATAGGGCAGCGAGAGCACGGATTGGAGAAGGAAAAAACCAAGATAGGATATTGTAGAGGGTCCCTACACTGAGGTTTAGGATTGGATGAGATGTATCTAGGTGCAATGGAGTGTGTGTAGTCACCCGTCGAAGTTGAACGATTTTTTGGTCTCAGGGCTCTTGAGGGACTCCACCCGAACGAGGTAGTCCAGAAGTAATGACGTTGTCACACATTAAAACAACACCTCCTCTAACATTAAACTAGCCACCCAGTGTCTACATAGTCATTTCAGTGCCATGACCCACCGTTTACACAATATACCATTTGATAGCCTTACACTGTCTCAAATTACACTATTTGGTGCGTTTGCAAACAATAGGGCAGCGAGAGCACCGATTGGAGAAGGAAAAAACTAAGATAGGCTACCCTATGCCAAGGTGTAGGATCAGAAGAGACATCTCTAGGTGCCACAGAGTGTGTGTAGTCACCCGTTGAAGTTGAACATTTTTTTGGTCTCAAGGCTCTTAAGGGACTACGCCGAATGAGGTAGCCTAGAAGAAATGACATTTTTACGCACCAAAATGACACCTCCTATAGCTTTTACCTAGCCACCTAGACGTGTGAATGTTGTCAGTTTGGTGCCACAAACCACCGTTTACAAAATATACCATTTGGTAGCCTTACACTGTCTCAAACTACACTATTCGGTGCATTTGCAATCAATAGGGAAGCGAGAGCACAAATTAGAGAAGGAAAAAACTAAGACAAGATATTTTAGAGGGTCCCTACACCAAGGTGTAGGATTAGATGAGACATATCTAGGTTCCACGGAGTGTGCGTAGTCACCCGTTGAAGTTGAATGATTTTTTGGTCTTAGGGCTCTTAAGGGACTCTGCCTGAATGAGGTAGCCCAAAAGAAAAAAAGTTGTTGCACATTAAAATTACACCTCATCTAGCATTTACCTAGCCACCCGGATGTGTCTTCATAGTTTGTTCGGTGCCATAACCCAATGTTTACACAATATACCATTTGACAACCTTACACTATCTCAAACTACACTATTTGATGCATTTGCAAACAATAGGGCTGCGAGAGCACTGATTGGAGAGGGAAAAAACCAAGAGATTATATTGTAGAGGGTCCCTACGCTAAGGTTTAGGATCAGATGAGACATCTCTAGGTGCCACAGAGTGCGCGTAGTCACCCGTTGAAGTTGAACAATTTTTTGGTCTTAGTGCTCTTAAGGGACTCCGCCCGAATGAGGTAGCCCAGAAGCAACGATGTTGTTGTGCACCAAAAATATGCCTCCTATAGCATTTACTTGGCCACCCAGATGTGTCCAAATAGTCAGTTTGGTGCCATGACCCACCGTTTACACAATATATTGTTTGACAGCCTTACACTATCTCAAACTACACTATTTTTTTCATTTGCAAACAATAGGGCAGCGAGAGCACCGATTGGATAAGGAAAAAACCGAGATGGGCTATTATAGAGGGTCTCTATGCTGAGGTGTAGGATTAGACGAGACATCTCGAGGTTCCACAGAGTGTGCATAGTCACCCGTCGAAGTTAAATGATTTTTTGGTGTTGGGGCTCTTAAGGGACTCTGCTCGAACGAGGTATCCTGGAAGCAATGACGTTGTTGCACACCAAAACGATGCCACCTCTAGCATTCACCTAGCCACCTAGATGTTTTTGTGTAGTAGCTTCGGTGCCACGACCCACCATTTACATAATATACCGTTTGATAGCCTTACACTGTCTCAAACTACACTATTCGGCGCGTTTACAAATAATAGGGCAACGTGATTATCGATTGGAGAAGGAAAAAACTGAGACAAGATATTTTAGAGGGGCCCTATGCTGAGGTGTAGGATTAGATGAGATAGCTCTAGGTGCCACGAAATGCGCATAATCACCCGTCAAAGTTGAACAATTTTTTGGTCTTAGGGCTCTAAAGGGACTCCGACCGAACGAGGTAGCTCAAAAGCAATGACATTGTTGTGCACTGAAACGATGCCTCCTCTAGCGTTCACATGGCCACCCAGACATTTCCATGTTAGCGGTTCAGTGCCATGACCCACCGTTTTCAATTTTTTTAATAATTACAATTTTTTCAACAATTACAACTATTTTAACAATTACAACTTTTTCAACAATAGTTACTCTCTTATTCCAAGTATAGTTAGGATTCCTCATCCTACAAATAGAATAGGAAAACAACATTAGGATTTTCTTTACTAAAAATAGAGATCGGTTGAATTCGTCACTGCCCCCCTAGACTCCCTTTGACATGAGTGGGGGGGAGCCCCCCAATACCCCTTTGGAAAGTGAGCTAAAAAATGTTGTCGTAAAGGGATTTGTTATCCTATAAAATTGACAAGGGCAATTTTGCAGATAACCATACCAAAATTTCATTTTTCATCCCTTGAAGAAGTCTGAAAACATTAAAAATGGCCTAAAACTCCCTTTTGGAAAACAAGTTTTTAGAACTTAGTCTTTTTTTAGCTTCTTTAGAGACGACGCAGTTTTTGGGGTGTCAACATTCCAAAAATAGTGCCTTTTTGAACTGAGCACAAGAAATGGTGTGACGACATCATAAAATGTGCACCCTTAGAAAACCCCTTTGGCACAGGAATTGACATGTCAACATCAATGAAGTTGCGCCCCTAAGGCGCTAGAGAAATCATGTTGACATCAGGAAATATGTGCTTAAGGTGTTAAAAACTTTATGTCAACACCAATTAAATTACGCCATGGCGCATTTGCACCCGTGTCAACACTCTAGAAATTTTCCCCAAATAAGGTGGGTGGAATAATAAATTCCAATTTTTCTATATATAGGCGCTCAACACCTGTCATTTTCATGAATTGAAAATTGTGAAAAGTATTTCTCTGCGCCTGTCAGCTGTCCTTGTCACCCTCACGTGCCGATTTTTTGAGTTTGTAGACCCCAACATCATCCTTCATTCTTTATAAAACTGGGTAAGTGGCTTCTCTCTTCCTTGTTGTTATGGCTTTTGTTTCTTCGTTATTGTTAGGTTTTAGGGTTGTTATAAATCTAAAAAGGTTAAATCTAAAAATGAAAAACCTAACAATCCATAAACCATCTAGAAGCCCCTTTTCCTCTCCTTCCAGATCTACAAATATGGAAGGCCCTTCCCTCTGAAAATTTTTAAGGCCTTTTCCCTACTTATTATCTTGTTACAAAACCTCTCTTTACCATTTGAAGAAACCAAAATAGAGAGAAGAAATCTAGGAAATTGCAAAGAAATCACTAAAAACCTCGGTGCATTATTTTTACATGTTGCAACCCCCACAGTCGCGCCTTGGCGCATTGTTCTCGCTTGCAACACATCCCTAACCTGCCGCCCATGTATAAAACACTTAGCAATCTTTGTAAGGGCAGTAGGCACATCCCACACCAACATCAACATAGGATGTTGTGACCTTCAAAACCGCGCCAAGCGCTTTCCCCTTTGGCGCGTTGATTTCCTTTGCAGCATATTCCAAAATTGTGCCTTGTAAGCACTTAAGAGCCATGTAACACCATCCTTTTTAGCACTCCAGCTAAAGCAAATTTCCTAAGGTGCAGGCGCACATTCCTTAACATCAACATAGCATGTTGTATGTTTGTAAACTCACCGCCCTACATTTTTCCCTTGGCACTGCCTTTTTTCATGCAACACTCTTCAAAAATGTGCCCTTTATAACCCTTTGGTGTTGCTTTTCTCCTGTCAACACTAGTGCACATTTTTACATGTTGACATCACCTAAAAGTGCACCCAACCTTTTTAAGCCTCTGCAACATGCTGTGAACCTGCGCCTTGCGGCCCTAAGCCTTATAATTGCTCATTCTTCTTTCTGCAAGCTTTCGTTCTGGATAACATAACGGTTGACATGGATCTTCTATGTTGGACCTCCTTGCTTCTCCTTGCAGAACAACAACAACCATCCTCGAGCTCACACATGTCTTCATCAAGCAAAAAGCCAACCAAGTCTAAAGGAAAAGAAAAGTTGACAGAACAAGAGATGAAGTAAAAATATCAGAAAGTCAAGATGCCTGACTCATATGTAGGGAGTGATCTCGATATCAGAGACTCCAAGCTTGGGCACATTGATATGGAAGACTTCTGGGCGAGAACCAACCAGGCCACTGAGTGGCCCTTGGATGAACAAACTAGTGGGCAGTGGATTGCACTTTGTAGCTGGGCTGTCTAGTAAGTGTTGTGAACAATGAATTTATCATGTTGGTTGCCTGTTGCTATAACAAGGACACAAGATGTGTTGAGGATAAGGAAGGGAAAGATGATCATCGACCTCACAACTTGTCATTTTGAAATAACCCTGGGCATTCCTCATCACAGGCAATATGTCGCCATTAGCCTAGAAGACTGCAAGAAGGCATGGGACGACAATGAGGACAAATGGATGTAAATGATAAACGAGCTATATCTTGAAAAATAAAAATTCGGTGAGCAGATGGCCACAAACCATCCCACCGCAGCGAATTCAATGAGGAACTGAGTGATACAATCACCTTCTTGAACAGAGTGTTTGGGCTTCTTTATGCCCACTATTTCCATAAATGGATGCTGAGGTACTTAGAGACCATGAGCAAGAATGTGCCTGATCAATGCATTTTGGCTGGGGTGAAATCATCAGCGACACCATCTCCCAGCAGCTTCAACAGGTCCTCACAATTGGGAAGTTCTTTAATGAATTCCTACGTTGTGTATGTTACGTAACATCAACGAGAGATTTCGTAGGCCTGGCTCGAAATTGGGGTATGGCCCCAGGTCAAGATATATGAATACTACCCAGAGCTAAAGCTTGAGAACAACATCCCCCAGTTTTCAAAAATCAACGACACCTTCTTCTATGAGGTGATCTGCCTGTTGAGGCCAAATATGAGACATGGTCGAACTAGCCCGAGTGTGATAACTGTCACATGAAGAAGTGGGGAGCATTGTTTACGCAGTTTCCCACATTCACATATCTTAGGGCAATGAATTTTGAAGGGTGAACCAACAAAGCTACCAAGGTATGCAGGGGCCAAGCTGATTCTCTTGGAGTTGTCAAGGTAAATGATCACAGTACCATGAGAAATGCATGAAGAGAAAGAAGGGAGGAACTCCATTCCCCCTTATAGTGGGCCGATACACCTGTACCACATTGGCCAAAGCACGGGAAATGTATGTCTAAGCTTGAATTGTTGAATCTAAAGCACAACTTCCCAGCCAAGCCTACCTTCGATTGCCAGAGTTTCCTTCCAAAGGAAAAAATTGATCCCATTCATGTTCTTGAGATCGAGGAAATCTACATCGACCTGACACATGAAATAGATATCAGGCGAAAGGATCACTCCCGGCTGGCTCTAGAGGAGATCGTCCATTATGGCGTAGCCATCATTCCAAAAGGATTCCAAGAATCTGATCAAGAAATTGATCAAGTTTACCTTGACATGGATGGGGACGATTGGCCGTTCGCAGAGATCAACAAAGCCAGGGCACCAAAGACCATTCAGGAAAGGGGTCAAAGCCCACGTTGCAGTGACACTTCAGCATTGGCGCAAATAGAATGGTCTCACCTACATCAGGGTAGATTTCACTGCTTCTCCTTCAGGAAGAGGACCTCTAAGAACAACTCTAGGTGCTGAAAGGAAAAGGAAAGGATAAGGAGGGAGAACCAAGAAAACAAGAAGAAACTCCTCAAAGTCCTCCTACTACTTCTGAGAAGATAAGTGGTCCGACCTGGTGTCTCCAGGTAAAGAAGAAGAGACCACCGAAGTTTCAATAGATACATCCACTCATGATGTTATCCCAGCTTAAAACCACTGAGGTACCCACCATTCCTTCTTCTGCTCCTTCTCCTCCCCCTGTCATTGAAGCATCTATTCCTATGGATGTTTCTTCTTCTCTCCCTTCCTCCCTTCCATTTCCCACCTCTTCCATCTTCTCCTCTCTTGCGGATCTGTTGCCCAGTGTTCCCTCCATCCAATTGCATAGATCCCTTCTGCCTCCATGTCCTTTTCCTTCCCCTGTAGTAACTCCAGGCCCCACAAGCAGCAGCGTGTTGGACTCCTTGTCGATGCCACCATCCAAGTGTCTCAACGTTCTTCCCTACGGCCTCTTCAGTTGCTTCCCCTTTCACCCCCGTTTCTTCTTCTATTTCCCTCTACTCCCTCTTCCATAAGTTCAAATCTGGATCTCTGACCATCTGGGTTAACTCAAGAGAAAGGTTCCCATAGCACCCATGGACTTCTCTGTCATTCTGAAGAAGGGACCCAAGAAGTAAAAAGCTATAACTCACTTCTCTAAGAGCATTTCAGGAGAGAGAGTCATGGAGATTGCATATTCCAGATCCCACCAAAGAAAATAAATATCTATCTCCTATAGACTTTACAGTGACCTAAGTCACGATGGGAACCTCATCTGAGAGCCTACAAGGAGAGGCCTTATCTACCGTAGATGCTCTCTATAAGAAGCTACAAGAAGCAAAAGAGGAGAAGAGAATACTCAAGGAGTAAAACAAACATCTCCTCCAGAGCTTTGTAGGGAATGGGAAAAGCTCCCCCAATGACTACCCGCTGAGCCTACTAAAGTTCTCCAGTTAGGATAAGATAAATGAATATGCCAAGATTTGTGAACAAGGCGTGGCAGTATCCTCCTGGATAGAGAGAATCCTCAGAGATAGTGAGGAAATAATCAAGAAATTCACATGACTCTACCAGGGTATAGATCAGGCAAATAAGGAGCTACAAGTAGTAGCAGGATCCCTCTCCGAGGAGTTGGACAATGCTAGATTACAACATGAAACATTCCAAGCAATGGTCGACTGCTCAGCTGACGACCTATTAAAGATCGAGTGTCATTGATGACCCGCGGGCACATAACAAATCTCTCGTTCACATTAGATTACTAGGTTGATCAAATGGAATATATCCTAGAGAGGATAAATAAAATCAAGGACGAAGCCCTGGATGCAAAATACAACATGGAGAAGACGAGTTACAAAGATGTCTCCAGGGATGCTCAGTGAATCGTTCACCTTGAGGGAGGCAAGACGATACAATTCAAGCTCTTCAAGGCTATCACAACCCAAGGTTTTGGCGCCAGAGGTCACTTTTGACCGAGAATCAATCAATAACCTTCTGGCTTTCCGCGATTTCATTGGATTCTTGATTGAGGCATGTGAAGAGTACGCCGGGCTACCTGACAAGCTCAAGACTGAAAAAAGAAACTTGTGAAGTTATTGGTGACCATTTCAAGGGTCTAGATCATAATCAACTTTAGACAATGATCAGCAAGTTTATGGAATACCGAGCTCAGTGTCACATCACCTCTCCCGATCAGAAGCAAGACACTCCGTTTAAACAAAGAGATGATGAGGAGTAGTGTCTCCTCATGTTTACGCTTCGATCTTTTTTTTTGTAAAAAAATATTTTAAAAGTATGTTGGCATTTACGATGACATCATCCATGTTGCATCATGGGATGTTGCCATCCAAAAGCTTGCCCAAAGTCAACTTTTGAATTTTAGATATTTTGTAGATATTTTGTAAGTAGTTGGTTTATTTTTGTCCTCTTCCCTCCTCTTCTTCTATAAATACTGGAATACTTGTTGTATTCCAGGTGGACATTTTTTTGTATGAAAAAAATAAGTGAAGAGAGAAAGACTTTGTGCCTTCCTTGTAACAGAAGAGATATTAATATATATATGTTCAAAATTTGTGCTCAATATATGTGTTATTTGCATCAGATCTTTCTTAAGTTAGGTCTATGTTTCTATTCTATTGGATTCATTCTTATTATTGTCATATGTTCATCAGTATTGCTTTGTTTGTTTATGCAAGTAATTTTGGTTTTGTTTACTACCCAGCCCAAAGCATAAACCTTCTGACCTTTCCGTCTTGGAATTCATTTCTTTTCTCCCTTCATATCTATCCTTCCTCTATTCCTTCCTCTCTTACCTTTCTATTCACATTTGAGAACTACCTCTACTTGGATGAGATCCCAAACCCCCTGAAGTTAGAATATTGTAGATTTGCATAGATTCCTGCTTGATAGAATAGCAATAAACCAGTTTCACTTTGTTGTCTCAAAGAGGGGCTATGCCCTGCACACTGTTGGCCTGTTTCCCCATGACTTGTCTAATCGACATATTTTCAAACCAATGGGATTTAAAATTTAATTTTTTTGTCACATATCTTATAATATCCACCTTGATAACCAATCGACTTTATATATTACACAACCAACTCATCACATTTTCTGCAAATGAATAGAAGATAAACACCATTTTTGCTTCTATAATAGTACTAGTTTTGTGAGAATATCAACAAAGTTTCCTATGGTGTGTACTGTACGCTGGAAAAGTGACAGGCGAGCGTGAGAATCTACAAGTGACTCTTTCGCGTACCCGACCTCCCGAGGTCGTGCTGAGACAGCCGGTGGGGATGGAATATGCAGACAAACTAGTTAGGCAGTCTAATGTCTTCGACACGCACTAGTGGAATTTGTGAATCTAAGGCAAAGAAGGCCCTTCTAACTTGGACTGGTGTGATAGATCGATCAGCGAGGATGACTGCTCGAAGGCTCCAATCAATATCGAGCTCTGGCGTGATTCGATCTATGGGTTGCGGAATACGTGGAAAATGACCTGGGATAGTTTCGTGTATTTCTCCGGACAAGGTCATATGTATTCCCTGGGCTCTTGAGGTCCCGTGATTGTCATGCAAAACAAAATGCAAAACTAACTGTAATGAAACAAATTCTAACTACGTGAAATAAATCTAACTACATATAACTTTTATTTTTCTATGAAATATTCTAACAATTTTAAGGAAAGCAAACTATTTTAAGCATATCTAGAAATAATAGCTAAGCAATAATTTAAAACAGACAAGATAACCGAGTGTGGTTATTTGCCTGTGCGATTTATAGAATTATTCTAAATAAAACAGTTTGTCTAATCTACCTGCAAGATTCTCGATCCTACCTCAGAAGTGAGGAGTGAATCATAGTTTCTCAGAAACTATCAATCCCCACAGCTTCCCTGGCAATGTCGAGAATAGAATGAAATGAAAATAAAGCGATTAACTACTCTATTTGATATCCGAATCTGAATAGAAATTGGCGAATCCTGGATGGTGTATGTGATCTCGTCCCCTCAGTATGATCTTCTCGTTCTTTCGTGTTCACTTGGATCCAGAAAAGCAGTGTAATGCTAGCACCGATAGGAGTAGATTTTGGGACAAGGACAACTCAGAATGCAGACCGAGAATGCGAGTAGGAGAGGGATAGCGCAAGAGTACAGAGCTTGGCTTATGCGATTCCTAGCGGGATTTTACTGCGAGTCATGCAACATGGAGTGACCAGAACCTGCAACTATCCTATACGAAGAGAAAAACCTGCAACTTTAATGGCTTCCCAAGCTATTCTATTCCAAAATAAAGACACTGCTTGCACAAGTTGGATATGTGGCTTACCAACAGCTGAATAAAGCTAACCAGGTATATAATGAATTGAACTAAGAACTCCAAGACACAGTAAAATAAATCTACAGCAAAGAGGAATTCAGGGGCAAGCTTCTAACTGGATTGGATGAAACAACAGCACTGCCTGCACAAGATGGGTCTGTGGCTTACCAACAGCTGAGCAATTTAACAAAAGATGCAAGTGAATTCAAGCTATGGCTTCTAAACAAGCTAACTAACTAAAGCACTAAAATGAGGGAATGAGAGCAAAGATCAAACTTCAAAATCTAGCCAAGCTTCAGACCAAAACTCCAGACCAAATTCTTCACCAAAATCTTCACCAAAATCAGACCATTTGCATGTACACAAACCATGCATTTATAGGAATTCAAGCATCCAAGAACCAAAACCAAATTGAACTCCTAAACAATAAACAAAGAAAAAACACTGTTCCAGGGGACCAAAAACATTAATGCATGCTCAAGTCGGAAAAGAAAAGCTGGTGAAACATGATATTTCACGCGAGTCATGTCAAAAGAGCGTTCTGGAAAACACGCACAGGACCGCCGCCCTGAGCAGGGCAGCGGTTACAGAGACGGCCGCCCTGCAGGGCGGCGGTTTCGTCACTGAAGGTCAAGAGGCCAAGGAAAGAGGGAAAAAGGGGCAAAACAAAGGGCGCGGGGGCTAAGCGGGGCATGCGGGATGTTAACGCATACTCCGAGGGCTTTTCCGGATCCCGAACACCTTGCGAGGAGACCTGTATCATCATTGGGGCACTTGTTACACTGTTCTGGCGGTACAGTACCTTACAATTTTGGGTACGTACATATTGCCCCCTCGGAGAAGCGTTTTAGCCATGAAGAGGCATAAAACGGTGGGTCCGAGTATGGCCGTCCCGAAATGGGGAGTTAGAAGTTATACCTTACACGTCCGTGTGTTGAAATGACGCCATTCCAAAATTCCCGCTACCTGCAAAATGAAAAGAGAACTCAAGTGCAGATAGATACAATAATTTGGAAAACAAACACTAAAATAACAGGGAAAGAGAACGTACCATTTGTGCGGGGATAGAAACTTACCTCCAACAGCGCTCCGAACCTGCGAAAAAGCCATTTTAAAACGAAACAGAACAATATATATATGAAAGTGGGCCCATTTTCCTATTCATTTGCGCGAGTCGATTTGATAGATTTTGAGCTCTGGGACCCACGGTGACGGTTTCTTGCGCGAATAGAGTCGAAACGTCCGGAGTGAGATAACGATCATGCCCCCACGTGCGGAACGCCACCCCGCGAGATCACAGGTTGGTTTTCTTTAATTTTGCATTTTTCCCCCTTCAAATTTGAAATGGCAAATTCTTTGTAATGGGGGGGGTATTTTTGAAAATGCTAGGTTCAAAAGGTCCACC
The DNA here is from genome assembly GCA_019776745.2 of Taxus chinensis. Classification (NCBI taxonomy): domain Eukaryota; kingdom Viridiplantae; phylum Streptophyta; class Pinopsida; order Cupressales; family Taxaceae; genus Taxus; species Taxus chinensis. The sequence goes on from CM034146.1 coordinate 543,974,705, forward strand.
TAGGGGGGGCGCCTACTGGGTAGGCTTTGTTTTTAGCCAAAATGGTCAATTTTTGCATTTTTTGGGCTTTTTAGGTTTAAAAACCCGCGCGGGTTTTCGGACCGCGACCGCCGCCCTGGCCAGGGCGGCGGTTACATGACCGCCGCCCTTTCAGGGCGGCAGTTACATGACCGCCGCCCTTAAAGGCGGCGGTTACAAAACCGCCCCCTGCTCAGGGCGGGCGGTTTTGCACAGAAAGCAAAAGGAACTTGCTTTTGAGTTTGTTCTTGTATTTTTATCATTTCTATATGTTTTTATGACTCCCTCGGCATTGATTAGATACTAACTTGCTCTGTTTTGTGTGTTTTTGGGTGTATGCAGGCTGAGAGAGGAGTACATTAGATGGAGTCGAGAGAGGGAGTGTGATTGGTTGCCCGGGGTATTGGATGCCCTTTCACCAGGATGAGGAGGACACATTGCAGAGGGCCGGCATACTGCGTATATCGCGCGTGCCTCATGTCGCACCATCTAGTCACATCCTTTGTGACTTATTTTCTTATTGGGATGCAGATCGGAACACTTTCCGACTGCCAGGGGTCCGTGGTGAGTGGACGATTACTTTGGAGGATGTTTACCGTATCCTGGGGGTCCCGATCATCGGGAGGAGACTCACACTGGAGACAGCAGGGTCCCCGAGCACAGATTGCACAGTGGGCAGGTTACATGGGGGATGCAGCCATCTCCACGGGGCCGAAGAAGGGAGTGAGAGTTCAGATCCATTCCTTCTTTTCCCATCCCCATATTTCGATAGGCTATCATGGGGATCCTTGCCTCGAGGCTGATCGGGGACAAGGGAGGGGATACTTTATTATACTGCTGGGCCCCCATCATTGCACAGATAGAGGGGCATGGTCGGATATATGCCTGGGGCGCAGATATTCTGGGGACCACCTACCATGACTTATACAGGGTGGTCCGTTTACAGGGACAGTCTTTGAGCCACCCTACTCTAGTTATGAGTTGGGTGTATGAGCGCTTCATTCCCTATGGCAGAGGCGTGGAGGTGGCAGATCCCGGGGCTGTGAGGGCAGCCAGATGGTCAGACATGTCGGTGCTTAGAGCACCTCACCAGCCAGTAGCTTCCCTTACTACAGTAGACATGGAGGCCACACCGTACCAGCTTATGGCTGGTATATGGGGAGAGGAGACTCTTACACTGATCTCTTGCTCCACCACAGGGCAGCTTATTGACCGTGTGGGATGAGTAGAGGTACATCCTTTTGGTAGGGTTCCTCAGCAGTTCGGCCTCCCATATGTGGGCATGCTTCCTCCAGTGGCACCGGTTTATAGATCAGTCTCGGGAGGCTAGAGGGGGGCCTAGAGGCCGTGGTTGGACAGTGGTCACTCCTGGTATTCCTATTGTAGCCAGGGGGATTGTTCGGGCCAGAGGGAGAGCTGGTGCGCCTCGGGCACCTTTGCTTCAGATTACCGCGGGTCCTGCTCATAGCAGCGATGACCCTATAGATATCGACTCCGATTCTGAGGAGCTTACAGAGGGAGGGTCGGAGGAGCAGACGGATGATAGCGATCCTGAGTGGCATGACACTCAGGATATTTTGCAGGTAGAGAGGGCCGAGCAGAGTGCAGAGAGAGAGACTCTAGCTTCAGAGGAGCCACTCTCCTCAGGGCCATGGTGGAGAGGATGAGTCAGTCGTGGGGCGACATGTTGCCCCTGCTACAGGAGCAGCTCCACAGTCGGCAGCGGCATCCGCAGCGGGTGCCGGCCCCAGCGATCCATCTTGGAGGCCCGGTGATCCGAGTAAGTTATCCTCTTCATCTTTTCAATGTTTGTTTAATTTAGGATTTTTAATTGCTATCTCTCCTTATGTTTTGATATTGTATCTTTTAGTCTCTTGCCTAGCTTCTAATTCGTTTTTCTTCTTTGTTTTGCAGAGACTGTTGACGAGTGGCGGGATCTAATCCGTAGGGTATGCACTGATTCTCTGATGATCCCTATGGATAAGACCCGTGCGGAGCTATTTGTAGATGCCGGGGAGCCTTCAGCAGCCGGTAGGCATACTGACGTCTTCGCTCTTGTTTGGCATGTGGCCAGGATGGTGTCGACCCTCCGTACAAAGTTGGCAGGCTGTAGGACAGATGAGTGTCTTATGGGGAGCCATTCTCGTGGTGAGACCGCGGATGCTCCTCAAGACCCTGAGCCCTTCATGCATTCAGAGTGCCGGCGTAGCCAGAATCCTAGCTAAGGGCACGCACCCTCGGAGGGGTCGCGTAGGGGTTGAGAGGCGACTTGGCCCTTGTATATTTTGTATCATGTAGATTCTTTTGTATATCATGGGCTCTTTGAGCGTTTTGACCATGCCTAGATGCATGATGGCATTCTATATAAACATTGATTATTTATATATATGCATTTGTTTTTAGATCAAAAGCTTTGTCACTCACGTTTGTCCCTTTCTGTTTCCAACTTTCTTTGTGTATACTACAATGTATGTTTTATATGCTTTCTAGGATGTATGCAATGGAGAACAGATGATGCAAATGTTTGCTTTATTTTTGTGTTTCATAAAGCTGATACATGATATTGTAGATATATTGTGATCTTAAATCTTAGCTTCTGTGAGCAATTTGGATACCTCACGTTTGTTTTGGCAAAGTGATGAAAATAACCAGTATGATGAACAGATTAACTTTCCCCACTCCTAACTCCGCGCAACTAGTAAGCTGCGAGGGCTCATCACCAAGAGCTAAGAAGGGCGCAAGTGTATGAAATATGGTGAAACAATAGTGGTGAAAGACAGACAAAGCTTTGGTGGAACCAAGTTGAGAACTACAAGCTTACTCTACCTGAATGACTTCATAGTTTTGGGTGCGACTTGCTTTGTGGTTTAACCAGACTTAGACCCATAGATGGCCACATAGTAGACAAAATCTGGTTTTTAGGATTTTTAACTCTCTTGAAATTTTGAGCATCTGATTCATTCATTTTTGACTCAAAGTTTGAATAGTTTGTTTATGACCTTTTAATGTTTGCATCTGTCTAGAGGACCCCCTACACTTTGCCCCATGCTACTAGTAAGAAGCGTGGGTTTATCACCATGGGCAAGGCATAGGCGAGTAAGGGCATTTCCATCCTTTCCCAACCCTACGTCACTAGTAAGAGATGCAAGCTCATCACCGAAGGTTGGTAGGGCAAGGAAATGTGTAAAAATAAAATTTTCCGTTTAATCACTTTTTGGCTTGTCTTTTTGAGTAAAATGTCAGCATATGCTTGTTTCCAAAGAGATGTATATATGTGATAGATGTGACACCATGAAGCTTCTAGAACATACCATAGGCAAGACACCAATCCTAAAAAGAAATCAAAGCGAGAACAAACTTGTAGATCTTGGTATGGTTACTGTTAAGACTTCATCATGTTTGATTTTATTTGATAAAGGATTATGAAGTGATTGATGATATCGCAAAAATAGAGAGATATAATTAGAAATTTTTGTGCCAACAACATCATGAGTTTGTAATGAATTACTTTGACAATAGATTCCTTGATCACAATTTGTGTAAGAACAAGTGGACAAAATGATCTAAATCTATATGAAGATGCAATGTATATAGTTATATAGGTAGTGCTAGCTGCTTATGCGTAGAAATGCTTGAGGTGCAGGGAATTGACTGTTTCGCCAAATTCTTCACCTTCTAGTGTGCATAAGAGGTATGCACCATTTCCATAGTTCTTCGTGACTCGGTATGGGCCCAACCATTTAGGCCGGAATTTCCTTCCTTCGCCGGTCTTCTTGTCGATCCGGTTGTCTAGTCTTAGAACTAGATCACCTTCGTATATATCGCGTTCATAAACCTTCTTGTTATACTTCCAGCACATTCGGTCAGCATAAGTTCTATGCCGTTGTTTAGCATCTAACCTAATTTCATCTAGGCTTTCTAATTGGGAAAGACGTATTTCTCTATAAGTGTCTTCATCCAGAATCCCTTGTAGTGAAATGCGGAGACTGGGTATTTCGACCTCAAGCGGGAGAACTGCTTCTGCCCCAAATACTAGCGAAGAAAGGAGTTTCTCCTGTTGGTGTTCTTATTGAGGTTCAGTGGGCCCACAAGGCCAGATATAACTTCAAATGCCAATCTCGCTTGTTTTCTTTCACCGTTTTAAGGAGAATGGCTTTCAGCGTTTTGTTTGTTGCTTCAGCCTGCCCATTGTCTTGGGGATAATACAAGGAAGCCGTTATGATGGCTTATTTTAAATTTACTGCATAGTTCATGAACTTCTTCATTCTTGAAAGAAGTTCCATTATCTGAGATAATGATTTGTGGGATACCGTACCTGTAAATGATTTGATTTAAAATGAACTTAGCGATTACAGAACCAAGTACGGTAGTAAGAGGCATGGCCTCCACCCATTTGGTAAAATATTTAGTGGCCGTAATTATAAAATTGTGGCCATCTATGGATGAGGGAGAGAATTTCCCTATTAAGTCTAGGCCCCATGTAGAAAAGGGCCATGGAGTAGCGATTGGTTGCAGAGCTTGTGCTGGCATGTGGATCTCGTGGGAGAATTCCTGGCACTTATGACACCTGCGTGCAAACTCTATCGCGTCATGTTCTAGAGTGGGCCAGAAATAGCCCATTCGATGTATTTTTCGAGAACTGGCATGGCCACCAAAGTGGCCTCCACATATACCGCTGTGGGATTCATGGAGAATCCTCTTGGACTCTTCTGTGTCGACACACCTTAAGAGCATTCCATCGAATGCTTTTCAATAGAGCACCTGCTCTATAATGACATATTTGGCTACGATTATGCGTAATCGCCTTCTTTGTTGTGATGTCATTGCATCTGGGTACGTATGGTCCATGATATAATTAATGATATCATTGTACCAAGGGCACTCAGAAATAGCAAGTTGAGTTTCGATGTAGTATACGCATTCATCTGGAAAATCCAAATCTACTAGATCGCCTCCGTCTAATGGGTTGTTAGCTAACCAATCCGCGATGATCTTTCCTTTTACTGACTTTTAATTTACAAATTTTAATTCAAACTCTCCCATTAAGGTTATAAAACGTCCAACCTTTTTGGATAAGGAACCTTGTGTGAGAAAAGTCTGTACATGGTCCGTCTTTACCATGACCTTTGTTTCTTGATTTAGCATGTAATGTCTTAGACATTTAGTAGCAAAGACTATGGCAAGAAATTCTCGCTCTGCTTGTGTATAGCGTGTTTCATAGTGGAGCAGTGTTTGGCTAATGAAATAAATCGCACGTTCTTTCTTGTCATCATCTTCTTGGGCCAACATATAGGCCAGCAAGACATTGGTAGCTCGCGAATATAGGATTAACGGGTGATCCAGCTTAGGTGGCATTAGCGTAGGTGGTGACAGTAAGAAACATTTAACTGTGTTGAAAGCTTCGTTGCAGTCTTCGGTCCAATCAATGCTATAGTCTTTCTTGAGTAAATTGTTGATTGGATGAATAGCGAAGCTTAAGTCTGGGATGAATATCCGGATTGCACCCAGCTTCCCGAGAAATGATCTGATTCCAGATTCACTCAAAGGTGGGACCATTTCGAGGATAGCCCAAATTTTGTTTGGATCAATGTCGATCCCTCGTGATGATATGATGTAACCTAGGAGCTTTCCTCCTATTACACTAAAGATGCATTTCTCAAGGTTTAGCGTGACTCCTTATTCTATTAGGTGTGAAAGAATGATGCGGAGTACTTCGGGATGGTCACAGTGCTTTTTGGCCTTAGCCAATAAGTCGTCTACGTAAGATTCCACGATTTTATGAATTAGATCGTGAAATATGTATGTCATGGCCCGCTGGTACATAGCACCAGCATTTTTGAGACCGAAAGGCATGACAGCATAGCAATAGGTTCCCTAAGGAGTTATGAACGTGGTTTTAGCTTGATCTTGCTTGGATATTCTGATTTGATTGTATCCCGAGAATCCATCCATGATAGACAAAAGTTCAAAACTAGCTGTTGCATCAACAATAACATCTATGGATGGTAATGGGGAAATCATCTTTAGGACACTGCTTTGTTGATGTCTCGGAAATCTATGCAAATGTGTATCTTTCTATTCTTCTTGAGAATGGGAACGATATTAGATACCCATTGGGAGTAGTCAACTGGCTTGATAAATCCTACCTGAAGGAGTTTTTATTACTTCCTCTTTTACCATGAGAGCTACTTTGGGTGTCATGGGCCTTGATTTTTGTTTAATTGGCTTTGCATTCAATCTAGTGACGAGGTTGTGTACCGCAATGTGGGGTGTGACTCTCGTCATCTCCTTGTATTTAAATTCAAACGCCTTCTGATGTTCTTTGAGAACCTAAGTATGTATTTCCACTTCTTCTGGTGTCAACGAAGAACCTAGTTTCAATATTCTTGGTTCATCTTTTGTCCCAATGTTGACATCGATTGTTTCTTCGATTAAAGAGGCGTTACCCTCTTCGAACTCAGGTGGTGCTGGAGGTAAATCTAGATCATCCCCATTTTCTATTGCGTATATGTTAGGTTCCCTTTGTGACGGAAGATCCATTATAGGATTTCCGAAGTAGGAGGACGAATGTGGGATCAGGGATAAATCTAGCATGTGATAGGAGAGATGTAATGCTGCATAGGAATTTAAATAATCCAAAAGTAGCCACATCATTTCCAACATGGTCTAGGATGGTAGATTCACTTCCGCTTAAAAGAGGATTTGTCATTGTTTTTATTAATGGCTCGTCATGAATGGATACTATGAAGTGAGTATCTTCTAGCTCATTGCTTGGAATAAAACGGGATGCCGAGGTTGCTATTGAATTGGCGAGAAGATTTTTCTCTCGCGGGATCACTTCAATGGATATGAAGTTAAATGCCTTTCTTAAATCTAATACAACATTTTTGTAGAGTTGTAAATGTTCGGCTTTTGTTTCATATACTTCAGAAACTTGGTTTGTTACTAATTGCAAGTCTCCCAAGACTTTGATGTTATTAATACCAATTCTTCTGGCTAAGGTGAGGCCAAGGAGGAGGGCTTCGTACTCAACGCCATTGTTTGTGCATTCAATGTTTAACTTAAATGAGAATGGGAGGACCTTCTCCTCGGGTGAAGTAAGAATTATACCTGCCCCCACTCCATAATGACATTTAGCTCCATCGAAATGGAGAGTCCAATACTTAGCCAGGAGTGTAGATGTTGGGGCATCTGGTGCGTTTACACACTCTACTTCTATCATACAGAGATCCTCTTCCAGTAAGGAACCAACACCTAGGGAAAATCCTATGCCTACTAAATCGAATGGTAAGAACATTGGTGAATCTTTTTCTATCAATTCCACGATTTTCACAGTAGTCCCTAATGATACTGTTTCTTTAGTTTTACCTTTAGGGGTTGGAGTTGTTTTGGCTATGCTGGTAGTTTCAAGATCCGTTGTAGGTATCAAATTTTCCTCTGGCTTTGGGTCAAAGGGTTTATTAAGTTGGTTTGTTTGAAGTTCAAATTCTGAGTGCACCCCTAGTCTTTTCTTTAAATCAGCTTGGTCCAAATCGAAAGGTTTTGGATCGTCTTTGGCTACAAACACCTTTCCCAGATGCAAGAATCTTACTTCTTGCAATAGCGTAGAAGGAATTGCCTTCATTCGATGTATCCAAGGTCGATCGAGGATCAATATTATAGTTAGTTTCCCAATCTATAATGTAAAACTTGGTCAAGATGGTTTTGGGCCCTAAGGTGACCGGCAGTATTATAGTTCTTATGGAAGTGGCTTTAAGGCTATCATAGCCTCTCAAGGTATTTCATGTAGTGGAACAGTTTGTTTCTCCATATCCAAGTTTTTGGAGGAAAGAGAAAGGGACTATGTTAACTGCAACCCCAACGTCAACCATTTCACATTTTACATAGTTATTATAAACCCATACTTGTAAGTGCAAGGTTGGGTCACCTCGGCGTGCGATCTCAGAATTTGTGGGCATTTTACTTATTTCGAAGGTGAATTCGACATCCTTGTTCAGCTGTCCCGGAGGGTGGATATCAAAATCTACGTGATTTACTTGTGTTTCGGGAGGTGGAGTGATGTTAATTAGATGGCCTAGACCTAATGCTTGTAAAAGAGCAGCTCTGTGAGGGGGAGAGTTCTTTAGTAAGTCCAAAAATGAAATGTGTGAAAAGGTATTTGTTAGGTCACTAATTAAATCATAGGCACCGATGGGTTTTTCAACTATTTGCTGACTCTTATCTATCTCTGGCAGATGACTTGGGCTCGGTTGAGAGAAATACTCTCATGTTCTTGTTATAGCTTCGATAGGTAGTTCAGCATCTAATTCTACCAAACTAACTATCTTAGGTCTTGGTTGAGCTCCCAACTGTGGCGCAACTGACGGAGTTAATGAAGTCGAAGCTTCATGATCATTATTTCCCGTTATTGCACCTTTGTTTGTTCCAGTTGGATTCAGCCTATTGCTATCATGATTTGGGAGCGGATCGTTAAAGATCCTGAGGGGAGCATTCTGAGGGGAAACTACCCCTGCGAGAGTATTTGGTGATGATGAGACGGGATCTGCCAAAAACAAGTCTGTGAAGAACTGTCTTTGTTCTTCTGGCAAACGTTGCATAAATTTATTATAGTCACGGCACGTTCTAGTGTCGTGACCATGAATTTTATGGAAACCACAATAAGAATTGGGATTATAATTCCCGTTTTGTTGGTTTGGTGTGTATTGTGGCCTAAAATTCCGATCAAACTGTTTCCTATTAGGAACAAAGTTTTGGAATTGTTGTTTTTGGTTTTGACTTTGGTTTTGGTAACCAAATGAGTTTTGGCTTGGCCCTTGTATGGGATTTCGCCGTTGTTGTTGTTATTGTTGTGGATGGTTAAAATCCACTGTATTGATCGTTGGGGTAAAGTTGTTGTTTCGCTGGTTGTTTGTTTGTGACGGAGTATTAACAACATTTACCCTCTTGGGCTGGTCGGTTACCCCATCCCTTGTTACCCCACGATTTTTGTTAAGGATTTTGGGTCCTTGATTGACGTTTATGGTAGTTGTAGTATTTTGAGTGGAGGTGATTAACCTCCCGTTTGCTCCATACGTCTTACAACCACTATTTATTGCTGCCTAGTCTATTCGTAGAGCGCTCTCAAGTACTTCATCATAAGTCCTCAGTGGGAACTTCTGGACTTCTTCCTTCACTTCTCTACTGAGAGAATGAAGGAATAAATCACATAGTTCCATCTGATCCATGTTTGGAGCACTTGCTGATGAATAAAGAACTGTACGCCACCTTTGGATGAAATGAGCGACAGATTCATTATGTTCTTGTTTGATATGCAAGAATTCCCTGATTCCTGTTCTCAGTAGTTTGTTCATGTCGAAGGCTTTGATGAACTCTGACACGAATTGTTTAAATGAATGTATGGAAGCCTCAGGTATTCTATAATACCAATCGAGAGCAATGCCTTCTAGCATTTTGGGGAATATTTTAGCAACAACCCCATCCCATGGGAGTAATTCTCGAATGGCTGTAGCGTAAGCTTTGATATGCGCATTTGGATCTCCTTCACCCTTGAACTTGGGCAAATCAGGGAGAGGTCTTGGAAGCATGACGCTTCGTATGGTGAAATCTAAGGGTTCCTTTAGATATTCTGAATACGTCCCTATCTCATAGCTTTCGACCATTGATGGTGTTTGCTGAGGGAGTGGTGGTGGAATAGGTTGTTGATATGGTGCAGCGTATGCGTTGGCAGGGGCATAGGGAGGTCCCTGCGTTTGAGCAAACATGCTGGGAGAGGAGAACATATCTCCTTGTGGTGATTCAGAGTACATGTTTAAATAGGACGGGGTATTGTTGAGGAATGGACTGTTCGACACTAGACCGGGAGGAGTAGTGTTAGAGATGATAGGCCTTGTTGGTGTTTGCTGTGGATATTGAGGAGGCATGCCTAACGTGCCTACTCCCGTAAGGATATCTACCTGACCAGAGTGGTATGGAGGATTGGAACTTCCTGTTTGTATGAACGGAGAATTTTGACTTGCTTGAGCCAGTTCTAACCCTCTCACTCTTTCTACTAATGTTGAAATGACTTCATTTGGTGAAGCCACGGTACTTTTCCTGAGCGGCGTTCATTGTATACCTTGGTGTTGTAAAGGTATATGATATCCTGTCATAAACTGATCACTATTTTGCCAAGTTTCTCCCAGAATATTTCCTGTATGCAGTGGCATAGAGGTATTTTCTTGAAACGAGATTTTGGGTTGTATTTGTAAACCTCCTATAGATGGGTACGTTCCCCGGGAGTGTTGTTCACTCCTAGGATAACGTGTTGACTGTCCATCATCTAAGACAAGGTATGGATCTGATTGCCTACTAATTTGTGGTCTGAGTAACATTTGAGGAGATGAACCAGATTCTTCGGTAAACGTTATATTGTTTGAACCTGAAGGCTCTGTTTGTTGGGTTCGAGGGAGTTGATCTAACTCCTCGGTTTGAAAAGATGAACTATATCTGATTCTTGGGGTTTGTGTTGACAACTGATTAGTTGAATAGTTGTCGCCCCATACTGAGAGCGAGGGTGATGATTCCCTATTCTGTTGGGCGTAGTATGCCTCAAGACCCAGGAGGGGTCTGCCATATGCGTCGAATCCCGACATATTCGGGGGGTATATGAATACCCGCAGAATAATGGGAAGGAGCGAAGGTGGATGAGAGAAGATGAAACTTCTCAAAGATAAGGTGAAATAGTTTTTTGTTTCACATCAGGTTCACCAATTTTGTTGGTGAAACTGATGTGATGAGGTATAGAAGGTGAAACAGTTGTTTGTTTCACGTTGGGTTCACCAATTTTGTATGCTGGAAAAACGACAGGAGAGCATGAGAATCTACAAGTGACTCTTCCGCGTACCCGACCTCCCGAGGTCGTGCCGAGACAGCCGGTGGGAATGGAATATGCAGACAAACTAGTTAGGCAGTCTAATGTCTTTGACATGCACTAGTGGAATTTACGAATCTAAGGCAAAGAAGGCCCTTCTAACTTGGGCTGGTGTGATAGATCGATCAACTAGGATGACTGCTCGAAGGCTCCAATCAATATCGAGCTCTGGCGTGATTCGATCTATAGGTTGCGGAATACGTGGAAAATGACCTGGGATAGTTTCGTGTATTTCTCCGGACAGGGTCATATGTATTCCCTGGGCTCTCTAGGTCCCATGATTGTCATACAAAACAAAATGCAAAACTAACTGTAATGAAAGAAATCCTAACTACGTGAAATAAATCTAACTGCATATAACTTTTATTTTTCTATGAAATATTCTAACAATTTTAAGGAAAGCAAACTATTTTAAGCATATCTAGAAATAATAGCTAAGCAATAATTTAAAACAGACAAGATAACCGAGTGTGGTTATTTTCCTGTGCGATTTATAGAATTAGTCTAAATAAAATAGTTTGTCTAATCTACTGGCAAGATTCTCGATCCTACCTCAGAAGTGAGGAGTGAATCATAGTTTCTCAGAAACTATCAATCCCCACAGCTTCCTTGGCAATGTCGAGAATAGAATGAAATGAAAATAAAGTGATTAACTACTCTATTTGATATGAATCTGACTAGAACTTTGAAATGCAAAACCTGGATTCCGCAGAATAGTGGCGAATCCGATGGTGTATGTGATCTCGTCTCCTCAGTATGGTCTTCTCATTCTTTCGTGTTCACTTGGATCCAGAAAAGCGTGTAATGCTAGCACCGATAGGAGCAGATTTTGGGACAAGGACAGCTCAGAATGCAGACCGAGAATGCGAGTAGGAGAGGGATAGCGCAAGAGTACAGAGCTTGGCTTATGCGATTCCTAGCGGGATTTTACTGTGAGTCATGCAACGTGAAGCGACTAGAACCTTTGACTATCCTATACGAAGAGCAAAACCTGTAACTTTAATGGCTTCCTAAGCTATTCCGTTCCAAAATAAAGACACTGCTTGCACAAGTTGGATATGTGGCTTACCAACAGCTGAATAAAGCTAACCAGGTATATAATGAATTGAACTAAGAACTCTAAGTCACAGTAAAACAAATCTACAGCAAAGAGGAATTCAGAGGCAAGCTTCTAACCGGATTGGGTGGAACAACAGCACTGCCTACACAAGATGGGTCTGTGGCTTACCAACAGCTGAGCAATTTAACAAAAGATGCAAGTGAATTCAAGCTATGGCTTCTAAACAAGCTAACTAACTAAAACACTAAAATGAGGGAATGAGAGCAAAGATCAAACTTCCAAATCCAGCCAAGCTTCAGACCAAAAACTCCAGACCAAATTCTTCACCAAAATCTTCACCAAAATCAGACCATTTGCATGTACACAAACCATGCATTTATAGGAATTCAAGCATCCAAGAACCAAAACCAAATTGAACTCCTAAACAATAAACAAAGGAAAAACACTGTTCCAGGGGACCAAAAACATTAATGCATGCTTAAGTCGGCAAAGAAAATCTGGTGAAATGTGATATTTCACACGAGTCGCATCAAAAGAGCATTCTGGAAAATGCGCACAGGACCGCCGCCCTGCAGGGTGGCAGTTTCATCACTGAAGGTCAAGAGGCCAAGGAAAGAGGGAAAAAGGGGAAAAAAAAGGGCATGGGTGCTAAGCGGGGCATGCGGGATGTTAACGCATACTCCGAGGGCTTTTCCGGATCCTGAACACCTTGCGAGGAGACCTGTATCATCATTGGGGCACTTGTTACACTGTTCTAGCGGTACAGTACCTTACAATTTTGGGTACGTACATGTACCTTATCAAGTTCTAGTATCCCTTCATCAATAACATGTATAACCAAATTATACTTAACTAAAATATGCTTTGTCTTATTATGATAAGCTAGATTCTTGGATAATTAAATAGCACTTTGATTTTCACACAATACCTTCATATTCTATTAATATCTTCAAAACTCATCCAATAAACTCTTTACCCAAAATACCTCCTGACAACTATGATAGGAAGCTATATATTCTACCTCAGTAGTTGAAAACATTATAATATTTTGAAGCTTTGAAATCCAACTGATAGGTCCAGTTACAAGTGTAATAGCATAACTAGAAGTCAATCTTTGTTTTTCCAAATCACTTTAAAAATATAAATCAAAATATCCACAAATTGAATCACCAATATTGTTATAGGTGATGCAATAATTTATTTTTCCTCACAAGTAGTGAAACTCCCACTTCACTGCTGAACAATGTTCTCTACCTATATTTTCCTAAAATCTATTGACAACTCCAACAACATGTGAAATTTTAGTCCTTGACATGTACATGTCATAACATACATAAAACTTATTATTGTACTAGAATATGGTGCATGAGATATATGCTTATTTTCTTCTTATTATTACACCATAGTTTTTTAATTTTAAATCAAACATACATATAGAATTAATATACATAGAATATACATACATAGAAGGATATCATGTGCAATGAATTCGAATCAAACATAGAAGTAATATTATTATGAAAACCAACACATGGATATATAATGTATCAAACTAAGTGTGTTGAACACATGTCTCTGAAAATATAAGTTCATAACATGTGTACATCTTGAACCAAGTGTGCCATACATATAAGACCACATGCGGCTTCATAAGGCTATATATAATGTCGTATGAAGAATCATGAACTAGGACCAGTTGGCCGTATATATATATTATTTATATATATATATATATATATATATATATATATATACATCCACATCCTATGAATCCAATCATGAAACATCTTCCCTCTCTTCACCCTGCTAGAAGTAGCATGTCCACGACCCAGGGATGTATTGGAGGGAGATGCCACTACAGATTTCATTCGTGTGGTCCTAGGCATCTCTAAGCAGGCCTGCAACCTAACCTGCACATTCATAAAAAAAAACAAGTTTTTAACACCCACATTTTTAAAATACATTCAAAATTTAGAAACTTAGAACTTAGTTAAAATGCATGTGAAATCTTACTGCAACGTCATGATCCCTATCAATTTGTCATTGACGCATGGTAGATACAACAATAGACTCATGATAGGTATGCTACATACAAATAATTAAATTTCAAATTAAATATTTCATGTACAAAATTTGATATTGTAGATTTAAGTAATAAGAAATAATTCTTAAATAAATTTAACAAATTTGAAAATTTGTACCTCAGTTAGTGGATCTGCAGATGTTATGGCAGTATCTACAGCATCCTTCATAGTCTGCATATATGGAGGAGTCTCTCTAGAAGTCATAAGCTATACAAAAAACATGTACAAATCAATATTAATCTACATGACTGCCACATAACAAAGCCAAAGAATAATCCACGTGAACTTCCATAATTAGAACCAAAGTGTAAAGAGAAACTAACCTGCGTAAAATTCACGTGAGGCATGCCAATAGCCTCAGTTTCTAGAGAAGATGATGACCCGCCAGGCTCTTCCACGTATAAAAGAAAAACATATATTAATATGTACATGTACAGGTGAAACATTATAATAATAAAAGTGTACAATCAAATGAAATTTGAAATTTAAGTACAACTTGAAACGTACATTTGTAACATGCCCAGCTGCAGTACTAGCATGTTGACGCCAAATGTTTCCTTCAACGGCTTTTGCTATTTAAAATAAAATAAAAAATTAGTTTTTACATGTATGTACATAACGTACAATGAAATACATATTTATTAAAATCTCAAACACGAATTAAACTATTGTGTGTGTGTGTGTGTGTGTGTGTGTGTGTGTGTGTGTGTATATATATATATATATATATATGTATATATATATATTAAATATTTATTTGACATTTACCTATGAAAGACCAAGATCTATTGCACCAATTCCAAAAACATCCACCATCATCTCATCTAGAGAAAAGAAATAATGTGATCCAACAAATGATGTCTCTCCCGTAGTGCATACGGCACCACATGATCCACAGTGGTGTGGTGTGCTAGAACTGGCACCTCCACCAACATCACCAGATGTAATCTGCTCACTATGCTAGGTCAGAGTGTCATTGATCTCCCTCAATACATGTAGTGTGCCAATATCCACAACTTCCTTCACTGTAGGAGGGATAACTGAAGACAGTGGGGGTTTTGGGGCATGGGGATCCTTGGTTGACCTACGTGTGCACCAGGTCTACTATGTGCAGAGCCACCACCTCACCCATAAAAATTAGAAATGTCAAAATAATTTGAGACCTCATTAAGCACAAACTTGCAATATAATTTCTTCAAAAAATAGATGGGAACCTCATTGTTGTTACATGGTGGATAATCAAAAACCATCCACAATTGGTCCCAAAAATCGTTCTTGATTCGGTCATTGTGGCACCAATGGATTGGGAACCGTTTGCAAGTAACTACAGGGGGCATTGGTTCTTGGGTCAGTAAATAATGCACAAATGTGGTCTTATCCAATTTTTTTGTCTTTTATGGCCCCATGGGATAATTTATTTTCATACCACAGCCTACAATCAACTCTAAAGGTATTCCATCTATCTATTTGGTTGGCTATGGAGTCAACTTTGCCAATCAATGTTTGCAATGTGTTGGCTAAAGTCATGTAGGATGGATTTGTGGCATGATTTTGTCTTATATTCTGAATAAGGTTCTCAATGGAAATTTTATTTTGTTGGATTTTTCCAATGATATCAGCTTGTGATCCTGTTGGTTCCATGGGGACATAAGGAGCCACAGGAGGCGGATCTATATTTGGAGGAGGGTATTTTGGAATGTTTGGAGGGTTTTGAGGATTGTTTCTAGGGTTTTGAGGAATATTTTGATGGTTTGTAGGATTACGAGCTTGCTGAGCAACTGAAAAAACAAAAAATTGAAAAACCCATGAAAATCACAAAAAAAACCTAAAATGCAAACAAATTGATCAAAATTGAGGGCTTACCTCTTTGTCTTGGTGGCATGGTTGAAACTATCATGATCCACAAGTCCGAAGAGTAATTTTTAGGGGGTATTCAAAGCATGAGAGCCAAAGGTGTAGGAGAAATTGTTGTTGGAAAGGAAAAATGAGGGAAAATGAGGAGTCGCGGGTCTATATTTTTTGTCGAAGAGGACCGTGATCACAGTTTGAAACTGTAAACGCAGTTTTAAACCACACTCATGGTTTGTAAACCATGATCACGGTTTTAGGTTTAGAAATCACTGAGCCTATAAAAATAGTTGCATGAGTGTGGTTTAAAAATTGCGAGTGTGGTTTATAAACCATGCTCGCAGTACCTAAATTTTGGGTTTTTATGTCCACTTAATTATCCGCCATATTGGTGTAATTACCCTGGAGAAATTGTAAATTATTCACCAAGATGTTAAGAATCTTAGGGCACACCTAATAAAAGTAAGAGGCTTTAAAATCATTTTAGCAAAGGAATTGCTCAAAAATGAAACAAAAATCCACGCTATGCTAATGTAAAATCAATACAATATATGTTGTATCAACATGATGTATACCGAGAGAAAACAAAGGTGATGGCTGAGGAGAAAAGTGATGATGAGACTAAGGAGTTAGACAAGGATGAAATGGAGGAGAAAAGTCATACTAAAATTGAAGTTCTACCATTGGAGTGAATTCTTCTTCTTCTTCTTCTTCTCTTTTGTTTTCCTCATACTTTGTAATTTAAGTAATCAAGAAAAATTGTAAGACTTAGGTAATTTTGTTAAAATTCATTACTTCAAGTCATTTTGAAAAATCCAGTTACAGTAATAGGTGGCACAACTTACAAGGTAGTTTAGGGTTTTTTAAATTATGGAACATTTGAATGTCATGCATGACAAACAATGAGAAATTTAAGGAGAAAAATTATCAAATTCCTATAATTTTGTAGCTAGGCACGTGTGGAAATCTAATTAATGTCTCCTATTTGTACTTCTTTTCTAGACTCTATAAATAGAGAGAGAAGCCTACGAGCCAAGGGGATTGGAAAATTTTTGGCAATCAACTCTTGGACTTTTTTGCATTGATATTTCAAACTTTGTGTTGAGATTCTCTTATGTTCATTGTGTAAACTAGATGGACTTGAATAAGAAGGAATATTTCTGTGGAACTTTGTGTCTGATGAATTTTTGTTGTGCATACTGAGAAAGTTTATGGTAAAAATTTTGTTATCTTGAATTTTCATCTGTATGCATTTCTTTTAATTTGCTAAAAGTTGTGAAAATCATTAAGCATTTATTTATTGTGTATGGATATAATGAGCTATGTGATCTACTTGTTATGAAGTATGTCTCTTTTCCGTAGCAACCATTATTATCCTGTATTTCCTTTTCACTTCTCTTCATCATAATTTTCCCAAACACAACTACTTACTGTAGGGTTGTTTAGCTATGGTTCATGAACTTTGCAATTAAAGTAATACCTCGAAAATAACTTTTAGTTTTCACATAAATAGTTAGAATAAATAATTATATCACATGGGATCTTCATTGTTAAATGAAGTGGATTTATCCAATGACTTCCTAGGTTTATGTGTGTAGCCAAGCATAAAATCTAGCCAATAGTTTTTGGTGACTCATCTAGGGAACGAACAAAATAGCAACGACATGTGTCTTCCCTGTGTCTTTGATTTTGATAAATAATATAAAGTCTTGCTTAACTGAATTATTTGTGTTGAAATAAAGGCATTGAAAACCAAACATGGGTCTTCTCAGTCCAATTCCAATTTAAAGGTTGCATGAAAACCAGACATTGAGTTAACTGTGCATTTTGCTTTTTCAAATTACACACTAAAATTTACATGTTAGCTCTCATTCAAAGTTTAAAATCAGCTACATAATGAGATTGTTGTGCTATTTTAAGCTAATTATTTCATCTATAAAACCATAGTATGTTCAAACCAACTCCTATTTTTTACCAATCCTTCATCCTGGAAAATCTTCCATTTATAGGGTGTTGGTCGTCAAAAAGGACTTCAAAGAGAACAACAGTCAAGGGACAGAAAGTCCCTCCTCTTTAATGGGGGAGGTTCCCTTATTTAAAGACCGAGCTTATTTACATATGTACAGTGCATAGTTTTAAGGTGGAACTTGGATATCATGAAAGTGTTTTAAAATAGAATGGATCCTCAATACAAAAGCACAGAGGAAGTAGTGGAAATGATCAAAAAGGCATTCCCAAGAATTATAGATAACAAAATAATTCCTTATGCATGCCAGAATAAAATTATTTGGAACAAAACCATTTGCATTTGAATCAATAAGATGATATTGCAAAGACACAAAGTTCCAGAAATAACATCTTCAAGAATACAAAGCTTCTTGAAATAATACAGACAAATGATTCAAAAGTATCAATGGATAGCAATGAAAGAACAAGACCAGATAGACATGGAAAGAAAGCTCTTTTGTATTGATTTGCTTTGTTACTCCTTACACTTTCAAAAATAAACCAAGTTCCAGCCCCTCAAAATGGCGTAGAGAGCCCATTATATAACTTTAAAAATTAGTTACAACTGGTAACTACTTCTTTTAACTAAAATGTTTAGTTAAGGGGATGCTTGACACAAATCCCTCAACTAATTACAATAATCCCAAATTGAGAAAAAGAAGGGAGAATCTACGAGGAGAAAACAAATGTTTATGATTATGGAGGGCCCACCGACTTGAGGATCCATTTTCTAAACTTTTTCAATGCTTCCACTATGTCTCGGCCTCATGGGACTGATGTGTTGGTAGTGGCTTGGGTCCAAGATCCTAGACATTTCTCCATTTCCTTATTGAAACTCATTGTGCGTATGATATTCTTTATTAGCTTCCTCAATGGCAAATTGGAGGGAGTAGATTTCCTTTATCTTCTCTTTGGTAATTGAGTCCTCCTTGAACATGTTTTCCTTAACAAATTCTTTGAATTGAGTTTTAATTTCTGGCAGGGAGAAAGGAACACCTGAAGTTTCATCGTGAAGGTGACAATGGATATCCTTGAAAGTGGATACAACACATGCCTTGAAGGCTTCTCTCTTCTGCCAACTGTTCCTCAATTCTCCTAGAGCCTCCTCCAGCACTTTTATTTTCCACTCTATGCTGAAAACCCATGACCTTGACAAATTATCTTTGGCATCATCAAAAAATTTACTTGACATCAATAGATTTTCATCAGTCTGTCCCATCAGGTGTAGGTCTACTATGCAGCTGCTCCAAAGTTTAATTTCTTTATCTATATTTCCAATTGTGGAGGAGAGCTTTTGTTACAAATTAGTTACCTTCTCATTGAGTTTGAAGGCTTCTCCAATGAAATTCAAACCTACAATGACCATATCATCTACCATGGCTTCCATAGCTCTTTCATAGATGGAGTACCTGTGTATGTCTTTGATGCTCTGGACTTCATCTTGACTAAGGATCACAGGTGGTGGAAGAGCAGTCCAGTGGGGTATGATCCAGAACTTTGTCCTTAGACAACAATGACTTGATGAAACCAGAAAGCACTTGAGCCTACTCTTCTAGCTGCTCTATAGTTTGCTTTCCTTTTTCTACTCTTCCAATAACCATGGTCACTATTTCCTGGAAGGTTATGTATTTCACTTTCAGGGGTAGACTCTCCCATTGGGATCCTAGAAAGTTCCAAGATCAGAGGCTTGCAAATCATGTTCTGCCTTGTCAACCTTTGGGCTTGGCTACCTTCAAGGAATTGCTGGCCTTGGGCATCTATCACTATCCTTGAAGTGGTTATAGCTTTCTTTGCAGGAGCAGAAGGAGTAGTGCCCAACAAGGTAGCCACAACATCAAAATTAGGCCCTGTCAATCTGAGAAGAAGACTTCCTCTTCCTACTATCAACAAAAGGCTGCACCTATGAAAAAGTGGAGGAAGAAGAAGAAGGGGGAGCAAGAGAACCAAGAGTAAGAGAACTCATGGAACTCAAAGTATTTACCACTATTGCCTTTAGTAGAGATGTGAGTGGAGTAGATGAGGTTTCTTGGACAGAGGAGTCAACTGGTGCTTGGAGGCTCAGTGTCATGAATTTCCTATCTCTTTATCCATTGTGGCTTCTGAAGCACTCCTGCAGGAACTAGCACTTCACTATCCTCACTTTCACTGAGAACAATGATGTTCTCTGGCCCCGAAGGTAACTCTGAGATGTTTTATCAAGGGGTCTTCCTCAATATGCTCCTTTTTGACTTCCTTCACCTTCTTCTGATATACCTGAGTGGATGAAGAAGGGGTGGAGGATGGAGGTTCTTTACTTGATGAAGGAGGACAAGTCTATGCAAGTACCTCTGAGCTAGGTGTTTGTGACTCCTTCCTCGGTGTTGAAGTGTCTTTGGAAGAAGACTCTCCATGAATTCTTCCTTAGCTCTTGAACCTTTCTGTCAAACCAGACTCTTGGTTCTTACCAGGACAAGAGCTAGAATCTCAGCTAAATCGTCTTTCTCCCTTTTGAACCAGTCTAGATCCTCCAAGGGAGTATGCTTGATCACAATATCATATTCATATGACAATAGGTCTGTGTTGTCATCTTGAAGCCCTTCAGGAATCTGGTACAGGTTGAGCTCTTGTATTAGCTGAAGGGAGAATCTGCCTATAATGTCTCCATCTTGCCTCAAAATCATCTTTTGCAATCATCCCAGTAGTCCTCAGTATCCTGCTCTATGTGATTATAGTTTATTTTGAGATTCAGCTCAATGAATTTTTTCAAATCAAAACAGGTTCTGGGCCTGAAGAAGTGGACAGTGATGGGGGCAAGGGATCTTTCTATGTTATGGGCATCCAAAGTTGTTTTGCATGTATAATTACCCAAAGATATGGGGAAATGCAGCCCAGAGATTTTCTTGTCCCTGCAAGTCCTATGTAACTTGTCTAGTTGTCTGCATACCTCAATCAGATCCATTTTATCATTATAAAATATAGGGAGCTTGAGAGGAGTGCTCTCATAACCAGCTAACCTGATATATGAAAACCTTCTGAATTGAATGAAGTAAGCTCCATACTTTGCTATCAGGTTCATGGCTTCATTAGAAAATCTCCTAGCAGTATCCTCTTTCCAGAAGCCTCACAATGTACATGGTGAAAGCATCATTCACCCTCCTGAAGTTGTGATTTCTGGTGTCAAGGGTGAACTGAGGGTAGTAAGCATAGATGGGATCACCCTTCTGAGCATCAATGTATGTGAAACCAAACCATTATTTGGATGCTGGCTAGGGTATACATAAGATAAGAAGTCATGTAGAACTTCTTAGTTTATTGTACATTGGACAACTGTTCTGTCAAATTCATGCAGATGATCTCTACCTAATTGATGTTCTAGGTACCTTCACAGACTATGTTAATGAGCGGGCACATCCAAAAGTGAAACTCACTGGTAGAGGGTAAGCCCATGACACGAGCCAACAAGATGATGAAATTAGATAACTCTTCATTGAAATCAGCCCTAAACAGAGCTTTGGAGAGCTGAGATGCCCCTTTCTTAGGGTTCTTCAACCATGAACTTTGCTATCTTGGATTTGTAATTCTCACTATCTTGATCGAAGAGAGCTTGTGCTTGATTTTGAGAGATTACCACAGAATTATCCATTTCAAGGATTCATAGGGCAGCGGCAATGGTGGAAACATCAAGTTTAGTGATTAACTCCCCATGCACATTGGTCAATTCACTCGTATCGAGGTTAAAGTGGGCTCCATAGGTGAGCATAGTATCGGCACACTGCACTGAGATTGGGAAACCCATAACAAATGCAAGGCCGCTATCATTAATCATTTGTGCCATGAGAGAGGGGTTCGGGTCTGTTAACTTGGTCCAAAAATCACCGAAATCCAGGTGACAAACTTCACTATCTCTAATATCAGGAACGGAAGAATCAAGTGGAGAAACCTGATATTGGCCTTGAAACTTGATCTTCATACTGACAGTGCTTAGGAAAAGTAACCTTACAGCTTGAAACTATAATGAAAATGTAGGGGAAATGGGGACGCGAGCAGATGATTTCAATTACAAGGGTATGAGCGAATGGACAGTGAGAAAGTAGTGTGAAAAAATGCGTAGAGGGGAGTCCCATTAAATATTCATTTTAGGAGAGAGAAGGTTATAAATGCGCATTAAATTCATATACACCAACTCAAAAAGGCAAGCATCGGGAAGAGCAGGAAAAATTAGCCCGGATGGCCTTTGGTACATTTGGGACATGAGGGATGTGAAAGCGCGACTCGGTCGATGCGGTTGATGCAAGGACAAAATGGACAAATGATTCTAGGACGAGTAAGACCAAAGTACGCAAAGGGACACGAATGCAGCCGATGTGGCTGATTAGAGACAAGAGAGCCCAAGTGAAATTGGAACAGTTGGAACAAAAAGTTTTGATGGGCCTACAAGTTAACAGATTTCAGAGAAAGTGGTCGATCAGGGAACAGAGATCCTGGAAGAACTTGGGACACATGGGACAAAAATGTCTGACAGACCTGAAAATCACTCAAATGACTCAAAAAACGTGGAATTTTTCTAACTTCTCAACTTATTCTCTTTACTAGAATATCATAGAAAGGTGTCAACTCAAAAAAATTCTATTTTTTTCTTTCGAAAGAGGGGAAATTTTGAGAGGACAACACATGGGCAAGACATGCTCAGGGAATAACTAACCATTTTTTTCAATTACAAGAGCAATTCAATTTTAATCATCCTCCTCATGACAGGACATGTAGAACAATTATTTCACTTGTGAGAAGAGCTCAAACTCCACTTACATATCAATTACAGCATAACCCAACAACTAGTATTATCTATTCAGTCAATCTTCAACTGTTTACTCCCCTCAGAATGGCTCAACAACTTACCGTCCCATTGGGCATGGCCTTTAGCCCACTGAACTTAACACCCCCTCTCCATGAGTTTCCTAAAGTCTCTAGAAATAATTTCCCTAATTTTTATGGAGATGAAAAACAAAATTATGATGACCACTTGGATTATTTCTTCATATCATGTGGAGCACTTGTGGAACATGAAGATGTGTCAGTTAGGCTCTTTATAGAGAATCTGCATGACTTAGCTGGAGAATGGTTTTACCAATTGGATTTGGGTACCATTACAAATTATACTACCATGCATGATAAATTTTTGAAAAATATTTAAACCTTATGAAGATTCAAGTACGTGGATTACTCAACTAGCTCAGCTTAGAAAATAACCTCATGAAAACATGAGGGATTTCATTGATAAGTTACAATGAATACTTTACAATATTCCTCCTACTACTTCCCTTAGTGATGAAAAATAGAAGCTTTTTTTTTCATTAATTCTTTGTTACCAGAAGTTGGTTATCATCTACATAGAGCATGTTATGCTAACTTGTTGGAAAATCAGAATATCAACATTGAAGTAGAAGACGATCTTATTGTGGTGGGTAAAATAAAAAAAACTCAACACCTAAGGCTGAAGGTTTTGTTTTTACCATCACGTCTAATCCACTGCTGAAAATATTGGCCAATGACATGTTGTAGATAAAGAAATAAATGACATAAGAAAATAGTGTTTCTCCTGTTAGGAATGTACCTACATGAAGTTTCAATAATCAAAATCAGAACCAGAACCGCATTTCCGCTGCTCCTCAAATACTGGTAATTGAATCTTCCCCAAGGAAAAATGTAGAAATGAATGAGGAATATCAAGTCATCGCTGACTGTGATCTACTTGAAGACAAATATTTTATAAACCCTGGTCACAACTCCAATGTTGGTTACCTAGACTACGAATCAAACACTCACCACAATGAAATTGTTGAAGATTATTATGCTCACACTTATGTAGTGTTTACAAGATCTTAGACATAACAAGGTGGTAAAACATCTTCCAGTGGAAAAAAAAGAGAAAGAGATGAACCGATGTCGAATGTTACCATACTTAAAAGAGGTATCCCTCTACATGCTTCTATGGATCCTAAAGAGAAGTATGCAATCTCTTCTTCTTCTACTACTCCTCATCCATAGAGATTTTTTGTTCCCAAAACCAATCCAAATACATCTACTTCTTCTTTTGATACCATAGACCACATTAAGAAAACCAAAATCCAGATGTCAAAAGATAAATATTTGAGAGCTTTCCCTGATCAACCGAACATACTAGTTAAGTATGTTCAAAGCAGTGAGTCAAATAGTTCATCCCATAATGCAGCCAAAGACATCTTACCTAACCCCAAGAATACTCCTCCCCAAAACAATACTATAACTACTTCTCCCACATCATCTGAAAGAATTGAACCACTTAACGTCTCTTTGCTAATCAATGGTTTCAAGTTGAGTAATTATATATTATATTCGGGAGCTTATGATAATATCATACTAGCCAAAGTTGTAGATGCTCTTGGGATCACATTGACCAAAAAAATTGGGATATGTTATCCCATGGAAAGGAAAGTACCTTTGATTAGAAAAATTAAAGATGCTCAGTCTGCCTTGGTGGCATTCCTTGATAAGAGATTGAAGTTGACAATTCTACTAGTAGATATTCCTATCTCCTACATGATGCTGCTAAGTAAATTTTTTTGTAACGAGTTAGGTGGGGAAGTAAAGATGGATTGGTCATATGATCACATTCCAATCAAGGGAGTAAATCAAAGGCTATATCCAAAAAATAAGTCAAAGTATATGGTCACAAATTTTCAAGACCCGAGATCCCAGATTCTCTTCCAAGAATCAAATCACGGAGTCTATTACTTAGAAATGGATGAAGAAGTTCTAGATCCAGAGACTCATGACATACATTTAGAAGAAGAGAATTTACGGTATCTCAAGTTTGATGGCATTTTTTGTTCTTTTGGGTCAGGTGTTGGTTTTTTCTTGATATCCCCTGAAGGAAAGGTACATCCTTATTTCTATCAGTTAATGTTTGAAAACACTAATAATACAACAAAATATGAAGCCTTATTATTAGGGATGGAACAAGACAAAAATTTAGGAGTAAAATTACTCAAAGAACAGGGAGATGTGGAGCTCATTGTGAAACAAATAAGAGGCCAATACCAAGTAAAGAGAGATAAAATGAGACACTATAGGGACAGAGTGTTGGATGCTACACTTGATTTTACTACTTTATTTATTAATTTCATTCGCAGGGATCAAAAATCTAGGACATACTCCTTAATAGTAAATGTTGCATTGCTAAATCTAGATCAACCCCCTATAATGTTCAAAAAAGGAAAATACAAAGTGGAGATGATCTACTACTCCATATTTCATGAAAATGTCTAGTAATGGAAAGTTTTGAACAATGAAAAGAAGATAGCTACATTCTTGGAGCAACAAGACTATTTTTTATGAGTTATAATTTAAAGGTAGCAACTAACCTCCATGTCAAACCATGGTTGGTGAGACTGATCCAGAGCATGATGAAAACAAATAAATAATTCAACTAAAAGGTAAAAAAATCCCTAAAGGTTTGGTCTCCTTAGAAGAAATATTTGATAAGCATGACCAATTCCTAAAGAAGAAAAAATAATATGGTGAGAGTTCTTCCTCCGAAGTTCTACCATTGAACTTAGGTGTAGAAGATGAACTAAAGATAGTGAATCTTGGTGAGCATTATTCGGATACAGAGTAGGAAGTATTCACAAAGCTTCTTAGGAAATATAGTGACATCTTTCAATGGTCTTATAAATACTTTAAGACATATCAGTCAGATGAATTACAACACTACATTCCTTTGCATCAGGGGAAAAATCCTTTCAAACAGAAGTTCTGACGTCACAATCTGACTAAATCAGGTACAATTTTTGTTGAGGTTTAGAAATCACTTGATGTAAACATTATTTACCCAATCCATCATTCAGAATGGTTGGCCAACATTGTACCTATAAGGAAAAAGAACAATGAGATATTCTTGTGTGCAGATTTCCGTAATCTAAACCAAGCTTCATTAAAAGATAACTACCCTATACCCATCATGGATCATACCTTACAAGTAGTTACTATCTCATAAATGTTATCTATGTTGGATGGTTTTCTGGGATACAACTAGATTCAGGTGGAAAAAGAGGATCAATACAAAATAGTGTTCACCACACCATGGGGAACATTTTCTTATCATAAGATGTCGTTCGGACTAATCAATGCTGGAGCAACTTTCCAAAGAGAAATGGATCTATAATTTTATCATCTGAAGGATAAGATCATAGTGGTTTACCTTGATGATTTTATAGTCTTCTCCAAAGTAAGAGGTAATCACACGGCTTATTTAGAAAAAGTACTCATTCATTACATAGGAAGCATGGGATATCTTCGAGTCCCAAGAAATCAATATTTTTTGTTACTGAGGGAAAGCTTCTAGGACATATTGTCTCAAAGGAAGGAACAAAGATCAACCCTGAGAGAGTTAAATTTATTCAGAATCTGCCTCTACCAACTTCTAAAAAGGGAGTCCACTCATTCTTCAGTAAGGTTAACTTTCTCAGAATATTTATCCCTAACTTTTCTAGACTAACCCATCATATTTCAAACATGATTTAGAATAAGTAATATTTCGAGTGGAATGATGAGGGGAAGAGGACCTTTGAAAATATCAAGGTAGCTTTGGTTGAAGTATCGGTACTCATGTCACCTGATTTCAATAAATAATTCATGTACTGTTATTCTTCTGAGCATACCATGTTAGTCATATTAATGCAGAAGAATGAGGAAAACATTGAAGCCACCATATCCTTCATGAGTATGCCATTGAAAGCATATGAATTAAAATATACATCCATGGAGAAGAACACATATGTATTTTTTAAAGCATGCAAAGCATTCAAGTACTACAATCTATCCTCACATACCATTGTATATGTATCGGACACTGTAGTTAAATTGATGAGGCCATAAATTAACATTATTTTGTCCTTCCAAGTTACCTTTGGAAGTGGATTTAAATGTAATCTAGGAACTTATAGTTTTCTTAAGATAGAGTATAGCATATATATCTTGTTCATTCTTTAGAAATATTTTTTTTATCTATCTTGTTGACTAATCCTATTGATTATTTGGGAAAAGATGCAAAGTCTTGTGTATGCAGGCCATAAAGTAAAGATAATGCTAGTATTGGGAAAAATGGAATTGATCATGAATAGTACATTTAAAATCAAATCTGATTTCATATTTAGATTCCTCTTGAAAAATTATGCAAGTTTAAACAAATAATCATCTCCATCTGAGGTCACATGCAAAATTTATAGCTATTTTAAGGTAGCTGCGGAACTCGCAGAGTTAGTTCTAGAACTCACAGAGTTAGTTCCAGAACTTACAGGTTTAGTTCCAGAACTCACATGTTTAGTTTTGAAACTCATATATTTAGTTCCAGAACTTGTATCAATTTAATGATAGTTAGTTCCAGAACTTTCAATTCGTGGATAAATAAGATTTAGTTCCGGAACTTGCATAAAAGGAACGATATCTTTAGTTTCGGAACTTGCATCAACGGAATGAAATTTTTTGAGGGATTGTGAAAAATCAAAGATTCCAATAGGAAATCTGAGAGATTTTTTTATTCATATCAATGTGTTTAACAAAAACCTATTCATATTTTCTATAGGTTTTACCAATGAAGAGAGATCTAACTTTTAGTGAGTTGCAGTCTGAGAAAAAGTGTATCAAACTAGGACTAAAAGTTCCATAAATGGAAACAGAAAATTCAAATGGAAAATTTGAGAGGTTTTTTTTCATAGAAATGTATTTAACAAAAACCGTATTCATATTTTTTAAAATTTTTACCAATGAAGAGAAATATAACTTTTGGTGAGCTGCAGTCTGAGGAAATGTGTATCATAAAAGCACTAAAAGTGCCATAAACAAAACCAAAAAATTCAAATGGAAAATATGAGAGAGGTTTTTGTTTATAGCAATTTTTTTAACAAAAACCTCATTTAGATTTGCTACAAGTTTTACCAATCAAGAGAAATCTAACTTTTAGTGAACTGCAGTCTGAGGAAAAAGTGTATCAAACAAGCATCAAAAGTTCCACAACAAAAAACAACAAAGTCAAATGGAAAATATGGGAAAGGTATTTAGAAAAAATCATATTTTGAGGAAAAAAATCCTTCCAATAATGTAGAAGAATAAAATCATGATGATTCTTGTTACCGAAAAGCAAGGAGAATATTTAGGAGTAAATCTTCCTAAAATAAGCAAGATAAAATTTGACTTCAATAATATATCTCTCTCCATATTTTGTGGAGATGGAGACCTTAGTTGTTAGAATTGGAATAAAGATAAGATCAGATTGTATTTTCTAAAATAAGGAGTTGGTTGGATGCATGAATTATAAATGTAACCTTCCACACTGAGATATGTAATTTTCTTTCTCCCAAGAAATAAAGATTTGTTCTTTCCTCTCAAATATTCTATAGTTATAAATCGGAAGTATGATTTAAATCCTCTTCCAAGAACTGATCTGGCCACTCAGTTCAAGGAAGATGGATATGTGTATTTATGTTTATGTTTATTCATTTGTTTGTAATTCATTTTGTTGTATTGTTTTTATTTTTGTATTGTGAAAATTCAGTCTATTGTGAACCTGCATGTGTTTCGTTTAATTATGTTTATTTCCAATTCAAGAAATTTCAATTTATGCAAGTGTGTTTAAATTCTTGCAAGTTTTATTTCCTTCATACAATTTTGATTTATTTTATGTAAATTTTATTTCTGCAAGTGTACCTTTCAATTTCTGCAAGTGTGATTTATTTTATACAAGTTTGGTTTGTGTTTAAAGGAGTTGTTTTCCAAGATTTTATTCTCTTAATGCATACAACCTTTGAACACCAACCCATATTGACATTATTAATGGCAAGGATTGATGATCCTCATCATTTTGGTGTCGTTGTTGGGGACACAATGTTATTGGGAGATTCAGAGTTCTCTAAAAGAATGTTCTAGTGATAGTAGAATACCTTTTAGCAAATTCTGTGAAAGGAGGTATTTGGTAAGTAGTTTCTTTAGAATTTTATTTCCTATAAGTAGATTAAAATTTCATTTATGTAATTAGGAATATTATATTGTAAATATCTCCCCACAAACTAACTCTGTGTATAAGAAAAATGATTGTGATGTTTGATCAAGAAAGTATAATGGTATGAACAAAGAATTCAGATCTGGAAATGGTAGAATATAATATTGAATCTGGAAGTAGATCCAGTTGATGAAATATCATATGTCATTCTTGATAACCACCACCATTTCCCCTTATATCAACTAACAGTTTAGTGATCTTATTACACATAACTTTAGTAAAAAACTGGCTTATCCAGTTTGTAATAGTGAAGTGGTAGCATTTCTAGTTAACTCCATCCATATTTAGGGATTTCATTAAAGCAAAAATAAAAACTCACTCATAATAAATCCACTCATCCAAATTAGTTTTCATCCCATAATAAAATTCAATCCCTGAACCATATCCATTAAAAAAAATTATTTTCATGTCTTTCAATTTCTTCATTATTGTATATGTTTGTATAACATTAAGAAGCAATTATTGTGAATATCAAAGAAAAAATTTTTTACGTACTAATATCTGATGACTAGATCTATAAGAATTTCTAGAGTTTTTTTTTATACCAGCATGTAGATTTTGGAGCACCAACAATATCAACTAAGGAGCATGCAGATTTTGGAGGGACCCACAGATACCTCCACTCTCTCTTTCAACAACTCTCCATCTCTTGAGATCACTAGTCTGAGCTTTGAAGATTACTATGGTGATTTTGATTATGCATAATTCAAGTTGGGCTTTGAAGACCTAGAAATTGTCTACACAATTTTTGGAATCTTCTTGTAGTTACTAAGTATACAAAAATGTTTTTATGAGATCTTAGAAATTACTTCTTATTTTACACAAGTTGTACTTTGATGAATATAGTATGATAATGGATCAAATTTTTCTCTAATCCTTTTCATAATATCATCTCAAAAAAAATAAAAAAATAATAAATCAAAAAGATTTGATTGGAAAACTAGCTTGCTGGCCAGTTAAAGGCAGAAAAAAACTTTGATTGGAAAATGATCTTAATGGCCAATCAAAGGAAATCAACAGTTACCTGGTGGCTTTCTTCTTGGCACTATTTGACCATGTTAACAATAGGATGACAAAGACAACTACATGTATGATCAAGTTATTTTGTTCTACTATTTTATTTTTAATTTTTCTTGTAAGTTTTTTTATTACAGCTAGATCCACTTTTAAATATTTCCAAGGAAGGCAAGATAAAATTCATATCTCCCCTACTTATATGAAAAATATGTGTACCTCTTTACAATCAAACTTTTGGAGTCTAATTTATGGGCAGTCATAAATAAAAAAATACACGAGGACATGCATGAGCTTAAGTGTGGGAGAGAAGGAGAAGCACGAGCTATGCATTTTGATTTTAAATATGAGACACATCAGAAGGAGATCCACACAAGAACCTGTTGTAAAATAAAAGAGATCAAAAGCAGTAGAAGGAAATCCACACAAGAACCTACTGTAAAATAAAAGAGACCAAAAGCAGCAGAAAGAGATCCACACAAGAACCTGATGTAAAATAAAAGAGATCAAAAGCAGCAGAAGGAGATCCACACAAGAAATTGCTATAAAATAAAAGAGATCAAAAGCAGAAGAAGGAGATCCACACAAGAACCTGCTGTAAAATAAAAGAGATCAAAAGAAACAGAAGGAGATCCACATTAGAACCTATTGTAAAAGAAAGAAATCAAAAGTAGCAAAAGGAGATCCACACAAGAAATCGTTGTAAAAGAAAGAAATCAAAAGCAGCAGAAAGATCCACAAAAAAACTTATTATAAAAGAAAGAATATCAAAAGTAACAGAAGGAGATCCACACAAAAACATGTTGTAAAAGAAAGAAATCAAAAGCAACAAAAGGAGATCCACAAGAATGTGTCCACAATACAGACAAGAATCTAAGAAGAGGATAAAATAATGTAATTCATGAGGATATGCATAAGATTAAGTGTGGGGAAATGATGAGACCATAAATTGGCCACAAATTACCATTATTTTATCCTTCCAAGTTACCTTTGGAAGTGGATTTAAATGTAATCTAGGAACTTGTGGTTTTCTTAAGATAGAGTATAGGATATATATCTTTTTCATTCTTTAGAAATGTTTTGTTATCTATCTTGTTGACTAATCCTATTGATTATTTGGGAAAAGATGCAAAGTCTTATGTATGCAGGTCATAAAGTAAAGATAATGCTAGTATTGGGAAAAGTGGAATTGATCATGAACAATACATTTAAAATAAAATATGATTTTATATTCAGATTTCTCTCAAAAAATATGCAATTTAAAAAAAAAATCATCTCAATACGAGGTTTCATGCAAAATTTATAGTTGTTTTAAGTTAGCTATGAAACTCGCAGAGTTAGTTTTGGAACTTACAGAGTTAGTTCTGAAACTTGCAGGTTTCGTTCTGGAACTCACATGTTTAGTTTTAGAACTCATAGATTTAGTTTCAGAACTTATATCAATTGAATGACAGTTAGTTCCAGAACTTTCAATTCATGAACAAATCAAATTTAGTTCTAAAACTTGCAGATTTAGTTCTGGAACTTGCATAAAAGGAATGACAACTTTAGTTCCGGAACTTGCATCAACGGAATGAAATATTTTGAGGGATTTTGAAAACTCAAAGATTCAAACGGAAAATATGAGAGATATTTTTGTTCATAACAATGTGTTTAACAAAAACTTCATTCAAATTTGTTACAGGTTTACCAATGAAGAGAGATCTAACTTTTAGTGAGCTGCAGTCCGAGGAAAAGTGTATCAAACTAGGACTAAAAGTTCTATAAACAGAAACAGAAAATTCAAATAGAAAATCTAAGAGATGTTTTTGTTCATATAAATTTGTTTAACAAAAACCCCATTCTTATTTATTATAGGTTTTACCAATGAAAAGAGATCTAACTTTTGGTGAGCTGTAGTCCGAGGAAACGTGTATCAGACGAGCACTAAAATTTCCATAAACAAAAATAGAAAAATTCAAATGGAAAATATGAGAGAGGTTTTTGTTCATAGAAATGTGTTTAACAAAAACCTCATTCAAATTTACCAATCAAGAGAAATCTAACTTTTAGTGAACTGCAGTCTGAGGAAAAAGCGTATCAGACAAGCGTCAAAAGTTCCACAATAAAAAACAACAAATTCAAATGGAAAATATGATAAAGGTATTTGGTTAAAATAATATTTTGAGGAAAAACCTCCTTCCAATAATCTAGAATAATAAAATCATTATGATTCTTGTTACCGAAAAGCAAAGAGAAGATTTGGGAACAAATCTTCCTAAAATAAGCAAGATAAGATTTGACTTTAATAATATATCTCTCTCCATATTTTGTGGAGATGGAGATCTTAGTTGTTAGGATTGGAATAAAGATAATATCAGATTGTATTTCCTAAAATAAGGAGATGGTTGGATGCATGAATTATAAATGCAACCTTCCATACTGAGATATGTAATTTTCTTTCTCCCAAGAAAGAAAGATCTATTCTTTCCTCTCAAATATTCTGTAGTTATAAAATCAGAATTATGATTTAAATCCTCTTCCAAGAAATGATATGGCCACTCATTTCAAGGAAGATGGATATGCGTATTTATGTTTATGTTTATTTATTTGTTTGTAATTCATTTTGTTGTATTGTTTTTATTCTTGTATTGTAAAAATTTAGTCTATTGTGAACCTACAGGTGTTTCATTTAATTATGTTTATTTCTAATTCAAACAATTTCAGTTTATGCAAGTGTGTTTAAATTTATGCAATTGTGTTTAAATTCCTACAAGTTTGATTTCTTTCATGTAAGTGTGATTTATTTTATGCAAAATTTATTTTTGCTTGAGTGTGCCTTTCAATTTTCACAAGTATGATTTATTTTATGCAAGTTTGGTTTGTGTTTAAAGGAGTTGCTTTCCAAGATTTTCTTCTCGTAATGAATACAGCCTTCGAACACCAACCCAGATTAACATTATTAATGGTGAGGAATGATGACCCTCATCATAAATCTATCTTGACACAGTAAGAGTTGGGGCTGCTTAGAGGTACTTGGGTGACAAAGGTGCAATAATACGACTTGGATATAAAACCAACCAAGAACTTTATGAGGATATTCCCACAGTTCTCTTTGCGAATCTGGTTAATGAGTGGTATACTAAAATTTCCTACTTCCTAACATATGGAAAATTCCTATATCATCTAACACACAAGGAAAAATGCACTATCAAACTAAATTCAAAGTAATTTTTTCTTTGGGACAATAGTTTATACAAAATGGAATTAATGGTGTTTTTCTTAGGTGTGTGGATAGTGCTCAGAAAGAAAATCTACTGGAGCAGTTCCATGACAAAGCATACAGAGGCCACTTCTCAAATAGAGTAACTGCACACAAAACTCTTTAGGCAAGGTACTATTGGAAAACTCTTTTTCAAGATTCTATTGAATGGGTCTGAAAGTGTAAAACATGTCAAAAAATTGTTGGACGTGTAAATTTTCCAGCATTAACTTTGAAACTATTAGTGATTAATGAACCATTTCAATAGTGGGGAATTGATTTCATTGGTATGTTGTACCCCCCCTCAAGTAATGGTCATCACTACATTCTCACTACAACTAATTACTTCATTAAATGGGTAAAGGATATTCCTGTTAAGAATGCTACTTTTGAAGAGGTGTGTAATTTCATTAAGGAAAATATAATTATGAGGTTTGGTGTCCCTCATAAGATAGTAACAAATAATGCTATGAATCTATACTTTGAAGAGTTAATTGATTTTTTCTATACATATGGTGTTCATTTGGTGCATTCCTCTAACTATTATCCTTAGGGAAATTGACAAGTTGAATCAAGCAATAAAAAATTGATAACAATTATTCAAAGGTTGGTTGAGAATCATAGGACATGGCACAAGAGGTTTTTTTATGCACTTTGGGCTAACAAGATCACACCTAAAACTGAAATAGGTATATCTCCTTTTCAAATTTTATATGGGATGGATACTAAGATACCCATTAACATTGAAATTCATGCTCTGAAATTAATAAAAGCCATCAAGGATAATACCTACCAGGATGCACTTGACAAAAGGATTATGTACTTGGCTAAGTTACAAGAAGTATGTACACATGTGGATGATAGGTTGGTTGAACATCAATTGAAGGTCGATAAAGTGTTTGACAAAAAATCCAGAGATAGAACGTTTGAGATTAGAGATTGGGTTCTCCTATGGGATAAGAAGAATGAACCAAAGGACATGCATGGAAATTTTGATTCACTTTGGAAAAAACCATTTATGATCAAGATAGCTATTGGAGAAGATAATTTCATCCTTTCCTATCAGGATGGAGCTGAGTTTTTGCTGACTTAAAATGGGCATCATTTGAATCTTTTCAGGAACTAGTGATTCAGGGTAAAACATTTGTGTATATAAATACAATCTTAGTGTTTTGTGTTGTGTTTGTTTAGTTTTGTGTTTCCCTTTTGTGACCCCAAGCCCAATGAACAAGACTTGAAACCAAAGATGTTGGGATCTCATATTCATTTCCTTCATTCTGATAGGAAATAAAGATGTCCACTTACGAAGCCAACTGGTGTCCCCAATATTTCAGTTGGAAATTTTTGTATGCCCCTTTAAAAAATGGTATTTTTTCCTTGTGAAGGTTTGAGGTCATGTTGTTTAGTTTGTTTCCTTAATTCATTTCGATTACAGGATTTCTCTAGATTTCTTTAGAAGGTTGCAAGAGGTTACTTGGTTGCAGTTGGAAAAATAACCATTTGCCCAAAATTATTCAAAATTCATAAAATCTAAGTATTTATCCTATTAATCATTTAGTTTTTTCAAACTAATTTACTTCATGATTTGTAGCAAGTTTCCTTTAAAAAAATTATTTACATTGCCTCACATTTGGTGGGTTTATATAGTTGTTTTACTTCTTGAAGTAACTAATAAAAGGAACCTTGTAAACCAGATTTATAACCACACCTTCTTTCCTTTAACCCGATGTATATTTACTCCTTAAAAGAACTAAGTAAAGCTATCCCGTAAACCCAATTTTCATCATTGCCTTCATTTTGCTAAAACTATATTTCCTTACTTCAGAAAGTAGTGAAGTAAATCAATTGGAAAACCTCACAAACTTGAGCCACTTAGCTTGTTCATGTTTTCAACCAACTCTACTTTGTTAAGCAAATCTCAATCAAAACTCTGCAAACCAAGACCTTAGATTTGCGGGGTTTTCAAACTACTTTAATCATTAAATTAAATTTAAGTATTAAGTAAAGCCAAATCAAAAACCCACAAATTCAGACCCAATCAGGTTTGTAATAACTCATTACTTTGTAAGGTAAAATCAGGAAAATTAATTCTTAACCCCGCCTCAAATCCTAGGATGGTGTGGCATTGACACCCTATGGAATTAATGAGGTGAATTATTTAAAAAAGGAAAGAAAATTCATGTCATTTCCATGAATGTGATCGAATTGAAGCGAAGAAGCCTTCCCTACAAAACCTGAGAAACTTCGTGCTAGCCGATTGGAGATATTTCTAAGCAAATTGACTTTAACCCACTTGAGGAAAAGGTATGTTATTTGTTCCCCTTATTTTGTTTCAAGTTTTTTCCTTTCATTTCCATTGTCCATTGTGTCAACACCTTCTCCGTTCTGTAAGGTTTATTTTTCATGAAATCATTTTGGAGATGGGTCAAATTGGTTGAAAGGGTTTAGGGTTTGAATGACTTAGTTGTGTTTATGGTTGTTTTGTGCCAAATTATTCAAAATTTAATCTGTGAAATAAACCCTAGATTTTCCCTAGTTATGTTTGGAAAACTAAATTGCTCTTGATTCCCTGCGTCTTATGGAAAACCAACCCGCACAACTTGAAGTCTTAAACTTATGGGCTTCTTAACCAGCACTACTACCTCTCCATGTTTTACATAAAATCAACCCCTTACTACTTCCGTAATGCTTTACGTAGTTTCAAAGTTATATTACTTTGACTATGATTTACGTGGAATCAACCCTTTGTTTCTTAAGACTTTTGTTTAATGGATTTTCAAAATACCCTACTATTTCCTGTTCATTATGGGGAACTGATCACCTATTAATTAATAATTCTTTGTACAATAGGTTTTCAAGGGACTATTTCTTCCCAGTGTTTTGCGCTAAACCGAACTCCTCCTGAATTTATTTAAAATTTAAGTAGTGTCACCGTGTAAACCCACATTCTATTACAAAGACAAGTTGTTTTGTTATCTTTCTTACTAAGAGCTTGGAAATTTACTTACAAAATAATTTTTTGTACTTTAATGAATGTCTAAGATGTGGATATGCTTCATGACTTGAAGTTACTTGTGAGAGATCATAGTATGACTTAAAATCTACATCTTAAGAAGGGATAATTGTTAAAATATCAGTAATTGACATACATAATTTTTGCAAAGAAAGCACAGCAAATGTCTAAGACAAGAGAAAAGTCACCATAAGTAGAATAGGTTGTCATTATCCAGGAGGATCCCAATCTTGTAATTGAAGAAACCTCCAAGAATAGAAAGAGAAAAGGGAAATCTAAATCTAGGCCAGTTAGTGAAACAAAAGGAGATAAGATGAAGTATGAATATAAGGGTTATCTAATTGAATCTTGTGTTGTATCTAAGCTTGCTGAAATTAGTGAGATAGACATGGGGCATGTGTCTAGAACTAAACTTATAGAAAGATCTAAAGCAGTAAGGTAAACACCTTTGATGCAAGCCTTGACCAACAAAGGATTAAGATAAGTAGATGCAATTCCTAGTGTTGCCCAGTTACCTGAATTTGTTTTGGAATGTTCCAATTTTTATGATCCTCTAACTAGGTTAGTTACAGATACATCATGTAATTTAGTAGTGAGACTTGATACTCAAATTTTCAATTATAGTTTGAATATCACCAAAAAGGAAAAGGTGTTGGATGTGAATATGGAAAAGGACACTAAGAAATGGGAGCATAACCCCAGTGACTGTATTAGAATTGTGAATTTAAACTATTTTAAGAAACCAAAGCAGCCATCAAGGTTTCCCAAAACCATTTTGAGATCACATCTTATCCAGGAATCTAATGACATAACTCAGTTGCTATGTAGGTTCAATGGAGAGACGAATGCTAATAATTTCTTCACATGGATGTATTATTTCGTTAGAACAATCGAGACCAACAAGCCCAATGCATTGATCAAATCAGTTAAGTTGATAAACAACAACATTGATCATCATCTACAGGAAGTTAGGAAACATTTCAGATTCAAGATGACCTCCTATTTGGTGTATGTTACAGTATCAAATGGAACATTTTCCAGGTTGCACAGTAAAGGGATCTTAGCTGCAGACTTAATATATGAATACTACCCTCAATAAGTATTATATATGAGTATTTCAATAAATATAGAAAGGTGAATGAATTCTTCTTTTATGAAATCATCTGCAAGATCAATACTCAAATGAAGGGAAAAAAGGTGACCAATGCATCGTGGGACACAATTTCCTAGTATGGGCGCATCTTTATTCAATCTTCCAATTTCACTTATCTCAAGGTTTTTGGTTTCTCATTCTCACCACTTAAGCTCTCAAGATACCCTAATGATCAGTGGATAGTGCAAGAAATTGGTGGAACTACATGACCTACAATAAAAAATTTATAGAGCAGTTGTCATCTTTCCAATCATCATTGGAAATTATCATTGTACTAGTATTCATAAGGCTAGGAATATTTCGAAAGAGATGTTCCATCATTATGAATAAGAGAACTGTGAAGACAGGACAAATTTTGACTTGAGGAAAATAGAACAAAAGATTGTCTCCTTGCATTATATGTACATCCTGACACTTGAAACTAGATATATTACATGGACGAGTTTGAAGTCATAAGAAGAGACTACAATAGGATGATAGTTCAACAAATTATTATTTTTGGACTAGTGATAATTCCTAAAAATCTCCATGATTATGGGAATGTAATTTACGTTTCTTACAATCAAATGGGAGGAGATAATGCTCCAATCCAACCCATGAGGAATAAGGTTAATATAGTAGAATAAATAACATCAAGGGTCTTGGTCTACACTTCAAATTGGCTCCTTGAAAGAGATTTTTGTCTGGATGAATCTGTAATGAAATAGATGAGTCAAAACAACACCAAAACAAAGGAAGGACCATGTAAGAGTAGCAAAGGACCAAATAATTAATCAAAAACAAAGAATCCTAGAGCAGTGAGGGATACTGAATGTCCATCATCCAGAGAAGCATCAATCCCTGAAGTCACTACTAGTGAAGTTATTCTTTCATCAACACAAGTTATTTCTTCATCTTTTGTTGCCCCTTCTATTAAAGTTCCCACTACATAAGTGGAAGTTATTAGACCTCCCTTGAATGATTCTACGTTCATTCTTCCCACAATAAGGGTGGAAACTCCACCACATCGTCCTCTTCCTTTCTATCCACCAAGAAATTCTTCTCCTCCACCAGTGGATGATCATCCTAGCACTTAGCATGAGGAAGGACATATTGCTGCCCTAGAGAACCATTCACCTCGTGAATTATCTAAAGAATAGGAGAAAGGAGAAAATAAAGTAGAAAATACACAAACGAAGGGTATGGAAGAAGGGGAAATTAGTAAGGAACAGAAAGAACAAACTCATTTGGAGGATGAAAACGAGTCTTATGTGCACGATCAAGCAGAGAAGGAGAAAGAAGTTGAATTTGATTTGAGAATTTAGATTTCTAAGGAAAATAAAATGTAAAATCAAGTGGTAACCCAGAGAATGGAAGAATTAGATAAATTTCTATTAAAAGGTACTACAACCAAAATAATTCAAGAAATGATGGTACATCTTACTACTGCAGTAACAACTCAATAGATGGTTGTACACTCAAGTAATCTTGTTTCTTATGGACAAGATTTATCATCATGGATGGAATTGTAGACACTTCCAAACACCAAGGAAATAATAAATTTGGAAGAAATAGATCTCTAGTTACTTACACGTATTGATAAAAGAGGGAAGAAATCTAAAGCTACTAAGGTAACTTATAAGCTAATAATTGAATCACAAGGACAAAATTTTGATGAAATATCCACTTCAATAGTAGGAAAACAAGGAGAGTTAATTTAAGAAGATATGACTATGAAAAGGGTACCACACAAACCTTGATTGACACACTTTTTCTCAAGGTTGACAAGGAGAAGGCCGAGAAGGCCAAATTGAATGATCAAGTTTCCAAATTATTGCAAATTTTGCCAAGTTTTCTTCTCAGCCTATGATATCAGGAGATCTAGTTAATCCTAAAATCATCACAAAAGTGGAAGAAACATGGGATAAATATAATTTTTTGGACGAGTGGATTAAACTGATCAATGAAAAGGCAAATGAAAAATATTTAGAAGAGCTAGTTGGATTGAGAGATTTCCAAGGTAGGTTTGATCAATTGAAGAGTTTGAAATTGGGAATAGATAATGAATGTGGTATTACATAACTACAGTTGGAGAGTCTTGAGAAAATAAATTCATTTCCAGAGAAGGTGTTAATTAAAGAACAAATTGTGCTAAAGCGATCAATAAAAAAGGGTAAGGAAGAAGAGCTGACTCTTTGTTTTTGCACCAAGCTACTTGAAAGAATGATGCAAGAAATGAAGGTGCTAGAAGAATAGGTATAAGAAATTATAGATAATTTGGATGATTGTATCTATTTCATCACAAGATACAAAATTGCAAAGCCACCAAGTACTATGAAATAATTTCTTCAGCTCCTCAAGCAAGAAATGGATAAAGCCACCACTTCTTTCACCTTATATTAAATGGAGAAATTATAAAAGCTTCACCAAGATGTTAATAATCTTAGGGCACACCTAATAAAAGTAAGAGAATTTAGAAACATTAGAGCAAATGAAATTTTTAGATATGAAACATAAATGCATGTTATTGATAAAGCTGATGTAAAAGCAATACACTATATGTTGTATCAGCATGTTGTATACCTGGAGAAAACCAAGGAGAAGGCTTAGGAGAAAATTGATGATGAGATTGAGGAGTCAAAAAAGGATGAAATGGAGGATAAAATTCAAACTAAAACTGAAGTTCTACTATTGGAGTGAATTCTTCTTCTACTACTACTTCTCCTTCTCCTTCTTCTTCTTCTTCTTCTTCTTCTTCTTCTTCTTCTTCTTCTTCTCTTTTATTTTCCTCATACTTTGTAATTTAAGTAATCAGGAAAAATTGTAAGACTTAGGTAATTTGGTTAAAATCTCTTACTTCAATTCATTTTGAAAAATTCAATTACTTAGTAATAGGTGGCACAACATGTAAGGTAGTTGATGGTGTTTCAAACTATGGAACATTTGAATGTCATGCATGACAAGCCAAGGAGGAAATTTCTCAACTTCGTACAGTTTTGTAGCTAGGCACGTGTGGAAATATAATTAATTTCTCCTATTTGTTCTTCTTTTATAAACTCTATAAATATAGAGAGAATCCTACGGGCCAAGGGGATCGGATTTTTTTTGCAATCAGCTCTTGTACTTTTCTGCATTGAGATTTCAAACTTTGTATTGAGATTCTCTTATGTTCATTGTGTAAACTAGCTAGAATTGAATAATAACAAGGATGATTTATGTGGAACTTTTTGTCCGACAAATTTTTTCTGTGTATAGTGAGAAATTTTATGGTAAACTTTATGATATCTTGAATTTTCATCTATATGCATTTCTTTTCATTTGCTAAAAATTGTGATAATCATTAAGCATTTATTTATTTTGTATGGCTATAATGAGCTCTGTGATCTACGTGTTATGAATTACATCTCTTTTCCGTAGCAACCATTATTATCTTGTATTTCCTTTTCACTTCTCTTCACCAAAAAATTCTCAAATGCAGCTACTTACTTGCTGCAAAGTTGTTTAGCTATGGTTCATGAGCTTTGCAATTAAATTAATACCCCAAAAATAACTTTTAGTTTTCACATAAGTAGTTAGAATAAATAAATATCTTGCATGGTATCTTCATTGTTAAATGAAGGGGATTTATCCCATGAATTCCTAGGTTTATGTGTGTATCCAAGCTTAAAATCTAGCTAACAATGTGCAAATAGAGAATTAGGGAAAAAATAAAGAATGATACATAACGATTATTCTGAATTAATTAATAAAAATTTACCATGCACATTTAGAATAAATCATTTATACTCATAACTATGACTAAACCATATGACAATTTCTTAAAACACACAAAGGCATGAGTACTTATATGCACATAATGGGATGGAGATGATCTAGTTCTATAAACTGGGAGAAAGAGGTATTATGGATCTGAAAGTGCTTTATCTATGGTTTTGGAACTAGAAACTACTCTAGTCTAGGACCATACAACTTATGTAAAATATTTACATCTTTTATACTATCTTGTACTTATGCACAGTGGGATTCTTTAACTTTTAATTCCCTTCACTTGCCTAAACATGAGTTTCATTATTTGTCTGTAGGGCTCATACAACTTTGGCACCATCTATCATCACTCGTAACAAAATTCATGAAAGCATTAAATAACCCAAGAGAAATTAATGTGTGAGTGAGGTTAGACTACCCTTGGTGGTCATCTCATACTAAACCAATCCAAGTGTTGAACTACATCCCCTCGAGATGGAACAAGTCTCATGTAGTTATCCTAGTATAGGTGCAAGTGTGTGTGCATATCCTATCCAACCCCCTATTGGTGCCCTTATGTCTCTTGACACAAAGATATTGTTGGGACCCAAAATTATTTTATTGTTTGATTGGTTAAGTTCCACATCTGGGACATGTTCTTTATTCTTTTAATTCTTTGGATGCATGCAATAATTTTGGAAGGGCTACACATGAGAATTTTGGAAAATGTAAAAAACATCACGCAAGAATTGTGATAAGGAACTGCATGTAAATTTAGAGAAAAGAAAAATAAATCATGAAGCTATATTTAGACATGAATTAGGTGGAAAAAGAAAAAAGAAATAAAGTAGAGGAGTGCATGGGAAAAAAAGTCAATGTACCAAAAATAAAAAATCTAAGGATAGAAAAATTAGGTGGCACATAATAAAATGGATGGGATAAATATATAAACTCCAAATATAGGATACTAAAGCATAAGGTAATTTGTGAATTTTCATGCAGGTTAAGAAGAGAGGAAATGAACACATGTGGCATAAATGCCACCTAATGTAATAGTAAGAAGCTATCTTTGGGACTCAAGTATAATAATAGAATTTTTCAAACTAGTGAAGGGAAAGTCCCCACTAGTATAAATACCCCTTGGGATCATTATAATAAAGAGGATGGATAGTGTGTGTGTATGAAGCAGATGGATAGAGAGATATATAGATGATAAACTAGTTAATATTTATGAGCAAGTGAGAATGTTTAAGAACTTTTCATAAGGATTTTTATGTTTTGATAAATGTTTTATGTATGGATTTATAGTTTATTGATTAATATGAAGTAAGTTTTTTATGAAATCACTATGTATGATTGTGCATGTATGAATTATATTGTTCTACTATAAGTATGAATGCTCTGCAATGTCTTACTTTATTTTAACAATTCATCATTGACATACTAAATTATATGGGGTCCTATAATATCTTGCACCTTGGGTGATTGCACTAAGGTTTCCTACCTTAGAATGATATGTCGGTGTGGAGATATAGTGATATTAGTGAGCACCAAGGTGGTAAGAGTTTTGAGTGCATGAAAGATTAAACTAGACATGCAACATTTTGGTTTCTTTTTCAAGACCAATAACTATTAAGTTGTGATGGTAAAACATAGAAATAATGTTTTTAATTACACAAGAGAATATTAAGCTCTAATGGGATAAGATAGAATAATATTTCATGCAGAGTCATCCTAGTCATAGGAATTGTTTTCCTAATTGCGCTCCAAATACTTGGGTGGAGAAACAACTATATGAAAATTCGTTAGCGAACTTCCTAGGAAACTTTGTGTTTGCTTAGTGGTGTATTGCAAGAGTTTGAATTTGGGAAGGAAGTATATTCGATTCTAGAGAACACTAGGATATGTGTAAAACATGACACAACATGGACACAAGTTATGGACTATTGGTGGAAGGGTACACTTCATAACTACATAATCAAATATTCAGTGTAAAATTTCTATTGCACTGATGAAGCATAGTTAAAATTGTTCCATGAGCCACATGGATCATACTTGAGAAAATTCCCGCTGGAAATTAAGAAGGTCATGATAAATCTAGGTAAATAAAATTGTATCCTACCTTTTTTTGCACTTAACGTACCTTCAACAAAATAGTTCCCAACCCAAAACATGACCAAACACATGTAAAATGAAAAAACATGTATTTTTAAGAGCTTGTGTATACCAAGGTGTAGGGGGTCCACAATTTACCTAAAATTTCTAAAAAAAATAGTATTTTCTTAAGATTTGTTTACTAGTTATATTTACACATTGTTTTTGCATGCTAAGTGGGACATCGTTATATGCATGTTGATAACTTCCTCATTGATGAATAAATTTCTCACCCACATGAGAAAAATATGTAGGAAGGGAAAGGAGGGTGATGATTTTACTATGACATGGATTCCTTGTATGAGTACACATAGAAAAGGAAGTGGTTTGAAGAAGCACAACAAAAGGCCATAGTAGAATGGGAATTGCTTCAAAGGGAAGATTCAACGTTAGGAAATGTCAAGGAGGACTAGGGAGATTGTCTTAGGAAAGAAGGAAAATAGAGTGACAAATCATACCAAGAAAATGATGAGACATTTTTCAAGCTAATGGCTCAAGAGGAGGAGGAGTATAAAGTAGATGGAATTCTTATTTTGAGAATACTTTTTTGACATGTCATACTTGCTTATGTGACTGGATATAAAAATATAGATGACCAAGTACTCATTAAAAATGATAGTGATGAGGAAGGGAATAAAGAAAATGGAAAGGAGGTAATAGATAGTATATTTGTATTTGTAGTATAAAAAATTACACCTACACTGAAG
This sequence comes from Taxus chinensis, assembly GCA_019776745.2. NCBI lineage: Eukaryota > Viridiplantae > Streptophyta > Pinopsida > Cupressales > Taxaceae > Taxus > Taxus chinensis. Next base: position 544,018,707 of record CM034146.1, read on the forward strand.
AGGATTCGGTTTAAACCAAATAATACAAAAGGGAACAGGCTTAGAATGATTAGTAGTGGAAAAACCACTTATGCACAAGATGGTTTGTAGATAGGCATGCCAACTAGTACCAAACTAAGAAAAAAAACACCAAGAATTATTTCCCCAGTATAGAAAGTAGTCATATTTACCACACAAACTATTAGTGGTGTAAGAAGTGGTTGTTTAGGGACACTTTAAGCTAGTATCAGTGCACAATAGTGAGTTGTACCATCTACACAATATTCACAAGTGCCCCACATTTTTTATGAGATGTCAATGTGTCTTCCAGAATATCATGGTGTAAAAAATGTAGTAAAACATGTCCACAACTGTGATTTGGTATGACATGCAAAGGGGATTACCTCTCATAAGTGTAAGGCAAGACAATTATTTATAACTTTGTTAGACTGAACGCATACATGGTACATGAAATATGACCCGCAACAAGAAATTTTCAACTACAACCAACTCAAAGTTACATTCTTGAAATAATTTTACATACATATGTTTAAATAATAGATCATCTTAGTGCTAAAGGAAATCAGGTAAGAACTTACAGAGATCATGTGTGCATATAATGCACGTATTAAAAATTTAATATCCAACTATTATTATGAAATACACCAAACTCAACATGTGCAATGGTTTTCAAGTGGGTTACTTCTTCTTTTTAGGTGCATACTCTCACACAAAATCTTTACAAGCCCGTGCAAGGCTCTAAAAGTAGCCTTGCATTTAGAATTGTTGGCAATGTTTATAGTGGTATCATCCCATTGATGGAGGCACATATCGTGTCAATGACAACTTAATTATAAATTTTTACTACAAATAATTCCAAGGAGACATGTAGTGGTATATGGTGTGTAGACTATGAAGTGGAGGGGCATACCAAAAATAATTTTCCTTGATGCAGTGTTAAAGTAATGTTTATGGCTTGTGAAATATGTGGCAATGAGCACAATGTTAAAAGGTTTCCACTACTACAATGCATAATTAAAACAATTTTTTATTTCTACTACAAGATATATGATGCACATACAGATACTATGGAGGAATGTTTCAACATTGAAAAAATTCACAAAGTGCAATCCTTGGGGTTGAGAGAGGAAAATTCGGACAATAACAATAATAATTACAACAATAATGAGGATCACAATGGTAAAATATAATGACAAGGTTGTAGTAAAGGATGTCAAGGTAGGGGATGATTCCTTCCAATAAATTGCTACAATCGTGGCTCACTAGATCATTGCCAATGAGATTACCCTATGTTCCCCATATGCAAATACTATGGAAAAGAACATAAGAAAGAATATTATCTCGACCTCTATGTAGCTTCAATAGATAAAATTGAAAAGAGTGTGGGGATGATCAAGATTATTTAGAATTTAAAGGAAACCATAGGAAAGGTAATTACACAGAAGGTCAATCAAATTTATAAGGTTAAGATAATACTAAGAGGAGTAATAACATGCACGGGAGCATATGAATCACCAATGGAGAATATTTAGCATGAAATTATTAAGATTGGAAATGCCTACCCAAATACAAATCAACAGAAGGATATCTTACAAGAAACTAAAGAATTGGTGCATGAACTAGAAAGTGAAATGTATTTCCTAAGGGAATAAGTGCATGCCAGGAGTGAAGTGCAAGGGATCCCTGACTTTCAAAATGAGAAGAGGAATGAATTCCATGAATTTTGTATAATGCTACATACTGAAGGATTCTTCCCTTGACTAATCCAGTTATTATCTCATCAAAAACGTGTTATGGCACTTGGAATTAAAATAGGATAGGCATAAAATAAAGAAATAAAATTTTCTGGGAGGCAGGATTATGAAAAATAAATCCTAGTTGATTCCCACATAGATGGATGGAATAAAAATGATAGTTTGGTAGACACAGGTTCCAAACTAAACATTTTTATAGTGGATGCATAAAAAATATTGGGATACCAATGCTCCATCCATCACCTCACATTTTTTTCATGGTAAACAAGATGTCAGTTGTGCCTATCAGAGTATTAAAGCATGTCATCATTAGTATCATGGGTGTTAGATTCTTTGGTGAATTTGAGGTGATAAATTTTCTTAAATAGATAACTTGTTCGTGCTACTTAGAGGACCATGGTGTTACGTGAATAAAATTTATATACGATTTAAGAATAATTTTTTTTTTTTAAAAAAAGGCACACAACACATAATTCTTCTTATGGTTTGTAAGAAGTGTATGTCATATGTTGAAGATGTTGAAGTACATGAATTCCTAGAACATATCTACAATATAAAGGTTGAAGGTTTATAAAACTTTCAACCAAATCAAGAAGTGTTCTTACAATGGGATGATTCACAGTCAATACTAATAATGTGGTATGTGAAAATTAGGTGCATGGATACTACACATTGATTAGGTGTAATTGTGGCTCCATAAAATCAAGAAAGACATTACAGGTTAAAGTAAACCAATTTTGGAAAGAAGGTATGTTGGAATACATAGAAATAAAAATAAGGCTCCAAGGTTGATATGTCAGGGTGGTGGAAGCATCCAAGAATATCTAAACCAAATGGAGGTTTATATGACCCTAGAGCAGGAGTGGATAAATAACATGGTTTATACCATACAAGGAATAAAAAATAGATTATGAAGCACACACTGATCACACTTATAAACATGGGATCAAATATTTGAATTGTACACAAGATTTGAATACAAAAATCATATGTGAAGACTTCCAAGTTGTAGTAGGGTAACAAATCCATAATAACATATAAAGAAATATGAAAAAACTTGGATCTTGGGCACTAGAAATACAAAACCATAACTATACCTACATATATTATATCATACAATGAAAATTTGGGAATGCACATCGTATATGGATTTAAAGAACATCGAGGAACATCTATTTGGGAATGTCTAAAAAATAATTTTTTGTGAACATTCTCCTTCACATCTAAGGTACTTAGAATGAACCAATCACTACAAAGCATCAAAAACATGTAGTTGGAAATGATGTTTTCAAGGAAGATAGAATGCTAAGGATTCATAAGGATAAAGGTATGACACTACCAAAAAAAATTAAAGAATATACTACCAATGATGATTCTAGCAAAGAAGTTGAGGTCATTAAGATAAAGTGAAACTGGAAGCGCAAAGGCAATCAAAAGATGGTTTGCCAAATAGATAAAGAATTAGATGCAAACCATTTGTATTTTGAAACTAAGTATAGCATTAGGGAATAATTAGATAATAAATCCAAAGATAATATGTTGTATAACGAACCTCTCAAGTCTAAAAATATCAACATTAGCACATGTATGAGGCACCAAAAGTTATAACAATAGAGATTATCAGTATGAATTTGAAAGCGCAAAGATAATAGAAATATTGAGTGACTATAAGGACCTATTTCCAAGAAGTTATAAAGAGATTAAATTATTTCTCCCTTCACTAAGAAAAATGCATATTAAGTTAGTTGAAGGCACCAAACCAGTACGTAAATGGCCATACAGGATGAATCCAATCCTATAATCCAAGGTTAAGGAGGAACTTGATGGAATGTTTTCCACTGGGTTGTACCAATTGAATAATTTTAATGGGTAATCCTATCATGTTCCCTTTTAAAAATATTTTAATAAGGGAAATAACTTAATAATTTAACTTAAGTAGCCAAAAAGTAACTTTATGTTATATCATAAAAGACAAATTATGCTTTATTATTCAAATAAAGGTAATTTTTGATAAAGCAACTAAAAATTAAAATGAATTTGTGTGAATTTTCTTTATGGGTGTATTTATTTGAAAAAGATGAAAGGGATATTATAAAAAGGGGCATTGGGCTTATTTGGAAAAAACATATTTTATCAATCAAATTTATTCTTCCATATTTTTGCAAGTTTGAGAATCCACTTCATCTTTCAACCACTGAGGATGAAAACCCTCTTTGGAGCATTAAAGGATGAAAACCATCTAGTGGAAAAGAGCTTGGTGATGAAAACCCTCCAATTATTTTTGGTTATTCCATCCAGAAATCTTATTTGGGATTCAAATATGATTTTATCACATTTCAACTAGAGCAGCATTGGGCTTCATATCTACATCGACATCATCTTTCAGACTGGTAGAATAATTGGGGAATAATTTTTAAAAATGTGTCTTAATTAAAATTGGTCAAGGAAATGTCATATTTTCATCCATATTTTCTATGGAATCCATCCAAGGGTAGAATTTAGGCATCATATCAATTATTTACAAGTTTAAATCTGTTTTAGCAACTAGCTCATCATTTACAGTAGTTAGGTCATCACTTCCAAGGTTGACGTTACAATTGGGGGAATATTTATAGGGATGACATCGTTTTCAATAGGATAATGCCATCATTTCTTGTTTTGGGGCCAACAATTGGTCTATCTCATCCATCTGGAGTGTCATTTGACAATAATTTTGGTGTATACAATCAACTTTAATTTTCTTACTTTTATGAGTTGAAAAAAAAAAAAGCATCCAAATTTCAAGGTTTAAATATAGTTTTTAGTTTTTATTTTAATATTTTTATTATATTCAATATATATATTTCCAAGGGTTTATAAATTATTTCACATCATTTTCTAGCAATGCTAATTTATGTTGTTGGTGTTTGCAATAAAAACTTATTTTTATTAATTAGGCCCAAAGGGTTTTTAGTAAATATAGAATTATTTCAAAATGTTAGCTTAGGGACATTAAAAATCCTTATGGGGATAAGTATTAAAAATTATGGGTTCATTATAATTTGTGTTGATTACCACATGCTAAATGTAGTGTGTGGTAGACCATTTCCCCACACCGTTTATAAAAGAAATACTTGAGGGAGTCATAGGAAGATAAATCTACACCTTTACCGATGGATTTTTTTGGATATCATTAAGTAAATATTGTTGAAGAAGATCAAGTTAAGACAAAAAAAATTCTGGAATGGGAGTATTTTTCTTATACAATTATGTCATTTTTATTGAATAACACATCCACAGTCATCTGACCCATTATTTTGGCAGCGTTTGAAGAATTTATACTTAAATTCTTGAAAGTATACATGGATGATTGGATAGCATATGGATTGGTAAAAATATCACTATGAATGTTTTCCCTTGATGTTTGAGAACTATCAACAGTTATAAATTTCCTTGAATTTAAATAAATGTGTGTTTACAACTCCTTTTGGGACATTGTTAGCACATATAATCTGCAAAGATGGCTTACGTGTTGACCCAAAAAAATGGAATCAATCTATAGTTAGAAACCCCTAAAACCCAAAGGGAAATTTTAACATTCCTAGGAGACTACAATTATTACAAGAATTTCATACAGGCGTAACCAAAGATATTTTCACCCTTAAATTTTTTTTTTGAAGAAACATGGACTATTTGAGTGGGGCAAAGAACAACAAAGAGAATTTGAAGAATTGAATGAATGTGTATCAAGTGTGCAAATATTGAGGTTTATTGATTATATTAAACCCTTCCATGTACATGTAGATGCATCATGGATAATAGTTGGGGAAATAATTGCATAGATAGGAGAGGAAAATTTGGATCATCTGATCTTATTTGTAAATAGAAAGTTAAAACTCATAGAAAAAAAATTATACTACAAAATAAAGAGAATGTGTTTCTATGGTCTACACACTAAACTTTTTTTTAGTATCTATTGGTAACACCCTTTTATATTTTACATAGACCACATGGTGTTAAAACAATTTGTAAATAAGGCATTGTTACATGGGTGCATCTACAGATGGATTATCTTATTCCAATAATTTCAGTTCTTAGTAGTAGTCAAGCCAAGAAAAAATAATGTGGGACCTAATCATCTCTCATACATCACCACTAGGGAAGAGGTAGAAATAATAGAGGATGAAATGCATGATTCATAGCTACTACAAGCTACAATAACCCTAGATTAAATAAGTGGCATCAAGATGTTCCTTGAAACAAGAATCACATCGAAAAATTGGAATACTCAACAAAAGAAGAAATTTATCGTCAAATTTTCCCTGTCAAATATTCAGTGGTACATTATAAAAAATGGGAATATATTATATATTAATGTATTTTTAAATATAACATGAGAAAAAACAAATCTTTCATGAAGCACACAAAGGGGTAGAAAAAGGAAATTATGCTGGAGATGCTACTTCATAAAAAAAAATAGCACCAAAATTATGGAAAAACTTATTTCATGATGCAAAGGAATGCATGAACAACTATGATATTTGGAATTAAATTGGAAATCCAATAAAAAGTTATGTAATTCCTTAACATTGAATTGTCTTCTGAGATCCATTGAAAAATTCACCAAAATCTAGAACTAGAAATCTTTCGTCTATGAAACAACAACCTGAAATTAAGCCTAGTCAAAACCATACAACTTAGTCAATAAAATTTGTACGGTCCCAAACCTTCTATAGGGTCTTGAACCTACTTGAAATTTGGGCTTAAAACTTCTTTAGTTCTCTATGTACCTGGAAATATGATTCATTTTCTATTGGTCTTCTTCACTCACCTTCAAAATGAATTTATATCTCTACTCAAACCCTCCAACCCTTGTAGTACAAGAAGGTGTTCCTAAAAAAAAATTAGTTGGGTTATGAGAACTCCTATTCACCACCAACATATGCACTACTCTAAAGAGGCCTCAAACTACATGTCATTTTCATACCACGTGATATCTACTGTAGTGCAATAAGAATCTGGCAATTGCGCTTTGACAATGCCTTGCTTGAGTGTCACACTTTCTCAAATGCTTGAGAAGGGTCACTTTTCTTGCTTATATAATGAAAATGGGGACTCCTAAACATATAAGGATACTTCAACCAATAGATGGTTCTTCCCTAATGGATGTTCATTAGTTATTTTTTTGTTTAGAGAGCTTTGTATGCCTTTAGTGTTAGATTTTGCATGAGGAGTTCATGAAGTGTCAGGTATCTAAATGAGATATATTTTACATGATTATATATGATTTCAAAGGTCATTATGACATGAAAGTCCAACCAAAGGTTTATGTTTCTTTGTATTAAGGTGATGGAATTAAAATAATTAATGCACAACATGTCAGTCCAAAACCGTACAGTAGGGCCGATATGTAATTTTACAACCTGACTCAAATTGACATTTTTTAACATGAGGGAGAAAAGAACATTTTTAATTCATGGGCCTAATAATGTATGTTCATAACTATTTTTTTGTAATTATTTTTTAGAAACTATCAACAAACATATGTGCAAATATAAACAAGTACATGAAGTATTATCAGGGTGTGTTAAGCAAGAGTGAGGAGAGTGCATTTGTCGATACAAGTATGCAATGTCAAGATCAATAGTGTCAAAGGATATATTTCCAAATTTGAGTGTCTACATTTTCTCCCATTTAAGTATGAAATTTAAAATTACGTTCTTAGAAGGAAAACATATCTAAATGTGTAGACACACTTTTTCTTTACTCGTAGTAATTTTTTTTTACATTGTCTCTTTATTTCAGTGTTGGCACACTGCAAGATGAAAGCTATAACATAGAGTGTATTCAATGCCTAAGATAGAAAATTAAACTGTAATTCAAATGTACTGAAATTAATTTAAATAAATGTAAAACAATATGTAAAAAACAGAAGGAATACACATGTTTATTTTACGGAGCGAATGTGCTCCCATTATTTTTCCTTAGAGATTCTGGATTTTCTAAATTCTAATGGATAATTTGGAGTAATCAGTCCCTAATTGTGTCAAGGATATGCCAATACATTAGGTGTACAAACCCAACACACAAATGCCGAAGAGAAGAACCAAAAAATGACAATCTGAAGAACCCCACAAAGGAAGAATACCATGTATCAAATTTATTTAGAAACTTCGGTATTTCCCCTTAAGTGCAAAAGGATAGGAAGGACTACCTACAAATAAATTATTTTCTTTGATACCTTTCTTATCCCCATGGACCATACCTTTGTAGATGGATATAAGCCCAATTTTGTAACTTATGACACATAGTAGAAAAGATAAAATGTTCCCTCATAATTTTCCCATGTGTCGTACAAATGAGTTGAACTGATGCATGGTGAAATTTGAATAAAAAAAGGAGACCAATACCCCCAATGTTATGAAAATTGAGACTAAAAATGAGTATCGTGGAGAGATAGGGAGAGAGATAATAATACTTAATGCACTCTAAATTTATGTCAAACTGAGTCAGTGTGAATTAAAAACCATATGAAAACCTTGTACTAGTGATGAAAATCCTGAAAATTCTTGAAGATATGGAGAAAAATCCATTAGGAAAAACTATATAGTAGGGCAAGAACCATATGTGTGGTCCTAACTATCATATACATTTATGATCATGTGTAGATTTTACTAAATTTTTGTATGCCTCTGCATATGTATGTATGTTAGATATGTAGAATAGACATCATATGTTTTCCCCCTCTTTTGAGGTGCATGCAATGAATAATTTGAGCGTATGGGTCAAAAGAAAATATGTATACCCATATCTGATAATCTGGAAATCTTCATATAACATTTGAACTATTGATGTGGTGGCCACCAAGTAGAAACACTATCTATAAAGGGGATTCGCATGTATAAACCATGGAACAAAACAAGAGCATTAATAACAAGAAGCGTGATAACTGTAACAATGTCAATGCATCAAAATAGTAATAAAAGCAATAGTAAATTATTTGTCTATAAAAAAAATTACATATAATGTAAAAAAAAGTTCAAACATATCAAATAATGTCACACAAAAGTGAAGTACCTATAAACATGGTACACCCATGGTGTCACAATACAATCAAGGCCTTAAGGCCAACAAATAAGAGATGCAAAAGAATGAATCATTGTTGGTTATTCAAAATATGGCACTTAGCAAAAAACATACAGCAGGTTCGCGTGGAAGAACAAAGCGCTTTCAAACGCACAGAAGGGTCGGGAAAGAATTGTGCACGAAGAAGAGAGAGAGATTTGGTACTTATCCATTTTCACATGTATGAGCTATTTTTGGAGATAGTGTGCCAAACAAACAAACAAGTTAAAGACTTGCGCAACATGCATTGGCTATTTTTGGAGGATCAGCTACAAAGTTCTTTGCATGGGTACAGGATGAGAATAGATTTACTGCTAAAAGTTAACTAGAAGAAGTCTATTGTTAGCGCACTTGCATGTGTGGCTATTATTGTAATGACGCATGGCTAATAATAACATGCGACCTATTTTTGGGATTGGATAAGCGGTGAAGGGCAAGTCCCCACCCTTATAAATGTGTAATGGTTTGTGTAGTATGAGAGATACAAAGATAGATATAAGTATGAGAGTTTGAGAGTAGAGTTAGTGTGAAGTTATGATGTCAAGTTATGTTACGGGCATAAGCGCATACTACTGTTATTGTAAGGAAGCTTCTGTGTATTACTGCATTTAATATAATGGAGGTTATTGGCTAAATCAAGGTGTTAATCATGGTTATAATTTATTACTACATAAATTATTTCGCTATGTTTATCATGTGATTCATGATTCTCTAGAACTAGATATGTACATGCACTATAGAATGATGTATTAATGATGGATATGAATGCTTAAAGTCTTCATCATGCTAACATACTGCAAAAGTAACCCTAAAGAGGGGCTTCATACCTTTGTGCATTTAGGGTGAGTACTCAGTTTAGGCTAAGTGATGTGCTAGCGTGTCTGGGATTTTACTGGTGAATTCTAGGCTGCATCATTGATTCCATTTTCGGGACCTATTTTTAGTTGTTTTCAGGATGGTTCATGATGAAGACATATCGGTTGACCCTAGCAAGTGTTAAGGAGTGGATACATGACCTAGAAGAATAATACACATGGAGGCTCAACACTGGATCTGAGTTTGATGCACGCACTTGGGTGGAGTAGAATCAGTATGAATATTTGTACAAGAGTTTCTTCGCTATATTTCTGATAGAACTATACGAGAGGTTGGTTTCTTATACATCTAAAAAAAATTAGAGGTATTACACACTTGTCTAGATGCAGGAATAATTTCATACCCTTTATGATGTTGATCTGATTTGGAATCATGCTATGGATACGTGGTTATGTGGTGTTTTGAACAACTATATCTTCGAGTAATCAATTTCCACTTATCCATGCCTAGAGGTAGCTAAATTCCAATTTTTATGATATCCCAAGGGAGCTTACCTGTAAGGAATTCAACTAGCGATCAAAATTTTGATGGTAACCCTAAACTTGGAGAACAAACCGATGGTGAACTAAACCCCACCACATGCGGGGGGCAGGAGAAAGTTTGGTGAAAGATTGCAGACCTAGCGACAGAAAGGAAAAGAGAGAAAAAGTGGCTTAATTATAATGATACATGTGAGAGGGAGATAGAGAAGCAACGGTATGTTGCAGAGCAAATGGCATTATGGAGAGAGATAGTTCGGGAAGGGTTTAAAGTTCATGCAGAAGACATGGAATTTGAGAATCAAGAACTCCCCCTTTTGGGAAAGCATGACAAGGAACCCTCCTCGGCCTCATGTAGAAGCACACCAGTAGAGATGACTTGGGCCACAAGCATGCATCTGAATCCACCCAGAAACCTTGCCCTTGTGCTTGGTTTTCCAGTATCTAGTACAAAAAATAGTCAGCAAGCTAATTTAGGTAGTGGGAGAGCAGGAGTGAGTTATATAAGAAGCACAACGATGGCAATGCAAATGGCTTCATTGTTATATGGGAGTACCTTTTCAGGTGTATCATCCGCACAAAATTCAGGCACACAGAATCTTAGACTATCTTTTGGGAGTAGTAACACTTCACAGACTAAGGGGGTGAAGTTCAATACTACTGTTGGGACACATGGAAGTACATCTTCTGGTCCGAATCTAGCTACGAGCCTACGAGTCAAGATCAGGAGGTATAGGTGTCTCTAGTTCTGGTGGATCTAGTGGTTTTGGAGGCAGAGGAAACACAAGAGGTTCCGGATCATGTGAGTAAGGTCTCCACCAACCCTAGAATATTTACATGGAGATTTCCCTTCATCTCCCAGAGTAGAGGGTCATATAAGATGTTGTTGAACATGTACACATGTGTAAAATAATGTGGCGCGCAAAAGGAATCACAGATTTTGAACGTAGGGAAAGTCAATTCACTACTGCATTACAAGGGCATGCACACAGCTGGTACAAAAAGTTTGACCCTGATCAGACTTACGTAGACTATGCAGCCCTAAAAGGTGCTTTACTCAAAGAGTTTCACATCCCTGAGTTTGAGAAGAAGACTATAAGTGTGCTCAAAGATATTAAGGAAGGCACTAATGAGAGTGTCAAAGAGTATGATAACCATTTCAAAACATTTTTTTCTAAGTTGTCTTATGATATTCATGCAAACCAACATGCACAATGGTTGGTTAGAGGTCTGATTACACCTTTTAGGAGGGCACTATCACATAAAACATACACTGATATGTGTAAAGTACTTGAAGTAGCCTTACGCATTGAGGTAGTTAGAAGTATAGACACTGGGGTGAGCCTGTTTTTAGAAGCACATATCACAACTATGGAAAATCAGTTGGAGAAACTATCGTAAAATTCAGCCCATGAGACACGCACAGGGATTTGGTGTAAAGATTGTGAAGTACAAGGTCACAGAAAGGATAGTTTTCCCTACAGATCAGTATACTCATTGTTGTTAGACTATGAAATATGTCACTTAAACCATGATGCCAAATGTTTCCCATTGTTATAATGTGCAATAAGGAAGAACGTCTCTTGTTATTGTAAAATTTGTGGGTCCATGAATCATAATTCAAAAGACTGCATGTTGATTGTTCAAATCCATGATGCCATAGATATTGGTGTGCGACAGACAGGAGTATCAGATAACTCTTAGGGAAAATAATCAAGATCACAATCAAGCACTCTATGATCAGAATTGACACTTTGAAGGTGGTCGTGGAAGAGGTTGAGGGTTTCAAGGAGGATATGGAGGCCGAGGCCATGGTGGTGGAAGAAGTGAGCTCATTCACAGAACGTGTTACACATGTGGATCACCTGACCACTAAAGGTGCGAATGTCCTTAGAATATTGATTGTTTCTTCTGTGTAAATAATCACAACTATAAGGAATGCTCGGACTTGTATGAGCATCTTAGTAAGAAACATAAACAGGAAAATAAAGGTGCAGGGATGGTTAGGATACAACGTGATGTGGAAAACTAGTGGATGCCCAAGTTAGAAGTAGAATCTGAGGCATTATAGGTAAAAATCATGACTCGTGCTGAAGCAACACATGCCAAAGTAACACTCGCCAAAGAAGCATTATAACATAAACCTACCATCACTAAGGAGGAGGTTCTACATGCACGGTACCCAGATCCTACCCATCAGAAGGAGGTTTATAAGAAAACCATGGAGGTACTCAGGAATCTTCAGAGTGAAATACAATATTTAAAGGAATAATCACGGAAGATGGAGCAAAAGAAAGCATAAGAGATGATCCAAAATGATATGGAAGACTTGAAAGAAGTGTGAAAATTGTTGCGCCAAGAGAATATCATTCAACTTTTAGGTAATTGGTCAAAAGGAAACACTCCATGCATAAGTAGTGAGACTAGACGATAGATCTTGCATGCAAATCTTCCCCCTCATAGCCTAGATTATGACAAGGAAACAACTCTGAATGCTATTGTGGACGGGTGGATATTGAGTAATATACTGATTGATATAGGGGTGGAAGTCAATGTTCTTACCTTAGATGCATGGGTACAAATGGGGAGACATCCGTTGCATCCATCCTCTAATGTATTGTTCATGGCTAACCGGACCAAGGCCACTCCCATTGGATTTTTGAAATATGCATCCATTACCACACAAGGAGCCAAGTTCACTAGAGATTTTTAAGTTTTAGTGCTGGAAAAGTCAGATAGCTTCCCAGCACTACTAGGGCATCCTTGGTGCTATACAAATAATGTTTATCTTTGGTTTAACAATGGTTGTATCAGCTTTGAAAACGAGGAAAGAGTTATTATCCCTTTAACAGATGGAAAATATGTGCCCTATGTTGAGCACTTGAGTGAGGAAGACCTGAATAGGATTTTTGTACGCGTCATCTAGGATCCATATATGCTTGATCCATGTAAATAAGGAATCCTTCACTAGGAGGATTCAAAGTCTATTAGCGATACTACAAGTGTTGCTTGTGATAATTGGGCTCATAACACTTATGAGTTAGTAGGGTGCAAAGTAAATAGCATATTTCCTAGGGCCAACAAATTGAATTATATCAGGAGAATAGGTAACAACTCGATACCTTGTTACACCAGAGAAGGAGACCCTATGGTGTTCCTGTGCACCATGGAAGAATAGTGGATAGACCCGTTGGAGAGAAGTAATATGCTAGCATATACCCTATGCGGGATAGTAGTGTGCTGGTGGGTGGTCCACAAGGATAATCTTGTAGGATGGAATGAAATTAGGATTGCTCTTAGCACTAGGTTCTTCAAGAGTAGTGCACCTACTCAAATATGTACTTATCATGGTAATCAACCTATTCAGCAACATGTTCAGTAGTGTGAGAGACTTTGGATAGAGGGGTAGGAAGCTTTACCAAATTTTCTTTGGGTGCACAAATTTTATTCCACTTTACAAGGTTCGCGTGTTTGGTATGTATATGCATAACTCCATAGAGAGACTGGAAATTGGCAGGATTTAATTGTAGGATTGACCCAGACATTTGACTTCTTCTCTACCAAGCATCCTATGTAAGAAGCATTAAAGGTCATAAAGTGCTTAACTATGGGAGATAATGCCAAGAATGAAGAACTCATTAAGGAGTTATTCAATGAAGGAAACTCAGGAGCACATTTTTGTTGAAGAAACGAAGGCCAATGCCACATTACTTTAGCGCGCTTGCCTTGAGAAAGAATAAGGAAAAATGGTCTATGTAGTGGATGATAAGAAAGTAGAAAATTTGGATGTAAACCATTCGACAAGTAGGCTTGAGGTGTTGGACAGTGCAGATAAGACCACGTGTGCCTATCATGAACCTATAAAGATAAAGAAAGTTAATATTGGATCAGATGTTGAGCCTAAGGAGGCCATAATTGGGGACTATTGGTCAAACTCTGAAGTGGAAAAAATCATAGAGTTAGTAGGGGATTATTAGGATTTATTCCCTCGAGGGTATGATGAGATTAAAGGCATGCATGAATCATTAGGGGAGATGAGGATAAAGCTTAAAGAGGGTGTATGCCCAGTTAGAAAGAGACCCTACATGATGAACCCCAACTTGCTCGAAAAGGTCAAAGAAGAGATTGGAAAAATGTTGAAGTCTGGAATCATCAAGCCCTTAGATGAGTCAAAATGGGTTAGTCCAATGGTGATTAGTATCAAGAAGGATGGAGATATTAGGATCTGTGTGGATTACAGGGAGCTAAATGTCGCATGTGTGACTGATTGCTTTCCTACGCCATTCACCAAGGAAATACTAAAAGGCATTGCAGGGTACGAAATCTATTTGTTTACAGATGGGTTCTATGGGTATCAAAGGGTTAAGATTACCTAAGAGGATCAAGAAAAAACTACTTTTACTACTGAATGGGGTAGCTTCACCTATACTGTGATTCCTTTTGGTCTGAAAAATGTGCCTGTTGTATTTTCGTGCATAGTTGTTTAGGCGTCTAAAGAGTTTATTCACAACTTCTTACAAGTTTATTTAGATTATTAGACGGTGTATGGACTAGTAAAAGACCATTGTGACAATCTGTGCTTAATTTTTGAAAGATGTAGATAGTTGAGTATCTCTTTGAACATCAATAAGTGCATATTTTCTACACCATTTGGAATACTATTAGGACACATAATCTACAAGGAAGGTTTGTTGGTTGATCCAGCTAAGGTTACATTCATTATCAGCCTAAAAGAGCCTACCAGTCAAAGTGAGGTGTGCAAATGCTTGGGTCACACAGGGTATTATAGGAAATTCATAAAGGGGTATGCCAAGGTTGGCACACCTTTAGAGGAGCTACTAAAAGGGAAAGGTATGTTCTATTGGGGGAAACCACAGCAGAGTGCATTCCAGATATTAAAGGAGAAACTTACTATTGTGCCTATTCTGTGCTTTCCTTCATGGGACCAACTGATGAGGCCATAATATGTCTCGTTAATGTATAATAAATGACCTTATTTTACTCTCCTTTTTATCAAGATTGATTGCATTTTGTGACTTTTTTTTTATCTAATATAAGTTAGGATGTTATTTTCCATCTTTTTGTTGGTTGTAGTTCTAACATTTAAGAACTTTGTAATCCCTAACTAAGTGCTTTAGAAATTTAGTTTTTTAATAGAATAGGTCACAATCAGTCGAAAGAATAAATTATGAAGTAGTCAACATGTTTGTTGAAGCATTGGTTTCAATACGGCTCAGTTCCAGAACTTTTGGACTTAGTTCCAGAACTCCATTATGTAGTTACAAGCTCTACTACTTAGTTCCAGAACTTTTGGACTTAGTTCCAAAATTCCATTATGCAGTTACAAGTTCTACCACTTAGTTCTGGAACTTTTGGACTTAGTTCCAAAACTCCATCACTTACTTCCAAAACTTTCAAACTTAGTTCTGAAACTCCTGCATGTAGCTCCAGAATCCTCACAGTTAGATCTGGAATGATTTCCTTTAGTTCTGGAACTTCTCTATAGTTTCAAAACTTCTCTAATGTTCCTAAACCAATGAGAATTTATTTATTCCAACAGCATCTGGTGATTTAGCAATCAATGATCCTTTCAATGAGGAGCAGATTGGAAGATTTCCAATTCTTCATACTCACAGATCCAAGGATAACTATCATGCAACAGTCGTCTAGCCATGATCCAATTCAACATCTATTTTGGGCATGATTCATTTGTATCTGAATCAGTAGGACAATTATGGTTGTAAATACACTTATGGAAGAAGTATATATATGCAAACTTGTATATAGATAGTAAGATATATATATATATATAGACATAGAAATAAGCAGTACGTTTTTGTGATGCAAAACATTTTATCAATAAAATAGTCATTCCTATTTTAAGAGTATATTAAGTTGTAAAATCCTATTTCAAGGTTGAGCAAGGGTCCACTCTTCCAAGAACCAAGATCTTCATTTTATTTGTATTTATATTTCCAGAGAAAATATTATAGATCTATTAATTCTGTAAATGTTTTTGATTACTCAAGTTGAAATCTATCGTATACTTGTTCCTGCAGGTGTTCTAGATTACATTCTTCTTTCTTTTCAATCAACTTTCAGCATTCTCAAATTATGTGTTTATTTCCAAAGCAAGTGTGTTTATTTCTGTAATGTGTGTTTACTTACAACAATCTATTTCATTATGAAAATGTAAGTTTATTTCCAGCAATCTATTTCTACAAAGAGTATTTACTTCCAGCAAATTTTCATAATTTTATTTCAATAAGTTTTTAGCCAAGGAATCCTCAAGACATTGAGAAAATCCCCCAAAAAATATAGAAAATAAAAAACTACCTACAATCAATTACTAGATCACTAAGATTTTTTGTTGCATATAGCTTTAGACACCACCCTTAGTTTTAATATGACATCAACAAATATTTGATTAAATGAAGGGAATAATGACACCCATCATTTTTGGCACTGTTTTCGGGGACCCAATAGTTAGAATTGTCTAATTAGGTATCAACAAGAGTAGCAATAATACATCTAGTAATTATAGGATCTTCCCTACATCATCATAAAATTTATGAGTAGACCAAGATACTTTAAGGGTCAATTCCTCCCAAAAATATCTGAATAAGAATCATCATCAAATAAGGAAGTTGATCAAGAATTAGAAGCACCATTTTCCTCTGTTAGGCATGAAGAAAAATTGCCGCCTTTGGAATTCTTAGATCAATCACCAGAAGGAAGTATAACCTTTAGAAAAAAGATCATATCCCAAGACCCATTTAGAGATTTTTGATTCAAAACTGAGTAGTCAACCTCCTACTCCTGACTTTTCACCTTCCCCAAAACAAATTACATACTATAATGATTGGGGAAAAATTCTATAAGGTACTATGGAAATGGCATGAGAAGCTGAAAGAGAACCTGATAGGACCTTCACTTATCGAATTCAATTGGATGATGATGATACACCTATGAAAAATATTTCACCTGCACATTTACCAACATTTAGAGGGATGTCATCTGAAGATCATGACTAATTTCTGTTTGAATTTAAAGTAATGTGTCAAACTTATGATTACAAAACAGACAATCAAAAACTCAAGTTGTTTCCATCTACCCTAAAGGATGCAAGATTGAGGTGTTTTATGGGATTAAAATCTAATTCTATTACCACTTGGGAACAAATGGAAGTTTCCTTCCTAAACAAGTATCAAGATTACTGTAGAGGGAGGAATAGGAAGGAATAATTTTTCAAAATCAATCAGGAGGAGGATGAGAATATGGAAGATTATTTAGAAATATTCCTCTTTGTGAGCAAAAGATGTGGATTTTTACTACAAGAAGAGTTAAGAAAAACCATTTTTCTTAAAGGTCTGGATGATGAATCAAGGGAGGCACTTGATTTGATGGGAGGTGGAAATATTGATCAAATAAGAATGAATTATATTAAATACATTTGTATAATCTATTCATGAATAATGGGTGGACCTAGAAAAGGAAAAAATTTAAAAATTTAAACCCAGATATGAACAAACTGATGGATGAATTAGAAGTTTCAAAACAAACATTTTAGTTTAATTAACCTCCACCATGGATGGATTGCAAGCTAAATAAAATGCAAAAACTGAACCATTAGCTATGTATTGTCCTAGATGCAGGAAGAATCATGCAATAAGGGATTGTCCCCTGGATAAAACAAAAATGTGTCTTATCTGTGAATCTAGGGAACATGAGAGTAATGCATGTTCTCTTCTTCCACTTATTAAAAATCATATTAAACAAAGAAACATTCCATCCACATCATAAGAAGTAATTTTTTTCCAGAGACAACCTAGCCAAGGGCATTTCATGCCTAGGTTAGTTCCTAAACCTTGGATGATGCCATGGGTAGCTCAGACAGTGCAACAAAATTGGGGGAAAACACCTTGGGCACCTCAACCAACATAGAATCGTCAAGATTGGGTAGGTAAATCTTGGTATGCCTAAGGAAACCAGCAACCATGGTCTGGTCAAGGAAACCTGAATGCTTGATCACAACCTAGGTGGATCCCTAATAATTATGTTCAAGGAAGGACATATCCCAATCAGAATCAACAAGCCATAATGGGTTCCCCAACACAAAATTCACAAAATGAAAATGTGGTCCAAACCCAAATACCATAACAGCTACTAGCAAACCTAAGAAACAAACAAACAATTCCTGTCTACGGAACAAAACCAAAAAAATTAGTTAATCTGAATGCCATGGATTGTAAGGATATTCAAGCTAGATCTAGAAAAGTAATCAGCAGTCCACCTATTATAATCACTGAGATGATAGAAGAAATTGAAACCCCTAGTACGGTTGTTCCCAAGAAGGATGAAAAAGAAAAAGATAAGGAGCCAGATAGCAACACTACTAAGACTCGATTTTGAGAGAGATTTAAGGAAGCCATAGAAACTAAGGAATCTAAGTTGGTACAAGAACTAAGGAGACTGAATATTGAAATACCATTTCTACAAGCAATTAAGGACATTCCAGAATTGAACAAGTTAATCAAAATGTTATGTTTAAAAAGACCTATAAGGAAGAAGCAGTACCCCAAGACTTTTAAGGTAGATGGGAAACTTACTGATTTATTAGTGGGAAAAATTTTGCTTCCCAAATCCAGAGATCCTGGAAGCCCTGTTATTTTTGTCTCTATAGGGAATAAAGATATACATAATGTTTTGGTTGATTATGGAGTAGCTATAAATGTGATGATAGTGAACACTTTGAAAACATTATCGTTAACAAGTATACAACCTACTAACACCATATTGCAAATGGCAGATCTATCTGTAGCAAAACCAGAAGGAGTTATTGAAGATGTAGCACTTATGGTGGAGTCATAGGAATATCCAATTGATTTCCTTATATTGCAGCCAAAAGGTAAAACACTTGGTTATCCCATTATTTTTTGGTAGACCATGGTTAGCTACAATTGCTACTTTAATTGATTACAGATCAGGTGATATGACTATCTCAAATGGTAATAATTCTAAGTTAATATCCTTATATCCTTCTACACAACTTTCTATTGATAATCAAGAACAATTTTGGGTTGATGCTCCTAATACTAATAAGGAAAACCTATCTTCTTTGGCCATGATCATGTTGTAGGATCACGTACATGAGGTAGAAGATATGATTAGTAAACCATTCAATGAAAACCAATTGTCATTGGAACAATCAGGAATAGTTTTGAAACCTACGAACTTAGTTTTGAAACTTGCAGACTCTATCACAGAATCATCAGATTCAATTCTAAAACCATCACATTTAGTTCTGGAACCACATTAACAGCAATTCCCTATGACTGTACATAATTTCACTCCAAAGGAACAAGATTTCTCTAAGGGGGAGGAAGAATTGGTAGCTTCAGTTTCTAAGATATCAGGAAATGGTGAAGAATTTCTGGAAAGTTCCAGTGATGAGGAGTTTGACCTACAACAAGATAAGTGTCATAACTCTTCCTACTGTTCTTTTTCCAATATTCTATCTCAAGGAACTTTTGGTGATGTTGCTACATATCATATGTTGTTGCCACATGCATGTCCACTAAATACCTTAATGGAACCCTTTCAACAAATTGCTTCATCACACGTTGGAACCAAACATGTTGAGATTGAGCTGGGTAATATTTTAAACATAACCAACTGGTTGAAGAATGAAAAAGAAGCTAAATTGTTTGATGTTTTGAAAAATCATACTAAAGTTTTTGCTTGGGACTACAAATATATGAAAGGAATCCATTCAAGTATTTTCACTCATCACATTTATACTTAAGACATTAGACCAGTTAGGAAACCTCAGAGATGGATTAATCCAACCTTAAGAGATATATTCAAACAAGAAATTGTTAGTGCAAATCAGCAACACCCCCTTTACATCCTTCTTGAACAAAACATCATCAACAAGTGCATATGGGACAGCCTGCAATCTAAAAATCCTTCTCTTGGTTTTTTTCATCTCTGGAGGGCATAGGCATGTTTGTAAGAAGTGCACTATGTCTTGGGTCTAGCAAGGAGTGACTACACCATCATTCTCTTCTTGAACACCTCTTTGTTCTTGGTTGTCTTGCAACACCAAAAGAACATCTTTCTCATTGTTTGCTTTCATTTATTTTCTCAGAACCAGCTGTTCACATAATCCCTTTCCTCAGACCAGCTTGGTGACCCTGATCTCAATGTCATACTCCATGACATGAGTAATCCACCCTGCACGTTTTTCATTTAGGTCTTTGTTGAGGAGGAAGTCCTTAACTCCCACATGAGAAACCAACTGTTGAACCTTGTTATTTGAAACTAGACGCTTAAATTTCTTCAAGCTCTTAATCACTGCAAGAACATGCTTCTCAATGAAAGTATATCTCACCTAATAGTCCTCCAAGATTTGGCTAAAGAAGGCAATTGGCTACTCTACATTTTCTCTATTCTGTTGTACTAAAATTGTAGAGATTGTATCATCACATCCAAATGCATAAAGGATAAAATCCTTGGATAAATATGGGTTAATAAGAGTTGGAGCTTGTGAGATAGCCTCTTTGATTGCCTTAAAACTTGCCTTACCTTTAGATATCCATTTGAAATCCATACTTTTCTTAAACATCATGGTTATTGGCTTGACAAGGGATGCAAAATCTAGAACAAACCTCCGAACAAAATTGATTCTTCCCAAGAAAATTTGAAGGGCCTTCTTATGACTTGGTAATGGTAGTGATTTTATGGATTTAACCCTCTTTGGATCAATTTCTAATCCTTCTTTGGAAACAATGTGGCCTAGGAGCTTTCCCTCATGAGCTAGGAAAGTACATTTCTTAGGATTCAAGGATACCCCAAATCTTCTACATCTTTGGAAAACTTGTCTCAAATGAAAGAGATGATCTACTACGCTTTTAGAAAATATAGTAATATCGTCTAGATATATCAGCACCATTTTGTTGATCAAACCCTTGAACGCCATATTCATTTCCCTTTGAAAGGTAGCTCTGGCGTTGGACAGGCCAAATGGCATTTTTCTATATGCATAAGTTCCCCATTTGGTGGTGTAGGTAGTCTTGAACTGATCATCCTCCTTTACCATGATCTGATTATACCCTAAATAACCATCTAGCAATGAAAACCTCTCAGAGCCAACAACTTGCAAAATCTGCTCCATAAAGGGAAGTGGGTAATGATCCTTGAGGGATGCTCTATTCAAATCTCTAAAGTCTACACATAATCTGATTTCCCCGCTCTTCTTTCTAACTGGAACCAAGTCTGCTACCCAACTAGAATTCTTGATGGGAAATATGATACTTGTCTCTATTAACTTATTCAGTTCCCTCTTCATGAGAGGCTCCATGTGTGGATTGACTAGCCTTTGTTTTTACCTAATGGGCTTAGCACTTGGATCCAATTCAATTGTATGTTGAGCTAGCTTGGGATTGAAACCTCTCAAGTCTTCATAGCTCTAAGAAAATACATCCAGGAAATCTTGGCAGAGTTTCCTGAACTCATACCTTTCTTACTCAGTAGCCACTTTACCAATTTGAAGTGATTTGCCTTCTCCGACTGAGATGGGCGTTGAATCTTCTCCCTTGACTTAGATGTTTTCTTTATCTTTCCTAAATTGATCATTATGATTAAAAATGGACTCCAAAGTGACAAGTCCTTTTGGCAATTTTTTTGTTCTTATTTGTACCACTTGATCACCATACTGTTGTTCTAACTTTTCCTGATTTTTGGCTGAGAACTCAGCTTCTTCTTGTAAGAAATTGATGATTTGTTGGTCACTTTCAAACAATTTCCAACTTACATTATTTTCTGGCACTGATGGCCTCACAATCACATGGATACTTGGCTGCACTTTTACTTCCTTGATACTTTTCACAACATCAAAGTCTGCCCCAACTACTGCAAGTTAATCAGTAGCTTGGTTTTCTTTCCTAGGGATGGAGTTGAAGCCAAAGCCTTCAAAGTCCTCAATGAGGTCCCACAACCTATTGTTATAACACTGAGTAGGTTATTTTTGGTAGCATGCTACCCTTTGACTTGATTAATAATAAGCTCACTATTGCCAAAGACTTGTAAGTTCTTGATACCTCTTTTCCTTGACCAATGCAATCCTTGTATCAAAGCGTCATATTCAGCAATGTTGTTAGAACATGCAAACTGAAATCTAAAGGATAAATAATACTTAATACCTTGAGGTGAAACAAGCATAGCTCCTCCTCCTGCACCTTTTCTACTTCTTGATCCATCAAAAAATAGCTTCCATACCTCATTGTCATCCTTATGGTCTGACTTGGTGATGCTAGGAATAGATTAATTTTCTTCATGTATGTAATAAACTCCTAGTTCATATTCCTCTATTTCCAGGTAGGGATCAAAAGCATGCACCTTGCTTGCCCATTCATCAAGATTCAAATTTTGGATGCTTCCAACTTTGGTGTCAGCTTCATCCATGCTTGGATAATCCTCTTGATCAAATGCTGAACAGTTGGCATTGATTTGGCTTGGAGTGTGAGGCTCAATGTGAAATTTTGTAATAGGTTCAGACCTGACTGTGGCCTTAGTTCCATATCTTGTTTTAAACAACATGTGTGACCAATCAACAGATAAGTAGCCTCCAATTCTAGCTGTGAAATCCCTTGACAAACATAGGGCAAAAAGTGGTGGTAAATCTATCACTGAGACATCTTGCAACACAGTGACGTTGGGGCATGCATGCAAAGTAAGGCTCAAATATTTAATTACTCCCACTATTTTTACTGTTGTCCCATCCATTTGCACCACTCCTTTGAATATGATTTCATATTGGAGACCCAGCTGATCAACTATTTGCTTGGGCATTACATAACTACTTGCCCCAGAATCAATCATACAATTGTGTACTAGTTTATCCCCAATGACCAATGAAACATAGAAGGGAGGGGGTTTCAATACTTTATCTTGCTATCCTCCAAGCTTCCCCTTAGGATGAGCAGCATTGGTGAGTACCTTCTCATGCATATGAGCTTGCTGATTTGGAGTCGACCAATACTCCATGGTAGCTTGTAGGAGATCCCTTTAGCCTGGGATGAATATTGATTCCCACATATATATATTCACATTTGTCTTCTTCATTTGTTCAATGATGCTAAATGGGGATGAAACATATCTTTGCTTCCCTCTAGCCTGAACACTCTTTTCTTTTACATGGGTTGCAAAATCTGGTATTTGAGCTGGTCTAGAAGGTGGCTTGGGTTGTCCTTGCACATTTAGATCTAATGTCTTTCCTTCACTAATATTCCTCTTCTTTGACCTTGTATTAGTTTCCACACTCTAAGAGATTGCTTGGATCATACCACAAAAATCCTCAACTTGCCAATTCATAAGTGTGGTCTCATTTGGAGTTGTATTTTGCTGAGATGTTCCTTGTTGTTGGTTTGTTTCTTAGCTCACCTCACCCTCTACACCAGTTGTTGTCACCATCAAGGCTTGGTTCAAAGCACCATTGAAGCACATAGATTGGTTTTGAGGTTCATTTCATGGGAAGCACCACTCATACTCTTGTGCTATATTGTTTTTCACTGCACTAAGGCTTTAGAGGTAGATTCAACATTGGTATTATAGGGCTGAAATGGTCTATTGGTAGGAGGCCTTACTTTATTTTGATTTGTAGTTGAATTGGGTGGCCTATTAGGCTGATATGGTTGCCTATTAGGTTGAGCTTGAGATTGATAAGAAGGTCTAAAACTTTGGGCTTGCTACCTCTTGAGTGTAACTAGCTCATTGCCTAAATTTTGTAATTGTTTCATGACTTCTTGAAGTTCATTTGAGGCACTAGAGGATGAAGTAGAAGTTTCATTTGAACTCTGATTTCTAGGAGTGGGAATAGGAGCTAAAGTAGGTGCTTGACTAGTGCTTGGACTTTCCAAGTTTTGATACAAGGGCATGGGAGGCCTAGGAGCCAGCTTACCGGCTTGAATCAGATAATTTTCAGCTCTAATGGCAATCTTATAAGCTACAATTATAGTTGTACCTCCCATGGATTGAATTAACATAGAAATATCAGAATTTAAAGCTTTGAGATAGTATAGAAAATAACCTTCAGTTGTTTGCCTTACTACCACTGGGATTCTATCCCATGTTCTTTGAAATTTGAAGTTGAAGTCTGTTAGCTGCTCATTGGGGGCTCTCTTGATAGTTTTCAATTGTTCTAGTAGAGACAAATTATCTCCCTTTTCTCCAAACTGCTCATGGAGAGCTATGCACAACTAGTTCCAATTTTGGATAGAGCCTACCCCAAGGCTCCTGAACCATTGTAAGGCTTTCCCTTTGAATGAGGATGCCAGTAATTTGACAGCAATTTACATCTCAACAATCTCATGGATTGCACAAACATTAGCATTTTCTTTAACATGGTCACCAGGAGTGGTCTGATTTTCTCCAATGAAATATGGAATGTTCTTCAATGTTGCAACTGGAACTGGATTTTATGCATTGAGAGCAAGTGGGCTGCTATCAGTGAAGTTGACATAAGGGTTGTGTTGTGCCATTCTGATTGGCCTGATAACCCTTGTTGATTGGGTGAAAGGTCTACCAGGTGGAGGAGTTGATAGAGTCCTATTTGGTGGAGATGGAGACCTTTGAATTATTCTTCCCCTCTACCTTCTTCCTAGGGATAGTTGCAGGTACTCAGATAACCCTTCTTCTCTAGCCCTTGACCTTGTGTGGATCCTTCTCATGAATTTTCAGACTTAGACTGCTAAAACCAGTTGATTTTTTTTCTTTTTGGGAGTCACCAAATGTGCAGATCATGGCTATTTTCAAGCAAGAAATTACAAAAAAAACACATCAAATTGTTGCAATTAAGATGAAGACCTCTAAGGTCCCACTGGGTGTGCTAAAACTATTAGTGAAAATCAGCAGCACCCTCTGGATGTCTTCTCAAATTTTTAGTTTGATAATGGACATCCGGTGTGATTACACAACATTAAATCTTTTCCCCTAGGAATGGGACTTGCAAAACTAGGAAAAGACCCTCCAAATTAAAGGTTGGTTCCTTCACTCCTCTGATCGGGTGTATGCATGAACTTTTCATAGGTTTAATACTAGATCCTACTCTAAATTCCAAGGAGACAGAGATGAAAGTTGCAGAAGAAATAAAACTAAGTAAAGTGGTGATACACCAAGGGAGTGGTGAACATCTACTTTGAAAAATTTACAAAGATCATAAGAAATACAACACAAAATATGCACAGATTGCTAGAATGTAATGAGAGATCAAAAGACAATGATAAACACATGAAAGGATTGGGAAAAATCAATCACATAACATACATTATCATTCCCAGGTTCAATACAGTGCATTACAATGGCTAGGAGGAAAAACACATGTTGTAGTCTATATAAGAGGCTTGAAACTCCACAAATCCACTTGCTGAGGAAGAAAAGAGAGATTTTAGAGAAAAAATATGTCCAACCCTTTACAAATGAGCCAAATCTAGCTTTTAATGGTCGAGTAGAAGGAGAGAAAGCAAAAAAGTGGGAAAAACAGATTTATGAATTCAACCACCAACTAGATTCCTCAAATTTCACCTGTACACTAATGGGCTTCATGGGTGAACCCATACTTAGAAGTACATTTTTCTGCAAATCAGAAAAATGACCATACTTCGTTAAATTTGGTGGTTAAATGTCAATTCTACGTTTTTTTCGTGCCAGGGAAGTTTCTTGGATTTTCTCCCAAAATTCTTCATCAAAATACAAAATTGAACCCTCCATCGTGTAGATAATTTCACCATATTTCCAATGACACCAAGAATGTGAAAATTTGAGTTCTGGATCAAAAGTTATGCCCTCCTAAAGATTTAGGGCAAAAATGGGTTGGCGGGACAGAAGTTTAAAATTTTCCCCTTTTTGAAATTTTGGAAAATTTCCCCAAAAATATCCACCCCCCCACCACTCCAATGCCACGTGGCATGTCCTGATTAGATACAGGCTCCATATGATCATTTTACGCCACTTTGAGATTTTGGAAAATTTTCCTTTGTCGCTCTGCCCCCCCGCCGCTCTGATGTCATGTGGCAGCTTTGTATTCACTCGCGTAACGTGCCTCCAATTTTCCATTGACTCTGACCATTTCCCTGATCAGGACACATGGTACCTTTCCATTTTCTTGAGCTTGAACCAACTTTTTTCCTTCTGCAGACCCACCTTAAGATTTTTGCCGCCCCCGATGGCCCGCGCTAATCAAAATGTGCCACGTGTCCATGTGGCTGGCAAAAATCTTAAGGCAAGGCCGCAGAAGGAAAAAATTTAGTTTAGGCCTAAGTGAATGGAAAGGCACCACGTGTCCTAATCAGGGAAATTGTTGGAGTAAATGGAAAATTGGAGGCGCGTCCCGCGAGTGAATACAAAGCTGCCACGTGGCATCGAAGTAGCGGGGGAGCGAAGCGACAAAGGAAAATTTTCCAAAATCTCAAAGTGGTGTAAAATGATCATATGGAGCCCACATCTAATCAGGACATGCCACATGGCATCAAAGTGGTGGGGGGCAGATATTTTTGGGGAAATTTTCCCAAATTTCAAAAAGGGGAAAATTTAAAACTTTTGTTCCACCAACCCATTTTTGCCCCTTTTTTGCCCTAAATCTTCAGGAGGGTATAAATTTTGATCCAAAACTCAAATTTTCACATTTTTGGTGTCATTGGAAATATGGTGAAATTATCTACACGGTCGAGGGTTCAATTTTGTATTTTGATGGATAATTTTAAGAGAAAATTGAAGAAAGTCCCTGGCACGAAAAAAACGTAGAATTGACATTCAACCACCAAATTTAATGAAGTATGGTCATTTTTCTAATCTGCAGAACAATGTACTTCTAAGTATGGGTTCGCCCATGAAGCCCATTACTTTGCAGGTGAAATTTGAGGAATCAGGTTGGTTGTTGAATTCATAAATCTGTTTTGCCCACGTTTTTTGCTTTCTCTCCTTCTGCTCCACCATTAAAAGCCATATTTTGCTCATTTGTAAAGGGTTGGACATATTTTTTCTCTAAAATCTCTCTTTTCTTCCTCAACAGGTGGATTTGTGGAGTTTCATGCCTCTCATATAGACTACAGCATGTTTTTTGCCTCCTAGCCATTGTAATGCACTGTATTGAACCTGGGAATGATAATGTATGTTATGTGATTGATTTTTCCTAGTCCTTTCATGTGTTTATCATTGTCTTTTGATATCTCATTACATTCTAGAAATATGTGCATATATTGTGTTTTATTTCTTATGATTTGTGTAAATTTTGCAAAGCAGATGTTCACCACTCCCTTGGTGTATCACCACTTTACTTAGTTTTATTTCTTCTGCATCTTTCATCTCTATCTCCTTGGAATTTAGAGTAGGATCTAGTATTAAACCTCTACAAAGTTCATGCATAAACCTGATTAGAGGAGTGAAGGAACCAACCTTTAATCTGGAGGGTCTTTTCCCATTTTCACAAGTCCCACTCTTGGGGGAAAAGATTCAATGTTGTGCAATCACACTAGATGTCCATTAGCAAACTAAAAATCTAAGAAGACATCTAGAGGGTGCTGCTGATTTGCACTAACAGAAATTGAAAAACTATTACAAGTAGGTTTTATCTACCCTATCTCAGATAGTTAGTGGGTGTCTCCTCTTGTAATTTTTCCTAAAAAGAATGGAAAATGGAAAATATTTTCCCCTACCATTCATAGATCAAGTCCTAGACAACCTTGCAGGTAACCAATACTTTTCCTTCTTGGATGGATTTAGTGGATATAATCAAATCCAAGTTACTGCTAAGGATCAGGAAAAAAACTACCTTTATATGTCCATGGGGTTCCTTTGCCTACAGGGTATTACCATTTTGATTATGTAATGCTCCAAAAAAATTCTAAAGAGTTGTATTAGCAATTTTTGCAGACCTAACAAATGACTATGTAGAGGTATACATGGATTATTTCATTGTACATGGAGACACATTTGATGATGCTTTGAGGAATTTAGACAGAGTATTAACAAGATGTTAGTAACACCATCTGTCTCTTAGTCATGAGAAGTGTTTAATGATGGTTGATGAGGGGATTGTATTAGGACACCACATTTCAAAAAGAGGAATTCAGGTTGACAAAAACAAAATTAGAATTATTTTAGACTTACCTATTCCTCAAACCCCCATAAACATCAAGTCATTTTTAGGGCATGTTGGATGCTATAGGTGCTTTATCAAGGATTTTAGTAAAAATTTTGCCCCCGTGTTTAATTTTCTTACCAAGGACTGTCAATTTCTTTGGGATGAGATATTTCAGCATGCTTTTGAGGAAATCAAAGAAAAATTAATCACTACCCCAATATTGAGAGGACTTAATTAGAAAAACCCTTTTCACATTCAAACAGAGGCCTCAAATAACTTCATTGGTGTAGTTTTGGGACATAAAGATGAAGAAGGGAAGATGTATGCTATTTATTACCTGAGTAAAAATATTACTCCCACTGAAAGAAATTACACTACCACTGAAAAATAATTTCTTGATGTGATCTATACAATTAATAAATTCAGACATTATATCACAGGATACAAAATATTTGTACATACAGATCACTCATGAATTAGATACTTAATGAACAAACTAGTGGTTGGAGGTAGGATAATTAGATTGTTATTACTTTTACATGAATTTGATATTACCATAGTAGATAATCTAGCGAAATCTAATGTGATAGCTGATTCCTTATCAACACTGACCACTACAGGGTAGCAAGATCCAGTTAAGGATAACTTTCCAGATGAACAATTGTTTGCTATTTCAGCTGCTACACCAGGGTTTGCTGATATGGAACATTATCTTGCAACAGGGAAGTTTCCTCCTTCTTTCACTAAGAAACAAATAAAAAAGTTGATCAAAACTAGTGCACAATTTAAATGGTTAAATTGAATGTTGTTTAAATGTGGTCCTGATTTAGTTGTTACACAGGTGTGTGAGAGAAGATGACATCTTTCACATACTGAGGGCATGTCATGATGAACAAAGTGGAGGACACTTTTAAGTGAAAAGAACAACTCACAAGATAATTGAGCAACTGGCTATTATTGGCCATCTCTGTACAAGGACATGAAGAGATATATCAAGCAGTGTGATCCTTGTTAAAGGATGGGACAACCAAATTTTACTAATGAAATTATTCTACAACCTCAAGTGGTGATTGAACCATTTGAAAGATGGGGCTTGGATTTTTTTGGTCCCTTTATCCCTCCTTCACAAGGAAAGAAGTACATTCTTGTGTGTACTGATTATGTGACAAAATGGGAAGAAGTGTACGGGCTTTAACAAAAGCCATTAAAGAAGTAGTTGCTGATTTCCTTTAACATAGAATTATGGTAAATTTTGGTGCACCAAGAATTATAGTTTCAGATCAGGGGCCAAAATTCATGTCTAATATGATCCAAGCCTTCACAGTGCATTATCAGATCAATCATAGGAAGTCATCTCCCTATCACCCATAAGCAAATGGACAAGCTGAAGTAACAAATAGAGAATAAAAAAATATCCTTACCAAAACAGTCGAATCACGTAAAAGAGATTGGGAAAAGAGAATACCTGAAGCTGTCTAGGTCTACAATACAACTTGGAAGAATACAATAGGATTTTCACCATATGAGTTAGTTCTATGGGTATTGAATCCCTTGAAATGCAACCTATTGAATTTAAACTACAAAAATTGAGGACAACAAATAAAATAGGTATTGAGTTGTATGTAGAACAAAAGGAAATAATTCTTCAACTCAATGAGTTGGATGAGTGAAGGATGGAAGCACTTCAGTAGATAGAAATAATCCAAGATCAAAGAAAGAAATGGCATGACACACATATCAAACAAGAGGCAATTCAAGGTAGGAGATTGGGCATTACTGTTTGATTCTAAGTACTAATAATTCAAGGGAAAATTGAGAACCAGATGGTTGGGACCCTACCAAATTGAGCAGATATTTTACAATGGTTCTATTCAGTTACTTCCCATTGATGGCGGTAGAAGGAAAATTTTGGTCAATGGACATAGGCTAAAACTTTATAGGAAGCCTCCTATTAAGGATGAATTCTTGAGGAAAATTGAAGCATACAAAGAATTTGATGATATGGAAGAACCCATTTCTTCTAAAATGATCAAATAATCAGATGGATAAATCTAGAATAAAGGGAAAAGAATGAAAACCATTAAATGGCATTCTCTTCCCCCCCAAAAAATAATTATAATTAAAAATATAAAAGGGAAGAGAATGAAAACCAGCAAATGGTGTTCTATTCCCCCCCCCACAAAAAAAAATTTCTCTCAGAGATCAATTGAAAACTATACAATGGAGGTTGATCTCCTCAATAAATGGCTAATCCAAAATAAAAGGAACTTCTTTAAAATCCCATAGTTGTCTTCTCTAACCATTTTCCTTTTTGTTTCACTTTTAGGAATGATTAGTCATCATGACATGAGGGATCACATCATCAAAGATGGTAATTATGTCTTTAACTTATTAAAGGTTAGATTAAAAGTTCGCATGTGTGATTGGATTTTATTTAAAAAGTGGTATAATGAGTCATCTATTGTACATTATGATTAAAATAGAGTAATCATGAGGGCGATGTTAACGGAACAAAAGTGACAACATGTTTATAATGATCTATCATTTGTGTGGGATTAACAAAGTGAAGAAGCAGTTGCAGAAAAACTTTAAGGAAGAAGCAAAAGAACTAAATTTGCATTCCGTAGCTAAACACAATAGGTTCCGCAGCTAAGCACAACAATTCCGCAGCTAAACCCATCTGTTCCATAGCTAAGCAAAGATTTCTGTAGCCAATCCAGGTAGAGAAATAATTTGAAGGAACGAATCTAAATCACCCACTTTACCATGGGGATTAAAAATAAGTCGGAACCTAAGAATGATGCCCAACTTCTTGTAGATGAAGAAGTGGCAGATGTCTTTGAATAGGCAGGATGATTAGAATTCTTGAAAAAGTTCTCGAAGTATAATGATGAATTGGTAAGAGAATTCATTATAAATTTAGAACAATCCAAAAAAATAGGTTAGAAATATTGGAATTCCTTTTTCTGTGAAAAAAATAAGCAATGTATCTGGTGTGCCAATTGTGTATGTCCCAAATCCTGGCAAAGGGACCTTAAAAGAATTAGTTGAAACCCTGCTACACGAGGGGGAAACAAAACCCCAATATATTTACCACACTAAGAAAATCATAAAAGGAGTCAGAACGGGCCAAATTTTCCAAACCATTTGATAGATTAGAATTTTGGATAGTCAAGTATTTAACTCGTGATGCTCAGTTTGGGTCTGTAGGAAGAGAAGTTTCTTAAGATGACTCATACATCTTAGATATGGAGCTACAAAACCATAATATATAGTAAAACTTCTAGGGTTTCTTTTTGAATCAATTCATAGAATGGCCTAGAGGTATTCCTGGGGTGTTAGAATAATCAAACATCATGGGTTAGTTCATTTGGTGTGCTAAAACCATTTTATTGCAATTAAAAACGGAGAAGAAATATGGCAGAAATTTCTTAACAAGTTTAAGACAAAATCTTGATATCATTAGGAGAGCAATATCAACTCCTTTTCATCCTACAACTAATTTGGAAATTGGTGCCCCTACAGAGGAAAAGAAGGAAATAGGTGGGGAAACTATACCAAAAAGGAGAAGATCCGGAAGAAGAATTAAAGCTGTAGAACCTACTATACCTTTAAAAGAAATTCCTTCCTCTGCAGCACCTACAAGAGAGATAATATCTATCTCTGACAGTGACAGTTCACCTAGGCAAGAGCAAGAAGTGAAAATTATGAAGAAGCTTTAGGAGGAAACCTATTTTTGAACATAATGAAGCTCCTAAAAGAAGAAGAATTCATAAGATATCTAGAGAAATTCCTAGAGGAAATGAAAGAATAGGACAAGTTAGAAAAATAAGATGCTGATATTTTAGGCAGCATGGCCATGACTCCTCCTGGACCAAGCCAAAATGAGATGGAAAAAGAAGATGAGAGATTTGAGGAATAAGTTTTTCAAGAGTTGGGTGAACCAAAAACATTATCACATGAAGAGGAAGAGTTGGCATTGTGGAGATGGAAAGGGAAATTTCCTTTGGTAGAAGAGGAATGCTTAACCCCCCAAAGAACTTTTAGAGAAAGAAGAGAAACAATAGGTTAGACAGGCTCTGTTCTTGTCTAGAGCAGAAATCATTATCAAAGAAAAGCACGATGAATTTAACTTCCTCAAACTCAAGTTGGAATAGAGAGATATTCTCATTGGGGAACTAAAAACTCAGCTTACAGACAAGACTAGAGGAATTAACAAGAGTTAAACAACAGATGATGGAGAAAGAGGAAGAATGTAAAATTTCCAGAAGATAGATTACTATGTCAACAATCTCTGCACAGATTGAATTAAGTTATTGGCCACTCAAGTAGTTATGGGATGATACTTGTAAGGAACTCAATGAAATCAAAACATCAAATGAGGATTTGAGAGGAAAGATGGAAGATGAGAAGAAAGAAAGAAAGGAATGGGAAGAAAAGTTTTACAAGGAAGAGGGAGAAAAATTTAAAATTCTTGCAAAAATACAAATGGTTTACATAATGAGTGAAAATTTTCTTGCATACAGGATACCTTCTCCTACATATAACGTATGTTTCTAGAAGAAAAATTCATTCGCTGGTAGCTGTCAAGAATTACATGTGGCCTTCCACATGAAATAAAAGATGAATCTAAGTTCATGACAACCTATTCTTTAGCCAATGCAGAGAAGAAGAATCTTCTCTATGAATTCGATCTCTGCAATTTTATGCTAGAAAAGAACACAGGCTTCATGATCAATTTGTATGTGGGAGAAAGCTGAACTTAATGAATTTATTTTTGTTCTTCAAAATCATATTGTATGGAAGGAAAGGGATGCTGAGCATCTATTGAAAGCTAGCTCATCTGGTCTCTGCATGAGGACTCATTGTGGTAAACCATCTGCTTTCGTTAAACATTTTAGAACCCATGCCATTGATAGACGATTTAAGACACATTATCTTTCCAGTTTATAAGATAAGTATTGATGCCTTTAATTTTTTATGAGGTGGAAAATTTTGAGGAGATTTATGATGGATGTTTGAAAAGATGGGATCTTCTTATAGTTTCTTTGAGGAGAATGGAAGTAATATCTCCCACAAATTTGATCTATAATTTGGGAAGAGCAAAAGCTTTATGCACACTAATCCCTCAGATCAATGAAAACCACAGGGGCATATGGATGGGAATGAGAAAATGGCCTCCCATTATTCTCTCTCCCATGTCTCCATGGAAAAATAGAGAACCTCAAGATCCCACTCAATTTGAGGAATGGAAGAGGAAAGGAAGAGGAAAGTAGAAACAGAATCAAGGTTTAGTGTTTCTAAACTAAAACACTAGGATATTCAATTTCAGCCATTTGACTTGAGCAGTCAATTAGAATGCAGAATACACAAACCCAAGGTTTGAAGAATAGAGTGTGTAAGATTGATTTACAAACAAGTAAGTATGGGGGAGATGATGATGATAAGAATATGTCTCATTAATGTACAATAAATTATCTTCTTTTACTCTCCTTTTTATCAAGATTGATTGCATTTTATGACTTTTGCTTGATCTAATATAAGTTAGGATCTAATTGGTCTAGATTTTGTTGATTGTAGTTCTAACATTTAAGAACTCTGTAATTCCTAACTAAGTGCTTTGGTAATTCAGTTTTGTAATAAAATAGCTCACAATCAGTCGAAAGAAAAAAGAATGAAGTGGTCAGCATGTTTTTTGAAGCGTTGGTTTCAATACGACTCAGTTCTGGAACTTCTCAGACTTAGTTCCAGAACTCCATTACATAGCTACAAGCTCTACCACTTAGTTCCAGAACTTTTGGGGCATTAGTTCCAGAACTCCATCACTTAGTTCTAAGACTTTCGGACTTAGTTCTGAAACTCTTACATGTAGCTCTAGAATCCTCATAGTTAGATCTGGAATGATTTCCTTTAGTTCTGGAACTTCTTTAAATTTCTGGAACTGATGAGAATTTATTTCTTCCAACAACATCTGGTGATTTAGTAATAAATGATCCTTTCAATCAGAAGCATATTGGAATATTTCTGATTCTTCATACTTGCATATCCAGGGATAACTATCATCCAACAGTACATCCAGCCATGATCCAATTCATACATCTATTTTGGGTACGATTTAATTCTATCTGAATCGATAGGACAAACTATGGTTGTAACTACACCTGTGGAAGAAGTATATATATGTAGACATGTAGATAGATAGTAAGAAATATATATATATACATAGAAAAAAGGCCCAAAAAGATAGAAATAGGACAATACATTTGTGTAATGAAGAACATTTTATCAATAAAATAGCCATTCCTTTTTTGAGAGTATATTAAGTTGTAAAATCATGTTTCAAGGTGGAGTAAAGGCCCACTCTTCCAAGAACCAAGATCTTCGTTTTATTGGTATTTATATTTTCAGAGCAAATAGTATAGATCTATTAATTCTATAAATGCTTTTGATTACTCAAGTTGAAATAAGTCGTATACTTGTTCCTGCAGATGTTTTAGATTATTCTTTCTTTGCAATCAACTTTTAGCATTATCAAATTGTGTGTTTATTTCCAAAGTAAGTTTGTTTATTTCTTTAATGAGTGTTTACCTACAGTAATCTATTCCATTTTGCAAATGTGTGTTTATTTCCAGCAATCTATTCTACAAAGAGTGTTTACTTCCAACAAGTTTTCATAGTTTTATTTCAATAAGGTTTTAGCCAAGGAATCCTCAAGACATTGAGAAAATCCCCCAGAAAATATAAAAAGAAACAACTACCTACAGTCAATTACTAGATCACTAAGATTTCTTGTTGCATATAGCTTTGGACACCACCCCTGGTTTGAATGACATCAACAAAGAGTTGATTAAATGAAGGGAATAATGACACCTATCACCAACCATTTCATGTACATGTGGAAACCTCTGGCACAAACATTGGTGTGGTGTTGGATCAACTGAGAGAAGGTATTATAGATCGTTCTATCTATTTTACTAGTAGAAAGTTGACTCCTGTAGAGAAAAAAATTACATAGCTACAGAGTGCGAAGCTTTGTCAATGATCTATGTGCTACATAAATTTAGACCAGTACCTTCTAGCTACACCATTTGTATTTTATACAGATCACATGGCATCGAATTATTTGGTAAATAAGATCATTTTACTGGGGCACATATGCAGATGGGTACTCTTATTTCATGAATTTGATTTCATAGTTTTGGTAAAATCAAGGAAAAGTAATTCTGGATCAAACCATTTTATCCAAAATACAGTCAGGAGAAGAATCACAGGCCAATGAAGATACCATGCTAGATGTACAGCTATACAAGTTACAACACATGCCTTCAGAAGTAGAGGATATTGTTGAATTTCTACATACAGGCATGGCACCTAGAAGATATGAAAACCTTGGAAAAGAAATAGTATGCAATTCGTCGCATCACCCTTTATGTTGATCAGTGGTGATCTATATAAATTAGGAAGAGATGAAAGTACTACTTCAGTGTCGTACTTGAGCCATAAGCACACCATATATTATGGAAGAAGCTCATGGTGGTATTGCAAATGGGAATTATATACGGTGACGCCACTTTGCACAAGATTCTACTCATTAGATTATTGGTGGTAGACTATATAAATATTGTAAAGCATATTGTAAGGCTTGTGATCACTGTTAGTGCCTTGGGAAACTAAGTCAACAAGATGAAATGCCTCTAAGACCTATTACTAGTATATAACCGTTTGAGAAATGGGCTATTGATTTTTTGGGTTCCTTATTTCACCAGCCACGTGCAGGACTGGATCACGCTATATAATAACTTGCATAGATCTATCTGACAAGGTGGGTAAGAAGCCAAGTTTCTATGGGAAAATATTACTATGCAGGTATGAATTCCACTTTAATTTTGACTAGTGATAAGGGCACATAATTTTTGAATCGAGACAAATCAGAATTTTATTGGATGAATTCATGATTCCAAACCATAAGACTACACCATATCATCCCTGCAGGAAAGTGGAACTGCTAAGGCTTTCAACAAACTTTTGAGCCAAAACATTGACAAAAATTTGTGATGTTGGAAGAAAAGATTGGGATGATAAAGTATCTACAATGCTTTGGGAATATTGCACAACATATAAAAGGTTGAAAAAAGCAACACCATTTCAGTTAGTGTTTGGTGTGGAAGTAGTTCTTTCACTGGAATTCATGTTACCATCTTTGCATATTACACATGATGGAGGTCTAGCTGATGAACGAGCATTAGAAGATACGGATTGCAAAGTTACTCAAAACTAGATGAGCTATGAGCAATAGCACGTTGGAGTAAAAAAAATAAAAGGTCAGGCATAAAGCATGGCATGACAAGCACATCATGGATAAAAAGCTTGAGATAGGATAGATGGTACTTCTCTATGATTCTAATTTTTTGCACCATCCAGGAAAACTCAAAGTACATTGGTTGGGGCCTTATGTTATCAATCACATACTTGAAACAGGAACTTGTCAATTAGAGACACTTGATGGAATAGAGTTACCCAGGTACTTCAATTGGAGTATTATGAAGTGCTACTATAAATAAGTCTTCTTGGTGTTTGTAATAAGGCAATGTTGCCATTTAGATTAATATTTTCAATTATGTATTTTCCTTGATGTATTTCCTTATTTGTCGCTATGCTTTGTCAATTTAGTTGGTGTTTTTGTGTAATAAGTGTGTTTTCTTGCTAGAAGCTAATTACTATTTGAAGAATTTATATGCGTAGAGGACTGAACATACCCTTAGTGTGGGGTTGTTATTGATATCTAGGTACATGAATATTGAAAATAAGTACACATGAAAGGAACAAACTGCTACAGGTGCTATTCAAAGTTGGATAATTATTAGAAAAGAGATTTATTCTAGAAAAGATGACCATAGATGGAGATAAATGATGGAACAATATAACACGAGGTAAGTGGAGGCCGTGAAGACTACCAGTGGAAGGCGTAGTGACAAGGTACTCGGGTGCATGGAAGTCTACCAAATAGAAGTCTATAGCCAAAAGGTAGGAGGGTGCGCTAAAAGGTTATGATTAGGGCACAAAGATGTACTGCGCAGAAAATGGAAAAAAAAAGGATCAATTAATGAGTATTGTTGGTAGGTGAAGGAGTAATAAATACACTAAATTTTTAAAAGTCTATAAAAGGAGGGGATGCGAGTTAATTCTTACCACTGTAATTGTGATAATTTTAAAAATCCAAGTGTGACCGAGTTGCAAGAAGAGTATTCATGTGTGAAGAGTGTGAATCGAGACGTGAAAAGAAAATTTTTGTGTAGAGGAAGCTTACGTCCCCAATTATAAAGGGTTTAACGAAGCAAGGCATTGCAAAATAAATAGGGCACACAATTTCAACTAGGGCATGCTAAATCAAGTTAGGGTTTTGTTTTTCATGTTGTAGGAGATACAAGGCGAGTATTTGAAGTTAGAAGGTTGCAGGTTGTAGATGGCACCAAAGAAAGCACCTATCGAAGGAGCTTAAGGAAAGAAGAAAGTGGAAGTAGAGGTTGAAATGACTCTTGAGAGTAATTTCTCATAAATGCATTATATAGAGGGTGTGATTGTGGGTTAGGAATGGGATTCCCACATCTAGAAGAGAAATATCAGTGATTACAACCATCGTACACCTGAAAATAAGGAGTTGGATGCATTATTAAACACAAAGATAAATAATCGCACATCATAATACATGCCAGTGTATGATGACACAGGGGAGAAGTTGTTGAAGCATATTGGAGTTTACTAGTTTTATGATCTCCCCTACTTTGGTAAATATGAAACCTTGTACTAGTGGTTAATGAGAAGGGTACATGAATATTTCTTCTAATTTGCAAGATGCGGGATAAGGATCAAAGTCGCATTGATGTCAACAGTAATAGGGTTGAAAGGCACATGGGTAGATCTAGATGGTGATTTAACTGATAAGTCTACAATCCTATAGAAAAGGAAGGCGTTGGGGTATATCAAGGGTCCACGCGGCATGGAAATTTATAAACTAAAGAAGTACCCAATCAAACAAGTAGTTGCACACTTAGTGCCGAAGTTGAATGACCAAGAAAGATGGTCACAAGTAAACACAATGTGACTACACATTGTGAAGAATATGTCATATGGAGTGACTTACAACATCTCTGGTTACATCATAGAAACTATCATTGAAGAATCACACACATAAGAGAGACTAGGTTTCAGGGTCGTTCCATTGTCTTTGGTGTATATGGAAATTGAGGTGCCCGATGGGCCAAAGGAGAAAGTATGAGAATACCCTATGGAGAAAAATTCATTTGCAGAAAGATTTGGCAAGTACTTGTGTGAAGGATCAATGAGTGGACCATTCAAGAAAAGGGTGGAGAAGTGGTATGATAGGCTCTGCATAGTGTTCGAAGAAGAATGGCACATACCCAAGGAGTTACCTTCAGTAGTAGGGAAGGTAGTGTAGTTCATGGTAAACCAACACTTTTGCATCACATGGTTCGCCATGAAATATGGGACTTGGATCACTTGGTACAAACTGCCATACACCTTCACAACATGCTACTTCAAGGCATCATTTCACTGGTTCAAAGACACGCATCGCCTAAGCTTCATCACAGATAAGGTCGATTATGACTACCACACTCTGAGAAAAAAATATGTACATCCATGACAGATTACCTACATTGAGAGGCTTATCTCAGATATAATAAGCATGAAGCCTATAAGATTGGTAGTTGGGGACACCGGAGTAGTGTTTGTGTACCTTCAACTCAAGCCCAAGCTGGAGAACAATAAGTATGTGGAGAATGAGTTTGCACTCCCAGAGCCACCAAAAGGTAAGCATACAATGGAAAATGTTCCAGCACCTAAGCCCACAGAGACAATAGAAGTAGATGATGAAGAAGAGCAGCATGAAGATAGTGGTGGTTTGGAGTATAGAGGTAGGAGGTAGCCTACAGATAGGGTAGAAGATGAGTGTGTGACTACTCCACCCCAACCAAAGAGGAAGGTGATGAGGACTTGGATGCAGTCCAATGAAAGTGACATTTCAAAAGGGTGTTTAGGAGAACCAGGACACAAGGTGCTACTCCACAATCAATTCAGAGGTCACCACAAATCTCACCTTAGAAGGAGACAACTGGAAGAAAAAGGAGGAAGTTGAGGTTAGGTGAGGAGGCAAAGGAGTCTGTAGAAAGTGTGCTCAAATCCCCTACACCACTAGAGGACATGGAAGATCCATGAGAGGAAGAAATGAAGGATGGAGAAGAAGGAGAAAAGGAGGTCGATGAGACAGTGCAAGAGACTTCTCAGGGCATAGTAGAATAATCTCCAAATATTGACACTCAAGTTCCTAAGGGGCCAAGATCAAAAAGAACAATTGGAGAATGTATTGCACTAGTCATGGGCTATGCTAAGGACACAATTAAAATTGTCCACAGCCATTTTCAAAGCACAGTGATACCAAAGGAGTTGTATGGGTGGGAGCTGATGGATGAAGATATGGAAACCATGTGCACAAGAAGAAACTTTCATGTTCTATGTACACTAACATGGACGAACCAAACTTTGATGTATGTGAAGATTCATGTGTATCAAGGAGGTTGAAGAAGACACCTCAAGCCAAACACATAACAATAAAGCCTACTGTTATGTCAGATGAAAAAGTGAGTAATGCTTTGGTAAAAGTATCGACAGAGTTGACATGAAGAAATGTTGATAAGGCTATGATAATTAGGGCACTAAGAGAAGAAATAAAAACTAAGTATGTATAAATAGAGTGCCCAAAGCAAGAAAAGGACTTGGAGAAAAATAATAATAGTGCATTTATAAGCATGGCAGAGGAAATTGGAGACCTTGTTCTAAAGGTGAGACCACACCTAGAATCCAAGGTACTAGATAATTTTCCTTCAGCGATGCATTACGTACGTACCTTAGTGGACTTGGTGCTTGAAGATGGACCTCTGCGCATGCCAGAACCAAAGAATCTTGAGTAGGAAGCAGAGTGAGAAAAGGCTTTGGTGATGAGGAAGATTGTATCAGATGAGGAAATGCTACAAAGTTTGTAGGAGGAACTAAAGAAAGTAGATCAAGCGTTGAATATTTGTATAGCCCCAGAAGTCGTTATAAGAACCAAGACCATTATGGAAGACAATGAATTCCTGAAATCCATGAATGATGAGACCTTGGGCCACGTAGAACAATTAGTGCTTGTAAATCAGAAGCATGAGGCCCTTACAGTAGTACAAGAACCACATAAGGAAAGGCTAGATGAGCTTGGGAAACTCATCGCAAAAAATATGGCCTTATTGGAATGAAGAATAAATGTAATGTCCAACATTATTTTGGTCTTGCATACTAAGAAAGGAGAAATTACACAAGATGATCTAGAGTCAATTGCAGTAGATATCCCAGAAAAGGCAGAGGTCATGCTCAATGATTGGCAGAATTTAGAGGTGGAAATAAAAGAAGAATATCCATAATTGATTCTTCTGGTTGAAGCATAAGATGTTTGCAGAGTAAATTAATTCTTTTATTCATAAACATTCTTTCTATTCTTCTATTCATATTCTTTGATTCATTTGGAGATAACCATTTTCGGGGCGGCAACGCAATTAGTGTGGGGTAATTTTGGTCAGTCAAAATATGGCACTTAGCTAAAAAAATACAAAAGGTTCATGTGGAATAATAGAGCGTGTTCAAAGGTGCGGAAGGGTTAGGAAATAATCGTGCATGAAGAAGAGAGAGATTTGGTACTTATCCATTTTCACATGTACGAGCTATTTTTGTAGATAGCGTGCCAAACAGACAAACAGGTTAAAGACTTGCGTGACACGCATTGGCTATTTTTGGAGGATTGGCTACAAAGTGCTTTGCATGGGTACGTGATGAGAATAGATTTACTACTGAAAGTTAACTAGAAGAAGTCTATTGTTAGCGCACTTGCATGTGTGGCTATTATTGTAATGACGCATGGCTAATAATAACATGCGACCTATTTTTGGGATTGGATAAGCAGTGAAGGGAAAGTCCCCACCCTTATAAATGTGTAATGGTTTGTGTAGTATGAGATATAAAAAGATAGATATAAGTATGAGAGTTTGAGAGCAAAGTTAGTGTGAAGTTATGATGTCAAGTTATGTTACGCGCATAAGCGTATACTACTGTTATTTTAAGGAAGCTTCTGTGTATT
The DNA here is from genome assembly GCA_019776745.2 of Taxus chinensis. Lineage (NCBI taxonomy): Eukaryota > Viridiplantae > Streptophyta > Pinopsida > Cupressales > Taxaceae > Taxus > Taxus chinensis. The sequence goes on from CM034146.1 coordinate 544,060,242, forward strand.
ACTGCATTTAATATAATGGAGGTTATTGGCTGAATCAAGGTGTTAATCATGGTTATAGTTTATTACTACATAAATTAGTTTTCTATGTTTATCATGTGATTCATGATTATCAAGAACTAGATATGTACATGCACTATAGAATGATGTATTAATGATGGATCTCAATGCTTTAAGTCTTCATCATGCTAACATCTTGCAACAGCAACCCTAAAGAGGGGCCCGATACCTTTGCGAGCTTCAAGTGAGTTCTCAGTCTAAGCTGAGTGATGTTCCAGTGTGCCTGGGCTTTTACTGGTGAATTCTAGGCTGTATAAATCATTTATGGAAAGTGTAGACACGTAATTTTGACCGTGTCAATTTAATACTAAAATTATACTAGTTTTTTAATTTACCTTCATTTCGTTATAATTAGTGATTTTCCTATAATTAACTAACGTTCCCCTTCATCTTTTCCAATTAACGACACTTAATTAATTAACTAACCTCGTCCCCCATCATGTATGCCAATTAACGACATTTCATTAGTTATAATCCCCTTTTACTTAATAATTAACCATTATTAGTTAATCAAGCTTTCAATCTCATATTTAGTCAATAAACTTTCTTATTGGTTAAATCCGCCTTTCAAAATCTTCAAATTCTACTAATTTCCATCCAAATCATCTCCAAATGGCTTTTATAAGCTTAACTTTGTCTATTAATTAATCCTAGTTGATTAATTAAACCTTATAAACTCCCATGAGTTGCTAATATATAATTAATCTCTTCTAAATAAACATGTCCCTTTCTAATTCTACATTCACTTTACCCTACATTCACTATGTTGTATGTTTCTCTGAAATTGGAAAGCTATATAAGAAACCTAATACCTTCCAATCAATCTACACCTTTTACACACCATATCCTTTATATCCATTACACTTGAGAATAGCATTTCATGTTATTGGAAGGCTTGTTAAATCCCCCCCTTTCTACTTTCTAAAGAGTATTAAGGGAAAAATAAAAAATGGTAATTAAGCCATACTTGACGAGATCTCTTCCTCTTGCTTGAGAAATACTTGATCATGTTTGGTCTCCATTTGGATCACTAAGGAAGTACCTACCTCCCTCCCTCCCTTAAATAATTCTCTAGTGCAAGGTCTCCAACAAAATCAATCAAATTTATAAATGGCCAACTGATCCAAGTTTGCATCCCTGCCACCGTGATGAGATTTTCTTCCGCCATAGTCATTCTCCTCTTTTTTTTTTAGTGTTAATCAACCTCTTTTATCACCCAATTGATATTCAAAGAGGCATTTTCCATCCTACCATTTTTATTCTACCCTTACAAAATACAATTGTATGTTATCTTTGAAGTGGTGTTGTTTGGGATACACCACATCAAAAAGGGGAAAATGTAGACACCTAATTTAGACCGCACAATTTTAATCCTGAAATTTCACTAATTATATTCTTTACCATCATTTCATTATAATTATTGATTTTCCACTAATTATCTAACATTCCCCTTCATCTTGGTCAATTAACGACACTTTTTTAATCAACTAGTCTCATCACTCACCTAAGATGCCAATTAATGTCGCTTCATTAGTTATAATCCTCTTTTACTTAATTAAATAACCATTACAAGTTAAATAATATTTCAATCTTTTATTTAATCAATAAACCTTCTAGTTCTTATTAGTTGAATCCCCATTTCAAACCATTCAAATTCTACTAAGTTCCCTCTAAATCATCTCCAAATGGCTTCTATAAGCTTAACTTCGTCTATTAATTAATCTTATTTGATTAATTAAACCTTCCTAAACTCCCATGAGTTGTTAATCGCTAATTAATCTCTTATAAACATACTTATCCCTTTCTAATTCTACATTCACTTTATCCCACATTCACTAGGTTGTATGCTTCTCCCAAATTGGAAAGCTGTATAATAAACCTAGTTCCTACCTACCAATCTACACCTTTTGCACACCATGTCCTTGACAGACATTACACTTGATAAGATCATTTCATGTTATTTGAAGGCTTATTAAATCCCCCCCTTCTACTTGCTAAAGAATAGTAAGAAAAGAATCAAAATAGAAATTAACCAATACTTGATGAGATCTCTTCCACTTTCATGAGAAATATTTGATTGTGTGTGGTCTACATTCATCTCACTATGGAAGTAACTATAATCCAAAGCACATCTAATTATCAAAAGGTAGGTTTGCATTTAATGTTAGATTCATGTTTTATGCAAGTAAATTATATTTCCTTTCATTTTTTATCATGATATATTTGTTTAAATTTGACTAAGTTAGAATCTACTTGGTGATAGGTTCTTTCAATTAGCTTAGTTTAAACTTTAGCATGCATACAGAAAGTTTGGAATAAAGGAAAAAGTATGAAAACAAGTGGGTAACATATTTTAACCACTTGGTATTGAATGTTAGTTGTAAGTAAAGAGATATCTCATGCATGTGAGTGTAATAAATGTAGTTTTATTACCTATGTTGGAGTTGTATAAAATGGGTGTAATAATTCATTATTAATTTACCAAACACTCAAGTTAGCAAGATCTCAGAGTGAAAAATAGAGAAAATAAGTAAAACCCAATAAAAGCATGTAAAAACTAAAACACTCTCTACCATTGGAAAGCAAAGAAATATTTTTACAATTACCAAAGCCAAGGATAGTATTGGAGGAGTAGTGGAAGTATTTAGTATTAAAAAGGTTGGAAAGTTTGACTGAGGAAATAAATTATCCAAGCCTTGTAAATATCTCTTAACTATCATTATTCTGGAGGTCGAGCTTCCTTGATAAAATGGGGAACTTTGTGGAACTTAACCACCCTAGACCAAATCATAGAATATTTCAGAAAATGAAAAGTAAGAAAGATATACCTATGAAGCCACGCCAAGAAGGGTTCATGCGAGAATCTAGTTCTTCAAGTGAGCCTAGTTCGAGTAGTTCTATAGATTTAATGTCAGGCGAATACTCAAGTAGTACCTTGATACAATAAGTTTTAGAGGAAGAGATAAAATAGATAATTAAAGAATATTTGGAGATGCATGATATTGAAATGGATGAAAAACCTACTTCTTTCGCATATAATAAGAAAAAGGGAAAGAAAATAATGTTTTTCAGTTGTAAGGAAAATAAAGATCAACACCTGTTGTATGGCGGGAAAGAAAGCATCTAGACACCATGCACTCTTATCAAATGTTCAACCAGGGTATCAAGGTAACGAGTGAGGGACACACCAAGACCATCACACAAAAAAAAAATTAAAGGGGGTAAAAGGACCTGTATGATTGTATACCTCAAGGGAAGTAACCCTTACACTAAGACAACCTAGGGTTTCTAATTCCTTAGCTAGAGGAAGAGGAAGGAACCCTATAGAGATATCGGCACTATGGGGGCTAATGAAATATGAAATGAACATAAATAGCCTATGCTAGCCAAAGTAAAGCACATATCATGAAGTAAAGAACTGAAATAAAATATGCCAACCTAGCATATCCATAAATACTAAGCTGACATAAATTAAATAGTGAATGTAGGAAACTAATCTATACAAAATGATAAATTAAGTTAGAGAACTTACCTATTGGGGGGTGGTCGTTGATGCATATATCTCCCAAAGGACCATACATACAGAGAGAACATATTTCAGGTGGAGAATGGGAAACATTCTAGGCCTAGCTCACTATAAATGACCAAAAAGTGAAAACAAACCAATCCAAGCAAGAAGAATCTCCAAGGAAAGAGTTAAAATATAAAAAATCCAAAAGCTAACCAAGCAGGTGCAAGTTGGCACAAGAGAGAAAATATAATGGTGAGTTCCTTTTGATATGATGTGATTATCATGATGTTAAAATGTGAGTTAGGGTCTTTATACCAACATCATCACCCATAAGCAAAGGCGTTAGCCAAGGATTTGAATTTGTACCGACGCAATTGCCCACAAGAGATGGCATCGTTCATGGAGGGAAATACAAAGGGGTGTAGATAACTAAAATATGCTTACACCTAGCATTTCCTCCAATTCAACCTATTAATGACATTTCGTTAATTTACCACTCTTCGCTCCATTCTCGGATGCCCATTTATGACACCTTGGTTGTATTCCTTCTATAATCATCTAATTGGGATAATATCTCTCTTATTAGCTAGAAATGCATCCTTTCAACCATTCGATACCTCCCTAACTCTCTCTTGACCACTTCTATTGGTTTCCTAGGCTATCTATTAGTCACAATTGATTAACTAGACCCATCCCAACTCTCAACGAGTCTCTAATCACTTGCTAATCAATTTTAACTAGCCTAAACCCTAGTTAGCTACCCAAAACCAAGCTTAACTAAGCCTAAATCATGTTTATCCTAATCTAATCTAAAATTTATTTTTGAAATTTTGTCCCACATGCCTTAGAATTCCAAATCCTCCAAAACCAAAAACTATAAATACAAGGCTAAGCCTACCCATTCAAACACAACAACTTTACATAACACAAAACCAAAACAATCCGAAGAAAGCTTTGATATATCATTTGTATTAGATTTAAGATAATTAGACATTTGATCTTAATCTTACCTCATCCATTGACCTTGAGCTAACACCTCCATTTGCATCCTTAAACTAAGTTTTGAGTAATATGGAGAGAACCATTGGCCTTGAAGCCATTAATGGTGAGACTCCATTCTTAAAATCTTGAAAACCATAAACATCTAAATCACCCCTTTGATTTCTAAGTTGATCTTCTTCGGTTTAATGTTTAATTAGTGATCTAAAGAGTAGAGAGTAGTATATATGTTAGGTTTTGATGTTTTTTTCAAAGTTATGGTGCATGTATAGGATTAACTCTTGTTTAGCTCTTATGTCATGGTACACAGTTGAGTTAGTTAGGCTTTGAGGTTCTTTAGCCTCATTCCATAGCTTTGTAAATTTTCTATCGCATAAATTTGGCACACCCAATGGGACACTTAGTCCATCCTCCATTAATGGGGTCATTCTGAAGCTTTTATTTCAGTTTCTAACTTTTTACATGTTTTGTAGCGTTAAATATTTTGCCTTGAGTGTTTTAGCTAGGTTTTATGTATTTAACCCTCATTTTCATGCTTCTTTATTAAGTTTATGCTATAAAATTCATTTAATGGCCAAATTCTAACCTGTTGAGACTTTTAAAATTTCATTTTCTGTTTTTTGTTGTGGTTTTTTCAGGCAGGGGCACATACACCTTTCTGCCAGCCCATACGCATTCAAAAAGTCAATTTTAGCAGAGGGGCACATGCACCCAAATCCATGTGCAGGTACCCAAAGGTAGGTACACACACCCAACTAATGGTGCACATACCCTTCTGCCAGTGCAAACACCATATAACCTATCATTTTTACTAGGCACGTAGGCACCTAAACCCACGTGCAAGTACCTTGTGTATTATCATCCCTCTATCAAAACAAATTTTCCAGGCACGCACATGCCCAAACTATGATACATACACCCTTATTATAGCACAAGAACCCCTCTGTCAATGCACACGCACTGTCATAATTTTTATTATTTTTCCACTCCCCTAGTGTAGGCACACTTATGCTAGCGCATGCATCTCTCGGGTAGCGCAGGCACCCTGTAGACCTGCTAGGTTTGCACAGAGGGGTGCAGGCACCATAACCCATGTGCAAGCACCCTCTGTATTCTCGGCCCTTTGTCAAAAAAAAAATACCAGGTGTGCACACGCCCAAACCGTAACACATACACCATTTTTCTAGCACAAGCACCCCTCTGCCAATGCACACACACTGTTATAGTTTTTTTTCCCACTCCCTTAGCACATGCACCTATTCTCTGGCACATGCACACTTACGCTAGTGTAGGCATCGCTTGGGTAGCGCAAGCACCCTGAAAACTAACTAGGTTTACACATAAGGGTGTAGACACCATAACCCATGTGCACATACCCAAAATGGCACGCATACACCTTGAACAGTGCGCAAGTATATCTATTTGATCTGGAATTTTTCACATAATTTTTTGGGATCCTAGTTTGGGTCATATATTTTGACCCATTGACCCATTTTCAAAGTTTTAATAGGTGTCAGAAAGAGAACGAAGTGAAATTTGTGATGGAATTTCCAAAAATAATCTACCTTTGGTATCAGTATTTCTATCATCAAACTCCCAAAGTGCCCTGGAGACCTCCAAAAATGCAAAATACTAAAAATCGTTGAAAAATTGCTAAAAATAGATTTCACGAATTTCCTAATATTCTTGGTTTTCTAACTTTCTCGTAGGGTTCTGACAATGGTTTATAGGTTTCTTTTCCTTCATATTTTTATGCTAACTTAGTTGAGTGTTCACATTTTTCATTTGTAGGGGTCCTTTGAAATGCACATGTTCTTCCCTCGCACCTTCTAAGTGATCTAGGGAATAAAAAATGTTTCAAAAAGCTTCTATTTTGCTTCGAAAATACTTTAATTTAAGCTTTAAAGTGGATTAAAGTTCAAAGTTGGCTAAAAAACTCAAACTTTTACAAAAACACTTAAAGTATTTTCCATAAACTTGTTTTAGTGGATTTTCCACGTTATGTATGGTCTTCCTTCATGCCTTTTGGTGATCTTAGGAATCAGAAGCAACACACAAAATCTCTTTCTTGATATCATGATCTATTGTGGAAAATTACTAACTCTTTGCATGTAGGGCCTAACACTTGTCAAAGAAAGGAGAAATCAAGAAAAAACAAAACCTTTTAATATGTGTTTTCATACAGGTTGCCAAACGGTGTGCTACTTAAAACCACATTAAGTTAAGTAAGATAAAAACACACCACTTCAATTCACATTGTATTGTAGGTTTCGGAAAAGGGTACGTCCCTATCTACTCAACTAAAACATAACCCTTTGGCATAACACCTTAAGCTATAACAATAGGGGTGGTTCCAAGAACCCTAAAGTAATCCACCACTGAGTAACCTCGTGGATGAAATAGGAAGTGCTTTACTTACCCACTTGACTAGATTTACATTGCAATTTAGAGTCAAAATTTTCTGTATCGTGACCCCAGTGAGAATACGTGTGAATGCACTAGTTTCTCATTGTATTCGAAGGGGGTAAAGTAAAGTCAATATACCCCTAAATCAATCAGTACATGAATAATTGGGTAAATCATGCTCGCTCTTAGACAACTTGTGACACCTAGTTGAGAGATCTTATTATGGAAGCCATTCTTTCTTGGAGCCCAACTTGCTAGTCCGTTGTCGCGTCAAGCCATCATGAAGTAATGAATTACTTGGAGTCTGAAACTTGTTTCTCAAACAAGGAAAATATCCCATGAAATTTAGAACTAAGTGTCTTTCATCACGGAATAAAACAACATCTCACTTAGCTTGGTTTCATTCTTACCTTCGGATGAGGAAAAACTCTGCCCAAGTGGCGCTTGGTTTATTTCATCTTTTAATTTATACCCTTTCATTCTTTCCGCCCATTTATGGGGTGAGAAGGAGGAATACCTCATGATTCTTATCAAATATGGTATTCACCACTATTTTATCTGTTTATGCCCATCCATGTTTACGGTTGAGTTGTTAAATGTCTAAAGTGTGTAAGTACATTTTCATATCTTTGATAGTCCTTTGCTCTTGATTTCAAGATCATCTTCATAGGTAAGATTGGTTCATCATTTGATCCCCTTTTAAGTGTTACCTTTTTCACATTTCCTTGACATAATTAAGATACGTCGTGTTTTTCGTAAACATGATCTAAGTATCCACATTGTGGCATTACACTACGCACATTTTAGCAAATCCTTAGTATACTTTGTCTTGGTTTTAATTCAAACATTTCTCCAAATATTGATGAGTGTCACTTACTTTATTTTACGTCATTTCAGTACCAATTTGACACTAATATATCACTTCTCCACGAAGCTTGATAGATGGGTCCAATTTGGCATGGATACGTAGCTTATATTTGTAATCCTCTCCATTTGACATTTAGGCCTTGCTTGTCTCTAAACTGGTCGTAGTATCCTTTAGGTGGTAATTGTATTTACCCTTGGTTAATATTTATGCCTTGTTCATTTCGAGTTTGACATAAGTATTGACATTGTGTTGATCATCTTTGCATTGAACTATCATTTTGCACACATTTTACATAGGGAGTATTTCCTTACTTATTGGCTTTGTGTTTCACACTTGCATGATTGTTCCTTGTGATCATTCATCTAGAAAAAAAAAATTCTAAGAAAATCCTTTTTTATCTCATCAATATTGCATCATCGTGATGTCTATTTTCCTTAGACCTTATTCAGATAATCACGCATGCATCTCCATATTTACGAGATGTCTATTTGGTCACCCTTATGCTACTCGAATCGACATGGAACTTTCTTCACTTTGATGGAGTTTGATCACACTAGATAAGTCTAGGCATTTGTACCTAAACGACACCAACAATGACTGAATATTGCACGGTTTCTCACACTTACTACAATACGGAACCTAGGTTTAGGAATTCAAATCAAAATATTCCCATTACAACTAATCTTCATTTGGTTCTTCACATTGGAAGGCCCGCTTGAGTACCATGCTCCCCACCTTTAGCTCATAGTCAGTGGTATGGTTTAGATGCTTTAGATCCAAATTATTATTTGGGTTCCCCCCACTCTTCTTCTGATTCAGATCCAAACTACTATTCGCATTCTCACTCTTCTTCTAAAGATTTGGATCCCAACTATAATTTATATACCCCTAGATAAAATCTTGAATCACGGTCCTCCCTTCCTTTACAGGACCTTTATTCCAAATCATCTCAACAACGTCTTACTCCTTTGAAAACTTGTGCAACTCCAAGTTCCATCAATTGAACATATAATTCGGTTATTGACTCACCATCCTCCCTTTCTTCACACGAACTCCTTTATCAGTAGCCTCGACGACCCCTTCCTCCATCGAAGAGTTCCATGACTTGGATTCCCTCTAGTCAATCATCCAATTCGACTCCTATGTTGCAATTTAATGGATGGCTATGACATCCTACTTTCCAACCTACATTGCATCATCTTCTAAAAAAATTACCTAGGTCCAAATCCAAATCATCCATTCATGAGATGCCCACCTCCAAGCCTACTTCCTCTCATGAATCATCTTTTGATATCAGACCAAATTCAATCCCTCTTCATCCCTTAATACCTTTAAACCATATTGTACCATTTCCTCATCCAACTTCTAAATATTAATGTCTAAGACCATGTCAAGCCATTAGAAAGAAGAAATGTCCTAAGATATATTTTGGAAGCACTATCGAAAATCTTGGTAGGAGTAATAAGGTCAAGCCTTCCCCTCATCTACATCATTGACCATCTTCATCTTATTTTGTCAATAAATATTCCCCGCTTATCGGAACCATTTCTTCTATTCAACCTACCATGGTCAAAGAGAAACAAACTCTACTGATTAATTTCTCTAAGAATGAAGGAACAATTAGACTACACAATGATATCCCTTTAGAGGATTGCAAACAAAGATTCTTTCTATAACTTGATACGCTTGCGTATGGGGAGGAAGGATTTGATTCCTTTTATTAGAACATAAAGGAAAATCATAAGGTCATGGAATTTGACTCTTCTTTTGACATTCCATCTTCACCTTCTTCTGAGAATGATGAGATGTCGGGGACTAGCATTGATTTGTGGCCTATCTTCTCATTTCCAACTCATTTGTTATTTATCATCATTCCTTAATCAAAATCTCACCTTGGTTCACCACTGAGTATCCCATCATCTTCTTCTATAATGAATCCACCCCTAGGTAGCCCTCCATTTTCTACACTTAGTTCATCTCTTAGTACCCCGTTACCTTCTATTTTTGTGCCATGTCCTAGTATCCCTTCCTCTTATATCTATGGGACACCTCCTGTAGTCCCTCCTCATCTATACTTGGGCCACACCCTAGCAGCCCTTCATCGTCTTCTTCTATTATTGGGCCATGTCCTTGTAGCCCAACTTCTTCCATCTTAGGGCCATATTCTAGCATCCCTTCGTCATCTTCTATCAGTGGCTCACCTCCTGGTAGCCCATCCCCTTCAATTCTTAGATTGTATCCATTTCATCCATCACACCTTTCTTCTATCAATGGTTGTGGAAATCCCGCGGTCATTTCTCACATTAGGTCTAAACCTCCACGTTCACTTTCTTCTCCTTCTTAAGAACATAAAATTCACGCATTAGCTTATAAGAAACCCAAACAGTTTCTTAACCAAGCTCATGTCAAAAATTCCAAGAGCTCCAAAGCTCCTAACAAATCCAATGATCTTGAGGTTAAAAATCAAGTGCTATTCGAGAATGCACGCCAATGCACCCATCAAGTATGGTGCAAAGTGCATAAACTTATGGATATGAAACCCAAACTCCCACATGAACAATCCTTGTTTCAGGATAAATCACAATCATTTGTTGAGCATGAGCTCACCTCGATCATTGAGATCAGTGATAACATGATTCTAGATTAAAAAAAATGCACCTAGTGTCCCTTATTCAGGAAGTTGCAAACATTGTTGTTGGATCTTAGCACACAGAGTGACTCTGTTGTTCCCACATTTCCAAAAAATATCAAAAATATATATAAATCAAATCAATTAAAAATATTTTAAAAATGAGAAAACATAAAAAAATCGAAGGTACAAAGATCAAACATTGCAATCAAGTATTACATACACATGGATGTTTCTTTCTTCCCTTCCTTGTTATTCTTTTACAAGTATTCCTACCATTTTCATCCCTTCAGTGATATTTTGGTTATCCTATTCACATTAATTTTGCAACATTTGTCTCTGTGGTATATGTTTGACTTTGGTCTTCCATCATATTTGTAAATTAAAGAACGAATGACCTTTTAGAGATCCTATCACATTCAGAATCTAATAAACTTTTTGCGGAGAACTTTTGGACATATTTGTTGACACTAGCCAACATTGTCATCATGATCACTTCCACCTCCTTTCATTAAGCCATTAGTGGTTCTTAACCCCTTGTCAAACAAGAGAGATGAAATAAGTTTTCAAAAAGCAAAAGAATCAAAATCAATCAAAAAAATCAAAATCTAAAAGCTACAAGGCAAAATAAAATTGATATATAACTCTCTCTTGGGGTATTTCCAATAATCTCTATCAGGGATATGGACACCTGAATGGAAATAGAGAAATGTTTCGATTACGATTAAATACATCTCCGTCAGGAATATGGACGTCTGGCTGGCAACGAAGCAGTGTATGGCTATCCTTCCACCCTTCATTCATAGATCACCTATCACCTATAAAAATCAATCATTCCTACACATTGTCTAGGTTGTCTTCACTTTTCTTCTATTAAACTCTTCCCTTTAAGTGGTAATAAATTCCAAGTTCACACACTAGATCTCTATGAGTAAGCATGATTAGTATGTTACCAAGTGTCTTTTTTTGGGACCTTTTTTAGACTATTACTCTAGTCCATATCTCATCTCATGATTTGTGCCTTTGGCTAATCACTTCTTCATCGTGAGGCTTATAAATCTAAATTCATATCATTCACATCATCCTTATACTTTGTCATAACATCCATGTGTATGGTATTGCCTTTTTCCATTGTTTTTAGATACCTTTGTCCCTTTTCATAAAAACAATCTTATCCTTCCTTTCTATCATGTGCTTTTAGGCCAACCTACGCTGGGGACATCCTTGCTTCTTCCTAGCATTTCATTGGTTTATGTTCATCATCACATTGAACCTATCCATAATGGCCTTGGGTCCCACTTCTATGTGTGAAGATTTTTCCTTTGAATACTCCCACTTAATCATTGGGGCATTTTCACATATTCACCTTTCTCATACGAACATGGTCTTTTTCCCTTATACATCCCATCTATAAGTAGGGCCATCCACATTTCCTTGTCTTTCTGTACATAGCTTCAGAAAACTTTCAAAATCACAAAAACATTCAAATATGTTTCAAGAAACATCAAAAACAATATAAATCATCCTACAAAATGTCACTCTTTGGTTCTCACTTGTTTATGTGTGTGACTCATAGATCATCTTGATCAACCTCCATCAACAAAAGCTAGGCTTCTTACTCTTTCTGTACTCTAGGGCACAATGAGTTGCCAGGTACTATTTCATAGTGCATGTTTCTTTTTCATCAAACCCAAGTGTCCTCTATTATTCCCCTCACATGTATCCTTGCTTGGGGCACTGTCATTAACCCTTGTCATTAATTCGAATAGGTTAGAACTGAAGCTCGATAAAAAAAACATTACATTATGTTTCTCTATTTGGTTAGCTTGTTTACTTTCTCGTATTGCATTGCACTTTTTATGTTGCATGGAGTTAGGCATCTTTAACTTTCTTGTATTTCATTGCATTTTTTATGATGCACAGAGTTAGTGTTTTTAGCAATGGACATTTATTCGTATATGGCTTTTCATGTCATACTACACTTTTGTTCATTCTTTTTAATAAGGACTGATGATGAAGATCATTATCAATGTGATGAAAAATAATTTTTTTAAAAAGGTAGTGGATGGATGTTTGCTTATTTCCCCTTCCTCATACTCTTTTTCTTCTATATCCCTTTTCTTCTTCTTCACACTATTATTTCTTATGTTATCTTTCCCTTATATTTTTGATCATCGATCTATTTATTCTATCATCCCATCGAAGATCGAGTGGGCATCCTTTATTTTACTCATTTTTATTCTATCCCTTCAAAAATTTCTACTTGTTTATGGTTTTTCTAATTTCTTTGAAGTGACGTCACTTACGCCACCCCAAAGAGGGGCAATTGTAGACACCTAAAATATTCTTACACCTATCATTTCCTCCAATTCTGTCAATTAACAACACATCGTTAATTTCCCACTCTTCACTCCATTCTCTTATGCCCATTTATGACACCTTCTTGGTCGTATTCCTCCTACAATCATCTAATTGGGCCAATATCTCTCTTATTAGATAGACATTCCTCCTTTCGACCAATCAAAACCTCCCTAGTTCTCTATAGACCACTTCTATTGGCTTCCTAGGCTATCTATCAGTCACAATTGATTAACCAGACCCCTCCCAACTCTCAATGAGTCTCTAATCACTTTCTAATCAAGTTTAACTAGCCTAAACTCTAGTTAACTAGCCTAAATCATGTTTATCCTAATCTAATCTAAACATGATTTTTGGACTTATTTCCCATGAGCCTTAGAATTCCAAATCCTCCCAAACCAAAAACTATAAATACAAGGCTAATCCTACCCATTCAAACACAACTTTACATAACAAAAAACCAAAAAAAGCCTAAAAAATCTTTGAGATCTCATTTGTATTAGCTTTAAGATAATTAGACATTTGATCTTAAGCTTACCTCCTCCATTGACCTTGAGCTAACACCTCCATTTGCATCCTTAAACAAATTTTTGATCAATATGGAGAGAACCATTGGCCTTGAAGCCATTAATGGTGAGAATGCATTCTTAAAAGCTTGAAAACTATAACATCTAAATCACCCCTTTGATTGCTAAGTTGATCTTCTTAAGTTTAATGTTTAATTAGTGATCTAAAGAGTAGAGAGTAGTATATATGCTAGGTTTTTATGTGTTTGTCAAATTTATGATGCATGTATAGGATTAAATATTGTTTAGCTCTTATCTCATGGTGCATGGTTGAGTTAGTTAAGCTTTGAGGCTCTTTAGTCTTATTCCATAGCTTTGTAACTTTTCTATCGCATACAAGGGAAGTATGCAAAATGTCATGGAAAATGGATATCATAAAAGGTAGAAGAAATGAGATCATGATCAATTCATATGTCAAAAGAATGTGAAGCACAATAAGAAGGATAAGAGAAAAATAAATACATAAATGAGATTGAAATATGTTCTCTCTCCATATATCATCCGTAACCCAATGGTTACATGAATAACCATACCCCTATCCCAGAATGAGACCCTTAAGGCACCTATTTTTAGAGATAGATTCATTAACGACATCTAACCTAAAAATATAATTATCAGTAACATGTATAAACACAGAAAGCATAAAAAATTAGGTGTATACAGATGCCTTAGTCGTTGATTACCACATGTTGCAACAGTAAAAGATGGGATAGTCAGTGCAAAGAACAATACGTAACACTGAATTTAAAATTAATGCTGAAGATAAAGAAAGGACCAGCTAAAATGAAATATTCCCACAAATGTGTACCCAATAGTGTCAGTCCTCTTGCTACATACGGGTGTAATCCATACTGCTAGAACCTTGGAGAAGAAAAATTAAAAAGAAACGCTAGAGGATCATCTATAAAATAAGACGTAAATAACATAGCTAAGGGCCCATGGGAAAAATGTCATGGATTTGGAATTAGAGATAGAGTTTCATAGTAATAAGAGATGTAAATATATCCAAGCAAGAAAATGAGCCTAAGCAAGGATGCATAAGACTGTGAGATTCCAATGGTAGGATATGTCAGGGAAAAAGAATCCAAGATAGGTGGAATCAAGACTAAGACATTCCAACAGCAATATATGACAGGGAAAAAAAATGCAAGATAGGTGGAATTAAGGCCACGACATTCCAACGGTAGGAGATGTCACAGAAAAATAAGCCAAGATAGGCATAATCAAGACCACGAAATTCCAATGGTACGAGATGTTAGGGAAAAAATAAGCCAAGATAATTGGAATCAAGACCGACAGTAGGAGATGTGAAGGAAAAAGATATTCCAAGATAGGTGGAATCAAGACCATGACATTCCAATGGTAGGATATGTCATGGAAAAAGAAGCCAAGATTGGCGGAATCAAGACCAATGGCAGGATACGTGAGGGAAAAATAGATGCAAGATAGGTGGAATCAAGACCGTGACATTCCAATGGTAAGAGATGTCAGGTGAAAAGAAGACAAGATAGGTGGAATCAAGATAATGATATTCCAACATTAGAAGATGTTAGGGAAAAAGAAATGTGATGAACCCAAACAGGGTGGAGAGTTCAGGCCAAATAAATATTAATGAGATTAAAAATGAGGTGGTGGTTCATATGTAGATTGAGGTTGAGAAGTTCAAGGGGAAGGCGAATGGATCCAAGAGGAGTCATCCTTATGCTTCTGAGTGTGTGAATGGGTTTCAAGGATGGGATACTTGCTACACAAAACCTGACATTCAACATCATTATGTGTGAAATTTTCATGATGAGAGAAGAATAAAGGAGTTGAAGTGGAAGGTTGTATGGCCTTCTTGGCATGGTCATGTCTGACCTTGACATCAAGCTTCTTCGCATGGTGTTGATAGGCTCTATAATAAAAAACATTACACCCCAGAGCCTCATTCCATATATAATATGGCTCTACCTCAGAGGGCCAAGGAACCATAAGGGTAAGAGGTAGGGGAAGGTGTCTTATAGGTTGTAAAGGGCCAATATTAATGTCTAATAATAGTATCAATGCAATGGGTGAGGATGACATCAATGGAGCAATGGGTTTTCCCAATCATCTAGGCATGATTAATAGGATCATCACCCATGAGATCATCTTTTACATATTCAAATTCAGTAACCTGATATTATTTCAAGGAGAAAGGGTCAAATAAGTTGATGTTGGTATGTGAGAGTGTAGCCGATGGAGAAATTTGAGGCATAGGCACCAGTTGGGAAGAAGGGTCAATATTGATCAAGGATTTTCTCTACACTATCGGCCATGCAAGTTGTGTTTTGACAGGGGCCAATGGTGTCTGTATAGGTATTGTCATCTTTATACACCATCGTCCCTACAAAATATGTTCCACAAGGTTCGATGTAGTTTGTAGAGGCATTGTTAGCTCTAGACACCAATGGTCGTGTAAAATATGTTCCATAAGGGCCGATTTAGTATGGAACAAGAGTATTTTTGTCATGGGAAGCCTATTACTAAGGTACATAATGGTACTGAGGTGTTCTTATGTTGTAAGACATGTCAATGGTGTTTTTTTCAAATCTAGAAGACTTCATTTGACCCGAGGCACATTGATAGTGTGAAGGTTCTATGGTTCCCATGATATTCTTCATGGGGATTATATGGTGTTGACTTTGACAGTTGGAACGATGTATTTCTAAGGATTGATGACATTCATTTTGGAAATTTTGTGATATCTCACTCCGAATTAGTGGAGGATGAATATGTTTCCCATACATACCCACCTACAAGGGAGGTGTATGAGATGGCATGTTAGGAACCACATTTCGAAATATTAACTGTAACATTTGATTATGCATATAAATCATGCTAGATGTGGTGGTATCCTAGGATAAGCCCATCTATTCTAGGAGTTTGATTATCACTACTTTAATGTCTATGGAAGAAGATTGGCCTTTAGAGGTGGGTGTTTGTTTGTGATTATTATGCTCATTAGTGGGAGTTTTACTGGACTCACTCTTATCAGTTCTATAGGGAGAATCTTGATCATGACTGAGTGCTTCTTGATTAAAATGAGGCCTAGTTGTTTCCATGACACTAGTAGGTATATTTCATAAACCTCCCTCTTTTTTGGGAGTAAAACAATCATTTTTTT
The DNA here is from genome assembly GCA_019776745.2 of Taxus chinensis. Taxonomy (NCBI): domain Eukaryota; kingdom Viridiplantae; phylum Streptophyta; class Pinopsida; order Cupressales; family Taxaceae; genus Taxus; species Taxus chinensis. The sequence goes on from CM034146.1 coordinate 544,076,781, forward strand.
TAATATTCTTAATGATGGATCTGGGATCTATCTATCCAACCTTAACCATGTTACATTCTACTGAGTGACCCTACTCTGACATATCAAACAGAAAACTTTGGTACAACAGAGTTTCACAAATGGGATCGAGGCATGTGAAAAGATTAATGCTTCTAGGATTAGAGAATTTGGGAGCATGAAGAGGATATGTAGGCACAAAGGGATATCCCCTGGAAAAGTTCAAGAGGTTTAATTGTTCCAAAAAGATCCTGAGAGGAGACATTGGAATAGTCTAGAAGCTAAAGATAGAACTCTGGGAAACTGAAATTTAGAGGCAATCAGTCATGCACATATTTTTCACAGGGGAAAATGGAGTTAGGAAAGAAAATGAGCTAAGACAAACACACTTGGCTCTGTACATATTTTACACATGGGCCAATGGTGTCTAGAAAAATTGATTTTTAGGGTTTTTTTGGAATTTTTAAAGACTACAACAAGACATAAATTAAAATGGGTGATTCTAATGAGTTGTTTTTTATCACAAGGTAAAAAATAAGATTTACATTGGGTTCACAAAGGATTTATTGTAGGAAATAATGCGTCTAGACAGCATGCACTCTTATCATCCATTAAACTAAGGTATTGAGGAAACGAGTGAGGAAAACACCAAGACCGAAACACAAATAGATAGAATTAAAGGGGGTACTAGGACTGGTATGATCATATACCCCAAGGGAATTAACCCTTATACTAAGACAACCCAGGGTTTCCAAGGCCCTGGGTAGAGGAAGAGGAAGGAACCCTATGGAGGTATCGACATTATGGGGGGGTAATGAAATATGAAATGAACATACAAATTTTATGCTAACCAAAGTAAAGCATGTAACATGAAGTAATTAACTAAAATACAATATGTTAACCTAGCATGTATATAAAATACTAACCTAACATAAATTAAATAGCGAATGTAGGAAACTAATCCATAAAAAAAGAAAAAATGAGTTAGAGAACTTACGTGTTGGGGGGAAGTCACCGATGCATCTATCTCCTAAAGGACCATATACCAAAAGAGAAAAAAAATCAAGTGGAGAAGAGGAAAAAATCTAGTCCTAGCTCACTATAGATGACCCAAAATTACAAGAAAACTAATCCAAGAAAGAAGAATCTCCAAGAAAAGAGTCAATATATAAGAAATCCAAAAGCTAAGCGAGCAGGAAAGTTTATGCAAGAGTGCAAAGCTAATGGTAAGTGTGAAAATGTGAGTTGGGGTCTTTATACAAACATCATCACCCATAGGTGAAGGCATCGGCTAGGGATTTGAATTTTCATCGACGCAGTCACCCGCAAGAAATGATATCATCAAGGGAGGGAAATGCAAAGGGGAGTGTGCAAAATGTCATGAAAATTTGAGATCATGCAAGGAAGAAGAAATGAGGTCATGAGAAATCCATATGATGGAATAATGTGAGGCACAACAAGAAGGAAAAGAGAAAAAGAAATACATAAATGGGACCAAAATATGTTTTCTCTCCATGTATCATCCCTAACCCAATGGTTACATGAATAACCATACCCCTTTCCTAGAATGATCCCCTTAAGGCACTTGTTACCAGAGATAGATGTATTAGTGACCTCTAACCTGAAAAAAGAATTGTTAGTAACATGTATGAATATAGAAAATGTAAATAATTAGGTGTATAAACCTGTTTTCAACTCATCCCATTAACTTGGAGATGCAATACCTGGAAGATGTTATAAAGGCTGAGAAACATAAATCTAATGTTAGCACATGAAAGATCTACAAATTCAATCACCGTGCATGAGGGATGACTATAACATTGAAGGAGGAATTGATGTGTAAAAGAGATAAAATGATTATTGAGGGGAAGTGTCATATATGATGATAACATGATGAAAACAATGGATAAATTTTGGATTCTTTATCTATATGACCTACCCTACTTCAACAAACCAATAGAGTTTTTTTAATATTTGATCTTGAGAATCCATGAGGGGGTACTTTTATTTTTTTGTTTGTCCATGAGGACTACCCACTCATTGATCAACAAAATAATTGGGTTGATAACATTGAATATGACTTGGCACATGATATGAATAATTGGGGATCTCTTTAACTAAAAGAAAGGTGGGTGCACCTTCCCAATTGACCAAATTAAAAATATAGTAAGAATAATTGTGGCATGCATTCTCACTTCCAAATTATTTGGCACAGTGAAATGAACAAAGGTTAACAAAAATTTCTTATAAATTGCAGGGGATGCGGTATAACTTGTCTCAAAACCTTGTTGAGGAAATTTTAAAAGATGTTTAACTTGTGCAACCTAACAGAGGGGTTAAGTTTATATGGGGCCCCATTCTCCTACTCTTCATATTAAATGAAATAGGAATTTTGCAAAGTAATGAAAAGAATTTTTGGCACCCTCCACCCTCAACAATTCCTATGATACCAACCTCAACAGCTAGTTAAGGCATCTACAAGATGTATTTAAGCAAGACTAGATAATCCCACACTAGTTATCCAGACAGTTAGAAGGAGAGGACAACTTTGTGGTTATATAACACTACTCTTTGGGGTAGTTCATGATGACCAACAAAAATATGTCTCATTGGGCCAAGTTTCCCTTTTCCTTCACTGTAGATTATTTTTTATTATTTTTAATAAGATCAAAGATGTCAAGAAGATCAAGTTTGACGTGCTAAGGATTAATGAAGATATACATACCATCCATGTTGTTAATTTAGTATTCACATGCTACGCCCTCAACCTATTGCTTGTATTAGGATATGAGTAGCTGACTTGTGGCTTACCATATCATTTTACTATATCATTTATACTTTCTCATGCTTATTAGCTCATCCTTGGTGATGGCCATAACATATTAATATTATATATAGGGGATTGTAGGTAATAGTTCATCATCATTCGAGCATTTGAGTTTTATTGTATGATTTAGAGGTTGCCCCCTTGAAGTGGCAAAGCAATTTTAATTGCATATCAAGATCATTTAACTGCAATATTGTGTTCTTTAGTGTTATATTTAGGCTCATAATCTGAATTATACAAGTAATTTCATTACAAGTGGTATCAGAGCTGTGATTCGGGCCAAAATTAGTGCAAAAACCCTAATTTTTTGTTTCAGATATATCTTACGAACTAGAGATAATGTGTTGAAGGTTTTTTTACTAGAGTTGTAAATAATTCTAGGTAATATTCCTTGAAAATTTCATACTTTTTGATTTATTTTGCAAAATTTATTACAAATTTAGGTTTTTTCATAAAATCACTCCCTAGGCTGAAATTTGTGATATTTTTCCAATTCTTTATATTTTCATAAAGCCCTCAAAAAATATTAGTAGTATCTTCTTCGGTCGAATTTATATAGAGACCCTAAACCTTAGGGTTTGACATCATGGTGGGGCCTTCCACAAGATCCAAAAATAATCCGATCACTCCAAGTGAAACCCCCGATAAAGATGGGGTAGTGATAGAAGATTTGGATTCAGAAGGGGTAAATACAGATTCCTTCGCACTAGAATTTACCTCAGTTGATCATAAGGTGAGCCAACTCGAGTATGAACTGTGAAATGTATAATCTGAGATGGCCTATAAAGGAGACATAGACCAAATCAATCAGCGGTTAGATGATATCATGAAACATATAAAGGGTAAACAGTATGTCCCAAATCAGTCCGAACTCAACCAAGGAGGATCTTCAGTTCAGAATAATGGGAAAAATAACCATGTTGGATCACTTTTCCATCCTAATCAGAATCCAACTTATTCGCAACCACAGAACATGATGTCGAAAGTGGAGATGCACAAATTTTATGGGAAGGATCCAATGAATTAAATGAATCAAATGGATAACTTCATTGAGTTACATCAAACCCCATCAGGAAAAAAGGTGACCTTGGCATCCCTGTATCTTGAACCAAACCAATTTGTCTGGTATCGATGGTTATGTGCTCAGAGGAAGAAGAGTGGTCTCAGTGTCACTTGGACAATTTTTTACTGAGGAGTTGTAATTGCACTATAGTTCCAGTGTTTTAGATAACTACTTTAGTCAATCAGAAAATTTAAGACAAACAAGATCATTCAACGATTATGTGCATCAATTCCAGAACCTATCCTTAAGGATGGAGAATATTACATAAGAGAACCTAAATGACCTGTTTCTTGGGAGTCTTAAGGACCACATTGAGCATGAGTTACGTATGTTTAATCCACTCAAGCTTTATGAATTTATTATCATGGCACATAGAGCAGAGGAAAATATTCTTTGCAATAGGAGGAAGCCTTTCGCTAACACCAGAGACCATAGTACCCCTTCCCCATCATTCACTTAGCTAATTAAACTGGCTCCTCAATAAATGGAAGAAAAAAGAGTAAAAGGATTATGTTTTAACTACGACAACAAATATGGACTGGGACACAAATGTGTTGAGAAGAAGTTGTTCTATATTGAAGGAGGAAATGAGGATGAAGAGGAAACTGAAATTATAGGAGAAGTTGAAGAACTAGTAGAAGATGAAGTAGAGGATCACCAACCTACAATTTCTTGCCATGTGTTGTCAGGCATTAATACTCCTCAAACACTCAAGGTTATTGGTTATCTCAAAAAATATAAGGTGACGGTGTTGATTGACTTAAGGAGTACTCATAACTTCATAAATAGTAAGTTAGCTACCCGCCTCAATTGTTTTATTTACCCAGCTCCAGAAAATGCAAGTTATGATTGCAGATGGTGGGACATTCAAGTACACAGGAAATTTCCATAGTATCAAGCTTTCCATGGGAGACTACATGGTAGAATCGCCTATGTTTTTTATTTCTATGGGAGGGGAAGATATTGTTTTGGGTGTCCAATGGCTCACCACCTTGAGTACTATAGAAATGAATTTCCAAGAATTTTTCATGTGATTTCATTCAGAAGGAAGGAAAATACAATTGAAAGGGATGGAAGCTAAGTATCCACAGATTATTAGCTCTCATCAGATGCAAAAGGTTCTCAGAAAATTAGTAGATGGATTTGTAGCAAGGTTATTTTCCATAGAGGTACAAAATACATAGTCTTCAATGCCACCCAATCTTCAAAATATTGTTGATGCTCACTCATCTTTTTTTATGCAATTCCAAAGGGACTACCACCAATTAGGGATCATGATCATGCCATTCAGTTGATTCCAGGGATCCAACCATCTAAGATCTGACCATACAGATACCCATATTCCTAGAAAAGTGAGATCGAGAAAATGGTGTAGGAAATGTTGAAGGCATGTATCATCAAGCATATCCAGAGCACATATTCTTCACTAGTGGTCATGGTATGTAAGAAAGGATGAAAAATGGAGGATGTGTCCAGATTACCGAGAACTCAACAAATACACCATCAAAGATAAGATTCCTATTCTAGTAATTATGATTTACTTGATCAATTGGTGTTATTTATTTCGCAAAATTATATCTTCGTTCGGGGTACCATCAAATTAGAATAAGAGAGGAAGATGTTCATAAAATGGCTTTTAGGACTCATGAGGGCCATTATGAGTTTTTGGTAATGCCTTTTGGTCTTGGAAATGCTCCCTCAACATTTCAAAGCTTGATGAACATTGTTTTGAGGCCATTTTTAAGGAAATTTGTATTAGTTTTCTTTGATGACATATTGATTTACAGTAAGACATGGGAAGAACACTTAAAACATGTAAATAAAGTGTTGGAAGTTTTGGAGAAACATAAGCTCTATAAAAATCCATCCAAACATTCTTTTGGTGTACAAGAGGTAGAGTACTTGGGTCACATCGTATCCCATGAAGGTGTCAAATTTGATCCTAAAAATATCAAAGCTATGGTGGAATGGTCAAGGCCCAAAACTCTCAAAAATATTTGAGGGTTCCTAGGACTAACAAGGTACTACAGAAGATTTGTGAGGGGGTATGGTAGAATCGTGGCTCCACTCACTGCGTTGCTAAATAAGGATTCCTTCTATTGGAAAGATGCAACCACTAAATCCTTTGAGGAGTTGAAGGAAGCCATGTGCACCACCCCAGTTTTGGTTACTCCTAACTTCTCAAAAACCTTCATTGTTGAATGTGACGCTTCAGGATTAGGATAGGGAGCATTTTTAATGTAGGAAGGAAGACCAATTGAATTTGAGAGTTTCCAATTCAAATGAAAATATTTTCTCAAACCTATCTATGAGAAAGAAATGATGGTTGTTCTTCATGTAGTCAAGCAATGGAAGCCCTATCTAATGGGTAGACACTTCAAGGTAAAAACTGATCATGATAGTCTCAAATACTTTTTGGAAAAAAGGTTATCATCTGAGGAACAACAAAAGTGGGTAAAAAAAATATTGGGTTATGATTTTGAAATCATATACAAAAAGGGTAAAGAAAATATAGTATTCGATGCGCTATCCAGAAGGGATACATCCGCAGATGCCTTACTATGTGCAATGTCCATATTGAAGGCCGATTGGGTGGATGAAGCAAGATTGGAATGGGAACAGGACAAGGATACACAATCTCTAATACAGAATGTCAAGCAAGGCTCTATAACATATAACAAATTTGAGTGGAAAGGTAATGCCCTATGGTACAAGGATAGGTTATTCTTATGTAAAGATTCTGAATTGAAGCATAATATTCTTGCAAAGCTACATGCATCACCTATTGGAGGACACTCTGGGTTTTTGAAGACATGTCATAGAATAAAAAGAGAATTCTTTTAGGAAGGACTTAAGGGGGATGTACAAAATTTTATATCAGAGTGTTTGGTGTGCCAACAGAATAAAGGTGAAACCATTAAGACACCAGGTCTATTGCAACCATTACCAATTCCTAGCCAGAGTTGGTAGGAGGTCTCCGTGGATTTTATCATAGGATTTCCTTGTTCAGAGGGTAAGAATGTTATTTTGGTGATTTTGGATAGGCTCACAAAATATTCCCATTTTTTTTGCCATGTCACATCCATTTGCAGCTAGTACAATTGTAACTATTTTTTTGAAGACAGTACAAAGGCTACATGAAACCCCAAATATAATTGTAGGTGATTGTGATCCTATTTTCACAAGTAATTTTTGGAAAGAATTATTTACAAGTTTGGGTACTCATCTAGCTCATAGTTCATCTTACCATCCTCAAACTGATGGGAAAACAGATATGGTCAACAAATTCTTAGAGGGGTATCTACGTTGTTTTGTATCAGATAAGAAAGAATGGTGGGTTAAATGGATACCACTTGCAAAATGGTGGTATAACACATCTTTTCATACCTCTTCTCAAATGACCCCATTTTTAGCATTATATGGTTACCATCCACCATCTATCACTTCTTCCTCGAGGGTGAAAACTAAGGTCAGAGATGTTAAGGAACACATTCAGCATCAACAACAAGTTTTAGTTGGTTTGAAGGAGAATTTGGCATTGACATAGAATAGGATGAAACAACAAGCAGATCAACACCGTAGTGAAAGACATTTTGAAATTGGTGACTGGATTTTTGTACGTCTATAGCCTTACAAGAAGATGTCCATGAAGCAACAAGAAAAGGACAACAAACTTGCTCCTAAATATTATGGTCCTCATCATGTTGTACAGAAAATTGGAAGTGTTGCTTATAAACTAGAGTTCCCTCAATATTCATGCATACACCCAGTATTCCATGTTTCGTATCTGAAAAAGGTAATTGGACATAAATTTTCAGCCCAATCAGAGCTACCTGAACTTGATGAGGAAAGAAGAATCATTTTGGAGCCAGAGAAGATTCTACAAACACGTACTAAGAGGCTGAGAACAAGAGACATTAAGGAATTTCTGATCAAGTGGAAGAATCTGAGCATAGGAGATGCCACCTGGGAGGATGAAGGTTTTCTGCAGCAACATCCAGGATTATTCAACGTTGAGGACAACGTTGGTTTGAAGGGGAAGGGCATGCTACGCCCTTAACCTATTGGTTGTATTAGGATATGAGTAACCGACTTGTCGGCTTACCATATTATTTTATTATATCATTTATACTTTCCCATGCTTAATAGGTCGGCCTGGGTGATGGCCATAACATATGTATAGTATATATAGAGGATTGTAGGTAGTAGTTCATTATGATTTGAGCAATTTGAGTCTTATTGTATGGTTTGGAGGTTTCCCCCTCGAAGTGGCGAAGCTATTCTAATTGCATATTGAGATCATTTATCTACAATATTGTGTTCTTTGGTGTTATATTGCTTACTCATAATCTGAATTATACAAGTAATTTCATTACATGCACATGGTAATGGGTTATTACTAAGACTGGTAATTTAGTTATTAAAAGGATTGTGTATTACAATCTATAAAGTTAGAGTGATGAGTAACCTATTAAATTTAGTGATTTCCTTAATCTATTAACGTTGCGATGTACCATGTGGAATTATAATATTAACTCTAAAGGAGCGCATAGTGACATATTTATTATGTTATGTGTTGGTTTAACCTACTTCAGTAAAACAATTTGATAGGATCAATGTATATAGTTTGTAAAAAGCTTTTGAGAAGGTAATAAATATATGGTAGATTATTAATGTGTTCAGTATCCTTGCAAATGAACCAAATACTGTAAAGAGTGATTAGGTAGCGGCTAAGATGAGTTTCGAATTATATAACCTTGGAGAGCTTTGATCTTTTGGGAGGGTGTAAAATTTGCTTAATGCTATGAACATATTTGACATTACGAAGGCAATTTGGAAATGTTACAAACGTGGACAATTAGTAGAGGATCTATCTTGGGATGACTTCATATTTACATTATTAGATTGTATCACATGTCACAAGTCTGAAAGAGTTTTCCATTGTAATGGCTTCCTAAATCCAGTGTGCAAATGCTGCATTCGAAAATATTTGAATAATGGAAGCTCAAGACTAGACTCAATATACAGTGTACATTTTAACTAGTCTGATATCACCGCCACTCCATTTTTTCATCTATTCATTAAATACCGCCTAGGTACCCCTCTGCATGAATCTAGTCGGATTGTTTGTTGGTCATGAATGATGGAACCCCCAATCAAAACTTATAATTTCCAATTCAATACGGCGTTTGACTGTTTAAAAGGGAGCAGATCATGACAATGAAGGACTCGTCTATTTCTTTTATAGTTTAATCCGCTCCTTGATGTTCCACATGTATCCCTAACTGGTGTCGTGAATTGATGGACTATGCATCTAATCTTTTTATTAGCTAATGGACGACAATAATTGACTAGAATACTACCATAATTACTACTAACATTCCTCCAGGTCGTATTTGTACACTTTTTTCGTAATTATTTAAAAGTTAATTTCGTGTCGTATATGTTTCAATGTATTAAGCCAATGTCTATGGGACATTAATTTTGTTTTTTGTTTAAAGGAGATAGAAAATAGGTCTGCAATCACATGTGTCTAATGCAATGTGGTTGTGCCAAATGGGATATGTTATTTGGTTCTAGAGGGATAGTTATTACTTTTGTATTTGATGTTGATAAGGGGTGTGATTGATTTTGTAAGTGTAGGAATATAAATGAAGCATTACATTTTAAGGTTTAATCTCTACATTTCAAATTTGTTACAAATTTGTACGTATACATTTGCAAATTTTATATCGTGAGTGGTAGTGTTATGCGGACTATTTTATTTGAACTAAACATGAATACATGAAGACTTCCGTATATTTGTAGACTTTATATCATGAGTGGTATCATTTTGTGGTCAATTTTTTTGGCACTAAACATGAATACATATTATACATTTGATACTACTTTGGATAGTTAATTACTTTTGTAGTTGATGCAGTTTGTAATTATTTGGGGGAAATTGTGTTAGTTTTTCAACGTATTTGAGACGGTGGTTGCATTGGTTGTTTCATTGGTTTTTTGTTGAAAAAGCCTTTTTTGTACTGTCGATAACATGTTGATAATGGGGTGTGATTGATAGTGGAAGTCTAGGAATATAGATGAAACATTACATTGAAAGGTTTTATGTGTACATTTCAAAATTGTTACAAATTTGTACATATAGATTTGCAAATCTTACATCATGAGATCCGAACTAAATATGAATACATGAAGACCTCTGTACATTACAAATTTTATATCATGAGTGGTAGCCTTTTGTGGCCAATTTCATTTGCACTAAACATGAATAAATTTGATACCCCTTGAATGGCACTATCACTTTGGATGATTTTTTTTATTTACATAGTAAAACTTTACACTCTGAACAATTCACTTTCAAGACACCATAATTTACACAAAGTAGTATGTTCATCACAAGTTTTTTTGAGTTTTCTTTTATCTACCCTCATAATCTAAGTCATTATTATTAGAACCTAACAACCATCATTTGATCACCATAGAAGCCAAGATATTTCCTATTTCATCATGCCCTAATCTCCTTAATTAATTAGGTCTAAGTTACTATTTAAGATACATTATAGGCATGATTACTTCCTAAAGTTTGTTTACATGTTTAGTGCAAAATCCTATTTTTCTATAATATATTTACCAATCATATATTTATTTATTTTCCTAAATTATTTTTTTGTTGAATCTGAAATTGCAGCAATTCGCTCATAGAATTCTTAGGATTAGTTGGAAATCACCATTCCACCAAATTTACATCGAACATGATCCACCACAACCTATTTGATTACCATAAATTACTTCTTATTCCTATACATTTTCTTTGAATTAATTCAATGGCTAAATATACCCTTCACCCTTACCTCTCACAAGAGCTAGGAGGATGTCTCCTATAACTTTTCTTTCATTAAAAAAAAAACAATCAAAAAATTATGTAACTAAAACAGTAACATCAAGAATAATGATGTAGGGTTATGTGTGTAGTGTGAACAAACTTTTAAGGGTCTTGAATCAAACCATAAAAACTAAGTATGAAATAAAAGCTCCTATAAAAAAAGAGATTTAAAAAAATTATAAAAAAAACCTAAAAATCATGGAAGCAAAGGCTCCTCTTACCTACACAAAAGCCTGTCCTTTATCAGAGACTGTAAATGGTATGGATCCAATTGTGTAATAATACCTCCATTTCATGGTCAAATTCAGCTGCACTTGTGAAGCTATAATATTGATTATTTTGATTTTCCCCAAATGAATTGAAGAGGAAGGCATGCTAATGTTAGCAATGGATGCATCATACAATTTGACTTGGAATTCGAGAATATATAGAACCTTCACCAACTTTTTCATGTCCAGTATGCGCAAAGGAATAGAGATCTTAACTACATATATCTAAAATATGCCAAGAGATATCAATATCAAGGCAACTATCTAGTTATGCTAGATATTACTATTTTAGATTGGTTTCTTCAAGAATAAAAGAGACAACAAAACATATAAGTGTATGTCTAATGGAAGTTAAATTTATGGATGAATTGTCATGTGATGGTTAAATAGATGTCAAATTTAATATCTAAAATAAAAGTGAACAACTCACTCAATTACATCCTTAGCTACCAGTGTAGGAATGCCTCTTGGTGGCATAATAAGCAATTTTTTGACTTATTACATCCGAAACAACATTTATGCTTTTAAACAATCAATAGGATTCAAAATTACAATGGAAAAATCTAGTATTTGACCAAAAATTTGTAATACCCTATTTTTTATGAGTTTACCAATGGTTTCACATTCTAAACATGTTTTAGGAATTAAAACCTAATGCAAAACCCAAATATAGAATGTGTAGACACCTATAATTACGCCCAAGCAATTTAAATACTTAAATTGCGCTAATTATCCCCTTTCTCGCAAATCAATGACGTATCGTCAAAAGCACTCATTTTCCCTCATATCATCATTAATTAATTACACTAAGCTAATTAATTAAGTTGCCTATCCAACAAATACTCTAATTAACGACCTTCCATTAATAAATCACCCCTTCTACCTAGACTAATTAATTATTATTAATTAATTAGCTTTCCCTTCCATTTAACCAATAAATCAATATTTAATTGATTTAATCCCCTTATAATAGCCTAAATCGCACTAATATTCTTCTAATTGGATTCTATAAGCTTACACCTACCTATTAATTAATCACCTTTGATTAATTAAAATACCCCCAACTCCCATGACTTGCTAAACATGTATTAAACCCTTCTAAAGTAAGGTTACCTTTAATAAAGCAACCTTATCCATTCCTAATCATGTTTTACCTTTATCCCACATTCATGAGAATGTGTTGAATCCTTTATCCTTTGGGCTATATAAAGAGCCCTCCACCTACCTTTTTACTTACACTTAAACTTTCTAAGAGAGCAAATGCAAAGCATATAGCAAAGAGACTAAGAGCTTGCACCTTGCCCTTTTGAGAGTTCATCATCTTGAAGAGTTAAGCCTCTTTCTTAAAGTGCTTGGGTCATATGGGAGGTGTCAAAAGGGTCTTGTAGCCCAACTTTGATTAGCCCCCATTCCTAGGTTCTTGGAATATTAAGGACAACTATTTTGATAGCCATGGAGCTTACTTAGGTCCATTCATTTATTTGTTGTTAGAGAATAGAGGAGTTTAGATATTTACAATTGTTAGTTTCAAAGTTTGTATTTATGAATGCTAGCATCTAACCCTTGTTTAATTCTTATCATGATGGTGTTTATGTTTTGTTTTAGCTAAATTGTAGAACTATTTTAGGTGGTAGTTCTTGCTTCATTTGATTTAGAATTAAGCAAAGTATACATGCACACAGAATGCAATGTTTCTCTTTACAAAATGCCCAGACATAATCAAGAACTTAGTTGTTACAATGTGCCCCAAAGTTTTGAAGAAATAAAAAACATATGTTATAAAGTTCTTCCAGTCTAAAAGCAATGTATGTACATGATAACAAGAAAATAAGACTAAAATAAATTTTATTACAAGTATAACAACAAAATAAAAAAGAGTCAAAAGAAATTCATTACTTGAGTAATAGTAGCACCAGTCCCACCTCTCGACCAATCTCTGAAAATTAACATACAAAAAACCTAGGTTTCCTATTACATGGAATATTCATTTTTTTCCTGAAACAAGTTAGAAAAAAATTCCTAAGACCACTTGCTACATACATGTAAGAGCAGAAGCCCTGTAACATGCCCTGAGGAATGTACATGTAATCCATATTTATACTTGTTAACAGTCCATTATATCACTATGGGAAATATTTAGCCGAGTGTCCCAATCTATCTTAATATTCTTTGATGATCCTATACAAAAATTAAAAAAACCCCTCAAACATAAAACGCCAACAACAGAGACCAGATAAAGAAATCCCCCATCTTTCATATCAGGATAAATCAAATAACATATACCGTTTGACATTCACATTGCATTATACACCTGTATATTAGTAGAATGTTTATATTATTATGGGTCATATGTTGGGGCTACTAATCATGTTTAAATGGGATATTTGATATTTGGTGTCATTGCAGTTAGCCAACTGTTTCAGCCTTGCTACATTGTGAGCATTCATTTTTCCACTTGTTTCTTTCATTAAAAACTTTTCAAGCTTTCTTTCAAACATGTGTAGATAAGGTTTTGAGATGGTGCTTGAGAAGGTTGCATTTTTAAGTAATTGAGATGATGGAATTGGATGGATGCCTTATGTGTTGTTTGAATTAAGTGTGCATGCACATTGATTATCTAAAATAGAACTAAATGCAAGAAAATAGTAATCCTAGTTAATCTAATTAGGATGACTAAAACATTGTAATACAATATTAAAATAATATGAAATAAATGCAAGTAGATTATTCTAAGTGAAATGAAACCCTAAATGTACAAGAGAAGGGAGAGAAATAGTTGAGCTGATTGGCAGTGACTATCGCAGGTTGTCGCAAGTATGAGAATAAAATATGGAAGTGTAGACGAACACTCAGGGACCCTGCGAAGGAAGGATTTGAAGTGACTGGGGTGACTGGGAATGTACTAGGGCACCCTGACTGCAATCTGGGTGCTATGATCATTGTAAATACTCAAAACTTGTAACTGGTATGGTTGCAATTTGGTTTTGAACCTTCCCTGTTTGTCACGTTGGATCTGTCAGGTGAGCTGGAAAATGACCTACAATGCAAAGAGAAGTATCAAACCCTAGAAAAATAAAATATGTAAATGAATGGGTCAGCATGACCTCAGCCACCAAGCTAGTGGACTTAGCACTAAGCGTTTCACTACATTTCAAACCCGGATGTAGTTTTAGTGAGTGTGTGCATGTTGTTCCCTAGGTGCTCTCGTGTCAGTCACACTTTGTGAAGTAGCGATAAATAGTAACTATAGAAAATATGAATATTATGTGTGCATGGAATAGAATAGAATCCCTCCCCCTATGAAGTGTGTGTGATGCAGATCTCCTAGCCTTGATGCATGAAACTATGTGGATGTAAGTGATGCAATGGATGTAACCCTAGATGGAGTGATAGTAGTGTGTAATGCTATGACCTAGGACCTTCATTATGGTCTTATAACTTTATATTTATAGGGATCTCAATCTTAATTTTGTAATTAATCCCGACAAGGACGACTGAGAAAAATATAAAGATGACCAACAATTAGAAATGACCCAAAAAGGACCAAAAGGGGATTTGCATAGATCGGGGGCACCAAGAGTGGGACCGAAGCACCCCGAGGTGTCCTTGTACAGGTTGGAGCACCTTGATTTAGGGCTAGAATGTCGGGGGCGATTGCGAAATGGGTAGATAAGTGCTGGAAAATACATGGGAACTATGAAATAAAATATAAAATAAAGATGGCCAAAATTTTAGATTAATTAGTACTTTGTACACTTCATAACATTCTAAATAGTAGAGTAAGACTAGGCCAAATTATGTGTAAAGTGTATAATTTTGTGTCTACATGTTTCCCCCACTTTATGTTGGTGAGCGGAAATCTCAGTAACATAAAGTAGATAGAGATGCATACCTGATATCCATGTAGAGTGTAGAAGAATATGTGTCAATAGACTAGACTCAAGTGTGAAATGACAAAAATAAAAATGTGGAGGACCGTGGATTCTAAAGATGAAAAATGGGCATAAAAAATGATGAGAGTGAACCTAGGGCGGAACGCATGTGTAATGTACCTGCATGGTTAGTATGACAAGTATCACCGCGGTGTGTTGTTGTTGTTGTTGCCCCCAGTTTGAATGGTTGTTTCTCATACAATGGACCTATAAGGAGAAAATGATCAAGTAGTCAAATATGTATGTATGTAAAAACATTTTGTGAAATACGCATGTGTAAAGTATGCAAATGTAAAATATTATAGAAAAAAATGTAAATGGAACATGTGCACCTAATCCATATCAAGAAAAAGGGTGTTGAACTATATCTTATACAGTCACAATTTTTTTGGGTGATCTCACGCCATCATGGCTGAAGAAGTGTAGGGAGGAAATGCTCTGTTTCCTCCAACTCTAACTACTTTTGCTGAATTTTTTTGAAGAGATATTTATACTGTCTGGTTTTTTGGCCGATCCGATGCTTGGAGAAGTGTAGAGAGATACACCCGCTGAACCCCTGAGCCTATAACTGCTTTGCATAATTTTCAAAGGACACCATGTCCTATTAAGGTCATTGTGTATGGAGTTTGTAGACTGGTTTGAACTCACTCGTTGTGTCTGAACCATTGTAAATACATTTTGTTGGTATAAAACCATCAATGATGCCCCCCTCTTTGGGGGCACATGTGATGAACCTAGAAGGAGAATGCGACCCCAAAAGAGTACCAACCACACTCTGACCTGTAGAACTCTATTGTGTAGGGGAAAATAGAAATTCTTGGTAGATACCAAGGTGCACACAAAAGGGGATGGCTAGCCAATACGAGTTTTAGTACGAAAACAAATGCATGCAAGAAGTGTAAAAATACGTAGAAAATGTAGAAACTACAAAAAAGTAGTGTAAACACGTAAGAAAATAAGCAGACCACACAAAGTAGGTTTCAAACATGGGACATCACTCACGATGTCACAATACACATAATGCCATCAAGGTGGAAAAAAACAGACAAGTGTGCACATAATAAAATGGAAAAGCCCACATACAATAGAAAATAAAGTAGACAAGTAGAAATAAACAAGTAGTCATGAGAACATATAACCTTGAAAAAAAAAGTGTTGCACATAGAACACTCATTAGCATGTCAGAGTGATAACCAATATGTCAAACCATGTATGAATAAGTAGTATAAGATGTTAAGTACAAAATGAAACAATAACACCGGTATGAGACGAATGTGGATGCCCCCAACAACCAGTATAGTAAGGGTATAAGACGAGCATCCATGCCACATGTAGAGTCCTTTATCTGTGATCACACTTGAAAAATATGTGAAGGCGCATGTTTGTATGATAATGACATAGAAGAAAGCAATCTAACATGTATAATAAAGTGATCATGCAAAACACTAGTAAACAAAATTAAATGCCCCCAAGACAATGCATTATGTTGTGGATGGATGGAATGGAATGGAATGCAAGATGGAATGATAGGAACAATGTGCCCCCCAAGTGTATGGAAGTGTATGCAGTGAGGCTCATTTTGTTTTCCCCCTCAGCAGTCAAGAATGAACCGTAAACAAGAGTGCGTTATCAAGAAATGTTTGAGAAGTGTTGGTTGTGTCTGGCACATTGTGATGAGTGTGTATGTGTAGTGGTGATGAAATGTGACATGTGGAGAGATGTGCAGGGATCCTATAGCATAAGCGTCTACCACGAATTGGTTGAATATAGGAGTGATGATTTATCCCTAAGTGTATATCATGATAGCATGAGTGTATGGTGGTGAGATGAATGGAAAGATGTGCATGGACCTTATATCCTAAGTGTATACCATGAATTTTTGCATGGAAGAGTGATGATTTAGCCCTAAGCATATATCACGATAAGATGGATGGATGGGAATGTGTCTTATAGGAAGGTGTGCGTGGACCCTATAGCATAAGCGTATGCCACGAAGTGTGGGAGGTGTGAGTGATGATGTAGCCCTATGCACATATCACTACATGATGGAAGAAGAAGGTGAAAATTGAACTGATAACGTATGTCACTATGAGAGGCATGATGAAGTCAGATGAAGCGTATATGAGTATATGGTGGATAACAAAAGGTGGTGGTTTAACATAAGCATGGACCACCACGTGATGAATAAGAATGCATTGGTGATTTAGCCTAAAGTGTATACCATTAAATGATGAGTAGGATAAATGATTATGTAGTAAAATGATGTAGGAGAGGATAATAGAATGTTTGACGACAAGATGTAAGAGGATAAATGAGAAATTGATGAAAAGAGTGGTGATGTAACCTAAGGTGTATACCACTACATGATGTGATGACGAGTGTGGGTGACAATATAGCCTAGAGTGTTGGTCACTAGTCCCCTGAATGTGGTATGATGACATGTCACATGTAGGTAAGGTCCATTTGATTGGTAAACCCTCACCAATCGAGTATGGACCAAGGAACTAGAGTGCATCATAGGGTGATGAGTGCAGTGCGTAGAAGACAACATGGTAGAAATGACCATGTAAAGGGGTAGAGTATATAAATGTGCATTGTGGGAAAGGAAATGTATAATGTGTAATGGGTATGGAATGTGTAATGTGTGAAGTGTAACAAGTGTGTAGATAAAAATATAATTTTTAAAGATGATAGGTAAAACTAGATTCATGTACAATGAAAGCTAGTGTGGCATGTAGAATATATAGGATGCATGGGTGCAGTGTGGGTGTGTAAGATGTAGTAGTAGGCGTAGATAGAAAATGGAATGGGTAGTGGTGATATAGAAATCTAAACTCATAGATAATGTACTCTAGCATAGATGTAGAATGTAAAGATGGGGTGTGAAACTAGGCTCATATGAAATGATGACTCTAGTGTAGTATATGGATGATGAATGCTATGAAGATATGTGATGTATAGGTGTAGGATGGTAGAATACAAATGTGTAGGACCTATAGTGAATTGTGTGGGGTTCAGTGTAATAGTAATCCCTCAACAATCGAGTGTGAATCAAAGCACAAGAGCGTGTCATCGGGTAATGATGGTGCTATAATGTGTGATATTGTATGCCTATATAAAGATGACAGATGTGCAAGTGAGTAGGGTGGGTGTAGGGTGTTATGCCCCCCAAGTGTATTATGATGATAGCAATCTATACAACCACGCAAGAGGTGCCATGCCATTATGGGAGAGAATTGTTTTTGTCATGATAGGAGAGAGGGCCAACACAATGTATGCGGAAAAAACATTAAAACCATGCGATGATGATGGAATTGGAAATTTGGACTGCCCATTGGTAGGAGTAGTGTCTTTGTCAACAGTGATTGGTTGGAGTTTATGTGGGATTGGTGATGTTGTAGAAGTGTTGGTAGGAGAATGAGGTGGATTTTTTGTGAGAGGTGGTTTCATATTTTGACTTGGTAGTGTTATGGATGACTTAAGAGGAGGTGTTGAATTGATTTCTAGAGGAGGTTGTTGAGGTGGTGTTTGATCATTTTGATGACTCAAAGCTAGGAATCCATTTGGATGTAAGCATTATTATTACATTCATGTATAAGAGGTTCAGGTGATGGCATATCCTAAGGGTCAATTATATGACATGTAGCGGACCTAGATTGCATATGAGATTTAAGAGAAGGAAAAACATGTGAGTGAGAAGCGTCTTTAATTTGTTGGATTTCAGATTTAAAAGATGTAATAACAGATTTTAAAGCTTGAAAATTTTTGTGAAACAATGAATTTATACCCTGAATTGATTTTAATAAGGGTTGAGTAGGTGGAGGAGGATGGAAGGTAATAAAACATCTATAGAGAGTAAAGAGGGATAGCCTAACCCATTCTTATGTGTTTTTGTAAGAAGATCCCAAGGGGTTGTGACTTTAGGGTCTTATGTACTAGTATTAGTAAAACCATAACGTTGTAAATAGTCATACCCTAACCCATACTTAGAAAAAAACTGGGACTTGGTGGTAGAAGGATCACTAGATTACTCAAATGAGTTACGCTATTCAAAAGGAGATGGGTCGACCAACACATCATAGACAATGCCTTGATGTAGAAATATAAAACATGCATGTAGTGTAGAAGGTACCACATGCATGACATGGATCTAAGGTATTCTGAGGAGGATGTTATAGTTAAGGTCATTGGGCATGACATGGCATGGAATAATAACTATTTTTTGACCAATGGTAATAGGGAGGTTTACAATACCTACCACACGCTTAGGGATTTTATCAAAGCCACAGATGGAAATAGATGATGGAGTGAGAGATGATTCTGAAATACCTAAGTGGTGAAGAAAGGTAACATTACAAATATTGAGGGTAGATCCATTATCAACTAATTCCCTTTTGACACCTACTATATTGATACAAACTTGGATATACAATAGTGGGTCATGTTGTAGTATTTCATGGGAGGGTAAGTCATTGGTAATGAAAGTTATGTGATTTTCGTCAAAAGATAAAGTAGAGGTAAATTTTTAATAGACATATTCAGGTGAATTATGAGGAGGGATGAACTCAGTAGCTAAATATTATCTAATCTCGGTCATACAATTAGGGTTATTTTGTAGATAAGTATAGAGAGAGATGTTCATGGTTTAGAGACTCGAAAACAACCTAGATGGAAGATAAGTAGCAATTCACATGAAACTCTAATGTGTAGGATTTTAAAAGGGGATGCATGCTAAATGTAATCAAATAATCAAAAATAAATATGCTCATGATGCTTAAATATAAGACCTAGAAGGTGCAATGAAAGAGGATTGTGTTCACCAAAATGATTAAATAAAATAGAACTAAGTGTAAGGAAATAATAATCCTAGTTAATCTAATTAGGAGGACTAAAAAGCTGTGATAAAAGACTAAAACAATATGAAATAAATGAAATTAAATTATTCTAAGTGAAATGAAACCCTAAATGTGCAAAAAAAGGAAGAGAAATAGCTTAGCTGATTGGTGGTGATTGTCATAGGTTATCGCATGTCTGAGAATAAAATCTAGAAGTGCAGATGAACACTCAAGGACTTTGTGAAGGATGGATTTGAAGTGACTGGGGCACTTGGGAGTGGACTGGGGAATGCCGAGGCACCCTGGTCTACAATCTAGGTGCTCTAAACATTGTAAATTCTCAAAACCTACAACTGGTATGGTCGCAAGTTGGTTCCAAACCTTCCTGATTTTTCGCATTGGATCTATTGAGTGAGATGGAAAATGACCTGCAATGCAAAGAGAAGTATCAAACCCTAGAAAAATAAAATATGCAAATGAATGGTTCGAAATGACCTCAACCGCCAAGCTAGTGGACTTATTACTGAGCAGTGCACTACATTTTGGACCCAGATGTAGTTTTGGTGAGTGTGTACATGTCGTGCCCTAGGTGCTTTCGTGCCAGCCACACTTTGTGAAGTAGTGAGCTATAATAACTATAGAAAATGTAAATAGTATGTGTGCATGGAATAAAAAATAATATTTCCCCTTATGAAGTGTGTGTGATGCATATCTCCTAGCCTTAATGCATGGCACTATGTGGATGCAAGTGACGCAATGGATGCAGCCCTAGATGGAGTGATAGTAGTGTGTAATGTTATGACCTAAGACCTACATTATGGTCTTATAACTTTATATTTACAGGGATTCAAGCTTAATTTTCTAATTAATCCCAACAAGGCTGACTGAGAAAAAGAAAAAGATGACCAACAACTAGAAATGACCCAAAAATGAGAGAAATGGGATTCTCACATATTGGGGCACCCAGAGTGGGACTAAGACACCCCAGGGCACCCTAGTATAGGATGGGGTGCCTTGATTTAGGGCTAGAATACCGGGGCAATTGCGAAATGGGCGGATAAGTGTTATAAAATACATGGGAACTATGAAATACAATATAAAATAAAGATGGCCAAAAGGTGGGATTAATTATTACTTTTTACACTTGAGAAACTTTTAAATAGTAGTATAAGACCGGGCCAAATTATGTGTAAAGTGCATAATTTTGTGTCTACACACATCTAGTTTTCCTACGTTCATAGAAGATCTGCTCTATTAAGCATCAACATCTAAATCAAACTTTGGTGTGAGAATACATGTTGTATTGTATTACAAGAAATTCCAGTGATTGCTGGGAAGAGAAAGAGCTTGACCAATAGTCTTCAGCTGCTCAAAGACTCTAAAATTGTTATTGCCAACATCATGGATCAGATTGTAGAGGTGGCGTAAAGGGGTAACTTGGTTTGAAATATTTTTTTTCAGTTAGTAATTATCAAATCTCAAATTTCTCTATTATTTATTATTTCATATGCTCTATCTAGTGCACAGCTCCTCTTCAATGGCTTTTGTTTCTTTAATAAATTGGGGATTTTCCCTTCTAGATCTGGTGGGGAACCCCTTTTTCTAAATGCCTCTTGGACAATGTTCAAGGATGAGCTCCTCCTTCTATTATTGTTATTAATATTGTTTTTATTTTAATTCTTGGGAAGATAAAAAGGGATTTTGAGGCAAGCTCTCTGGCATTGAATAATATAAACTATGCTCACCAATTTAAAAACCTTATTGAATTCAAAAACCCTTGAGTTTCAAAACCAAGACTGACGGGTCATACCAAATAGGGATTGAAACTGTTCATACCTAAATTGTTTATGGGCTACAACAGATTTCAATATGGGACTTCCATTAAATCATTATGAACATTAAGAAGGCATTGTGGAATAATATATGGTTTTTCAAAATTTTCGAGGCAGGAATAACAAATAGATGGTATTGAACAAGTTTAGATAATAAGATGAGAAAGACCCAAAAAATAAACAAATAAAATAACTTGACAAAAGTATTCACCATTGTAAAGGTTGCAAAGTATAATAGCCCAACATATGAATGTCAATAGTATTTTGGATCTGATGAGGATTAATTGAAATAAGAAGATAAAATCAATGGCGAACGCACCATTCTCCTCCTAGGATTCATTGATGTGTTCGAAGACGAAGGAGAGGCCTGAACAACAGTTGGTCGAACAAGGGATGAAGATTTTTGGTGTCGATGTGCACAACCATCTGAAACTCCTTATGTTAACAATACCACCAATGATGTTGATTCATGAGGCCTTTTCATGGATACTACACGTCTAATAAATAATCCAATTCATTTATGACTCACAAAGATACACAATTCAAAACAAAATTTTATCTGCCCATTCCATTCATATACCTGACCAAGCTTTCTAAGGGACCTGAACATGTCCAACACCAATCATATATTTTGAAATCTGCAAAACCACAACCCAGTAACATTATTTAAAAAGCATAAAAACCCAAATCGAAATCAATACTAAAGATCGTATCTAAATCTAATGTTCAGAACCTAAAATCTTAATGCAATCAACTTACATATGGGCTTATCAAACACTATCGGCCCAACCCCAACCCATATGAACACAAATAATTACGTTGTATTTTCATACAGATATCATGTTGTATTTACATGTAGAGCTCTCAGACTATTAATACAATTAATTTTAGCATGTGCACCAACAAACTAAAAAACTAAAAACCAAAACTGCTAAAAAATAGTAAAAAAGCTAAACCATTACAACGGCCTTCTAAAATTTCAAAACACGCGTCAAAATTAAGCGCATGTCAAAAACGTCTAAATTCCCATCAAATTCAATTTATTCACGTGAACTTCCACAAATACCTTTCCCATAGGGGGGACACCTTCGACGTAATTATCATAGTTATGTCAATATGTGTCTCCATTTAATATTGTGTGTATTTAAGTGAATATTTCAAAGCATACAAAAATAGAATCTTTATTATCTACATCATCAATTTTCATTCATGTAAAAGATTCAATTGTACAAATTAATTGTCCTAGATCATATTTTGTAAAAGAATGCATTATCAGTTTAAACTGATATCCTTAATTAGTCATAATTGTGAGATTGTCATAATGGAAAAGCTTGGTCATGTTGAAAAGTTTGAGGGAAAATATTTCCACACATGACAGGTAAGAACTCGGTTATTCCTAATTAGCAAAGACTTGTGGGATATTGTTGATGGAAAAGTGAAGAAACCAAAATTTGTAGATGAAGAAGAAAAATCAGAGAGAAAAGATTGAAAAGCTACCACAATCATGGATTAGGGATATTTGATGCTTATCTACATCATATAGATTTATCTAAATCCACTAATACAATATGGATGACATTGAATAAGTTGTTTGGGTCACAAGCAGTGAGTGCAACACTAACACTCAAGCAGAAGCTATTCAGGCTCAAAATGGAGGAAGGTGATAACATAGTGGAACACATCAATAAGTTTCATTTTATTTCAATTTAATTAGCTTGAATAAAAGTAGATGATATTGATGATAATGCAAAAAATTTATTAATTAACATCATGTGTCTTAGCTATTCTAACATGGTCTTCACATTGAGTAAAATAAATCAAATCTTGGAAGATTTGATTTCTTCTCTTATAAAGGAAGAAAATTGAACCGGAAAAGAGTGCAATATATAGTAAAATTCTATTATATGCTAAAATAAGATCCAAATCTTCTTTCAAGTAAGGATCAAGGTCCAAAGATTCCCTAAAATGGTTCACTTGTTACTATTACAGACAATTTTCTCACTTATTAATGAATTTAAAAAAAAAGAGCACAAGATTTTCTTGATGGGAAATTACAAGAAAATTCCTTAACTATTGATGAATAAGAGAAGAATAAAGAGGAAGAAAAAATGCTCACACCAAAAATCTAAGTGATGAATACTACCTCTATTAGGCATACTTAGACTAGAGGATGGAGGGATCGAATTCTGGAGGTTAATCAGTGACCTCTCACCAGCCACAAGTGATGGGGCCACATAATGAAGTTGTGGTATTTTTGATTTGTGTAATTTCAATTTGTTTTTTGCAGTGTGTTTTGTAACAATAATAGAGGTTCATTCTTTTTTACTTGTATATGTGACTATTCCTAATGTAATCCCCTAATTTAAACATATAGTGGAAAAATGAAAGCACAAAATAAAAACAACATCATGATACTTTTAGATGTTGAAAAGTCATATGTGTTCCTTTTCAAACATAGGTTTGTGTAAACCTTTGTAAAACCATTAAAGGTTGTAAAAAAAATTCCTGATTGAGTTCCCATACTGAGTAGTTCAGATGTGTTCCCTACATTGAATGGTTGATAAGTATACGGTTCTTGTATGTGTTACCACACTATTTCATTCATATGTGTTCCCAATAATACATGGTTGATAAGAATTTGATGTGTTCTATCTTCTACCTTCATTTCAAGCTATGTGCCAAGATCGCGAACAAACAAAGGTGAGAAAGTTGCAGAAGAAGTGTGATTTTTTTTTTACCATGTTCACACTAAGTTGGAAAATTAGTACTTACTAGTTTGTTAGTATGGCTCCAATTTTATTTGTAGCCTATTATATTTGATGATTTGTTAAGTAATATTGTTTTATATTATAACAATATTATGTACTTAGATTAGTGGTTTTTAATTGAGATTTTTATGGGGTGTGTTGTTTAACGTACCTCTTAATTTATAAGAGCCTCATATGTTATATATTTTTAATAGTCCCAAATGAATAAATATATCATATCATTATTGTGTTCATTGTCTTTGAAATATGAACCAACATATTTACTCTGCACAAAATAAAAGTATGAAGGGGGGAAATTTTGGAGAAGCACGAATCATGCATTTATGCCCTAAGTGAGGTAGAGACATTAGTAGTAGAAAAAGAAATTGGTTGTTATACTAGTTGAGGCCAAATAATAAGGGAAAGAACACAGGAATGCAAGTGGAGGAAGAATCAGATGAAGAGATAATCTAACCCTCCAAGAATAAAACCAAAGGAATTAAGAGGCCAAATCCTGTAAAATTTCGTTCAACTATTCATGAGTGCCATAAAGAAGATGTCAGAAATTAATGCGAACGGATTTGGTAATCTCTAGCCCCTCAATATTTTTAAACCCATTGTTTTCCGCTCCACCACACATCGGTCTGACGGATCATTTAATATTTTGGTTGTTAAATTAATTTTTGGGTCGTTGGAATTATTTTTCCATTGAAATCTATTCCAAACTCCCCTGCACCACTTTCCAAATGGTTTCATCCCGGAAGTCTCTTTTCTTTCTCCTCCCAGTGGACTTTAAAGTCCCAAAATTAATTCCCTTGCATATTATTTCAGGTCTGCCATTTAAGGGTTGTGGTATATGTGGGGCCCAATATATTTTAATATATGTGGCGTTATATTTTATTTTGGGTAAATTTTTGGAGGTTTATTTTATAGCAAAGGAAAAGTAAATATTTTTATATTTACGGTAACGGTAAAATTAAAATAGGGATTTATATAAATAGATATACTACAGTATAATAGATGTGATGTATGGAATAGAGAATAGAGAGTTACAGATCGGAGGAGAAAAATACAGAGAAGCAGAATACAAAAAGAGGGAGAAATTTTTGTAGCAGAACAATAAAGAAGAAAAGGGAGAATACATAGAGGAGAAAATAAAAAGGGGATTTTTACAAATAGATGTGTGCAGCAGCACAGAGGAAATTTTTGTAAGAAAAAGAAAGAAATATTTAGACACAAGAAGAGAAATAATTGAAAAAAAAATTAGTAGCTCTGAGATTGTAAAAAAAATTGAATTAATATAATTTATTTTTTGTGGTTGTAATTTATTTGTATTTCTAGTTGTGTATTTCCCTTATTGGTTGCATTTGGCACTAAATTTTGCCAACAGTTTGGTATCAGAGAAAACAAGAGCTCAATATTTTGTGGGTTTGTGTTTTTATTTCTTGGTTCGAGTTGTAATGGCTTCTAATAGCAACTCTTGGCAACAACCCCCAATATTTGATGAGAAGAATTATTGCATGTGGTGTATTAAAATAAAGACATTGTTCTCTTCTCAAGAGCTATGGAAACTTGTTGAAGGAGGTTATATAGAGGTAGCAAAATAGGTTGGATTTAATGCTATTACTCAAGCAAAAAAGAATGTTTTGAAGGAAAATAGAAGAAAGGATGCAAAATATTTGAGCTACATCTAGAATGCAGTCGCAGATTTAGTATTTCCAAGGATAACAACAACTATTAACTCTAAAAAATATTGGGATACCCTGTAGAATGCTTATCAAGGAAGTGACAAGGTGAAGGTTGTAAGACTACAAATGCTAAGGAGAGAGTTTGAGACTATTCTCATGAAATACTAAGAGTCTATAAATGACTTCTTTATGAGGACTATGACCATCATCAATCAGATAAGGAAAAATGGAGATGTGGTAGAAGAACACATAATCATAAAGAAGGTATTGAGAAGCCTTCTAGTTAGATTTGACCAAGTTGTGGTTGCCACAGAGGAGTCTAAGGAATTAAAACAAATGAATTTTGATAACCTGATGAGTTCTTTGCAAACCCATGAATGGAAGATGAATAGATCAGCCACCTCCTCTAATGAACAAGCCTTCAAGAAAAATACAAATGTTAGAGGTAGGGGGAGATGATCATACAACAGAGGAAGAAGAAAATTTAGCAACCAACAAGAAGGTGGAAGTCACAACCACTATCAAGAACCACATACAAGATCCCAAAAAAGAGAAAGGAGCAACAAAATTTCCAGAGGTGGATCTTCACAAAGGTATGATAAATTAAATGTGCAATAGGGTAAGTGCACCAAGTTGGGGGACAATTAAGTGGACATCAAATCCTGAATTTTACATTAAAAACAACAAAACATCAAATTTAGTCTTCCACAGACTTGAACCATGCCAAAAAGTAAAAAATATGTCATAAAAATGGTACCATTGCATAGGGAAGACTATTAGCTTTGTAGAAATACTAATTTTAAAGTGAATAGAATAGGATAAATATCATTTTATAATTTTTTACTAATAGTAGATCTTTAAGAAACTTTTTCCCGTGAATATTTATGTCTGCGTTTAAGACTGCAAATTTTGATAAACGGGCAAATGGAAAGTGCTCTGTTTTCTTTATGTTTTCATACCACTTTCACGGAAAAAATCATAAAAAATAAAAAATTGCTCAAAAAAATACAAAATAAAATTCATCCCAAGATAGATAGTGGCATCTAACTTCTCACCAAAGGAGAAAAATATATATCAATTTTTGGTCATCCAAATCGTGGGCAAGTGGAATATAATCTTATAGGCGTTTTTTTTCAAAAATACCAAGTCATTGAATTTTGAGTGTTTAATATAGCTAATCTTGTCCATTTTCTAAAAAAATTAGTATTTTAGAAACTAGATTCCAGATTCTACAATTCATATTAATATAAGTTTTTCTAATTTTGAGTGTATGTATTGCTAATAATCCCTACAAGTTGATATTATGTTGTTATTTGCAATATGACGTCCACGTATGACCCCTTTTTTGTCCCCCAACTTGTTGCACTTACCCAATATTATTATTGTAAAAAGTATGGACATTATGCAAGTGAATGTAAAAAGAAAGAATATGATTTCAGAAATCATAATCATAATGCAATATTCTCTAATGCAAAAAAAATTGAACCTGAGAAGAAGGAAATGGGTGGAGCTTTCCTTTTAACTTGCAATGTAGCTGAGCAAGGAAGCAAGCAAGTATGGTATTTGGATAGTGCTTGCAGTAACCACATGTGTGGAACTAAGGAAATTTTTAGTAATATAGATGAAGCATTTTGATCTGAAGTGAAGATAGGAACAGACAGTAAAGTTCCTGTGATTGGTAAAGATATTGTATCCATTCTCACCAAGAAAGGAGATAAGAATCATATGCATAATGTTTTCTTTAATCCAGGATTGAAGTATAATCTTCTCAGCATTGAACAACTTGTCCAAAATGATTATAAGGTGAAGTTTGAGAATGGAGAATGTGTTTTATATGATAAATATGGAAGAAACAAGTTGATTGCAGTCATGTAGATGAAACATAATATAATGTTCCCTTTGAGGATGCAAATTGTAGCAGGCGCAGTAGCGTTCAAGACAATAACCATTGATCAATCCACACTCTAGCATCTCAAGTATGGGAAATTTATGGTGGATTGCATTTTCTTTATAATAAGCAAATGGTTACATGATTGCCTCCTATTAAACAACTAGATAAGGTTTATGAGGTATGTATATTAGGGAAGAAATGTAGAAATGCTTTTCCCTCATGAAAGTCATGGAGAGAAAGCTCACCACTTGAGCTTATACATTCAGATTTATGTGGTTCCATGAAATTTCCCTCCATGAATAAAATTTTATATTTCATTACCTTCATAGATGACTTCAGTATAAGGACATGGGTTAATTTCTTGAAAAATAAATCAGAAACATTTGAGGTATTCAAGCAATTCAAGGCCATGGTTGAAAAGCATAGTGGTCATTATATAAAAACATTGAGAACTAATAGAGGAGGAGAGTATATATCAAATGAGTTTTTAAATTTTTATGCACCTTAGCAAGGTATACACCTCAACAGAATCGTGTAGCTAAGAGAAATAATAGAATCATTCAAGAAATGGCAAGAAGTATGCTAAAAGCAAGAGGTTTGTCCAATGAGATATGGGTAAAAGCAGTTGGGAAAACAATATATCTGCTAAATAGATGTCCTATGAAAAGTGTGAGGAATAAAATACCTCAAGAAACATCGAGTGGAAGAAAACCAAGTGTTGAGCACTCAATATTTTTTAGATGTGTGACATATGCACATGTGCCAAAGAATATCAGAAGATCAAAATGGGATAACAAAGGAGAAAAGTGCATTTTTATTGGATATAGTGAGGAATCAAAATCTTATAGATTATATAATCTAGTTACTAAGGAGATCATAATTAGTAGATTTGTTCAATTCATTGAGGAAAAATCTTGGGAAGATGCACAAGTAGTGGAGCAGCCACAAAAAAAATGTAAATACACCTATCATTGTGCCTGAAGCAGCACATGGCAAAGTAAACAATGTACCAATTTGGACACCCATATCACAAAGGGGTGAATATTCAAATGGAAACAACCAACAAAGCATGCAAGGACCAGCTAATGAAGCATATTCATCATCATCAGACGCATTGCAGCAACAAGGAAGAATGAGGAATATACAAGAGATTTATGACTAGTTAAGGTATGAAGAAAGTGAAGATGAAATGATTAATTTTACATTATTTTCAGCAACTGATCCTATTTATTTTGAAGAAGAAATTAAATAAAATAATGGTTTGAAGCAATGGATGAATAAATTCATGAAATAGAAAATAGTAAAACATGGGAGTTAGTAGATCTTCCTAAAGGAAAACGAGTCATTGGAGTCAAGTGGGTTTATAAAACCAAAACTACTCCAGAAGCTAAAATTTAAAGGCATAAAGCAATATTAGTTGTCAAAGGCTATAAACAGAAGCTTGGACATGATTATAATGAGACATTTACTCTATAGCAAAGTTAGAGACTATAAGAACAATTACTGCCATATTTGTTCATCATAAATAAAAATTCCATCAAATGGATGTAAATTCAACTTTTCTAAATGGAGTGCTAGAAGAAGAAGTTTATGTGGGCCAGCCACCTGGTTATGAAATCCCAAGGCATGAAAGACAATTCTACAAGTTGAAAAGAGATTTGTATGGTTTGAAATAAGCACCAAGAGCTTGGTATAGTAGGATAGATTTCTACCCAATTAGTAATTGCTTTAGTAAAAGTAGTAGTGAGCCCGCCCTCTACATCAAAGTAAATAATGGTGATATTTTAAGTGTTGTTTTGTATGTAGATGATCTAATTTTTATTGGAAATTCAGATTATAAAACAATTGATGAATTTAAATCAGCCATGAAGAAGGAGTTTGAAATGACTAATTTGGGATTGTTGAAGTATTTCCTTGGCATTGAGGTTATGCAAATAGATCAGGGCATTTTTATATGTCAAGAAAAGCATGAAAAATAAGTTTTGCAAAGATTCAAAATGTTGGATTGGAAACCAAAAACTACACCAACTGAATTAAGTCTGAAATTGACAAAAGAAAATTGCGGCAATAATGTGGATCCTATAAGATACAAAAGCATGGTATGAAGCTTGATGTATTTAACTGCAACAAGACCAAACATTATGTATGCAGTTAGTTTGATTTCTATATTTATGGAGACACCAAAAGAATCTCATTAGCAAGAAGGCAAGTTTATACTGAGGTATGTGAATGGCACAAGAAATAATGCAATAGATAATAGAGAGTTGCATCTTGAAGGTGAGAAATATAGAGAATAAGAATACATAAAGAGGGAGAAATTTGTGCAGAAACACAGTAAAGAAGAAAAGAGAGAATATAGATAGGAGAAAATAGAAAGGGGATTTTTTCAAATAGATGTGCGTAACAACACAGAGGAAATTTTTGTAAGAAAAAGAAAGAAAGATTTGGACACAAGAAGAGAAACAATTGAAAAAAAGAGCAACAAATCTAACATTGTAAAAAAATTCAAATTAATATAATTTATTATGTGTGGTTGTGTTTTATTTGTATTTCTAGTTGTGTCTTTCCCTTACCTGGTTACATTTGGCACTAAATTTTTCCAACAGAAAAAGGAGATCATGAGCCCTTGATCAAAAATAACTGAAGGATGAATGTCACAAGAATTTCCATGTCAGGCCCATAATCAAGGTATACATATGTGCTTAGGGAAAGTGAGTTGAAAAAAGAGGATGATGAGAGAGAAACTAGCAGCACAAGACCAATTATTGAGCTAGAAGAAATTTGTGTTGATCCAAATGGACACTAGTATAGGAACTAGTGGGGCAGAGGCACCTTCACCTAAGGAATGGGAATAAAAAGTTTGAGTGTACCCATACAAATAACTCATCCAATACCCACCTCTCCAATAAGTCCCTCACACATGGAGAATGAGTAATAAAAAGGAGAAAAAATTATAACCACCGGCACAATGACTGCTCCACCAGAATAAAAAAAATGCTAAAGTCATCAATTTTGAGGAAGAAGGAGAGCACGAGGAGCAGAATGAGGAAAAAGAGAATGAATATGAAGAGGATACATGTTTCAATGATGAAGAGGATGAGATATGGTGCCCAAGAAAGGAAAGAGTGTACAAGAATAGGAGGAATATGAAGAGGAGAAGATGATTTGAAGTACGATGGAAAAAAACCCATCAAATCCACTCAATCCAGATTCTAAAAAGAAATATCATACAAGGACTTGTTTGTATGGACCATCTTGAAGGAGTCGGTGAGGTTAATACGTGTGAATAAGGATTTATCATTCATCTTGGATGCTTGTACATATGATACCATTTTTTATTTTCCACTTACTAGCTTGAATAAGGTTTCTATTGAAAGTGAGGATGAAGAGAAAATAGCCCTCATGGAAACTTGTCACATGTTAGAGATGCAAGCAAGGGAGGCATTTTTGAAAATAGCTGGTGAGGTGGTGCAACAAAACCTAAATAATATTGTGGATAACTACATTTAAATAATATGAGTGGTTGATATAACCAAAGAGCTCAAAAAAAAAATTAGGTGGGTTGAATGAGAACAAAGAATCCCGTAGGAAAAATACACATGTGCCGATAAAAAGGTGAAATATTTAGGCGATAGGATACTAAACAATGAGCCTAAAATTATAAGAGACAACCTAATAAAAATCAAAATAAATATAGAGGAGTTGGAGAAATTGATAATCCTCGTGCTCAAGAAAATGGATGCAGATAAGGAGAGGGAAAATTATGTAAAGTGTGAAAAGTGTGACATAAGATTCATCTACATAGAGAAATTACAGATATGCATAGATTTGGAAAAGAATCTTGGAGACAAGGTCATGTATGTAGACAATTTATTCAAAGGCTTCTTAAAATAGTCCAAAATAATAGGTGTGTTCATGCTTTAAGAAACCCAGAAACAATATACCCTGGAAAAGAAAATGGAGATAGAGGGTGTTGATAAAGGTACTCATAACCAAATCCTCTAAGAATATGAAAAATTAAAGGAGGAGGCCAATGAAAAAAGAGAGAAGATCAAGAAGTGAGTGAGTGAGTCAATAAATTTAACTTCTAAGGTGGAGACCAAGCTGGAAAATACAACCACCCAAAGTCGGAAAGAAATTACAAGAAATGTAGGTTAAGGCACTTGACGATAAGAAAGGTGTCATATCTTTGACTGAGCTTGCCATGTGAATTGATAAATTAATCCCCCTCTTCTAAAAGCCATTGGATAAATGGAAGGTGTATGAATATATTCTCAAGCAGGAGGTCCCTAACTTGTGCAAAGAAGCTGAAAATTTGTTACCCAAAAGCAGGCAATAGAGATACAGTTGGGTGATGTCGGGCCACATAATTATTCTATTCTTTGATTGGTTAATTCCACATTCGGGAATTTTTTATTCTTTTCAATATTTAAAGGCACGCATGAATTTTGGAAGGGCTACATGTAAAATTTTAGGAAAATATGGAAAAAAAACACACAAGGATTGTGGTAAGGAATTGCGCATAAATTTGGAGAAAAGCATAATAAATCATGAATAAATTAGAAATAAAGAAAGAAGAGGATTACATGGGAAATAAATTAGTGCATCATATATAGAAAGGCTAAGGATAGAAAAAACAAGTGGCACATAAGAAATAGTGGATGGGATAAATTTAGTGACTCCAAAGATATATGATTAAAGCATGCAAAGTAGTAAAGAAATTGGTGAATTTTCATACAATTCAAGATGTGAGGAGATGAAGACAAGTGGCATAAATGACTCCCAATGTAATAGTTTGGATGTTGATCATATAATACTTGTTAGAGAACACAAGGAGTTCACGCGGGAGAGAAGGCCAGGATTAAGGGCGTGGAAGGATAGGAAGGACCCGCGCGCAGAAGGCAAGTTCAACATTTAGGACTTAAGAGGATTTTGAGCATGACGACCTATTTTTAGAATATGGCGTGCAAAACACACCAATGATGCAGAGAAGTGTGCGCCATGCATTGTCTATTTTTGGAGGATCAGATCAAATCATTTTGCATGGAGACGAGCTAAGAATAAGATTGACACTTTAGTTAATTGTAAGAGGCCTATAGATAACACACTTACATGTATGGATATGCATGTGAATGGTGCATGGATATTGATAGCATGTGGCCTATTTCTAGAATATATAAGTGGTGAAGGGAATTCCCCACCCTATATATAAGAGTGTGATGGATGTATGAAGATATAGAGATATACGCATATGACTGAATTACTGTAGCAGGTCCATACATGCATTGGTATCATTTGAAATTATTGTAAGAAGCTACTATGTTATTAATATATGGAAGATATTGGCTGAATCTAAGTTTCATTCTTGTGTGTAATCGAGTAGTGTATGTTATTGATTCAATCATTATTATTATTTAACGCTTGTTTTGTCATAGATCTAAATGTAGCATACAATGTAGAATGATAGATTGGTTATGAATCTATGTGTTTTTTCCTTCATCACGCTAACATCCTGTTATAGCAAACCTAAAGAGGGACCTGATACCTTTCCACGCTTCGAGTGAGTGCTCAGTCTAGGCTGAGTGATGTGCTAGCGCATCTAGGGAGTTATCTGGTAAATTCTAGGTTACATCATTGGTTCTGTTGCCAGGACCTATTTTTTAGTTGTTTTCAGGATGGTTTGCAATGAAGACATACTAGTTAACTCTAGCAAGTATTGAGGAATGGAAACATGATCTAGAGGAATAATATGCATGGCAGTTTAGCAGTAGATCTGAGTTTAACGCACACACTTGGGTAGAACATAATATATATGACAACTTATATGAGATATTTTTCGCCATATTTCTAATAGAATTATACGAGTGGCTTACTGGTTATGCATCTCAGCGGAATTTTAGTTATCGTGCACTTGTTTGGACATAGGATGAATTTCAGGCCCTTTATGTTATTGATTTGATCTGGAATTACGCTCTGGATATGTGGTTTCATGGTGTTCTAAATAGTTATATTCTAGAATATTCAATTTCAACGTACTCTTTCCCGGAGGTAGCTGAATTCCATTTTTTGCGGCATCCAAGAGGAGTATATTTATGAGGTATCCCATGGGAAATCAAGATCTCGATGGTAACTTTGAACCTAGAGAGTAAACCGATTGCTAACTATACTTCACCACATGCGAGGGTAGGAACAGGTTTGGTAAAATATGGCAAACCTAGCAGCAGAGAGACAAAGAGAGGAAAGGCGGATTAAGTTTAATGAGGCACACAAGAGGGAGATAGAGAAGCAGTGTTACATTGCAAAAATTATGGCATTGAGGAGAGAGATGACTCATGAAGGATTTACAGCTCACATAGAAGACGTGGAGCCAGAGCATCAAGAACTCCCCCATCTTGGAAAACATGAAAGAGATCCCCCCTCAGCCTCACACATAAGTGTGCCAGCAGAGACTACCTAGACCACGGGCGCACATCTTAATCCACCTGGTGACCTAGCCCTTGCGCTTGGTTTTCTAGTATCTAGTACGACAAGTAACCAGAAAGCTAATTTGGGAAGCAGGAGAGCAGGAGTAAGTCAAGGAGTAATTACACTAATGGTAGGACAAATGACTTCAATGATATTTGGAGGAACATCTTTAGGCACATCATCCACACAGAATGTGAGTGCACAGAATGTTGGATTCACCTCTGGAATTGGAACTACCTCACAAATGGTAGGGGTTCAGTATAGTACTATTGTTGGAGCACAGGAGAGTACATCTACATTTCATATTCCCGCTACAGGTGGAGGATCAAGAGGTTTATGTGGTTCTGGAGGTAGAGGGAATATAAGAGGTTCTAGATCTGGTGGTCAAGGTCTACAGCAACCACAAAATATTTATATGGATATGTCTCTTTGTCTCCCAAAGTATAGAGGCATAGAGGATGTTGCCGAACATGTGCATATGTGTGAAATTTTGTGGTGCACTAAGGGGATCACGGTTGCTAAGCGTAAGAAAAGTCAATTTTCTAGTACATTACAGGGACGTGTGCACAACTGGTATAGGAATTTTGACCCTGATCAAACTTGCGTGGATTATGCAACATTGAAATATGCTTTCTTGAAAGAGTTCCATATCCCTAAGTTTGAACAGAAGAGTATTAATGCACTCAAGGATATCAAGCAAGGCACTACTGAGAGTGTACGTGAGTATGATGCTCATTTTAAGACACTTTTATCTAAGCTATCTTATGATATTCATGCTAGTCAGCATGTACAATGGTTTTTTGGAGGATTGATTACACCATTTAGAAGGGCACTGTCACATAAGACATACACTAATCCGCGTGAAGCACTAGAAGTAGCTTTGCGTGTTGAGGCAGTTGGGAGCATTGACATTGGCATTAGTCCATTCTTAGAGGCACAAGTTGTAGTGATGGAAAAGTAGTTAGAGAAGCTATCAGCAAATTTAGCCCATGAAACGCGCTCAGGAATTTGGTGTACAAATTGTGAAGTGCAAGGTCACACCAAGGATAGTTTCCCTCATAGATCTATACGCTCATTACTATTGGATTATGAGATCTGTCATTTAAATCATGATGCTAGTCATTGTCCTTTGTTACAGTGCGCGATAAGGAAGAATGTATCTTACTTTTGTAATATTTGCAAGTCCAAGACCCATGATACTGAGGATTTTCAGTTGATTGGTTAGATCCAGGATGTTATAGACATTAGGGTACAAAAAACAAGTGTAACAGATAATTCTAAGGGTAAGAATGAGCATTAGGATTAGGATCATAATCCAACACGTTATGATAGGAATGAGGGGCATTTTGAAGGAGGACGTGGAAGGAGACATGTATATAGTGGTGGATATGGAGGATGAGGCCACGGTGGAGGAAGAGGTGAGTTCCCTCATGGAACATGTTATATGTGTGGACCTCTTGACCACTATAGGTGTGAATGTCCTCATAATATTGCATGTTCTTTCTGTGGGAAGAACCATAGCTATGAAGAGTTCCCAGACTTATATGAGCATCGGAGTAACCAGCATAAGCAAGAAAACAAAGGCATTAGGATGGTTAGAATCTAGTGCATGGTAGAAGATTAGTGGATGACCAAGATAACAGAAGGTCCTGAGGCATTGACAGTGAAGATTACTACACATGTTGAAGCAGCACATGTAAGAGAAGCATTGCACTAGAAGCCTACGATCAACAAGGAGGAGGTTTTGCATGCAAGGTACCCAGATCCCACTCATCAGAAAGAGGTTTACCAAGATACCATGGAAGTGCTAAGGAATATTCAAGGTGAGATATAGTACTTAAAGAATTAGAAGAAAACATCAAAGACAATCAAAACTGATATCAATGATCTACAAGAAGTGTGCAGAATGTTGCGCCAGGAGAACATTATCCCACTATTAGGAATTTGGTTAAAGGGGAACACTCCACACGTAAGTTTTGAAACTAGATGGCAGATGCATGTAAATATTCCCTCTGATAGCATTGGCTATGACAAGTAAATTACTCTGAATGTTGTTGTGGATGGGTGGTTGTTGAGTAACATATTGATTGATACAGGTGAGGAAGTAAATGTGCTTACATTAGATGTATGGGTACAAATGGGGAGGCCTCCATTGCATCCATCATCTAATGTGTTGTTTATGGAAAACCAGACTAAGGCTACTCCCATAGGATTTTTGAAGGATCCATCTATAACCATACAAGGGGACAAGTTCATTGGGGATTTTGAAGTATTAGTACTTGAAGAAGTGGACAATTTTCCAGCCTTGCTTGGATTCCCTTGGTGTTATGCGAATAATGTTGACTTGAGATTCAATAAGGGGTATATCATATTTGAGAACAAGGAGTAAAGGGTTGTGATGTCATTGATAAATGGGAAGTCTACACCATATGTTGAGCCTCTAAGTGAGGAGGATGTAACCCAAATTTATGTACGCACTGTTCAGGACCCAAAGGTCAATGAGCCATAAAAAGAAGGCATCCTACAGTGGGAGGATTCTCACTCCATTAGTGATACTATGAGTATTACTTGTGATTATTTGGCTCATGGTACATATGAATTAGTAGGGCGTGAAGTAAAAAGCGCAGTTGCGTGTAAGAATGAACTTCATTTGGTACGATGGATAGGTAGCATAGTACCATGGTATACAGGGGCAGAATATCTTCCTGTATTTTTGAAAGCCATGGAAACACAATGGACAGAACTAATTAAGAGAAGACTTATGTTAGTATATACCTTGCGCTGGTGGGTAGTCCACAAAGATAATCTTATAGAATGGGAAAAGATTGGAATCACCCTATCTATTAGGTTTGTAAGGAAAAATGCACCTACACAGATATGCACTTATCATGGCGATTAACTTGTTCAGCATCACATTCAATAGTGTGAGAGACTTTGGACAGAAGGACAGGAAGCATTACCACTTTCACTCTGGGTGCATAGATTGTACTCTACGCTACAAGGATGAACATGTTCCTGGTATGTATAGTATAACTACATCAAGAGACTAGAAACTGGTGAAATTTGACTGCAAGGATTATCCATACCTTTGACTATTTTTCTTCTCAACCTCTAATAGAAGAGGCATTAAAATTTATCAAGCGCTTAACCATGGGAGATAGTGCAAAATCAGAAGAGCATATTCAAGAATTATTTGGTGAGACAGAGTCTGGAGTGCATTTTGAGAAGGAAGAAGAAATGGAATTCATACTACTTGAACACACTTGCCTTACGAAAGATAAGGGAAAGATGGTTTACGTCGTGGATGATGAGGAAATTGAAAACCTAGATATTAAACATTCACAAGGGGTGTGCAAGGTCTTGGAAAGTACAAACAAGGATACGTGTGCCTATCACGAACCCATGAAGACAAAGAAGGTGAATATAGGTTCGTAGGTTGAGCCTACAGAGGCCATAATTGGAGACTACTAGTCAGACTCGGAGGTAGCAAAGATCATTGAGTTACTCAAGGATTATCAGGACTTATTCCCACGAGGATATCATGAACTTAAATTCGTGCATAAATCACTCGGGGAAATGAAGATAAAGCTTAAAGACGGTGCATGCTCAGTTAGTAAGAGGTCTTCAAGAATGAATCCTAATTTGTGTGAACAAGTAAAAGAAGAAATTGATAAAAACGTTGAAATCTAGAATTATCAAACTTCTCGATGAGTCAGAATGGGTTTAGCCCAATGGTGATCATTATTAAGAAGGATGGATGAATTAGAATATGTGTTGACTACAAGGAGTTGAATGTTGCATGTTTCATTGATCCATTCCTGATTCCATTCACTAAGGAAATACTGGAAGGCGTTTTAGGGCACGAGATATACTCCTTTACATATGGGTTTTTTTGGGTATCATCGAGTTAGGATTGCTCACGAGGATCAATAAAAGACAACATTTACTACTGAATGGGGTATTTTTGCCTATACTGTGATGCCTTTTGGATTGAAAAATGCACCTATTGTATTCTCACGCATAGTTTTTTCAGGAATTCAAAGATTTTATTCACAACTTCTTACAGGTTTACCTAGATGATTGGATAGTATATGGGCTTGTGAAAGATCATTGTGACAATCAGCGCTTAATGTTTGAACGGTGCAGATAGTTGAGTATCTCTTTGAACATCAAGAAGTGCATATTTTCCACACCATTTGGAATATTCTTAGGACATATAATATGCAAAGAAGGTTTTCTTGTTGATCCAGCTAAGGTTACAGTCATTTTAGGCCTGGAAGCACCTACTAGTCAAAGCAAGGTGCATGGATTTTTAGGTCATATAGGATATTATTGAAAATTCATCAAAGGGTATGCTAAAATTGTTGCCCCCCTTGGAAGAGTTACTGAAGGGGAAAGGTACATTTTATTGGGGAGAACCACAAAAATACGTGTCTGAGATATTAAAAGAGAGACTTATTACTGCACCCATTCTACGCTTTCCCTCATGGGATAAACTATTTCATGTGCATGTGGACACCTCTGACATGGCCATTGGCATTTTGTTAGATCAGTCTAGAGAAGGTATTATCGATCATCCAAAATTTTTTGCTAGTAGGAAGCTGACTCCTGTTGAATAGAATTATACAACTACAGAGTGCAAAGCTTTTTCTATGATCTATGTATTGCACAAGTTTCGATAGTACTTGTTAGCAACACCCATTTTTGTTTTATACAGACCACATGACATTGAAGTACTTGCTAAAAAATCCTATCTTACAAGGGTGCATATGCATATGGGTACTCTTATTTTAAGAGTTTGAATTCACAGTTGTGGTGAAGCCAAGGAAAAGCAATTCTAGACCTGACCATCTATCTAGAATCAACTCAGGAGAGGAAGAACAAAAAAATTGAAGAAACCATACTAGATGCACAATTATATAGGTTACAACGTGCACCATCAGAATTATAAGACATTGTTGTCTTTCTACGGATTGGTCTAGCACCAGAAGGAATGCATGCATTAGAAAAGAAAACAACTTGCTATACGTGCAGAACTATTTATGTTAATCAATGGTGACCTCTACAAGTTATGTAGAGATGAATTATTACACCGTTTTGTATTAGAGCATGAGTGCAAGGATATTATGGAAGAATCTCATGGTGGTATTGTAGGAGGCCATTATGCAGGTGATGCGACTGCCCAAAAGATCCTACTTGCTGGATTATGGTGGGAGACATTGTAATAAAGACTGTAAAGAATATTGTAAAGGTGTGTGATCATTCTTAGCACTTAGGAAAACCAGAGAAAAGAGATGAGATGCGTTTGAGACCAATTACTAGTGTAGAACCATTTGAGAAATGGGCCATTGACTTTGTAGGACCTATTTCGCCAGCCGCATAGGACTGGATCACGCTATATTATTACTTGCATAGATTATCTCACATGGTGGGTAGAAGCAACACCTACAAAGGATTGTACAACAACTACAGCAGCTAGGTTTCTATGGGAGAATGTTCTTACAAGATATGGATGTCCTTTAATATTAACAAGTGATAGGGGTACACACTTTTTGAATGAGACAATCAGGATCCTATTAGATGAGTTTATGGTTGCACACCATAAAAGTACACCCTACCATCCTTAAGAAAATGGAACTGCTGAGGCTTTTAACAAGATTTTGAGCCAGAATTTGAAAAAAAAATGTGATGTTGGAAGAAAGGATTGGATTGAAAAAGTGTTATTTGTTATTTGGGCATATAGAACAACTTATAAGCGATTGAACAAAGCCACATCATTTCAGCTGGTGTTTGGTGTGGAAGCCATTCTCCCTATAGAATTTATATTACATTCTTTACGCAATGCACGTTAGAGGTCTAGCTGATGAACAGGATTTAGAAGACTATATCGAGAAGATGATTCAATTGGATGAGTGATGAGCCATAACATGATGGATTCAGAAGTAGGAAAAGGCCAGGAAGAATGCATGGCATGATAGAAACATAAGGGATAAGAAGTTTGAGATTGGAAAAATGGTACTTCTTTATGAATCCAAGTTCTTGTGCCATCCATGAAAGCTCAAAGTACATTGGTTGGGGTCATATGTCATCACTCACATACTTGAAACATGTGCTTTCCATTTAGAAGCACTTGATGTAACACAACTACTCGGTTACTTTAACGGGAGTAGGCTGAAGCCCTACTATAAATAAGACTTCTTGGTGTTTGTAATAAGGTAGTATTGCCATTTATATTAGGTTTCCCTTCTGTATTTCCTTAATGTATTTCCTTCATTGTCATTATGCTTTGTCAATTTAGTTGTCATTATTGTGTAAAGTGTGCTTGTATGCATGAAGCTCATTACTATGTGAAGAATTTTTATGCACAAAGGACTACACATACCTTTAGTGTGGAGTGGTTGTAGTTATCCAAGTAAAATACCATGGGAATTGAAAGGTGAAATGAGTAAGCTGCTACGGGTGTTGTTAGGTTGTAGGAGCCTATTTTCATGTGAGAAAGTGTGAAAAACTATACACTAAGAGTATTGTACACTTTCCATAGTTTTCTCGCTGGGGTTCAAGGGTGCAACCCCTGAAAAAAAAATTGGCCTTAAAACATGCCTAATATATCGGGAAATGTGTTTTTCTCATATCGGCAATATTTTTGACCCATAGGTTTATGGGACGGTTTTGGCCCGTGGTTTTAATAAGATTGCTTAAGCAGTTGTCTACTAATATGGTTTTGTAAAAGTGCTTAAGTAGTTGTCTACTAATATGGTTTTATGCATATGGTAGATATAATGTAACATTGCAGATGTGTTTTGAATTCGGGTGTGAATTATGTAGAGTTTTTTGAGCATAGCTCCAAACAGATCCGGGTATTGTATTGAGAGAGTGGTGGCTTGTAATAAAATCTAAGCAAGTGATTCTTGGTGGACATAGCCCAAATTGGGTGAACCACATTAAATACTGTCTCTTTGTGTTTTGTTATTTTATTCTAGAATTTTATTTGAGATCTGTAATATTTTCTATATATTAGTTTCTACTATTGCGATTCTATGAGGGATTATTCCGCATATTTTATCCCTTATTTCCTAACATGTGCACGCTTTAAGTCAAAATAAGATTGCTTCTCACAAGTGACCAAGGATGGAGATGAATGTAAAAGGATAGTATAATGCAAGGCAAGCGGAGGCCATGATAACTACCAAGAAAGCCATAGTGACGAGGTACTCAGGTCCAAGGAGCATGCACTGAAAAGAAGAATGTGACCAGAGGGTAGGAAGGTGCACTAGAAGGTTATAGATGGGGCACAAAGAATACCACGTGGAAAGAAGGAGCTTGAATTTGGTCACTGCTAGAATGAGAGGATATTTGGTAGGTGAAGGAGCAATAAATACATCAAAATTTGAAAATTTGAAAAAAAAATTATATGAAGAGAATGGGATGCAGATTCATTTTTACCATTGCGACTAAGAGAATTTGAGGAAAGAGCCGAGTGATCATGGTTAAGGTGCACGAAGGGTGTGAAACCAAGTGTGAGTAAACAGATCTGTGTGAAAATAATCTTGCGTCCCCGGTGGTGAAGGGTTTGAGCCAAAGCAAGGAACAGAGAGGAGTTAGGGCATGAATATTTCCAAAAGGGCATGATTGAATTGAGCTAGGGTTTGATTTGCAAAGTTGTAGAGTTAAAGAGGAGATGTTTGTAAAAGGAAAAAAATGGCACCAAGAAGGCAATCTAAACTCAGCAACAAAAGGAAAGAAGAAGGTGGTCGTTGAGGTGGAAGAAATGGCACCTAAAAGCCATTTTTTAGAAATGCAATATCTTAGAAGGAGACATCTTATTGGCCTAGGAGTGGGATTCACCCATCTTAGAAATCCCTAAAGTAGAGTGAATAAAATCTATGACCACAGAGAACAAGAAGGATCTCGATTAACTTGCTCACTTCTAGGAAGAAAAACTGCATACGATAGGATGACATGCTAATTTTTGATGATGCGGATTTAGGCCCGAGAAGATTTTGAAGAGAATTAGGGTCTACCAATTAGGGTATGAGCTCCATATTTCAGGAAGTATGAGCCCTTGTATCAATGGCTCATGAACAGAGTGCATGAGGAATTCTTCTACTTTAGTTAGGACTTGTCAAAGTTCCTGAATCACATCTGGCACATTATCTCATCAGTTATAGGTTTGAAGGCCACAAGAGAAGATACATAAAGAATGATCTCATAGATAAAGCCATGCGATTGTAAAGACCAAACAAGAGTTGGGATACTTGAAGGGTCTGCGCGGTATGGATATAGATAAATTGAAGAACTATCTGGTTGTGCAAGAAGCAACACACCTTGTTACAAAGTTGAATGATCAAGAGTGGTGGTCACAGGTAAATACTATGTGGTTACATGTTGTGCATAAGATGTCATAAGGAGCAATCTACAATATTACAGGCTATATTTCAGAACAAATAGTCGAGGAAGCATGCATATGAGGGAAGATCAGCTTTGGGGTTGTTCTACTCTCACTAGTATTCATGGAAATTGGAGTACCAGATGGGCTGAAGGAAAAATTATGGGAATACCCCATGGAGAATAAAGTCATCAGTTGAAAGGTTCAATAAGTATCTATGTAAATGGGCCATGACAGATGACATAAAGCAAAGGGCAGAGAAATGGTATGACAAGGCTCCGTGTGGTGTTTGGAGAAGAGTGGCGCATCCCAAAGGACCTACCATTAGTAGTAGGGAAACAAGTCTAGTTTTTTGTATATCAACATTTCTTGTATCATGCGCTTCCCAATGAAAGATGGAGTATGGAGCCCTTGGTGTAAATTTCCTTACGCATTCACTGCAAGGTATTTCCAAGCATATTTTCATAGATTTACAAACACGTGCTGACTAGTATTTCAATGCAGATAAGGTAGACTATGACTACCACATGTTGAGGAATAAGTATGTGTATCCTGGAAGAAGTGCCTTCACCAAGAGGATCATTTCAGAAGGTATTGAATATCAAGCCAATAAGTATGGATTGTAGCAGATGTAGGGGCAGTGTTGGTGTATCTCTAGTTGAAGCCAAAGATGGAGAATAAAAAGTATGTGGAAGGTGAGTTCACACTTCTAACACCACCAAAGGGAAAGCATACAATGGAGAACATCCCAACACCTAAGCCCATAGAGCCAATTGAAGTGGAGGATGAGGAAGAGGAGCGTGAAGATAGTGGTGGTTTGGAACATAGAGGTAGGAGACATCCTACAAATAAGGGTGAAGAAGAGCGTGCCATTACACTTCCTCAGCCACAAGAGGAGGATGATGAGGACTTGAATGCAGTCTAAGGGGAGCACAGATTTAAAAAGGTATTTAGGAGAACAAGGACCCAAGGTGCTACTCCAACCATAGTGCGTAAATCACCCAGACTCTCTCCACAGAAGGAGGAAACAGTGCAAAGAAGAAGGAAACTGA
Source organism: Taxus chinensis (assembly GCA_019776745.2). NCBI lineage: Eukaryota > Viridiplantae > Streptophyta > Pinopsida > Cupressales > Taxaceae > Taxus > Taxus chinensis. The sequence continues at coordinate 544,120,651 of CM034146.1, forward strand.
AGTTAGATGAGGAGGCGGAAGATTCAAAGGAAAGCATGCCTAATTCTCCTACACTCCTAAAGAACATAAAAGAGCAGGGTGAGGAATCAAAGGGAAGAGAAGAGGATGAGAAGATACCAGAGGAGAAACTATGCAGAGAATTTTTAGGACATGGAGACACAAGTCCTAAATTTGGAAGCTAAATTCCCTAAGCAGCAATGGTCTAGAAGAACAAGTGTGGAGAACATTCCACCAGCCATGGGGTATGCAGAGGACATGCAGGTAAAATTATACACGCCCACTTCCAGAGCACGATAGCACAAAAGGATTTATTTGGATGGGAGCTAATGGATGAGGATATGATGCAACTGATGCACACTTGAAAGCAACTATCATGGTCAATGCACACCCACATGGATGAGCCTGACTTCAATGTATGTGAAGAGTCATTCGTTTTAGAGATGGATAAAGAAGGAACCCCAAGCTAGACACATGACAGTAAAGCCTACTGTCATGTCAGATGAGCAAGTAAGCAATGCATTGGTGAAGGTTTCTGCTGAAGTGGCTAGAAGAAACATGGACAAAGTTGAAACAATCAGAGTGCTACGCGAGGAGCTGAAGACAAAGGATGTGGAGATAGCACATATAAAACAAGAGAGGGACTTGCATGTAGAAGAAGAATGAAGTATTTATCAGCATCACAGAGGAGATTGGGGATAATGTCATTAGAGGAAGGCCACACTTGGAGGCCAAGGTACCACAAATGTTTCCTTCAGCAATACATTATGTGGGAAAGTTGATGAATTGGTACTTGAAGATGAACCTCTATGCATGAAAATGCCAAGGAAGTTAAAGCAAGATGTAGAATGAGAGAAAGCATCAGTGATGCGAAAGATTACATATTATGAAGGGTTGTTGCAAGCATTACAAGAAGTATTGAAGAAAGCATACCAGACTTTGAATATCTACATAGCTTGAGAGGCACTTATCGACATAAAGACCCTAGAAGAAAATAATGAGGTCTGGAAAGGAATGGAGGATGAGACATTGGGCCACACAGAAATATTGTCAATGGTTAAGCAGAAGCGCGAGGCCCTGACAGCAGCACAAGACTAAGACTTGGTTGGAAGAGCTTGGGAAGCTAATTGCACAGAAGATGGATATGTTAGAAGGAAGAATGACATCAATGTCCAGCATTTTATTGGTTCTGGTAAAATGAAAAGGGAGAGATTGCGAGGGATGAGTTGGAATCCATTGTTGTGGACATCCCAGAAAAAACAAAACAAGCACTCACTGAATGGCAGGTTTTGGAGGCCAAAATAAAGGAAGAGTATCCAGAATTGATACTGCAAACTGATACAGAAGAGGATAACCTCATAAAAATTCTTTATTTGTCTACATTCTTTCATTCTTATTCTTTCCATTCTTCTATTCTTTACTTCAATTTTGGAGGAATACCCATTGTCATGATGACAATGAGATTAGTGTGGGGTAATGTTGATCAAAGAATACTTGTTAGAGAATCACACAAGAATTTGTCGCAGGAGAGAAGGTCATGATCAAGGGCACGGAAGTACAGGAAGGACAAGAAGGACCCATGTGTGGAAGGCAAGTTCAACATTCAGGACTTAGCTCAATTTTGAGCATGAAGACCTATTTTTAGAAGATGGCATGTGGAACACACCAACGATGCAGAGACATGCGCACCATGCATTGTCTATCTTTGGAGGATCGAATCGAATCATTTTACATGGAGACGAGCTAAGAATAGGATTGACACTTCAGTTAACTGTAAGAGGCCTATAGATAACACACTTGCATGTGTGGCTATGCCTGTAAATGTCATGTGGCTATTAATAGCATGCGGCCTATTTTTGGAATAGATAAGTAGTGAAGGGAAAGTCCCCACCCTATATATAAGAGTGTGATGGATGCATGAAGATATAGATATATATGTATATGATTGAATTACTGTAGCAGGTCCATACGTGCATTGGTATCGTTTGACATTATTGTAAGGAGCTTCTATGTTATTAATAGATGGAAGATGTTGGCTAAATCTAAGTGTCATTCCTGTGTGTAATCTAGTGGATGCTATTGATTCAATCATGATTATTTTTTAACGCTTGTTCTATCATAGATCTGAATGTAACATACAATGTAGAATGATAGATTAGTTATGAATCTATGTGTTTCTTCCTTCATCACTCTAACATCCTATTACATCAAACCTAAAGAGGGACCTGGTACCTTTGCGCGCTTTGGGTGAGCGCTCAGTCTGGGCTGAGTGATGTGCCAACGTGTCTATGGAGTTATCTGGTAAATTCTAGGCTGCATCATTGGATCTATCTTTACGACTGAAGGCTAATAATAGAATTGTTGAAACTAGTGAAAAGTAAGTCATTACTAGTATAAATGTCCCTCGGGATCATTGTAATAAAGAGGATGGATAGTGTGTGTGTGTGTGTGTGTGTGTGTGTGTGTGTGTGTGTGTGTGTGTGTGTGTAAGAAGCATATGGATAGAGAGATATATAGATGATAGGATATTTAATATTTATGAGAAATCAAGAACTTTTAAGAACTTTTTTGACAAGGACTGTTATGTTTTGAGCAATGTTCGTGCAAAGGATAGAAGAGTCAAACATTGTGTAAACAATAATAATAATCCTTCATATTAATTCATCTAGATTCATACAAATAAATAAAAGACACAACTCCTATTATTATGGAGATATAATCTCCAAAAATATCGAAGTATTTTTAATCGGTACTCACGTAACAATACACAACTCAAATAATAAGAGTTGTTTAAACAACTCCAAACTTATATTGTTATTGAGTTGTTTATTCAACAACTCTTCACAATATTTAATATTTACAAACTAACAATTACTTTTTACTATTAACGTGAATAATTATCATATTATTAAAAATACACATAACTCGCATAATATTCTCCATGTGAGCACGAACAGTGATTTCCTAACATTCCCCCTTAGTGCGATCATGGGGAAAACTTCAATTTTGTACTTGCACCTACTTTCATGATTTGGTGATTTTCATAGAATAATCACAAACCTCAATGATGGTTTTACATATGGCTAACCAAAAACCAAAAAGGTAGTTTTACAAGTGGTTTACTACAAACAAAAATATGATGGTTTTGCATATGGTTTACCAATAACCAAAAGTGGTGGTTTTACAAATGGTTTACCACAAACCAAAAATGTTGGTTTTCCAAGTGGTTTACCAACAACCAAATCATGATGTGCAAAGTACTTTTATTATCCCTCATCACCATATTACATCAGGGGATGACATAGGAAATGTTTCTCATACACAAAAATGGAAATGGAACATTGGTATTATGCTCCCCCCAATGTGAGATGACTATTTATTTGGAAAACTAAACAATCAAGAACACACCACATGCAACTGAAAGTAAAAACACTCTGAAAAATGTTAATTGAATCGTCATGTGGCTTCTTCATTGGCAACTGATAAGAGGTTATTGATCAACCTCCAACCTTTTTTTTCCTTCGTCCTTTAATTGGCAAGTTGTTAACTCTGTCGAATTTAATCATGAAGCTTAATTACAAATCAGACATTGCTTACCCCAAAAATGCATCTATAAGAAAATAATTTAAAAATTACATTATTTGGATTTGACTATTGACTTAAACTTGAAACAATATGACACTTTTGAAAACATGAAATGACTCAACTATAAACGTGAATCTTAAATTTTCAACTCAAAAGGAATAAACTAATGATAGAAATGACACTTTTACACACCATAGACTAATAATCCTTCTATGAGATGACGATCAAAAATGAAAACTATAATCTCCACCTCTTAGAAAAAATAACCTTCAAAAAAATCTTCTTCAAAGAAATTATCCCTCCTCGCAATAGAACAACCTCCCACGCGTGAACATTCTATCATCTTGAAATAAATTTTGCATCCCACTTTAGAGAATATTTGATAGAAATTCTAAGACAATGGGTGAGTGAAGTGAATCAACTCTTTGAACTGGCCTATCTTGAGTGAATTAGCAAAATAATCTCCACCAATTGAGGTATTACTAACTTTCAAGAGAGACCAGCACTATATCCAACATTTGAAAAAAAATAACTTTTTTATATTGAGTGGTGTGTGCTAGTTGTATGGGAATGGTGTTGATCCATGAGGAATGTAAGGGTGTGGGAAAATAAACTGTCCCTTGAAAGTATCGATGTTAATGTTTCAATCCCTAATCCATATTGTGGTTAGCGCATGGATCCGCAGATCCATGGTGAGAATGCAAGAGTGTGATGCAAATCATAATTTACATGAATCCAACAGTGTTGATGTATGTGTTCGTTTTGAGGAAATAGAAAAAGAATCAATGAATCCATGCATTTGGAAGAGATTCCACACGTTGAAGGTATTAACAGGAAGACACGTGAGGCAGGTGATTATATCAGGGCTCTTAAAACTCACTCTTTACTGTGTTGTAGGCCATTATATTTCTCAACGCATTAGATTTATTTGTACAAAGAGTAGGCGTACCATCTATCTAAAGTAGAGGGGAGTCAGCACTGCGCGGGTATAGAAGATCTGATATTCTGAATCAAAGTGGCGCCCTTCCTCTATTATATTCTTGGGCAATATAATAGATGGAATGGCCTTCTAACAATTAAAAATTAAGAATAGATTATTCCACTATTGGCACAGAGAACAACACTTCTCTCATACCAAATGCAAAGGATAGAAGATTTAAACATTATGTAAACAATAATAATAAGCCTTCGTATTAATTTATCCAGATTCATACAAATAAATATGAGAGAACTTTTATTATTATGGAGATATAATTTCTAAAAATATCTGAGTACTTGCGATTGTTACTCACATAACAATACACAATTCAAATAATAAGATTTGTTCAAAACTACTCCAAACTAATATTGTTATTGAGTTGTTTATTCAGCAACTCTTAACAATATTTAAGATTTACAAACTAACAATTACTTTTTACTATTAACATGAGTACTTATAACATTATTACAAATACACGTAACTCGCATAAAATTCTCCATGTAAATGAAAACAATGATTTCCTAATAGTTCGATGCATGGAGATATAGTTGATTTATTAATATGAAGTAATATGTTATTAACTCACGATGTGTACGAGTATGCACACATGACTTATCATGTTCTAATGTAAGTATGAATACTCTACAATGTCTTACTTTATTTAAACACTTCACCATCAATATGCTAAATGAGATGGAAGCCCAAAATCTCTTGCACCTTAGGTGAGTGAGCTCAGGTTTCCTGGCTTAGTGTGATAGGCCGGTGTAGAGATATAATGTTATTGGCATGCAACAAGGTGGTAAAAGTTCCACGAACATGAAAGGTTAAATTAGATGCGCAATAGATATTGAAATAACTATAGAGTAAAAAATATTCTCTATGTGGTAGTATTGTGATGTGGTGTGATTCAGATGCTTAGACAGTCCCTTTTTTCCCTTGAATACCTTTGACAATGCTTATGTAGATAATCAATTTTGGCAATTTACCCTTTAACACTACTAATTTTGATTGTGTTTGTTGGATAATTAAAACACCCACATCATATCCTCATCCAATACATCATGTTATATATTTCCTATCTTATTTATTCCCACACACTAATGTGTTGACGATTTATGAATATAATAAAATGAAATTAATACTTAACCTCCAACCATCATAGTGCAACTTTCAAATTTCATTCACCTTTTTCCTATTCAAAACCATATAAATTAGTCAAGTTGTATAGTCCAATCCTAACCAACCTTTACAGTCCTTCACTGAAACTTTTTCCAACTCTTTTTTTGATGCACTAACATTTTTTAGGTCTTTTCATCTTCATGGGTCATCATTTTCATGATGATATACCTTCAAAACCCTATATAATAAAGTTAACATCACCTCACTTACTAACCTAACACCACCTAGCATTTGATTGGCACCCCATTACAAATACATACAAAAGGTACTCAATGCTCCCTAAATCTTCCCATAACTAATGCATATACATTAGGGAATCCACTACTATAATTCTGAAGAACTCGACTAGGTCAAGGATTCTAGCTTCCATCATTTCCAAGGACACCAAGTTCCTTACTTAAATTTCTTGGCAAGAGTACAATCCTATCAAGCATGCTCAAATTGGTTCAATTTTCTAACTAGTTGCATTCATATAGATGTTACATGCTAGGTGGAGAACTAGATGTGGTTTGAAGCCTCTTTGGAGTAGTGTTGACATAGGTATTGCAAGGATTACACTTTCACCCATAAACTAACTTTCTTGTAGGTTATTTCACTCATTGTTAGGGTTGTGGCATGATTCAACTGATTACATATGGTTTTAGGATTTTGTAGAAATTATGGTTCAATAGTAAACATGTTTCTAAACCACTGAAGGACCCAAAAAGTTACATAGTCTCATTCTAATAAGGTCCAATACCCTTAACATAGGGGCGGGACTGAATTCTACATCCTACCTAAAATGTGCAATCATGCACTAGAAGGATTTCAATTTATAGTACTAGAAACAAATCATCTTCATCCTTTGTGCTCCTAGATTCTCTAGTTTGTGCATCCATAACCCTTCTGTACAATCCTTTATAACTAAATATATCTTCCCTCTTATATTTTCTAGCTTGTATCATATTGTAATAATTAATTGTAAGAACCAATGTTATTCTTATATGGTATGATTAATGTTGAAATATAATTAGTTATAATAGCTCCTAGTGTCAAACCTTACATTCCATTTTTGTGTTGTGTATGTCTATAAAATTTAATTTACTAAGGTTTCAAATGGTATAAACATTTAGTGAACCTGACTTGAGATCGAATTTACAACCTCCTTCAAAACCCTAGTTTCCCTAAGGGTTCCACTTTTGCATTGTATATTCAAATCTAAACTTGATTCTCATCTTTCACATACCTAAATCTTGTTTCCAAAATTTTCCTACAGTTTCATGGTTTGTCATATCCTTTGGGTCTCTTTCAACGGCTTCCTAATAACCAAATCATGTTTCATAACATCTATTACACATAACAAAAAAATTTAAATTACCTTAATGTTTCTCTTTATTTTTGGATATTTTATGAAAGCTTCTTTTTGTTTTCCCTAATTATTATCACAATTTTTAGAAATTCAAAATTTTGATCTTTAGTAAATAGGGAATAATCAGAAAGATATCCACTTTTCTAAAAATTCCTTGGAGGTGTTTATTCCATATAATCAAATTCAAAATTACCTTTTTTTGTTACATTCATTGATTATTTTCATAATTCAATGACAGATGCTTTTTCTCAACATCACTTTTGGGTCTTATTTTCAATGATCTTTGGATTATCATCCATCCATGTGTTGGTTATTATTATTTAATACCTGATTAGAGTTTATTATATCATTTTTTCTACCATCTATCCCATGCTAAAAATTTCCAAGTTTCATTGTATGACTTCATCATTATCACACATGAAAGCATATTATTTTGGAGGTATTCCAACAAACAATGTTCCCTATCAATATGACACCTTTCTATGTGGTTTCAATTTTGATATGTATTTAAAATATTTATATTAATAATGATGACACATTTTATAAAGCTATCCTAGAGTCTACTCAAGTGTTACAACATGATTTTCAATCCTAATTTCAAGCTGTAAGTACCAAAATTAAATCTCTCAAGGATGAGATAGTGCATCTAAAGGATTCTTCCAATCCATCATGATCAATATATTTCTAAGGCTATTAAAAATAAACAATATACATAATACATGTGTTTATACAAGTGAAGTGAAATCCCTATATAGAGGTAAAAATGTGTATGTTCCACAAGATCAATCTCAAATACTAAAGCAAAAAAAACCAAATGTACCTCTTTGGTTTGACAAGAATGTTAGACAACATGATATCTTATATGAGCTACTAGATATGTGGTTAATCATTTTGTTACCTACTCATCACTATCTATACTATCAGCTTAAAAAAATAAAGGTAGACCATTTTGAAATTATCATTAAATTAATAGCCATCATGACAATGATTGATATTCTTTACGATGTTGAATCCAAATACTTGAGCATAAGGGATTTATTTCATTTGATACATGACATTCTATTATCCTAGCATCTCAAGTCCTAAAATATCAATGGGTACCACAAGATGTAATAACTATATACAATTATCATATTATGATACTGAATGATACACATTTGGATATACAACAAGAGTCATCTACTCACAAGGAGGATAAAAATGTAATACCTCCTTTGGAATATCCACTCTTAATGAGATAATTGCATCTTACTATTGTGAAAAAAAAAGTGGAAACAATACCAATCAAGCATGAACAACTTCACATGGCCTCAAATCACTTAGAGAATACACAAACCTAATCAAGGGGAAACATAACAATGGATTCTATAAATATATATGCTCCTCCAAAATAGATTGAGACATGCTCTAATTCAGATGATGATATCTATATATATGATTATAATTACTATGAATCATTTAATATGGTGGATTAACATTAGTGCATGTTATATTTAAATCCCATTGGAGGTGTTTAATTTGATATGTATGTTAGTGATGATGAAAAAATCGATACACCAAGTGAGCCTTCTATAGATATATGTACTTCTCCTAAATAAGTTGGACTAGATCTTGATCCAAATGATTATATCAGTTGTAATTTTCTAGTTACTAGTAATGTGAAACCTACTATGTATGGATGGGATTATATGAATAATATGAGAGAATGTGAGAATAAGGATCGAGTGGGATGAATCTCACATCAACTGAGTTGCACTCAAACAATAGTACGATGGACTTCCATGTAGTAAGCAAGAATTCAACCATGAATATGTGCATGCAAAAGACAAGGGTCAACTCATTCTCATATTTCAAAAAAAGGAGTACAAATAGGAGTGTTGTGTAACTCCCAATACAAGACAATCATACCTCCATAATGGATAAAAGGAGTTACATTCCTGAAATAGAAAGTAGCTCTTGTATGACAAACTGACACACATTGATGCATATGACAGAATCTATGATGCAATATGTCATACCCCCTATGACACCTAAGACCTAGGATCTTGCCTAAGTGAGATGACTCACCATGTGATGAGGAAAATGTCACAAGATGACAAGGAAAGTACACACACCAACACCCCCTTAGTTATAACTTAGGATGAGGTTGCAAGTCAAAAATGAGAAATTGTTCCTAGTAGCTACGTCTGATGAGGTACCTATGCACAACAAGGATATCAAGAAATGGAAGAAAACCCAGTGGGAAAATAATCCACTTATAAGATATGGAAGAAACTCCTAAAAACCTAAGAAAGATGTGTCAAATGGGACCTGAAAACTAAAGGTCTGATGAGGTACCCATGTACAAACTACAATATTTCTAGAAGAAGAAGAGAAATGAGGAAGGAAACTAGAGAAGCCGATGAAGATGTGAAGTTGCAACCAGATCTAAAATCTAAAACTCTATGAATTCCCCAAGAAGAGTTTCAATGATGTGTTCTTTAGCCTGAAGACTGAAGAAAATCCATCTACATTGAACAATGTTCCTTCCCTTATGAAGGAAAGAAATGGAGTACTAGAAATCCGACCACTCCACGAAGGAAACCAAAGGAAGTAGTACGAAGAACTTTGAATCTGATCCATTGAAATGTGACATAGGTATAGCAAATGAGTTCAAAGGAACTGAATTTAATGCCATGAATGTAGAAATGTCAGAGTATGAGAGAGGAACATCCTCCAAAAGGATGCCCAAGTGAATTGAAGGCAAAGCAACAACCCCCACAATAGTAGAAATAAGATCCATGAGAAGAGGTGGATCAGTGATGGTCTTTGAAATAGTGGAAGTGATAAGATTCCCAGAAGTGGCACTCCCAATAAAGGAGATGAAGGACTTCTCTGAAATACCTGTAAGAGGAATAGAAACTCCTTATACTATTACACAAGTAGGCATTGTGAAAAAATGATGAAGGTCTGAAAGATACTCATCCCAAAAGGGTTTCTTGAAAAATAGAAGAGAAATTTCTAACAGTTATGAATCATCAACAAATGAAGGAGGAAGAGTGAAAGAAACCTCACATATTGGAAGTGGAACGGAGGAATATGTAATGATAGTACGAGGGTGGGAACAAGAATAAATAATGTCTGATGGGAAGGGAGGAGGTTAAAAATTCTTTGAAAGGTGGCTAGGAGAAGGAGGAGAGGAGTCCTTATCAGTACCCAAGTCATCAGAACTATAAGAATAAACCTCATCGTCAGGAATAGAAATGAGCGATTCTATATTAGTAGAATTGTCATCACATGAAGAGGGAGAGGAGACAACGGTATTAATAGGAGAATTAGGAGCAGCATTTTATAAAAGGGTCTCTAAATAAGAACTAGAGAATGCTCCAAATGGTGCAAGGAAAATCTGAGTGCGCCACATGAAGGTGGAGAGGCTTGGAGATATGTATTAACAAACAACCAAGAAAATGATCACACTTGTCGAACCAGCCTTCAAGATGATAAAGATCAGTGGGTGTAGGAACTATGCCATACCAAAATAGATAAATAACACCATGATTTGTAATTATCTCTACCAAGAAGTGGCGAAGGATGAGAAGAAATCATGTGAAGCTCAAGTCTAGAAAGAATATCTTCCATGGTGTAGTCTCAAAAAGATAAATCAGTCCAAAATGTAAGAAAAGAAGAGTGTGAGAATACACACAAGGTTACAAGACGTCAGACTCAACTGAGAATGTGATTACATGCAATTACAACACCTAAGATAAATGATAACCCCTTGTTTGTGGCACTTTATAAAAAGTGTGTTGATTACAATAAGTTGTGTTTGTATGACATGAAATAGTTGACCACTCACCTTGCAATAGGTGATGAATCGCGTAAGATTGGATGCCACAGTAAGTCTTAGTTAGAAGCAAAGGAACAACACGTAAACTCACACAAAGTGGTGAAAGCAAGGAACAAGGGGAAAAAACAAATTTTAGTTTGAGAAAAATTGTATCACATTGCATAAGGGGCTCTCTTGCCACAAATTTGTGGCAAACACGCTCACTAGCCCGCAAGCGAAGAATAGCACTACAATGCAAAAATGAGTCAAAAGGGGGGGAAAATGCCAAAACATGGCTCCAAAACATGTAACAACCTCTGGAAAATGCAAGAAATGACACTAAATATGACCCACGCCTTTCAAAAAGGCTACACACTTCCAAAAAACTATCAGCAAAAACAATTCCATATAACTTTAGTTTCGGAATAATTTTTTCTTGATTTTACTAATTTTTGAAAATGGAAAAAAATAAAAAAGGGCTTAGAATTGAAAATTTGGGATACCAAAATTAACTAACCTCCTAATTAGATAAATTGACAAACCTTTAAAATTTCACAATGATCTTACCTTTCCAATAAATTACCTTCCTTAATTAATTAAAAGGACCTAAATAGGACTTAATTAAAAAAACAATTCTTTGAAAAAAGTAGGTTAGATTAAAAAGCATAACTTAATGTTTTGAAAACCAAGCTAGTTTAATATAAAAAACTGCATGATTAACAATTTGAAAGGGGGAAAGGCTAAAAGGGTGGTCAACGTCAAGGGAGGCAAGGACATGTCACGTAGTGAGTAGGAGAGAAGCAAAGAGGTGGGTTGAGTTGGACGATAGACGTTGGGTTCGAGGTGCGAGCGGGAGACCCAAAAACAAAAAGCTAGCAGTGGACCTAGAGAGCAAGGTGTGGTATCCAAAGCAATAGGCCGGTAGGAGACTAAGATAGAATGGTGAGTTAGGAGGTGTAACACCCAGGCCATAGGGTGAGGCAATGAGGATGAGGTCACTGGTAATGACAAGGGCCACAAAGGGCGGTTCGCATGAGACAACTAAGAAGGTAAGAACCATGCGGAGCTCAAGTCACACGATGGAGCAAGACAAGAAAAATAGGGTTGATGGGCTCAATAGCAAGGAGCTCGGTGAGCTCAACACATACTAGGGTGTACCAAAGAAACTACAGTCCAGTGAAAGCAAATCTTGAAAAAATATAAATGATGAACCAGGGAGTGAAACACAGAGTCGAGGGCCGAAACACGTAGAGACATAACATGGGTGCAATGGTCGACGAGGAAGAGGCGTAGGAAGTTCGCCACAAATACAAGCAAGCTCAAAACCATATCAAGGTTAAGGGGAAGCTAGCATGGGTAGGATGGGGAGGATGACTTGATAGGGGAAGGTAGCTCAAATTCCAATAAAAAACAAATGCAATCAAAGAACCTGAGGCACAAGACAATAGACTGAGCAAGGAACCCAACTCACAAAAACAATTCAACTCACTCAGAAGGTAACTTGACTCACTGAGTTTCAAAGGGTGAGCTCGTCAAACCAGTAGGGAGCTTGGGTGAGCTAGGAGGATCTCAGAGGGAGCAAGAAGTTAGGTGAGGAGTGGGACAGGAAGAACAGGTAGAGAGCAAGAGGGAAGAAGGAAAAGGAACATAGTTTTTTTTAAAACTAACTTTTTAATGAAAAACTATAAATACCTCCAAAATACAATTTCCGCCAAAGTTGGTTGCAGACATCTAGATTTAGTTGGAAAAACCCTGAAACTCCAAAATCTGGTAATGACCTACACGTGCACGAAAAAAACCCACAAACCAACAAAACTCCATGAAAACTGAGATAAGATAAATCAATGCAAGTAAATCATGAATGAGAAAATGATTACAAATCTTGCACACAAAACAAGTAAGAACACAAACCCAAGAGTATTAGGAAATGGAAGATGAAAAGTGGTATGAATCCCAACAACATGTTCTGATACCATGTGAGAGAATGTGAGAATGAGGATCAAACGGTATGGCGTGCACATCAACCAAGTTACACTCAAACAATAGTGTGATGGAGTTCCATGTAGTAAGAAAGCATTCAACCATGAAAATATGCATGCAAACATAACTCACAAACCAAAAAGTGACCCGATATGCAGATAATGTAAAAACAAATAAATCTATTGATGATGATGATATTTATATCTCTATAGGAATAGGATCATACTAATTAAATCCTAAGTTTTCTTATCAAAACTCTTCTGCCACTAAGGCTTTCATTCCCAATGGGGGAACACACAGAATAATCTCATGGATAGAATTGGTTTATCACAACTAGTTATTAATGATGACAGAGATGGTTTTGATCATGATTGCTATTATAATGACTATGAACATCTTGATTTGTTTGATAATCATTTAGAAAAACTCGATCTCAAGCCTATTGATGGAGAATAAGATGTTATTTCAATAGAATCATTATATATTTCTTGGCGTTTCACTGCTAAGCATAAAGTTGTAAAAATGGCCAAATATAACACCCCAGTGGATTCACCTCCTCATACTTATGATGAGTTATTATGGTATCACCTTTGTTTCAATATTCTACAAACTCAACAAAACAAACATTCATGTACCTAAAATTATATTGCACTATTGATATGATTTTATTTTGTTCATGACATATTATTACTAGTGGGTTTATCAATTGTCACCTAAATATTCAATATTTGGCTATACGCACTAGTGTATAATCCCTTATCAAATTCTTGAGGGCATATGCGGATATCATATCCTTTTTTTCAAAGAATAGGTTTCCTTGCACTATGTATGCCATGCGTATTTTAGTAAGGGTGATGCTTCTAATATGTTTGGTAATACTACTAATAATATCCTTAATCATCACATATAATACCTCTTCAATCACAATGGATTTCACACATAATTGTAATCTATTTAGACACAATAATCAGATCACAATTATCAATTCAAAGTCTTCTACTCATACTATTTTTTAATATTTCTAACCCTCTTTAGCTTTCTATTATGCTAGGACTCTTCTATAGTTTCTACATATATGATGACATATTTGAGGCCTATGCATCCATCACCATTTTTATTTCATCTTTCCCCATGATTAGACTCTTCTTGGGTATTTGTTTTTCTCCCCCTCTCCTTGTATATATCTCTATTCAATAATACAAAAACATTCATACACTTGCAGAAATACAAAACTAGGACCTATAGACATAGCTTGCATTGATTAGCACTTTACACCACCTATATTTTTTTCACCATGATTTTATCAATAGCACTCTTGGGGCTATCCATCCACCCTATAAAAGTGATTATTTCATTAATATAGTTCCTTCCTACTTCCTCATTACATTTGATTACATATATTGTGTGCATGTTATATTTTGAACTAACTTGAACATCACATGTGTTTTGTGCATCACTGACATATCTTAATTCATGTGCTTTCTTAATCTTTATATTTCTATTCTCATTGTTTGATATCACTATTTCATACAATATATTTTATTGTTTCTTGTATTGCTACTTGTTTTTTTCATTGTATTTGGCCCTAGTGCCTTGCTTATCTTGTGACACCATGGTTATGGGTTTATGTCTTTCTTGTGTGACATTTCTTCTCTTATATGTATCCTTAAGTTCCTTTATTTTCTTGTGACACTATGGGTGTCTCATGTTTATGAATATTCCCTTATGTGACTCTTCTTTGTATTTTATTACTTAAGTTTTCTCACTTGATTATTGTTTTGTCTCTATCATAGCTTGATTACATGTTTGTTATTATTACTATTTCTTTTCTTGTTTCCATCACTAATAGTTTTTCTCAAGTGTTTCTACAGTTGTTTATCTCTTTACGCTCCAATTTTTCCATTATGTGTAACCCCTTTTGTAGGTACAATTTATCAAATGCGGCCGCAACTTTAGCATTCCACATTCTCTTATATATTCTCATACATATAGTGTGTGAGCACATATATATTATTTTGATTTACATGTTCAAATGTTTTATCACACACACCTTAAAATAATGATGATTTAATGGGATATATTATACACATACATGTAGAATTAAAGGTTTAGACATAGTTTTTCGTATGGAAAAAGTACTAAAAAATAGCTCTAGCTATCAAAATTTGGTAGACAATACGTAGATCCAATACCATACAGAAAATTTAGGATGTATAGATGTTCCTGACGCTACCATACGTTTCTTCTTTAGGTAAAGTTATATTGGATTTCTCTTGATTTTTATATTTCCACTTATGGATAAAAGTTTTTAGTATAATATGATTTGTTCTAAACATTTAATAGGGGGCATGAATATTTCACTCCTCCACTTTAGTACTATTTTTTTGTTACAAAATACAATTTTTTGGGGGGCATGCATCTCCTTTTCGATTGGTATTTTATCATACTACACACTCTTACTCATTAGTAAAACACACAAGAAGAGTATATAGGAACTCATTCTCTTTTATATATTGTGCCTAAATATATCTACAGTTGTTTGATCCATGGGGTTGTGGAAATCATCAAATCAGCTAATTTATTCATAGGTAGTCTTTTATATCCTCATTTCAAATGGGAAGATATCATAGTTAATAAAAACTTTGATACATGATCATCTTCCTTCACATGGTACATTATTGCCTCTCTCCTTCTTTCTCTACCTTCTATTCGATGTTACATTGCCTGCACCTAATACTCTAGTTTCTCCTTCGACACAATTATGGGCTGATCACCCCTAATCCTTTTAGCAAAATTTAGAAACACAATCCAAATCTTTGACTTCAAGCAAGGAAATGGGATATCTTCCCTTTACAAGATAAAAAGGTGTATTATTTCCAAGTTTTACATCTCTTGATCTCACTTTAAATACAAGTTCAAAATTTAATTATTATTTATTTTTTGTTGTAGATGTTGACTACAATCTATATTGCATGTTTTAATTTTAAGTGTGCAAACACCAACACACTTGGACAACAAAAACTCTAAGTGAAGACAAATTGTGTATACACATGTAAGCACAAAATCTATGCACTTGGGTACATTTCTAGGTCCCAGAGCATACTAATATATACATGATTCATAAGCAAGAAAACTAGTGATTAACAATGTCTTTTGCGCCTTTTTTTTTGTTATACTTTTATTGACCTTACACACCCTACATCCCTATTGATATTTGACTGATTTATCTTTTATGACCTCATACACTAGAGCCTAATTAAGGCACTAGCGCTTGGGTGCTCTTGTCCCTCCTGGGAACTCTTGACCCTTTTTCCCATTTTCTCACTCTTTTGGGTCTCTTTTAATTATTTGGCATCTTTTATACTTTTGATTCAACTTTCCAGTTGTCAATTATGAAATTAAAATAAGGGAATCATATATATACATAGTTATAGCTCTCAAATAAGGGGCTAAGCACTAGCATTATCTATTATCACCTAAGTTTCCATCCAAAGGCATAAAGAGCATTACAAAACATCCATCTAACACACTCACTCAAGGGACATGGTCTACAACTCTCTGCATACACAACATAGAAGGGGAATTCTATTTTATTCCATCTCAAACATTCTATAAATTCACTACATTCTAGATCTATCCCGCTATCACTATGCAAATTGCACAAGGACATCTTAGGGAATCATTACACACACTTTCACACAAAACTACATGGAGTCTGAAATGTAGTGTAATGCTTGGTACTAAGTTCACTCTTTGGTTGACCATAAAGATCAGTCTGAATCAACATTCTACATCTTTATTTTTAGATTTGATGTGGTTTGTGTACATGTGCAGCTAGGTATCTATTTACAAATTATAGGTGTGAATGGAAACATTAGAACATATCTAGATAAAAAAAATAAAGATCAATAGTGAAGCTCTTCCTACACAGAAAATATCATAACCTGAGCATTTGAGTGGACACTCGTTCCCAGATCTAGTCACTAGTTCATGAATTCTCATATCCTTTCTTGTGTTTTTTTTTCCTACAAATTTATAGGTTTCAGAACCTCCAATGAGCCTTGATGACCTTCATTCCAATCTATTTCATCTATTAACCTACCCATATGACTTCTAGATCACTCGAAAATCAGCTAAGTATGTTTATTTCTCTCGTTTGCTTAGGGTTTCATATTATTGTATGTTTTGTTTCTTCACCATTTACTGTATTTTTATCATGTGTATATCATTTATTACAGTAGTTACTCTAAAAATAAGATTTAATTCTATTTATATTAAATCAACACACTCATGTATATTTTCCTTTAAGCATGTAATTTTCATTTCATACTTAAAGAAAGGCTAAATGTAGACACTCAAATTTTGAAATTTACACTTTGACATTGTTAATTTTGATTTTTCTTCTTGGCTAAGATAAATACACATGTCTTATCCCTATATAGTACATCATATTATATCTTTCCTAACTTTTAAGTCCCACACATTGATGTGTCTACAAATTTTGAATGCAATCCAATGAAATCAATGTTTAACCTCTAACCATCATAGTGCAACTTTCAAATTTAATTCACCTTTTTCCTATTCAAAACTGTACATATTTTTTAAGTTATATAATGTGGTCTTCCCGACCTATATGGTCCTACACCGGTAAATTTTCCAACTCTTATTTTGATGCAATAACATTTTTTAGGTATTTTCATCTTCCGAGGTTGACCTTTTCATGATTATTTTCCATAAAAACCCTATATAAGCAAGTTAACATCACCTCACTTACAAACCTGGTATGACATGGCATTCTATTGGCACCCATCTTAAAAGTACATGCAAAAGGTACTCAAGGCTCCTTTAATCTTCCCAAATTTGATGCACATCCATTGGGAATCCACTACAACAATTATGAAGCACTCAACCATGTTAAGAAGTTTGTATTCCCTTATTTCCAAGCACACAAAGTTCCATGCTTCAAATTCTTAGCAAGAGTGCAATCCTATTAAGCATGTTCAAAGGGGTTAAATTTTCCAACTATGTGGTTTAAGGCCTCTTTAGAGTAGTGCCAATGTAGGTGGTGCATGGATCTCATTTCATCCCAAAGAATAACCGTATTGTAAGGTATTTAATCCATGATTAGGGTTTTGGCATGATTCAACTGATTACATATGGTTTTGGGATTGTGTGACAACTAGGGTTTGATAGTGAAACACAATTCTAGACCATTGAAGGACCCAAATATTTATAAAGTCTCATTCCAAGAGGGTCCAAGACTATACTATAGAGATAGGAATATATTCTACATCCGAATCAATTTGTATAGTCCCTCACCAAAAGGATTTCAAGTCACAATATAAAAAATAAAGCATCTTTTACCTCTACACTCCTAGATTTTTGAGTTTGTGCATCCATATCCCTTTTCTATATTCCTATGTGGATAAGTATATCTCCCCTCTTTTATTTTATATCTTGTAACATATTGTAATAATTAATTGTAAGATCCAATACATTATATTTAATATTGTATGATTAAAGTTGCAAGTTAATTAGTCATAATAGTTCCTAGCTTCAAAACTTACATTCCTTTTTAGTGTTGTGTATATTCATAAAATTTAAGCTACCTTGGTTATAAAGGTTGTAAATAGCTTGGATTGACTTACTCTTTCTAATATTTTACTCTAGGACATTTGAGTTCTTGGAAATGGAGGAATCTAGACTCTTGAAAAATAGTTCAGACCAATGTGGTGGTTAATCTAATCGATGAGCAACTACTCTATGAATATTTAGGAGATCCTTGAATTATTCAGTGTTTATATTTTCAATAGGGGGTTATGATAATGTTAGTGAGTTTTAAATTTTAATTGATTTCCTACATAAGATTCCATAAGTTAAATGAAATACTAAGGCCAAACTAAGGAAGATCAAAAGACATGCATAGCATATTAAAATTGGAAAAAAAATCATTAGATGAAAGGGTTGAAGATAGTAAATATTGGTTAGGATGATAAAAGTTAGATAATACCATACCCTACTATAATTTTAAGATGTAGAGTTTGGGATTGATGCCTATAGATGGATTACTACCTTAATTAATTAATATTCCCTATATGAATGAAAAATTACTGTGCAAAGATGAACAAGTCAAGGGGAGAGAGATATACCAATTAGTCTTAGAATTTGAGCATATTTCTTGGAATAGGAATAAATCCAAAATTTTCATTTTCAAAGGATAAGTTTCCAAATTTTAGCATCTACATTTTCCCCCTTTATGTGTGAAATTAAAAAGCACATAAAGGAAAAACATACATGAGTGTGTGCACACACATTATCTTTTCTTGATTTTTCTTTCATTTGCATTGGTTTTAGAAATTTTCATGGTGAAACTTGCAACACATAGTGTAGTTAACATCCATATTAGAAATTGAACTATAAATAAAATATAAATAATTCTTGTAACTTTAAAAAATTTGAGTTATACAGAGAAAAGTAAAGATATTTAAAACATGGAAGGAATACGCCTATTCATTTTGTAAAGGTATAAGCTCCCATTATTTTTTTACTTTAGATGTTTGGTTTTTTTGTTGAGATGCCAAAGGATTGGGGATGATCAATCCTCAACTAGTCTAAAGTAGAATCCAGAGTACGAGATGGAGTTGATTACACCCAACATAGAAGATGGGAGGTACTAAATCACCTCAGTAAGAGGTAAGAGTAGTATAAAAAGTATTTAACAACCCTTATATCATTCCATAAAATAGAAAGAGGAAAGGAATGACATCTTATGAAAAACTTAGACACTTTGATACCTTCTAACCCCAATGTGAATGAAACCACTATAGGTGCAATAAGGATAAAAAATTTAAATATAGCACAAGATCAAAAAGGAATTGATAACTCATGCCTCTATCATGTGTTGTATATATGATTATAATTATGAAAATGATGAGTAAAAATAATAATAAGAATACTCATGCCCCCGAAACATGTATATGAGCAGTGTAATGGAGAAGGAATTAAGTACTCATGTCCTCCATATTCTTCTCTGAACTATTTCATTTGTTTCTAAAATTGTATCGGTAAATGCCTATAATAATTTGAAACTATTTGAATTTTTGAGAATTTTACCCTAGTTTGGTAATGTCCAGTGTGGGTCTATAGTGTATTACTATTTTGACCTAAATTATATGGTTTTGAATTAAATTGAATTTTATCATTTTTCTAAATATGTAAGAATTTTTAAGTATGTTTACCTTGTAAAAATTATTTATGTCGTGGAATCTTATTGTACTGAATGTAGATGTATAATATGTCTCAATGAATGACCCATCTTTCGAGACTTGTGTGAAAAATATTTTAAGTGCATGGATCAAAATAAATGATTTGCACATATGTTAAACAAATATAATAATATGTTTTAGATTACATAGAAGGATGTAGTGGTGATTGTACATAGGAAAAGTAACATCAGTATTCATGTGCACTCGACTTCTCAAGCCTAAATTATATGGTTTTGAATAAAATTGAATTTTATCATTTTTCTAAATATGTAAGACTTTCTAAGTATTTTTACCTTGTAAAGACTATTTATGTTGTGGAATCTTATTGTACTAAATGTAGATGTAGAATATGTCTCAATGAATGACCCATCTTTTGAGACTTGTGTGAAAAATCATTTAAGTGCATGGATCAAATTAAGATATTTACACACATGTCGAAAAAATATAATAATGTGTTTTATATTACATAGAAGGATGTAGTGGTGATTGTACATAGGAAAAGTGACATTGGTATTCATGTGCACTCAACTTTTAGAGGTCGTTCTAAGATAACTGAAATGTGGAAAATGGGATGAGTGTGAGTAAGTGTAAAATGGTAAGTAAAGAATAGGTGGTGATGGATAAGGATCGATATTCAAAGGATGATAAACTCTCAATAAATCAACTTATATGTACAAAAATTTCTCATTGAGGACATTGAAAACTTGTCTAATATATGTGTGTGGAATATTACTATCAATGATAATCATTGCATGCAATTCCTGATCTATATCGGCTATGTCAAATATACTCTGGCCATGTTGATGAACTCATAGGAAATTTCCATTCATCTCTAAATAATCCTCTCTAGAGAATGTCATTCAAGAATGTAGACCATGTACAAAATAGGGAAAACTAAAGATTTGGGTTTCTAACTTGGTTTGCTTGATTGGCCTAAAATTCTTCAGCTATGGAAATTTTATCATTTACAGCATCAATTTTATTGATGATTTGTGGGTATAATGGAGTAGATTGAAAAATTACCACACGTAGTTTAAATTCTATATCTCCATTATATAGATCAATACCCAGTGGGTTAATGATTGGTTCTAAAATTCTCCTACAAGGTTGATTTGGAATGGAAATGGTCATGTATGGTAGTCAACTCATGAGTGAGCACAAGAGAAACCAAATGGGTAACTAAATGATATTCAGAGGCTATGAACTTGTAATGTGAATTCTTAATAGCTAGATTTGTTTGTTTTTATTTTAAATCCTAGATTACATTAAATCCTAACAATGAATAAATAATATAAAGAAGTTTAATTAAACTAAAAGATAAATGGATTTATCCCTTTGGTTTATCAAATTCATTTTTAATTAATTATCCAAATAAAACATATGCAGCTACTTTAATCTATCTTTTTTGTATTTTGAGAGGCTTTTTAAAGAATTGAATTAAAACTAAATGGCTAACTAATGTTTTTTAATCTTTTTTGGATTATTTAAAATAAATTAAGATGTAAAATATAAAGAAATGAACAAATAACTAAAACTAAATTAATTTCTTCTTCTTATCAAAATAAATTTAACAATGAACAACTAGATTTAGTTATTTCTCTATTGCAATGGAGGATTTAAGAACTAATTCTAATAAGGAAGCATTTGAAAAAATATCATTTTATGAAAGTAAAGCTTCCTATACATAGATTTTACATCATACTTGTCAGGAAGTGAAGATTATTAGAATCTATTTCTTTTCTACTCCGAAAATTTTCCCTTGAAGAACTACTTCTAATCTAATTAAAATTATACTAAATAATAGAAGATGCAAGGATTTCTTCACTTCTTCCTCCTTTCAATTTCTTGAGAAAATCCACAAAGATAAGATGGGAAGATATTATCAAATTTATAAGCTTTAATAGAAGAAATATACCAAAACGAATGCAAGTATAGAATATGCACATATGAAGTGATAATATCTTCCATTCCAAATAACACTTAGACTAGAATTATTAATTCCAAAAAAATGCTTATATTGAAACTTAAAATAAATAAATGCATCCCCAACATGGTCACTATAGTGTTTTGGTAGTTTTTCCTTGTGTTTTTGGTGTTGTATTTTGTGTCTCCTCATCTTCAAACTCCTTCCAATATGTGAGTTTCAATTTATCTAAATGAGAAAAGCTATGGTTGATAGCAAGAAATCAAGAAAAAAAGGGATTCTTAGTCTGGTATGAAGAATTATGGTTGGAATGTGAGCAGTAGGAAAGTAAGAAAGATAACTAGTTGTCTATATAAAGACCTCTCCAAAATTGAACAATATAATACTTCTCAAAACTTAGAATTTCCAACCCATGATACAAATGAATGCAAGATATTTATAAATAGCTAGGGAAGAAGTTAGAATACACATGTCAAACAAGAGTGAGTAACTCATCCAATGGGGAACAATTCAATGGGATATTTTTAGCATGAAAGTAGGATAAGGTAAAGACCATTCAAATGATCCTATTCTTAGCATATTTTACTAAGTAAATTCAGAGAAAAGTGAATCGTAATCAAAACACATGTTTAAAAACATGTAATTTAGTTTTGTTTTCCACGGGTGACATGACTACCCTTATTTCCATAGTAGAGGTTACACAACCACCACTTTGTCTTCAGGGTAAGTTACA
Source organism: Taxus chinensis (assembly GCA_019776745.2). NCBI lineage: Eukaryota > Viridiplantae > Streptophyta > Pinopsida > Cupressales > Taxaceae > Taxus > Taxus chinensis. The sequence goes on from CM034146.1 coordinate 544,143,446, forward strand.
CAACCACTGTTAAAGGGAAGAATAAATTTGTAACAAAAATCTTAGAAAGAAAAGTGGTAGTTTAAAAGTAGGTTGGATAGGCTTGGCTAAGTCAAGGTATGAGTGCAAGAGGAAAAGGGAGGGATCTGGATCTTTTTCTTATCTTGGAGGTATCTTTATCATCATTTGATATGTATTACACTCAAGGGTTGCACCATGTAATTTTTGGGTGCATACATATTTCCCCCTCAGAGTAGTATTTTAGCCATTAATGGGTGAAAATGTGATTTCCAAGAATGGTGCTTCCCAAAACAGAAGGGTTAGAAACTTAACTTGATCCAACTTCATGCTGAGGTGATACCATCAAAAAATCCTAGCTACCTATCAAAAGGAAATATGGGAATCAAGTGCAGTAATAAAACCGAAGTACAAAAATATTTTAAAATGAAAAGATAAAATTACTTACCATTTGCACAAGGGGATAAAACTACATGCTCCAATATCGAAAACATTGCAAAATATTTCCACAACGGTGTTAGAAATCCAAAATTATATTATATTATATTATATATATATATATATATATATACCATATATATATCACAAACACTTTATATATATCACATTCTTATCTTATTTAGAAATCATTTGTTGTTTTCTCTTTCGCTATTTTTGGAGATCTATATTTTTAGTGACCATTTCACACATGGGTACAATTAGATTGATGAGTCTTTTGATACAATGGAAGTGGACCTAACAGCTGTAATTGGAGCTCAAGAATGGGTTAGTTATGATATTTTTTGGTTTTTTCCGTAGGTTTAGATTTTTGTTGGAAATAGGATCTAGGAGAGCGAATTTTTGGAAAATTTATAGTTGAAATGCTCATTGGGAGGGTAAATTTAGGGAAATGTAATTGATTCTTATTTATTTCATTGTTTTCTTATCTTATTGAAGTTTTTGGATGGTGGGAGGTTGTGTGTCAATTGGTGACATGACCTACGTGGTGGTTGTGCAACTATCACTATTCACATAGTAGCAGTTGCACAGTTGTTGTGAACGTTTCACAACCACCCCTGATGTTATAAACCCTTTGCTCTATTTAGAGATGCAGTTTTGGACCTGCCACGATGGCTACACAACCACCATCTCTACTAGATATTAATGAAGAAAAGTGTATTTGTTTGTTTTTTTCACTTACTATCTTGATTATTATAATTTTATTTCTTCGACAAGATGTTTTAACACTTTTTTTCTTTTGATAGCATAAGGGGCTTACATTAACTATATTAGGTCTTGAGATAAGGAATATATTGAATGAGTAATACCTTTATTGACTAATTCCAATATTGATTATCTCAAAAGGGTAGGGATTTTGCATTTGGTACAAACTAGGTCGATTACCCCGACCAACAGCATACTCTATGATTTTTTGACTTATTGGAATTTATATAAAAAATTGATTCCTCAATCTACAAAAAGAGTGTACTATCACATTTGAGGATGTTTACAGGATCTTGGAGGTTCCACTTATAGGGAGGAATCTAGTGCTAAGAAGTGTAAGCTCATCAGATGAGGCTTGGAGATGGGCAATGCAAGGGCACTTAACATGAGTGCTAAGTAGGGTGTTACATTATTTTCAATGGGGATATATCATATCCCCATTCTATGTAAATATATTATCGGTATATTGGCTTCACATTTGATTTTGGATAAGGGTGGAGATAATTGTTTGTTTAATTGGGCCCCTATAGTATAGAGCATAGAGGAGCATGCTAAGATGTACTCATGTGGTCAAGACATCTTAGCCACCACATACCATGACCTATATCAAGTGGTTAGGTTCATGTTAAGATATTTGGAACTATCCTACACTAGTTATGTCATGGGTCTATAAGAGATTTATCCCCTATCAGAGGGGTGTGGAGATTACAAATCATGTTTCTACTAAAGTAGCGATGTGGGTGGAAATGAAATCTATAAGGACCAGACCACATGTGGTAGGTATACTGACTACCTTAGAGATGGTGGCAAAGCCTTACTAGGTCATGTTTGGATTATGGTTCAGAAAGAGGATTTCCTTATTCGCATGCTCAGGTACTACACAGTTGATTGACCGCATAGGGTGGAGATATTTGCACCTAGTAGCACAGGTACCTCGACATTTTGGTCATGGATACATTGATGTCATCCCTATAGTTCAAATTATTATCTAAGGCACGAGGGAGGCTAGAGTCAGTTATCTACAGAGGCTGAGATGGACCATTGTGATAACCAATAGGATATGTTAACTCATGGCTAAAAAGCTCATTAGAGGAGGGATAGAAAAATTTGGATTCCTTAAAATTGGTGGAGAAGATGCAGAGGGTGAGGTGGAGGAGGAAGTTGAGAGGTGCTTAGAGATAAAGGAGACCAGATGTAGTGAGGAGGAGGGGATAGACCCTTATTAGAATGAGAGTGATGAGGAGGTCGTAAAGGCTAAGGAGGAGGTAACATATCTTGTTTGGGTTTAGGGGATATGGGTGACAAATTTCAAATACCCTTATCTTGTTACTTATATTTGAATCAATTGATTAAATGTTAGTGGTTTTCTAATTCATTATGTGTGTGCATGTTTTGTAGCCACTAATTTAGAATGGAGAGAGCTCATTAGGAGGTAAAACCTTAATTTTTTCACCTTCTCTTCTATCTTATAATGAGATACTCTAAATTTAGATCAAGGACTTCTAGAACATGACAATATTAATATCAATGTATTTTCACATGCATAACATGTGGTAGGTGATCTTTCTCAAATTTATACCGAGAATTTTTTGTTGAGGTGACAGTTTCCCGATCATCGTGATATGCTTGTTGGAGGGTAGCCTAATTATAGTAGGGACATTGGCACTATAGCCTTACATGGGCATTCCCATAAAAACTATCATCTCTCTACACATGGAGGTTCTCATGCAGGACACTTTATGTTATAGCATAGGATCCATAGTAGGATCCCTCGACCCACTACTTTGTGGGGGTCTCGAAGGGGTAGATAGGTAGAGCACTTATATTACTTAGTCATAATTTTGTGTATATACCAATTTTTTTTATTTCTTGACTCATGATTGAGAATTTCAACCACACTTGTCCTTTGGTTTAATGGTCTTTTAATTAACTTTGACGAACATATATATATATATATATATATATATATATATATATATATATATATATATATATATATGACTCATTTTTGGCTCAAAATTCCCTTGTTTATTTGTTTCTGCATGTTCTACTTCATTTGCACACTTTGAAAAGATAGGATTTTTTTGTTTTTATGGTTTTAGATAGATGTTATGGATGTTAATATAATGTCATAAACAGAATGAGATGGGAAAATAAACATTTTTTTTACTATGGGTAAATAGTTTTTTGGAAAGGGATTATACCCTTTTTGTGAAACACACATTTTTGTGATTATATTTAGGAAAATAAATCTTCAAATAATGTAGAATGTTTCATTCTATTGTCAAATATGTTGCATATGGTGTACTAATGAGGCATCTTACTATATTCTTGACCCCATGTAACTAGTAAGATGTGAGGGCTCAACACTAAGAGTCACAAAGGACATGAGATGCGTGAGTGAGTGATGTACGAATGAGAAATTATGAAGAGAAAACATGATACTTAATAATGATTCATTTAGGAAGTTTTGGTTCATCCTCCATTGAACATATTCTGACCAAAATCCAAAATAATTTACACGTTATAGGTCTTGGCTAGACTTAGACCCGTGGGGGTGTCACACTAATTGGCAAGATCTAGTTTTACGAAACGGTTCTCTCTTCTATCATGGGATTTTAAGTTTTCTTGGAATTATATATGTTTACACAACTTGTTTCATATTATCTTAATACTATTTGATATGACCCCCTACGTCCTGCCCCATGCTACTAGTACAAACCAAGGGCTCTTCACTGAAGGTAAAATGTAGGCGAGTAAGGGAACCTTTCTCCTATATCACACTCACACTACTAGTATGAAATTTGGGCTCATCACCGAATACTAGGGAGGACAAGAGGTGTAATTATTTGTAATATAATTATCTTTACGTTTTTGTTTTACTTTGTATTTCTCTTGAATTTTTTTTATTGGGAAGGAATGTTTTCCCCCAATCTTATTCGCATGTGACTAGTAAGATACAAGGGCTCCTTGCCTAAGAATGAGATGGGTGAGCATAAGATTTGGGTGAAGTGATTATATCTTTCTATCAAGGAGAGAAATTTTTAAAGGGAATATTTTCCATTATGAAGATTCTAGATAAGAATGTAGGTGAAAACATTTGAAGTGAAAAAAACAACAAAGGAGTAAGGTATATAGGATATGATAGAATCAAAATTAACTTCCATTTTAGACTTGAAACCAGTGAGGTGGACCATATAGATGGAGAGTATGAAGAAATTATCAGAATGTGATATTGAGACCTCTATCAATGTATGAAAAGGTTAAGATTATTATTAAATGAGTAAACACATAGTACCATACAAACAAGGTGATAGTACAAATGATACAAAGTACAAAAATGTAACAAATACAATGTGGAGACATTATGGTTTAGATATAAAAATGTTTTTGGTGGAGCAAGCTGACATATTCTCCAAACTCCTCATCTTCCAAAGTACACAAATAGTAGGTGTCATTGTTGAAATATTTAGTTACTTGATAATGGCCAATCCATTTAGCACTAAACTGACAACCTTCTCCAATTTTCTTTTCTATATGACTATCGATCCTTAGCACAAGGTCACCCACTTGGATTAGGTGTTCATAGACTTTCTTATTATGTGTTTAAAAATTTTGTCTATGTAAACCTAGTGGTGTTTTTCATCCCTGGGCCTCTTATCATCCAAGTTTACTATATTAAGTGCATGTTTCTATATTCATATTCATCTAATATTCCATGCAAATACGCATGAAGATTGGGGAGTTTTACATTCAAAGGTAAAATAGCCTCTGAAACAAAAACCATGGAGAACATAGTTTCCCATGTTGGTCTATGGATGGAAGTCATATATGCCCATAAGGCTAGGAACATCTTTAGGTGTCAATCTATCTTATTGTCCTTGACTATTTTGAGGAGAATGGACTTCATAGTTTTGTTTGTGGCCTTATCCTAACCATTTATTTTAGGATAATATAAAGAAGCACTATGATGAAATATTTTAAATATTTTACACATCTCACATACCTCATCATTCTTAAATGATGAGTTATTAACAGATATAATGACCTACGGGATTTCGTTCCTAAAAATAATTTGGTTTAGTATAAATTTGGGTATGATAGACCCAAGATTTGTGGTTAAGGGCATCACCTCAACCCACTTCGTAAAATATTGAATGGTTGTGATGATAAAGTTATGGCCATCAGTAGAAGTAGGAGAGAATTGTCCTATCGAATATAAACCCCATGTAGAGAAGGACCATGGTTTAAAAATAGTTTGTAGATCTTAGGTTGGGATATGTATGGCATGTGAAAACTCTTGAAATTTATGGAACCTACGTATATATTACATAGCATCATGTTCAAGAGTGGGCACGAAATATCCCATCCAATGAATCTTTAAAATAGTTGAATATTTGTTGAAGTGTTCAATGTAGACTCCACTTTCAGATTCAAAAAGGATTTTCTCCACTTTTTCTTCATCTGCGTACCTAAGTAGTGAACCATAAACAAACAATTATGAAGGACCTCCTCTATGATGACATACTTATTGGTTATTATGTGGATTCTTCATCTTTCTACAAGTTATACCCTTCTAGGTAGGGTTAGGATAAAATATGGTTTATTATGTCAAATTACCATGAGCTCATGGAAACCATGGGTTTTTCAATATGAAAAATTCACTCATTAGGGAAGTATAGATCCAAAGGATTGTTAACTAGCCAATTAGAAATGATTTTCCCCATAAATAACTTTTGGTTCACATTTGTAATCCTGAATTCATTCATGAGAATTATAAACCAGCTGGCATTCTTAGATAAGGCTACTTTGGTGAAGAAGGTGCACAATTTTTTAGACTTAAAAATGAATCTTGTCTCTTAGTTGAGCATGTATTTCCTTAGTTATTTAGTTTTCAAGACAATGGAAAGATAGTCTTTCTCTTCTTGAGTTTATATGGTTTCATAATTGATAAGGACATGACTAACAAAATGAATGGCATGCTCGTGGCCATAATTGTCTTCTTTTTCCAACATGTGTGTGGTATATACATATATGGCCCTAGAATAAATAATTAAAAAATTATTAGACTTGATTTACATGAGATTTGGTGGGGAAAGAATTAAATGCTTTACAGATTTGAAAATGTCATGGCATTATTCCATCTAGGTTTTGCAACATGTCTTCTTGAGAATATTATTGATGAGATGTATGGCATAGGTGAGGTTGGGGATAAACATGTAGATACTTGTTTTTGGCACCCCCTGTGCCTTCACATCGTGTTCGCACCTCATCCTCACCTAGATTTCTCACTTCCCTCCTATTTTCTAATTTCCCACTTTCCCTCCTAAAATTATATTTTTCCCCCCACATCCCATTTATTTTAATATCCTCTTTAATTCCTATTTTCCCACATTTTAATCCTTATTATCCTAACCATATACTAATCACCCTCATTTAATACCACTATTGGATTCCTATGCCCCTTAATCATTACCCTTCATTAAACCCCTTCCTAATATTCCCTCTACCCATTTACTCCTTTCTAAGATACCTTTACCCATCAAACACTTCACAACATGTGTGCAGACCTAAAAATAGCCCGCTAGCCATTATCATCATATTTCCACCCATCCATTATTGTTTTAAAGTCTCTTGGTAGACTTTATGTCCCAATCACCGGTGACTAACCCGAGTCATCATCGACCCTACCCTGTTCTATTTAAAAACACTCACCCCTCCTCTCAAAGGGCTATAAAATTTTGATTCTATTGTGTTCTTCATGAGTATCACTTCATGCATCCTCTTTGGAGATCTCGTTATCAGCAGAATCATCTTATTTTCCTTTTGCATTCCATTGTTAAATCTTGGAATATAGTGAAGGTTACATGGAGATATCATTCGTGTATTCTCTTCTTTATTTGGAAGGTTTGCATGTCTTCTTGGAGTTCTGCCTAGCCTTTCATCCATCCATTATCATCCCCAAATCTCTTCATCCATTTTTTCTTTAGTCAAGATCACATTTCTATTTCAGTTTCCACTAACTGGGTCTATTCATCATCATCCCATCCCCTATATCCGTTAAATCTATCTTACTTTGCATCCTATCCACCTTATTTTTCATCATATCCACCTTATTTTTCATCCTACTCGTCCCTCTGCATCCTAGCCATTTTATCCACATCATGCTATCCATCTTAGCACCCTATAATCAGTACATGCCCCTAATCTGCATACTCTTACCATCTTTTCACAGGTCATCGTTGACCATGTTTGTTTGCCTCCATTCTCCATCGACTTGCTCCTTACCCTCTTCATATATATTGATCCCTTCATCTTTTTACCTCATTAGTATTCTACTATTAGGTTCTGCATTCTTGAATCGGTATCCTAGTTCTGATCATGAACATTTTTAGATCATCTCCACTCTGTTTGACGCCAACCATACCCTTTCACATTCGGGTCTCCATTAACCCACTCTGGTTTGTTCTCATATTTTAGTATTTCCATTATCAATTATCATTATAATATTTTTAGCTCATTGGATCTCTATTTCATATTTTATTATCTACATATTTCCATCCATTATCAATTACGTATATCTTTTATCACGTGGACTAACATCCTTTTTAGGAAGCTTTCACTTCTCTGAACCAACTTCGTCAGGTAAACCACCATATCCATCAATAATCCTTTTCATGTTTAGTTCTCGTCGTTGTGCAGATTACCAACTCACAGTAGTGGGGGACCATTATTGTGTGCCCACACCATCTTCATCATCATCCACATCAAGAGGTCCCTAAATGCTCCCATATTTTGAGGTTTTCTTGATTTCTTGTTTAGTTTTCACTAATCTGAAATAGTAAGTGTGAAATCTTGAGAAATAAAACATTTTGACTGCCCCGAGTTTTCCTAGGAAAGATCTGATGCCATAATAATTTGTGGGTGGGGTCATCTCAATAATTGAATGTATTTTTGTAGGTTCTACATCGGTCCTCAAGAGGAGATGATGTAACCTAATAGCTTCCCTCATGTGACTCTGAAGACACATTTCTCAAGGTTTAAGTGACAATGTATTTGATCAAATGAGAGATAATGGTATGAAATACTTTAAGATGCTCATCCATTTGTCTAGAATTTGATAGCATGTCATCCACATAGGTTTTGATAATTTTATGGATCACATTTTGGAATATTTAAGTCATTTATCTTTGGTAAGTGATGTCGACATATTTCAATCTGAAGGGTATGACTGTGTAACATAATTTCCCCCAAAAGGTGGTGAATTTTATTTTGGTTTGATCCTTTTTCAATATCTTTATTTGATTATAACTCAAGAAATCATCCATAAGAGACAAAAACTCTTATCCAGTAGTTGAATAAACAATCATACCTATGTATGGTAACGGGAAATCTTTGTTAATGTCTTTAAAGTCAATATAAATTCTAATCTTTACATTTTCTTGAGGAATGGGAATATGTTAGACAACCACATGGAATAGTTTTTTAGCTTTATAAACCCTACCTATAGGAGTTTTTTTTCCTCCTATTTGACCATTAAAGTGACCTTTGGCTTTATTGGTCTTAAATTTTTCTTGATGGGTTTGGTTTCAAGATTGGTTAGCAAGTCATGAACTACTACGCTAGGGTTGACCCTATACTTATCCTTATAAGTGAATGCAAAGACCCCAATATGATCCCTAATAATATTAGTGTGATCTTCCACCTCCTTAGTGTCTATTGAATAACCTAATTTCATAATCTTGGGTTTTATGTCAGTTCTAATGTTGATATTTATTATTTCCTCTATTAGAGAATAATTTCTCTCCTTCGATTCTAGGGGAGAAAGGGGATTTCAAGAGGTTATTCTTCTACCTAAAATATTTAAAAATATTGTGGGGAGGATATAGGATCTTCTTTGGCCCCAAAGTAAGATGAATAATGGGGAATGAGGGAAAAACCTCTCTTATGGTCAATTGGGGTAAGATCATTATACACATGTAAGAAACCCAAAATTGACTTGTCATTTTAAGCATAATCCATGTTGATGAGCTCATTCTCATTTTCTACATAAGGGAGTATTGTTGCATTTGTAATTTTCCATTCTAATGGTTCATATCTAGTGGATACAAATAATTTGGTGTCCATTAAAATTTCCCGAAGTTATAGAGTTGTCCAGTTGGTTTGTTTCTCTAGGGATAGCTTCAATGGAGATAAAGTTAAAATCTTTTCTTATCTCCAATATGTTAGCCTTTTAAAGTTGGAGGTGTTCTGCTTTGGTCTCATAAACTTTGGATACTTGACTAGACACCAGCTATAAATATCCTAAGACCCTATGATTATTAACTTCCATCCTTTTAGTAATGATGAGGTTGAGAAGCAAGGCTTAATATTCCATTCCATTATTGGTGCACTAAAAGTATAATTTAAAACCAAAGGGCCTGACCTTACCTTTAGGAGAGGTTAAGGTCACCCCTGCGCCCACACCATATCTATACTTAGCTCCATCATAGTGAAGTGTCTAGTGGTTGGCAGGGAAGATGGAATTCACAACTTCCTTAGATGATTATTTATGAGATCATCGGTGAGGAGAGAGGCCAAGACAATAAGACTACTAATCTCATGTGGATTAAAAGGAAGGGTGATTGGCGAATCATTCTCTAATACTTTTACAATCTCCTCTATGGTTTTTGTGGTTACATATTCTATAATGGTAGCCTTATTGGCACCTTTTTCTATAGCTTTGTTTGTTTTTTGTTTATGCACTTCAGCCTCTATAACCCATTTTATAGTCAGAACAAAATCCTTCAAGGGGGTGGTTTGTTTAGCTAGTTTAAATTTAGAATGAACTTCAGGATTTCTCTTAAAATCTTCTAAGAGTATGTTAAAAGTTCTAGGATCTCCTTAAGCATTGAATATCTTCACTAAATGAAAAAACCTAACTTCATAAAACAAGGTGGAGAGAATGGACTTCATCATATGAATCCATTGCCTTTATAGGAGAATGTTTTAGTTTGTCTCCCTATCTATAATGTAAAACTTAGTTAAAATGGTTATCATTCCAAGGGAGATCGGAAGGACTATGGTTCCAATTGAATTGTCTTTGAGGCTATCATAACCTTGCAACATTTTTTAGTAGAGGTTTTACAATAAAGATGAGGGGAAAATATTCAAAACAGCCCCATCATCAATCATGGCTCTCTTAACATAATTTTTATATACCCACATTTGTAATTATAATGTGAAATCTCCTCTTTGAACTATTTAGACATTAGATGGAATCTTACTTATGTTAAAACACATACCTAGTGTCCCTATCATTCTACCCTGGAGGATCTATGTCAAAGTCAATATGATTAATTTGGGCCATGGGTGGAAGAATGACATGGAGAATATGGCAAAAACCCAATGTGTATAGAAAAGTGGAATGATGAGATGATGAATTCTTCAACAGTCAAAAAATGAAATATGGGAGAAGTTATTGGTTAGATTAGTAAGAAATTCATATGCTCCTACCAGCTTGGGGATGATATGAGTATCATCCTTCAAAACAAAGTAAATTAGGAGGGGATGTAAATTATCCTCTCTCATTTGAGTGATTACATTGACTTATAATTCATTTTTATAACTCAACTACGCCCACAATATTTGCCTTATTTTTTTTATTTAGATTGGGGGAAGCCTCAAGGATCCCAGAGATAAAGGCTTCATTATCATGGGTTTCAAACAGAATTTCATTGTTCATATTTGGGGGATTTCGTTTCTCCTCTTCATGATATTTGGGGAATGGATCCCGATGTATTCCCAAGTTTTCATTTTTATCCACAATGGGCTCCATATAATCATATTGTGGATATCCCTTAGAGTTCCATTAGAACATGTTCATGAATAGATTTCGTTGATCCTATGGGAGTCTCTTGATGAATGTTTTTTCATTCTCTACAAGTACAAACATCATGACCAACAATGTGGTGAAAACCACAGTATAAGTTGGGATTTTAATCCATTGGCCTCTGGTTTTAGTTTTTTTGTATGTTGAATCCTTGATTGTTGTTTTGGAACTAGTTGTTAAATCCATAGTTGTGGGCCCTCTTAACAGGGTTCTGGTATTGTGTTTTTCTTTGGATTTTATTTTTTTGAGGTGAAGGACAATTAAAATCAATTGCATTAACATAATGGATCAGGTTGGGGTTCCTTTGATTCCCCATGTTGTGTATTGTTTATGTTATTTCCATTTTTAATGAAATTGGGACTTTTTAGCTTGGTTGGTAACACCATATGTGGTAGCACCATAATCGCGGTACAATGACTTTGGGTCCTTGGTTGTTAATTCTATTGCTTCGACAATTTGTGTTGTTTTGGTTTGGAAGTTACCAACTTCCCGTGCAGGGACCATAGGTCTTGCATCCACTGTTAATGGCTGCTTGGTCAATATGAATAACACTTTCTAGCACTTCCTTGTAAGTGCGAAAGGGGGAAATTTTGTACTTCCTCCTTGGTTTCATGGTTAAGTGAGTGGAGGAAGATATTAAAAAGCTCCATTTGGTACATGTTAGGTGCACATTATGCGGAAGAATAAAGAACATGTCACCATGTCAACATGAAATGAGAAGTAGATTCATTTTGTTCCTATTTGATGTTGTAAGAATTCTCTGATTCCCATGTGTAGCAAATTATTCATGTCGAAGGCTTTGACAAATATATGAGATATATATATATATATATATATATATATATATATATATATATATATATATATATATATATATATATATATATATATATATATATATATATATATAATTTGAAAGAATGTATGGATGCTTAAGGGATTTGATAATACCAATCTAGAACGTGATACCTTCACTGGTCTTTGGGAAGATATTATAAACCATTGTATCTCATAAAAGTGTCTCTCCAATCGCAGTCGTGTAGGCCTTGATGTGGGCATTGGGGTCTCCCTCTCCTTTAAAATTAGGAAGGTCCAAAAATGGGAAAAGAAACATGACACATCATATTATGAAATCAAGGGGTTATTTCAAGTACTTGGTATAGGTTCCATTTGTGTAGGATTCTACCATAGATATTTCCTAATGGAATGTTTGAAGAGAAGTTATTTGGTTAGATATAGCATAGGTGTTATTTTTAGCATATGGAGTTCCTTTGGAATTATGAGAGTAGGTCAGGTAATGTGTAGATGTCTAGTTGTGAATAATCTTAAAACATGTACATGTAGGGAGGAGAAATATTTGAGAATGCATGCATGGGTCTTTGGTTATGAAATTTCATATTTTGGGGGATGGTATGTGGAAATGAGTTGCTATTGGGTCTTTGGGTAGAGTATATGTATGATTGGTGATAACCCATTCCTAGTGTGTCAGCCCCTGTGAGAAGGTCACCTGGGTTTGATTGAACCAAATAATCTTGTTGCACATGTTGTTGTGTTGGTTGGATGTTGGTGAAAGTGATGTGAATTTTATTATCAATGGGGTAACCTATATTTTTCCCTATCACATGGGTCAATTGAAAGGTTTTAGTAATTTCCTATCTCAAATCCTTCCTACTAATGTGGAAATAACATCATTTGGAGAGGGTTAGCCCTTATATTTAGAAGTTTAATTTATATGATTCTCTAAAGGGAATGAATGATATCCTTTCATGATTTGTTTAGCATTCATATTTTTATTTTCCCACAAAGGGAGGGTTTCCAGATGCACAGTTGCACCATTTTCATTCAATATTTTAGAAGTACGAGTCTATATTCTATGTAAAGACTCATTTATTGTATGAAACGGATCAGTGATTAAAGAAGAGATGTCTTCCTCTATTTTTTTTCCAGATAATGTGAGGTTTTTACAAGACCCTAGTGTGGGAGCTAGTCTCACCAATAAAGTTCATATTGTTTGAATTGGATTAAACATATTGAGTTCCCTCAGGTTGATCAACCTCCTTTATCCTCACATGATTAATAGGTATTGAGATGTAGTTAGGGGAGGTATGCACATTGTTGGTGTAGTTGTTAGCTCAACTTGAGACAAAATAAGATCATTGAGGCTAGAAATGGGAATAATATCCATCAAGTCCAAATTTCCCATGAAGTTCTCTACCATAAATATTCGGGAGTATAAAAATACTTATAGAATAATGGAAGATGGGAGAGGGGGAAATAAAGAATATGGAAACAAGAAATATAAAATATGTCATGTCAATTTCATCATATTTTTATGTAGAAAAAGTGACATAGGTATTCCTATCCAGTTGACTTCCCAAGGTTGGGTTGAGACAACTGAAATGTGGAAAATGGGATGAGTGTGAGTAAGTATAGAATAGGTGGAGATGGATATGGATAGAGATTTAAAGGATAAAAAAATTCCAATCAAACAACTTGCAAGTATATATCAATAAATCAAGGACTATGAAAACTCATCTTATCTCTATGTGTGGAATACTAGGATCAAGGATAGTTGTTGCATGTAATTCCCAATTCATATCAATTAGGCTAAAGATACTTCAGCCAAGATGATGGAATCTTGGGAAATCTACATTTTTCTTTAAATACTCCTCTCTAGAGAGGGTTTTGCAAGAATGTAGATGATGCAAAAAATAGGTAAAACTAAACATTTGGGTTTCTAACTCAGTTTTCTTGATTGGCCCAAAAGTGTTCACCTCTGGATAATTTCTCATTTAGAGTGTCGAGTTGGCTGATGAATTTTTGGTGGGGATGTTAGGAAAATAATTGTCAGTTCTTACATAACTTCATAAGTTAGATTATTTTTATTCGTATATATTGTTGAAACAACAATATTTGTTATAATTGTATTATTATAAATGGGTCATTTGTTTCCTAGTTTATAGGAGGTAGTTTTTCCTACCTCCATGGCTATATAATAGCCATTGTAATAGAAAACAATTATCATGTTGAATCATTGATGTGCATCCTATGGAAGGATCTTACCAAACATGGCATTGGAGGTTGGAGGTTCATTAGTGACCTCTCGTTAGTTACCAATGACTAGGCCGCATAAAGTTTTAGTGACATATTTTTTAGAGTGTGTTTACTTTAAGTGTTTTCACTATGCTTCAGATTTTAGTTGTTCCTATTTGGTTCACAGAATAAGTGAAAATTTCACATTATGGTGAGAACATGACACCAATGTTCTATTTCCATTTTGTACCAAACTGGCTAAAGTCAAGGGCGGCTTCCAGTGGTAGTGGTAGTTTCCTATGTTGTTTGAGATCGAGTGGAATCAATCAACAACAGTGGGTGCAATTAAGAACATTTTGATTCTTATAGGATGTGATGTGAAATATTTCTAGTGTGAGTTTTCTTGTTTCAATTTATAATGAGTAAGAAATTTGATTCATATATACTTCCTTGATGTACAAGCATAGTGGCAAACAAAAGCACCATAGTAAGTTAGTTCATGGATCTTGATAAGGTTTGTGGGAGATCCAGAAAACCACATGAGGTGGATAGTTGATGGGGAATATTCACGTCAAGGTTTTTGGTAAGCTTATTTAAAACCATGGGAGGAGAGAGCCTTTATTTTGTATCAAGGTCATGATTTACATAGTTGGACATGCAACAAGGGTGAGCATATTGCAAATGAATGTGAGAATTTTTTTCTACCATGCTTTCACTAAGGGGGGAATTTTAGGAAAATAATTGTTAGTGCTTACATAAGTAACTAAGTTATATTGTTTATTAGTCGTATATATTTTTGCAAAAACAATATTTTTTACACTTGTATTATTATAAACAGGTCATTTGTTTCCTAGTTTGTAAGAGGTAGTTTTCCTACCTACAAGGCTATGTAATAGCAAAATTTTATTGTTTTGAATCATTGTTGTGAATCCTATGGAAATATATCACCAAATAAGGGAGTAGAGAGGAAAATTATTACACGTAATCTTAATTTTATATCTCCCTAGTACAAATCAATTCCTAATAGGTTAACGATTGCTTCGAAAATTCTCCTACAAGGTTGAGTCACACTAGAAATGGCCATGTATGGTTTTCAACTTATGAGTGAGCACAAGGGAAACCAAATGGGAAAATAAAGGATAATCAAAGGTTGTGAACTAGTAGAGTGAATTCCTAATAGCTAGATTTTTTGTTTTTTTATTTTGATTCCTAGATTACTTTAAATCCTAACAATGAATAAATAATAGAAATAAGTTTGACTAAATAGAATGATAAATGGATTTATCAAATTCCTTTTCATGTCATTATATAAATAAAATAGATGCAACTACTTTAATCTATATTTTGAGAATATTTTGAAAGGAATGAATTAAAACTAATTAGATAACATTTTTTTTTAATATTTTCTATATTATTTAAATGAAAGTAAGATGTACAATCTAAACAAATGAAAAAATATCTACAACTAAATTTATTACTTCTTCTGATAAACATAAACTAAATAGTGAATAAATGGATGTATTTATTCCTTTATTGCAATGGGGGTTTAAAACACTAATTATAATAAGTGAAAGGGACGATGAGAATATTGTTCCAAGTTGTGAAGATCTCAGATGATCATAACACACCACATTTAATAAGCTGAAAGAAATTCACCAGCATAACTTTACAAAAGAATTTGCAAACAAATAGTAGTAATATCATATATTATTATGGAACTCTCATATATGTACAATGAGAATGGGCCTTTCTTATAGGAAAGGAAGACCAATTTAAGAACCATTCAATGCCATAGATTAATCCATAAACCAAGGAAAGAACTAGTCATCAAATAATTAGTCAAGACCATAGATTTAGGAAATAATTCAGTCATCAAAGAACTATTCAAGACCATATATTTAGGAAATAACTAGTCATAACAACTAGATAATATCTTCCTAATATCTAAATAAGATAAAAGATATATCCACACATAAGTGGGTGAGGATAAATAAAATAGAAGGTAAATAAAGTACCTAGGTGAACATGAGCTAAGGTAAATACCTACTCTAACACCCCCCCTCGAGTGAAGCTAGGGGCCCAAAATAAAAGTGGCATATCCACAGTATGAGTCCCGAAAACTAGGCCTGATGAGGTACTCATGTACAATAACTAGGAAAAAGGGAACATCATACGGTACCCAAAACCAGTAATAACAAAGTAGAGAGAGAAAAAACCCTTGATGCAAGGCATCCCAAAAAGCTCGGCTCAAAAAACTTGTACAATGCTGAATAATTTTGGTGTGCACTATGGTCTGAATCCACTGCTCGATTACAAAAACTAAAAATAAATGACACTGGGCTTCACTAAGAATAGCTCCATACAAGGATACTATCAATGGAGTGATGTCGAAAGTGTTAAAAAACACCAAACATTATTCGATCAACTGCTACAAATAGGTGTGCCACGATCCAAGAACAATAACCAAGGAAATAAGGCAAGGACACGAAAATCCAAAGAAATAAGAGTGTCATGATCCAAGAAAATCCAAGGTAACAAGGCAAGGACACAAAACCTGAAGAAGCGAGATCATACACCACACCCTCCCATACTGTTGAATGGGTGGAGTAATGTTATAAATCTGTATGAGTTGTCAAAACAACTACTCGATCACTGACAAACTAACACTAGGTCTTCACTAGAATAGCTCCCCCATAAGAGAGACTATCAACATGCCAAAAGTTTCAGAAATATAGATACAAAATCTAACAACAAATAAGAGAAATATACTACACCTGCTAAAAAAAATTCTCAAAACAAGGAGCATTACAATGCAGAAGGTGTTGAAAGTGGAGCAAGATTTCGAATGGTGGAGGAGCCACACCTATAGATTCCTCTTAATGAATTCATATATTGCCACCATGAGTGATCAGATATCCACCCCAAATCAACATGGATGGATGAAGAAGTATGCCTACATATGAGCTTGGTGCAAAATGCACAATGGGTTCATGCAAAGGAACATTGGAATGTGTGTTAAGTTGATCATGTCTAACAGCTGAAATATCAGGTTTCTCAAGCCTGAGTGAAGGTGCAGAACTCATGTATAGCTCATGATCCTCGGAAAGAGTCAAGAAAACAAAAATATGATCTTTTTCAATGTGTAATCCTAATAAAGGACCTTCTCGAAAACCAATGCCTTGGTGAAAATTCCACTTAACATGTGGAATAGGGGAAGTAATATCCATGTGAATTTCTGTCAATACCTCCATCAGTGAAACCCATAGAATAGAGCATGTGAGAACTGAATGCAGTGGTATGCTTCTCAAAAGATCCATGCATGTGAGCAGAAGGAGCTGATACAGGATACTCAGAGTGTGTTACTGTAATAGGCACATATGTGGAAGAACATGTAGTAATAAGCCTAATAATAGGCATCAGGAGCAAGCTCAGAAACTGACATATCAAGGTCAATGGGTACAAGAGCAATAATTGTAAGTGGACTAGGAGCATGGATATGCCTATCCACAATATGAGGTCGATGTTATAAGTGAGAAATTGTCTATTGTAGGGAATGTATTAGTGTATCCTTCTCATAAATGAGGTTATGAAGAAGAGAGTTTTACTTTTTAAGTGATCTATTTTGTTCCACAAATTTGACCATATCCTCCTGAAGTCCGCACACTTTGGAGAAAATCATATCATTCTCAGAATCCATGATAGATACAAGAATGTAACACCCAAAAGTTTAAGACATCGGGCTCAACCGAAATTGCATCCACAAGTGATTACAACACCCCCCCCCCCCAAATTTGGCACTTTATAATTGAGTGCATGTAAATATTACAATCGAGTAAAAGTACCTTTTACATTTGAATAATGTGTATAAAAATGTCACCAATGCAAATATCTCAAAAAAATACACAATTTCAAAAAAAGAATCACCTTAATCTGAGCTACAAATCAAAAATTATGAGCTCTAGAAGGTTTTGCTATTAAAAATAATATTTTAATGCCGATTTTTTAAAGGTACACGTGACACCCAAATTTCCAAAGGGTAAAATAGTGCATCCAAAGGATATAGAATTGTGACCAAAGGATAAAATATTGCTCCCAAAACCTAAATGTCCAGAGGGTAAATCATTGCATCTAGAGGGTACACTTCTATATCCAATGGATAAAAGAATGCACCTAGAAGGTACATATTTGTGTCCAGTGGATAAAATACTGCATCTAAAAAAGGAATATTTATAGGGTAAAAGAATGCATCCAGAAGGTACACATCTATATATCCAATGGATAAAATAATGCACTCAGAAGGGTACAGATCTACGTCCAGTGGATAAAAGTCTGCATCCAAAACAGAAATATCCAGAGGGTAAAAGAATGCATCCAAAGGGTACACATGCCTATATCCAATGGATAAAAGAATGCACCCAAAGGGTATAGATCTATGTCTAATGGAAAAAATACTGCATCCAAAACAGAAATATCCAGAGGGTAAAAGAATGCAACCAAAGAGTACAGATCTACGTCTAGTGGATAAAATACTGCATCCAAAATAGAAATATTCAAAGGGTAAAATAATACATCCAGAAGGTACACCTCTATATCCAATGGATAAAAGAATGCACCTAGAAAGTACATATAAGCATCCAATGGATAAAAGAATGCACCCAAAAATGTAGAAATTTTAATACAAACTTAGACTGCAAATATCTCTTTTTCTGGTACTTGTATCAAAAAACAGAGAGAAACCCATAAAGTTTCTCAAAAAACCTAGAAATTCAATATAATTTTTGTGTCAAAAAAATTGTTTGTATCATAATTATACATATTTTTTGAAAAATGTGCCAAAAAACCCTTTAAAATGTCCAGATTTGACTGTCTCAAAACATGGTCAAGTTTACAGTCGATTCTAGGGTTTTGGAACCTTCCAAATCCAATGAAACACTTTGTTTTGCATAAAAATGCATGTTGTAGAAAATTTCTAATAAATTCCAACTACATGAAAACAATAAACCCTTTCTTGCAAAGAAAAACGTACAGATGGATGTCTACATCATCTATCCCTCTAATACCATGAAAGGAATGATAAGAAGATCATTCCAAGCCGTGAAGATCTCAGATGATCATAACACACCACATTTGATAAGCTTAAATGAATTCACTAGAATAACTTTATAAAATAATTTGCAAACAAAGAGTAGTAATATCATATATTATTATGGAACTCTCATATGAGTACGTAATGAGAATGGGTCTTGCTTATATAGGAGAGGAAGATCAATCTAAAAACCAGTAAATGCCATAGGTCAAGCCATAGATCAAGGAAAGAACTAGTCAAGACCATAGAATTAGGAAATAACTAATCATAAAATAACTAGTCAAGACCATAGATTTAGGAAAGAACTAGTCATAACAACTAGATAATATCTTCCTAATATCTAAATAAGATAAAATAAATACCCACACATAAGTGGGTGAGGATAAATACAATAAAGGTAAATAAAGTGCCTAGGTGAACATGAGCTAAGGTAAATACCTACTCTAATAATAAAAATTCAAAAATATTACTAATTTCATGAAATTAAAACTTCATCTAGAAGATCTTATGTCTCCTACTTGTTGGGAAGGCATGCTTCTTAGAATCCATTTCCCTTCTTCCCAAAAAAAATTTCCCCAGAAGAACTACTTCTAATATAATTAAAAGTATACTAAATAATAGAATATGCAAAGATTTATTCACTTCTTCTTCCATTTTATTTCCCGAGAAAATCCACAAGGATAAGCCATGAATATATTATCAAAAGTAGAAGCTTTAATAGAATAAATATACAAGAAAAATGCAAGTATAATATATGCACACATGAATTGATGATATCTTCAGTTAACACTAAGAATCGATTTCTTAATTCCAAAAAAATACTTATATTTAAACTTGAAATAAATAAAATCCATCTTCAACCTGGTCACTACACTGATATGGTATCTTTTCCTAGTGTTTTTGGTGATGTATTTTATGTCTCCTCAGCTTCAGGATCCTTCCAATATACGAGTTCCAATTGATCAGGATGATCCAAGCTATGTCTGACAGCTTAAGAAATGGATGGTATGATATGAAGAATAATGGTTTGAATTTGATTATAAGAAAATAACTAAATGGAACTAGCTATCTATATAAGGACCTCTCCAAAATTCAGTAGCATAACACTTCTCAAAACTTAAAATTTCTAACCCATGATATAAATGAATGTTTGATATTTATAAACTATTGGGGAAGAAGAAATCATATTACACGTGTTGAATGGAAGTGGGTGACTCATATAATGGAAAAAATTCAACCAAATATTTTCTATAAGAAGGGAGAAGAAGGCAAAGACCATTCCAATGAGCCTATTCTTTGCTGACTCTACTAGGTAAAATCAGAGAAAATTGAATCATAATAAAAACACATGTTTTAGTTTTTTCCAAAATGACACAACCACCCTATTGCCAAAGTGGTGGTTGTACAACCTCCGTGATGATTTTTTAACTACCAATTTGTCTTTATGGGTGGTTGCACAACTTCCGCTAAAGGGAAGGGAAAATTTTGTAATGAAAAGGTTGGCAATAAAATTGAAAGTTCATAAGTAGGGTAGGGAGGCTTGGATGAGTCAAGGTAGGAATATAAGAGGAAGAGAGGGGATTTATATCTCATTCTTATCTTATAAGTAACTTTATCATCATCATCGAAAAATTACGCTCTAGTGTTGCACCGTGTAATTTTTGGTGCGTAGTGTCCACTATTAGAATCATGTTCTTGCAAAAGGGGTTGCACATGGCAGAGACCATGGTGAACAAAGAAAGAAACATGTAATAAGAAAGATTAATAATAGTAATCATGTGTTAAATAGAATCAAACATAGAGGAGAATAAATATTCAATCAAGATAACATAAGCAATAATATTTAAAAGATTAAAATCAAGGCATCTATCCACAAATATGAGACGTAAGGGTTTCATAAAGCAATAATAGTGAAGGAATAGAGTTTGCATACAAATAAGTATGTGTACACATATAAGAGAGTCATAGAGCCACAAACATGGGTCACATGTGGTTTCACAAGACAAACAAGACACTCAAGCTGCATACAATAAATAATCAAGTATTCAAAAAATTAAGTAAGAAATTAATCTAGCAAGAAAGCATAGAAAGCAGTAGTAATAAAAGCACATATAGAAATATAGGTAAGCATTTCAAAATACACGTGTTAGTTATGTTAATCTAAAAGATAACATATACACAATAAAGTAACTAAGAATAATAAGGAAGTGAAAGGAATTATAATGACATAAAATCACATATATATTGTGCGAGATGCCCCCAAATGATCAGCATCACTGTGAAGGGGGTAGTGGTTTATGTAGGTGATAGAGATGAATAATGTATAATAATATGAGATAGGTTTTTGGTTTTCCATCAGATAGAAGAAGGTATAAAAGAAGAAGAAGGAGAGACTGGTTTTTTGTTTCCGACTAAGATTTCTTCGGTACCAGTAGGTTACGAGTCCACGGGTTGATGAAGGAGAGAGCACTGTGGAAGAGAAGCTGTAGAGGAGAGAGAAGAGAGAGATGAGAGAAGACGAAGAGAGAGAAGGAGAGTAACAGAGAGAAGGCGAGAGGGCGCTAACTCGGCGAGGGAGCTGGAAAGAGACGGAGAGGACGGAGAGATGAGAGTAGAGTGAGCGAAGAAAAAGTAGAATAAGAGCGAGAGGACAGAAGAAATGGGGAGAGAGTAGCAGAGAGATGCAGGAGGAGAGAGAGCGCAGAGAGAGGAGAGAGAGAGAGAGCTAGGAGAGAGAGAGGAGAGCGCACGAGAGCAGCTCGGGAGGAAGAGAGAGAGAGAGGAGAGCGAGATGATGAGAGAGAGTAGGAAGAAGGGAAGGTCATTAAAAGGAACATATGGGGCTGGGACTTTAAGAGAGAGAGAGGAGAGAGAGAGAGAATATAGCTCGAAGAGGAGATCGATACGGAAGATAAGATGAGGCGCTAGCATCGGAGAGATCGAGTGATCGCTAGATAGCGCGCGAGCCGCCGCAGGAGCGCTACTCACTCTCTCTCTCTCTCGCTCTCTCTCTATCTCTCTCTCATATAGAGTCCACGCATCTCTCTCTCTCTAGCTCTCTCTCTCTCTCTCTCTCTCTCTCTCTCTCTCTCAAACAACATGTGTCAAGTAAAAATCTACTAGATCAAGTCATATGTATGTCCAAATTTTATAATTTTACAAATATTTGAATGTTTTTGTATTATGTTACTATTTAAAAAGATTGTGTGTTTGAGATCAGATATGTATAAGGAAAGGGATAGAAAAATATATACTTAATGAGGGACTCATCATGAGATTAGTAATACCCATAAGGTGAAGGAGGGTCAGTCTTCAAATATGCCATAGCAGAAGAAGAATGAACTTATATAACTTGAGTAGAAACCATAGTATGTGTCATAGAAGACCTAGGATAGAAAGACCCACTAGGAATTGAGTGTGTGAAAGAGTTCTTATCAGGAGGACTAGGAGGGGTGTATCCACTATAATAATTATGAGTAATAGGATAGCTAGGTATCCTAAGAGAAAAATATCCAGAAGAAAAGGTGTGTACAACAAAAGACCTAGTAGGAGGCTAAGGAGGGATAGACCCACTAGAAGAAGCATGTACAATAAGAGAGCGTGTAGGAGGATTAGGATGAATGGACCTAATATAATAAGCATGTACAATAGAGTACCTGGCATAAGAACCATGTGGTAAATAACCACTATTAGAAGTATGTACAATAGTAGACATGGTAGGTGCCCTAGGAGATAAAGAGCCACTAGCAGAAGTATGTGCAGATATAGTAGATGTAGAAGTAGAAATTGTAGCTATTTAACTAAATAACTTGGGTATTGGGACCTCATATGAGATACTATTGACCATAATAACTTTATGATTGTGAATGAATGTGACACATAAATGCACAATGAGTTATAGCCTTCAAATAATGTAATGGGTAACCTAGATGAATATCACATGAGCCGAGAGAATAAATAATTGAAAATGGAATAGCCATAGTAGTAAAACCAAATGTAAGAGGGATAACAACCTGTCCAAGTTTTTTATTAGTATCTTCTTAAAATCCAAAGTGACTTGTTTTTTAGTATACCCTAGAGAACCAAGAAGCTTAAAAGTGCACATATTATGTCTATCACAAGAATCAATAAGAACACTCTGTATAAAGTGTTGACCGATAAAAGCATGCATGTATAGTGTATCATAAATAAGAAGGAGGGTCATAAGAAGGAGGGGAAGATATAGCATAATGAGCATGGTGCACTTCCAATTTAGATTTAGCAGTGTTGTGATCAAGAAGTGGGTCATTGAATATTTTCATATTTTCATTATCATTAGCATACTTATATTTTTTAGCTGGAATGTCCCATCCAAAAGAATTAGCATCAATAATATTTTATATAACATGAAAAATTTTAACACATCTATTAGAAGAATGACCAACACATCCATGATAATTATAATAGACATGAGCATCAAAGTTCTTACTATGAAGATTTATTATATCTACTTAAAGTAGAGGAGGGAGGGATATAGGGTTGTACTCAAGAAATTTTTTAAGCATTATGTGAGTTTCACAAGGAAATCACGTGAATTTTCATTGAGTATATTGTAAATTAAGCTTTGTAGGTTTATATACAACATTAATAGTAACTTTGACATAACTCTTATTTTCATTAGATTTTCCATTGAAAATAGGTTTTCCTTTAAACTTAGAATTGGATGTGTTGGGAGAATTGGTAAGATATTTTATCTTGTTCATGATTAGGATATTAGCATCATGTTCTTTTAGTGTATGAAATAAATGAGTGGAATCTGTCAAAGATAATTTATTCTTGTAAAGAGGGAAGAAGGCTTTGTGTGGATAAATATTGAAGCTCACTATCATCTAGAATAGTTTTCATATTTGTAAACATGGTCTTGTAACATAAAACATAACCACTAATGTTTCTATTAAAAATTGTCCCCAATATTGATAAAAATTGTGAAAGGAATTGATTAGCCAAAGGGGTAAAATCTTAAACTGAATTAAGAGAATGGCCATTGAACCATTGTAATTAAAATTCCTTGAGACTCCTAGGAAATATCTTGGTAAGTAATGTGTCATTGTAAGCGTAATCCAAGAAAGAAAAATAAAAAACATGAAGATGCTATTAATCACTCTTGTCATCAAAAATAGAAATCCTATTAAAATTAAAAACCATATGAAAGGGATAAGAAGCCACTTCATGTGTAAGTGGATTATGAATCAATTGAGTAGAATACATGACATGAGAGGAAATAAAAGGACCTTATTAGGTAAAATCATATAACTATGTCCCTATTTTTATCACTTTTAGCACTTTTAGAAGAAAAAAATGTACGAAAATCAAAACTTGAACAAACACATACAAAATGACCAAACATTTATTGTTAAGATATTAAATATACCAATGTGAAGTGCATCCATAATTTATCTAAATATTCTAAGTTTTAAAAGCATTTATGAATAGTAATTTTTAAAAAAAAATGGACACAAAGTGGGACATATTTATATGCATTGAACAAGTGTAACTAAAATATTTGATCTTGTAAACTATGAACAAGGGTTTCAAGAGCTTGTGTTCTATAAAAATAAGAACCAAATCACTATGGGTGCATAGAGAATATGTAGGAATAAAATTAGAAAAATTCATAGACAGTTATATTATGAGGTGGGGTACTAGTTTCCCTTAAATATATGGGTACCATAGTATTTACACCCTTTTTAAATTTTGCACAACAATAAAAAGGAATGTAAGTTTTGTTATATGGGGTTATTCTAATCAATTAACTTACAACATTAAGCATGTAATGTTAGAAAAAAGCATTAATACTTAGAATTGTTAATGACAATATGCTAGAAGCTCAAATACACAAGAGGAGAGATGAACTTAAATATACATAATGATACATGAGATATCTAATTGCACTGACTATAGAATATAGGTGTATTGAACATAAAGATATTTCATTCCTAAGACTACCACTAGAAAATGCCTTGGTAAAGAACTATACATCTCTACCAAGATCTATTATATGGCCTTGTACCTATTGTATGGTCTTATACCTACTTGAAGTGGGGTTCTTAAACTTTTTGTGCCCTTTATTGGTCTAAAAATGTGTTTCATTATCAAACCCTAAGTATCGCATTATCCCAAAACCATCTAAAACCATATGAATCAAACTCAAACCCTAAAAATGGGTGGAATACCCTCCAAGAAGGTTAGTGTTTGGGTTAAAGTATAGTTCTTGTATGACCTACATTGGCACTACTCTAAAGAGGCCTCAAACTATACATAGTTCTCTACCTAGCATATAATATCTATATAAATGCAGGTAATTGGAAACTCTAACTACTTTTATCGTGGTTGATATGACTCTGTTCTTTCTAATACATTGAGTTGGGATCATTAGGTGCTTGGAAATGATGGAAGCTAAACTCCTTGACCTAGTTGGGTGCTTTAGAATTGTAGTAGTAAGTACCCTAATGGATGTGCATCAGCTTCTGGAATATTTATGGAGCCTTGAGTGTTTGTATTATAGTATTTACAATGAGAGATCATAAGAGTTCCAAGTTATTTCCATGTGAGTAAATAAGGTGATATAAAATTTCTTATGTAGGGTTTAAAATGTGAATAATTATGACAAGGCTAATCTAGGAGGATAAAAAACACAAAAATAAAAATATAATCAACTTAAAATCGAAGTTAGAGGATGTGTTGGTCTAAGACCGTACAGGCCGGATAGGACATTAAATTACACCTTAACCCTATTGTATGGTTTTGGACAGTGTGACAATGAGTGAAATATGAAATTGATATCATGATAAGCAAGGGTTAAGTACTGATTTTATGCAATTGTGTTCGGGATTTGATGACACATTAGTGTGTGGGAATAAGAAAGTTGGGAGAGAGATAGTAAGATGTACCAAGTGGGGATAGAATATAGATATATGTTTTAGAAAAGGAATATAGTCACAATTAGTAGTATCAATAGGCTAAATTTCCAAATTTGAGTATCTACATTTTCCCCCTGTATGAAATGAAAAATTCTTACTTGAAGGAAAAGATACATGAGTGTGTAGACACACTTTTTCTTTTCTCAAAGATTTTATTGCCCATATGTGTTGGTGTTGGCATGCTCCATGGTGAAACCTGCAACATAAAGTGTGTTCAATGTTCATAGTATAAATCAAATTTTAATTCAAATATAAATGTATAATTTAAAATTGCACAAATTGAAATAAAGAGATGTAAAACATTGAAGGAGAACACCTATTTGTTTTGTGGAGGGAAGATCTCCCATTATTTTCTTGCCTTATATATTGGAGTGTGTTGCTGAAATTTTCAAAGGATTGGGGGTGACTAGTCCCTAATTTTTCCAAAGGGTAAACCATAGTATTAATTGAACGCAACCCAAAACCAAATATAAGGTAGAGATTAGAGAAGAGATAGGTACCAAATCACCCCATGAAGGAATAATATTGTGTATAAAACAATTTAAAACTACCTCTAAAAAACTTAAATACTTTGAAAGTTTCCATAACCCCATTGACCACATTGTTGCATAAGGATATAGGCCTTATTTTGTACATATAAGCACAAAATATAAAAGACAATAGGTGTCCTCCCACCTTCTTATGTATTACAAATCTGAGTAGGAGTGTGTAACATGCTAACTTTATGATGGAGAAGGAAACTCACACCTGCAAAACCTTGTATTGTGTAACTGGAACTGAGTACTAAAGTAGAGGAGTGAAATATTCATATCCATGTAAATTTCTTATAACTATGTCAAGTGAGCCTAAACTTTTATCAAAAACCTATATCTATAGGTATAAGTATAAGTATGAAACTATATAAGAATCTAGTGAAACTTCCTCAGGGAAGAAACGTATAGTAGGGTCATGAACATTTGTACGGTCCTAACCAGTATGTATGGTTTTGAAATTAGGTCATATTTTCCAAATTTTTGTATCTAGAGATGTTTCGGAGGACCTATACAATATGAAAACATGTTTCTCAACCCACAAATATGTTTATAGGTGTAAAACATATATTTATGAATGCCCCCTCTTCTGAGGCACGTGTGATAAAGCATTTGAGCATCCATATCAAAATCAAATATGTGTACCTATGTATTGTATGTCTTATAATCTATATGATAATATGGAATTCTAAATTGGTGGCCACTTTTGAGAACTTTTAGCTACAAAATATGTTTCACATGATGGATACCAACGCACATATAGAAACAACAATATGAACCAGATAAGCATTAGTAGCAATAACCTATATTTAATAAAACAAACATATATACATAAGAATAGTAAAGTGAGCAAATAGAAGTAAAAGTATGTAAATAAGAGTAACATCAAGGTATAGGTCCACAATCATGGGATACCCATGGTGTCATAAGAAAAAAAAAAAAGGAACTTAGGAAACATAACAGAGAAGTAATGTCACACAAAAAAGGCATCAATCCACAAACATGGGACACCCACTGTGTCACAAGATAAAAAAAAGGAACTCATGCCACATATAATGAAGTAAAAAATTAGTAACACAAGAAAGTAGCAAACATGTTATATAAAAGAGTGATATCAAACACTGATAAAAGCATTATAGTAACTAGTAAATAAACACATAAATCAAGGTATGTCAATGTTGTACAAAATACATGTGTTAGTCTTGTTAAATATGAAGATAACATGTACACCATATATGTGATCAAGTGTAATGCAAAAATATAAAGGTTCTACAATGAAACAATAACACTTTTATAGTGTGGAGGGATGATCTGAAAAGAGATATGTAAAGAACACGGGAAGATCTTATTCACATGTAACTATTAGTGTGTCATGCATCAAGCTCAATATGCCTCGTGAATGCATGTTTGTAAAGCATATAGAGAAAATATATAATTTCTATCAAACCATATTGAAAAATGATACATAATTAGTGTCACCTTTTACTTTATGTATATCCCCTAGGTGTACAAACTTAACACATTAAAAGGCATACAATGTGACTTCACACATGCGAAGAGTCTACAGTTGACCTAGGAGGACATTATAAGATAAGGGGAAGTCTAATATCGTGACTTTGACATGGACAGTGCAAGGAGGCATAGTGATAGGGAGATGAATTTATCCCATATAGGGAATCTATATTCGATCACAACCTTGACATGTGCTCCTAAAATATGTTAGGTTTTTTATAGAGTAACAAAGTATCATAATGAAGACAAGAAAAGTGACACATGTGTTAGAACCTTCATCTCGGATGGATCCCTAAATTGTGGTGTTAATAATCTAAATTGAGATAAAGGGGGTATTTTTTATTTAAGATAATCTCATTAGGGATCATAGAATCAAGAGGAAATTGAATACGTGATGAATTATTGGTGGAGATATCGGTAGAAATGGAAATATCATTACAATGACACATGAGGCTCCATTTCAAACCATACAGGGAATTTTATTTCCGAAAATTGGGTGGGAAAGGGGTGTTCATAAAGAAGATTTCTCACATAAGACATTATCAATGTTTGGGTGATGTATAAATGAGTTACAAGAATAGGATTTGGCTTGGAAGATGAGATATATTTTCCAGAGGGTCCCAATATTTAGGGTTTGACTATGTGGCGGTATGAATTGGGAAAAATTCATCCTGAAAAGGTTTTTGAAAGAGGAGGATTAGAATAGGTCTCTAGACTATGATTTTTTTTCTAGCATTTCTATGAGATCAATTATGATAGGAATATCTTCAGATGGTTTGATGGTGTAAGAAGTGTCAAATCTAAACATATGGGATCAGATATGCAAGTTAACAGTGATCAATAGCATCTAAGGGATGTGATGATTCCATAAACAGGATCATCCATGCATGATTATATGTGCAGGGGCCCATGGTATTTATCTAAACTTTGGAATTAGGAATGGGGGTCTGCTAATGAGGTTTTTGTCTTTAATATCATGATTATATGACCTTGTAGGATTTATCCCAAATAGAGGAAGGATATGATGGTTCAATGCAGGTGATAATACTTTTGGTATCATCCATATGAACTGCACTCTCCATGCATGCACTGGTAGAGGGATATGATGTGTCGACAACATATGTAGTTATATTTTTATTTAGAACATGAATAAGATTAGAATGTTCAAAATTTGAGTGATCAGAAATTATATCAATGTATATTTTAAGATGTTCATTATATTTATGAATTACTTCATGTCAACCTCATTGT
Organism: Taxus chinensis; assembly: GCA_019776745.2. Taxonomy (NCBI): domain Eukaryota; kingdom Viridiplantae; phylum Streptophyta; class Pinopsida; order Cupressales; family Taxaceae; genus Taxus; species Taxus chinensis. The sequence goes on from CM034146.1 coordinate 544,172,888, forward strand.
TAGGATTTTTCAAATTCCTTGATAGATTCATCTAGCCTTTCTTGAGTGATGTCCTCATGGTTGAGGTTATTACCAAGGAAAGCATAGGTAAAATATCGAATTGATTTAAATTTGTCATAGGAATGAACCCATTTTGCATTCCACGAACCAAATTTACTTTAATCATGTCATTGAGGAAGAGGTATAGAAGGGTCTACAGTCATAGTGAATGGTGAAGGTAAAAATCATCTCAAATCTTCCTTTGAAAAAGGCTATTGACAGTCAGTACATGAGGATAAAATAGAATTTCCTCGTGATGTATATGTAGATTGGTCAATTTTTTGGATATTCCTATTGGAATAAGTTCCTTGAGGAAGATTATTTTTTACTCCATAATATGTGGCATTCTTATTTCTAGGACACATGAGGACTTGAATGTTCTTGGGTGGTTTTTATTTTTGTTCAAATTCATTCATGATGTAATCTTAGTGTTTTTCCTACTTGAATACTTCTTCTAGAGAGTTAGGGGAAATTTATCTTACCTTGCATTGAAGGTGAGACTCAATTTCCCTAGGAAACAGTTAAAAAAAATTCCACCAAGCATGTTGTGTTCAGCCTTAGTGGATAAGGTCTTTCGATGTTTGATGAAATATTGGGAAATTTTACTATCCATTTATTTTATAATTTATGAAAGCATTGATATTTTTTTTCAGGAAGATCGTGATACTAAAATTTATTGACTAGGGAAGTTACCAAACTTTCAATCTCGACAATGAAGTTAAAAGGAAGAGTATGGTATCAATCTAAGGAATCTCCCATAAGTGTCTTGGCTAATATTTTTTTTTGGAATCATTAGAGATAGATTAGGACCAATGTTTTTTAGAAATTTCCAAGATCCTTGACATGGAGAGTAGGGCCAATGGAGCCATCATAAGTGATGGAAGAAGTGATGCCTCCAAATGTCCATAGAATCAATGTAGGGAGGAAGAGGCTCTCCTTACATGACTTAAAGGGTTTTGTTATGAATATGAGGTTAGGAAATGGGACCTCTATTGATTCCAACCAGAAGAGGAGAGGATTGGCCTTGGATTTTTTATGCCCCAAGAGACCATTTTAGGTCAATTAGCAAGTTGAGCTAGACTAGTTTTCATTTACATTAAAATTAATTCATAGTTATAGTTTGTTGTAACTTATTTTATCAATGAGTTGTATAATGAGGTGAGTAGAACTAGTATTTGGAGGGATGTTTTTGTTATTGGTCAGATTAGGATTCTCTCCATTGGGAGGAGGGCTTGTTTTGATTGATATTTGAATCCAACTTCTAAGAAAGGGAGTCTTTAATGTCCTTTTGTAGCATCTTGGGTGACTCTCCAACAAAACTCAATAAAAAAATTTACAAAAAAATTACATAATGAGGGTATAATCAAAATCAGAAACATCTTTAAGTTCCCCTTATTCATTATATAAATATATTGTTTTAAATTTTAGATCTGGCTTGTACATTTTGAGGTGGATAATTTAGCTTATTAATATTATCTCTTATAGAAAAAAAAACCGATGTAATGAGGAACTAGATTATGAAAAATCGGTAGATTTAGGTTCATTGATGTCACATAGGGATGGATTAATAGATCGTGTACTAGAATCATAAAATATATACTCCATGTTGAATTAAGAATGCCTAAAAGAAGATTTCTAGAAAAAATTGATGGGATTGTTCATGTAGGAAGCTTGCACAACACCTAGTTGCATCTAAAGATATTAGCTATGAAAAAAAAAGGAATTTGAAATAGTATCATCCATGCAAAGATACTACACGGGGTATGATGATGTTTAAAGAGGTTTATTGAAGTACATACATGATCAATCATAGCAAAATAGTTCTTCACAGGGGTTGATGGCTTAGAAGAAGAAGGAAAAATTTTAGAAGCACAAAGAATCTGACCTAATTTTATGGAAAATTGAGATTCACATTGGTTTCACCAGAGTACTTTATGGGAAAAAATAGAGGTTCCCAAATTTTTTTCTCAAAATGTATGGATCTAATCTAAGTTTGGATACATGATAGAGATACAAATGTGCTCAATGAGTGCTAGTATCATAATTCTAGAAGATACTATCCCTAACCCTAGGATAGTTATAGGTCTCCAAGGCCTATATATAATATAAATATAGATATCGTATAAGAAGAAAAAAGACCCTTGTGGCATACATCCTATCTCTGGGACCAATGCACATAAATATACATAACCTAATCTTATAATTATAATTACAATTGTAGGACAATATGTTACTAATTTTATGTTTTTATAAGCACATTGATTATATCAATCATTCTATCAATATCATGTATTCTCTATATTAATATGACACTTGAATCCATTCAAGTGTGTTATACTATGTGTTTCCCCTAGAAACTATATCAAGGTGCCACTACCATTAGGGGGGTAACATTATTAGGGTGGATAAAATTTTCAAGGCATGAGAGATACAAATATTGATTAAAAATCATAATCATTTTTTTCAAGAAAAAATGAAAAGTGTCTTTAGGAACTCACATGAAGGAGGAGGGAAATGTAGGAACTCATCCAATAAGAAAAGGCCTTTAAATACACTCTATACAGAGAAGGGGAAGAGTTTTAAATTCTCAAAAAAATGTAAGGAGGATGAAAAAATTATTTTTATATGATAAAGGATTTTAAGTAATTGATAAATAAATCAACATAACATAGAAATATTGTTCTCCCTTTTACCCCCCTTCATTGAACCATTAAAAACAAATATATGCCTTTTTAATTGATATTTCCTCTTCAAATAACATATATACAATAATTTAGGTTAAAAAACTATCACCCTTCCTTTATGAGTAACCCAATTTATCCTCCATTATAGACCCAAAAAATCCCATTTATGAATACCTTTTTGCATTTATAACTATGACCTCTCGAGTAAAATTGATGAGTCTCCACCACCTAGTGAACACATAGTGATGGTACTACCCATATAATATGATATATTCATACTATACAATAGTGTTATAAATTCCATATCCTTATTAATATACAATAGTATTATAAATTCCATATACAATAGTGTTATAAATTTATAGTATTGTTGACCATTATCATAGACTATATTGATGCAATATGTAACATGATGACTAATAACATTTATAAATTCTTATCTCTCACACACACACACACAATATATATATATATATATATATATATATATATATATATATATATATATATATATATATATATATATATATATATATATATATATATATATATATATATATATATATATATATCATATTATATGGTAGTACCTATCACTATGTGTTCACTAGGTGGTGGAGACTCATCAATTTTTACTCGAGAGGTCATAGGTATAAAATGCAAAAGGTATTCATAAATGGATTTTTTGGGTCTATAATGGAGGATAAATTGGTTACTCATAAAGGAAGGGTAATAGTTTATTTAACCTAAATTATTGTATATATGTTATTTTGAAGAGGGAAATATCAATTAAAAAGGCATATATTGTTTTTTAATGGTTCAATGAAGGGGGTAAAAAGGAGAACAATATTTCTATGTTATGTTGATTTATTTATCAATTACTTAAAATCCTTTATCATATAAAATAATTTTTCATCCTCCTTACATTTTTTTGAGAATTTAAAGTCTTCCCCTTTCTCTGTATATGGTGTATTTAAAGGCCTTTTCTTATTGGATGAGTTCCTACATTTCCCCCCCTCCTTCATGTGAGTTCCTAAAGACACTTTTCATTTTTCTTGAAAAAATGATTATGATTTTAATCAATATTTGTATCTCTCATGCCTTGAAAATTTTCCACCCTAATAATGTTACCCCCTAATGGTAGTGGCACCTTGATATAGTTTCTAGGGGAAACGCATAGTATAACACACTTGAATGGATTCAAGTGTCTTATGAATATAGAGAATACATGATATTGATAGAATGATTGATATAATCAATGTGCTTATAAAAAAAACATAAAATTAGTAACATATTGTCCTACAATTGTAATTATAATTATAATATTAGGTTATGTATATTTATGTGCATTGGTCCCAGAGATAGGATGTATACCACAAGGGTCTTTTGCTTCTTATAATTCTAACTCAAAGCAGTATAATGTATTATTATGTAAGTGTGCAAGATGAATATATGGTTTGGGTGTCATAATAAATATAGCTAATCTATATTTGACTTTTCAAATTCTATGTTTTTCATTTTCTTCAAAACTTATAGTGCATTTAAGCATAACACAACTCAACCTATCAAAGTTGTACATTATGATTGGATTAATGATAAGAATTCAAGGTTTGATCATGTGTGTTTGAGATTTTCCCAGAGTTTATGAAACACATAATAAACTCTGGGAAACTCTCAAACTCTGGAAGGTTCTTCATAGGAAACATTTACCCTAGGAAGGTTCTACATATTTTTGAAAATATGAAAGAGATGGATCTCTTGATGTCATGTGCTTCACAATGGCCTCAAATACTGCATATGTTTATCCTAGAATTTTATAATTAGAATTGATTTTTTCTTATTGAATTAGTTTTGCAACCTTAGGTGAATCCAAAAAAAAGTGAAAAGTAATGGTGCAATAGTTTTATATTGAATACCATATGTATACCAAGATAGTAATGTATATTTAGCTAAAATGAGTTTTCTCCAAACTTGATAAAAAAAATTCTCGAAATTCTTTAGTATTTTTGGTGGATTATACTGAAGTTGAATTTTTTTTAGTAAGGCCTTGTGAATCTTTCATTTTTCATATGTAACCATACTTGATTACCAAACTAAAAGGGGTAAGGCACTTTATGTTGATCATGGTGTTTCTTATACTTTAAATTAGATTCATGCATAATGGTATACACTTAATACTAAATGCTCAATGAATTTTAATATATATTTTTAATTTCTTTTAAGTTGAGGTTATTGATGTTGTTGAATATGGGAACACATGATATGCTATATCCATTAGTGCTAGAGGTTAGAAACCTAAGAGACCATAATAAGTTTTCTATAGCAGAGCTAAGAAAACCTTTTTATAACTATGTTAAATGAAAGGAATACTTTCTCCAAATGTGAAATTGTTAATTATTATTCATTATGAGAAAAAAAAGACAATCATCCTATGTACTTTTGTTTTTCCATCAGTCATATTAAACATGATATATGTTTTCAAAATTATGTTCATAATCGGCCAAACTTATTTATATTAATTGTTTAAGAACCTACTATCTCTACTAAAGATAATGGTGGGTGGGAATCCAAAAAATGAATATATACATTCTGATAATGTGATTTAGTTATTTCTGGAGATGAGATTGATTTATTACAAGGTGTGATAATATCCATCTTGAAATATATAACAATTATTACATAAACATAATCATTTATTTATTTTTTAATAGGGAAACTTGAAAAGTTTGTTTGATACTAATAAAGGCATGTATAATCCGTGTTTCTCATTAATCAGTTAAGCTATAGTATGGGTTATACAATATTTTTTCGTTTTGCGACATTTTCTTTAATATGTTTCCAAAATAAATACTCTCAATATTGTGATTATTTTTTTAACTTTAAAGTGACTTGCGACCTTTCTAAAATGAGCCTCTCATATGAAATTCTAATGTTCTACCTCATGCAATACATTCAAGTGTCCTAGATACTATAAAATTCCATCTTGCAAGTAGTAATATGGAATTGAATTATTGTTACGCAAAGTTTGATAAAAGAAATTGTAAAAATTCAACCAAGTATGATTCTCATATCCATGTGTCTCAAGCACAGAGAGGTGACATAAAATCAAATATTGAATCAAAAAATATGCAACTAGATTAAGAATTCATGTCTTACACTTGGTGTTTATATGGAACTATTAAAGATATGAAGACCATTTTTATGTCACTCTTGTTACAACTTATTCTAAGTATGAAATAACCTTAACCTTTTGAAATTTGTATGAATAATATAATTATCCTTTATCAATATGTAATAATGATTAAATTATTTTCATACCTAGATGATGGCATAAATATCTCATACATATGTAGGATAATTTATGACTATCGTAGTTAAATTTTCACCAAGGTAAGAAACTTGGAGACTAAATTAAGAAATGATTTCTCCAAAATCATATTTAGATACATAAATGTCTATCTCAAATGGTTTTTGAAGATCAAGAAATTTTATCATCGGTGTGGAAAAAATTGTACATTTTAATTCCTAAAATGCATTCTAATGTGTAGCTAACAAGGTGAAAGTTATTTGAGCCCCACCTTTGGTAACTATTTTTTCAATTGGTTGATAAATGGTGTCATATAAACTTCCTATAAAATGTTTCTAACCCAAATAAGTTGTGTAACTCTATGAAATCCTTAATCATAGGTCATGCTTAGATATTGTATATCTTCAATAGATCCATATTAACTCTTTTTCAACTATGTATCCAACATAATGAGGTTCCTTCATGGAAAAAGAGCATTTCCCCATGTTACCACACTTGAGTTACAACAAAGTGTTAGTACTTGATTGTGAAACAAGCATTCCTCTCATGTTTTACTAAAAATAAATATATAAGCAAGCTAGATGAAAATAAATGAAGGAAACAAATTAAATATGTCATTCATAATCAATATGAATGTTGCAAGTACATTAGTTAAGTCAAGGGGCATAACCAACCATTTAAAAATGAATGTGTATCCTTTAAAGGGTTTTTTTTTCCAAATTTCCTGAGGGTTAACATGAATTTAATGGTGTCTACACTTAATATCAATATTGTTTCCATATAAAATGTTGCTACATTTTATTTGACAACCTCGTTGAAACATTTCCCCTTTTTTGGTCAAACTGGGCAAAAATTGTCGGCTCTCAAAGTTTAACTTTTTAGAAGGGTTTCGGGAGACTTGAAGTGTTTCAAAATTCCTAGTTGTCACATCCCACAATTTTTCTTTTTGTGTTGTCTTAAGAAAATAGTATTAACCAATTTACAAGTAATGCGGCAGTCAATATCACTATATTGTCATGTATATTGTTGTGCACATGTACACATAGCCAAAAGGGTATGCATACTCGTGCATAACCTTATGTGTGACATCACAATGGCTCCCGTTGTCACATATTCGTAAACTAATTAATGTTGTAATTAATTTTGCTTATTTTTGGTCGTGAATCTACATTACCTGGCTTTATGTTGATGATGGTTTCTGTAACCATCTTGGATGGCTATGTTGTTATGTTGATGTGCACTTTTCTAAGATGTATAACTCACCTTACTTATTGTGATTAAGGAAATTGGATACTTGCATGGTTATGGCACACATCTTTGATATTGGTTATGGTACGCATCTTTGATATTATCAATTTACCCATATTGTTGGAAGTATTGATTTCATAATGTAAGGATCTATACATAGTTGCAGTGGTGATATCAGTACAGTCTAGGTGAAAGATGCTAACTCTTTGATGTTGGTGAAATGAACTTTCTATCAGTAATGTAAGTTGTTACTTATACAACCGGGACTTTGGTTAAAGCATTGCAAGGTAAGATAAATAAATTTTATTGATTCGCAACTACATACTTGGCTTAAAACAAAATTGTACTAATGGATAACTATCCTATCCCATGAAATGTTTTTATGATGATCATATTGATCACACTATGTATTGATCTAACTTATTGGTTAGCCTATAGTTTTTGTTGATAACCTATTGACTTTTATACTATTTAATCAGTCATTGACCGTAATATATCGAATAGGGTATATGTTGGCGACAATGGAAGATCCAATGTCGATTATTTGCTTATATTTCTATTGAGGTTTGTTGGCGTTATTCTCATACCTTAAAATCATCTAAGAGTTCTTTTAATTGTTGTAAGGTCATTACTATAGCCAGACAGGCCTAAGACTAAGGTATTAGCATTTAGATTGATAAAATAAAACTTCATGAATTGGGCGATAAAATCATTTACATTATTGTACAAAGGTTAACAAACCTTACGTTATACATCTTAGAATATCTTTGAAGGTGATTAATTGATTTTTTAAATTGTAATAATGCCTTATTTTGATGATAAGCCTAAGACCATTAGCGATGGAATTTTTTAAAGGGCTATGATAAATTTCTTAAACCAAAGTATCATGTCATTGTTGACAAGGTCAATATTAATAGTTGAAAGAAATAATTAAAAAGGACCAATCCCATGGCATGATGTTGAATTCAATGATTTTTATTGTTAAGAGGTGACTCGAGGCCCTTTTTGATCATTTGATCTGATAATTTGGTCCTCGACCAAACCCAAATTGTATTAATTATTTGATTATTCAGATTATTCTATCAGTCATGCAAAGGATGTAGATTGTTTTATTTGAAACTCCACTAGCCTGGTTGGAGGTGGATAAGTTGTTTGGCCACAACGTGGCACTGCGAGATATTAATATTAATTAATCCCTCATAAATCGTGAAGCTTCTCCAAGAATCTACCACCATGCAACTCAACTCCATTCTTCCTTTTTTTCTTACTCTGTGAAACACCAGCAAAGCTGTGTATGTGGGTTCTCGGTGAATACTGAGTAAAAGTTATTTACGATTGCTTAGGGGTATGCATATACTTATGGGTATCAAAAATCTTTTCTTGTTATTATTGGGTGCTTATTTTTGTTTGAGCGGAAAATTAAAAAAAAAAGGTAAGGGAAAAAACCGGGACTTGGTGTTGGGTGCTTCTCGAATCCTGTTGTTACAAAACTTGCTGGTTCGTATGGCTTGGAACATGGAAGAACCTTGCAGAAATATTCTGAATGGAAGGCATGGTTATTCACTTTCATTTCAGGTTATTTATTACAAATTAATGGAATGTGTTCTCGCGGTTTATATGATTTCAACGTTGAAGCTTTACATGGTGGGTTACATTATTCTATTTGTATGTTTTCCTGGTTACTTACTTGAGCTGATTACTGAAACCCTTGAGGGTGTTGATTTTATCCATGTAAAGTGATATTGCTAAGTTATTTACTCCACCTTAGGAACATTGTACCATTTTTTTTCTATTGGTTTGAGCACCTGAAATAATAGGGTTTATAAATATTGGTTTCATGGATGTGAAGGGCTGGTATGAATTTGTATCAGAGCATAAGTTTTGACCTATCCTGTAGGCTAAAAGGTGATTTTTTTAGAAGGGCTTACCAGCTCGAAACCTCCATGATGTCTGTGAGTATTTTTTATATTTTCTCCCCTCTTAATAGTCGTGACACTAAGTCACCACGTTCGGTTGTATTTGGGGTTGAGTCAACATTGTAACTTGATAGCCTCAATCCCATCAAGAAGGGTCTTGGGATTTGAAGGTTTATGTCAACTTCCTTGGGTTGTTTCTTTTATGAGTTCCTTTTCTGGCACCTAGTTCGGCTACCCCTAGGCATGCATGTCAATGGAAGTTGATTGGTGTGGATACGTGGCCTAGGGGTTACTCTTGTTGGAATATGGAGAAGGATTCAATATAAACCCGGTCATTAATTTGACCATTGTTGAGAGGCGAGTGAATGTTGGTGAATTGTTCTATTTTATTATCCTTGTTCAATTGAAGTGCTCATTATGATTATCATGCGGAAGTTGTTTTAAAAAAAAAATTAATCATGTGGGAATATGACTTAAACATCCTTCCATGAGCCCAATTGTGGTTTATAGTTTTATATTATGATTCTACCCAATTGAAATTTTGTATATCTCTATAATGAAGAGTTATACAGAGTGAGGTGGATAGTAAAATGGTAAAAGTTGTCTATACGAAGGTAGCACTGGACTAAGTTGATTATTGCCATGACTTGCATGGGAGTAACTAGAATTTATTACTCCTATATGTTTAGGGATGAGAGTGGAATCTAGTAGTTCTATTGCCTAGTTGATTAAGTCAAGGTAAGGATAATGTAGTTTCTCCTTGAGTGGCTTGATGAATTAATGTGGGGTTCATTTGTTTCAGGGTTTGACTTCAAAATTTTTAAAATTGATAAATAGTCTTAATCCCCAAATGAGGGAGTGATGAACCTTTATCTGCTTGGTTTTTTATGTACCTTGCTTGGTGGCTAGTATCTAAGCTTGAAAGGGTTGAATGGTGAAAAGTAATCTTATAAAATACTCTTGTTTAGTGATATCATGTAACTATGTTGAAATGTTATTGAGAAAGGTTACCTGAATAATATGATGTTAAGGAATTTGCTAAGTTGAATAGCTTACTTTTGGTTTGAAGTAGTGAATTGCAATGACTTCTTGTGCTCAACATGAATGATTTACCACTAAATGATGAGTCAAATAAAAAGTGTTTATCTGACTAGTAAGAAATAGGTGGATCTTATTTTCTTTAGATTAATTTATATTCACTTAATAACGAATTCATTATAGTTGTTTAACATTGTAAAACAAGTTTTATTGCGCAGTGTAATAATTAAATTATTGCATACCTGTACAAGTAGACTATGTGATGAAGTGAAGTCCAATTAATATGGTATAATAACTAATGATTTATGATTAAATTTTGTTTAAAATCAATCATAATTTTGGGATGATCATATCTAAGGTGAAGTCTTAAATAAATTTTGTATTCTTCATGAAATTAATATGAAGGAATGGAAAAGGGGAAATGATTATATGATGTTGTACACTTAGCCTCTGATATTAAATTGATTGCTAAAACATGATAAGTTGTGTGAAAAGAAGTAATTTTATAATTTACTCTTGGTTAGTGTTAACATGTGATCATGTTGAAATAAATTTTATGAAATGTTACTTTAATATCATGTTATTGAGAAAAGGAAAAGGACTAGTTATAAAAAAAAAAGTGCTCGGGTTATGATCTTTGTTGAGTTTATATGGTAAAAGCATGCATAAACCTTAGTAGCAAATGGGCTTAGTGTTGTAATTCATGTGTTTATGGAAGAATGTTTCTTAATTGTTATCATTAAACAATGTAATACAATATTCTATTACTTTGTAATAAATTAGTTAGATAAGGATTAGTATAGCCATGCAAGTTCGGTTGGAACTGACCATGTACAATTTTGTACTTCAAACATTTTCATATTACAAGTTAAAAAGCAATGCGAAAAGAATAGAATATTGGATACAATTAATTATTGATGTTATTCAGAAATATGAAATATCATGAATGTATTCTATTTGATTGATTGAGGAATATCATAATTGTACTTGTATTTTTAAAAGTGAAAGAATTTCTTCGCTTAATGTAAGAATGGCGATTAATGGCTAGATGTATTTCATTAGTGTTGTAATAACATTATGTACTTTTAACAAGGTTTTTAACCTCCATGATATAAATATATATTGTTTTTTACAACGTATTTTTGTTTTTATTAAGTGTTATAATGTCAAATTCTCAACAGATTAATAATGCATTATTGGCATTTGATGATTATTGTTGTTGTATGTTAAGACGAGGTATTATTATCAGTGGTAATAAATAATTTAAAGATGGAGTAAAACGTTCAGGTTCTTTTCTTACCCTACAAAACCTTCTCACCTTAGGAGTTTGGGGTTCCTGAGGAGTAGGTACCTGATCTAGTTCCTTGAAAACTTTTCCATCTCCAATATCTTCTAACAGTGTGTACTTCTTTTAGTTCCCTATTTTTCTGCAACTGATCCTTATACATGACTTTTTTCATTAAAGATTACATCCCTAGATCTGATTATTTTATTATCCTTAATGTTCCATAAATGGAAACCAAAGTCATCCACACCATATCTAATAAAAGTGCATTTTTCAGATTTAGCCTCTAACTTGGTCCTATCATCCTTGTCAATATGAGAAAATGCTTCACATCCAAAGACTTTAAGAAATGAATAGTCAACTTTCTTACCAGACCAAGCTTCCTCAGGTATGCCTCCATCCAAAGGCATTGAAGGTCCTCTATTAATCAGATATACCGTTGTGCTAACTGCATCTGCCCAAAACATAAGAGGCAGCCCTGCATGTAACCTCATGCTCCTAGCACACTCCATGATTGTCCTATTCATCCTTTTTGAAACCTCATTCTGTTGTGGAGTTCCTGGAACCATCCTCTGTCTTCGAATTCCATTTTGAGAACAATAATCATAAAATTCATTACTGCAATACTCACCTCCATTATTTGACCTGAGGCATTTCAACTTAAGACATGTTTCATTCTCAACCAAGGCTTTCCATTTCTTGAAAGTTTCAAACACATCAGATTTATTCTTAATGCAATATACCCAAACTTTCCTAGTTGCATCATCAATAAAGGTAACATAATAATTTGAACCACCAATGGAAGATACCTGAGCCGGTCCCACATACATCTGAATGTACCAGCTCTAACTTGTTCTCCTTCCTTGTGGGTCCAACCTTGAGAAACTTTACCCACTTCTGTTTCCCGTACACACAATCCTTACAGAATTCCAAATCAATATATTTTAATCTCGGCAACCTTTCCTTCAAAATCTACATGGCCTTTTTGGCTCATGTGACCAAGCATATAGTGCCACAAAGTTTGCATCTCCATCTACAGCAACTAAATTACAGTAAGTAGCACTACTAGTTAAATATAAAGTACCAACATTCTTACCTCTTGGTACCACAAGAGCACCCTTGGTCACCATACGTACCCAAAATTATAGGGTACTGCACCGCCGGAACAATGTTACACATGCCCCAATGATGATACAGGTCACCTCGCAAGGTGTTCGGGATCCAGAGAAGCTTGCAAAGTATATGTTAGCATCCCAAATGCTTTATCCAAGTTCCTTGTGCTTTATTTTATCCCTTGCCCCCCTTTTTCTTGGCCTTTTGACCTTCAGTAATGAAACCGCCACCCTACTAGGGTGGCGATCTTGTGATCGCCGCCCTGCCAAGGTGGCGGTCCTGTAACTACGGGCCCTGCTTAGGGCGGCGGTCCTTCACGCATTTTCCAGCACGTTCCTTTTATTGTGACTTGTGTGATTTTTCAACATTTACCAGCTTTTCTCAACCGCCTTAGCTTGCATTTATGTTTTTGGTTCCCTGTAATAGTGTTTCTCCATTTTTTAATGGTATAAGAGTTCCATTCCAAGTTACCCTTTGGTGAATGGGAATTCTATAAATAGCTAGTTTTTTTTCAAACAAATGGCCCCTCATCCTCTCAATTCTCTTGTTCATTTTTTAAATTCCTTGCTTAGGATTTTGTTAGTTTCAGGTTTTCCTTCCATTGTTGGCATTATTGGAGGTCATATTATCTTCTTGTTTCAAGTCTTGCTTCATTGCTACTGTATGCACTTAGTTTAAAACATAAAATAGCTTCATTTCTAGACTAGAATCCATTAAAGTTGCAAGTTTTGTTTTGTCACAAGGATAATTTCTAAAACTCTTGGTACAGTTGTGTTGTATTCCTGCAATAAATCCTACTAGGAATTGCATAGTCAAGATCTGTTCACTTGCGCTATCCCTCTCCTACCTGCAAATTATATTCAGTCTATATCCAAAGCTTGCCATTGTTCAATTGCTATCTTCTATTGATACTTTCATATACACACTTTCTGGATTCACAAGGGACATGAAGGAACAAGGAGATCAAACTGAGGGGGATGAAATCACACACAACTAGATTTACCACTATTCTGTAAACGCTAGGTTTGAGCTATCAAAGTTTTGGTTACAACACATCAAATACAGTAGCGCATTATTTCATTTCAGTTAAAAGTTTATTTCTCAGTATCACCAGAGAAGCTGTGGGGATTGATAGTTTTTGAGAAACTGTGATTCATTCCTCACTTCTGAGGTAGAATAGAGAGTCCTTTCAATTTAATATGTTTGGTAGCTTATATATTTAGTATAATATCACAATTACACAGGCAAATAGCCATACCAGGCTACTTTTTTTGTTTTCATTCTTGTTTTTAGATTAGTTCTCCATTTTATAGATATACTAGAGTAGTTACTCTTCAATTTCATTAAAATATGTCATTAAAAAAATACAAAAATAGCAGGATACTTGTATAGTGTAAACACCTCTTTTGTAATCAGTTTATTTAATGTTAATTAGAAGTTGAATCATTTTTGTATGACAATCACAAGGACCTAGAGAGCCTAGAGAGTATATATTTGAACCCATAGTGCCTCAGCCAAATCTACCCATGACTTTAGTTGATATAGATCAGGACCTTAGGATACATGTCTTTTGAGCCACAGTAAACTTACAAGACAATTAGTGAGCAACTAAGAGGATTGAATATCGAAGACGACAAAGCTTACACATTCTGGTTAAAAGCATCTAAATTATAGATTGCCTTGATAAAACACTTAAATGACAGTGCAAGGGTTCTAATGAGAACAAACATTTGGTTGTGATCCTTTTTTACCACAGCCTAATGTAGGAGACCTCCTCGTTGATATAGACACTAGCTTACGCATCCAAGTTGCCAGAACACCTGTTAGGTACTCTGAGAAAATCATACAACTTCTAGTTCTAAACGTAGAAACTGAAAAGGCATACAATTAGTGGATAGTCCGGAAGAAGGGATTGATTCGTCACATGACCATAATAGGTCCTCAACAACCACAAACTCACGGTTGTGATCCCAAGGTCCCACAACCCAACGGGCCTACAAATCAGTCAAGTATTGACACCTGAGTTTTGAATGCTGGTATTTAGATCCTCACCACTCCCGCCCAGATATCATAACACAATTCTCCATATTAAACATAGAAGACAATCAATCCAATATTTTCTGGGCATAAACCAGAAAACCACCCATAGCTAACCATAAAATCCACTAAAACAACCTACCACTGACTTTCATGACCTTGTCTGGAGATATATACGAAGCTCCCACAGGTCACTTCCCACGTATCCAACAACCAAGAAATAGGATCTCGGCAGAGCTCGACATTAATTAGGAGCCTCCGAGCAGCCATTATATCTGAACAAGCCATTACACCAATCCAGGTTAGGAGGGCCTTCTTCGCCTTAGATTCGCAGATTCCATTATTGCATGTTGAGGATTTAAGATTACCCAATTAGCTTATATGTATCCATTCACATTCAACATTCATCGGCTGTCTCGACATGACCTCGGGAAGTCAGGTACGAGGAAAGGGTACTTTTAGATTACCATGCTCACTTTCACTTTTCCATTGTACAAAATTGGTGAACCCGCGTGAAACAAACAACTGTTTCATCTTCTCACCTCATTAGCCTTCACATCAGCTTCACCAACAAAATTGGTGAACCTAACAATGTGAAACAAACTCACATTCCTCTTTCGGTTTTCATTTTTCCATCCATCTTCTCTCTTTCTCATTATTCTGTGGGTATTCATATACCCCCCGAATATGTTGGGATATGATGCATATGGAAGACCTCTCTCAGGTCTCGAAGTAAACTATAGTCAAACAAATAGACAACCATCGCCCTCGCTTTCTATCGTGGGCTGATAACTATTTAAGTAATTACTTGTCATCTCAAACTCCCCCTCACAGAACCAGTTCTAGTTCTTCATTCCGAATTGAGGAGTTTGATCAATTTACACAAACACAACAGCCAGAGCCATCAGGCTCTAACAATATGACGTTTACTAGAGAATCCGCTTCATCTCCTCAGGTCTTGTTCAGACCACAGATCAGTAGACAATCAGACCCACTCCCCTTTTTGGATGAGGAGTACTTAGCACGCTTCACTAAAAGTGAACAACGCTTCCAAAATATGTATCCACCTTTAGGAAGTTTACAAATACAGTCTGATACCCTATTTCTGGAGAACACCCCCATTCCTCCACCTATGGGAAATACCCCTTGGTGAAGCTTGGCAGGGTAATGACCAATTCATAGCAGGGTATCATACCCCCTTACAACAAACACCCTTAAGGAAAAGCACTGCATCTTCACTGATGGAGGTCATTTCAGCCTTAGCTGAGAAAGTTAGAGGGCTAGAACTTGCTCAAGCAAACCAAAATTCATATTTTGGACAAACAGGAATCCCCAACCCTCTGTATCACCCTAGTCAAGTTGACCTCCTTATAGGAACATGCACGTTAGGCATGCCTCCTCAAAATCCTTATAATTATCTGCAACAAACACCAACTAGGACAGCATTTTCAAACACCACTCCAGTTGAAAACATGATACCTCCCGGCTTGGCACCAAACAACCCGTACCAAAACAATGCTCCTCCTTATTTAAACATCTATTCAAAATCACCACAAGGAGACATGTTCTCTTCTCCCGAGATGTTCGTTCAACCATAGGGATTCCCTTATATCCCTACAAATGCATATGCTATGCCATATCAACAACCCATTCCACCTCAACCCCCTCAGCAAGCCCCATCGATGGTTGAGGCCTACGTAGTAGGCACTTATTTAGAAATATTTAAAAGAACCCCTAGACTTCACCATACGAAGCGTTATGCTTCCGAGACCTCTTCCTAATTTTCCCAAATACAAAGGGGAAGGGGACCCAAACGCACACATTAAGGCCTATGCCACAGCCATACGGGAGTTACTCCCTTGGGATGGGGTTGTCGCCAAAATATTCCCTAAGACCCTAGAAGGTATTTCCCTTGACTGGTATTACAGAATACCTAAAGCTTCGATACACTCATTTAAACAACTCGTGTCAGAATTCATCAAAGCTTTCGACATGAACAAATTGTTAAGAACAGGAATCAGGGAGTTCTTACATATCAAACAAGAACATAATGAATCCGTCACTCATTTTATCCAAAGATGGCGTACGGTTCTCTACTCATCAGCGAGTGCTCCAAATATGGATCAAATGGAACTATGTGATTTATTCCTTAATTCACTCAATAGAGAGATAAAGGAAGAAGTCCAGAAGTTCCCACTAAGAACTTACGATGAAGTACTTGAAAGTGCTCTCCGAATCGACCAAGCAGTGATTGATAGTGGTCGTAAGACATATGGGACAAATGGGAAATTAACCACTCCCAATCAAAACACCGCGGCCTATCCTAATACTGGGAACACTAATCAAGGACCTAAGATCCTTAACAAGAACCGCGGGGTTACAACAAATGGAGTAACCGACCAAGCTAAAAGGGAAAATGTTGTAAACATTTTGCCACCTGTTAATAATCAGTGAAATAATAATTTTACCCCAACAATCAACGCGGTGGATTTTAATCATCCACCACGAGCAACAACAACAACAGTGACAAGTCCAGACGCAAAGTCCAAATCAAAACCCAACCGGATATCAAAGTCAAAACCAAAGGCAACAACCTCAAAATTTTAACTCTAAAAACCAGCAACCTTATCATAATTTCGGGCCACAACAGGTTTTAAATCAACAGCCTCGAAATTACAATCCCAATCTATATTGTGGCTTCCACAAGATTCAAGGCCACGATACTAGGACTTGTTGGTGAATACAATAAATTCATGCAGCGTTTGCTAGAAGATCAAAAACAACTCTTCATAGATATGTTTTTAGAAAAAAATCTGTAGTACCCATGCCAAATGCTTATGCAGGGGCAGTTTCCCCCTCAAAATGCATCCCCTCAAGATCTTTAATGACCCGCTCCCAAACCATTCTAACAACAACAGGTTAGATCCTAACAGAACAAATAAGGGTGTCATGACAGGAAACAATGATCATGAAGCTTCAACTTCATTAAATCCACCAGTCGCACCCCAATTGGGAACTCGACCACAAACTAAGATAGTTAGTTTAGTGGAGTTAAACACTGAGCTACGTGTGGAAACCATAACAACAACATGGGATTATTCTTCTCAACCAACTCCAAGTTATTTATTAGAACTAGACAACACTAAATAAGCATTGCTAAAACCTATAGGCTCCTATGATCTAATTAATGATTTAACTAAAACCTTCTCGCACATATCCTTCTTAGATTTGTTAAAAAACTCTCCCGCCCACATAGGGCTGCTCTCTTAGAAGCATTAGGCCTTGGTCATTTAATCAACATCACTCCTCCCCCAAAAACGTAGGTAAACCATGTGGATTTTGACGTTTATCCTCCGACGGCAGCCAGATAGGGATACTGAATTTATATTCGATATAAGTAAAATGCCGACAGACGCTAAAATTACACGAAGAGGAGACCCAACTTTACATTTACAAGTTTGGGTCTAAAATAATTATGCTAAACGTGCAATGGTCGACGATGGGGCAGCAGTCAACATTAGGCCCCTTCATTTTCCTTCAAAAGCTAGCATATGGAGAAACAAACTATTCCACGACGTGAAATACGCTAAGAGGTTATGATAGCCTCAAGAGCTACTTTGATTGGAACCATAGTTTTACCAGTCACTTTAGGACCCAAGACGGTCCTTGTCAAGTTTTATATTATAGATCAGGGAAACCAATTATATTATGATCCTTGGTCGGCCATGGATACACCGCATGAAGGCAATCCCTTCCACATTATTCCAAGAAATAATATTTCTACACTTAGGGAAAATATTTGTGGCACAAGGTGATCCGAAACCCTTTGATATACACCTAGCTGATTTGAAGAAAAGACTAGGTGTTCACTCCGAGTTTGAACTCCTAATAAATTATCTTTTCAAACCAACTAATTCACAACCAAAAGAAAAGTTGATACCCACCACTGAGTTGGAAATTACAAATCCAGCCGAGGACGTTCCACTACTCAAAAATGAGACCAATGCTATAAAAGTAGTATCACTAGGGACTACCGCAAAAATTGTCGAGTTGTTGGAGAAAGACTTACCTATTCTCCTACCGTTTGATTCCATGGGTATGGGACACACCCTGGGAATTGTTTCTCTTCCATCAGACAAAGTTTGTATGGTAGAAGTAACCGAAGCAAAAGAAATAGATACGACATATATCTCAACGTCAATTTTCCCAAACAAATATTGGACTCTCCACTTTGATGGAGCTAGATGTCGCTTTGGAGCTGGGGCAGGGGTGATCTTTACTTCACCTGAGGGAAAGATCCTACCTTTCTACCTTCAAATTAAACTTTGAATGTAAAAACAATGGAGATGAGTACGAAGCTCTCCTCCTTGGCCTCATCCTAGCTAAAAGAATGGGTGTTGACAACATTAGAGTGCTAGGAGACTCGTAACTAGTTGTAAACCAACTCTCTGAGGTATATGAAACTAGGGCTGAACATTTACAACTATACAAAATGGCAGTATTAGATCTAAGTAAGGGATTTAACTTCATATCAATTGAAGCAATCCCACGAGAGCAGAACCTTCTCGCAGACTCAATAACAACCTCAACTTCCCGTTTCACCCCAAACAAGTGAGTTAGAGGACACAAATTTCACGGTATCAATTCGTACCGAACCATTAGTGCATAAAATACCAACAAACTCACCCCTAGCTCATGGAGAAGTTGAGGATGATTTTTCTATCATAGGTTACTTTGATAATGATAGAGTCACTCTCGAATATCTAAACGCCTATGCGGAGCTACACCTTGCTCACCGTATAGTTGACCTTTCCCTAATACCTCATTCCTCGTCCTACTTTGGAAATCCCATGGTAGAGTCTCCTCCATATAAAGGTATCGATATCTACAAGATAGAAAACGTAGAAAGTTTGGAGCTACCTCTAGCCCCACCTGAATTTGAAGAAGGTAACGCTTCTTTGACAGAAGAAACCATTGATATAAACATTGGAATGGAGGAGGAACCAAGAATTTTGAAGGTTAGGATCCTTGTTAACTCCAGAGGAGATAGAAATACACACCCAAATCCTTAAAGAACATCAAAAGGCTTTTGACATTTAACTACAAAGAAATGACGGGCATTGCACCACAACTTCGCGGTGCATAATCTTGTCACTAAACTAGATGCGAAGCCAATTAAATAGAATTCAAGACCAATGAAGCCAAAAGTGGCTCTCATGGTAAAAGAGGAAGTAGTAAAAATTCTCCGAGTAGGATTCATCAAGCTCGTTGACTATTCAAAATGGGTATCTAATATCCTTCCCGTCCTAAAAAAGAATGAGAAAATATGCATTTGCATAGATTTTCGGGATATTAACAAAGCTTGTCCCAAGGATGATTTCCCATTACCATCCATTGACGTTATCAGTTGATGCAACAGCTAGATTTGAACTGCTATCCCTCATGGATGGGTTCTTAGGGTACAATCAGATTAAAATATTAGAGCAAGATCAAGCCAAAACCACATTCATAACTCCCTGGGGAACTTATTGATACGTTGTCATGTCATTTGGTCTTAAGAACGCCAGTGCTATGTATCAGCGGGCAATGACTTATATATTCCATGATCTTATCCATAAAATTATGGAATCCTACATGGATGACTTGTTGGCTAAAGCCAAGGAAGC
This sequence comes from Taxus chinensis, assembly GCA_019776745.2. NCBI lineage: Eukaryota > Viridiplantae > Streptophyta > Pinopsida > Cupressales > Taxaceae > Taxus > Taxus chinensis. Next base: position 544,193,221 of record CM034146.1, read on the forward strand.
CCTGTGATCATCCAGACGTACTCTGTATCATCCTCTCATGGCTAATCAAATATGGCGTCACATTAAATCCAGAGAAGTGTGTGTTTGGTGTGACAAGAGGTAAAATTCTAGGATACATTATATCTTCACGAGGGATTGATGTTGATCCAACCAAAATACGAGCTATTCTCAAAATGATCCCACCATTAGACGAGTCTGGAATCAGGTCATTTCTTGGAAAACTCTGGTGCAATCCGATAGGTTCATCCCAGATTTAAGCTTTTGTCATTCATCCAATCAACAATCTACTCAAGAAAGATTATAGCATCGATTGGACTGAAGAATGCAACAAGTCCGTTCAAAGCAGTTAAACGCTTCTTATTGTCACCACTCACGCTAATGTCTCCCAATCCAGACTGCCCTTTAATCTTATACTCATGAGCCACTCCGGTCTCGCTAGCCTACATCCTAGCTCAAGAAGACGATGAAAAACGAGAATGCGTGATCTATTTCATTAACCGAACATTGCTCGATTATGAAACACATTACACACATGTAGAGAGAGAATGCCTTACCATAATTTTTGCAACAAAATGTTTGAGACATTACATGTTAAACTAGGAAACAAGGGTTATTGTAAAAACAGACCATTTACGAACATTTCTCACACAAGGATCTTTATCTAAAAAAGTTGGCCGTTTCGTAACCTTAATGGGAGAATTTGAATTAACATTCGTAAACCAAAAATCCGTTAAAGGACAAGTCATTATAGACTGGTTAGCTGACAATCCACTAGATGGAGGCGAGTTGGTAGATCTAGACATTCCCGATGAGTGTGTATACTTTGTCGAAACCAGGCCCCCCCATTTCTACATGTCCCTGGTATACTAATATCATCAATTTTATCATGGACCATACATACCCGAAAGGTGTCACGTCACAACAAAGAAGGCGGTTACACATTATTACCACTAAATATGTTGTTTTAGACCAAGTACTCTATCGTAGAGCCTTCGATGGCATGCTTTTAAGATGTGTCGACGCATAGAAGAATCCAAGAAGATTCTTCATGAATCCCACAGTGGGATATGTGGGGGCCACTTCGGTGGTCACGCCATTGCTCGCAAAATACATCGGATGGGCTCTTTTTGGCCCACTCTCGAGCATGACATGCAGTGGAATTTGTACGTAAGTGCCACAAATGCAAAGAATTCCCTCACGAGATTCACATGCTAGCATAATCCTTATAACCAATAGTGACTTCATGGCCCTTCTCCACGTGGGGTCTAGACTTGATAGAGAAGTTCTCTCCCTCATCAACTGATGGCCATAATTTTATAATCACAGCCACATAATATTTTACCATATGGGTGGAGGCCATGCCTCTCACCACCGTACCAGGTTCAGTAATTGCAAAATTCATTCTGAACCAAATTATCTGCAGGTATGGTGTCCCACAAGTCATTATCTCAGATAATGGTACACGTCCTTTAAAAACAACAAAGTCTGTGAGTTATTTAGCAAGTTCAAGATAAACCATCACACGGCCTCTCTTTACTACCCTCAAGCCAATGGGCAAGCCGAAGCGACAAACAAAACGTTAAAAGATATTCTCCTCAAAACTGTCAAGGAGAACAAGTGAGATTGGCATTTAAAACTATATCCGGCCTTGTGGGCCCATCGAACCTCATTAAGAACAACAACATGAGCAACTCCTTTCTCACTGGTATTCAGGTCAGAAGCAGTTCTCCCGCTTGAGGTTGAAATACCTAGTCTCCGCATCTCATTACAAGGGATTCTGGATGAAGAAGCTTACAGGGAGGCACGCCTCTCTCAACTAGAAAGCCTTGACGAGGCCAGGTTAAACGCCGAACAATGACACAGAGCCTATGCTAACCGGATGTGTCGGCAGTACAACAAAAAAGTCTATGAGTGAGAAATATATGAAGGAGATCTAGTTCTAAGACTAGACAATTGGATCAATAAAAAAACTGGCAAAGGAAGGAAGTTCTGGCCCAAATGGTTAGGCCCATACCAAGTCATGAAGGACTACGGAAATGGTGCGTATCTCTTATGCACACTTGAAGGTGAGGAATTTGGTGAAACTGTCAATTCTTTGCATCTTAAGCGGTTGTACGCATAAAACACCAAAGTCATTACTAGCACATTATAGCTACTTACATTGCATTAGTCTCTTAGCTGCTTCATTCTGTCCATTTCGTAAAAATGGTAGTCTAGGAGCTTACTCTTAAAACAAATCTGTTGACAAATTTCTGAAAATATTGGCAAAAGCATTCATGTCACATCTCTCCAAACATCATCGACTATTTTCGAATCTTCTCATCAAATTCGACAGATAAACATTGACGGAAACCATACCAAGACCTGCATACTTGGCTTTGCTCTTTCTTTCTACTAGGTGAAGCTGTCCTTACCCATGGTCTATTCTGGAAGCTTCTTGGTGTCACATCTATCCCTCTAAAATCTCTTGGAATGAAAGGATATCCCAAAGTCATAAATCAGAGAATGTCAAAATAAAATGAAATCAAAAGCACCAAGAAAACAAAATATTTTATTTTACACACTTTTTTGCCCCATCAACCTTCGGTGATAAGCCCACATCTCTTACTGGTGATGTGAGGTTGGGAAAGGAAAGAAGTGCCCTTACTCGCCTATATCTTTCCTTTGGTGTCAAACCCATGCTTCTTACTAGTGGCGTGAGGCAGGGTGTGGGGGGTCCAGTCACACAAACTAACAAATCTTGGTATGCTAAAAACACCAATCAGATTCTGTTAAGAGAAATCAAATATCCAAATATCCAAATTCCAAAGAGATCAAATCCTCAAAACCATATTTTGTCAACCAGGTTGTCATTTATGAATCTAAGTCTAGATAAACTGAAAAGTAAGTGGCCTTCTAAGGCTGGTAGTAGTTCTGAGTAGGGTGGGTGTGTAGGTCTAAATTTGGCTTCTATTACCGGTTTATTCTGTCTCTCATCATTCCATTTAGTCAAACTCATACAACTTGTGTCCTTCCTAACTCTTGGTGTTGAGCTCTCGCATCTTACTAGTTGCGTGGATTTGGGATTGGGGCAAGTTCGTCTCTTTATCATTATACATTCATCATGTTTTGCCAACATAAGAAGAAATTATAAACATTTCCCAAAGAGTTCAAAAGTTCAGTACTACTGTATGTTAGTATCATCTCATATCAGCATTACAAAAACATACAGAGCAAAATATCCTATGTCTACTATCACTGGTTATCCATTGCATACATTCTGAAAACATGAAAAATAGTATTCTAAAAGCATCTAAATACCACATATAGAAATGAGTCACAAAATTCAATATAGCCAAGAGTCTAGATCCAAAGATATATATATATATATATATATATATATATACATACATATATATATACACATACACACAAATTCAGCTTTCGTATACAATGTCATCATGCACTAGGCATGGTCAAAACGCTCAATGAGCCCGAAAAGTACAAAAACTCTCATATAAACATTTGAAAAAATACTACAAAAATAGTCTCTCAATCCCTATGGAATCCCTCAGAGGGTGCGCGGCCACACCTAGGACTCCGGCTACGCCGGCGCTCCGAATACACTGAGTGCTCACAGTCATGCCCGGTAATTGTCGATCTCGTTACGAGAATGGCTCCTCCTCATCAAGCGCTCAGTCTGTCCTATATCCAGCTACCTCTGTGCGGAGAGAAGTCATAATCTTCACCGCATACCAAACAGAGGCAAAAACATCAGTGTAAGCCTACCGGCTACTGAGGGCTACCCCACGTCCACGGAAAGCTCAGCACGAGTCTTCTTCTGAGGGAAGAAGTAGGGTATCGGTACACACTTCAGTGAATCAAGTCTCGCCACTCATCAGCAATCACTGCAAACAAAGGAGAAAACAAGTTAGAAAACGATCAACGATAAAACCAAGAGTAAGCAAAACAAAAAGAAACAACAAACTAGAACATGACTCTAACTAAAACAAACGTCAGGAGAAGAGTGACAACTCACTAGGATCGCCAGGCCTCCAGGAAGGATCTCTAGGATCCGCGCCTACCACTGACGCCACCATTGACTGGTGCCCCTCTTCCATGTTTGGGGCAATGTGACGGCCTGTAGACTCACCATGTCCACCTGGGTCCTGAGAAAGTAACTCCTCTAAAACCAGAGTCACCCTCTCTGTGCTCTGCTCCGCCCTCTCGGCCTGCAGGATCTCCTGAGTATCATGCCACACAGGATCACTATCATCACCTCCCACCACCTGTCTCATTGATCTCCATGTCCTATGTCTCCTCCTTGGTCTCTCCCCTAATGAACTCCTCAGACTCGGAGTCCACGTCAATGGGCTCATCACTCCTATGACCAGGACTGACAGTAATCCGAAGTAAGGGTGCCTGAGGAGCGTCGGCTCTCCCTCATGCACATACCCACCCTCCTAGCCATAATAGGAGTACTGAGCGTAACAATGGTCCACCCCCGGCCTCTTGGACCTCCCTGCCTCATGGATAGATCTATACACTGGCACCACCGGAGGAAGCATATCACTATAGGGGAGGCCAAACTGTTGTGGAACTCTGTCAAAGGGGTGTACCTCCAACTTTCCCGCCCTGTCTATTAACTGGCTGGTGGTCTGATAGGAAATCAAAGTAACGATCTCCTCTCCCCATACCCCTGCCATGGCCTTATAAGGAGTGGCCTCCTTATCTACAGTAGTTAGGGAGGCCACTGGCTGGTGGGGTGCTCTAAGAACTGTCATCCCTGTCCACCTCGCTGCCCTGATGGCCCCAAGATCCTCCACCTCTACACCTCTCGTATATGAGATAATGTGCCCATACACCCAACTCATGACAAGATTCAGGTGGCTCAGTGACTACCCCTGTAAACGGACTACCCTATATAAGTCATGGTAGGTAGTCCCAAGGATATCTGCTCTCCAAGCGTACATGTGTACATGGCCCTCAATCTATGCAATAATGGGGGCCCAACAATATAAGAGGGTGTCCCCTCCCTTATCCCCAATCAATCTGGATGTAAGGATGCCCATGATAGCCTTGCGAAGCAATGGAATGTCAGACTCAGCAATAGAGCGGATCCTCGCGCCCTTCTTCGACCCATCGATACAACCACATCTCCCATGTAGGTGGCACACTGAACCACCTGTGATCTAGATACAGCTGTCTTAAGAGACATCTGCCGCCCAAGGATCGGAACCCCCGGTATATAGTAAATGTCCTCTAGGGTGATAGAACACTCACCCCTAACTCCTGACATTCGGAAGGTGTTTCAATCTGCATCCCAATAAGACAACAAGTCACACAATATATGACTGGCAGGTGCAACATGAGGAACCTGTGCAATCCTCCATATACCAGCCCTCTAGAGAGTATCCCGCTCTGCCTGGGAGAGTGCCTCTAACACTGCCGAGAGCCAATCACACTCCCTCTCCCGGATCCATCTAATGTACTCCTCCTTCTGCATACACCCAAAAACACACAAAAAGGAGTAAGTTAGTATCAAAATTGCATTGGAAAAACTATTAAGAACATGCAAGGATGCTAAAAATGCAAAAACAAATCAAGTAAAGTGTTGTTTTGACACTCTATAACGGACCACCGCCCTGTGTAGGGTGGCAGTTCCATAACTGCCACCTTCTAAGGCGACGTTCCTGTAACCACCACCCTACTCAAGGCGGCGGTCTTGTCCCGTGAGTTCAAATGGGTCACGTGCCCTAAAAATGCTCAAAAACACAAAAATTGACCATTTTAACTAAAACAAAAGCCTACCCATTAGGTGTCCCCCCCTAAGTGACCCTATTAACACTAGCATTTCTAAAAATGACCCCCCCAAGACAAAGATTTTGACATTTTAACATTTTGGGTGCAAAAATGGTAAATCGAGAAGAACTAACCTAAGATCTCGCGGGTCGACGTTCCGCTCTCGGAGGCATGATCGCTATCTCACCACGAATGTTTTGACTATACTCTCGTCAAAAACCATCACCGTGGGTCTGAGAACTCAAAAACTATCAAATCAACATGCACAAATGAATAGGAAAATGAGCCCGTTTTATATATATATATATATATATATATATATATATAGTGTTTTGACAAATTTTTGAATGCCCCTTTCACAGGTTTGGAGCACCGACAAAGGTAAGTTCTTATCCCCACACAAATGGTAAGTCCTCATTCCATATTAATTTAGTATTTGTTTTCTCGACTTATTTTATCTATCTACACTTGAGTCCTCTTTTCATTTTACAGGTAGCAGGAATTTGGATGGCGTCACTTCGACACACAGGCATGTTAGGTATAATTTCTAGCTTCCCATTTTGGGACCTCCATCCTCAGACCCACTGTTTTATGCCTCTTCATGGCTAAAATTATTCTCTGAGGGGAAAATATGTACATACCCAAAATTGTTGGGTGTTGCATTGCCGGAACGATGTTACACATGCCCCAATGATGATACAGGTCACCTCGCGAGGTGTTCAAGATCCAGAGAAGCTCGTGAAGTATATGTTATCATCCCAAATGCTTTATCTAAGTTCCTTATGCTTTGTTTTATCCCTTGCCCCCCTTTTTCTTAGCCTTTTGACCTTTAGTAACGAAACCACCGCCCTGCCAGGGCAATGGTCTCATGATCGCCGCCCTGACAGGGCAATGGTCCTGTAACTGCCGCCCTGATCAGGGCGGCGGTCCTTCACGTGTTTTCTAGCACATTCCTTTTATCACGACTTGCGTGAATTTTCAACATTTACCAGCTTTTCTCAACTGCCTTAGCTTGTATTTATGTTTTTGGTTCACTGTAATAGTGTTTCTCCATTGTTTAATGGTAAAAGAGTTCCATTCCAAGTTACCCTTTAGTGAATGGTAATTCTATAAATAGCTAGTTTGTTTTCAAACAAATGGCCCCTCATCCTCTCAATTCCCTTGTTCAGTTTTTCAATTCCTTGCTTAGGATTCTGTTAGTTTTAGGTTTTGCTTCCATTGTTGGTATTATTAGAGGTCATATTATCTTCTTGTTTCAAGTCTTGCTTCATTGCTACTACATGCAGTCAATTTTAAAACATATAATAGCTTCATTTCTAGACTAGAATCCATTAAAGTTGCAGGTTTTGTTTTGTCACGAGGATAATTTCTTAAACTCTCAGTACACTTATGTTGTATTCCCGCAATAAATCCCACTAGTAATTACATAGTCAAGCTCTGTTCACTTGCGCTATCCCTCTCCTACTCAAATTATATTTGGTCTATATCCAAATCTGTCATTGTTCGATTGCTATCTTCTATTAATACTATCATATACACACTTTCTGGATTCACGAGGACACGAAGGAACGAGGAGATCACACTGAGGGGATGAAATCACACACAACTGGATTTTCCATTGTTCTGTAAACACCGGGTTTGATCTATCAAAGTTCTAGTTACAACATATCAAATAGAGTAGTGAATTATTTCATTTCAGTTAAAATTTCACTCTCGGTATCACCAGAGAAGCTGTGGGGATTGATATGTTTGGTTGCTTAGATATTTAGTATAATATCACAATTGCACAGGCAAATAGCCATACCAGGATACTTTGTTTGTTTTCATTCTTGTTTCTAGATTATTTGTCCACTTTATAGATATACTAGAGTAGCTACTCTTCAATTTCATTAAAATACGTCATTAAAAAATTACAAAAATATTAGGATACTTGCATAGTGTAAATACCTCTTTTGTAATTAGTTTATTTAATGTTAATTAGAAGTTGAATAATTTTTGTATGACAATCACAGGACCTAGAGAGCCTAGAGAGTATATATTTGAACCCATAGTGCCTCAGCCAAATCTACCCACGACTTTAGCTGATATATATCAAGACCTTAGGATATAAGTCTTTCGAGCCACAACAAACTTACAAGGAATTAGTGAACAACTAAGAGGATTGAATATCGAAGATGACAAAGCTTACACATTTTGGTCAAACCATCTGAATTATAGATTGCCTTGATAAAACACCTGAATGACCGTGCAAGGGTTCAAACGAGAAAAAACATTTGGTTCTGATCCTTTGGTTTCGCATCCTAATGTAGGAGACCTCCTCGTTGATATAGACACTAGCTTATGCATCCAAGTTGCCAGAACACCTGTTAAGTACTCCGAGAAAATCATACAACTTCTAGTTCTAAATGTAGAAACTGAAAAGGCATACGATTACTGGATAGTCGGAAGAAAGGATTGATTCTTCACATGACCATAACAGGCCCTCGATAACTATGAACTCATGGTTGTGATCCCAAAGTCCCACAACCCAACGGACCTACAAATCAGTCAAGTATTGACACCGGCTTGCGAACGCTGGTATTTAGATCCTCACCACTCCCGTCAGATATCATCACACAATTCTTCGTATTAAACATATAAGCCAATCAATCCAATATTTTCTAGGCTAAACCAGAAAACCATCCATAGGTAACCATAAAATCCACTAAAATGACCTACCACTACTTTCATGACCTTGTCTAGAGATATATACGAAGCTCCCATAGGTCACTTCCCACGTATCCAACAACCAAGAAATAGGATCTCGGAAGAGCTCGACATCGATTGGAGCCTCTGAGCAGCCATTATATCCAAACGAGCCATTACACCAATCCAGGTTAGGAGGGCCTTCTTCACCTTAGATTCGCAAATTCCATTATTACGTGTTGAGGATTTAAGATTACCCGATTAGCTTATACATATCCATTCACATTCAATATTCACCGACTGTCTCGACACGACCTCGAGAATTCGGGTACGAGGAAACGGTACTTGTAGATTCCCATGCTCGCTTGTCACTTTTCCATCATACAATCACCTTCCAAGATTCTACTATAAAACTAACCATACAGCCATCACTAACAAGCTACCCTACTGATATTAAATTTCACCTCAACTTAGGCACATGTCTGACATCCTTTAGTAGCCATGTGTTTCCATTCTGCATCTTGACCTGAACACATCCTTTTCCAACTATACTATAAGGATCATCATCACCAAGATAAACATGTCCAAAATCTCCTTGAACATAATCAGTGAAATAATGCCTATGTGGAGTAGCATGAAAAGAAGCCCCTGAATCTAATACCCAATACTCGACAGTGTTATCCAAAGAGAGAATCAAAGCATCCTGATAGATATTACCTTCTGCCACATTCACCTCTTTTGTTTCTCCACGTTGGTTCTTCTTTTCTCGAAGAACCCAACAGTCCTTCACATGACCAATATTTCCACAATTCCAACATTCTATCTTACTCTTGGATTTAGATCTTCCACGACCATTTAACTTCCCACGGTTACCTTTTCCTCTAGTCCTCGATCTCCCTCTACTCTCCACTAAAAAATAATTCCCTGAAGCAGAGGATTCCCCAGATTTTTTCCTTCACATTTCCTCGCTCAGGATCACACCTATAACATCCTCAAACTTCAATTTTGCATTGTTAGAAATAGAGTTACTCACAGCCATAACTAGGCTATCCCAACTATCTGGTAAGGAGCACAGAATTAATAGAGCCCTTATTTCATCATCAAATTTAATCTTCACAGAGTTTAACATACTCACAACCATGTTAAAATCATTTAAATGATCAGCAATTGAGCCATTCTTAGACATTTTCATATTAAATAATCTTTTCATCAAAAATATTTTATTTAAGGCAGAAGGGTTTCTCATATAACTTCCCTAATGCATCCATGAGAGACTTGTAGTGTTCTCCTCTATTATATTGAATGCGACTGAAGATGAAAGGCATAACCGGATGGCCCCGAGTGCTTTCCTATCAAGCAGCTCCCAATCCTCATCCTTCATACTTGTTGGTTTCTTTACTCTTCCTTCCAATGGAATATGAAGGTCCTTCTGATAGAGAAAATCCTCCATCTGCATCTTCCATAGACCAAAAGTTCTTCCCTTTGAACTTCTCAACCCGATATCTATTATCGTCTGCCATAGCTCCCACTCAAGCTAATAACCCTTCCTGCGATTCAACACTTCAGTAAACACTACCAATTCTCTAATACCAGTTGTTAGGAATTAATAGAATCTAATGCGGAATAATTCCTCATAATCACAATCATAAGAAGTATAAATAGAATTACATAAATGAAATATGCACAACACGAAGACAATATTTAACGTGGTTCACCCAATGTGGGCTACATCCACCAAAAACAGTTGCTCATATTTTATTACAAGCCAACAGTCTTCACAATTACAATAATCAGATCTTGTTTGGAGTTGCACTCAACAAACCCTCCCGAATTCGCACTTGAATTCACACACACTATTCACCTTCACAAAACACGTTGATGTATATACTATTGTATGTCCATCTATTTATAAGTACATCAATAGGTAGTCGAAAAAGTGGTTTTACAAAACAATGGAAACTGAAAATCCATGGGCCCAAAAATAGCCCATAACGATTACCCATTACCCATGGGTTAATAAAACACCCATGAAAAATTTTCTTCGGGGGGTTCGCCCCTAAACCCCCTTGACCTGCTCACCGGCGAGCGGGACCACCATAAAAATATCTGAGTGTAACACATGGAAGGTGTACCAAACTCTAACATGAAAACAGGCTCCACAAACATAACAATTAATTATTGATGTTATTCTAAACTATGAAATATCATGAATGTATTCTATTTGATTGATTGAGGAATATCATAATTGTACTTGTGTTGTTAAAAGTGAAAGGAATTTCTTCGCTTAATGTAAGAATGGTGATTAATGGAAAGATGTATTTCATTATTGTTTTAATAATAATATGTACTTTTAACAAGGTTTTTAACCTCCGTGATATAAATATACCTTGTTTTTTACAACGTAATTTTTTTATTAAGTGTTATAATGTCGAATTCTCAGCAGATTAATAATGCATTATTGGCATTTGATGATTATTGTTATCATTATGATTTATTGTTATTGTATGTTAAGACGAGGTATTATTATCATGACAACCACAATAGTATTGTTGTGATGCATTTGTAGATTACATATTATAACAGTATTTTCATTATACATTAAAATATTTACAAACATTGATTAAACATATGTTAATGATTAATCATATTAATGATATCATCAACCTAATGTTGTGATATTGTGAAAGAGATAATCATAACCAATGGTATCTTGCTATTGTACATGGATCATTTACAAATGACACATGATAAATTAAGTGTACTTAAGGGTACAAATGTACTTATCTATCTTAGTAAACTAAATCAACCTAGTAACTTAATGTGGACATTAATGAATGCTTAATTTGTTAAACTGTAAACTTAATAACTTGAGAATGGAAAAGAATCTTGATGTTATGATTGAGATGATTTTGTGGTGAATGAAGGGACAAGTTTTATGTGGCTTATGTGTATTCACAAAATCAAGCTAGCTAGCATGATGCCCTATAACTATGGCCATAATATTGCAAAGGATTGATTACATTGTTCGTCGCCATTTCTTTTGTGTCAATCCGGGAGGCTACACTATGAAGATACACATAGTTCTTTGAACCTTTAAATAGGTTTAACCAAATGATATATTGGGTATATCATCTCGGGAGAATAATTGAAAGAGAATCAAGTAGGATCTAAACTCTTGTAGTTGCACATAGTTATCATAGGTTGTCTGATTGGATTCTAAACATTAATTAACATTGGATTAATCTGTTGTGAGTTGTTAAGCATTGAAGGCATCAAGATAATTAATAATGTTGGAATAATTCAGAAGTTGTTGTAAATTATGTTCTTCATTTCAACGTAAGACAACTTAAGGGATTTACAACTCTTTTATTCTGGAATTTAATTGTTGTGTATTAAATTCATTGAAGGCATAAACCATAATTATTGAGTTAATAAAAAATCCCTAATTATGATAAAGTAAAAAGAGGTGTTACTCAAGTTTTAGTCATTGGAAAGGTCTCAAATTTTTCTATGTGATGGTATGATTTAGAAAACATTCTGGGAGATTTTTAAAAGTTTTGGGAAATATTTCTTCCTATGTGCTTTTTGGGGAAAAGGAGTGTACATGCTTCATTGAAGATTCAAATTTGGTGAAGAGTTTCGGGATCCCCTTGTGGTTTTTGGAGCTCATATCCTAGGCATTGGAAATATTTTGGAGCCTACTACATGGTTAAATAGGTAAGGTGGATATTTTTGGGTATATAAAGTGGAAACCTTTCTGAAACTGGTGTAAAGTGGCCTTTTTACACATGAATTGTGCACTGAAGGTTTTTTACACCTCAAGCAGAGTTGGGAGTAGAACAAAAGTTTAAGTGAGAGAATATTCAATCCTCTTCATAACCCATAAGTTTTTTTTGTATGTGTTTGTTGAAAACTCTTCTTGCAAATCAACTCACCTGCACATTAATCGAGAAAAAATGAAGGTACGATAAAAACTTGTTGAAGAACTCATTTTCAGAATTCTTGAGTAGTTTCTTGGATTCATTGGCCCTTTTCCATGTTAAATAATATATTATACAACCAAAACTCACTAAGTAAGGACCCCGGGAAGAAGTTTGGACTTTGTGGGAAAAAATGGGTGGTATAAATGAGGTTTCAAAGTGTGCATTGGTGCAATGGCACACTTTGCTTGTACCATTGCACCGTTGGCACACTTTTGATGTGTGATTACACCCCAAAAGTGCACCCTTATTTGATTGGTGGAGAGAAATAAATAGAAAACTTAAAAATTAATGTAAAAACACATGGTGGAGGTTCAAACTTAAGTTTACATGACATGTGGCATGCTCTAATTTACCCTAAGTGTACTTTTGATATGAGCTAGTGGAGGCACCATTTTCACTTGTACTTGCAGCATGCACCTTGACTTTGCAAAAGCACTCCTCACCTCCCCCATATAACATGCTCATAAATTTTTTCCTTCCAAATATCCAAAAATTACATTTGAAAACACCAAAGAAACCATTAAAGCATCTTTGAAGCTGGTTATTCATCCCTCCACACTTGCAAAACTTTGCATGTGCCCTAAGAAGACCAAGAAGTATTTTGTTCATATCTCATGATCATGTGGATGAAATCACTCCAAATTTTAACCACAAATTCCTCTTGAAAATGTATTCATGGTGATATTATATTTTTAGCATGACATTCCTCCATTAAAAATGTATTCATGGTTTTTCTTTTCCATCCATCATACCCCCGGTTTGTCTAAAAACAATGATTTTGCAAATGAGATTGTGAAAAATCCCCATGGAGGAAGACTAATAAACTTGGAGCATATGTTCCCCTCATAAATACCTTAGTTTTTATATATCATTCATCATATAAGATGAAGAATTTTTGGAATTATGAGAAAAAATCACCATCCTTTTTTGAAGCGACTTGCAAACCCCATGTGTTAAAAGTTGTTTTCGCATTTTATCTCAAACCCTATAAGAGAATTCCTTTAAAATTAGAGCATTGTTTCCCCTCAATAATAATACTCTAATAAATCAAAATTCACTCAAATCAGATGAGAATTAATTCCACATTAAAGAATCAAAAAATCTCCCTTCCTCCATTAATGTTATTTTTCAAGCTTTTCCCATAGCTAGAATTTGTTTTCCAATTTCCCGTTGATACACATGAGATAATTTCACAAAATTAGGATCATCTACTTTTATTTGGAATACATTTCCAATGAATCATGTCGCATCTAATTTGGATTTTATTTTCTCTCATTTTTCCCAAAAATACAAATTCATCCATTTATAACATTAAAATCCATTCAAATTTGTGGATTTTTGAAAAGTGTTATGGAATCCATTTTCACTTACACCATAGCATTCTCACCACTTTATAAGACTAGTGAGATCATAAAAAACACAAAATGAAGCTCCAAAACTCTTGATACAAGACCATTTCAGTTCTTGTGTTTGAGTACCCAGACATTGGACATAGCAACGTGGAGCGCATGGATTTCATTTTTTCCATATTGAGTCATTAGGAACAGGAGAATTCTTGATCACAAAACATGTGATTAGATCATCAAAATTACTTCATGATGAGAACCATGGTTACAAGTTTTGTTATGTTTTCATCATGGATTCTCAAGAATCTCTGATACCATCAAATCTAAGAGGGATCATGGTTACCGATTCTAGGCCATGTGTGATATAAGTGCATTATTCATAATGATTCCAGGATGTGTGATTTTTCATGTGAAGATACAAGAGATCAATTTCATGACAACGAGTTGATTTTTTCATCTTACCATTGCTCACAAAGGTGAAGAGTTAAAACAGATTTTCCCAACCATGAACAATGATAATCAGTAAATATAAGGTGTGAAACATCATTTCCAATTCCAAGAAGAGATATGATCTAATCAGATAAGAATTCGAGGAATATCATGTCTAGTTAGAGCATTCATCTCCATTATGGAGGAAGATAAATACTTCATCCTACAGTATCTACCTTCTCTCTCTTCTTCTCTCTTTTTCTCTCTCTAGCATTCTATTTCTCTGTTGAGCAGTGAATTTTGTAAAAAGTGACTTAAGTCACTTAAATTTTATATTTCTTCATTGATAATGCACTTTAATTTACAAGGTCACTTGGGAATGCAAAGAGTCATTCTTTAAAATATAAATTGTAATTCTCTCTCCATTCCAAAGGATCATTTTTTGCTATCCTTTATAAAACTATTCTATGTTGTTATTTTTGTCCAAAATAACTCCCCTAGCAATTTAGACAACTTACATTATCATCCTATCTATTAAGATCAATATTCTAGGATTGCACACACTCTGGTTATTTCATTGGCATATCAGTTATTTGCAGTTCCTCCCCACACCCTTCTTCTCCATTCCTATATTTCCTTCCATTCCCCTATTACACGCACCCCTTCTACACTTTCACCTTCCTTCCCATAGTTCACGAATCCTCCACACTTACCCCTAAATTTCCTTCCAAATTGGCTAAGTCCCTCACATGCTTATTCTACATTAAACCATGGTGTATATTTCCCTCACTTTTGTGTGTTGTACACTTCTTTCTTGGATTTCGTTGCTCACCCCTTCTCTCTTGTCATTGTGTGTTCACATTTGAATGTCCATTCCTAGATTGCATACTTGTCTCCTATAGTTATGCATCCATTTCTTATGCATGTGTTACCTATGTGTGCTTTTCCTCACTTTCATCTTCCACACCTCTTTTTTTCATGTGAACTTTGTGCATTCTTATGTGTCGAGTCATTGTGCCACATCATCACCTGTCAGCCTTAAGTGTGCAACACCCAACCTATCAATTTGTGTCAATTAAGCACATAATCCTTGCGATAAATCATTGTACGACACATGGCAGAAACAAAAAAATACTAAAATATTTAACCAATCACATGGATCAATCAATGTGCGCCACATGTTTTATACATCCATTTCTTATGCATGTGTTACCTATGTGTGCATTTCCTCACTTTCCTCTTCCACGCATCTTTCTTTTGTGCACACTTTGTGCATTCTTATGTGTTGAATCATTATGCCACATCATCACCTATCAAACTTAAGTGTGCAACACCCACCCTATCAATTCGCGTCAACTGAGTGCATAATCCTTGCGATAAATCAATGCATGACACATGGAAAAAACAACAAAAAAATAGAATATTTAACCGATCACATGGATCAATTAGTGGGAATGTAAAGATCCATTCTTTCAACTATAAATTGTAATGTTCTCTCCATTCCAAAGGATCAATTTTTTCTCTCCTTTATAAAACTATTCTAAGGTGTTATTTTTGTCCAAAATAACTCCCCTAGCTATTTGGACAACTTACATTCTCATTCTGTCTATGAAGATAAATATTGCAGGTGTTTCATCTTTTTCTTAGATCGTTTCTTTGGAGTGTTGATGAAATAAATATGGTAACGGGTGTAGGAGGAATACCTATTCAAATGTTGGTTAATGGGTTGTTTCATGCGTATGACTTCCAAATCCACAATTGATCATGAGATCTTCCTTTTGGCTAGGAGGAACTACCTACAATGCAAAGCAAGATCACAAGAAGAATTAAACAATATGGGCAGTGAACTGCCTAGCATATATTGGATCTGGGAAGTGTGATACTTCCTAGATGGCTATCAGTATACTATTTTAAACAATTTAATGCTATAAACAAAGTAAATCCTATTGTAATTTTAAATTATTTAGGTATCTCACTTAAAACACAATAAGAAATAGATTTAATCTAACAAGCTAAGCTAGAATAGAATCCAAAGGTCAAATGATTGGTTCTAGGTTCTGCAGGTTTGACAGAGATCTTGGGTAGATCACAGGTGGATGAGGGTGAGATGAAATTAAGTGGGTAGGTCTCTTTTCTGGGTTGTGTGGGCAAATAAAGAGACTGATGTCGGTCAAGGGTAACCGATGGCAATCAGGTGTGACCGGTGCCGGTTACTGTGAAATCTAGAAATGTCACAGAACAAGCTTTAGGTCTCCTTTTTGATTGCACAAAGAACTTTGGTTGGTCGGGATGAGGTGTTGGGTGATTGGGGTAGGATTCGGTGAGGCTTTAATGGGTATATGGAGGGTGGAAATGTTGGAGAAGGTCAATAGGTGGCTAGGTAAGCAATAGATGATAAAATGATGATGAAATGAAATAAACCCAGAGAAGTATGACGTTATACTTAATTGGATTTTGGTCCTGGATGCCTATGTGTGAAGGATGGAGGTGCTGATGAGGGACTTGAAGGTTGCAAGTGATCACCAATTGAAGGAAATCTTATGCATGGGCTACATGTACATTGATCTTATTTTGGTTAGATCAGATCATGACTGTGCAGGAAAAGATGTTTGATCTCCTTCCTTGCATGTGTGGTCTCATTGGAATTTACTCTCTAAAGATGTGTTATCTCTCTGAGATGTGATAATACTCACCAACCTTGAGAATAAAGTTGTTTTGGCGTTAAAAGGGGTAACCGATGGTGGTTCTGGCTTAACCGGCGATGGTTAGGGGTAACCGGCGTCGGTCAAGGTGGGATTTCCTAGGTTTACTAAACTAGGGAGATCCCTCTTGATTTCCTTGGATATCATGTCGTTAACCCGAAAATTAGACTGGGAGCTTCTTGTGAGCATGCGGGAATTTGGTTAGATGGAATGTAGGCATTGATTTTTATGGTTTGGGTATGTCTTAGTTAGTTATGGCAACTTACTAAGAACAAGTCTTAGGTTGAGTTGGCTTGGTGAGGTGTCTAAGTGAACTGTATGTGTGGATATTATTTAAAATAATATATTTAAATAATAAATGTAGTGAGGATAATGCATTAATTTAATTAAATTAATATTAGTGGGGTGAAAGGGGTCATGGCTAGGTGAATGTGATGAAAGGTGCTTATTTGTCAAGGGACCAAACGGGAGTGTGACCTAATTTTAGTGTCTACATTTTGCCCCTTTTTGTTGCGTAGCTTGTATTGGTAATTAACGCTAACAAAAATAAGATGTGGTTGCCCCATGTGCAGGTGAAGGTGATCCCCTTCAAACTAGGAACTGATGAGACTGAAGGTAGAATCGGTGAGTGGTTTGATAAAAAGGTAAAATGTGAGGAAAATGAAGGTGGGCTCAGGGAAAAAGGGTAAAAGGTATACTCAGTCCATTCGAGGTAGTGGATCAGGTTTAAAGGTAGCAACAATCAAATGCAAGCACACGAATAAACTACAGCATGTTACCGTGTTGAAGAACAAGAAAACTCTACATTGTCTAATGTCGATAGGTTTATCTAAAAAAGGTTGAAGTGAATTCGGTATCCAAGGTATAGGATATGGTCAAGAAGCACAAGGTAGGTTAGGTGTGGGAACGTTTAGGTATGTTCAAGTACACCAAAGGTAGGGTCAAGATAAATGGTCACAGCAATAGGCTAAGTAAGGTCATTAGGTCAATAACATAGGTAACAGTGCCACAACGTATAGTTAACACATGAGGTCAAAGGTCACTAGCGATGGTCCAGGTCCAAATATTGAGGTCATGGTGCGGGTAAGGACAAGGAAGGGGTAAAATAATGAGTCCCCAAAGGAGGAAAAATGGAAGGTAGTATATGAGGAGGTCAGGAAAGGTAAGGTAAATGGGTTGGGTAAATGATCAGGGTGAAGGGTGGGGTAAAGGATCAAGGTAAAGGGTGGGGTAAAAGGGGCTTAATTGAGGGAAATGTGCAGGTGAGGATGACTGATGGCAGTCATGGGAAAACTGACGTCGGTATAGGAAAACTGATGACGGTGAGGTAGGGCACGCGACTGATGTTGGTAAATGGTAACCGACGTCGGTTAGGTCGGGTTGGTTTATAAAGATAAAAAATCCACGTTTTGATTATTCATTTGTTATTTGTGAAATGAGAAAATGAAAAAAAGGAGAGAAAATAGAGAAAAGTTTCCAAAGGAAATAGGACAGTGAGTTGGCAGTGTGATTGGATGAGGGTTGGGTTGGTGAGCAGTCGGTCTATGGGATCAGGGCAAGAGATTTGAATTGTGCAGAGGTTGTGAGGAATTATTCAATGATGGCAGAGGCTGGAGAGGGATCAGGTGGGCCACTGGCACAGTGGCCAGATGTGCCACCGAGATGGCGGCAAAGTGAAAAGTTAAGCAGCCAACACTACATTGTTGATTAGATAGATTAGAAGTTTGGATTATTATTATTTAAGGTTTTTATGGGTTTTTGTTTTTTTTTTGGTGGGTAAAAATAAAATTTAGGTATGGGGGGAATAATGGGCTAAAAGAGGGAGGGGAAGGGTAGTAAATGGTATAGGTGGGGTGGGTAGAGGTCCATGGGTAGTTTTAGGTCATTGTAGGTGGGGTAAAAGGGAAAGGGAGGTGATTTTTAGAAAATGGGGGGTTTTGGAAAGTCACGGGATTGTCCGTGACAGTGACCAGCGTCGATCAAGTTCGGCTAGTGTCGGTTGGGTAAAACCGGTAAATATGTGACCGATGTTGGTTACGTGGTAACCATGGTCAGTAAAGGTTAACCGGTTTCGATCACCAAATAGGTGACTAATGTTGGTTTAAGGGTGACCGGAGTCGGTTAGGATGAACCAGCAGCGGTTGAGATTTGAGGCACAAGGGTCCAAAAGTGATGTGGGCTAGGTAGTTAAGATGGGTAGAGTGAAAATAGGGTGGAGGATAATGATAATTGGTGAATATGGTCATGGTAAATGTGGATTAATGTTGTGCTTGGATTGGATACAGGGTAGATCGCAGTTACATATGCAGGACAGGGTTCCACCTCTACTAGTGACATTGCATGGCATAGCAACACCTTTGGAGCTCCAACATGTGGAGATAGTGGGCTTGAGTGGGATTCATCGCTACTGACATATTTTTTGGTGACCCAGCTTCATGGTCACATTCATCGATAGATGGGATCCCCGCGACTAACACATTCCACGTTCCAATGGGTGAGATGACTATCACCGTGGAGGACATGTTCCAAATTTTATGGCTACTCATATTGGGTGCCCAAGTGTATTCTATCTCCTCCGAGGCCTCATAGGAGTTGATTGGGACTGTCTTTGGTGAGGGGGTGGTTAATTTGAGATTTCATAGTGCCAGTTTGGCCTATGGAGAGATGTACCTAGCCCGTCTGGATGAGACAAGGCTAGTGGTTTTGTTGATAGAGGCAGTGTGCTGCTATGCACTATCAGATGCATAGGGTGGATGCTTTCCCCGATCACTGATGGGGGTACTCCATAATATGATGGTGCATAAGACACACTTTTCTTGGGCACCAGCATTCTTAGTGCAGCTATACTGAGAGCTGTGGGCATATGGTCAGTTGCGCAGGTTTAGCCTGTGTTGTACATTTATACTACATTGTTGGGCGTATGAGCACATAATGTGTGTGTGACCTATAGGGATGCCCTGAAAAGATGCATTCCCAGCATGATTTTTGTGGGTGGGATATAGGAGATGGGTGTCGGTGATAGGAGAGCGGAGATCAGATAGGACCACACATGATGTGGCCCATTTTCGGTAGCTATTGGAGGGATTGTCCAGAGTGGAAATTATATGGAGGCCATATGTGGGATTCCCCTCATATAGGAATATGCATGAGGAGTTAGCTGAGCTCAAGCTAGAAAGGTGGATACAGGGTCACTGTGCCAGGGAGGATGAGATGATCCCGATAGACAGATTCTGACAGCAGTTTGGGATCTTACAGGACATTCCTCCACCCTTCCCACAGTATCGGAGAGATGACGTGGAGAGGACCTTAACTCTACCACAACCTACAGTGCCCACAGGGGAGGAGAACAGCTAGTGGATCGGTAGATAGATGAAACTGGATGTACAGAAAGATACAGGTAGTGGTGGGTGGCTCAATTACGAGCCATACCACCCAGACCGGGGCAGCCATACCTAGCTACCATTACAGTGCAAGGAGACACCCTACAGGGGCAGGTAGCTACGTTGATTACCCAGTTGGGTATACTGTAGACCTAGTTGGAGGGCTTGGAGGTAGAGGGTACAGGTGACATAGAGATGGAGGACATATGGTGAGATGCCTGATATGCGGTCACCTGATTTTTGATGTATATTAGTTATTATTTATATATATATATATATATATATATATATGCCGGCATGCATGCCGAAGATAGTTGTAATTTTTATCACATACCGGCCTGCGTGCTGAAGACAGTGAGGATGTATGAGTAATTTGTATATTTTGAGCATATACCAGCCTGCGTGCCGAAGAAATTTTGTATTGATTCATTATTTTTTTATATATGAGACCGGCATGTATGCCGATGACATTTTGTATTGTATATCGGCCTGTGTGCCAACATTTTGAGATGATGGAAATGATGAGATGGGCATGTATATTGAGATACACATTTATTGATTTATATGATGAGATACATGGTATTTTGTGATGTGTTGGTGTGTTTATGAGATATTGGATTTATGGCTTGTGGTAGATGAGATATGGATTTGTTACTTTGATGTGGATGGAAATTAGGTGAGTTAGGCATGATGGAGTCAGGTTAGTTTATGCATGTATTGAGTCATTTTGTAGGCATGGTTGAGTCTAGTTATAGGCATGGATTCAGTCAGGTTGATTTAGGCATGGTTGAGTCAGTTTATAGGCATGGTTGAGTCAGGTTGTAGGCATGGATTAAGTCAGGTTGTAGGCATGGTTGTGTTGAAAGTAGGTGAAGCTGTGATTCATTATTTTTTTGCAATAAATGATACTATGGGTCATATGTGAGATGTGGTATAATCTATGCATAGTGATGATAGAGAAATGGTAGGTGTAATAAACTTAGAAAATATGAAGCAACTTGTTATGTATGTGGCTTAATTTCCAATGTTGTATATAAAAGGGAGACTAAGTGAGATATGGTGTAAATGGTGGGGAACATGGAAGATGAATTTCTTATGGTAGAGGATGGACGAGCTAAACTCCAAGGGCCCCATGCCTTTGGAGTGCTACCTACATAGTCCCTGAAAAAAGGGACCTCAGGCCGATGTAGTTCTCCCATAAGCTAGGGAAGAAAATGAGAAGGTGTGAAAATGAGTGGGTAGGTGTTTGGGCATGTTGTGGGTTTAGGTTTGTTAGGTGTGGGTAGATTGTAGGTAAAATGATGTAGGTGAAAGTGATTGTGGTGAAAGAGGAGGATTGCCCCAAAGGTAAGCATCGAGGACCAAGTACTGTATAAGGTAATCAAAATGTAAACAAAGATGGTTAAAAGATAAAAGGGGGCAATAAAGCCACCTGATTGGGTAGGATCATATCGAGTAGATCATACCTTTGAGGAGGTGATGAACATAAGACCCTAAAGATATTGCATGATTGACATGTTCTACGATGAAAATTAGTCACATGATCACCAAATGTTTAAGTTTCAAGAAGTCCCTTGAGGCTGTAGGAAATGAGAGTGGGCATGATTCGCAGGGTGAAGAGTAGGTAATTTTTAAGTTTTATATGGTATGAGGTAGCAGGGCCATTCGAGCCAAGAGGTCCTAGGTCACAACGAGTAAATCCATGACTAAAAAAAAAAATTTGACTTATTGTTTTGATAGAATGATCGATGCGGGAAGTCTATATGAGATAAATAATATGGAACTCCTTGAGGTCTTCGTGAATTTGATCGATGCGGGAAGCTTTGAGTTGCTCTCATTTTTTTTTAAGAGCATTACATAGTTGTCCTTCGTGGGTGTAGTCTATTTATAGACAACAATTGGTCAGAGAGCAAGATGTCCTTTTGAGGGAGTCATATTTTTTATTTGAAGTTTGACTCAAGGAGTTTGGTCCCATTGTAAGGTCTTTGCAGTCATGGACAAGACCAAGGTGAAAGATAGAACTCTTATTCAAAGGGAAAGGTGAAATGACCATGGGAACTCATCTAAAGGTAGATGAAAAGTATCCATGAGAATCATGCTATGTGCATGCACCGTGGTACACATATTTAAGAGAAGATAACGAGGGACGGGTACTCACATGATTCATAGTTTAATCATTAGGGAGGTGTATCCAGTGAATGGCAGTCAAGGGATGAGTAGGGGAAGAGATAAAGGGGTGAGTTAGGATGATGAGTCAAAAATAGAATGGTCAAAGATGTAAGGCATTAAGGGGTCTCAAGTTCGGGTTTACCTTCAAGAGAAGATAAATGATAAGCACCTGATCCATAGGTATGAGTCACGATGTATGGTACAAGGAAATTAGGAGAAAATTTTCCTCTATTTACTTTTTTCTACTTTGGTTACGTGTTGATTTTCTTTCAGGACAAGGTCACCGACTTGGAAGGTTTGTTCATGAACAAATTTTTCATAGGCATGTTTGATACATTTTTGCTAAACTTGAAGGTGATCTAGAGTGTTAAGACGATGTTCATCTAATAAATCTAGCTGTGCTAAGATGGTCTTGACAAAATTCATCATCAGTGAGCATGTCATGGAGAGAAATACATGGAGTGAGGGGATCTAGAATTCAAGAGGAAGAATAACCTCTGTACCGTAGACCAGAGAAAAGGTTGTGGCTGCAGTGGAAGTGTGAATACTAGTATAGTATGCCCACAGGGTAAAGGGAATGTGCATATGCCAATCCTTGCCAGTATCGTCAACCACTTTCATGAGAATTTTGTTGAGGGTTTTGTTACTGAATTTGGCTTGGCTGTTGGTTTGTGGGTAGTACAGTGATGAGAAACTAAGCTGAATGCCGAAGGCGTCATAGATTTTTTGCAATGTTTTGTTTTTGAATTGTTTTCCATTGTCCAGTGATGAGGTAATGAGGAACACCAAAGCGAAAAATGATGTGGTGGTTAATGAATTCACATATTTTCTCAGCTTTCATGGAAATGAGTGGGATGGATTCTAACCAATTTTGTGTAGTATTTGATAGCAGTGATGATCCATTGATGGCATTGGGAAGAATGAGGATTGATTTCTCCAATAAGATTCCAAAACCCATTGAGATAAGGGAAAAAAGGTCACGAGTGACCTGTAAGGAATGACTGGAGTGTATGATGAAGGTTGGAATGTAGTTGGCATTTTACACAAAATTTGACATAGTTGCAACAATCATGGTTAAGGTTTGGCCAGTAATAGCCTAGGCAAAGAATAGGATTAGCAACAGCAAGGCCACAAAGTGAGCTCCACATATGCCATTATGAACGTCCTTAATGGTATAAGGAATTTAAGAACTTGCGAGGCATCGTAAGAGAATACCATCAAAGCAACACTTATAAAGGATTCCTCCCATGATGACGTAATGAGATAGCTTTTTAAGGAAGGAACATTTTTCGTTACAGGTGAGACTAGGAGGTAAGATGGAGAAAGAAAGGTAGTCAGAGTATTGTTTATACCAAATGTCACTTTGGTCAGGGGTATTGGTTCCGATCGAGTAAACATCATGAGGTAAATAAGAAGGTGAATGAAGGTGTTGTATGGTGACAAATATTTTTGAATCGGTGGGTGAAGTGGGTATTTGGGAAGCTAAGCAAGCCATTGTATCTGTAAATTTGTTGGTGGAACATGGGATGGTTTGAAGGGTGTAACGATCAAAGGTGGTCAAAAGTATGTCTACATGATGTTTATACTTTTGAAGTATCTTGTTACGACATTGGTACATACCATTCACTTGGTTTATGACCAATTGAGAATCACCAAAGATGTTGATTGATTTGATCATCTAAGGTATACGTAGCTTAGAGACCTAGTACGAGTGCTTCGTATATTCGGCAGTATTATTGGTGCATTACAAAATATAGTTTGAAAGACAAAGGCATGGGTTCTCCATCAAGAGGAATGAGGATAATACCAGTCCCACCCCCACAGCTGACACTTAGAACTATTAAAAAAGAGTGTCATTTGATAAGGAGGCTTGTCCAAGGAAAGGGTAGCAATCAAATCATCTGGAAATTTGAAATTAGAGGGTTGATCGCTACGAAAATAGGTGCATCGGCCAATTGGTCAGAGATAGATTGACCCTTGATGGACTTTTGATGAATGAATTTGAGGTCAAGATCAGCTAAAAGCATAAGCCATCATACGACACACTAATTTTGATAAGTTTTGGCATACGTGAAGTTTAATGGGTCAGTGTTGGTCACAACATAGGTTTTTTGGTTGAGTAGGTAATGACGGAGTTTTGTGGCAACAAAAACTAAGGTTTAGAAAAGTTTTTCGGGATTGTTGTATCAGGTTTCATAGTCCAAAAGAGTACAACTTATGTGATAAACTTTCTGCTCCCTAGTGTTGTTCATCGTGATGAGTGAGCATGGCTCCCACGGAGTGATTGTTCGCGGATATGTATAGATAAAAAGGTTGATCATATTTAGGTGGAATGAGTATGTAGTTGTTGGAGAAGGTTGATTGTATTAAGGCCTCAAAAGCTTTAGGTGAAATATGTCATCATCCCATTTAAAGGAGGCACTCATTCTGAGTGAGCAGTTGATGAAACACCTTCCAACACTATCAGTAGGTTGGTACTCCCATAGAGTGAGGCTTGTATGGATAATGTAACACAGGTCAAAGTGGAGGTGGAGTTAACGGATTGGTATGTTCATGGATCAGCCATGGAGGTTATGGCAAGTGGTAGGAATGGAGGAGGTATGTGTGGTAGAAGCTAGTATTTGTACTGGTAGGTAGAGGTGTAGGTGAAGTGGTAGTGGTCGTGGAGGTAGATAGCTTGATAGGTATGAGCACATCATTGGGTTGGTAAAGCATGTTGCATGTTTTAAAAGGTGATGGGTCAGATAGAATGGTATAGGTGTGTCCTTTGTGTTCAAACTTTACACAAAAATGCAAAGTAGAAGGAACACAACCCATGACACGGATCCATGGTCTACCAAGCAACAGGTTATATTGGAATTCCCCCTCCAAAATTTAAAACAATTCTGAGAATAGTGCGGGGGCCCACACAAATGTGGAGGATGACAATGCCTAGTGTAGAGGTGATAGCATCATTGAATGAATGCAACATGACCAGATGTTTATGGATGCAATTATCAGGTATGTACATTTGAATGAATGCATGGGATGAAATGATGTTAATGATAGTGCCCCCATCAATCATCACATGACGTACCCATATGTCGTACGATGTGGAAAAAGATGAAGAGGGTTAGGTCTTGGGTCATCGTTTTGGTGTGGTGGGATCTCTTCCTATGAGAAGCTAAGGGAGGCCATTTGGTGAACAACAAGGGGTGAGATGAAGGTAGTAATTTGGTGAGAGAGGCTACATGATGGGGTGTGATAATAGAGGCAATGGGTGTAGGGTCATTGGGTAAAACCTTGATAGATTGAAGAACCTCCATGAGAGCTTGATGATGGGATTACGAGGTTTAGATGAGGTCATATAAGGAAATTTTTGAGGGGTGATTGGTTTAATTGTTTCATCATGGTGTGATGTGTGATGCCATTAGAAATGGGGTACGTGGGGCCAGCGGATAGTTATTTTAGGTATGGGTGTAGATGGTATGTTGGGTATAGAATTGGTTGGTGGGTTAGTTTCCTTTTCTTTACCCTTCTGCGCATGTGTATTGGCATTTATCATGTTGATTTGAGCGGATTTGGCAAATGGAGAAGGTGTAGGGTGAGTGGTATAATGACACGATGGGTCAAAACCCTAACAGAGGAGAAAAACCCTGTGAGGTCAGTTGGGTGCAAACAACATTTGGGTGGTGGCGTGGAAACTTCTCTGATGTTAACCATGCTAATTTCAAATCTTGGGTGATGGTTCTAGAAGAGCTGTGAGGGTGGAGGTTGTGGTCATTGAGTGGGCAGTTATGGGAATGGGTGTTCGGTGAAGCAGGATCCTCGTCAAGAAGGTCATCGTCATTGTTAAAGTTGGTTTCTGGTGGACACAATTAGATAAGGATGGATTTTTAAGGCCTTGCAATTCTCCACATCATGCCCCGAGCACACAATTATATGTGCAAATTTTAGTATCATAAAACCCTTTTGGCTTGGGTTTGAGGGGGTCGTAAGGTCTGAGTGGTGGTAATGTGATGACAAAGGTTTCCAAGGACATTGGTTAAAATTTTGGCATAAGACCCTGCTAGTGGATCACAATGGGATGTGAACGTGGGTTTGGGTGTAGTTTTAGGTGATTGTTGAGGAACGGTCTTTAGAGGAGGAAGGGGTTTGAGCCATGGTTTTGGGTGATGTTGTGGTTTTAGGTGTCGGTCATGTTTGTTTAGGTATGGGTATAGTAGATGGACAGGTAGGAGGGTGCGTGGTTGTTTTGACTTCCTTATTATGGGGTAGTGGAGTTTTGTTTTTGGGTTGCACCTTCTTGGGTAAAGGTGATGTGTATGTATGAGGTCTAGAAGGAAAAGTACAATGGAGGAAGAGGGCGAGTTACCCATGATGATAATGGGGGTGTTGTGAAGGTAGATGATGTGGGTCATACTTAAGGTGTGTAAGACAACGACTGGAGTGTAGTGGGTAGTGAAGCAATAGCTGAGGGTATTGGAGGTATGGGTGGTAAAGAGGTGGCATAGGTGTAGGTGTAAGTTAGGTTGGGAATCTCGGTAGGTAAAAGAATTTGTGAGGAAGGAATGGGATGTTGTGTTTTTGGTTTATTGATGGGTGGAGGTTTCTTGACCATGTGGGGAAGCTAAGATCCTAAGACGGATGAGATAAGTGTAGGTGTGATTGATGCACAGCCGGGGTATGAGTTTTATAGGTTTGGTGATTCTGTTTGGGTGTCAGTATTAGGTATGGTTTTGAATTTGGAGGATGTAGCTAAATCAAGTTTGATAGGTGGATGAGTAAGGCTGGTGGTTGGTGTGACCCCCTAAAGTGGTAATGGGTTTATTTGAGGAAAATGTTGTAGGTATGGGTTTGGGTTTAGGTGTAGGTTGAGCTATGGGTAAGGGTGTGGTTTGAGCTATAATAGGTGTATGGGGAAGGGGTTGTGATAGAGTTGGTTTTGTTTGGTTCGATTGGTCGAAATGTTTTTGGGTAGATAGTGGAGGTATCAGTAAGGGATATCTGCATCTGTGTTGAGACAAGGAAGTAAAAGGTGACCCCATAGTAGAGCCCTATCCACATAATCTAATTGATCAACCAAATATGAGAATGGAACATCTGTAGGTGGATTTGGTGAGGACCTAATGGAAATTCCCAGTAAAATGTTTCTTAGAGATGGGGAATTGGCTAGCTTCAGCTTCCATGGGTAAGAGAGCCGAAAGTAGGTCTATAGGATTTTGGGTAGCTAACGGAGAATTCTCGCCAAGAGGTAAAGGTATCTCAACTGGGTATATGATAAATGCAGTGGAGATGATGGTTTCTCCTCTATGGGTGGAGGAGGTAATGGGTGCTCCTCTATGGGTGGAGGTACTATAGCTAAAGGATCTCTAAGTGGTGAAGCCAGGGGTGAGATGGTCTCAATGTTAGCAAAAGACTCCTCTCGTAGGTGACAAAGGAGATGAAAGGTGTTCCTCTATTGGTGAAGGAACAAGGGAGGTTGGTTCTAACGCAGAAGGAGGATTTCGGGCTAGAGATCTTCTCTATGGAAGGAATATGGGGTAATTAGGAGGTGACAAGTGTACGTCATTAAAGATAGCGTGGACCTCGCGGGTATGGGTATCATGACTTGAGGTCTCACCAGTTTGATCAGACGAAGGGGCATGGTTGGAAAATGGTTTCTTGAAGATGTGTAGGTTTTGGTTAGCAAGTGCATTAGGATTATCCATGGTTAACTCATCTTTCTCAAGCATTTCTTGGAAAATATTTTTTAAAGTGATTTAATTGTCATCACTAATGACCCTTTACTCGATGATAATTACAGAAATCATGTTCTTTATACAATGCAGGCATGGGGCGAACTAGGGTCAAAACTAGTGTGTTGTTTTATAGGTGGAAGGGTGATGGCTCCATGACTTTGATAATATTTTCTAAGATAGAAGAGTAAGGCTCCCCAATTGGGGTATATTTATGTTGCTCTCGTCTGAACTTGAGAAGTCTTGACAAATGAGAGATTAGATGAGGGGGGTAGCCTGATTTGACGGATGAGCTAGGCCGGCCTTGAGTACCACTATGTTAGCAGTGCCCTTAGCTTTTGAATAATTGGTCTAACATTTGGAAGAAGAAGAGGTATCATTCAACTTGAATTTCAAATTCTTATTACATAATTAGATTTTCTTTTCTTCGATGGCCCGAGTCTCTAACTTTCGTGCCATAGTGAATGATTCATTAAATGTTCAAAAGGTTTAGACTTGTAAGGTCAGTGAGATATGCCTAGCACAAGCCTATGTGAAGAGCTCGATGACTTTTGTTTGTGGCAGTTGGAAAGTAAGTTGGTTGATCAGGATGTACGCCAGTGAGCGACAAAATATGTGATAGATTCATTCTCATAATGATGTGTGGAATATAGATCGGTCATGGTAACCTTCTTGATGATATTGATAGAAAAATGATCTAAGAAGGCTTGGGCTACTTGATTGAATGAGAATATAGAATTTCTTAGGTAACCCACTATACCAATCTAATGTAGGTCTAGTGAGGGACATGGGATACGTCCTTAAGAGTAAGGCATCATCATGAGTGATTAGATAACACCCGTGTTTGAACGACCACAAATGTTGTTGCGGGTCTTATTTGATCTATTGAAATGATTGAATTTAGGAATTTCCCAATGCATGGGGTATGAGATGGATAGGAATGGATGGGTAAATGGGCTCGTTACAAATCTCGTCATAGGTGAGAGTGTTACAGAGAGCCAGAAACTAATGCCTCCAATGTCTGCATCTTGTCCAACATTAATTTAATTAGGTCATTAGTGGGTTGCGATGATTGGGTGCCTCCTATAGCATTAGAGGGTTGGTTTTGGGCATATAACAGGGGTGGCACTCTAGTGTATGGGGCTGTCATGTAGGTTGATTGAGAAGAAGGTAGTGAAATAGGGGGTACGTACCTTGGAGTGTATAATGGATGAAATAGAAGGTTGTTGATAGTATGTATATGGGGGTGGAAGGGTCGTGGTAACTCTAGTGGCAATAGGGGCTAATGGTTGTGGAATGGAAAGGACCACATTCTGAAATGGGGTAGGGGTCACCGACACTAGAGGTGGTAATGTAGCTATGGGTATGTGTCACACATTAGGGGACATATGAGATTGTGTTTGGGATAGTTGTTGATGGTACGGTGGATGTAATGGGTGCCACGGAGGTAACAGATGTGGCATTCATAGCGGGTATAGGACCTAACTGTTAAAACAACTAGGGGTAAGGTAGATGCAGGTAGGCACGGAGAAAGATGGGGACAATGCGGGAGTGGGTGTGATAATCAGGGGGATAGATACGGGTATTCCATATATCAACTGACCTGAGGCATCTCAAGTGAATGAGTTGGAAAGGTAAAACTATAAGGCGGTAGGGTTTTGGTCAAGGAGTCATGTGAACTTTTCATCTCCGGTAGTGATAGTAATAGGCTAGATGGGCTCCATGGCTGGTGATAAAATGGAAGGTGGTGAAGGACTATGTGGGAGTGGTTGATAACTGGCATGAAATATGAGTGCACTTACTTGTCTTTGGGTCAACACCATGTGAAATAGTACTGATCAGGTATGGCTGCTTCTCTGTAAATTACACAGAGAATAGTAGGAATAGGTGAGTCGGGTGGCAAAAAGTGGATTAAGGTACCAAATGGTGGTTAGAATGTGAAATAGGATAACTGATGCTGGTTATGGAAAACTGACAACTGATTAGGGGTAACCTACTGCCGGTCACTGTAGAAAATGGGTAGTGAGTGAACAACCCATGCAGAAGGTAAAATTTGACAAGTATGCCAAATCTGATGATGTTTATAACGTCAATGGGATATGATGGTAGTGACAAGGACTGTGAAAAGTGGAAGAAAATGAATAAAAATGTCCTTTTGAGTAGGTTAGCAAAAAGGACCTAGAACTGACGTCAGTTGGGTATAACCGATGGTGGTCAAAGGTAACCGACGAAGGTTACTGTGAAATTAAAATAGTGATGAAAGAAAAGTTGTTGTGAATTAAATTCTAGATGTGGAATTAGACCCAGAATTCTAGAGAATGATGGTGATATGGCCCAGGCACACTCAGGTGAAGCTAAAATACACCAGCTGTGATGAGGAGCATGCAAGGATGAACAAAAAAGTGAAGAACGTGATCTCTCACCTCAAAACGAAAGCCAAGAAGAAACACTAAGAAAAATATGATCCTAGGAGTGCCCTTTTCTATTATGTTTGTTTAGCTTATGCTATTTAGGGACTAACACATGAATTGTGAAATAGAGTTTTTTGGTGAGCATGGCTTCCTACAAAGAAGGATATCTAAAAGGTGAGGTTTTAGGTATGTTATGGTTGGGGCAAGATTCGCTATGAAGTATGAATTGATAGAGTAGCGAGATGGGTGCCCAATATGTCATGTGATCATGTGATCACCTACAGCTTCTTCCAGGTAAGATGTTGTTTGAGAATGTGTGTATTTTGAAATTTTGTGAGGTTTGGTAAGACTCAGAGAAAGATAAAAGGAAATAAGTTCTTTTCTATGATTCATTTGTTAACCATAAGTTGGGCATGACTTCCAGCGTATAGGCTGCCCTCAATTAATGTGAGCTAATGCGATAAATTAGAATGTAATGCAGTTATTTTTCAGATCCCAAATCGAGATGTGAAATTGGATGACACAATAAGATGAAGAGGAAGAGGGATGCTCTTTCACTACAATGTAGAAAACATGAAGAAATTATTCTGTTTTAATTACACCAAAAGAAAAGTTTCCTTTAGAGCAAATAGAAAGAAGAGGTTGGTTACCAAGGAAGAAAATTAGTGTGTACGATTTTTAGAAGGCAGAAAAAAACACACAATTTTTCCTAGGAATGAATGAAATGCAAGGAACCCCATATAGGTCCAACTAGGCATGCCAAAATGTTTCACCTTTTTCTTAGATCATGGTTCTTTAAAGTGTTGACGAAACAAATATGGATAACGGGTTTAGGAGGAATACTTGTTCAAATGCTGGTTGATGGGTTGTTGGATGCATGTATGACTTCTGAATCCACATTTGATTATGAGAGCATCCTTTTGGCTAGGAGGAACTACCTGTCAATGCAAAGAAAAACCACCAGAGGGAATTAAACAATAAGGGCAGTGAACTGCCTAATGTATGCTAGATCCAGGAAGTGTGATACTTCCTAGATGGCTATGCCAGTCTACTATTTTAAACAATTAAATATTGTAAACAAAGTAAATCCTATTGTAATTTAAAATGATTTAGGTATTCTCACTTTAAACACAATAAGAAATAGATCTAATCTAACAGAGCTAAGATAGAATAGAATCCAAAGGTCAAATGATTGGTTATGGGTTCTGTAGGTTTGACAGAGGTCTCGAGTAGATCACATGTTGATGAGGGTGAGATGAAATTTTGTGGGTAGGTCTCTATTATGGGCTGTATGGGTAAATATAGAGACCGAATTTCAGTTAAGGGTAACCGACAACAATCAAGTGTAACTGGTGCTGGTTACTGTGGAAATTTGGAAATGCCACAGAACAAGCTTTGGGTCCCCTTTGTGATTACACAAAGGACTTTGGTTGGTCAGGATGAGGTATTGGGTGAATCGGGTAGGCTTTGGCACGAGGGTTTTAATGGGTATACAGAGGTGGAAATGTTGGAGAAGGTCAATAGGTTGCTAGGTAAACAATGGATGATAGAATAATGATTAAATGAAATAAACCAAAGAAGTATGACATTATACCTACTTGGATTCTATTCCTAGATGCCTGTGTGTGAAATATGGAGGTGTTGATGAGAGGACTTGAAAGATGCAAGTGACCGCCAACTGAAGGAAAGATTCTACATGGGGTGCATGTGCACTCCTCTTTGCTTGGTTAGATCAGATCATGGTTATGCTAGGAAAAGATGTTTGATCTCCTTCCTTACATGTGTGATTCTAACGTTGGAATTCACTCTCTTAATATGTGATAATGCTCACTAAGACCTGTCTACTTATTCCTCACCAACATTTTTTTCTCCCAACCTCCAAACTTGAGAATAAGGTTGTTTTGGGGTTGAAAGGGGTAACCGACAGTAGTTCCGGCTTAACCGGCTGATGATTAGGAGTAGCCGGAGTTGGTCAAGGTGGGATTTCCTAGGTTTACTAAACTAGGGATATCCTCTTGATTTCCTCAGATCTCGTGTCATTAACCCACGGATTAGACTGGGAGGTTCTTGTAAGCATATGGGAATGTGGTTAGAGGGAATGTAGGCATTGATTTTTAGGGTTTGGGTAAGTCTTAGTTAGTTATGTCAACTTACTAAGAAGAGGTCTTAGGTTGAGTTGGCTTAGTGAGGTGTCTAAGTGAACTGTATGTGTGGATATTATTTAAAATAAGATATTTAAATAATAAATATAGTGAGGATAATGAATTAATTTAATTAAATTAATATTAGTGGGGTGAAAGGGGTCATGGCTAGGTGAATGTGATGAAGGGTGTTTATTTGTCTAGGGACCAAAGGGGAGTGTGACCTAATTTTAGTGACTACAGTAGGATTGCACACACTTTGGTTATTTCATTGGCATATTAGTTAGTCGTAGTTCCTCCGCACACCCCACACCCTTTTTCTCCATTCTTCTATTTCCTTCCATTCCCATTTTACACTTACCCCTTATGTGCTTTATCCTTCCTTCCCACAGTTCATGAATTCTCCACACTTACCCCTAAATTTCCTTCCAAATTGGCTAAGTCCCTTGCATGCTTATTTTTCATTAAACCATGGCCTATCTTTCCCTCACTTTTGTGTGTTGTACACTTCTTTCCTATATTTCTCCACTCACCCCTTCTCTCTTGTCGTCATGTGTTCTCATTTGAATATCCATTCCTGGATTACATACTTGTCTCCTATAGTTATGCATCCATTTCTTATGCATGTGTTACCTATGCGTGCATTTCCTCACTTTCCTCTTCCACGCCTCTTGCTTTCATGTGAACTTTGCACATTCTTATGTGTCGAGTCATTTTGCCACATCATCAATTGTCAGCCTTAAGTTTTCAACACCCAACCTATCAATTCGCGTCAACTGAGCGCATAATCCTTATGATAAAATCATTACGCAACACATGGCAGAAACAACAAAACACTAGAATATTTAACTGATCACATAGATCAATCAGTGTGTGCCACATGTCTTACGCATCCATTTCTTATGCATGTGTTACCTATGCATGCATTTCCTCACTTTCCTCTTCCACACCTCTTGCTTTCGTGTGCACTTTGCGCATTCTTATGTTTTGAGTCATTGTGCCACATCATCACCTGTCAACCTTAAGTGTGCAACAATGAACCTATAAATTCGTGTCAACTGAGTGCATAATCCTTTTCATAAATCATTGCATGACACATGTTAAAAACAACTAAACACTAGAATATTTAACTGATCACATGGATCAATCAGTGGGAATGCGAAGAGCCATTCTTTCAACTATAAATTGTAATGCTCTCTCCATTCCAAAGGATTAGTTTTTTCTCTCCTTTATAAAACTATTCTAAGTTGTTCTTTTTGTCCAAAATAACTCCCCTAGCTATTTGGACAACTTACATTCTCATTTTCTATGAAGATCAATATTACAGGATTGCACACACTTTGGTTATTTCATTGGCATATTAGTTAGTCGTAGTTCCTCCGCACACGCCACACACCCTTTTTCTCCATTCTTCTATTTCCTTCCATTCCCATTTTACACGTACCCCTTATGTGCTTTCATCCTTCCTTCCCACAGTTCATGAATTCTCCACACTTACCCCTAAATTTCCTTCCAAATTGGCTAAGTCCCTTGCATGCTTATTTTTCATTAAACCATGGCCTATCTTTCCCTCACTTTTGTGTGTTGTACACTTCTTTCCTGGATTTCTCCACTCACCCCTTCTCTCTTGTCATCGTGTTTTCTCATTTGAATTTCCATTCCCAAATTGCATACTTGTCTCCTACAGTTATGCATCCATTTCTTATGCATGTGTCACATATGCGTGCATTTCCTCACTTTCCTCTTCCGCGCCTCTTGCTTTCATGTGACACTTTGTGCATTCTTATGTGTCGAGTCATTTTACCACATCATCACCTATCAGCCTTAAGTGTTCAACACCCAACTTATCAATTCGCATCAACTGAGTGCATAATCCTTATGATAAATCATTGTGTGACACATGGCAGAAATTAACAAAACACTATAATAATTAACCAATCACATAGATCAATCAGTATGCACCACATGTCTTATGCATCCATTTCTTATGCATGTGTTACATATGCATGCATTTCCTCACTTTCCTTTTCCATACCTCTTGCTTTCATGTGCACTTTGTGCATTCTTATGTGTCAAGTTATTGTGCCACATCATCACCTATCAACCTTAAGTGTGCAACACCCAACCTATAAATTCACGTCAACTGAGCGCATTATCCTTGTGATAAATCATTGCGCATGACACATGGCAGAAACAACTAAACACTATAATATTTAACCGATCACATGGATCAATCAGTGGGAATTCAAAGATCTATTCTTTCAACTATAAATTGTAATGCTCTCTCCATTCCAAAGGATTAGTTTTTACTCTCCTTTATAAAACTCTTCTATGTTGTTCTTTTTGTCTAAAATAACTCCCCTATATATTTGGACAACTTACATTCTCATTCTATCTATAAAGATCAATAGTGCAGGATTGCCGCACACTCTGGTTATTTCATTGGCATATTAGTTAGTTATAGTTCCTCCACACGCCACACACCCTTCTTCTCCATTCCTCTATTTCCTTCCATTCCCCTTTTACACACAATCCTTATATGTTTTCACTTTCCTTCCCACATTTCATGAATCCTCTACACTTACCCCCTAAATTTCCTTCCAAATCGGATAAGTCCCTCGCATGCTTATTGTACATTAAACCATGGCATATCTTTCCCTCCCTTTTGTGTGTTGTACACTTCTTTCCTAGATTTTTCCACTCACCCCTTCTCTCTTGTCGTCGTGTGTTCTCATTTGAATGTCCATTCTTGGATTTGCATACTTGTCTCCAATAGTCATGCATCCATTTCTTATGCATGTGCTCACCTATGTGTGCATTTCCTCACTTTCCTCTTCCGCGCCTCTTGCTTTCATGCACACTTTGTGCATTCTTATGTGTCGAGTCATTTTACCCACATCATCACCTATCAGCCTTAAGTGTTCAACACCCAACTTATCAATTCGCATCAACTGAGTGCATAATCCTTATGATAAATCATTGTGTGACACATGGCAGAAATTAAAAAACACTATAATAATTAACCAATCACATAGATCAATCAGTATGCACCACATGTCTTATGCATCCATTTCTTATGCATGTGTTACATATGCATGCATTTCCTCACTTTCCTCTTCCATACCTCTTGCTTTCATGTGCACTTTGTGCATTCTTATGTGTCAAGTTATTGTGCCACATCATCACCTATCAACCTTAAGTGTGCAACACCCAACCTATAAATTCACGTCAACTGAGCGCATTATCCTTGTGATAAATCATTGCGCAACACATGGCAGAAACAAAAAAACACTATAATATTTAACCGATCACATGGATCAATCAGTGGGAATTCAAAGATCTATTCTTTCAACTATAAATTGTAATGCTCTCTCCATTCCAAAGGATTAGTTTTTACTCTCCTTTATAAAACTCTTCTATGTTGTTCTTTTTGTCTAAAATAACTCCCCTATATATTTGGACAACTTACATTCTCATTCTATCTATAAAGATCAATAGTGCAGGATTCCGCACACTCTGGTTATTTCATTGGCATATTAGTTAGTTATAGTTCCTCCCCACACCCTTCTTCTCCATTCCTCTATTTCCTTCCATTCCCCTTTTACACACAATCCTTATATGTTTTCACTTTCCTTCCCACATTTCACGAATCCTCTACACTTACCCCTAAATTTCCTTCCAAATTGGCTAAGTCCCTCACATGCTTATTGTACATTAAACCATGGCATATCTTTCCCTCCCTTTTGTGTGTTGTACGCTTCTTTCCTAGATTTTTCCACTCACCCCTTCTCTCTTGTCGTCGTGTGTTCTCATTTGAATGTCCATTCTTGGATTGCATACTTGTCTCCAATAGTCATGCATCCATTTCTTATGCATGTGCTACCTATGTGTGCATTTCCTCACTTTCCTCTTCCACACATCTTGCTTCTGTGTGCACTTTGCACATTCTTATGTGTTGAGTCATTGTGCCACATCATCACCTGTCAGCCTAAGTGTGCAACACCTAACCTATCAATTCACATCAATTGAGAACAAAATCCTTGCAATAAATCATTGCATGACACATGGCAGAAACAACAAAACACTAGAATATTTAACCAATCACATGGATCAATCAGTGTGCACCACATGTCTTGTGTGTTCAGTTTCCACTGTAATTTTCATAATGTCATAAAAAAATTTATAAGACTCAAATCCATGTGCCCTTGGTCTTGTTGCATAGTTTTTTATGTGAGCTACATGATGGACCATTCAAAAATATATTTTGGTGGGATTTGGTAGGTGAGAAGTATGGAAAAATGTTTCAGCCATTAATGTAGACATCTAATTGACTCAACCACAAGATTGTATTCAAATATCACCTCCTTCCTTCTTCTACAAGACAAACAGACATGGGGAGGAGCATTTGTTAGTATTACAGGTGGATTTACAAGCATTCAATGCTTATTATTGGTGGTTGGATTTCAAATCCAAGTTTCCCTCTTCTTTCTCCTCCTCTTCTCTCCTTCTTATTCTATAAATGTAAGAGAAATGATCATTGTAAAGGGTTTCACCCCTTTAGTTTTCTAAAAGAGATGCTCATTAGTATTTTAAGTTGCAAGCCTTTAGATCTAGTTTTTGCTTGTAGATATCGGCCTCATCCACCATTGTAATCAAGTGTGTATTTTTAGAAGTAATAGAATCTCGGTTTTGTAGCTATTCTTTGCCTTGGCTCATTTTTATTGCTTTTCCTTACCTTTCTTTTGCATTGTCTGTTTGTTGTGCTTTCTCACTTCCCTTGCAGGTTACTTTTCTGATTGTGCCCCATGAAAACAAATGTGTAAGTGTGTTTCGAACTATAATATGAATTTTTATCCTCTCTTTGTGCATCCTCTTTCATTTTCACTTTAAGCTAGTTGTGTTCATCCCTTTCTTTCTGGTGTTATCACCTCCTTTAGCTTAGTTTTCTCCTTTTTCATGTATATCCTTCTAACCCTAGTCTCCTGGAATTTTAGAGTAGTGATAGATATATGCATTTCTATTTTTAGGAGTAGTTGTATTAGTAGAAATAGGTAGAGCAATCAGCCTTCTTTGAAGGTCTATCTCAAACGTGTAAGGTCCCACAACTTGGAGACATTCCCATGTTGCCTCAAAGCCCCAATTCATCCTGATTTGGGATGGGTGTGATTTTGTGATCCAATATTTTTCAGCATGCTTGGTGGGACTAAGCACTAAAATCTAAAATTTCATCATTGTTAGGTTCTAGTGTGTGACTTAGTGATTTTCAGCCTTTGGAGGCTTATTTCAACACATTGGGTGACTCTCAAGTCTCATATCTACTATTTTATAATTCTGCGTGACTTTTCATGAGAAGGATACATACCAGAAAAAGCGCAGTAGCCGAAGAGTCATTTTATTATCTCAATATTTCCCCAAGAAGAAGAGGTGGGGAGAACAACCTCACACGCACCTCTATCTCGAATGTTTGGTGAAATTTCTACACCACCTCCTAGTATACCTTCCTTACAGCCTGTTAGAGCTCTCACGCCTATCATCATGGCAGCACAATAGGGAAATTAGAGATTTGTTTAATTTTACTAGTATTATTCCTCTTTTTGTTAATTCCCAAAATCCTATTCCAACATCTGAACTTAAAAAGTATCCCTTTCTTCACTAGGGATAACCATACTACTCCATTTGATCACATACAAGACATTGCCAATGTTTACGCCATCCACCAAATCATTGAACAAGATGTGGTTGTTAGACTATTAGCCTCTTCATTCAAAGGGAGAGCTTTGCAATTGGTTCAAGAGTCTGACAGTGGGGTCAATTTGAAATTGGAATCAACTAGGGGCAGCCCTTTACAATTAGTTTGGGCGAAAGGTAGAAAACCTCTCTCTTCTTAAACACTTGACTTTTATAAAGAAGGTTCCCAATGAACTTATGGTGGACTTCAATTTCATATTTTAGAAAACATGGCAGAGGATTCCATCCCTGTTAAGACTAACTCTATAAGGTTTTTTCCTTTAATTTTTAAGTTCTTTAAATTCTGATATTATTTTCATGATCCAATCCATGGGGGTGCAACCCTTCTTGGGGCTTATATATTAGCTATTATGGTTGAGAACTGTCTAATTTAGGAAGAAAAAGTTAGCTCTTAGACCTCTTGTGCCCTTGTTTCCAAAAATGCCTCAAGCAACCCAACCTTTCATTTCTCCTATTACTGATTATAGTGTTCAATACGTTGCATCTATATCTTACTCCCCTGAACAACAAAAGGAAGGATGAAGAAATGAAGGCCCTAATTAGAAACTTATCTAATAAGATCATATCTTTAGAAAAGCAATAGGCGCAAGTCTTCAAAAATAATTCTAATTAGGGGTATAATCAATCCCATCCACCCTTTAGAAATCAATATCTAAATCAAATATTTGGGAAGAACCAACAGAATGATAGATGTCATGTTAATGCACACCTCCTCTTAAAAACAATTCCTCCTACACAGACCCTTTTAGCACCCATGTTCAAGTCAAGCACTTGTTCCAATACAGAACAATATGGCCAAAGAATCATAGTGGTGTTTTCCTTATAGCATGCCTCATAGCCACTATATTTGTGCCAATGCCTTGCGTGCACAATTTTACGTGATGAAATTTGCTTCAAACTGTGAACCTTCCACTAGCGGATGTGAACCTGAAAATCAAGAAATTTCATAAATTGTTCCTAAGGAAAACCTTATGTTCTTTGGTGCCAAAGACTTATCTATAATAAATTAAGTTGTGGATATTCCAAATAGACCGTGCACCCAGGTTTCTGATAACACAAGGTATAAGAAGATAATTCTTGAGTCCGGCGTGTAACCTTCCGCTGCTGCCATATAGGATGATCCTCATAAGCAGAGAGATGTAACTCACTCTCAAGCATCAAAGTATGTTATTGCACCCAACATTTATGGCACGTAAGTTCCTATGCACAAGGTTCCACAAAATTTTCAATAAAAGTGGTGTGTGCCCCATCCTTTAGTAGGTCAAGCCCCTGATGCAAGATAAGCCCCCCCACCCCCGCCTCTACACCTTAACAGTTAAGAAAAGATGTTGTTGTGCCTCAAATGCATAAATATTTGTGACTTCCATTCAAAATTTTGGACCAAATGAAGAACACAAATTTTAATGCCACAATGTGCTACACCCTAACCATTCCATCTCAGTGTGACTTGTTACATGAAGCTCTGACGCAACTCCTACATGTTAAGCCAGTAATCCAAAGATCTCATGCTGCTATAAATATCTGCTAAGAAGAGGAGAAGAAAGTAAGAAAAAATTTCAAAACCACACCTTTCTATATGTCCTTGATAGTAGGAAAACATGTTGTGCACAATTGTATGATTGATTCACGAGCTAGTACTTTTGTTATGCTAAATAAAATTGTTGATTTCCTAAGTCTTAAGTACAGTCCTATGTCTAAAGGAGTATTGCAAGTTGATGGTTCAACTGTTACTACTCTAGGAGTCATCAAGGATCTTCAGTTATCCCTCCATGCATGCCCAAGTATAATAATAACAAAATATGTGTCAATCATTTATTTACCTCCTTTTTCCCCCTTTTCCTATCGATAAATTTCACTCCTAAAGTGGGTGGATACTTGTCTTCTGATTGATCCCATATGTTACTTAGAACAAGGTATGGTACCCGGTTTACCATAGAAGTTTAGCCCATATTTTCATATCATGTTGATTCATGTGACCCCTCACCTATCTAAGCCAATTTTCTAATCCAAAAAGGCCAAGAAAAATATTATGTTTCAATAGAGCAACCTATTTGTCCCCCCATACCCAATCTATTGTTAGATGAATAGGTAGACAAGCACTATGAATTTTATCCTTATGATGAATCCCATAAATATTTTGAAACTGGTCTTGGTATTTATTGTATCGTTGAAGAGGAAATTGTGTTATCGTGTGTGCTCAAGTTGAAGAAAATTCTATATCATGGAAGTTGTATTTTGATGGCTCCAGAAGTAGAAATGGCACATGCGCAGGCATTGTCCTAGTTTCTCCCAAGAATGATAAGTTCTTCTTCATGCATAGGTTGCAATTTTCATGCTACAACAATGTATCAAAATATGAAGTGTTGGTGCATGGTCTTCTCATTTTTGAAAATAAAAAGGTCAAGGCACTACAGTTTTTTGGGGACACTAAGTTGGTTATCCACCAAGTCACAAACAAGTGTGTAGTCAAGAATAAGCCTCTCAAATCTTATAAACATAGATTTTGGGACCTCTTTGAGATTTTTGATGCTCTAAATCTACGAGTAGTACCAAGAAAGATGAACAAAGAAGAAGATCAAATGGCCACCCTTGGTTCACAGTTCTCACCTACCGATGATTTCTTCTAAGGTAGCACGTAGCACATCAAGGTGGTAATCATGTCATCTATTCAAGGTAATGACACCAGCTGGAAATACTTTTATAGAGATGTGAAAATTATCTAATTCATTCATAATGAACCTAATTTATCTTCACGCATGCAAGCTCACTTACATAACAACTATGGTGAACAAGTGATCCAGCTAAAGACAAATAATTTGCCTAATGGGTTAGTCACCTTAGAGCAGATTTTCCGCCCTAATGATGAGTTCAAGGGTGAAGAATAGAATATACGTGTAGCACAAGAAGACTTTACTCTAGTCACTATTGTGTGTGGAAGAGAGTTGATGTTGGGAAAAAATTACACACAAAATGAAAATCATGCCTTCATTTCTCTCTATCATAAATATAGTGATGCCTACTCATGGGAGTATGAAGACCTCAAATTATTTGATCCAAGTTTTTCTCAACACTCCATTGACCTTGATCCTAGTGTCAAGCCCATCAGACAAAATCAAAGTCCAATGAATCCAAAGATAGAGCCCCTCATGAGGAAAGATTTGTCTAAACTCATTAAGGTGAAGATAATATTCCCCATCAAGTACTCTACTTGGGTCAAAAATCTTGTTCCAGTGAGCAAGAAGAATGGTGAAATCAGACTCTGCGTCAATTTTAAATATTTGAATAAGGTGTCCTTAAAGGATCATTATCCTTTACCTTCTATGGATAATATTTTATAGATTTTTGTTCATGTGAAGATAT
Organism: Taxus chinensis; assembly: GCA_019776745.2. Taxonomy (NCBI): domain Eukaryota; kingdom Viridiplantae; phylum Streptophyta; class Pinopsida; order Cupressales; family Taxaceae; genus Taxus; species Taxus chinensis. Next base: position 544,235,073 of record CM034146.1, read on the forward strand.
TTTCTATGTTGGATGGGTATTCTGGTTTCAATCAGATCACGGTCAAGGAAGAGGATCAATTCAAGGCAGAATTTATGAGTAAATTGGGAACCTTTACATATCAAAAGATGCCCTTTGGTTTATTAAATACAGGGACAAAATTCCAGTGAATTCCATGGACATTACCTTCAAAGGACATATTAATGAGTTCATCCCGGTTTACTTGGATGACATAATTGTATTCTCAAATTAGAGTGTGGATCACATGGCACATCTGGAGAAATTATTTGAGAGATGAAAGGAATTTGGGGTGTCTCTCAACCCCAAGAATTCTAACTTTTTTGTGGCGTAGGGAAAGCTTTTGGGTCATGTGGTCTCAAAGGATGGCATTTTCATTGATCCTGAGTGCATTTCTACTTTCCTTGCTCTTTCTCTGCCTACTCATAAGAAGGACTTGTAGTATTTCCTAGGAAAAATCAATTTTGTTAGGAGATTCATCCCTAACTTACAGGACTGGAAAACTCTGTGCCGAATAGATGATTTAAGGCCACTGATCTCCTTCATCTAGCAGATAGATGGCCCTGAAAGTTACCAAACTGTTGTCTAAAATAACTCCCCTAGTTATTTTGATAGCTTTCATTCTCATTTTGGCTATGAATATCAATATTATAGGATTGTGTGCACTCTAGTTGTTTCCTTGGCACATTAGTTGGTTGCAGTTCCTTTGTACACCTCGTGCCCTTATTCTTCATTCATCTATTTCCTTCCATTCCCCTTTTTCGTGCACCCCTTCTACACTCCCACCTTCCTTCCCACAATTTATGGATCCTCTGCATGCACCCCTGGCTTTCCTTCCAAATTTTCTAAGTCCCTTACATGATTCTTCCGCATTTTTCCCTGGCATATCTTGCCCTCACTTTTGTGCATTATACACTTTTTTCCTGGCTTTCTCTATGCACCCCTTCTATCTTTTCTCCATGTGTTCTCATTTAAATGCCCATGCCTCACTTTCTTACTTATTTCCTATAGGTATGCATCCATTTCTTCTATGCACATTACCTATGTGTATCTATCCTCGCTTTCCTCTTTCACACACACTTTATGCATTCTTCTGCACAGAGTCACTATGCCACATCATCACCTGTCAGACTTGATTTTACAACACATAACCTAGAAAAGAACACCCATTGAGCACCAAATCCTTATGATGAACCATTGTGCAACTCATGGCAAAAATTAAAAAACACCAAAATAGTTGATTGATCACATGGATCAATCAGTGCACGCCACATGTATTGCGTGTTCAGATTACATTGTAAACTTCATAATGTCATAAATGTTGTTACATGAATCAGATCCATGTGCCCTTGGTATTTTTGGATAACTTATAACATGGGTTATACGATATCCTAATTAGAAACATATTTTGGTGGGATTTGGTAGGTGAGAAGAAGGGAAATGTGTTTCAGCCATTAATGCAGACATCTAATCGACTCTACCACCAGATTTTATTCAAATCTGGCCTCCTTCCTTCTTCTACAATCTAAATATCCATGGGGAGGTGTATTTATTAGTATTATAAGAGGATTTGCAGGCATTTAACTCTTTTAGTTGGTGGTTGGATTTTAAATCTGATTTTCCCTCTTCTTTCTCCTCTTCTTCTCTCCTTATTATTCTATAAATTTAAGAGCAATGCTCATTGTAAAATATTGGACCCCTTTAGTTTATTAAGAGATATGCTCAGTACTTTAAGTTACATGCCTTTAGATCTTGTTTTTGCATGTGAATATTGGCCTCATCCGCCATTGTAATTGACTGCATTTTTGGAAGCAATAGAAGCTCGGTTTTGTGGCTATTCTCTGCCTTGGCTCATTTTTGTTATTTTTCCTTACCTTTCTTTTACGTTGTCTGTTTATTTTGTTTTCTCACATCCTTTTAGGTTCCTTTTCTGATTTTGCCCCATGAAAATGAATGCATAAGTGTTTTTCGAACTGTGATACGAATGTCTATCCTCTTTGTGTGCATCCTCTTTCATTTTCTCTTAAAGCTAATTGTGTTCATCCCCTTTTTTTGGTGTTATCACCTCTTTTAGCTTATTTTTATCCTTTTTCATATATCTCCTTCTAACACTGGTCTCTTAGAATTTTAGAGTAGTGATAGATAGATGAATTTCCCTTTCTAGGAGTAGTTGTAGCAGTAGAAATAGGAAGAGGAACTGTCCTTCTCCGGAGGTCTGTCTCAAGTGTGAAAGGTCCCACAACCTGTAGACAGTCTCATGTTGCCTTAAATCCTCAGTTCATCTTGATCTGGGACGGGTGTAATTTTGAGATCCAACAGTTCTTCTCTATTATTTCCTCCATTCTCTCAACTTCATACTTAGCTGAATGTATTGCAATCTATTACAGGAATGAAAATATTTGTATTTTCTTTCATAGAATGAAATTACTAACTAAATTGTGTGTTGATTGTGATTTTCATTTCATAGAGCTTACATAGTTGTGTTATATGTTCATGTGTCTTCTAATTGAATTGGATATATTTTACGTTATCGATTTATGGAATATGTAATACTACCATTAACATAACCCCGTCTCCATATTTTCCCGTTATTTCTTTCATGGTTTTCTCCTCTCCACTTCATACATTTATCCATCTCTTACTTGTAGTTATAGTTACAACAAGGGTGTTTCAATACTTTCATCGGTATATGACCACCCCCAAGAGTTAGAAATAGTATACATAATCCATATTTCAATAAATGGTATCCACCCCGTCTTGAAGTGGAGGGATTCAATCCCATAATCATTGAAGAAACACATATTTTTCCTTGATAAATATTTATTAAAAAAATGATAGAACATATTTGTTCTTTCATGCCCATGATTTTTATGAGCCAAGAACTCATCGAACTATCCCATAAAAATTGGAACAATTTTTTTGTATTAATTAAGTATAAAAGACTAAACCATTATCATTCTAAAATAATTAGTTTTCTCAAGGTACTCTAGAAAAATTGAAGTAACAATTGTATTTCATAACTATTACTCACGCAAGCCATGCTATTTAAGATTGTTGTTATCTCCACCGCCGAGGGGGGTTACCAAACATCTTTGAGATATATTCCACAATTTAAGACATTCCATTTCATTGATCCTTACTACTCTGATTCCATAAACTTTATTAGAGAGAAATATTGGTCAAGTAACACCCTAGTTCTATTCATGGAATTTACGGTCTCTAAGTGAGTCACCAATGTTCAATTTCTCCAAAAGAGAATACCAAACATCATCATGGCATATAGTGTAGAACTAAGGTATCCTTAAGGGTTATTAGGTTGATAGTTAAATTGATTTGAGTCGATAATTTAGTTATTTTATTAATCAAGTTAAATAACGATAATCCAAATCAATTGTTTATTTATTTTATTTTGGTTTTAAATTACACTCGTTAATTTGACTAGGAATGAATAGAAGCACACCAAGTAATTCCTTGTGTTAATAAGAGGAGTGATCCTATTTACGTTTACTCCATATTATTAAACTTAAATGTGGAGCGTAGCACTAACCATAGTGCTAAATTTTCCATTATTTTTGTTAGGTGAATTTTGATTGTTTAAACGTGATGTTTTATTATCATAGGGAAATAACATTATCCAAATAAAAAACGTAACCAAAACTTTATTTATATTTTTTACAGCTACTTATGTTTATTGTCAAGCAGCTAACTCCAAAAACATGGGAAACCGTTAATGTTTAGTTAAGGATTTGAAAATTAAGTTGGGTATGGGTCCCTATGGACCCATTCCCCCTGGCACAAATAAAGTTATTTTAAGATATTATTTAAAATAAATTATCCTTTTCAAAATACCAAGGGGAAAAGAAAACTCACTTGCCTTCCCAAGTTTAATTCAAAACCCTAATATGCAAATGACATACTCTAGGTTAAAAGAGAGCCATCGGATCAAAATCACCAACACCAAATTGATCTACAACCTTATAAAACCCTAAAGTTATTTATCAGTCAATATATCACTCTATTTTGTTTTCATTTGCTCTTATTTTTGTATACAGTTTTTGTGGGGATATTTAGGGAGGAAAATGGATTTGTATTGGAGGATTTTCTACCATTTTATTTCCCACACCCCACAATATGGGGTTAATAGTAAGGAGATTTATTAATTTCCTTTTTATATAATTTCTTATTTTCATATTTTTGTTTATAAACATTATTGTAAAAAACCTAATTTGGTTACATGTGATTTTTCTATAGATAGATAGATAGATAGATAAGTGGAAATATATGTGGATAAATCCCACATAATCACAAGAATAAAAACTATGAACATAAAATACGTAAACAACAAAAAAATTACAACAAGAAGACGGGATTTAATGTGGTTCACCCAATGTTGGCTACACCCGCCAAGAAACACATGCTCATATTTTATTACAAGAAAACAAGAGTATAATCCACTCTCATATCAGTCTTCTCACAATTACAATGCACAGATATTGTTTGGAGTTACACTCAACAAACTCTCTCGAATTCACACACACACACACATATCTCCCTGTTGTATTTCCATCTATTTATAAGCACATCAATAGGTGACTCTCTAATCAGTTTTGCAATACCATGGACCAAGAAACTGACCCATAAACCTATGGGTTAAATACCACCCATATAATGAATACATGAAAAGACCACATTTTTGCTTGGGTACCAATACCATGGGCCAATAAACTGACCCATTAACCTATAGATTAAATGCCACCCATATAATGAATACATGAAAATACCACATTTTTTTTTACTCCCAAAAAACATTCTTGGGGGTTATTACCCTCAAACCCCAGCAAACAGGATTCAATACCTTTTATGTGTGTGTGTCTATATGTACACACACACACACACACACACTTGTGTGTGTGTGTGTATTCACACAGTTATGTATATATTGAACTAAGAGATTTTGACTACCTTTTAAACTCATGGTGGGGCATCTATAACATGTAATCAAGAGATAAATTTATTTTATTTTATTTTATGTTTTAAATATACAAAATGGTGTATGTATATATATAGAGAGAGAGAGAGATAAAGAGAGAGAAAATAACTCAGGGAAATAAATTTAAATTTTGTGTATGGAATAAGGGTCGTTCAAGGTAGAAACAAGGTAAACACATTTCAATTTGGAGCCAAGCCCACAAGAAAAAATGGAGGGGGGTTTGGGTTAGCCCAGCTGCCCAACCCTCCACCAATATATATAAAGGTTGTGGAGCTTGTTTTCTCATTAGATGTGTTGTAAATTCTACACTAAAATTATTGTACACTCTTCATATATTCTTTTCAGGGTTCAGGGTTGGGAAAGGCCCCAAGCGAGGGTTTGGGAGTGGCAGTCCCCAAGAAAAAAAAATAGAGTAACCAAAAAATGGGGTCTTTTCATGTATTAATTATATGGGTGGTATTTAATCCATAGGTTTATGGGTCAATTTCTTGGCCCATGGTATTGGTACCCATGGTATTGTAAAATTGCTTAAATAGTTATCTATTGATGTGCTTATAAATAGTTGGACATACAATGGGGAGATAGATGTGTGTGTGAATTCAAGTGTGAATTTGAGATATTTTGTTGAGCGTAGCTCCAAAAACAATTTGTGCATTGTAATTGTGAGAAGCCTAATCTGAGAGTGGATTATACTCTTGTTGGATCATAATAAAATATGGAAAAGTGTTTCTTGGAGGATGTAGCCTACATCGGGTGAAACATGTTAAATTATGTCTTCTTTTTGTGTATTTTTTTTGTATTTTATGTTCATAGTTCTTATTGCTATGATTTTTTGGAACGCATATATTTCCACTTATCCCTAACAATATATATAAGAATACATTTTCTTATTTAAACAAAGTAAATCCTTTTCCTAAATATTCATTTTTCAAAACATATTTATAGATAAAATATCTCCATTAAATTTCTTGCATCATGTTTACAGTATTGTATATATGGATATGATTTTCAACTATATCATATGAAATTCCTAGAGGCATGGAAACTCTACAGTTTTTTTTATTTGGAATAATGGGTTCTACAAAACTTAATGAAACCAATTAATTGAATGATGGTATTATCTAGATAAGATAATCTAGGTAATATAAGACCCATTTATTATAAGATATAAAGATAATAAGGTGAAAATGAAAGTTTAATAAACCCTAAACAACTTTCTTGGAAAACATTAAAAATGCCACAACCATTATCCCATTTCCACATTTAATTGCCACATACATAGATCAGAAAACTAAGTTAAGATAACACCACATTTATTCATTCCAATAATGGCCTCAAAAAATACATATTTTAATAACAAAACCATTATGAATCAAGCTTTGACATAAACTCTCAAGCTCAACCAAAACAATATTTCTTCTTACACCATTATACAATTTCCCTTCAAACACAAACTAACAAAGGGGTGTAAAACTAAGGTTTCCATTCCCTTCCAACCATAAATATGACATGGAACGTAAGAATTCTCTTTTTTATTTACATACACATAATTTCTTCCTTTCAAGGAAAGGATTGATCAATAAATAACCATGGAACTTTCATATCAAATACAAACATTACATACTATTTATTTCCCTACATTTTACAAGAAATATACAACTTAATATACAAGTGGATAAGCCTCCCTAAAATGGGAACAACATGCCATATTTTTGAATGAATCCCTCCATATCTAAAATAATTAATTTAATCTCCAATTCCATTATCCAAAACTCTAAAAAAACCACAAAAGGTAGATGTTTGGTTGTCCACCCAACCTATAGGAATCATTATATGCCACTTCTCAACAAGGATATGTTAGCCTCCTTCCAATCCCATGGGATAAAGTGTGGGCATGCCTCCAAGATGCACAAGACTATTAATTGGAAAAAAACACCAAATTTACATTCAAACAACCAAGTTCAAAACTATTGCTACACACATAAGTAGCCCAACACTTCTTAAAAATGAAGGAGAAAAATAAATGACCCATGGTATACACATTTCCCTTATAACCGAATGAGTTTCAACACTTTTTCATATTACCACAATCCACCATAGCTTCCAATACCTCCCAAAGGTATTATCTCCCATACGTCCCAAAAAGAGGAAAAAGGGTGGATAACTAAGTAGCAAAACAACCAAATAAATATTCTACATACCCATTCCAAAACATAATCAAGAAAAACCCATAGATTCCATGTTAGATGAACAAGAAGTGGAAATTATGAGACCTACCTCACAATCATTAAAATCCAAATTCCAAATTACATTACCAACCTCCAAAATCTCCATTATTCCTTCACAAGCTTCCCATGAGCTCCAAGTAAAAATAATAATCCAAAAATTCCCTCCAATCTCTTATCTCCTTCAAGCTCTCCCAAAACTCCAAAAATACAAAAATGAGGCAAGTCCCTACCCCCTCAAAAATGGAGGAATGACTATGGGGAAGCTAAAATATTCTAACCAATGGGATGGTGACATGTGTCACCCATACCCTTCTCAAAACCTAGACACTCCAAGTCACTATCATGCATAAGATAAAAGACATAATCAAGGAATATCTCTCAAAATTAAAATTAAAACTAAACAAAATCTCCTCCAATTCCAAGGTGGCTCATAAAACAAGTTTATTAATCTTAGATGTGGATAAGAGATGCTCAAATGGGAGGGAAAATCTCATTTTAACCTTGAAAAATGACCCCCCTACCCATATGTAGGGTCCAAAGGATCCATTTTTATGTAAATTTGACCCCCAATGGGTAAAACACCCTCTTACAAATTCCACTTTTAGCCCAAATTCGGGTTTGGGAAAAGTGGCACACTTTGTGAGGTGGTGAGTCCTACCTAACCCCTGCTTATATGGTCCCACGCCTCCTTAAACATGATTAATTATCAAAAATACCACTAGTACAAGTAAGGATAATTAGACACTTAAAATGGCTTTAAACAAGACGTTTAAATAATTAGCACCAAAATGAGTCCAAAGAGGCAATAACCCATGGTGCCCTATTAAATGATGAACCATACATAAGGAGAATTGTTTTCTCATACCACTCAAAACCAAGGAAACCTAATACAAACCCGATCAAACAAAGGGGTGACGATTTTTCCAAGACAACCAATTGTGCAATCTTTGAGGTACATATCTAAGTCCATGTTCTCCTATGGTTAACCTATAATATGCACACTTAATTCACCCATCATACCTAATCGATACAGTAAACCAATTGAAATGATACTACATCCATACAAATGATCGAATCAATTACAATCTTAATCATCCAAATTTAGAAATCATCCATAATGAGATAAATAGCCAAACAAGATACATCGATATTATACCAAGATATAATCCATCTAAATCTTATCTCAATTACATCCATAAAAACATCACCAAAACAAGCAATAATGGTAACAATAGTAAATTGGCACTGTGTGCCTTATAGACAACCCGTCAAGTCAGGATGATAAAGTTGTGTGTTTGTGTGTATTCAAACCAATTAACCATTTTGAAAACCATCCAAAGTATGGTTCATGTAAACCTTAGATCAATAATATCCATAATATCATAACTAAAATTAGGTGGTAATCATAAGGCAATAAATCTGCATCATATGCCTCATTTATCATCCTACCAAGAATGAGTTAGCAACAAGCACTAATATGACAACAAAATCATAATTATTCAAATCAAATAGTCCTGACAATATCAATTTAAATATCCCACTCATGAATAAATAATGGGGTTAATGTCATCACAGGGAGAGAAAATAGAGGTCACTACATCTTTTAATAGGTCCTCTATTCCAGGAATCCAGTAATAGTTTTGTATTATTATTTTGGATAAGACTACATGCATTGTTTTTCTAATTCCAATATTTTGATTACTTCACTAGACTCATCATTAGGGATAAGCATAAGCTTGAAGAAGATAAATAAGTTAACTTATCTTAAATATGCCAAAAATAGAGTGAAATAAAATAAAAGAAAGGTAGAGAGAAGAATTATTAATATTTTGGCTAGTAGCAACCAGATTATGCAGTCTTATCCAAAATAATAACACACACTACCTCTTGGCTATGAATGAACCTCAAATATTGAAGTAATATTTATTCACAATAATCTTGTTGAGATATTTTTTAATAAATACAATACCTTAGTTTGCAATACTTCATTTACTCTAGCGTAATTAGGTTTCCACAATGCACATATTTATCCCTAATGTGTCTTTATCTACTATTTCATCAAATTTGTATTTAATATTTTTTATCTTAAGAAGTTATCAATGGTATAGATAGGCATTAGGAAGAGGAATCACCAAATTTAAATCAAAATTAGGATTTACTATGCAATTCTTTGACACTCCAATGGGTGAAACAAATATATCATTGTAACTCTCGACTACTTATTCAAACTACTATGATTACTTTGAATATATTTCCATGAGTTTTATTAACAAGGACACTCTTACACTCAAGTATCACTATCTAGAGCACAAACTTCTTACTAATTTCTTGTATTATTTAATGTTGATAAGTGACATCTTAGCAACTATTTTTTGGTATTCAATATGTGTGTGTAGGTGTGTGTTTGTGTTCACCAACACCTATGATAACATTATTTATTTTTGCTTCATAGATTACATTGTTATATAAAATATGTAATAGCCCAAGAAATACATCACATATCTCTTAAATTATTACGCCATAAAGCATTGCATCTTTAAAATATTGATTTTTTACAATAATGGGCACTAATAAGTGGTGTGATTTTCCAAACCCAAACTAAACCATCAAATGGTGTAGGTTATGGGTAACACCATTGTAAAATTCAATATTTGAAGAATGTATGTCAAAATCAAATGCTTTTGACTAGCAATGAACTCTACAAGATATTCTTTGCACTAACCTTAAAGTCAATGTTCTACTAGCCCTTATCTAATTCTATTGGGGCCACTATAATTTTGTATCTTCCCAATATTATAATGCTAAGTGTGATCACCAAGTGGTGTTATATTTTGGGAATTACTCAAACATCTTTTTTCTTTGTTATAATTCTATTCTCCTCTAAACTCAAAATTTTTTGCATTACAACTTAGATTTTTCTTCCACCTTACTATTAAATTTGTAGGCTTCTCTTAATAAATAGATATGGAAAATAAATATTTGGGTGCCTCCCTTCCTAAGTCCATCCTCTAGGCGGCAAACCCCCCTAAAGGTTCGCATATATGGAATTTCATGATTGAATGTAGATCTCAATTTGTTTTTTATGAGGAATGAAAAGTGGGTAATGGAGAGAAAGCTCTCTTCTAGAATGATCCATGGAATGGATACCCTACTCTTGGAGACTCTTTTGCTTTCTCATATATTAAGAGGATATTGCTTGATGATTGGGGCCCTTTCATGTCCAACTATGGGTAATTGAATGATTCCCTTCCCTCCATATTACAATAGAAAAAAGTGGATCATCTGAACCTCTCTCCTGATTTAGAAGCTAATTTTTTATCTATTTTGCAGGAAAGGAATATTCTAATCTGAAATAAGTAGGATGAAATTTTTTAGACTTGCATCTCCCTTGGGATCTTATTCCCCTTATCTTGGGTATCTTCTGCTTCATGAGGACATTTCTAACGAAAAACTAGTATGGAAAGATTGCTGGGAATCCCAATTCCCCCCCTAAAGCTGGTCTTTTCGCCTGGATGACCTTTAAGGGTAAGATCTTAACTCGAGAAAGAAGGAAAAAAATTGGTTTTCAAGGTCCCACTAGATGCCTCCTATGTGAAAGGGATGTGGAAGAAAGGTACCATTTTCTTCTACATTGCTCCTTTACAGTTGAATGTTGGAACCGGTTATGTGCCAAGCTCAACCTTCCGTAGGTCCAACCTAAATCCCTCCCAGATATTGTCCTAGCATGGCCTATTAACTCTCATTCAAGGGCCCTTTCTTCTATTTGGCTATGTAGTTTAGTACTTCTACTATGGCACCTTTGGTGGGAGAGAAATAAAAGGCTCTTTAGGGAGGAATATGGTTCAGTGAATTCAGCTCTCCTTCGGTTGGAAAGAGCTATCTCCAAAGTTGTGTCTGCTAATTGGTTGAGATCTTGTCCTTTTTATTCCCATGACAGACTGCTGGAAAGAATTTGGCCATTGATGATCAAGCCTATGGATGGGGCTATGAATTCTAACGTGTCTTCCTCCCTAGCTAGAAGAAACTTTGTCTAAGCTCCCCCTTCCTGTGGGTTTTTAAAATTAAAATTTGATGGGGCTTCTAAGGGAAATCCAGGGGTCTCAGGTGTTAGATGTATCATTCGTAATTCCTCTGGTAAATTGGTTATGGTTGCTTCTTACAAACTCAAGGTGGGTACATGTAATTCAACTGAGGTGCAAGCCCTTGGTTTGGGCTTACTTCTCACTACCTCCCTTAAAATTGAAAATATAGAAATTGAAGGGGAATCCATGATAATCATTAACACCATCATTAAAAAAAGAGCCTTGTCATGGAAGTTGGATATCAAAGTTTAGAAGATTCTATGGTCGTTGTCTAAATTCAAAAATTGGATTATTAAGCACATCTACCGAGAAGGTAATTAGTGTGCCGACTGGTTAGCAAATAAAGGTATCGATCATGCATTTGGGGAGAGGGTGGAAAATAACTACTCTGTGTGGAAGGGATTTCATATGATTACCACGAGGGACTCTGCCCAACATGATTTCGATGACATCTTCCCCACGTGTGAAGTGTAGGGAACTTATTTAAGTCAAATTGGATAGAAGTCTTACACTTCTCCCTCCTTTTTTGCTATGTCAGATGGCACACCCTCGGGCTCCTGTGATAGCTCTTTCTTGTGATGTGAAGGAAATAGCTTTTAGAAACAGGATTACTGATGGCAGGCTACGGAAGATTTTCCTCATCTCATGTGCGGAGGACTTGGAGGTGATCAAATTGGTTTTGGGGCAGGATTTTCTAGATATGGAGGGTTGGCCAAGGGTAAACAGTGGTATTGCCTCCTTTTTATGGAAAATTTATTATTCCTGCATTCTTCGAAGGTGGAGGTGGTTAATGTCACGGCCAACTGGTTATGCCCAACCTTCTGCGGAAACCTTGCTTTGGAGGTGGATAATCTCAACATGGTTTCATGGTCTACTCAGGATGTCTCCCCGGGCTAATCGTCTAGTGTTGCCTTAGCCTTTTTGGATCTCAAGCACCACTTCAAAGTGTTTTTGGAGTTTTCTAAGTCCCTCTCTTCATACGCTAAGGATAAAAATTTAGACCGTATTCATATATAGTTGCCTAATGTAAAAGCTCTGGGGGCTCCGCTAGTTCCGGTTCCATCTTGGTGGGCCGGGTTGCGTTCCTTTGTGGGTGATGCCTTTGGCTACCTTGGGCATGGCTGGCTCAATGCTAGCTCAGTGGATGAAGGGTCTTTTGGCACACCCGTGCTAGTAGTGGAAGTGCCCAATTCAGGTATTAACCTTTCTGTCATGTAGGCCCGTAGTGGTTTTTGCTAGTATGCCACCTGAATAGTTGTGGTTGCTGTATAGGATTATCTGAGGTTATGCCTCCTTTTGTAAACAGGGAATGGGTCCCTGCAACCTGCCTTAAATATCAAAAAAAAAAATAGATATGGAGGAACTCTAGATGTAAAATTTCAAACCAAGATAATATTTAGTTTTTTTCTTGACACTAAACTTGGAAACCAAAGTATAAAAATTATCAACCTATTCTTGAATGTATTGATCGTGACCTTGTCAAAGTTAGGAAAACATAATGTATTTGTCAGTGTAGTTTCAAACAAGATAGTAAGTCTCTTTTAGATATTCCATAAAACTATTTAAGGGATGGGTTAAATTCCATGGTTGTATGAATTTGTTCAAGTTTTTAAAATGTAAAATACAGTGAATAGGAGAACTATTGGGAGGCCTATATAAAAATTTGAAGGATTATAATAAATATATTTTTAACATAAATATTATAATATTTATATACTTAACTTGTGTATTATAGTAAATATATATTTAACTTATGGATTATAGTAAACATCTATTTAGTATTTGAGTAATTCCTTTAATATGAAATGATGTAGTTTTTGAAAAATAATGTGAATTAAGCATAATTGACAAAAAAAAAAATCCCTTGACAAGAAGGGTCAACAATCAAATTTAAACCTTATTCTAGGTGTGTGTGTGTGCGTGCATGTGTGTGTGTGCGTGTGTGCATGTGTTTTTGTGTGTGTGTGTGTGTGCGGGTGTGTGTGCATGTGTGTGTGCGTGCGTGTGTGCGTGCGTGTTTGTGTGCGTGTGTGTGTATGTGTGTGTGCATGTATGTGTGTGTGCATGTGTGTGCACGTGTGTGCACGTGTGTGCACGTGTGTGTGTGTGTGTGTGTGCGTGTGTGTGTGTGCGCGTGTGTGTGCACGTGTGTGTGTGCATGTGTGCGTGCGTGCATGTGTGCGTGTGTGCACATGTGTGCGCATGTGTGTGTGTGTGTGCATGCGCGCTGCAGCGCGCGCGCGCGTGTGTGTGTGTGTGTGTGTGTGTGTGTGTGTGTGTGTGTGTGTGTGTGTGTGTGTGTGTGTGTGTGATTCAATTCATCTTCATCATGAGAAGTTTGATAATCATCCCACCATTTCTTTATGGACAAGGAAACTCTCAAAAGAGAAAAAATTATCTTATTTTGATCACAAAATTGATTGGGTACATAGTGGATACATACTACAAGAAAATGAGATTAAACTAACAATATTATGCATTTTCACATGTCTTTCCATCAAATATATATGAATATTTATAGGTATAATTGTTCCTTATACAAATTTTTACAATGAAACAATCATTTTATTAAATTAGACAAGTCTAAAAGAGGAGATTGAACTCGCTAAGTTAAGCAAAGTGATCAATGATTCCCACATTTATTTTTGTATAATGTTGTTATAAATTATGTTGTCTTTTCCATACATCTTCTAAAACATTTTTAGAGTTGGCATCACTAAAATCCTTATGATTTTGAAGGAATGTATAAAAAATGGCCATGAGTTTTAAGATCAAGCTTTTTGTTCACAAACCTCATGTGAGTGTGTATAAAAAATGTAAAGAAAAAATGAATTAGAAAAATTAAATACCACTAGGAATGATACAAAAGGTATGTTATGATACCATTTATTAATGTCAAGGAGACACTAATAATATGACACTTAAGCAAATTCAAATGTTTTGAATGAAAATATATATATGAATGTAATGGAAGGCTAGATATAATTAGAAATTTTGTAGAAAAAGAGAACACAAACAATAAGACACCATGGTAAAATTGTAATTGTAATATTGTATTTGTTTACATACTTTTTAACCTTATTGGAATAAAATGTTATGGACATACACAACACTAAAAAGGAATGTAAGTTATTGAAACTAGGAGCTATTATGATTAATCAAATTCCATCATTAATTGTACAATATCTTAATAATGTATTATTTTTTCAACTAATGATTACAATATCCTACAAAAATGAAAACAAAAGGAGGAAGATGCACTTAGCTATAAATGAATGTATGAAGATATTTGGATACATATACTAGATGATCTAAAAGTGTAAAGACTGTAGATGCTTTATTTCTGATATTATTACTTGAAACACTTTTGGTGCAGGACCATACATCTCGGTCAGGATGTAGAATCTGGTCCTACCCCTATGGAATGGTCTTGGACCATATTGTAATGAGACTATAACTTTTGGGTCCTTTAGTGGTCTATAAATTTATTTCCCTATCAAACCCTAGTTTTCACACAACCCTGAAACCATCTATAATCAGTTGAATCATGCCAAAATCGTAACCATATGTGGAGGACCCTTAAACAAGGTTGGTTTTTGGGTTGAATTGAAATTTTTGCACTACGTATGTTTCCACTACTCTTAAGACACCTCAAACCACATGTATTTCTCTACTTTTCTTGTAACATCTATATGAATGTAGCTAGTTGGAAACCAAAACCACTTTGAACATGCTTGACAAGATTATTCTCTTACTAAGACTTTGAAGTAGGGATCTTGGTGTGCTTGGAAGTCAAGGAAGCTAGACTCCTTGACTTGGTTGAGTGCTTCATAATTGTAGTAGTGGTATCCCTAATATATTTGCATCTATTTTATGAATATTTAGGGAACCTTGAGTTCCTTTTGTTAGTATTACAATGAGAGTACCAAGAGAATGTCGGGTGAGTAAATGAGGTGATGTTTACTTGCTTATATATGGTTGTAAAGGTGAATTGACATGATAAGGCCAACCCAGGAATATGAAAAGACCTAAAAACTATTATAACATCAAAATCAAAGTTATAAAATGTATCAGTTCAAGACTGTACAGTTCGTCCAAGAATGGATTATACAACCTGGCTAATTTGTATGGTTTTGAATAGGTAAAAGGTGAATGAAATTTGAAAGTTACACTAGGATAATAAGAGGTTAAGCATTGATTTCATGAATCTTTATTCATAATTTTTTGACACATCAATGTGTGGGAATAATCAAGTTAGGAAAGAGACGGCATGATGTACTAAGTAGGGGTATAATGTGTTTTTGTGTCTTAGCAAATGTGCATAGTCACAATTATTAGTTTCAAAGGGTAAATTGTAAAATTTGACTGTCTACATTCCCCCCCTTTAAGTATAAAATGAAAATTACATGCGTAAAGGAAAATATACTTGAGTGTGTAGACTCACTTTGTCTTCAATCATATTTTTTTTGTTTTGATGTGTTGGTGTTAGAATGCTCCATGATTAAACTTACAACACAGAGTGTAGTTAATGTACATAGTATAAATTGAACTATAACTCAATCGGAAATATATAATTTTTAACATGCATAAAGTGAAATTAAGATATGTAAAGCCATGGAAGGAATACACATATTTATCTTGTACAAGGAAGAGCTTCCCATTTTCTTTCTTGTAGTTGGATATTTGGATTGTGTTTCTGAACTTTGTTGAAGTATTGGGGGTTATCGTTCCCCACTTGTGCCTAAGGAGAAACTAGAGTATTGGGTGAACATAACCCAACACCAAATATAAGTTAGATAGAGAAGAAGAAAGAGGTACCAATGGACTCCATGAAGGAAGAATACTATGTATAAAAGTTTTTAGTAACCTTAATATCTTCCCCTTTTATGATGAGGAGAGGAAATATTTCTTCCAAAGAACTTGGTTTCTTTGACACTTTCCATAACCCCACTGACCACACCACTATAGATGGATCTATGCTCGATATCAGAATATATAGACATAAGGTAAAAAAGAGAATGATTTCCCCCATAATCTTCTTATGTGTCATACTATTGATTAATAATGTTTAACATGCTAAAATATCAATAGAGAAGGATACCCATGCCCTAAAAACAATTTTATGTTGTGATTGGAACTGAGTATCTAAAGTGGATTGATATATTCATACCTTATGTATCTTATTTGAATTGTGTCTATTGAGTCTGGGAGTATTCAAAAAACATGTATCACATTAGAAACACAATGGACTAAGAGGGGGGGGGAATCAATCCTTATAAAAACTTCAATTATATTTCATATCTGAAACTCAAAATAACATAAGCATACAATCAAAATAACCACTTATTCAACTCTTATTATGTGCACACCATAAACCATCAATAAAGCATGTAACCATAAAAGAAAAGAAACACCATAAGAACACAATATATAAGTGGAAAAACCTTAAGGGGATGAAAACCCACTGAAACACAATCTTATATTGACATGTTTCTAAATTTAGTGAGGCACCAACCCAACAACGAGCACCAACCCCTAGTTTAGTAGAGCACTAACCCTACAATGAGCACCAACCCCTAATTTTGTGAAGCACCAACTCCATAAGGAGTCTACAACCCTCCAAGATGATCAAGCACCCACTCAACCACATTATGATGTGTATATATCTGATTTTTTTCTGCCACAACTAATGGAGATCCCCTATTCAGCTCCCACTTCTTCACTCAAACCCTAAGTGATCACACTTCACAAAACAAGCTCTTCAAACCCTCTAAAAATCATAAAAATCTTTCTCTCATGTCCTCAAAGTTTAATCAACTTACAACATACTTTCTTGAACTCCAAATCATGCTCAAAACCTGAAATCACACTTCACCTAGGTCGTTCCACATGCACGCACACAACTAGTTCCAAAAAGCACCCAAAAACATGCTTTTATATGCTTCTCCTCTTTTCAAACTTAGTCATAACCTTTTCCCTCCATTTTTTTACCCATACATAAAGGAAACATTTAAAATTTGAAATAAAAAATTCACAAGTGACCCAATTAGGTCGGCCTAGCCAAAAACCTCATTACATGTGCCAAAAATGGCTCAAAACCCCATAGACACATTCTTAAAAATGCCCTAACATTAGTACCATAATTTTTCATGACCCATGAACCATTACACATGATTTAAATGTCATATTAAATTCATAAATGGTCGTAATTAATATCAACCAATCAATTATTCCATTTAATGGGCCCAATTCCCTTTACAAATCTCAAAACAGTTATTTCTTGCACCCTTCAACACCCTAGAAACTTCATCTGAACAAAAAATAAGTTATGCTAAAAAAACATGCCATTTGACCACTAAAAATAAATTTCATAACCTTTATAACAATTCTAAGCAATTTATGAGTCGTGAAACATCCTTCACTTCAAACCACAGGAACATTTTCCTTCACCATATCAACCTGCTAAAAAACATTATTTCCAAAGTTTAACTCATAAAATCATTTATAAATATATTAAATACGCAAAAATAGATTAATTAGATGAAAAATTAATCCTTCTTCACATTCCATGTGATAGAATCATCACCCAATCCATCTCATGCTTCAAACAATATCAAACTTGCACCAAAACAGATGTTGTCTTGAACTGCAAACAATATTCTTTCTCAAAGAATGACTTGGAAAACCTGAAAAATGACCTCATCATGAGGCAATTAATACATCATTATAAATATATCTGAATCAAATTTTCAACACAAATTGAATCACCTCAAAACTCCAGCTGTAGCTCAAGTTATGCTCAGTTTACTTGACCCTGCTATTTGAAACCTCAAAACTGCCCTTTGACCAGTCAACCTGTTTAGACCTCCAAACATCATGAAAATGCATGAACATGTACTGAAACCTCCATGAAAAATTAATAAAAAATCTAAATCATCATGCACCATCAATTTTGCATGTTATTCCCTTGCACCAACTTTTCCTAAAACCTTATTCTTCATAAACTTCTATTTATAGGTGGGGCCCGCATATCACCATGACCTCAACCATACATTTATGGAAATCCTGAGGATTCCTCTAAAATATAGAATCATCACTTTTATGGATTAATCAAAATGGGTCACAACACTTCACTTTCTTCCAACAGCTCCTAGCTAGGGTTTAACTAGGGTTTTAGACCACTTTACCTTCTTAACATTCATTCCTAAATTACTGACAATAAACTAACATCATTATTTTTTTGAAACCTTATAAAATCACCATATAATATTCCATAAAATCCACAAGGTCCCATGCAAATCACACTATTCAGAACAAGCATCTGAAGTTGCACTTTGAGATGGAATTCGATTTGATTTTCACCTTGTCTCACAAAATCAGTCATAACTGGAAAAATTCACATCATGGGAACCTAAATTTTTTTTAAAGATAGCTCAAACTCATCCCTATAACATATCCAATCATTATAATATCAATTCCATTTCTCAAACTCTCCATTCATTAATACTTACCTATGTTTGCATGCAAGATCCTCATAGTAGAAGCTAGGGTCAGCTGAAAATAATGCAATAACTGAACAAGAAACCTCTGCAAATTACCCAAACATACCTCATATTCCATGATACAACTGATTTCATTCTTCCATGAGCTCATATAGCTCCAAACCACTATGTCACTTCAAGCAAGCATATATTCTCTTGATGAGCACTTGTAACCAAGTGATCCACCTGTACTTGTGTCATACTAGTGTTGTGAGTGCTCAAGCACCCTAAAATCATACTATAAATCATGTGAACATGCTTCTCAAGCAACTAAGAAGCTCTTACTACCAAGAAACACCTCCTAGGCAACTATATAGGCTTGCTAAAGCAAGCACACCTCGTTGAATCCCACTGTAGTAGTTGATATATATCTAAACCAATGTTTTATAATCATATATAATATCATAACAATATAATACAACATTTAATTTTTCATTAATGTTGTTTTTCATCAACGACAACACCTATTTGGACCATGCCAACAATTTCTCCCTTTGTCATTGATGGAAAATACCCTGAAATTCTCCCCCTTTTTACGTTAATGACAAAGGCATTCCTGTAGCTCACCTTCTTCAGCTTCATACTTTCATGATTTAATTAAAAACATCAATCAAAGGTTTCAAACAAGCTCAAATTCTTGATTTTTACACAAAAATTGATTCTTGGCCTCATTTCAAGCATACAAACAACATGCTCCCCCTGGAATAAGCATTTCAACATCTGAAAACCATCACTACATCATGAAAAACTATAATCTCACCTTGTTATGGGAAAAAACATCATTTTGCATCCTTTATGCATGCAAACAAGTCACTTTTCATCTTATGACCTATTTTCAGCTTCACATGAATATTGTAGCAGTAAAGATCTGAACCATACACTCTTGGAATCATGCCAACAATGTTATTATCATCATGACCAAGCTTCATATATTCATCCTTGACCAATTTCCACCTTTCTTAGGCCTAAATCATACAAATCAAGACATACTCTTTCTCTTCATACCATACCAATATAGCGAGACCAAAACAAACTTCTTAAAGCAATTTTAACCAATTTCAACAAGAAAACACAGGTCAGCCATGCTTTGACTCAAGCAACTATTACTCCCCTTGACAAGATGACTCAAATACTAGCTCAACAGAAAAAAATCAAAGTTATCAACCTAGCTATCATGCCTTGGAAACACATTCACAACTTTTTCAAGGTCCTAAGGTTCCATTTCAGTCTCTTATAGACCTATTTGACTTAGATTAGAAACTTTTGGCTCAAGCATGTATAAACAACTTAGATCATAGCTCAAGATAATTGAGAAGGTCATCTTTACCTTCTAGAAGTCCAAGCAAGCTATGAGAGGCAATAAACTCACTTGAGAAACTTCTTCATACCTGTAGGAGTGACTTTTCTTGCAATGACGCCCTTTTCAATCACTGTTAGAAGATTGAAATCAACTTATCAATACTACAACTTCATTTTGAGGGAAATAACATGTATTGTGGCTCTTAAACCTTTACACATTCTTGCATAGTGGGCTAGATCAAGTTGCCCCTATCCTTAGGAACAAAAATGCAACCTTTTATTGTCACAGGACCCATGTAGAAATGTCGCAGTCTTCTCTTGAGGCTCAAGATCCAACTAATAGGCATAAAACTTGATAATTTTATCCATGAACACGTTGTTATCACCAAATTATAACACCCTCTGATTTATCACGAACTTGTAAATGAGCAATCAGTGTAACTTAGTAACATGGGATTATCTCAAGCTGTGGAACCCTTGTAAATGAGACAAACCTCCGAAGAAGGCTTCCTATACCTATTATAATGCTAAAACTACTCTTAGGAAGTGAAATGCAACTATTCTAACACTAACCTAGATTTCCAAGCGACCAGGGAAGAGAGAGATGCATAAGATGAAAATCCTAAACTAAGGGAGGATATATCACCAAGAAAAGGGGGTGGAGATATCCTTAGTGAGTGAAAATGGAAGAAAATGAGGTAGAAGAGGGCATACAAAAGTGCCACAATTCAAATAACACATTCAAACCTCTAATTTCATGGAGCACAATGAATTTAAATCCTATAAAATAATACAACATGCACAATATACCTAAAAATGCAAGAAAGGAAAGGAGGAAATATAACTCGAGCTAGGGAAAGAAAAGCCACAAAACACCAATTTTATTGCTTAAAATGATGCAAAATCCATTACAATATAGGCACAAGGCATAAATCCTTTACAAAATGCATAAATTCGAGGCCTACAGCTCACAAGAGTGTCGGAACAATTCTAGCAGAGTTCATTTTCATTCCAAGATATCTCCCCTCCAAATGACAGGAAAATACATATATATAGAGGAGGGGAAGCTACCAACCAACATCCTTCATTAATTTCCTGTAAGAAGGTATGGGCAACCATACCAGTCCACTTTCAAATGGTACTTTTCTTGCACAAAAAACATGGGTGTCATACCTCATTAAATCGATTATTGATCTACCCTGTACAATTTCATTAAAGTTTAGTTCATAGTTGATGTTCCTTGTTGAAACTCGATAGGAACCACCAAATGTCACCCAAAAATAACGTGACAAGTCACAACCAACAAGGGAAGGAGTTCTCCCATGGTAAGAATAAATGTTGTCACACGATAGCGAGGGAAGGTTGACATGTGTCAAGATGGAATGTTGCCGCACGACAGCAAAGGGGACATGACATGGGAAGGAGGTATGACACATGACAAGGAGGAAGGATTATCACATGATAGTCAGGAATGTTGTCACACGATAGGAGGAATTTTGTGACATGCGTTAGCAAGAGATGGTTGACACGTAAAAGTGAAATGGCTGATGTGCATCAGTGAAATTGTTGACGTGCTTCAGCGATTGGTAGTTGACACACAACACAAAAATGGTTAACGCACTTCAGTGAATAGTAATTGACTTGTTGTTGACATTTGGTAGTGGATGGTGGTGACGCATGACAGCAAGACGCGGTTTACATGTGACAGTAAGAGCCTCCAAACCTTTTCCACATATCTGATTCAATATCAACTAGGCCAGACTATCGTATTATCTCAATTCTGACTTGTGATCCATCCTAATTTGTATTTCTCTTCTAACACTTGGGGCTGAATTTAATGGCCTCCCGCACGTCCCATAAGTTAAATGGATAAGCCCATTTACTATGAGTTATCCAAATTAACCCAGGGGGTGAATTTGGGATAATAATTTGGTGACCTCTCGAGGACATCTATCTGCTAGGTGTGTGACTAGTGGCTTTGAAGCATCCATTGGGTATGGAGTCATCTTGAAACTCTGAAACTGATCACAACCTTAAAAACTCACCCCTAAATCAATCTAGAGTCCTGAATGAACCTTTCATTTCTTAGGATGGTATTTTATTGTTCCTATGAAACCTTGTCTAAAATTGGAGAGTGCAACAATGACACAACACAATTGTATCACTTAGAATCCATTTGTATCTCTAGCTCAAGTTTGGATTGATGACCCCAATGAAATCCAACCCCCATTGCATGAATGGCTAGTCAAATGATATTGGATGTAATGGTATCATTGTTAGCTTCTCTTTACCTATGAAGAATGCACATTTCCTACACTTTTTAATCCATGTGTAGAAGTCACTAAACAATGTAGGCCAATAGTAACCAGCTTTCATGACCCAGATATTTTTTACTCATGGAGAAAAATGGCCTCATTCCTCTCCATCATGGAACCCATGCATCACTTTCTCAACCTGACTTTTTGGGACACACATCAAGAGAACTCCATCCACATTCTTCTTGAATAAGATACCATCAATAAGAGCATACGGAATGGATTGTAATCTAAAGTATCTTCTCTTTTCCTTACTTAAATAGAGAGGGCATAGACCTTTTTCAAGATAATGTATCATATCCCAAGTCTAACAAGATGTAGGAACATCATCAGTTGGTTTTTCTTGACTTCCTTGCAGCACTAAAATAGCTTCTTCCTCACTACTTGTTGCATCTTTTTAACTTGAAGCTAGCTACTCACATAAGCCTTTCCCACATACTAGATTATTCACTTTGATTTAAATATCATACTCCATCACACGAGTGATCTATCCTACATGTTTCTCATTCAAATATTTGTTCAGGAGGAAGTCCTTAACCCCAACATGAGACACCAACAGCTGAATCTTATTGTTTGAGACCAAGTGCCTAAAATTTTAAAGGCTTCTAATCATGGTGAGAACATGCTTTTTAATGAAATAATATCTTACCTCATAATCTTCAAGTCCCTAGCTAAATAATGCAATAGGTTGTTCCAGTCCTTCTTGATTCAACTGTACTAGTATGGCAGATATTGCATCTCTACCACCAAAATCATATAAAGTAAAGTCCTTCAAAAATATGGATTTATGAGGGTTGGAGCCTGTGTGATGGCCTACTTTATAGCTTCAAATATTTCTTTTTCTTCGCAAGTCCATTTGAAATCCATATTCTTCCTTAGCATCAACATTAGTGGCTTGACAAGGGTAGCAAAGTTAGGAACAAACCTCATAAAAAATTTAATTTTTCACAAAAATCTTTTGAGAGCCTTCTTGTGACTTGGCAATGGTAGAGCACGGATAGCATCAACTAGTTCTAGATCAATTTTCAACCCTTCTTTAGCACAATACGTGTCCTAAGAGTTTGCCTTCATGCACTATTAAAATACACTTTTTGGTATTCAAAGACACTCCAAATCTCCTACATCTTTAAAACACTTGTCTGAGGTGAAAGAGGTGACTTGTTGCATTCTTCGAGAATACAATAATGTCATCTAAGTACACAAGAACTATATTATTTATCATCTCCTTAAACTCAATGTCTATAGCTCTCTAAAATTTAGCTCCGACATTTGACAACCCAAATGGCATTTTCCTATAGGCGTAAGTGCCCCATTTTGTGGTGAAGAATGTTTTGAATTGGTCCTCCTCTTTCACCACATTTTGATTGTAACCTGAGTATCCATCCAGTAATGAGAACCTTTCCAAACCATCTACCACCTGTAATATTTTCTCCATAGAAGGATGTGGATAGTAGTATTTGAGAGATGCTTTGTTCAAATCTCGGAAGTCTACACACAACCATATTTCTCCATTTATTTTCCTGACGCGGTACCAGATTTACAACCTAACTTGAGTGCTTGATCAGAAAAACAATGATTTCCTCAATGAGTTTTTTCAGTTCCTTCCTCATGAGAGGCTTAATATGATGGTTGAATGGCATTTTTTTTGTCTAATAGGCTTGGCTTCTGGGTCCAATTCAGTAGTGTGTTGTGCCAATTTAGGCTTAAATCCCCTTAAATCCTCATAGATCCAAGAAAATACATCTGGTAATTTTTGGAAAATTTGTATGAAATCATATTTCTCTTGATCAATACTCACATTTCCAATTTGGAGTACTTTACCCCCTCCAACCAAAATAGGCTCTGAATCTTCCCCTTTTACTTGAAGATTTGCCTTCTCCTTCCAGAATTGATCATTAGGATTGAATATTGACTCTAATCTCACCAAGCCTTTTGGGAATTTGTTCATTCTCAACTGGACCACTTGATCACCATAGTGATGCTCCAATATATCTTGATTTCTTGAGGAGAACTCGGATTCTTCTTGGAGAAAATATATGATCTTCTGATCATTTTCAAATACATTCCATCTCATATTTTTATCTGAAATAGTAGGCCTTATAATCACTCTAATATGAGGTTGATTCTAACCTCTCCTGATATTCTCAACAACATCAAATGCTTCCCCTACTATTGCAAGTATATCTACAGCCTCATTCTTGTTCCTTGGTATGGCCTCAATGTTGAATGCTTCAAATTCTTTGATGAGATCCCATACCCAATGTTTGTAACTATTTAGGAGATCATTCTTAGCCGCATGGGACCCTTTGACCTGGTTTACTATTAACTCATTTTCCCCAAAAACTTGCAAGTTCTTAATACCTTTCTTGCCCAATGCAATCCATGGATCAAAGCTTCATATTTGGTTGTGTTATTTGAACAAGAAAATTAAAAATGGAAATATGATTAGTATTGTATACATTGTGGTGACACAAGCATTTCTCCTCCTCTAGACCTTGTCTACTCCTTGATCCATCGAAGAATAACCACCATAGTTCATTATCATCCTTTTCATCTGATTTGGTGATGTTATGGAGAAGTGCATTCTCTTTGTGCAAACAATAAATTCCCAACTCAACTTCCTCCATCTCTTTCTATGGATCAAATTTATGCCTCTTGTTTTCCCATTCATCAAGAGTCAAGCCTGAAATTCCTCCAACCTTGGTATTCATCTCTAAAGTGTTTGGGCAGTATTCTTGATCAAAATCTGAGAAATGTTCATTGATTGGGCTTGGTATGTATGGCTCAATATAAAAGTTTGTAATAGGTTCAGATCTAATTGTATCCTTAGCTTCATACCTTGTCCTGAAGAGCATATGCAATCAATCAGTTGATAAGTACCCGCCAATTTTGGTTGTGATGTCCCTTGATAAGAATAAGGAAAAGTGTGGAAAAAAATCAAACACTGATACATCTTGTAACACTCTGGCATTGGGGCATGAATGTAATGTGATGCTCAATCCTTTGATTACTCCAACATTTTTCATTATTGTCTCATCTAATTTCACTACACATTTAGAAATGAATTCGTACTTAATACCCATCTAATCAACTACTGCTTGGGAATCACTAAGCTACATGCTCCCGAATCAATCATGCATTTGTGTACAAGATTGTGTTTTATGAACAAAGATATATATAATGGAGGAGGATTCATGTTTTTACCTTAGTGACCTCCTTGAACTCCTTCTTGCAGAGCTACATTAGTAAGAACCTTCTCTGGATCTTTACATGGCTCATTTGATACAGACCAATTTTTCATGGCTACTTGTAAAAAGTCTCATTGTCCCAAAATCACCAATGACTCCCACATGGAAATTATTACATTATTATTCTTAATTTGGTCAATGATATTTAATGGGGAAGAGTTGTCTTTCTACCTCCCTTTGCTTGCAATAACTTTATCTTAAACATGAGTTTTTATAACTGGCACATGAGATGGTCTAAAAGGTGGTTTGGGTTGGTTTTGCACACTTGGAGCTGTGATTGGATTGTTGAATCCTTGTAGGGTGACCAAAGGATGAGAAGTACTTATATTTAATGATTTTCCTTCCTCTAAATTCCTCTTATTAGACCTTGTGTTAGTTGCCACACCTTGAGAAGGGGACTGATTTATACCATAGAAATCCTCAACCTGTCAATTCACAAGTGTAGTTTCACTTGGAGGTGCTTCTTGAGTAGATGTTTTTTGTTGACTTTCTTCTTGATTTGTATCTTAAGGGGTACCAACCGTTGCCACCATCAACACTTGATTCAGAGAAACATTGAAACATGTTTTTTGATTGTGATTTTGATTGCATGGGAAGCACCATTCATACTCTTGTACCATGTTATTTTGGATTGGAACCCAAGGCTTGGGATACTGAAGGTGTATTAGGACTGTATGGATGGAATGGCCTAGCATCTAGGTGTTGTCCTTGATTTTTTTATATCTTGGATAGGAGGTCTATTAGGCTGATATGGAGGCCTATTTGGTTGGGCTTGAGGCTAATAAGGCCAAAAGTTTTGGGAATGTTTGCATCTTGAGAGACAAAAATTCATTCCCTAGGTTCTGCAATTGTTTCATAACCTCTTGGAGTTCAGTTGAGGTGCTAGAAGAAGAGGTGGAAGCCTCATTGGAATTCTGATTTCTAGGGGTTGGAATAGGGGTAAATTCAGGTGTCTTGCTAGAACGAGGGTTCCCCATTTCTAGATAGATAAAAATAGGTTGCCTAGGTACAAGTTTACCAGCTTGAATCAAGTAATTATCAGCTCTAATGGCTATGACATAAGCTCCTGGTAAGGTTATTCCTCCCATAGATTGAATCATTACAGATATATCAAAATTAAAAACTTTAAAGAAATAGAGAAATGTACCTTCAGCAGCTGGTCTCACAACAATTGGGATCCTATCACATGTCCTTTGGAATCTAAAATTGAAGTCGGCCATTTACTCATTTGGTGCTCTCTTTGTTTTGGTCAGCTGCTCCAATAGAGATAGATTGTCCACCTTTTCTCTAAACTAGCTACGCATAGTTGTACATAATTGATCCCAATTTTGGATTGACCCTGCTCCCAAGCATATAAACCATTGTAAAGATTTTTCTTTGAGAGAAGAGGTGAAGATTTTTACTGCCACATCCATTTCAATAATCTCATGTAAGGCACAGACATTAGTAATGTCTTGAATGTGATCAATTGGTGTTGTGTGATTCTCTCCATTGAAGAATGGAATGTTCTTCAATGTTACCACCCAGAACTGGATTTTGTGCATTGAGGGCAAGTGGACTACTTCCCGTGAAATTCACAAATGGATTTGGTGGTCCTTACGGTGGTTTTTATGTGTCATCTTGATTGGTATAAGAACCCTAGTTGATTGAATGAAAGGCCTGACAGGTATAGGTGTAGATAAAGTTCTGTTTGGTGGAGATGGAGACCTCCGAGCTCTTCTCCGTCTTCTTCATCTATCTGGAGATAGTTTCAGGTACTCAAAAACACATTCTTCTCTAATTATAGACTATGTGTGAATTCTTCTCATAGACTAAGAGACACTTGGGTTGATGAAGCCACTAAAACTTGCCCCTCAAAGTTGTCATATGTGCTATTTATAAAACCTCATAAGGCTGAAATTATAACAAGAGCACACCAATCGTGCTGCAATAATAACAAATACTTCGGGTCCCACCAGGTGTGCTAAAACTATTATCACCAAATTACAACACCCTTTAATTTATCATGAACTTGTGAATGAGCATTTAGTGTAACTCGGTAACATGGGATTTTCTCAATGTGTGGGACCCCTGTGAATGAGACAAACCTCCAGATAAGGCTAGTTCCTCTACCTATTCTAATGCTAAAAATACTCTTAGGAAGGGAAATGCAACTATTCTAACACTAACCTAGATTTCCAAGGGACCAGGGAAGAGAGAGATGCATAAGATGAAAATCCTAAATTAAGGGAGGAGATAGCACCAAGAAAAGGGGGTGGAGATATCCTTAGTGAGTGAAAATGGAAGAAAATGAGGTAGAAGAGGGTAGACAAAAGTGCCACAGTTCAAATAACACATTCAAACCTCTAATTTTGTGGAGCACAAGGAATTTGAATCCTGGAAAATAATACAACATGCACAATATACCTGAAAATGCAATGAAAGACAAGGAGGCAATACAACTCGAGCTAGGGTTAAAAAAGCCACAAAACACAAATTTTATTGCTTAAAATGATGCACAATCCATTACAATATAGGCACAAGGCATAAATCCTTTACAAAATGCATAAATTCGAGGCCTATAGCTCATAAGAGTGTTTAAACAATTTTGGTAGAGTTTCTTTTCATTCCAAAATATCTCCCCTCCAAATGACAGGAAAATACATATATATAGAGAAGAGGAAGCTACCAACTGACATCCTTCATTAATTTCTTGTAAGGAGGTATGGGAAACCATACCGGTTCACTTTCAAATGCTACTTTTCTTGCATGGAAAACCTGGGTATCATACCTCATTAAATCGGTTGTTGAGCTACCCTGTACAATGCCATTAAAGTTTGGTTCATAGTTGACGTTCCTTGTTGACTCCCAACATGAACCACCAACTGATACCAACAAGAATGGGAGGATTCGCCACCAACAAGGGAATGATTTTTTGCATGACAAAAATAAATGGTGTCACACGACAAGGAGGTAAGGTTGACGCGCATCAAGATGGAATGGTTTCGCACGATAGAAAAGGGTACATGACATGGAAAGGAGGAATGACACATGACAAGGAGGAAGGATTGTCACATGACAGCGAGGAATTTTGTTGCATGACATGAGGAATGTGATGACACACATCAATAAGAGGTGGTTGACGCGTAATAGTGAAACAGTTGACGTGCGTGAGCAAATCAGTTAACGTGCGTCAGCGAGTGGCAGTTGATGCATGATAGGAAAACAATTAACGCACATCAGCAAATGGTGATCTACGTGCAGTTGACGTGCAACAGTAGATGGCAGTGATGCATGACAGCAAGAGGCCCCAAACGCTTTTTCATGGCTCTCTAGCTCACCGCAAGTTGATACCAATTAGGTCATACTATTATATTATCTCAATTCTAAGTTGCAATCCATCCTAAGTTGTCTTTCTCTTCTAACACTTAGGGCTGAATTTGATGGCCTCCTCCGCACATCCCAAAAATATGAATGGCTAAGTCCATTTATTATGATTTATCCAAATTAACCCGAGGGTGAATTTGGGATAAACACACACTTCACCATACATATCTACCATGAAGGATTCAACCAAAGGACTAAGTAAACATCATTTGACTTCATTGCCCACTTTTACCATGTAAAAACATGCTTCTACAGTCTTGTAGAGTGTCATTTTGGAGCAAAAAACACAATTTTCAAGTCTTAACAAGCACCTAAGACCTTCTCCTTAGGCCATCTCCTTATACCATCTCATTGTAAATCGTGGATAGATAAATAAATCATACCTTTCAAATTAAAAATATGCCTTGGGGAAATTTGCATACCTCTAAAACAATTCAACTCTACCTCCTTTGATCACTAAGAATCTTGTAGGTCTTCATTTTTCTTCAAGGAGTGCCAAAATGCTTTCTTACTAGCACATATCAATGTGATTATCAAAACCAAATGTTCTCCAACTAACCTGAGATACTTCAAGGTAATCTCAGAGCCATAAACAACACAAGAGATGAATAAACAACATCACACTTACCCAAAGAACTAACATCTTTGCCAATGTATAGTGATATGCAACTTTTTCATATAAAACATGATGGGGAGAAATCAAGCACCTTCACAACAAACCTAAACCATATCAAACACTTGAATATGCATTAGAATACTTTTTTATTGTATCATCATTATAAAGTGTGGTCAAGTCTTTGAAGGGACCAACTGTTAGTGTTTTACTAAACAAACCCTTCTCTCTATGTACCATGAAAAAATTTCTCGCCAATGTCATGCATAACAAAGAAGGTACACTTATTTTAATCTCCAAACTTTCACATCCTCAAGTCCCCATGAACCTAGATTATTTTCTCAAAATTCTAGGTCCTAACTCCTCCATTTTGACTTTCAAAAGTGAGTTTCCCTCTCTACCACTCAGTTAGACTGAGTAAACAAATTCAAGGGCAAAAACACTTCAAATCGAATTTTATATACCATATATAAATTCAAAAACACATCATACTCATTGAGAAACAATCTTCAATCACCTAAGAACCTTTCATCATGGCCATGAGGAATAAAATTTTGAGATCATACCTGAGGCCATGTAAATTTCCTTGGAAATACCATGATTTTGAGTTATATAAAACCTTGATTTTCCTTCATATCTTCTTTTATCCTTTTATCTAATCAAGTTGACACTTTATCACACCAATATATTTTTCAAGGCTTCTTTAATAATCTAGGAGAGATGAAGATACATGTAGTCTCCATGATACAGGTCTTAAGTAACTTTTTGATAGACTAAAATGCATAGACAATTTGTACCACCTTCTATGGACTTAAAACAACATTTGACACCTTACTCAGTCATTTTCAAGGACTCGTATTCAAACAGGGACATCATGACATGCTTGACACCTGTAGAAGTGCATCATAACTTGACTTATGACACCATGAAAACTTGGACAACACAAAACAACCTTCACAGACCTCTATGGACTTATAACACACATGACATGAGTACAAGAGACATTTTCTCAATGAAATGACAATACTTGAGATACAACATAGATAGATTATAGTGTGTTACACTAGACAATACCATATATGACCCATGACAACACCTTATAACCTTATAAGGACACAGACAGGACAATGCAAACTTTCACAGAACACAGTGATACAACACTGATCAGATATGGATACAAATATCATAGGCAATATTATTAAGGCCCCTACAACCATCAAAATTCACTTAGAGACATGTCAATATGATACTAATCCATTCATGACTCACTACAAATGACATCCACACCTTGAGAACTCATGCACATATCACATAAGCTACTTATAAGTGTAATACAAAGATGCAAGACTAATTGACAAGAATTTTGTACAAGAACCAACATCATGAACCAAAAAATTACTATGAGGAGAAAACATACACGTACCTTGACCTTTTAGAGGTGACACCTAATGACATAGACATCTCCCCCTCACCTAGATTCTTAATTTTCATTGATATACCTTCAAGAATCATAGTGAAGGCATATAAGCTCCATAGAGACCTATAAGAAGGTCTTAAAGAGGTCCAAAGCATTCTTGGGCACCTGTAAAACTCCCTCATCCTCCCTTTTCTGATTTGAACATTGTGTTACATCTCTCTTCTTAGTGTCAATTGCTTTTTTTGAGACAACATTGTCCTTTCTTGGCTCCTGTGTTATTCTAGAGTCATTACCATTCATTCTAGCTACTTGGAAGTTGTTCTCATACACTCTAGGCTTTTGATTTATCTAATTTTGTCTTGAATAAGCATGTAAACATACTCTTTCCACATGAGCAATCTCATTACAATATTATCAAACAACTGAGTTCTTCCTCTTTAGTCCTTCATTTTGACTAGGTCTATCATGTAAGAAATACCTAGCAGTGTGTCTTTGTTCATTACAATTATAGTATATAATTCCTTTAGAAAACTCACTCCTATTGCCTCTCCAAGGATGATCATTTATATAGTATCTCCTAAACTCATTAACTTTATGACCATAAACATTACAAGTAAAGCAATGACCATTAAAAGTTCTTTCATACCTTGAAGCTTTTGGTTGTCTAATGAGCCTTGATCTTTCATTGTTCTTAATAGGTGATGCTTTCATTTATTCTTTCATAATAGGCCTATCTAATTATTTTTTTGATACATCAGCTTCTTGCTGAAGTTATTTTTCCTTAGGCTCCTCTTTGATCCTAAACCAGTCCTATCATTTGTAGCTTTTTGTTTTTCAAGTAGGTCATCTACATCCTTAGCACTCTTTTCAAATTTTTGCAAGGACGTAGTCTTCTTACAAATTTCTAATAGCTCAACCCTCAAAAACTCTATATCTTTTAGCACTCTTTTCAAATTTTTGCAAGGACGTAGTCTTCTTACAAATTTCTAATAGCTCAACCCTCAAAAATTCTATATCTTGTACATACTTGGTACACAAATTCTCCTTATCTTGCAGGTTAGAGACAAGAAATTTCACCTTTTCTTTTAGCAACTTGTTTACTTCAATCAACTTTGTAAATTCAACCACATATTGCTCATACATCTTGTGAAATTGATTTTCATATTCCTTAATCTGAAAATTCATTTTTTTATTCTTGTTTTCAGGTTGTTCAAGTTCCCTTTTGACACTCTCAAGATCATTTGTGTCATCTTCACATTCCTTATTAGAATAGTTACCATAACTAGAAATAAAATCACCTAATAGAGAAGACCCATCATCTGAAGACCTCGTAGCTTCTTTAGTCATGAACAAGGCTTCATTATCTATGCTTTCATACTCATTTTCATATTCAGAGTCTGATACACCACTACTTGCATCTAAAAAATCATCATCTTGATTTGAGTAAAAACTTCTTTTATCCTTTTTATGATTAGGTCTCTTAAAGTTATTCTTACCTTTGCCAAACTTGTAGATATTATTCTTAGGTTCTTCCTCATGATCTTCAACATCAACATTCTCCTTCTCATGCCTATGAGGACACTTAGTAGAAAAATGTCCTACTTCTCCACAATTAAAACATATGAATGGAATTTTACCTCTATACTTACCAGAACCTTGCTTCAATCTTCTAGCCATCTTAGCAAAGAGCTCTTCATCTTCAATATCTATAGTTTTATCATCCTCTTTCACCTTATTTTATTTTTTCTTCATTTTAAATTTGAATGCAATCTCCTTCTTGGCTATTTTTGAGTCTCCTATCCTCATTTCATAAGCAGTCAAAGTACCATGTAACTCATCCAATTTCAAGATGGTTAGATATTTTTCCTTTTCAATAATAGAAACCTTAGAATCAAACTTAAAAATCAAATACCTTAGAACCTTTTGAACCAAAATTTCTTCTTTTACTTCATCTCCTAAACCATTCATGTTATTCACATATTTATCAACTCTAAGAAGGTATGCAGCAATTGACTCATTATCATTCATTTTAAGACTTTCAAATTAATTTATAAAAGTTTGAATTTTTGCAAGTTTTACCTTTGAATCACCTTAATAGATAACTTGACATTTATCCCATGCCTCCTCTGCATTCTTAAATTTCATCACTTTTCCCATTTCTGATTCTCCAAGTCCACTTAGGATTACAATGAAATCCTTTGAGTTGTTGGTATAGTCAGTCTTTTTTTTCTCAGTGCTTGGAGGATTGACGGGAGGAACATAAGCCTTTTATATAGTAGCACAAACATCAAACCCTTGTGTCATGATGAAATTATTCATCCTTATGCTCCAAAAAATATAATTCACTCCATAAAATAGTGGTGGCTTTCTAGTTGTAGTGTTGCTAGCTATTTTGTCCTTCAAGGATATCCTTTCAAGTTGTCAAACTTCTACAAAAGGAAATGCTCTTATACCAATTTTTATAAGTGTAATGGACTAAGAGGGGAGTTGAATCAGTCCTTATAAAAACTTCAAATTATATTTCAGATATGAAACTTAAAATACCATAAGCATACAATCACAATAACCATGTATTCAACTATTAATGTGTGCACACCATAAACCATCAATAAAGTATGTAACCATGAAAGAAAAGAATAACCATAAGAACACAAGATATAAGTGGGAAACCCTTAGAGGGAAAAAAAAAAAACCTAATGAAACACAATATTATATTAATATTTTCTAAATTTAGTGAGGCACCAACCCCACAAGGAGCACCAACCCCTAGTTTAGTAAAGCACCAACCCCTAATTTTATGAAGAACTAACTCCACAAGGAGGATACAACCCCCAAATATGATCAATCACCCACTCAACCACCTTATGATGTGTATATCTCTGATTTTTTCTACCACAACTGATGGAGATCCAATATTCAACTCACACTTCTTCACTCAAACCCTAAGTGATCACACTTCACAAAACAAGCTCTTCAAACCCTCTAAAAATCATAAAACTCCTACTCTCATATCCTCAAAGTTTTATCAACTTGAAAAATACTTTCTTAAACTCCAAATAATTCTCAAAACCTGCAATCACACTTCACCTAGGTCGTTCCACATGTAGACACACAACTAGTTCCAAAAAGCACCCAAAACATGCTTTTATATGCTTATCCTCTTTTCAAACTTAGGCATAACCTTTTCCCTCCATTTTTTTTACGCATACATCAAGGAAACATTTAAAATTTGAAATAAAAAATTCACAAGTGACCCAATTAGGTCGGCCTAGCCAAAAACCTCATTACATAAGTCATAAATGGCTCAAAACCCCATAGGCACATTCTTAAAAATGCCCTAACATTAGTACCATAATTTTTCATGACCCATGAACCCTTACACATGATTAGTTCTCTCATGTCCTATAATTTTTCTCAACCTTAAACACACTTTTTTCATATCCAAATCATGCTCAAAACCCTACAATCACACTTCACCTAGGTGGCTCCACATGCACACACACAACTAGTTCCAAAAAGCACCCAAAAACATGCTTTTATATGCTTCTCCTCTTTTCAAACTTAGGTGCAAAATTTTACCTCCATTTTTTTCACACATACATAAATTAAACATTTCAAATTTTAAATACGACTGTCACAAGTGACCAAATTAGGTCGGCCTAGCCAAAAACCTCATTACATGTGCCAAAATGGCTCAAAACCCCATAGGCAAATTCTTAAAAAATGTCATAACATTAGTACCATAATTTTTCATGACCCATTAACCCTTAAACATGATTAAAATATCATATTACATTCATATATTTTCATAATTAATATCAACCAATCAAATTATTTCATTTAATGGGCCCATTTCCCTTTTCACATCTCAAAACAGTTGTTTCTTGCACCCTGGAAACTTCACCTGAACAAAAAATCACTTCTACTCAACGAAAACATGCCATTGACCACTCAAAATAAATGAAATAACCTGTAGAAAACTATTAAGAAATTTATAATTCATGAAACATCTTTCACTTCAAACCACAGAAACATTTGCCTTCACCAGATAAACTTGCATAAAATAGGTATTTCCAAAGGTTAGCTCATAAAATAATTTCTATATACATTCAAGGCATCCAAATGGATTCATTGGATGAAAAATTCATCCCTCTTCACATTCCATGTGATAGGAATCATCACACAATCCATATTATGCTTAAAACAACATCAAACTTACACCAAAACAAATGTTCTCTTGAACTACCAAAAATCTTTTTGCTCAAAGAATGACCTTGAAACCCTATCAAATGACCTCATCATGAGTAAATCTATACATAAATGGAAATATATCTGAATATAATTTATAACACAACTTTAATCACCTCAAAACTCCACCTGTAGGTCACATTATGCTTAGTTTACTTGACCCTGTTATATGAGACCCCAAAACTACCCTTTGACTAGTCAACATGTTTGGACCTCAAAACATCATGAAAATACATGGACATGTCCTTAAACATCCATGTACATTAATAATAACTCGCAGTCATCATGCACCATCAATTTTGCATGCTACTCCCTTGGACCAACTTGTCATAAAATCTTCTTCTTTAGAAAATTCTATTTATAGGTGGGGCCCACATATCACCATGACCTCAACCATACATTTATGGAAATCCTGAGGAGTCATATACAACATATAATCATCACTTTTTATGGATTAATAAAAATGGGTCATAACACTTCACTTTCTGTCAACAGCTCCTAGCTAGGGTTTAACTAGGGTTTTAGACCACTTTACATTCTTAACATTCATTCATAAAATACTAACGATCAAGTGACCTCATTATTTTTCTAAACCTTATAAACTCACCATATAAGCTTCCCTGAAAGCCACAAGGTCCCATGTAAAGCACGCTATTCACAAAAAGCATCTGAAGCTGCACTTTGAGCTGGAATTTGACTTGATTTTCACCCTATCTCACAAAATTAATCATAATTGGAAAAATTCACATCATCGGAGCCTAAAAAAAATTAATATAACTCTAACTCATCCCTCTAACATATCCAATCATCATAATATCAATTCCATTTCTCAAACTCTCCATTCATTAATACTTACCTATGTTTGCATGCAAGATCCTCATAGTATAAGCTAGGGTCAGCTGAAAATAATGCAATAACTAAACAAGAAACCTCTGGAAATAACCCAAACATACCTCATATTCCATGATACACCTGATTTCATGCTTCCATGAGCTCATATAGATCCAAACCACTCTACCACTCCTACAAGAAAGCATATCTGCTCCCAATTAGCACCTGTAACCAAGTGATCCACCTGTACATGTGTCATACCAGTGTTATGAGTGCTCAAGAACCCTAAAATCATGTTATGCATCATTTGAACATGCTTCCTAAGCAACTAATAAGCTCATACTTCCAAGCAACACCTCCTAGGCACTTGTATAGGCTTGCTAGAGTAAACACACCTCAATGAATCCCATTGTAGCAGTTGGTATACATTTGAACCAGTATGTTAACATCATATACAACACCATGACATCATCATACAACATTTAATTTATCATTAATGTTGTTTTTCATCAATGAAAACACCTATTAGGACCATGCCAACATATCCATGATAAAAAAATATGAAACTGTCGAAAAATCTAGTGTAATTGTCCCTAGGGCAGAAACATATGGTAGGATCAAGAACATTTATACGGTCCTGACCTTTTGGTACGGTCTTGAACCTATGGATTTTTTTTGAAATTTATATATCTGAAGATGTTCATAATTATTTTTCCCTGTGAAACATATGTTTTAACTTGTAATTTATTGTTTAAGTGTAGAATATATCTGAATGAAGGCCCCCTTTTTTAGGCATTTGATAAAGCATTTGAGTGCTTGGATCAAAATAATAGATGTGTGTTGATGCATTGTATGTTTGAGAATCCATAGGAGAATGTAGAATGCTGAAGTGGTGGACACCTTTGACAACATGTACCTATAAAAGGGGTTGCGAATGGTGGAAACCATTACAAACAAAGAGGAAAAAAACCATAGTAATAGGAGAAACAATAATAGTGATAGAAAAAAGAACAACATTAGCCGCAACAATATAGATGTAATAAATCTAGTATAGAGACAAAGCATCTATCAACTAATAAAATAGAAGCAATAACACGTAGATAAGAGTCACATCAAGGCACAGAGCTACAAACATGGGACACCTGTGGTATCACAATACAATCAAGGAACTTAGGTTGGATACAAGAGAAGCAGTGTCACATAAGAGAACATAAATCCACAAATATGGGACACCCATGGTGTCACAAGAAAAGAAAGGCACTTAATCTGTTTACAATGAAATAGAAAATTAGTGACACAATCAACTAGAAAACATGGTGTAGCAAATATTAAGAGCAATAATTAATTAAAAAAATCACACGAAACAAGATATGCCAGTGTTACATAAGACAATGTGTTAGTACTATTAGTTCGAAAAATAAAATGTACACAATATATGTAATCAAGAATAATGAGGTTAGGAAGGAACTTTAATGAAATAATAGCACTTGTATAGTGTGGAGGGATGCCCCATATAAGTAATATAAGGAACCAAGCTAGCTCCTATTAGCATTTAACAATTTTTGTGTCCTACATCTAGCTCAATATACCTCATGAACACATTTTGTGTAACAAGTAGTATAAAAATATATGTTATTTATCAAACCATAGTGGACAAACAACATTTTTAATGTAACAGTGATAAGAATTCAAGTCTATAGTGTCATCAGGTCTTATTTTTGCAAATATTTGAATGTTTATATTTGAATGTTATTGCAAATATGTGAACGTTTTTGTATTTTTTCATTTAGCTATGTGTAGGAAGAGGGGATAGCACAAAAACGACACCAAAGAAGAGTATTGATCAGGGGGAAAGACAAACCCCAAAATTTATAGGATGCACAAGACCTGAAATATGTCATATTATATGTAGAAACTATAGAGGAGTCATAACAATGATCAGAAATATCGAATAGGGATATACCCATTAGAGACATATTATGAGCAGAAGGATTTGAATTCAAATTTTTGATTAGCAGTACTATGTCCTAAAGAGATTACAATTGAATGGTATTGATTTTTATTTATGCATGAGAACCCATTGTGATTGAAGAGATATGATATAACATGTGATGGTTAGGGATAATATCATCACTATTAACACACATATTGGAAGCATCACCCTTACCAAAATATGTAGGAGCATATATAGTGCAAGGAAACTCATTGTTGGAAAAGAAGGAAGGGAGATATATGCATATGCTCCTAGGTATTTCGAGAAAGGTATTATAAATTGGTTTATTAATCCTAAGAATGAATATCATGATGCATAAATTGATAGAATAGAGGATGCATGACCACTATAGATTATGAATATGAACTCTTACTAATGATTTGATTGCATTCTCTATGGAAAACTGAGTGTAGCACTTGGTTGCATATAAGGTAGTGTGTTATGTGCAGCCCAATCGGTAGCAACATGTTGGAAATATATAATGATTCTATTAAAATAGTGTCCTCTTCTTCAGCAATAGGCTCAATATTTAATTGTTGTAAATGCATAGAGATGAACATTTTACTCGTTGTATTAATTTTATAGCCATCACTGCTATCAGTAATCCCAATTATCGACCCAACTATCATCTTTTTCATTAGAATTGACTTCATATTGGTAATTTGGTACCATCCTATGATAGTTTTCCTTCATATTACCCCTATTAGGTTTTGTGAGACCATAGTGAGCAGATGAATTTTATAGAAGAAAAATTAGGATTAATTTGAGTATGTGCCTATTCCTCTAGATATATACATGTCATCATCATTAATCAGTTGTATTTAAAGTAATCCCATCCATGTGTAGTAGGTGTCCACCTCACTAGTCACTAGTGCACATGTATAGGATCATTCATATTTAGACTAGCAATCTATATCATCACTTGAATTAGGATATATCACAGCTTATTGTGGAAAATTAGAGATCTATCCACATTTTTGGTTGAGATCAGTGTATCAATTTGGTCACAATCACTCAAATCAATATTATTGTGTTTTCTCCCTAAATGATATTGAAATGTAATGTGCACAAATGTTAATCTGACAT
This sequence comes from Taxus chinensis, assembly GCA_019776745.2. NCBI lineage: Eukaryota > Viridiplantae > Streptophyta > Pinopsida > Cupressales > Taxaceae > Taxus > Taxus chinensis. Next base: position 544,274,327 of record CM034146.1, read on the forward strand.
ATCAAACGGTTTATAGTAATCATAATCATATCCATTGTTATCATGATCTCAATCAGAATATATTTCCATTTTTTATGGAGGAGTAGATATATCTATAGAATCCAGTATTTTGTTGCCCCTCGATTAGGATTTTGTATTCTCTAAGTGCTTATGAGGAGGTGTGTGATTGTTCATTCTCAATTGGTATTGATGTTGTTTATACAATATTAGGCATTGCATTATAATCCTCTTGTACGAGTAGATTAATCTTGTCGTATATCCAAAGGTGTATCATTCAGTATCGTAATATGCTCATCAGAGATAATTGTTATACATTTTTAGTACCCATTGATATTTTGGGACCTGAAGATGATTGTATAGAAAAATGTCATGTGCATTGACAGGAAATAAATCCCTTATGCTCACAGTTTTTGGATTCTTCGGTCGTAAAACATACACAATAATTTATCACAATGCTCATTGATTCCATGATAATTGTAAAATGGTTGGACCTTTTATTTATTTCAAGCTGATAGTGGAGGATAATAATGAGTATGTAATCATAGTGATTACTAAATTATCAAGTAGGTCATTTAGGATATCATGTTGTATATAATTCTTTTCTAACCAAAGGGTTCTCTTGGCTATGATTAAATTATTATTTGAGATTAATCTTGTGGGACATACACATTATTACCTCTATGTAGGACTTTCACTTCTACTTGTATGAGCATCATGTATCATGCATAACTATTTACATCACATTGATTCTCGATGGCCCTAGACACTATAATGATCATGATGCATAGATACATTCTTGGACATGGGTATCCGAGTTATCCATGAGATATGTAATATATCATCCTTGATAGATTTGATTTTCAAATACATTTTGAGGTAGCTATGTATTTTTTATGGATCTAATGAAAATCTCATCTTTTAATGCTTCCTAATTTGTAGTACTTAATGATAAGCTTGTGAGATATGGTATATCTATTAATAAAAGGGGCTAAGATGACATGGGCTATGATGAAACAAATATATTTTTTGCGAAGATTCCTCTAGATTAGCTAATGGAAGGATAATCAGATGTCAATAATACATCTTTTAGTTTTGATACGATCCAAAGGGGATGTTTAGCAAAATTGGACAGCTGCCATAATTATTAAAATGGTCCACTTTTTGATAATAAATCACTAAATTGAATGAAACCAAAAGAGATATTTTATGAATCTAATTGATGTGGAATCAAAGCTTCTAGTAATTTTACAAAAAATCATATATGATTATTTATTATGCCCTAATGAATAAAAAGTAATAATTTTGCATTCCCAATAATTGTGCTAGGAATTATGGGCCAAGCTAAAAAGATCCCAATTTTCATTAAATAGATTTACAATTAATAAAAACCTCAAATCGCACATTAAAAAAAATATTTTTATGACTTGAGATATGTGATCCAAAGGTGATTTATACAATTAGGAATCCCTGTCAACATGAAACCTTCACATGTGGAAGTTTCTACAAACCAAACTTAGGGTAGGTGATAGATGAAAATCTAAGCCTTTGGATAAGAATATACAATGCAAATATGTAGCTCTAAAGGTATCCTAGAGCATATTCAAACATTACAACACGAATATTCAATCCCAGCTTGAAGCCATGAGTTCACCAAAATGTTTACACCCTTTTTAATCTTAGTGGATAAATAATGTCCATGGACATTCACAATACTAAAGATGGATGGAAGGTTTTCTACAGTGGTATCTATTCTGATCCATCAAATTCCAAAATTAAATATACAATATAAGAACAACAAACTAATACTTGATCAACTAATGATAATGACAATGATCCTATAATCTTCAAATACATAAGGATGATAGATGAAATTAGTCATGTAGGACAGTGACAATAAGAGACATATGGGTGCATCAATCTGGAGAATCTAGGAGTGAATGAGACATGAATATTTTCTATTTATGAATGCTATAGACTAGAAAAAATCCTAGTATGCATAACCCTACAAGTTATTTTGGGAATGTAGAATTATGTTCCTACCCCTTTGTTGTAAAGTTATTACACCCTAATCAAAGTGTGGCTCTATAAATTTCCTATTGGGTCCTTTTATTGTGTGGAAATGTATGTCGTTTTAAAAACCTAAGTATGCCACACCAGTTGTGAAACCCTATGTAATCATTCTGAATTAAACTCAAAATCCTTGACCATGGGTGAAAGACCATGTAAGAATGGTTAATTTTTGGGTTGAAGTGTACATCCATGTGCCCCACCTATGTTTTCAAGACTTTGAAGATAACTAAAACCATACATAGTTATCTACTTGACATGTAACATTATGATATGGATTCTAACTATTTTGGCAACTTCAACCACTTTGACAAATGCTTGGGATGATTTTTCTCATGCTAAGACTTTGGAATTGGTATCTTTGGATGTCCTTGAGAAATGAGGGAAGATTGATTTTTTTGACTGTAGTTGAGTGATTCAAGAACTATATTAGTGACTTCCATGCTATGGATGTGTATCATCTTTAGGTAAGATTTAGGAGATACTTGAGTTCCTTTTATGTTAGTGTTTGTAATGAGAGCTACCATAGAGAGTGTCAGGTAAGTAAATGAAGGTGATATTAACTTGCTTATATAGGGTTTTGAAGTTAAATTATCATGATAAGGTCAACCCATGAAGATGAAAAGACTCAACAAATGTTATAACAACAAAATCATAGTTGGAAAATGTGTTGATGCAGGACTATACAGGTCAGCCAAGAGTCGATTATACAACCTAGCCAATTTGTACGCTTTTGAACATGGAAAAGGTGAATGAAATCGGAAAGTTTCCCTATGATGATAAGAGGTTAAGCCTTGATTTCATGGATTTGAATTCAAAAAAATTCAACACATTAGTGTGTGGGAATAAGCAAGTTAGGAAAGAGATGGCACGATGTACTGAGTAGGTGTAGATTTTGGTCGCTAGTCTTAGCAAAGGAGCACAATCGCAATTAATAGTGTCAAAGGGTAAATTGTCATATTTGAGTGTCTATAATATTATGCAAAGTCGTGTTCAATAATAGAGGTCGAATATATGTCGTAAGGGATTTCTACTTGTTACAATGCTAACTCAAGGGATGAGTAGAAGACATTATCATACAAGTGTGGAATATGAAAGACAAATCTATTTCAAATGGTAAGGGATCACTCATAAGTTCTTGCAAAGTATTTTCCCCCATTTCCATTATTCATATTTGCAAGAAATAGTAGACTAATAAGGGAAAAAATAACAATTTTATTCACAAGAGAAATGTCAAATGGACATACATCATGAGAAAATAATTGTTGTATCACTTCATCATAATTGAATGTTCTATTTTATGACAAATGAAAAATCAAATGTATGATGTAAGATTCGTCTACTTGTTATCTTGTCTCAAATAATGAGTAGAGTACATTATTATACAAGTAAGGAATATGAAGAAATAATTCTATTTCAAGTGGTAAGGGTACACTCGATAAGTCCTTGTCAAGTGTTTTAATACATCTCCATTCGTTGTATCTTCAAGAAATATTAGGCTATGTTGAGACCACTGCTAAGGAAAAAATAACAATTCTATTTCATAAGAAAAATGGCAAATTCACATAAAGCATGAGAAAATAAATGATAGCATTCAACAAGGGTCATAAACGAAAGTTATATACCTTGAGATAAATGACAAATTGAATGTATACCACAAAAATCTTCTACTAGTTACAATGCTAACTCAAAGAATCAGTACAATAAAGTATTATAGAAGTGTGGAAGATGAAGAGATGGCTCTATTTCAAGTGGTACGGGAACACTTAATAAGTTCTTACTATGTGTTTTCCCTTGTTTTCCACTCTTTGTATCTTCAAGAAATAGTAACCTCCATTGAGACCACTGGTGAGGGAAAAATAACGATTCTATTTCACTAGAGATGACAAACATACATAAAGCATTTGAAAATAAATGTTATATCATTCAACAATGATCATAAATGAAAGCCCTATTTCATGAGAGAAATGAAAATTCAAATGCCTACCACAAGGATCTTCTACTTGCTACAAAGTTAACTCAAAGAATTAGTAGAATGAATTACTAAAAATTGCATATAATGGTAGCAATGGATACACCAATGAGGGAACCACATAGTGGTGTAGGAAAGGCCATGGAGAGAATAGTAAAATTAGGAGTTGAGTGTCTGATGGAAGCAGTGTGTCAAGTGTGGGGTTGGGGAGGGGAAGGGAGCAAGCGAGAAATTTGTTCCTCTTCTTTCTTTCTGACTTGAACATATGGAACAAGCATCATTTTGGGTAATCATTGGAAAGAGAATGGAGGAGATATATGCATTACATAAAGGCAATGCACTCTGGAGATAGATGTGGAAGTAAGGCATTTCCTTTCAGTAACCCTATAACAATAGTTGTTTTGTGTAGTGTTAACCCTTGTGCTTTGTGGATTGCAAGATCCCATGCCTTTTTTAGGGGAGGTTTCCTGTGGTTGCCTCAAGAGATGGAGACAAGAACGTGATGGGGGCGGGGGGGGGGGGGCATACGTTTCATGTCAAGTCGATGTATTTGTCAAATTGGATAATCACAAAGGATGGCCGTTCTTGTGGTTTTGCACTAGTGTTATATACATCATACATGACCTAACCTAACCGATAACACCATTGAGTAGGCCAACTTCAACCCACAAGTTAGTAGTAAGCATAACCTTGTGATCCTTGCAAAGAAGAAATTTGGGTTTTAACTAATCATTACCTAGTGCACTTTGTGACTTCCACTATGTATATCCGGCATTGCAATATGCAATAGGAGCATTCAATGACTTCAACATTTCCTTCTTGTCCCTATCAACAAATTATAAAAAACACCAAAGATGAAGACAAACACATCACATCAAAAGAGGTATATTGATAATAATTTAATGTGTGTCAACAAGCCAGTGATCAAAAAGCAATCAAATTGTAAGCTAGACACAAAAAAATAACCTAATCCTCACCATCACTACTTTGTCTTAGACATCTTATAATACTCAAATATAAATTTTATTTTAACGACTCAAACATATGCATGAGTTTTATCAATCAAAAACATCTAATATTTCCATAAAAGTATATAAACTTCAATACAAACATATTAATAATTAATACAAATGGTTGTCCTATTTAATGCAAATGATTATTGAGTATTAAATATATTTTAATTGTCGCCAATATAGAAAGCCTTACTTTGTAATGGATTTGTAACTTTTTGGGATTGTTGTAATTATACATTATGTATTTTCATAACATAAGCGTGAAACTAATCCAAAAAAATTGTGTAAGCGCAGTAAAACTGGAAAATACTTCAGAACATAAATAAATAGACATATATTGTATGGACCGTAGCAAATTGGACTATAAATATTATTAATAAAATATTGGTATCATACATTAGAACGTAGGGGGCATTAACTCTCCACACAACTAATCAAAAACATTGGTTTCAATGTTGCAAAAGCAAAAAACGCTAGAGAAATATTTGCTATGGCATTTTCACTTACTAAAGTAGTTATGTATTTCAAATCTTTTTTCTCAACCTCCTCCTTCATGGCCTCAAAATACTTGTTTCGTCAGAGGAAAATGCACAATTCATTCTCTTACAGCCAATAATTGTTTATAGCAAATATATGAATACAAATAACAAAGATTTATTGTTATGCGAAACTAGGTAATGTTTTTGTCTTTCATGATTTTCAAAACAATTTATTTGCCATCCCTCAAAGCTATACCACACCAAAATATAACAAATAAATTATAATTATTTGGTGGGTGTGTCAATTATATAAAAAAAACATGTCATCCAATGTCATTTTTCAAAAACTCCCTACATAATCAAAGTGCATAGCAATAATGTAGTTCGATGTTAGTATGTGTTTGTTTTGTAGATAGCCCAATTCTTAGGAGATTGCCCAAAAATGCAAATATAGGATGACCACTTCCATTGTCATGCCGCTCCCATTTTCATAAGGAGCACGGTATGTTGGGGTTTATATGTTCTTATGGGCCAAGCCTACGAACCAATATGGCATTATTTTTCTAAATTAATAAGGATCTTAAGAGTCGTAGAAGCAACTTCAAGATGTAATGAAAGGCATATTCAACATGGTGTAATAAGGCGAGGTTTTTTAGGCACAACTAAATGTGATTCTTTTTATATAGTAACACTATTGAAAGGAGATGGGAATGATGAGTTAAAGAACACACGCTATAACCAATCAACCAGTATGTTCGTAGGATGACCAATTCCAATGTGTTGTACCCATCATTGTATAAGAAACAAGGTAAAATGGGGTCAATATTATATGTAAAAATGGAAACATTCGGGAATAACTATCATACTCCATTAACATGGGATAAATTTAATACCCATTTGAAGATTTGACTTAGGATAGTAAGCCATGTATTTAGAGGTGTTTGTGTAGAAATTTCTTTTTGGATTATGAAAACACATAAGAGGAAAGAGGAAGGTCGAGCAAGCAAACATACTCGTCACACAACCAATCAATCGTTATTTTAGTATGATTACTCACCTTGCTCTCGTTGGCACAAGGATAATGTTGTATTGGGTTGTGGACCAAGTATGCCAACCTACGTGGGATATTTTTTTGAATGATTGAGAATGGTAAAAGTCGTAGAAGCAATTTCAAGATGCACTAAAAGGTATATTTGAATTGATGCAGTAAGGCATGGATTTTTCAGGCACAACTAAATGCAATTCTTTTTGGTGCAATAATGCTACATGTGAGGAGAGGGGAAGGATGACTGAGAGAACATATTCAGACTATAACCAATCAACCATTTTGTTCATATGAGGGCCACTTCCAATGTGGTATATAATGATCACCAAGGTATAATGGGTTCAATATTATATGGAGATTAAAAATGGAAAGTTAGGGCAGTAGGCATTACACTCCTTTCACATTGGATAAATTTGATGCCCATCTACGATCAATGTTGCTCATCAAATTTTTTCTATCACCTTATATATCAAACGATGCCCTTCAAATACAATAACACATTTTAAGAGATAAATAATGAATATATATTTATTATAAATTTACATAATTTTTGGAAAGATCGGGACCAACCCCTCAGAGAAAATAATTTATTTTAATTCAAAGATGCATGGACGAGGCATATCTGACTTGATTTTATTTTTGGTTTATGAAGCCAAATAAGAGGAAAGGGGAAGGTCCAAAAAGCAAACATACTCATCCTACAACTAATAAATTTGTATTTTAGTTGGATGACCACTTCCATTGTCGCGTTGATCCCATTGACATAAGGAGCACAGTGTATTAGGGTTTATATGTTCTCATGGCCTATTAACACTATCCCGCACTCATAAATTGGTGGGGTCTGCTCTCCCCCCAATCACAAAATGCAACCTAAAAAGTGCTAAATATTCTTTAAAATGTGATTGTTGGAGAGAGATGGGGCCCACCAATTTATGAGTATTGGATATATTCTACCACCATTGGCCAAGCCTACCAACCAATGTGGCATTATGTTATTAAAGGAATAAAGATTTTCAGAGTAGCAAATGCAATTTCAATATGCACTAAAAGACTTATTCAACTTGTAGGAAGGCATATTTTTTAGGCATAACTAAACAAGATTCTTTCACTATAATAGATAATTTGAAAGCGAAAAAAAAGTAGTGTCATGTCGTGGAGTGTATTTTGATTGGCGTGAATGTGCATGCCACTTCCATGTTCTTATATCATTTTAAAAAACAAAAAATGTGGCCTCTAATCTCAAGAAAAAAGAAAACAAGCAAGGACTCGACGTGTAATGGGCATGATAGCAAATAGTCTTTTGGCATAAAGAGTTCATTATAAGCAGGAAGATGATCTTAAAAATAAATAACAATTGCTTCCCTCACAAAATAAAATGTAATGAATTCAGCACAGAAGTTGGCAATAGAAAAGTATGGTATTTATACTAATCTACAAACAAGCTTTGTCCGCTACAGATAATTGATAGTCGTGATCCATTTAATCAACACACCCTTGTACGGATTCAATCGCCACCTTTGACATTAGCAGAAGCAACTCGAACCAGTTTTAATAGGGAACACCTATCGGTGTAACAAGTTTGGAAGATAAAGAAATGTTTAAATTTAAAGTGTTAAGGGAACACTCAACAAGTTCTTGCTAAAGTCTCCTCACATTTCCATTCTTCATATATTCGCTTTCTTGAGACTGTTGAGGACAAATATAATAGATCTAACTAGCAAGAATAATGAAAAATGTACATAACACGTGCGAAAATAGGTGATAGATCATTCAACACAGGTCATTAATGAATGTTCTATTTCATGAGAGATGATAAATCAAAGAAAGAGTAGAAAACATCGTTATTTGTGTAAGAAGAAGGGATGGTTCTATTTCAAGAGGGAAGGGAACACTCAATAAGTGCTTGATACATGGTTTCCCTTCATTTCCATTCATCATATCGACAAGAAATAGTAAGCCGTGTTGAAACCAGCAGTAATTAGGAGAAATATGACAATTGTATTTTACAAGAGATGACTAATGCACATAAAGCATGAGAATTTAAATGTTATATCACAAACACAAGTAAAGCGTGAGAAAAATAAATGTTATATTATTCAACAAGGCTCGTAAATGAAAGTTCTACTTAATGAGTGAAATGACAAATCCAATGTATGCCGCCAGGGTCTTCTACTTGTTACAATGCTAACTCAAAGAATGAGTAAAATAAATTATTATACAAGTGTGGAAGATGAAAGAGACAATTCTATTTCAAGTGGTAAGGGAACACTTCATTTAAGTTCTTGCCAAGTGTTTTACCTATTTCCATTATTCCCATCGCAAGAAATCATAGGCTCTAAATGTTATATCATTCAACAAGTCATAAATGAAGTTCTATTTCAAGATAGAAATGACAAATCAAACGCATGCCGCAAGGGTCTTCTCCTTGTCACAATGCTAACTCAAACAATGAGTCAAATACAAGTGTGAAAAATGAAAGATGATTCTATTTCAAGTGGCAAGGGAACACTCAATTATTTCTTTCTAAGTGTTTTACCCGTATCCATTCTTTGCATCTTCAAGAAATAGCAGGCTCTATTGACATCACTAATGAGTCAAAAATAACAATTCTATTACACAAGACAAATGACAAATGTAAATTAAAAGCATGAGAAAATAGGTCAATAATGAAACTTCTATTTCATGAGAGAAATTGCAAATGTACATTAAAAGCGTGTGAAAACTAAATGTTATATCATTTAACAAGGGTCATAAATGAAATGGAATTATATTAATGTCCCAACTGACCAACATAGACCAATGGGACTCAAAAGTACAAGCAGTGACAAGAGAAAACTATTAGGGTAGAAAGAGCCCTAGGATTCTGAAAGGCCACTAAACACCAAAAATAAGAATGTAAATGTACAAACATGACTAGAGGGGTTAAACCCAAAATGATTAAAATCTACAGAAAATAATCCAAGTAAAGTTGGCCCCTCAGTGAAATTTGAAGGTGATGAAGACCAATACTGAAGCTGGAGGCCAAAACTGGAACCAGCACTGTCATGCATCTGTAACAACACTTGAGCCAGAAGAATCAAAACGTCATAATCAAAACATTCAAATTCTAGGTAGATCATTAACAGTATCCTGTTCATAATTCTGCACATAAGAGGCTGGGAAATTATGCCTTTACTACATCACAAAGCTATGCTTTGGAATAGGGAATCATAAGGCATAGCTCCTTGCACCTCATGAGACTATTTTACATATGTACAGGATGCCCACTACCAGTTGGACAGTGATGTAGTAATCTTCAAAGGCCAACTTCTTGAGCAGAACTCGACTTCACCCGCTGAGACTCTGTTTCAATCATGTTGAGCTGTCTTCTCAAGCTCATGATATGGTTTTGAACCTGCAAATGAAGAACATAACAAAATCAAACAAGAAATTTCTTCAATTCTGTGCCATAGTTATGACTCTGTCATTGAAAAATACACAATTAAGAACCAAAGAAGAGATAGTGGTGGTATAAATGCAATTATGAGCAGCATTATTACATCTTACTCTGTTTGCCTACTTGTTTGAATATAAGGTCAGTCATAATTTAGAGAAAGGTAATCATCACATGTAGCAGATTGGATATACGCAGGAGAAAAACAATCGGGACTAGTTCATTCAAATAAATTGACCAAAAATCAAAAGCAGGCATTTATTGGGGTTTCTTTATTTTGAACATTTCTTTGATTCTTATAGTTCAGTAAATTTTGTCATCCAAGTCTTCTGGCTGTAATAATAGAATGTTATTTGCTTTCAGTCTATATGCAACACTTTGTAACGATTTAAATAAATATATTTCTGTTAAGAAGCAATGATCAAGTTATTCAATATATCACCTATGGGACACACTTCAATGATTATCTTGCATTCAAAATTTGTGATAGCAGACCTTACATTAATTTTCACTTGAAAAACAAAGTAAAGAAAAAACAGTGCTTGCAAGCTCATCCCAGCCAAACGGAGGTGGATAATTAATAATTTTTAAATCATTATTGAGACCAGCTGCAGTATCATTAAACTTAAAGAAGAGGTAGCTTTTGAATTGTATTAACTAAACTACTAAATAGACCTAGTCTTCTGAAGAGATAAATAACAAGCACTGGCATTGCAGAAATAGATAGTGGCCACAGTACAGTGCAGTCAAGGTTCCTTTTTGAACTCCTTGATACAAGTGAAAGAAATATGGTGTAAAATCTATTGAGATTGAGTGCTTGTGAATATGCATGGTCAGTGGCACTTTTGCTGTAACACAAAATTGAGGTGCTCCTCTTCCAGACACAGTGACCCTCTAAGGCAGCCCAATAGCTGCTATTTTCTTGTCTTCATTATCATCTGCACCGATTCATTGATTGATCTAGTAGATTGTTGAAAGACAATGGGAAATAAGCAAGGGCAGTCTCTCTTATCAAAAGACACGGTACTCTCTTTAAAAATTAAGCAGGCTTTTCAAAATACTAAATAGTCATGGGATTCTCCACTGCACAAGATATTGATTTTGGGACTGAGAAGCTTCCATACAATTGATTAAAAACAGAGGCTCTGTAAAACATGATCAGCCACAACTGAATCTTATGTCATCTTGACAAAAATAAATAGTCTTCTTTAGGCAGCACCTTGTGTTCTCAGACAGAATGAAAATGAAAGTTGTGACATGTCAGCACACTTATGCCAGAATCTCTAGTCATATATGCCTCCTCATGTACAAAACTCCCATAAAAGCACCAATTAGCTTAAAAGCTGCTTTTATTTAGTGTTTTCCCAACTCTCAACAACTTGAGAGTGGAGTCTCAAATTTAAATCTTTTGTACATTTGATTTAAGTGATTATGTTGGTACTCTTATAATGCCAGACATCCGTAAGCCCCCAACTCTGACAAAGACTGTGGCCTTGTTCTTCATCAGCCCCTTCTCCCGGCTCTGTTGGCAGTGCTTTTTCTGATATGGGACCTTTTTCTCAAAGAATTGTATTAGATAGCATTGGATATACTCTTTACTAGTTTGTCTAGGGTTCACAAGTTTTTGCTAAAAAAAATATATTTCATTGTAGTTCTCATTTTTTAACTTGACAAAGACGTAGTTTGGAGTTTTCAATCATCCAAACCTTATTTATCTGGGTGTGATGTACTGATTCGGATCAGTTCAAACCCTGGCTAGTCTAGAGCTCGTGAGTGTGGGTGTGTTGAATTGGAAGTTTGACCAGACAAATATACCAAAAAAGGGGCACTGTGGTCTAACTGCTCTCCCCGTGTATTTAAAATATTAAAGAGTGTTTTGCCAATGTTCAAAAAAACATTCAAGCCTTTTTATTCTTCTAGAGTAGCGGTTTGAATATGTAGGTTTCAATAGGCATGTTTTCTCTTCATTTGTAATTCTGGATTCTGGAATATCAAAACATTCAGTTACACAAGATTCTATCAGGACATGGACAGTAATTACTCAGGCAACAATCTGTATTTATTTGACCTTGAGAAAACTCTTCCGAAGAAGAAAAATATCAAGCTTCAGGACCATGCTGAGGATCAGATGTTAGATTATGAAGCATAATGTTTCAGATGTCATGTCTGCCATCAATATTGCCATTTTTTAAATCATCCCAAAGTTGCTGATATTAAGGTCAAGTCACTAAACAAAAATTCTAGCTATTTTCTCCCTTGAAAACACAGATCTTTTACTTTTTTTCATGCAGGAGAAACCAGTAATGTTATTTAAAACTCAATCTCTTACAGTTCAACAACTCACCACAAATATTATTGCTGTAGAATTAGGAACTAACAACCCATTGCCAGCATTGGAAAGAGAGGTAATGTCTCTTTCACGCAGAACTATGAATTCATTTGAAGGATGGAGATCATATTTCAAATGAACTAGAGATTAGAAACAACTCTCAAAGAGAAAGGAATCTGAAGAAATAGGGAGCAGAACATCCATGCTATCTGAGGAAAAGTATAACATCAATTACTTCTCATGATGTATGATAAGCATAGTTACCTAAGACTCCGGGACGGCAGGACATAGCGACGGGGTTTCTGGGATGACAATGTTTTTCAAAATTTGAGGACAAAAAGGGGACGGCTGATAAAAATATATATAAAATTTATTTATATTACAAATATAACATGAATACTTCGATAAACTAATACTTAAAACTGAAAGTTTGAAGATTGAAACCATTAATCCAATTATTCATCACATAAGCCAAGGCCCAAAATGCTATATTTAATATTCAATGTTCATATTTCAATGTTTCATATTGAGTCATTGACATTAACATCGAAATTGAAACCAAAAATCCAAGATACATTGATAATTCATACTAGATAGCTAAGTCCCTAGATTTGTGTTCATATTGTGTTCGGCAAGGATAAAATTCGAAACAAGTTCGCTGACCGATAAAATTTGGAAAAATAAATTGTCAATAAATTCAAATTATATAAATATGCATTTTTAATTATTTTATTTTCAAAACAAATAATAAAAGTACAAGCATTTCATAAATTAAATACATGTATAAACAAAATACATTTTATAAAAATATTCTCATAAATTATATAATAAAGTCTATTAATAAATATAAATATGTATACAAAAACATAAAAAAATTATTAATAAATATAAATATATATGTTTATAACAATATATATAACTTAAAAAATCAATAGTTGGCAATAATATAAAAGTTAATAAACTATTGCTTAACTTATTAATAAATATACTATAAACTTTAATAATACACTTTAGGATGTTTCCACGAGATGCCACACATCCTAAACTTTCTTAAAGGTTATTATTATTAATAAAGGTTCAAATCATAAACTAAAAACTAATTCTAAATAAAAAAGATTTTTAACTTAAAAACTAAACATAAAACATAAAATCGTAACCATAAAGTTTAACTTGACGGGAGTTGGGAGTGGGATGATTATTCATGGCAAGTCGGCACTAGATGTTAGCCACACCAGACGCTGCTACAATCGTTTAGAGCAACAACCGCACCAAACGTTGCTACACTTGCTTAGGGCAACAGCCGCTCCAGATTGTTTGGGGGTTATCTTCAATCTTTAATGCAGCCTTCAATCTTCACTTTCAGACGCTGCAAACAGAGGCTTCAATCTTCACTTTCAGAGGCTGTAAACAGGGATTTGATCTCACTTTATTTCGAAAACAGCAAGAAAATCACAGATGAGGGCTCGCAGTTCTAAAGAATAGAAGATATTAAGCTGAACTTCACGATTTTCTAAGGGTTTCTTTTAAAATTCTGAAAAAAAATTGAACCTATGCATTTTACGTCAATTTTCAATGATTTTGATCCATTTTCTTTGAAATCGCCAAATTTCGAATTTTTTGGTTGAAATTCGGCGATTCATGTGACTTAGCTAGATAGAGATACAATGATACATCAACAATATGAATATGACAATGAAAAACAAGTCTTCATTAATCAACATGATCGTAAAAGAAGAAAAAAACACAAAAAAAAAAAAAAAAATTACAGAATTTTTTGTTTAAAAAAAAAAATTAAAAGTGTTGGGCCTTAGGGGACCCCGAGACATCCCTCATACATCCCAGGGACGTCACAGCTCCCCTGACAGTGTCCTCTTTTTTCATAAAATACCTGGGACGTCCCGGGTGCATCCCCTGAACTGAAGGTACATCCCCAGGATGTCCCCTTCATTTACTACATTTGTCGGGACGTGGGGGGGGACATCTCATCCCCATCCTCAAGTCCCCAGGATATCCAGGACATCTTGGGGATGGGGGGAGCGCGTCCACACGTAACACTGATGATAAGCCTGAATCGAAGTATAGCATTGCATGGCCTACATCACGCTATGGTGTGGATTTGGAGGGACCTTTGACATCAACTCACCAAAAGAAGATTCAAGAAGAGTCGCTCTCCAGATATTGTATGATAGTGTATGCATCAATTTTTGAAATACAACGAACATTGGGCATTGAAATATTTATTTTGTAGTATTTTGATTTCCTTTTTCTAATTATGTGGTCATGCATAATTTTATAACCCCAAACCTTTCCCACCTTTTTCTAATTCTGAACTTTGGCAAACCTTTCACCTTCTTGAACCTCTACAATTTTTGGAAGCTTGTAACTATGCTAGCAAACTTCATACCAGTATTTCTATCTGCAAAGACACATAGCTCTATGGATCCTTGGGAGGAACCGTGTAAATTGCAGGAGCTAGGGATGAAAGGAACTACATGCGAAGATGGATATGCCAATCCACATTCAGTTGATATCTATTCTAAAGCAGGAGAGCTAGCGGGCTTATGAGTCAGTGTGCTGGCAAGAGAAATTATTAAATATGCATTTTACAAATAGGATGTAGTTTAAGCAATTTTTTTGGAAGACATTGTGTAGAAGAGATTCAGATGGACATCTCAGGCAACACTTTGTGGCCCTTCATCATGATGAATAATTGGATTAGAAATAGAAGCTCTTTATATAGATAGCTCCCAATTACAGCACAAGGTGTGGATACAATGAAAGCAACATAGAGATTTTCTGCAGATGCATCAAATATTTCTACTCAAGCATTAAATATTTTCTTCATTAATTATTTTCAATTTTGGCTCATGAGCATGTGAATGGCAGGAGTCACTAAGTCGCCAATTTCATCTCTGTAATAAGTACTGGGATGCCTTCTAATCTCTACAGCTCCCCTTAACTTCCTCTTCATGAAATGATCCTTCAGCAGTTTAAGGACTTATCATGGATATCCTACAGCATATGTGGCATATTCAAAATTTTGAAGTAATATGGACAGGTTTCAGAAGGCATTACATGAAATGAAAGATATTCCACCATGTATAATGACAATAGAGGACAAAGAGGAAACACTGATGCCATGCAGAATACGAATGAGAAAATAAATCTATAGGTTTAGATGTAGAAATTTCATTTTGGAAAGAATCAGAAATGCCCATCGGTTAAGATGACACTAGAGAGTTAAATTGTAGCTTCTCTAAAGTCCACTTTATCCTTGTTTGGTTATTGGACATTCTTGGCTGTGTTTCAGTCGTTGGTGCTCATGTCATCTATCCCATCAATCCCATTTGCTACATCCTTCATCTTAATATGAATGAGTTGCACTATTGTTGTTATACAGAGGTGGTTTATGGTTGTAAAACAGCCCTTTCCAGGAGGTTGTGTTGCACTAAAGCCAATTATAGTTTCACTGTTAAATGCACCTATAAAGACAATTTTCCAAATTCTATAGTTTAGCCAGTTTTGCATGTTATCTGTATTATGAGTAAGAACTGTTGTTTTCCTACTACAGGAGGAAAAATACTATATTCTCATATTTTCCATTGAACTTTTAGCAAGATTGTTTTGCTGAAATTATTAGAAGCAGAAGGCATTAAGAAGAACAGCTTTTTTATTCATTTACAAGCGGATGAAAGGTAACAAGACATGAGATTAAAAAGTGAAAACATGAAATAGGACACATACCACAGGTTCATCCAATAAGAATCTTATAACAAAGAAAATATCAAAAGAATGGATTGACACAAAAGTGAAAGCATGAAAATACCACCGATTCATCCAATAAGAATCTTATAACAAAGAAAATATCAAAAGAATGGACTCTTTCCTGAACCCTTTCCAAATAAAATAAAATTAAAGAGCATAGTGAACTCCTGTTATTTTAGCTCCAATCAAGACACCCAAAGAATCTCATAAACCATCATAAAAGGACTACTGGCTACCGTGGCCACATTGAATAACACCAAGAATTTGAAAAAGTAATGGGCAAAAGCCCTAAACTATTCAAGATGCAGAAAAGTATTTGTACCTTGACCCAAGTTGCAAACTATAACAGAGTATAAAGCAACCATCAACCCATACTCCAAGACGCATATTAACATCTCCCTGTTAGAAAGAAGACCTAGTTGACCCTCCTAATCAACCTTCTATAATTTCTCCTTACCTAATAACCACATTCAAGATATCATAATAACAAATATCACTCCAAAATAATACTAAAGTCTTGTTAAGATTTCTCTCCTAGACAGTATTCATAGAACTAAACTTTCCTGCAAAACTTGATTCCTATAACTATATTAGACAAACCCCTTTACAACATGAAACAATTATATTAACAACATAATAATTTCCCAAGAGCCAAAACAATTGTCTTGTAATGCGATTTAGCAATGAACATACAAATTAACAGTGTGGAACTGTCAAAAGATGTTATCTGGTTTAGACCCTATATATATCCAGAATGTCACAAGTAACTTAGATTATTACAGATAGCAGCTCTTAACAAGGAGGATGTATCTCTCCTAATATCTATCAACAACCTTTATTGCAAGTGAACTATTGCATCTGCATTAACAATAATTGCAGATGACTAGAAATGGTACTAAGATGTGATCTGCAAATACTATTTTTTCCAAACATAAATTGTCACTGGCACATAGAGTGCACCCCAATAATTCTATGTATCACATATCTTCATCCAATGTGAAGGTAAAATTTACCACCCTGCTCTTTCAAACAAGCAATGGTGTAATGTGCATGCTTCTAAACATTGTTCAGTCTAACCACTAAAAGATATAGCTCCCGAGTCTCAAAATAAAAGAGTAAAGTCTGCTGTTAAATACTTTGCTTTAACCCTGATGCTAACATGTACAAGCCCTCTTATAACATTAGAAAATAGTGGGCCATGTGACACATGCCATCCAAGGCAACTAAGGCAAATTTCTTCAAGATGAGAACAAAGCGCTGAGGCTGGAGCACAAAAATCTAGTATGAAGTCAACTATACTATGAATAACCATCTACATACATAATTCTAATAGCTATCGCCAACAATAACACAAATGGGTTATCCTTTTTGATTGGGTTGTCAGTCAAAGAGGCTTTAATGACAATCTAAACAGTTGGGATTCTATTGTGACACGAATCCCTCACAAAATAATAAAACCCTTATAATTCCTTGTTCTCATGAAAAGCTTTATTATTTATATGTTTTTATAATCTAATGACAATTATTTTATAATGTGGATACAAGATAACATTGAGGGCTTCAGACCCTCCAACTCCTAGAGATCCCATCTCATATTATAAGTCTTTTTTTCTGCTTGTTAATTCCCCCTTGTGAGAGAACCATTGGCATGGATGCCACAACCATGGGATTCTTTTGTCAAAATCACTGGAGACTTGTACCCTCCCTTCTTCATGGTCTCATCTCACGATATTGGTCTCTTTTAGTCAGTGTTACACGGGGATGTTCACCCCCATCTCCGAGCCGTCCTGGACCTCTGGGATGTCCCGGGGACTTGGGGACGAGGAAGAGACATCCCCCCACGTCCTAGAAATGCAAAAATGAAGGGGACGTCCCAGAGACATCCCCTGAGTTCAAGGGACGCACCCAAGATGTCCCGGGTGATTTATAAATCATGGGATGCCATGAAGGACATTGTGACGTCCGCGGGACAGTCAAGGGACGTCCCTGCATCCCCTACTAGCCAAACACTATTTTACAATCAAAAAAACAAAAAAAAATGTTTTTTTATTAAGTTTAAAACTTACTCTTATATTTACCCTAAAAGTTAATTACTCAACCCTAACCCTAAAAGGCTCCCAAAATCTTATAAAAAACACAACTGACACTCAATGTAATCACACAAAGAGAAAAGAGAAAGGAGCAAGAACAAGAGGTATGTACAATGATCCTTTGCTTTTTTTTTTAATTTCCAAATGCAAACTCCAAAGTTCAAAGTGGGTTAAAAAAGAGAGGGTGTGGCTGTTTTTTTTAAATTTCAAAATGCGTGCATTGTTGTATTTTTATTTTATTTTCTGTTTCTAAATGCAAGTAACAAAACGGGTTAAACAAGGGAGGGCAATGTTATTTTTTTGAAAATTTCAAAGTGCATACATTGCAGATTTTCTAAAATTTATTTCCAAATAAAAATTGGATTGAGCAAGGGTATTTATTGGGTTAAACAAGAGAGCGCATTGCTGTTTTTTTTTTAATTTCAAAGCGCATGCATTGCTGTTTTTTATTTTATTTCCAAATGCAAGCATGATTAAAATTTAAACAAAAGCATTTGTAAAGAAGTGCATTGTTTTTTTTTTTTATAATTTCCAAATTGCAAAGTGTGTTAAATTTTAAAAAACTGTATAACAAGGGTGTTTCTGTTTTTTAGTTATTGGAGCCCCAAAATGAGTTACAAGACTAGTCAAATATGTACAAGTTGAATACTCTGAGTTTTCTAATTGAGTACATCCCCATCTCATGTCCCCTTTCCAAATTAATCTAATCATACGCGACCCAGAGCGCTATCCCCCCCCTTATTTGACACGTAGGCTAAGGGATAAAGTCCTGAGGGAAATGATGGGGACGTGGGGGGAATATCTTAAGTGGTCGTAAGCCACGTTTCCCACAGTGCATGCTATAACCTGGGAAAAGGACACTTATGTCCTAGGGACGTATTATAAAGAGGTTGGGAAACGTCCTGGGGACGAGGATTAAAGTGGGGGGATGTCCAGACGTCCCCCACGTGGTCTGCCGCAATTAAAAGGATTATTATAAAAGGAGGAGTTGGTCTCAAAAGGAAGGATTATTATTCCATTACTCCTTGAAACCAAACCCTATTTAAGAGTAAATTGAGCCTTTGTAATATAAAAACAACCAAGGACGAACCTAACACTAACCCTAAAAGTGTAGGATTGGATGTTATGGAAACCCTCTACATTCCAGTTGTGGTGATTTCATATTCACACCAAGCAAGATCAAGAGCAAGAGTGAGAGCAAGAGCAAGAGATATGAGATTAATGATTCCATATATCAGCTATTGCTCCAGCACTGATCTACAGTGATCCGTACCTTAGAATGGTTTCAGCTTTTATATTTTATGAATAGATGTTAAAACTTCAGCTTATCTGTAAATTCAAAATTCAAATATGTATTATGAATGTTTCAATTTATGACAATAAACTTGGGTTGTACTCTACGTATTACATAACTAAGGAATGTATTTCTGTCTGTGTTATGAGTTCAAAGTTCCAACTTGTGTTAAATCATCAATATTCATTAGTATTTCAGCTTCATTACAATAAAAGATTTCAGTTGCATTATATCTTTCAGCTATTTGAAATAAAAAAAATCCGCGGGGTCTTGGTGTTAATTAGCCTTCCCCCCGCCGTAGAATATTGATCTAGGAATAGTTACTACTTATTATGCTCCCGGAAACCCCGTCCCGCCATCCCCCCATCTCAGAAGTAACTATGGTTCAAACAATTTTTTTTAAAAGTTTATAAATAGCGAGCAAAGAGACATGAGTCATGAGATGGGTGGGGGGGTATGCAAGAAGAAAGAACAACTGGTAGTTCATATGGGAGTGTTGACAACTTTAAGTACTGCCACGATATTGAGCAAGTATGCTCGAGAACCGTTTGACGAAAAAAACCTTTAAAAACAATTTTCTCATATTGTTGAGAGTCCAAGATCATACATTTCAATGGGGCACTAAAACATGGAAGTGCAATATATGCTCATTGACTTGGTCGGAGCAACATTACTAGGTTGAATACGCACTTATTGAACATCTCAACGAAAGGTGTTGGCCTATGTGGATAGCTATCACTTGAAGATAGGGAAGAAGTGGCGAGGTTGTATAATGGAGATGACAACAAAAAAAAGTTCTAACAGTTCGTATGCCCGTGGTGTTAGTGGTTCACCCCTTCTAGTTCTCACTCTCAGAGGTAACTTCTAAGAGTGGTTTCTCAAATACTCAACAACTTATGAGGTGACCGAAGTGGATGCTTTTTGGTAGTAGTGGGTAAGAGGAAGGTTGTGGCCTCCAATCTAGTTGTGGACATGTATGATACAAAGGCTAGGGAAGAGGTTGATGATGCCATTGAAAAATTCTTTTATGCCACTGGCATCCCATTTCATGTTGCTCTCCTTACTTACAAGGGGGGGGGGGGGGGGGGGGAGGCTATGGCTAAGGTAGCCAAAACAGGTGTAAGTTATGTGCCCTTGGAGACACGAAGTTGAGGACCACAATCTTGTATAGGAACTATTCCAAGGTTAACTTACTGATGGAGGAAATGAGGTGCACATAGGTCTCTCACGGTTAACAACATCATCATGGATGGGTGGACAGATATCAGACACCACCCACTCATAAATATCATTGTTTCATGCAAGAGAGGGTCCTTACTTTTTGAGGGCAGTTGACTGTTCATGAAAAAAGAAGGATGCAGAGTTCCAATTCACCATTTTGCGAGATGCCATTGAGGAGATTGGCCCCGCCAACATTGTGTAGGTTATCACAGATGCAGCTTACATGTGGTAGGGAAGTAGGTAAAGCTCATTGAGGCTCACTACCAGACATATATTTTGGACCCCATGTTGTGTGCATGCCATGAACAATGCACTGAAAGAAATTAGAAAAATTGATTGGGTCAAAAGTGTAGTGGCAGATGCTAGAGATGTGTAGATGTTCATCTGCAACTACCATACATCATTGGCACTCTTTCACAGCTTTTCGAGGAAGGAATTCCTCAAGCCAGTGGACACGTTTTGCATCTTACTTTATTTTGCTAGATAGGATGGTTGAGTTGCAAGAGAGTCCTTATTCAATGTAGAGATCATGAGTGCCTATAGTAGAGTGGTCTAGGTGGGATTCAAAGTGTCTTGCAAGATGGTCATGATATTAGAGTCTAGGTGGGATGGGGACAAAACATGGAAGAAGGTGAAAGCAATGGTGGTGAAAGAGACATTTTAGACAAATGTGAGATACATCACATCCATTGTATCTTTGGTTTTCAGTGTGATAAAATATGGGGATTCTGATAGCCCCAACCTTGGTGAGATATATGAGTGTATTGACAGTATGCTTGGCCAAATGAAGGCTACTATTCAGGAAAGGGACCCCACCTTGGAGTTTCTACCATCACCATCTTCAACCCATCATTGAGTGGAGATGGGAGATGTTGAACACCCCTTTACACATGGCTGGCATATGCACTAAATCTAAAGTGGTATCATGAGAGGCCTGACAGGGTTGTCCCTGTAGATGATGAGGAGGTGAGGAAGGGTTTCTTGAAAGCCCTAAAAAAATGTATAATGCACAAGGATGGTTCATGAGTCAGAATTGATTGGCTCAAGTTTGCTTATCTGGAAGGCTACGAAACTTCCGAAACAAAGATAGACAAGGGCACATTGGCACAAGAGAGTCCAATTAGTTGGTGGCGATTGTATGGACCTCCAAGATTGCTACATACACTTGCCATTTCCCTTCTTTCTTAGGTTTAAAGTTCCTCAACTTTTGAGAGGAATTGGTCAACATATGGGTGTCTCCACTCTCTTAAGAGGAACATACTTACCTTGAAAGAGAGTTGAGAAACTTGTTGATTGAATATAGTTGCCTTACGTCTCATGGATCAGGAGACACCTGACATACAAGGAGATCCCAGGGATGCCCGGCATTACAATGGGATGTAGATCCTAAAGATGCAAGGTAGATTGTCGAAGATCAGGAGCAGCAAGGATTGGTTGAGATCCCCTTTGCAAATGTAGATGATGCTAATACAAATACTTCTAGTGATGAGGAACAATTCAATTCTCGAGTTTTCCCTCACAGGACTCTGATTATTGAGCTGCCATTTTGGTTATGTATTTATGATTTACGACACAATATTTAATAACATAATGTACTTTTACTCTTCTCATGCTGATTAATGAAGAGTAAGACTTGTTTTTCATTGTCATATGGATATTGTTGACAGTATCATTGTATCTCTATCTAGTATGAAGTATCAATGTATCTCAGACTCTTGGTTCTAATTTCTATATGTTAATGTCAATGAATCAATATGAAACATTGAAATATGAACATTGAATATTAAAGATAACATTTTGGGCCTTGGCTTATGTAATGAATAATTGGATTAATGGTTTCAATCTTCAAACTTTTAGTTTTAAGTCTTAGTTTATTGAATTATTCATTGTATATTTGTAATATATATGTTCATGTTATATTTGTAATATATAAAAATTTTATATATTTTTTATTAGTTGTCCCCTCGCCATCCCCCCACCATCCCCAAAATTTGAAACAAAAATTGCAGTCCCAAAAAACCCCGTCCCAGAAGTTAGGTAATTATGCTTTTAGTACTTGTTAATTTCCCCTTATGGGCAACCCTTCACTTGGATGACATGACCATGGGATATCTCTTCCGTCAAAATCACCAGGGACTTGCACCCTGCCTCGTTCGTTGGGATGCACCGCAGCTAGCAAGTTGGATGTGGTATTTTATACCCAATTTCAACATGTTATCATGTGTACTAGGGATTTGAATCTAGGGCTTTATAGTTTATTATGAGAGCCCCAATGCTTATAGCACTCAAGCTCGTCCCATTTGACCATGTTTTGTACCAAAGCAACAATTGTATTAACAAAGACTATTTTATTTGAAATTAAAGTCGATATTCTCTAATATCTAAGTTTTCTTGCTACTAAAATTTCTTGGAATGCATTACAATATAGTTTCTAAGAATATAGTAAAGAATGAAGGGTATAAGAATCCATCTTCTAATTAGGGATGACTATAAGATGGTCGATCATATTGAAAATAGCTTATTATTCTTAACTGTCAGGATAGTCAGTACAGGCAACCAATAACATATCTAATACAGATGGCTCTCTTATTTATTTTCCAACTCTTCTGTAAACCAGTTTTAAATGATGCCAGCAGAACACAATAGACAAAAGAAAATTGTTGATGCAATAAAATATAGACTAGATCTCATCCTATAATATCAAGAGGTGTAACTTTGCAAGGGTAGAATTTTTGTTGCACAAAAGGATGTTCTAATGCTTGTAATCTATTACAAGGTAACAATGTTTGGGAACTCTGAAGGCTCTCAACTTCTTTCCAAGTTCTAGATGAGGAATGAACAGCTTCCCTTATTTGAAATGAGAATTGCAAATGGCTTGTAATCTTCTAATTCATCTATATAATTGAAAAAATCATAATATCGCAGTGACATTGAATCTGCTGACTAACTGTGGTTGGCGATAAATATTGAAAGATAACAGTAATTAATTTATGACAGCAATTATGCTGCTTTCATGGATTCAATCTGAAGAGAATAAAGCTAATTGGCACATAAAACACTTGAGAAAAAGTTAAACACAATGATGGAGAAATCAAATAGAACAAATTATGCGGAAGAAATCAAACGAAAACACTTGAAAGAAAAGAAGATCCCAGACAAGAATTTCAGTAAATGATGTGTTAACTCAAACTGCTGGTGCTACATATAATTTTGCATGCTTATAAAGTTGGAAAGCAACATTCATGAGAATGAGTATAAAGTTCAGTATATTGCATTCAATGTGTGCTTAGTGTAGAATGGATGGGGAGAAGAGTCCTCAGTATAGCAGCCATGATGATCTTGCTGGAATACAATGGATGATATTGTCTACATTGGTCACAATGGTGTATGCATATATCAGACTCGGATATTTAGAGATGCATACTTAAGAATCTAAGATATGTTGAGACCCTTTCGTTTTAGGTACCAAATATAGAGTTCTCTATCAACATTTTCATACAATCATTTGTTCTCAATCCCCGTTCTCCGGAGGAAAGCACAAAACATTTCAGTGAAGTAATAAAGAACAAAAATTGGCTGAGACATTAAAAAAAATATTCAGCAGTAGGAGATATCGAATGTTTATAATAATCTTGTGACATCAGCAGAGAGTATATATTGAATGTTCATTATCAATTCGAAGTCATGGACTAAATTTCATACAACTGAAATTAATGAGCCAAGATAAAAGTTGGCTTGCCTGTTGCCGTGCTGCAATTAACTGGGCTAATTCATCAGCTTCAGAATGTCGCAGGAACCACTGACTAAGAGGATGGTCCTTTGTATCCCCTCTTTTCTTCTCGCTAAAATTATCATTTGCAATCCCTGAAATAAAGAACATCATATACTTTGACAATAGGAATAACAAATGCTAATAACTTGCTCTGCGGAAGAGTTTTTGTTTCTAACAGTCAAAAATCCAAAAGCTGGAAGAAACCATTACCCTTGGGTTACATCAAAGTAAAGAGATAGACGAACCTGAAGGAGGTGGCAAGCTCAATCCAGTTGGAGTTCCAGATACAACAACAGCTGGATGATCACGAGCCCGCAAATAGAAAGCTTCTGAAGGGTCTGCAAAGACAACTTCATCATATGATTCAACAACCACCGGTTTCTTTGTTGTTGGCGGTCCAGAACGATCCTCGGGATGCAACTTTAGCTCATGATATCTGCTTATCAGATAAGGCAATCCAATTAAAATTTTGAAAATGGATATTTGAAATTAAAAAGCACTTTGTGACTAAGATAAAAGAGAACGTAAACCTGGCTATCGTGCGTGGCATTGAACTAACTTACATCTCCAGTGGTTTTTCTGCTACATCACTGTGGAAGAAGATAGTCATTTTTATCTGAAATTCACCCCACCCAGTTTCAGACAGCTCAAAGGGAGGAGAGTCGACAATCCTGATCGGATTGTTAAAGCTTGGGTGTAACTCAAAGACGACTCTTTTGATTGCGACCCCCAGATCCTCATTTGTTGCGCCACGAATATATACAGTCCATTTATGAGTGCGATGCCTATAAAGAGAAAACGTGAAATTTTCAAAATATGTGATACAAAATCCACACTCAAAATGCTCATTGCAACCTACATTCTTTCGCATATATCGAACATGTAAGTTACATAGTCCATCAAATTGTTTACAATAAAGAAGATATAGATCAGTATAATGTTTAATCCCAAAAAAAGGCATGGATCAGAATGACAATTTTAGAAGCGTAATATTGAAAACAAGCAAAATAAAAATTACAAAAATATTTATCTCAAAAAGGGAAATACTCACTCATCTGCCCTTTTCCCCAGCCAGAAGGATATTGTTCCATAAACTATAGGTATAGTCATCTCCACATCATTCGCCCTTATTTGATTCTGCAATTTTTAGCAAACCATAACATTAAAAAAATAAAAAACTATCATACAGAACTTATGTTCAAAAAATAAGCCCATAATGTCATCGGCTAAATCATAGTAATCAAAGTAACAGAAAGGTATTTGTGACCCACATAAAAATAAGCTAACATTATCACCAAAAGACATAAGTGCTAAAAGATCATATGGGGCACATGCTCAGTATTCCCAATCCAACACTGACAAGGAACCAAAAACAACATAAAACATAACTGCAACAAGGGGATATCTCCTCCAGCACGCAATACCCGCGTCTGATGGCATTGAAGAGGTCAAGCTACCAAAACAGGATACAAAGATTGCTAGTAGTAAATGAAAATGCATTAGATCATACCTCCATGTGAAAGTATGGCATGCAAAAGGAAACTTTGGACAAGAATACTTCAGGTTGTAATGCTCATATTTTTAGAGCCTATCAATTCATATAGCAGCAAACAATTTACATCATTATGTAAGTAGAAGCATTGGACAAATAATCTGGAGGTAGTATCGCTGAAGATCTTAGAGCTTATAAAATCATTAAGCAATGAAAAATTAACACCGTCATGTTTAATGGTTGTACAAATGAAGAGGCATATTTCGGAGAATATCTTGCATCATAAGTTCTTAACCCATATAATTGCAGTTTACCTAGGCTATAGCAGCAACAAATAAGGAAAACACACATTAATATCATTCCAAATCCCGTC
Organism: Taxus chinensis; assembly: GCA_019776745.2. NCBI lineage: Eukaryota > Viridiplantae > Streptophyta > Pinopsida > Cupressales > Taxaceae > Taxus > Taxus chinensis. The sequence goes on from CM034146.1 coordinate 544,300,672, forward strand.
AAGATACAACAGTGGAAGGAGGGATGCACAACAGCCTTCAAGTGTCTGAGATTGGAGCCTTTAAAATTGTTCCAAACGGGTGACTGCTTGTGGACAAATTTCCTGCTGTTTAGAATCATTTTGCAGACTTGATCTTAGGCTTTCTATTTGCCAAATCAGATCAAACAAAAAATTACTTACTGTAAAGAATAAGAATTCTACCAAAAAAAATGTGAAAAGAAAGATTATTCCATTCACTTTCATCGCAATAGAAAGCAAAGGAGAAAAATCAATCAAGAAAAAGTTGATGATATCCCATGCATAAATGAATAATAACTCCAGTTTTGAAATGAAAGTTTACTAGTAAAGGATAGAATAGAAAAATGTTGGTAACAAATCTGTGAAGTCTCAAAAACCCTTTGCATTGTGTGAGAACTCGTCGTGGCGATGTCGTGAAAAGGTAGATCAAGGAATACTTGATATTGCTCTAAGATATATATAATATGAATCAGTTTTTCTAACTTTAAGTTAGATGTTAGCTGAGGTCCCTGGATCATGGCTTCAGGACATGCAACATGTTGTAGTCTAGGCTAATTCATATTTCTCTCAGAAATAAACTAAGCCTCATGGTTCACAATAGAACATAAATCAGCAAGACAAGATCAAGAACAGGAAAAAATAAAGCAATTAGAATTACTTGTAGTTTCAATCTGAACACATAAAATGGAAAGAACCTAAAATAGCATACTATTGGGATCCAATATCAACCTTCTGCACAATGCACTTAAATAGTTTTATACAAATCAACATGACTGTTGAGTTACCAGTCCTTTCAACATCTTCTTGTACATCAAAGACTTCTCCTATTCTCTATCTTCAGAAGATGTTATACATTCTACAACTTGTCTTGTCTGAAAATATTCTTATACAAGAGGTTTGTGCAATCATACAAATTATATCCATGTTGGCTTTCTAAGTCATTTTACACTCCAACACTCTTGGACTTAAATTGCTTCAATGATCTAGAAAGTTGCTTTTGTGATCTCTTGCCGAATGCGGATTGAGTTGCGTTGGGTGATGCTTTGTTCGCAGTCGGCACAGAGGACGTCGTTTGTCAGTTTTCATCCTCTGCACACTAATTAACCGCCCTTTTGGGTTTTTGATCAAGTAGACTTTCCGACAGACCGCCCTTTGCGAGTTTCAATCGATGGAAACTCCCTCATAGACTGCCCTTGTGGGTTTTCAATCTATGTTGGTCTGCTTACAGATATCAAAAAATTGCGTATTCTATACTTCGTTCAAAATTTATATTATCTGCCACAAAATTGTGGTGATTTGCCTGCTCTTGGTTGCTACTTTGGTTGTTTGGGATGCTATGTGTGCTCCAGCTAACTGAGAGGGGTGAATGGTGGAGGTGGCATTATCTGTGTTGCTTTGATTCTGTGAAGGAGTATGTGCAAGTGAATAAACTTTGATGTGTTCTTCATTGTCTTCGCAGTTGATAGAATTCCTTCTAGGTCTGCCTTGTATGTATTCCAATCTACAAATGCTTCATTTATTCGTTTTCATCCTCTGCACACTAATTAACCGCCCTTTTGGGTTTTTGATCAAGTAGACTTTCCGACAGACCGCCCTTTGCGAGTTTTCAATCTATGGAAACTCCCTCATAGACCGCCCTTGTGGGTTTTCAATCTATGTTGGTCTGCTTACAGATATCAAAAATTTGCGTATTCTATACTTCGTTCAAAATTTATATTATCTACCAAGAAATTGTGGTGATTTGTCTGCTCTTGGTTGCTACTTTGGCTATTTGGGATGCTATGTGTGCTCCAGCTAACTGAGAGGGGTGAATGGTGGAGGTGGCATTATCTATGTTGCTTTGATTATGTGAAAGAGTATGTGCAAGTGAATAAACCTTGGTGTGTTCTTCATTGTCTTCGTAGTTGATAGAATTCCTTCTAGGTCTGCCTTGTATGTATTCCAATCGACAAATGCTTCATTTATTCGTTTTCATCCTCTGCACACTAATTAACCGCCCTTTTGGGTTTTTGATCAAGTAGACTTTCCGACAGACCGCCCTTTGCAAGTTTTCAATCTATGGAAACTCCCTCATAGACCGCCCTTGTGGGTTTTTCAATCTATGTTGGTCTGCTTACAGATATCAAAAAATTGAGTATTCTATACTTCGTTCAAAATTTATATTATCTACCACAAAATTGTGGTGATTTTCCTGCTCTTGGTTGCTACTTTGGTTGTTTGGGATGTTATGTGTGCTCCAGCTAACTGAGAGGGGTGAATGGTGGAGGTGGCATTATCTATGTTGCTTTGATTCTGTGAAGGAGTATGTGCAAGTGAATAAACCTTGGTGTGTTCTTCATTGTCTTCGCAGTTGATAGAATTCCTTCTAAGTCTGCCTTGTATGTATTCCAATCTACAAATGCTTCATTTATTCTCCCGACGTATATCCGCAATTACAATAATGCTTGCATGACTTCCTTTAATTCATTCTCCTTAGCATTGTCGGCAGCTTGATCCTGTAAAGGAATGGCGCTTTGGATTTCCTGAATCAGTGTTTCCAACCTATCACGCATTCATTATGTCTGAACCCCTGCAAGTGTAGTGCATGGTTCATCATGTTCCCATTCTCGCAGTCTTCCAATAACATTATCTCGGGCTTGCAAGGATGTGTGCAATGTATTTTCCATCTGCCGGTCATTTGTCCCTGTTATAATCTAAGCTTGCTTTCCATTGCCCATGTCTATATCATTTTTGTTGTCTGCATGGTAGCTTGCAAGTGCGTATTCCAATCTAGAAGTTTGAATGTCAATTATTTAGCTTGACCTTAGGCGTGTTGTAGCATGACAACATATTCTTGTAGAATCAATATTGCGTCCTTGACTTCCTTTTTCGCATTAGATACATGCTCCTTTATTTTCTTTACCACCTCATTATCATTCCAATTGTCAACCAGCTTTCCTACCAGCATAGATAATTGCATTTGCTCACTCATTACTTGTTCGCCTATGGTATTGGTGACAAGTTGGGGGCAACTATTCTGAATTTGCACTTTTAGATTGAGCAATGCCTATTCTAAATTTGCTTTTTGCTGAGCCATTTGTAGTGCGGTTGCCCCAATGTTTTCTTGCAATGAATGCATTCCTTCAATTTGTGTTTGGAGAGGTAAGTGTTTCAAATCAACCTTTGTCTGCAGTTTGCAACGTTGTAGCTTGCACACTTGTCTGAGGTGAGTTGGGGAACTATCGTATGAACATGGGGATGAAGATAAGATTAACTTACGTCTTTGTGTTGATGCGGTTGATTGCGTTGCCCACCAAAACGTTTGCATATCCCCTTCTTTGGTTTCTTCAATTGTTGGCTGCTCCGCAGTGGATGTTCCTGCTTCTACGGTCATTTGTATTGTCTGTGGCTATTGTTGAGCAATATCTACTTGTGCCACGGGCTTTGTGATAGATTGTGCAGTGTCTTTGCTCAGCTCTATGATTTTCTGAACTTTTGCTTCTTCTTTCGCAGAGGCCTCCACAGTTTGTTGCCTCCTTTGCCTTTTTGTCTAGCTCCTATTTGGTTGCATCGGTTTTCTATAACTCTATCTTTTTCTCTTCTTCTTTTCTCTTGTCTTCCTCTTTCTTTCTTTTCTCTTCCTCTCTCTTGTTGCTCTCTTCTTTCTACTTTTCCTAGTCCTCTGCTTCCTTCTTGGTCTTTGCTTCGTCTTTTGCTTTTTGTTTCTCTTCTTGTTGTCTCCTCTCCTCTTCTTCTTTCATTTTGCGTGCTTCGATGGCCTCCTGTGCCTTTGGCTTGTTCCATTGCTATCTTTGTTTGTTCCTCTTCCTACTCCTTGCACTCCCTCTCTTCATCCTCTACTTGAGCTTTTGCAATTTTTGCTTTGTGCAATTGCACCTCCACTTCTTCTTGTGCAATTCTTTCTGCTTCACTTGCGATTGCATCCCATTCCTCCTTATGTGCTTCCTTTTGTTGCCGCAGCTATTCTACCTCTTTTGGTTACATAGTTGCCCTGAATTCTTCCATAACAAGTTGTGCACTAGTAATTATGTGCTCTTCATCTAGTTGTATAGGTTGCGCAATAGTTTTGTTCTTTGTACTTGTTTCGGAAGGGGTACCCACATCTTGTGGGGATGGAGGGGAAGGTGTACTCGATGTGGAATTGAACGGTCTTTGTGCCTTTGTCTTTTGTCTCTTTTTCGCTCTCTACTCTCTCTTGTCCTCGAATTTCTCCACTTCTTTGAGTGCTACAAGTTGTGGTTCTTGCACTTCTTCCTGCAATTGTGAAACCCTTTTTCGTGTAGTAACTCCCCACCCTAGGAGTGTGCTTTCTTCTCTTACAGGGAAGCACACCTACTCTAAATGGACTTACCTCAGTCCTTTTCTTGTGTGGGAAGGCTGGCATTTCTTCTCCTAATGTTGACACATCCAGTCCCTGTTCCTGACCCTTGAGTGATATTTTGGATGAGTTGCTCCTATGTCACATTCTCACGTCTTAAGCTAATCATGAGGGAAACAACATTGGTGGCAGTTGAACTTTGTCTTCTGCTTTTTTTTGTTGATTTGCAACTTTTTCCATCACAATTGCCTTCCAAGTGTACCATTCCAGTTCATCTAGGAGATACATCTTGGTGCCCATCCATGCAATTATCGTTGCGTGAATTCTCTTTGTCCACCTTCATCTCTTCAAAATCCAGCTTGGCAAACCAACTGGGCAATACGGGGTTTGTCTCAACCCTTGTTGAGGATCTTTGTGATTGCGAAATGGCGGGTTGCTTGCCTTTTTCCTTTTTGGATGATTGTGTTTTCTCTTGCATTAATGGTTGCCCTGTAGTTGGAAATTGTGTAGTTGCTTCGGGCTGCGACCCTTTGTCAATTGGTTGGTCTGGCCGTTGTGTGCACAAAGGTTGAACGTGTGTTGCAATCACACCATGTTGTCTGCTCAATTCTGCCTTTGCTATAACCAATGTGATGAAAATCCATAATGGATTTGGGTGATTTGCATTTGGAACTTTTGATCACAATATGACTCCATCAGGGAACAAAGTGATTTTGGAATATGGAGCCGTGTATGTTCACACTTCCCTTGGTATCCATATTTGTGTTGAGTGTCTATCTTATTTGGAGCAATCAATTGTCCAATGCTTGGATGTCTTCATATGTGGTGTTTTGGTGCATGATTTGGTCTAGTTGAAAGCTTTGTGAGTTCCCCTGAGTGTATTGGAGTAATCAGACCGTTCCATCGTTTTCTTATCAATTTGTGAAGTTTTGTGGTTCCTTAGGCCTCAATGTCATAGATGTATCATGGCTCAACCCTTTTACGTGATATTACACTAACACCTTAACGTTTTCTCCAATTTTGGTGCTGTGACGAAATTGCAAGTCTAATGTATGTGGTGTTTTGGCACATGATTTGGTCTAGTCGAAAGCTTTGTGAGTTCCCCTGAGTGTATTGGAGTAATCAGACTATTCCATCGTTTTCTTATCAATTTGTGAAGTTTTGTGGTTCCCTAGGCCTCAATGTCATAGTTGTATCATGGCTCAACCCTTTTACATGGTATTACACTAACACCTTAACGTTTTCTCCAATTTTGGTACTGTGACGAAAATTGCAAGTCTAATGGTGCAAGTGATATGTTTGAATTTCAACATTCTTATCAAACGTTCAAATTGGAGCTACCCACATGAGGGACTTGGTCTTTTTACAAAATTGCAAGTTTGCAAATTGCATTTTTACACCCAAAGCACGCAAAATGGAATATTTGAGGTAGCAGGGGAAGTGGAGTGTTAAAGCAATTTTGCATTTATGCAAAGTTGCAAGTTGCAAATACAAGTCCGAACCCCACAAAAGGAACCTTCTAGGAATCTTCCTCCACCTGCTTGCTTTTTATTATGTCAACGTTGATGCAAACTGCAAGTTGCAAGTTCATCCCCGAGACCCGAAAACAAACATTCAGCAAATCTGGAAACCAAGGGGAAAAATGCAACTTCACAGTTCTGCAATTTGCAGCTTTACAGTTGTTACAATATTGCAAACTGCACTTTCATCCCCGAAGTCTAATAAAGGGGGACACATGGCACAATATCGAAACTACATACAAAAATGCAGCTTTGCAACATTGCAGATTTGCAACTTTGTATTTCTGCAAGTTTACAAACTGCAAACTCGTCCCCGAGCCTCGAAATGGAATATTCGACAAATCTCGGGACCATAGAGTAAAAATGCAACTTTGCAGTTGTGCAGTTTGCAGCTTTGCAATTGTTGTAAAATTGCAAACTGCACTTTTTGTTCCCACAACCCAATGGAGGGGCACATATCATGATCTGACAATGGTAGATAAAGAAAGCAGCTCTGCAATTTTGCAGTTCACAGCTTTGCAGTTGTTGCAATATTGCAAACTACACTTTTGTTCTCACAACCCGACAAGGTGGACATGTGTCAATATCTCGGGACTTTTGAGAGGGAAAGCAGCTTTGCATTTTGTAGGTTTGCAACTTTGCATTCTTGTGAGTTTGCAAATTGTTTGTGCAGCCCCGACGCTCGAGAAAGGTGACTAAGCACAAGTAAAGCCGGCAAAGACGCCACGTAGGAGGAATGCGAAGCCTGAGCCAATGAGAGAATGACAAGTCATTCAAGTGAAATCAAACATGGCCAATCTATCCACTTGTAAGGATGAAATTCAAAGTTGAGATTAAAAGATCGACAGCCACGTGATGAGGAAACCATGGGAGCAGGTGCAGCCATTAATGAAAGAGAAGCAATATATGGCTGGAATTCATGAAAAACTCTCACTTTCCCTCCAATCTTCAAGTTTGTGAAGCGCTTTGAAGCCCTAAGATGAGCAGAAGACCAAATTTGTGCATTTAAATTTGTGAAAAATTCATTTTGGAGCTTTGATGGCGTTCTGGTTGTTATCCTCAGCTCAAAGGAAATTGTGGTGGTGTTTGCATGTGTAAGTGTTCTACCAGTGCTTGTGAATAGTTTGTGGCATCGTAGTGTGTTGGTGGGTATTATTGGAAGGGTTGGGTGCATTTAGATTGTTTTGAATCCCTCTCTCAATAGACGTTTCAGCCCTTCACCTTGCAAACATGAAAGATTCAATTGTCCGGTGTCCAGACCACCTCCCACCTTACTTCTAATTTAGACAAAGTCACAGACACTAACTTGGGCAATGTGAACCTAGCTGATTTCCAGCAGAGGTTGCATGTAATAGATAAGAATAAAACAATGAGGAAGATTGATTGGAGTGGGCTCCCCGTAGTTGTTGCCTTTCCCCCATCTACTCAATATCCGAAATTGGTATGGGTGTGTGCACAAAACTACAACCCAGCGACAAGGAGGTTAGGGATGGAAGCAATGCTTTCATCATTTCCTTAACCACTGAAACTTTTGAGGAATTACTAGGTCTCCCTGATGCATAAGAAAGTGGAAGACATATCCATTGAGAATGCAAAGGAATATTGGAATGCAAAAAGTGCAAAGTGTTCCAAAATATTGAACAACAATTGGCTTGAAAATCCAAAAATATTTGCCATTAGGATCCCCAAAAAATTGAACATGGTTGATTTTATGAATAAATCGGGGATATTCATCACTTTTCTAAACAGGGTTATGGGGAAGGAGTTTGCATATCCCTATAATGAACTGGATGTTCAAGTTCATTATTCAAGATAATCCTTATAGGAAAGATAAAAATTCAGTGGGGAGAAATTATCAGTGATTACATCCATCATCAATTACTTAAAATGGCAGTACAGATAGAGGAGGGGTCTACCAAAAAATTGGAATTTTACATGACTTCTTATTTGGTTTACAACATTGCTCGCCATAGGTCATTCCCTAAGCTTGGATAGAGTGAAGAATTTGGTAATTGTAGGGTTTATGATGTGTACCCACTTCTGAACTTGGACAATTATATCTACAACTTCAGACCGGTGCATGATACTTTCTTTTCTCCCCTCATATGCTTGTTCAAGATTGAATGGGAATATAACAAGATATCTCCAAGTAAGGAAAGTAATCACTGAATACGATGTTATTTCATCTAATTTAGGACTTTTACTTATATCATGGTGAGTGGTTTTCATGACACCCCTTATATATTGCCAAGGTACTTGGATGATAGATGGGAACTTTTAGAAGTGTCAAGGCATTTGGTGGCAGTGCACATAAGATGATTGCAGGAAAACATAAATAAAATATTAAGTCCCAATCAACATTGGGAGGTATACATGCCCTACCTTGGTTAAGGTTAGGCTCTTAGAGAAGCATAAAAATGGTACTTCCTATTTAGGATGATAATTCTTGCAAAATGTTTCACTCTTAGAAGTATCTAGACAATTATGACATCAAATGGATAGTTCAAGGAGCTTTAGGGACTTCCTATGAACATGAGCCTCACTATGAGGACTATTGGATGGAATACAGGGATGAGGAGGTAAGATTAAGGGACTATTCCAGGATGACCCTCACCTAAATTGTGGACTACAAAATTGTAGTTGTTCCTTCAGGGGATGGAAGATGGAAAGGACTTGGTGAGAAATTATTATATTGACAAGAAAATAGCCTCACATCCCCTCCCAAGTGTTGACTGGAGAAGGATAGAAAGTACCTCATTACATGATAGAACAACTCACATTGTCAAGAGGACTTTAATTTGGCTAAATAAGAAGGGGAATTGATTTAACCTGTGGAATACAACAGTCATAAGGGAGAGTAAGGAAAGTGGTGCCATAAAGGATGTACTTCCCCCTTTAAGGAAGGGAGCTGCAATTTTGGATCCATAAAGGGAAATTACCCACAAATTTCTATCAAAGGAAACCAACTTTAAAGGTTGTGGAGGAACTCAGTGCTGCAACAAGCAAGATAGGGACTTCTGTGTCAAAATTGACACACATGACAAAGGAGATACTAAATAAAACCATGCAAGATGCTCCTATTATTGCAATCCACACCTCTTCAATCAAGTTCCCCATCCAACATCAAGGAAAAAGACATATGTGGAAAATTAAACCATCCAAGTTGATGTGCCAACTTCTTCCTCAAAGGGGTCATCCAGCAAGATGAAACATATGAGAGGAAGTGTTTCCATAAGCCATCCAAAGATGGTATCCAGTATTGGAAACCATCCATGAAGAAGGTGAAGAGGAGCCTGTGACCCTGCACTTTGTAAGAACTAAGAGGGAAAAGGTGGCAACACCTACAATGGAAACATCCACAGGGACAACAGCTGAGGGGGTAACTCCATAATAGATACCCATTGTAACCCCTCAAGTTCCAGAGGTAGTGTTGACTACCCAACCTTTTGTACAAAATGAATCCTACCAATGTGCCTATTCAAGAAACTCCTACCAATGTGCTTATTAAAGAAACTCATATGCAAGGCAAGGAGATACCAGAGATACCAAACCCATCACTTGAGAAAACATTCACTGAGTTATTACATGGGTTGGATCAAGATGTTGGAGAGGATATTCTCCAAGAAACTATACAAGACACATCAATTGGGGAGAATAAAGGAGGCCTAGCATCACATGAAGTACCTATCCAAGAAAAGGTTGTAAGTGGTGAGGTAGAAAATCCACTGAACTAAAGGAGTTACAGTAGTAAAATAGAGAAATCAAATGTTGAAGAGGTTCCATCGGTTGAAATTGAATAGCCAAAGACCATGGAGCCTATGCATTCAACTCTATAGAGATAATGGAAAAGGTGATTGCAACTCATGAAGTTATAGGAAAAGAGGCTCAAAATCAAGAAGATCCATCAAAGTGAATTAAACCAAGGATCCTTCTCCATCTAGAGAAGAAGGGGGTGAGGCCACAAAATCTTATAGATACAAGTGCTCAACCCTCTTCAACCATGATGGAGGAAGAAGTGAAAGACCATGGGGCATGAGAAGGAGAAACACAAGTGCACAATATTGAATCCTCTGATAAGCGTAGGTACAGTTTGGTGAATCTGGTCTCACTCTCCTTGCACCCCAAGAGCATGCGATAGTGTCAAGTGCTCCCCAACACCAAGAACAAGGGGAAGGCAACATTCAAACTAGAATTTTGTTGGGAGCAATCCCTCCCAAGGAAGAGAAAGGTGAAGGTGAAGGTAGAGTAAGTTGACCTTCAAAGCATCATCTCCTTGAATCCATCAAGTCCCCAAAGAAAGAAATAATATTATGAAGAACATTGGTTGGGGCTCAAGGAGAGAAGTTTGTGGAGGTAACTACCCCCCAAACTGATGTATTAAGGGATGAAGCTTCCCCTTTTAATTATCAAGTCACCAAAATCCCACTAGGAAAGCATACCATTGAGGGATTAAAGCATGATGTTACTATGGTAGTCAGTGGTCTCTTCCAAAAAAATGACAAGGATAAAGAGATCAAGAAGAAATTAAGAGAGAAGGTTCGATATCCATATCAAACTATGTGTAAAATTTGATGCAAGTTCCTCCAGCTGGTCAAGACATGACCCTAGCCTTCACCTCATAGGTAATAAATAATTCAGAAGATTTAAAGTACAAAGGATAGGAAACAAAAAATTAGGAAAGTGAACTGGTGACAAGAGGTAGAAAGACCATTAGAGACCTCATTTAATGTCATAATCAAGTCTCTGAATATATTGAAGTAAGTAAATCCTTGATTGATAAGTACTACATAGAGATTGATTATTGGAATGAATTGCTACCCAAGCTTGAGGCCATATCATATTTAGGAGATGAATGGGTAGAAAAAGGAAGAAATTGTTCTCGTCAGATTGTAGAGTAAGATAATATGAATACAAAGGGGCCATCAAGTTAATAATTGAAACATTGGAGGGATGTATAAGAAAACTCCAAGACATGAGGGAAAAATTAGGGGAGTATGTGGATGAGATAGACTGAAAAACTTGAAATAATGATCCCCCTTAAAGGATGTATATACCTGTGATCTGCAGATGCAAACATGTTTGATAGAGATCCTTCAGCAACATATTGTATGAGAATTGGAGCCTCCAAAAAGTTTTGATTATTCTTCTATACAAAAAATTATTCATTTAGAAGGGATATATCAATAAATTAGCCAAGATAAAGACTATTTTAGCGAATTTGACAAATTCTTTCCAAAAGGAAATAATATTTCCTCTAAGCAGGGCCAGATGAGGATCCAATTTTCCAATGTTTGAACTTTTTGATGTATACAAGAATAAGCTAAGGCCATTGAAGGGAAAAGAGCTGGACCTTCTTCCCCTAAGAAATCCCCTTCCTTATTCTTTATTCCTTATTCTATCCTTTCTTTTCAAAGGAGAATCAAAATGATTTGTAATATGTAACCAACTCTTTCTTGAAGTGTACATGGAATGATGATAGTTGCAGAAGAAGAAAAAAGAGTTTGTTGGAAGAGGAAAGAATATTCTCCACTCCTCCAAAGTTTCATCATGAAGAAAAATCATTCCAGTTAGACAAATCAAAATAGCATATTTTTCAGTTTGGGTGCCTTTTTCCATCTATATTGCAAAGCAAGGACCACAACCCCATGTGTATCTTTTTTTCAGTGTTCTATGGGGTATCTTGGGATATTCCTTTTGGGAAAATTTTGTATAAAAGTGAAGGCATGTCTTCACTTTGGAGGTTCTATTTTTTGGGTTTTAGCTAGGGTGATTGCGTCTTGTACAGTCACTAGCAGGAATTGAGAGCATTTTTGCATGTCTCCCTTGTCAATTGAATACACATGGACCATTTTGTCATGTATAAGTCTGGTATCTCCAAATGTAAATAGAGATAGAATAAAGAGATGTATTCCTTTCTATTGTAATTTTGTATCTATCATATTAATGAAATACAAAGAAGCATGTTTCAGATCATTGTATCAAATTGGTTATTGAATGAATGTTTTTTTGTAGTGTTACTTGGCAATATTTGTTTCAATTATGAAATTTCCTTTAAAAATTGCTATCTGGAAGTGAATATTTCCTTCCTTCAAGGGTATCCTAGGTTTTATGGATTTGGTATAATAGATACATGAAGTTTTAATCACAAGTGTTTGTGTTAAGGTTTCAGAGATTACATGGTAGTGTTTGCACAAATTGAGTATCCATGAATGCAAATAACCCTTGAAAGTTTATGTTATTTTTAATTTAAGCTCTAATGCATCACATGAGCATTAGGAAAAGATGATGAATATTGTTGTTTCTCCCCATTAGATCCCCACCCCCTTTCATCTTAATTTCTATCCTACCATCTTGTTCTACCCATGCAAATTACATCATCTTCACATATCCAACATGTGTTTTCCTGTAGACTACATCACCTTTACATATTTTGAGTGAGTTTTCCCTAATTCATAAAATTTATCATCTTAAAAATCATTTTACTCCAAGTTATTAATAGTACCCTCTGAATGATGTTTGTGATCACATTATATTTGTCTTAATAGATTTTGTCTGATGTTGAGCATGTGCATTTCTTGTGTGAAAACTTCTTTCAATGAGAATTGTATCTTTGGCTATACTTTATTCATTTTTACTTTCCAATAATTTTAGGGGATATTGAATCATAGTATCCCCCCGCAAACTACCTTCTGGGTCTTCTCACCATGGTTCAAGAAGAGCTAAAATTATTAGGAGATTAGACACTTCCTTGTTACCTTCCTCTCATTCATTTCTAATAATTGGTCATGGAAGAATCAAGCATCTATCATCCTTGTAATTTCTTCTATGAATTGCAGTTGAGTATTTGGGGTGTAAAATTGGGAACCAACATGGTGTATGGTTTTGCCGAAATATATTGCGTGAATTGCTCATGTGGGTAGCAGGCCTGTGGAACTTTGACAATGCACTCAGGGGCACGCCAATGTGTGAAGTATAACAGTATTATGAGCCATTGGTAAATAAATACCTTTCCTCCTGCCTATGTCACCTTTTATGCATTATTGTTGGCTTCATTGTGAGGAATTCGGCCTAGTTGAACTCAGTACCATCTTCCCACATGCATGTGATTATATCCACAGCGCGCAATGACGCTTGCTTGCTTCCATGGGTGGCTTGTCAATACCGCTCAACTACAATTTCGGCTAAGATCTGCACTACTTGATTTGAGATGGCCCCCAACGGAATTCATCTTCCTTTGCACAAGGGACCATAAACAACAACAATTGCTGGTTTAATTGGCGATCTGGTGCTTTTGTATGAAAGGATTGACAATCCTTGTTTTGGCAATCCAGTAGCTCGGGTGATTGTGGCTGCGTTGATGGGGACTGCATCTTGAGACGAAAACCAGATTACATCATTGTGGTATCGATTCATGATAGTTTGCATGAGTTCGGGGTGGTCTCCCATGTAGGGCAATCACGCAAGCTGGTATGCAATTGTTCCTCACACTGGGTCTTTTGGGATTATCTGCCCTTGCGCGTCTGTAGGTTGAATTGGTGGCCTTCGCGCACCCCAAATTTGTTCGGCTCTTTCTACCAGCTCATGATGTGGTGGATAACTCCACTTTGCCTGAGCATTACGGAAATACCCATGTCCTCTTCAGAGTCGTTGAGCGAGAAGAATGTGATGCTTTGTTCCTCCATCATGCCTTGAACCATAGGTCCAATGGGTTGGTATGGGTTTCGTCACGATTTTTCACGCTCACTTTGAACTGTCACATTGTTGAGTTGTTTCTATCTTTTCTTCCTTTTTGTTTTTATCATCTCAGCATTATTAGACTTAATATAACCTTGCTCTATTACTTATATTTATTCATGAATGCAAGGTGTCTATTTTGAGCCATTTGTCTCTGTGATCTACTCCATTAATTTGTTTTATATGTTAGATATTTTGGTCTGATGAGGAACCGAATTTATCATTTTCTTAACTTTGCCTCATGTGATCTTATGAGTTTAATACATTGGTTTGTACCACTATATTGAATGATAGACTCTTTCATCATTTAAAAAAATTCAATTTTGCTTTTTTGGATGACTTTTCTTTCTTTTTTTCCTGCACAGGTTTCCTAAAAAAATCTGACTTTCCTCCCTATGTGTAATTTATTTTATTTCCTGTATGTTTTATTTTTCCAAATGATTATAGTTGATCTTTCAAATACTTCTCTACTAGTACACCACACTCAAAACAAAAAATGATTAACTAGACAACACATTTAATTACCCATTTCTCCCAAAAAATTTTGAAACTTCCTACTATAAATGATTGTGCCAAAGGGCACTTGTTATAAATTTAATGTTACTTACGTAATCATTCGTTATAGGATTTTTAACATGTACCCATTGATCCTACTTATTAATTATATTTCTATGTAAGAGTACCTGTAGTAAAATGGTTCCATTGTTTGGTGATGTGATGAATAATGTACAATGGGATTTTCCACCTTATGAATGAAATTTACCTGGGATACTCTTTTAACCTTATTTCTTATACCAAAAGCTTTCACTTCTATTTGGAATTTACTTGCTACATAGATTGATCATGTGCCATGATTTTATGACTCTTTTTATGAGCCTCCTGGTTCTATAATTATGTAGTTACCCTATATTCCTCCATCATTCATCTAATCCAACAACAATATTTTCTATGGATATCCTTATCTCCTAACCATTTAACTATTGTGATGCAAAGACTTGGTATAATATATTCCATTGGCATAATTCCTTCAATTCTATAAACCAATTAGAATGGTTTTTTCCATGTACTTCTCTTATATTTTGTTCTATACACCTAGAAGTACTATGAGTATTTTATCTTCCCTAGTAATCTCTTTGCACATTAAATTTTTTTGGTTAGTATTTTTTCTAATACCTTTTTCATGGCCTCTTCTTGTCCATTTTCCTATGGATGATATGCTATACTTTTGTGGTATGTGAAATCTATAAATTGTTCTATGAGGATTTTGATGGTATTATTCAAGAAGTGTGTTCCCCTTTCATTGAATAGTTTTTGTGGGCACCCATATCTAGTTATGATATTTTCATATAGGAATTTTGTTGTGTCTCTTGTTACGTAATTTGGTGTAGCTATGTGGCTTCCACGCCATTTTGTAAAATAGTACATGGTTGTAATAATATATCTGGCTCTATACATTTTTAATGGTGGATGAATTGGGCCAATGAAATCTATCCCCCATTGTTCAAATGGTTGTGGCCTAGAAATTGGTGAGAATAAATTTCATCCCTTTGGTTGGGTTTCCCCGCTCTTTGGAAAATATCACAATGTTTTTCAATGTGATGTGCATCTTAGAACAAAGTTGGCCACCAGATTCTACTTTGTAAAATTTTCTTCATAGTCAAATTCTCCTGCAAAATTTCCCCTATTATTCCTTCATGTTTTCTTACAATATTGAATCCCTTTCATGCTCCAATGTGACTCTTCGTAATACCTCATATTTTCCTAGTTTATACAAGAATCATTTATAATGGTGTAAGGAAAGGCTTTAGTAACTAAGTGCCTTTTTCTCTTTTTCTGTATAATGATCTGGTAGGAGGTCATGTTTAAAAAAGTATACAATCTCTTCTAGTTACTTTGGTATTGTGATAACCTTGAAATAATGGGTGTATAGAGCATCTTCATTTAATTCCTTTAGTTCTTCCCCTTGTATTTATATGGCTCAAGTGGTCTGGTCCTATATTTTCTTTTCCATGGGCTTCACATTTATTTTAAACTTGTAATCTTGGAATAACATCATCCATCTTGATATTCTTCCACCTAATAATGACTTATTCACCAATGTATCGTAATGTTTGGTGATCCATAAAGAATTCAAATTCAGTTACTAAAAGGTATTGTCTAAACTTTTAAAGCACAAACACCATGGCTAGAGCTCTCTCTTTCCATGGTCGTGCAATTTTTTTGTTGGTGAAAATTTCCTACTTGCAAAGTGAATAGGATGATCAATTCCTCCTTCTCCTGGTTACACTATGATTACTCTAATTGCACTTCCTGACACATCAACATGGACATGAATATTTTTTTCAATATGGGAACACTAGTATCAGTGCAATAACCAACTTGTTTTTCAATTGTGTGAATGCACTTTAAAAATCCATTGTCCATTAAAAATTTGCGCCTTTCAACAATAATTTCTCCATAGGTTGCACAATACTAACATATCCCTTGATAAATTTCCTGTAATACCCAATGTGGCCCATAAATGCATGACCTTTGAAAGAGTTGTGGGAGGTTTGAGGCCAATTATAGATGTATTTTTTGCTTGATCTACTAAAAATCCTTCTTTGCATACAACATGACCAAGTAATATTCCAAAAGGTGTAAAGAAAAATCATTTATTCAAATTTAAGGAAATGTGTAATGCTCTACATCATTCTAACATTAATCACACCTTGGATATATGCTCCTTGAGGAGAGAGAATATTTCCCAATCATCCAAATATACTTCCAGGAAATCATGAATGAAGTCTTTAAATGCAGTAACAATGACTCTAGAAAATACTAGGTGTAGCATTTTTTAACCCAAACAACATCACCTGTGTATGCAAAGCTACCCTATTCAGTTGTGAAGGTGGTTTTGGCATGATCTTCTTGTGTAATCAAAATTTGGTGATATCTATTGAATCCATCTATAAAGGAATACACCTCATGTTTTCCACTTCTTCCAAGATTTCATTTGTGAATGGTCATAGGAAAAATGATCATTGATACATGCATCATTCAGGGCTCTGTAATCTCCACATATTCTAATTTACCCTATTTTATTTGGTTGTGTGATGACTGGACTCACCCAATCTAATTTTTCTATTAGATAGATTAGACTTGCTTCTACCATGGTCCAATTCTACCTTCACTTTTGCTTTCATATTTGGATTTAATATATAAGGTATTTTCTTGATAGGCTTTTCTCCATCTTTTAATTCAATGCACATTTCTCTGAGTGATGGATCCACTCCCTTGATTTTGCTAAATTTAGTGGGAAACACATCCTCATAATCCCTGCAATAGTTGTAAGATTTCTGACATCTTTTTTCCATCCAATAGTCTCCAATAGTAGCTAACTTTACTATTCTAGTTGGTCCAATGTATTCTACTCTTTTGCACACTGTTCATCATATATTTGGCCTTTCCTTTATTGTGTGTATCCACTACCAGTCCTTGGTCCCTTATTTTTCTTCTATATTTAAATTGCACATATGTTCTTCTTCTTTCTCACACAATTCTTTCTCTGCGGGTATTTTTCTAGTCATTCTAGTTCAAACATTCCAACTAGCTCCATATCTTCATTGTCTTCAGGTTCATCATTTTCCTCCTTTCTATCCCCTACTATGTGACACATATTTATCTTGTACTTTATTGTGTTTACTGTTTCATACCCAGTGTTGTCCTTTCTACACAATTCTTTGTTTCTTTCTTAGGGTCTGGGAATTCAGCCCCTCCTTCTAAGTTAGTAGTTCCATGCCACAAAAATGTTTTGATTCTTTGAAGGGTTATATCTACCATAGGATTACTATCTTCAAAAGTGAATGTTTGAATAAAATCCTATTGTTGGACCCACCCCTAATTATGTTTCTCTCCTCCTTTCTTGATGGAAATACCAATATTTTGGTAATTGACATCAATGTTTTTGGAAAGATATGTACCCACCATTTTTATCTATTTCTTGTACTTTCCAAGCCTCAATACATTCTTAAATGTGTAGTTCTAGACATTGTTCTACACAATATTAGCCAATCCTTTGTTAACTTAGTGTCTAATGTGAATCGTGCTTGCATCATACCTATTACTTTGATCCATTTAAGATTCTTTGATCCTGTGCGCAACCCACCATGATGTTGCAATTCCTTTTAGGGCATAGTACAGTGCATTGATCCTCATTTCTTCTTGAGGTACATGTTTTTGAAATTCATTTAAAAATGTATTTAGATTAGAGGTCCTAAAAAATGTGTGGGTTTATTTTTCTTCTACATGCACCATTCTCATTGGTCTGACTTCATGTTCTTTGCACATCCAATGATTCAATCCTTCATCTGAATCTGCACCAACAGAGGATGTGATTTCCCATGGGATATGGATTTCTCCATTTGGTTCAGTATAATCCTGATCATGCCTTGCAAACTCATATAGTTGTGATATCTTTGACTTAGTCGGGGACCTAAATGTTATATTGGGATTCTTCATCTGTGAATGGATTCCTAGTGTGTGGATTTCCCAAAGATTTCCCCTATTTGTGAACTCCTTTATTTTTCTTTGTTATGTATTTGGAGTTATAGCATTTTCTTGATGTCCTACTTTAAACCAACTTTCAAATCATGTGCATATGGTGACATTGGTTCTTTTGGAATTGTGTAGGGATTTATGTTTACCTTATTCATTGGGATGACAATAATAGAGTCATTAAGATGTGCTTCCATTTGATTGGTTACTGTATTGATTGTCATGTTGTCATCATATGCCCACTTCTTTTTATCAACACTGGGTAATGTGTTTCATTAGTTTTCATATCAATAACTTCAAAATACCCTTTCAAATTAAGTCTCCTACATGTATATTCAACATCCTCCAATAGGAAAATTGGGTCTACTCTACCATATATCTATGAGGCTGAGAGTAACAAGGCTATATGCTAGAGCAGGAGCTCCCATAGCTTCCCAGGTGGATCTTGACATCATGTTTATTATGCTTCCAAAGTCAAACACTGCATCTTTTATCTCATAACCTCCCAAAATTATATTCAATTGGGTGTCCACATCCCATGGTTTTTTAGTCTTACATGTACCATATTGGTTTCTTTTTGTCATTGCTTCACCTAATGCACTTTCCAATAGAGCTTTGAGAAAGTTAGATATGTTTTGGGAAATATCCTCATTTCGTAGGACATTTACTATGTTCAAGAGGTCATGTAAAGTTGCAACCACTCATTTTTTTAATATTCTCATCATGTACTTGTAAATATGTGCTTCAACTTCCCATATTTTGTGCATTGATATCTCTATTTTGGATCGAGTGAAGCAATCCTTTAGCTTCTTCAAGTAATGATTTTTCCTTTTCATGGGTCTGGGTAGGTGTCTTTGTATGCACTCTTCAAATTTGGGGCTCCATAGGGATCTCCACATGTTCCAAACCTTGTTCCTTTCCTTGTATTTAGTAATAACTTGTAAACTTCTAGTTTCTTTAGGCACCATATTGATCATATTGACATTGCAATTATTTTTCCTTTCTTTTCTTCTCTAGTGTGGGATAATCTTCTGTATTATGTTGTGCATGCACCCTACAATATGCACATAATACTTCCACTCAAGATTCAATGAGAAAATTCCACACAATGTGGTTTAACTCTCAGTAAAGATAAAAAATTACTCCTTGTCTCTATGGGTCTGGGTCCCATCCTCCATTTTGGTAACCACCCTGATATCCTCCTTGTTGTGCACCATAGGGTCTCTATGTGGGCATTCCACCTTGGTTTTGGCTTGATAACTTCCATATGGTACTTTTGTGTTGTTGGTATGTTCCATCCTAGTGATTGTTGTGGTAAAGGAGGTGCCCATATTATGATATTTTGTGGAGATGGTGAGCCTAAACTTAAATTGTCTTGTGGAGATTGCGGTATCCATTACATATTTGTCTGTGGTGAAGAGGAAGCCCACTATGCAATTGGTCGTAGGAGAGGTAGTCATATATACTTTTGTAATAGTTGGTTGTACTTTGGTGGCCAATTGATTTTGTACTATGAACACATTCCTAGTAACTTCCTCCTTCAAATCCATCAAATCCCTGTAGTATTTAGCTTCATGGGTATAGCCTTGTAGAAAGTACACACCACATTTTGAGGTTGTCTAACATAGTGTTGTAGTAGGTGGAAATTGGAAAGAGAATGGCCCCATAATCTATATATGTCACAATATTCTACTTGTCCTCTTTGGGTTTTTCCTAGTACAATCATTCTTATGGTGTCCTTCATCTCCACACTCAGCACACCATATGGTGAGCCTAGGTTTCTTTCCTTCTTATAGTTCCTCCAATATTTGCATTACTACATCCAAATTTTCTTCTATTTTATAGTTAGAGGTATTACTTTCACCATAATCCTCAATATTTTCTACTTAGATAGACACTTCAATGGCCTCAAATTTAGTTTGAAATTTTTTTATGCAATTGCAAACTGAATCTTACTGCACAATCCTTCCACAAACCAAGTAATCCTTGTTGGTTCATCAAAATTAAAATTGTCCTTGTTCATTACATCAGAGAACCTCATGTCATATTCCATGACCATTTCTCCCATTTATGCTTTATCTCTTTTAAGTCTTGAATAGTTTCCCCTACACATTTCTTCCTTTTGAATTCTTGGGTTAAAGCATTGCACACGTTTACAAAGATTGCATACTCAATTTTATTGAATATATAAACTCCAAGGCTCTTACATGCAATGCTCTTATAAGTTCACACTTTACTTGTGTTCTCATCTGTAACTCTTTTTTCTCCCCCAATACATATCACAAGTTAGGAGGTAATGTTTCGGATCAGTAGTCCCATCATAAGGTTACAAACTTGCAAAAGGATTAGAAAATCAAGCCATATTTCCCCTTAGTCTTAATTGAGTTTCCTGGTTGACCTTGCACAATATTATAACTCAGGATCTTTCTTGGATTCAATTACATCCTTGGATGATTGGTACTTACACTAGTACTTATGCTAGCCTCACTGGATTCTGGTTTTTCTTCTTCTAGATTCTTCAGATTCTAGAAAGGCTAACCTTGTATTTTGGACTTATAGGACTATAGTTACTTGTCTTCCCCACTACTTTCACAATTTCCTTCTTAATGCAATCTTGTAATGGAGGACTACATAATGAAAAATCTATATCCTTAGGAAATTTCTTACTCCTATCTTTGAGATTTTGATTACAACCCTTTGTGTGTGCATATTTGTCTCAATATCCTTGTAATTCTTGCAAATTTTCAAATTGTTCGAAAATCGTTTAAACAATCCCACATGATCAATTCCCTATCTGGATCTAGGGATATATATCCTAGAAGAGGGGTACTATCATACTTCTATGGGCCTTGGTGGATCCTATTTTATTTCTTCCCTACAAAACATGGTTTTTGATTTTCACAATATCATGGTCTCCATGATGGTTTTTTGGGGTTCAGTACCAACTCCTTTCATAAATTTACCTCTAACTACTTCTAGTCATCTCTCTTCCAACTTTTTTCTCTGATTCCTCATTTCCTTCTCATGTCTTTGCAATTGATGATCACAACTTATTGTGCACCCTCTCAATCACTTCATATTCCTTCTTCATTCAATCTCTTTGGTTTATTTAGGAGGCTCCTTTACTCCTTCCATGAAACCTTTCCCTACCTTATCCCTACTCGTAATTGGCCTTTGTCTTCCCTTCATAATTACCATAACCTCCCCATCTATTGAATTTTCTAGCTTCTCTCTTCATAGTTTTTCAATCCTTCTCTTTTCTTCTCTTTTCTCCTTTTTGGACCCTTCATGATTCCTCTTCAATTTTAGAACTTTCCCCTTCATCTTCCCCTTCTAGGATTACATCCCTTCACACCGCCTACCCAACTACTCCATATTGTATAATTGGCACCATGGTCTTTTCCACGGCTAACATCTTAACTAAGAATGGTAGTTGTTTAACAAATTTCCTCTTAATCCAACTAGAAAACGTGCTTCTGTAAAATCAAAAGGAAAAAAATTTGGACAAAAAATTTCCATTACGTACCCAGTTCAATAGTGTGGTTTGCATCCAATGGTCACCACAAGTCCATGGGACATCCAATTTGCATAACATCTTCAATTCTTTCCTCCGTCCATTTGTATTCCTCTTTGGGGTTCATGTCTAAAGTAATAAAATTCCAACCAAGATAATCAAGCAGCTAATTGTTCAGGGAGATCACACCAGAAAATGTCATGAATGTCTCCATAAATATAATCCAAAGATGAAACTTTTTAGCGGGATTCCCTTTGAAATATCTTCAACTTCCACGATCTTTTTCATCTTTCTCTTGTAACCACCTTTCTACATCTCTTTGCCCCTGGTATCCATCTCATCATTTTTGGGGTCCTGACAATGGAACCATTGTCAACAGAGGTTCCTAGATTATGAATTCAAAACATGCAACATGTTTTAGTATAAACTAATTCATAGGTTGTCTCATAAACAAATTAAGTCTCAATGGTTTGCAATAAAACAAAAATTAATAAGGTGAGATCAATAAAAATAAAACATAAAGTAATTAGAAGTTACTTGTCATATCAATTTGAACACATAAAATGGAACGAACCTGAAATAACTTACTATTGGAATCAAATATCAACCTTCTGCGCAATGTGATTAAATAATTTTATACAAAACAACCATGAATATTGAGTTAACAGTACTTTAAAATTCTTCTCATACATGAAGAGGCTTCTCCTATTCTCTATCTATCCTTAGAAGATGCTATACATTATACAACTTATCTTATCCGAAAATATGTTTATACAAGAGGTTTACGCAATCATACAAATTAAATCCATGCCGGCTTTCTAAGTCATTTTACCCTCCAACATTAGACAGATCAAAAGCTTATCCTCATACAATTTTCGAAGGACTCAATAGACAATTCATTCTTTGCCATGTCACATTTTCTAAAGCGCAAAATCTAGGTTGCTTAATATATTTTAAAGATAATTTCATTCAACTAAAAGTAATTAAACATTTCAGGACACAGGATCTTTCATCTATGATCTATCTATGCTTCCGATGACAAGTAAACCCCTCCTACCTCAAATCAACAAGAGCATCAATAGAGTAAGCTTTATAATAGCATGTGATATAAGTATCTTGCCAAAGGGAAAAAATGTGTTACAAATGACACTATAAGGAGTATGGCTACAAAACCATAACTTGATTATGGTTGAAATGTTTGCCAAGTACTGGAAATTAGTTCACAATAAAAGGAATAGACAACTTATAAGTAAGGATGGGATGCAGCACAGCACATGACTATAACTGGAACAAGACATAGCATATAACAGCAAGGGCATCGATAACTTAATAAGTATCCCATTACATATCATCAATTGACATTAAAAGGCCATAATCAGAGTGGATAAAATTGAAAAAAAGAATATGAATGAACCCGGGCCAAGACCTTGGTGTGGTCTTCCTGACTTAATAGTTGAAGGAGACATCATGTTGACAATTTAATTGTTACAGCTTTAATAAAAAATCCATTTCTAATTGACATCAGAAGGTTATCTTGGAATGGCCCTGTCCTTGTCCCTCAGTTTGATAATACGTCCTTAGTTTCATAGAAGAAAATAGGGTGGCAGATTACCAAGCGAACGAAAGGATAATCCTAACCACCATCCCTTGGGGATATTATTACTGTTGATGCTTGTTATTTGGGAGACCTTAATACTTTAGATTTTAAAAAGACATTTTGAAATATAAACCATGTTAATTAGTGATTTAGATCTAAAACTGATCCAAATGATTAAAAGATCAACGTGAACCTTCACTGACCCATGAACAATGGACTAATGCCAAATGGCATTCGCCTAGTTGATAACCATTTGTTTGTATAGTTTGAGGCATATGAATGCAGAATCAATGCATATATATTTTTCATAGGATCATAAGAGCATTGTTTCTGAAATAGAAGCGTTTGTATCAGCATATGAATGAATATACACTTGATTTACAGAAGCATAATGGTGATGTATTTTAGCCATAAACACATTGAGATCGTTAATTAGGATGTAGATGTCAGCATTGTGTTGTAGTATACATCAAATCTAGTATAAATAGGTTGAATTTCAGTTGCAAATTCCATGAATCAGCAACATGATCTATTGATAAGAATTGAGTGAGGCTTTGCGACATTTGCATATCAGATTTTCATTTTCTCCCTTAATTATAATGCAGTGGGTTCCCCTACTACCTCCCCTGCCCCCGTGCAAAAAATTACATTTGTTGATTATTAAGGGATGAGAGAGAATTAAATTGATGGGATTCTTTGTCTTGACATGAAAGCAGAATGCGCTCCTTCCAAATTTTACACTAGCCAATCCACATTATATGCATGGGCCACACAAAAAACATATTAAATAAGCATGAGTGAAAAAACAGTTGGATAAAAAAAGCAAATGTAAATATTTTTTGGAGAGCCAAGAGGTTGCATATCCAACAAAAAGTTTAGCATTCCCGTGCCATCTGTTCAACATGAAAGCAGAATGCACTGTTCTTAAAGTAAACACTAGCAAATCCATTATTGGTGTGGGGAACACTGTAATCATGTTCAAAAAGCATGGGTGAAAAGCAGATGGGTAGCAAATGTAAAGAAAATGCAATCCCGCGGTTCTGCTCTCTCGTCTGTCTGGTAGGGCCTCAAACTATGCAGAGCCCAGACAAAATTATAGGCACACCAAGTATTGGAAAACAAAAGGCAGCAGAGATAGGTTGATTAAATTTTGAAATTTATGGTTTGTGGGCAGTGGTCCGGTGATCGAAATGGGGTGCCCTACACATAAGATCTATGTTCAAACCCCTATGGGCATAAAGCACTTGTGTTTGGAGTGCATTAAATTCAGGAGTTTCAAATCCTAGAAGGCATGGGGCATCTGTGTGTAAGCACATTGAATTCGGGAATCTGATAAAGGAATCTTTAGCTATAGAGAAAGCCAGGGCTTCAAAGCTCTTCCTCGGATGAACTTAATAAACATGAACATTTGCCTAACATACAACAAAAACTTCAAATGCCGGTGTGTGCAAAGCCCTTGTGTATATGAATGTATCAAATTAGTGAGTTTCTTGGAGCTTGACCAAAGAAATTTTACAGAAAAAAGGAGAGCGAGGTCTCACGGCTTTCCAAAGGCAGAATTTGAATTGAAAAATTGGTTCACCAATGGTCAACTACAAACAAAAAACTTACAAGTGTATGGATTCCCAGTTTTTAAAGCTCACGCCAAAAGTACCTCAGTAAAAGAAAAACGATTAAGGTTTTTTTTAGGTCAGAGCTTGGCCTGAGAGACTCCCAAGCAAGCAAAGGAATCTCTTGTGCTGTTTAAAATTTGTAACCCGGGTTTTGATCTCATGCCCAAGCTCGGAGGAAAAGAAAAATGATTCTCGGGGTAAAAGAAGAAGAGGAATTAGATAGAATCATCAAAATAGACTGAATTTGGATGTGTCGATTTATACCTTTTTATCATGATCATCAGAAACCCTAGCTGTCTTGGTTCGTTGAAGGGGACTGCTCTCCGTTGTATTTCTTACCCGAGGGCAACCGAAAGTAGTCTGCCGCTCTGTAATTTTTTGTCTAGTTTAATCAAAAGAAAATATTGATGTGGCCATTGTCGACAGCAAAATCTGGAACTCGCTATCAATTCCCTCGTAACAACATTTATTAAGAATCTCCTTGCTGTCATTTTCCTAGAATTCCATTTTATTTTTACATCTTAGATATATTAATAAAATTATTTAGATTATTGATTTTGGTGGGATTTTCTTATTGTGTATTTAAGTTATTTATAATATTAAGAAGTTTGTTTTTTAATTTCAGTTTAAAATTATAATTATGATATTTTTCAATACGTTTCTTTTTTAATTTCATTGTAAAGATATATTGTAAGTATTTATACCGTTGAAAGGTGGTTTTGAATTTAGCCTATTACATTATAATGTCTTTAAAATTAATATAATTCTAGAGGTAAAACTATTTGTTAGTGAGTAAAAAATCATTCCTAAAAAAAAGGGCCTCATACACTACCATATGGTCAAGATATTACTACTTTTTATTGACTTCTCAAAGTTGGAAAATAAATTTTTAAGTGACAATCAAATGGATATCAAATTTTAATATAAAGAATAAAAAGAGTATGGTCACACCATTAGATCTCATCCCTTGTTGCCATGGTAGAATGCCTATCAACATAATTAATATAGCGAATAATAATTACAGTCACAGTCACACCATTAAATACCATCCCTTGCTATCATTGCAGAATGTTTATCAGCATAATTAAAAAATATAATTCAATGAATTGGATTTAATTGTAGGAATAATATATTTAGAATATAGAAAAATATAAACAATTTAAATAAATGGTATAAAAAAGTTTTGAGAATAGTATTATTTTTGTTGTAATTTAGGATATAGTCAATGTAAATATATAGTACAAAACTAGTTCATACATCAAGGTGGAGCATGGCAAAAAATACAATTGAAAAGAGAACTTCAATTTGAATTGTAAGAGTCTTTAGCCAGTATGACCATAATTGTAGTAGTACATTTCCAACAACTAATAATTATGGCAAATCAAATTGCATGACCATGCTCATTTGCTTCAAGGCTTTGAAAATCTCGTGTGTTTTTTAGAATTCATTACGATCATTGGAAAACTATTCTCCTTCCTTGGAACCATATTGTGACTGCAAATACCTAACAAAACTGTAAGAAAAATGTAGGGAGTTAATGGGGACATGTATTATCCCTCCATTACTATTAGGCCCCTATGATTTTAAACATATTAGAGAGTAATACACAAAGTCTTATGAAATTTAGCAAACAATCATGTACAATGCAAATGTTGCAACCATTATTATTTTCAATGCTCTAATAAATGCAACGAGTAAATATTTTATGTTTTTCTCTAAATGCTTTAAAAAAATGGAGCGAGGAAGCTCTTGAAATAAATGGATTCCTTATTTTTACAACTTGAATTATTCTTCTCGTGTGTATTATTATTGTCCCAAATACACATTCCCCATAGTTGATTTCATATTTGGACCCTATTGGTGTGCATGACAACCCACAACAAGTGAGGAAAGCTAACAAAGAAGGGCCAAAACTATGGAGGACACAAATAAGGATGAGAAGGGCCCACACAAAAACACCAACCATAATTGTAGTAATATGGTTCTAGTATTGTCGATGGGGTCTGGGTGGAGTGGTTAAGATGAATGGTTGTATTTGACTCTGCCTAGGTTCAAATCTCACTTAAGCATGATCCCCATTCGAGGTGGTAATGTTCGAGGTGGCGTAGCTGGCAGGCTGATTTAACAGAGGTGGATTCTGGTTCGAGAGTGCCTGCACTAGAAGTGTGTTCATGTGTGGTGGATTTGGTTCACTAAATTGTTGAGCTTAAATGCTATATCTTGGTTGAATGTACTCTAGTTCATAGCTCCGGTCAAAAGTGTTTATCTATAAAAAAAAATGGTTCTAGCAAAAAAGAATCCAAAAAAGTAGTAAATTATGGGATAGAGAAAACCGTGGCAAAAGATAAAATGAGCATAAGATAAAATAAAATAGGATAAAACATAGAAGAATCTAAAGGGACTTGTTGAAAGTCAAAAAAATATAAGGAACATGCACCAACATGAACCTAATTGTACGAATAATCAATAAACACACAATGTTATAGTAGTATCTCAGCAAATAAGTAATCTCATAACAAAATTAAATGTCTACATAATGCACCAATTTGATGTGTGTGTGCATATACATCAAAGTAAATTAATGAAATGGGTGAAGAAAAGACACCTTAATTATTTAGTAACCTATTGAGAGTTCTCAAATTCAATATTGAAATAATAATGAGCTAAAATTTAAAACGAGAGAGAGATTGCCTAATCTCCATAGTAGAGGGTTTGGAAGATTTTGGAGCTAACATATACAATTATGTGTATGGGATATGGAAACTTATGCCCCTAATTACATTGAAAACTATGAAGATGCCCATATGAATTCCAAATCTCAAAAATTGTGTTGAATATAAATATATGTGTGTCTCATGATGAAACTATAAAGGGTATGTTGTGTTCTTCCTAGAGAAAATACCATGTGGTTTTTTTTCATGTGAGGGGGCAAGGGAGTCTATTGAAGTAGTGGAGTTCTGAAATAAAATAAGCAAAATGTGTAACCCATTTTAAGATATGTGTTGAATCTATGAATCACGTATATTAAAAGTAAGAGATTACATTTATCGTATGTAAAATAGGAAAATAAAGCATCTATGTATGACATATTAACATAGCATCGTGACAACAATTATTTAATAAGCAAGTTCCTATGTATGCTCAAGTATATTCAATGTAAGCACAATATCAAGATGCCTAATGTGGGCATTTGATGATATTTATGTAAGCACAAGTGTAGTATACCCCTTGTGGAAAAGATACACGCATTGTAAATGTTAAGGAAAAATAGCTCACCCTTGTCTTTTATCTAAAAAAGATGTTCGATAAATGCCTCAAACCATGTTTTATCTCTATTCACAACTTTCACAAGGTTGTCAACCTTCAATGGCAACAATGGTGGGTTTCACAATTCTCTGTGAGGCACTAAAATTAATCACTCTCAGCTTCATTCATGTTCACAACCTCATGGAATAGGCTTATGTTCAAATAATTGGGATAAAACTTCAAAAGCTAGGGAGAAATCAAAATGGTGGCCCCGCAATGGTAGAAAACTAACAAAAGTGAACAAGTTTTGTAAATGCAAACGTAATGAAAAATAAATTAAAATGAATGACATCATGTTCATGTACCTCACAAGGTCACAAAAGTATTAAGGGACTATGATGAAGAGATTTTGTGGGATAGTTCCATGTGGGGCAATATAAAAGTGTCACATCAGAGAGTTGTAGTTCACATAATGAAAATGTGTAGTGCGGGAATATGAGATAGTGCCATGTGATACAATATTGCAAATGGCTACGAGATCACAACATGTATTGAACATAGCATCATGTTTACTCAAGTCACCAAAGAAATAACCCACTGTGACAAGTGACCATTATGAAATGGCAACACATGGCCCGTGGGAGACACTATAATATGGCACGTCATATGTCATATAGAAAACACTTTATGCCAAAATGGCCTACAACTACTAATTCGATCGTATATTTTTTCCTTGTTGCTCCATTTTGTATGATATTGCATCCCGTATATTTTTTTGGATGTTATAAAAAAGTAAAAGACCAGATATGGTGCTAACAAATGACGGCAACAACCATGGAAACAATGAGTACCCTACCAATGGCCAATCCAACAAGTTTGACCTTAATAGTCCCATTGTTATTATCTTGAAATTATTTGAAATGCAACACTACTTAATGGTAATTTAATGGTAGAGTGAATGAAAGTGATTGTTTGTAAATGTTGTTATCGATAACCATATTGATTGAATTATATTGTGTAAACTAAGTAAAAACTGAGATGTCAAGGATATCAAAACCCTTCTCACGAGAGTGCGTGGACTTGGGATCGTGACACACCAAGTGGTCATGATTCACATTTTATCAATACTTAGAGCCGTGATAGGTGTTGGAGGTACCTTCCTTCCTTTAAGATTTGTGGTCATAAACAACTTTTTCTATTTAGAAGTACTATGTACTTTTTGTTCCATTTCATTGTTGTCACAAGATACCAAATGATAGGTGACAACTTAGTTTTTTTTGTTATCACAAGATTCCATGTAGTGGGAAATAACTTAGTCCCTCACTATTTTCAAAAAATGCCAAGTGGTAGGTACTCAATGGTAGGTGATTTTTTTATTTGATTCTGATAATTTTATGATTCTTATGGCATTTTATTAAATCCTTTGAGATTGTGTTTCGTTTACTTTGAAGAAATTTTGGCTCTAAATGAATTTTATTTCTAACTTGGCTTAGCTCAACTAAGCATAATAGATTGTTAACAATTGCTTGAGCCATTGTTTTTCAACCTGGTAAGGGAATTTTAATTTCTTGTTGTGAGATTGACTTGTTTTATTACACAAGTGGCTTAAGATTTTAAAAGCTATGGTACAAAAATTGTTGTGGATGGTCCTAGCTTTAGTTCAAGGGAATTGATTCTTATATTTTCTCCTCATGGAAAGGAAGAGATAACACCTAGGTAAGCTGGTATAAGTGGACTTTTTTTACTAGTGATTATAGGATAACAACCTCAATCTCACCTAGAGAACCTATTTGATTTTTTATTAGAGGCTAAAAGCTTTGGTCTCACTACAATTGCACTTAAGGTGAACCAAAGGTACCTACCTATGATGATTCTCTTTTTCAAAATTGATGGATTATTGATGTAACTCTCTACTAGTTGAACTCATCTTTCAAGAATTAAAACATAGATTAACCTCCCAAAAATAGGGTTTAATGATCAAAAGGATATGTCACTCATTAGCTTGGCCATGTTAATTATAAACCATAACCTTTTTTGACAGAAACTACCGTGTTTAAGGTAATAAAAATTTTTAATACAAGGAATGGTGACCCAATTTTGTCTTGCTTTGTCTCTAAGTACTAAGATAGGATACTGAGATTCTTGAAAAAGTTAGAAAAAAGACAAACTTTTATGAAACCAGAAGTACAATTTCTTCTAATTGTTCCTTCTCCTCCTCTAAATATTCTACACAATTATCTTGTACACTCTTCACAATCCTTGTCTATCATTGTTCCTTAAGGCTGGTGAATGGGTTTGAAAAAATTCAACTTTCACAATGTCCACACAAATTCACCTCAAACACCTGCTTGCTTTGATGCAACCAAATTATAATAATGTACCTTGACTGTCAAGATAAACTTCCAACAAGACCTTCCTTCTTCAAGACATTCAAACTCTTCTTAATATGATCAATATACATATGACCTTGATTGTGAGTATATTCTTGACAGGGTTCAAATCTCTTGTTGACTGTCATTGTTTACTATATTAAGCAAATAAGAGTTCCCCAAGAACTTCTAACATGTATCATATCCTTCCAGTTATAACATGTATCCCCAAATCCTTTGTGAGGACAAATGTTCCAGTGAGTCTTTTTTTAGAGCTAGGAATAGGGAACTAGGTGAGATAACAGTCAAATTGCTCTACTACAAGACCAAACCATGGAAACTTGAGATTTTTTTCCGCTCTCCAATCACTCTCACAATTTGTGATTAGATTTTTCAGTGATGAATTAGATGATAGGCTAAGGATACCTAACAAAAGAAACTCCACAGTTTAGGTAATATATCTTTTCAACCCTAAATCAAGGTTTTCTATAGTCATATGGCCATAGAATAGGGGTTTCTGTCAAGACTAGGGTAACGAGCATCTACTTAGGACCCAATACCATTCAAACTCCTTTAGGTGGATTTATTATGTTCTTCTCTTTGTGCTCAATGACACAAATAACAAGAAAACATAAGGAGGTATCATACAACTCATCAAGAACAAGACAAATTATAGAAGGTGGTTGTTTAAATTTTAGGCTGGTATTTCGTCTCCTATATCTAGACCATCTTCCTTACATATTCCTTTTGCAACATTAAATGTAAATAACTTCCTTATCTATGCTTGGGACTCTTTACTCAATCATAAGGACTTACAAAAAACTCACAATTTAAAGGTTATTTATCACAGGTTTACTATTGTCTGCAAAAGGATAGTGATAAACAATCCATTTTCTAAACATAATGTAGACACCTAAAATCTGACTACACAATTTTAATACTAAAATTGCACTAATTATCCTCTTTCCTATAATTTCGTTATAATTACTGATTTCCCGCTAATTAGATAACACTCCCCCGACATCTCGGTCAATTAACGACACTTCGTTAATTAACTAGCATTTCCCTTCATTCTGGATGCCAATTAACGATACTTCGTTAGTTATAATCCTCTTTAATTAATTAACTATTATTAGTTAATTAAGCCTTTTTAATCCTCTATTTAATCAATAAACCTTCTTATTGGTTAAATCCCTCTTGCAAATCCTCCTAAATTCTATCCTATTTCCTTCTAAATCACCTCCAAATAGCTTTCTAAGCTTATCTTGGCCTATTAATTAATCCTAGTTGATTAATTAAATCATCTCCAACTCCCATGAGTTGCTAATTCTACTTAATTCCTTTCTAATCATGCTTATCCCTTCTAATTCTACTTTATCTTTATCCCACATTCACTAGGTTTCTAATTTCTCCCAAATTGGAAAGCTATATAAAGAACCTAGTATCCCCCTTCTCAAACTTACACCTTTTACACCACACTTACTAGTGTTATTATATGCATATGATAAGAGC
Organism: Taxus chinensis; assembly: GCA_019776745.2. Classification (NCBI taxonomy): domain Eukaryota; kingdom Viridiplantae; phylum Streptophyta; class Pinopsida; order Cupressales; family Taxaceae; genus Taxus; species Taxus chinensis. Next base: position 544,332,649 of record CM034146.1, read on the forward strand.
ATTTCTACTTGGAAAAGCTCATTTATCTAACATCCATTCCTCTCACAAAAGAGTAGTAAAGGAAGATCCAAACATGGCCATTAAGCCATATTGGTGAGATTCTTTCCTCTTCATGGAGATAACATTATTTTGATTTCTCATGATCATGATAGGTTCATCATAAGGAGAAAATTACACATACAAAGCACATCCAAATTTCAAAGGGATGGCTTAGCATTTAATGTTTTCATGTTGGATGCATTTAGATTAGCTTTCTCTTTCAAGCTTTATCATGATGTTTTTGTTGAATTAGCTTAGTTATAGGAACTACTTGGTGTTAGTTTCTAGTTGTTAACTTAAACTAATTTTACATGCATACATATGGCATGCCCAGTGGGACACCCCTTTGTCTCACACGCATTCTTTTTTTGGTTAAGTTTCTTTTTGTATACTAACCCTCTTTTTAGAATATATTGACATAACTTGTATTTCTAAGCATGTTTTGTTGAGTTTGCATGTGTTGAGTCTTCTTGTAGGTATAAAGGAGGTGAAATGCTGTCAAAATTGAAGAAAAATTTAATCTTTATTCAAAATTGCTTCATTTTACATGCTAGTTTTGACAATTTGTTGAAAATATTAATTTTTTTAGCATGTATGCTTGAGTCTTCTTTGGACATATTAAGGAGGTGGGTTGATGTCATTGGATCTTGATGTGAAAAATTTAAGCTTCATTTTTAAAAGCTTCATTTCTCACCATTACATGCAGTTTTGCCAATTTGTTGAAAATATTAATTTTTTGAGCATGTAGGTTAGTGTTTGATAGTGTTGAGTTTTCTTTTCGCATATTAAATGAGATGGGTTGCTCTCAAAATTGAATCTTGGTGGGAAAAGATTGATTTTTTTTGCAGATTTTGGGACATTGTTTTAAACATTTTTGAGTACAGGTTAAGTGCATACATGTGAGTATAAGAGCATATGCGTAACCTATCTTCTGGAGGCCATAAATTTTGCTCTAGAACTCGAAATGACTTCATTTTTTTGCGATGGAAAGGTATTGAAGTGAACTATGCAATGAACACATAAATTTGGGATTTAGACTTATAGAAAGTGTAGTGTTTCCTTTATTATAAAACATGTCATTTCTTTGCATGTTAGATTCATTTTAATTTGATCAACGCCACATATGCTCTTCTCTTGCGCTTTCGAGCAACCTTGAGAATAAAAAATGGCTATGACTATGGATATTTTTCTAACATTATGGTTATCATTTGTTTAGAAATGGTGTTAACATTTTAAATATTTGTTGGAAATATCCTTTTCGCTATAAATTCATTGAAATCATGTATGTTGTTCTCTTGCGCTTTTGAGTGATCTTGAGAATAAAAAAAGAAACGATTTTGGATGCTTTTCTAACATTTTGATTATAATTTGGAAATATGGCTAATACTTGATATTTTGATAGTTTTCATGTAAAAAATAATCATTTGATTTGTTATTTAAAAATCAGTTTTTAACACTTAAATATTTTGATTATGTTTGTTTTTCCATTTTGCTTAAGTTAGATCAAACATTTTGTGTATGCTCTTCTCTTGCACTTTTCAGGTGATCTTTAGAATCAAAAACAAATTTGGTCTTCATTTCTAACATTGTTTTTTGTGGAAATTTCATCATTTGATTGTTAAAGGGAAGTAATTCATCATTTAATGTTCATTGTTCAATTTTTTCCATCTATTTAAAGTTTGATCAAAGTTGTGTATGCTCTTCTCTTGCACTTAATCTTGAGAATCAAAAGAAACTTTGATCCTCATATCTAAACACTTGGGTTTAAAAATTTGGTAAAAAATCATCTTTCAAAGCACTTTAATTTGTCATTTTAAAGTTTTCCCATTTCTAATAGTTGAATCAAACATCGTGTATGCTCTTCTCTTGCGCTTTCGAGTGATCTTGAGAATCAAAAACAACCTTGATCCTCTTTCTAAATATTGGGGATTTATATGGAAAACTACTAAATTTTGAGTGTAGGACCATACATCGCTTGTCAAAGAATCAAATCAAAACAAATACTAACAGATAATTGTATGCAGGTTGTCCAATGGTGTGTTAAACCACATTAAGAATCAAAAGATAAAAAAACACCATTTATTCAAAACACTGTATTTGTAGGTTTGGATAAGGGTTAAAACCCGTCCACTTTAAACTATGGGAAGTATCTTGGCATAAGTCATAAAACTCATTATGAGGATTACCACAGGAACCCTAAAGTAGTCCACACCTTGAGGGAAGTGGTGGATGAAACAGGAAGTGCCCCACTACCTACTTGACTAGAAATACCCATGAGGAATGCTTCAAGTTGTCCGTATGAGGCCTCATTCATTAAATTTTATTGTGGGGTAATGGTCCTTTATCTAGGAGTTATCTAGCGAAGCATACCTCTCTTAGGAAAGTTATTGGCGAGTGTTGAGAACAAAAACCTAGGTAGCCATTTGGCATTGGGGCCAACTTTGACCTTATCCAATTATGTTCTAAAGAGCCTTCAAAAAGAAAAAACTTCTTCAGAAGTCAAAACCTTGTTAGTCAAACAAGGGGAGAGTTCATTGAAGTTTGTGACTCACGTTTTATTCATCATGAAACTTACAACACAAAACTTTGTCCTAGTTTCTACCTTGTTATAAAACAAGGTGAAACTCTGCCAAAGTTTGCTACGTATTTTTCATCACCACTTATATTATCTCCCTTGTTTCTTGTTGACATTTTGGTCAAAAGAGAGCAACACAAAGTGCTGCCAAAATTGTGTCCACCACTTTTTCACCCACTTACATCCTTCCTTATTATAACTGCGATAATAACCATTAAAAGTGTGTTGGTACGTCTTCATATTTTGGTAGCCTTGTCTTGATATCCATATTGAGACGTCTCATTGTAGAAGGTTATCCTATCTTGATTACCCTTTAAGTTGTTACATTGCTTGCATTATATCAATACATTTTTGATACTTACATCTTGTTTTCTTAAACTTGATATAAGTGTCCAAATTGTATTGTTACGCTACTTGCATTGTGTCAACTCCTTGTTATACTTAGAACCTTTTTTTTTCAAACATTGACTTAAGTTTTGGAAGGTGTTGTAGTTATGCTGCTTGCATTGTATCAATCCCTTTTTGATACTAACATCTTATTTTTCTTAAAACTTGATAAAAGTATCCAAATTGTATTGTTTATTGCTCGCATTTGTAGCCTCCATTTTCAAAACTTGGACCTTGTTTGTATTAAACTTGTTTTAAGTATATACCTTGTATTGTTATGATGTCAAATCACTTCAACCCCCTTTTAATACTTAAATCTTGTTTATCCAAAAACTCGATTTAAATATTGAAATTGTGTTGTTATCTTGATAAAAAACAATCTTTGAGGACAATTTAGAACTAGGGAGTAGGTTCTTTTGCAATTGGTTCTTTGTTCGAAACTTGCTTGATTTTCCTTGGTGCCCTTTCATTGTACATTTTTCCTTGGAAATTCTTTGATTCTTTCATTATTTTATTCTTTGCATTCTTGGAAAAGTTTCCTTTACAGTCGTTACACTGTTAAACTTTTCATCAACCATTTTGACATTTGCACTTAAGCTTGTTGTCCAAACCTTGTTGGATTGTCAAAATTGTGTCATCAAGATGTATTTTTTCCTTAGATTCCCTTTAGGAAAATCACACAGAACATCCCCATAATTGTACAAAATGTATAGTTGGTTGTCGTTATGTTTGACCTGAATTGACATGAAACTTCCTTCCATTTGAAGGAGTTAAATCATATAATCTAGGTTTAGGAATTTGGTCCTCAACAATGCCAACCATGACTAACTATCACATGGTTCCTCACACTTATGACAATAGGGAACCTAAGTTTTGACATTCACATCAAAATATGCCCATCATGACTAAAACCTTGATTGGTTATTACACTAGAGAACCTCATTCGATGTTACCCCTTTCCCCATGCTTCATCTCATAGTCGGTGGTATCCCCTCAATTCCTGATTATTCTAATCCATGCTATTATTCTTCCCATGATTCCTAAGCCTCCTCATTTCTCCTGAATAATTATTCTAATCTAAGTTATTCCTTCTAAGGATTCACCTCATTCTCCTGATCAAACATCTAATTCAACTCATGATCACGGTTCTTTCTAAGGAGCCCCTTTATCAGTTGCCTAAACTATGTTTTCCTCCTCTAAGGATTTGTGTCACAAAAAATTCTCCCCATCATTCTCTAATTCGAATCTTGAGTCACAGTCCTCCATTTCTCTATAGGACCCCCTTTATCAGTCACCTCAATGACATTCTTCCTCCTTTGAAGATCTGTGTGACTCCAAGTTCCTCCAATCAAACATCTAATTCGACTCCTGAGTTGCGGTCCTCCCTTTCTCTGCAGACCCCCTTTATCAGTCACCTCAATGACGTCTTCCTCCTTTGAAGATCCATGTGACTCAAAATTCCTCTAATCAATCATCCAAGTCAACCCCTACGTCACAATCTACTAACTTTCTACATGATCCTCTTTGTCTACCTATGCACTATGTCGTCTTATAGGAAAACCAATACCAGAGTTATTTCAAATCCACATCTTCTTCAACTCGCGAGACATCCAAATCCAAATCTACTTCGTCTCTCAATTCATCTTATTATATTAATCAAAATCCAATCCCTCTTTGGCCCATGAGTCATTTCGATCATTCCTTATTCTATATTCATCAATATTCTAAAGATCGATGTTTGTGTCCATGTTGAACCATTCACAAGAAACGATGTGCTTAGATATATTTTCAAAGCACTATCAAATACCTTTGTGGGAGAAATAAGGTCAAACCTTCCCATCATCTCCATCATCAAACATCTTCTAAATCTTCCACACTTGTTGGACCTATTTCTTCCAATCAACCTACTATCATCAACCAACAACGATCCATACTAATTGATTTCTTTTCAGAATGAATAAGCCATCGGAGAATTCATGGGGCTACATGATGACATTCCTCTAGAGGATCATGAGAAAGGATTCTCTTTTGACCTCGACGTGTTTACGTATTGTGGGGAAGAAATTGATTCCTTTTGTCAGAAAATAGAGGAAGATCCTAAGATCATCAAACTTGATCCTCCTCTTGTTCTTCCATCTTCACATTCCTTGTTACATGACAAAATCAGATGGGTCTATCCTTGATTCATCTTCTATCCTATCATCACTCAACCATTATTTACATATCACAATTCCTCAATCACAATCTCGCCTTGGGTCACCTCCTAGTATCCCATCATCTTCTATATTGGGCCACCTTGTAGTAGCCCTTCATCTTCTATTTGTGGGTTGCCTTCGGGTAGCCCATTATCCTCTATTATTGGTCTATGTCCTAGCATGGCCCCTTATCTTCTATACTTGGGCCACATCCTAGTATCCCTTCATCTTATATTTATGGGACACCTCTAGGTAGCCCTTCATCTTCCATCTATGGGCCACATCCTAGTAGCCCATTCATCTTCTATACTATGGGCCACCTCCTGGGTAGCCCTTCATCTTATATCTATGGGACACCTCCTGGTAGCCCATCTTCTTCCATCCTTGGGCCACATCCCTAGTAACCCTTCATCATTCTATCTGTGGCTCACCTCTTGGTAGCCCATTTTCTTCCATCCTTGGGCCACATCCTACTAGCCCTTCATCTTCTATTTGTGGCTCACCTCCCGGTAGCCCATCCTCTTTAATCCTTGGACCATATCCTCTCCACCCATCATATCATCCTTCTATCAACAACTATGGCAATCCCACCATTATCCCTACAATTCCTCTCATCAATACTAAATATCCATTTTCCTCTCCCACTTCTCAAGATAAGACATATCATGCATTAGTTGGTATGAAACATAAACAGTTTCTTCATCGATCTAAAGTCACAAAATCCTAAGAGCTCCAAAGCTCCCAACGCAAAATCCAATAACTCACAAATCCAATTTTGTAAACGCTATTCAAGAATGCACACCAAAGCCCATGCCAGGTATGACACAAAGTGTAAAAATATATGGATAGGGAACTAAAGCCCCCACATACAAAATCCATGTTGAAATATATGTCATAGTCACTTATCAAATATGATCTCACCACGGTCATCAAGATTGGAGATAATATCACTCTTAATAAACAAAAACTCTTATTCTCCCTTATCAAAGAAATCACAAACATTGTTGTTGGATCCCAACGTGTGGAGTGACATTGTTGGTCCCAACTTCGCAATCATTCAAATTCATCCTCTTCTCCCTTTATAGTTTTCCTTCTACAAAACCATCTAAAATCTAACAAAATTACAAAATATTCTAAAATAAAAATAAATGAGAAAACATTAAAACATTACAAAAAATCAAAGGTACAAAGATCAAACATTACCATCAAATATTGCATACACATGCATGTTCTTTCATTCCTTTGACTCCATTTTTCCTCTACAAGTCTCCTGCCATGTTCATCCCCTCGATGATATTTTGGTTAGTCTGCTTGCGCTCATTATGGTGACATTTATCTATATTGTATATGTTTGACCTTGGTATTTCATTACCTTAGTTGTAATGAAATTACTTGTATAATTCAGATCATGAGTAGAAATATAACATCCAATAACATCATATTCTAGAATAATGATCTCAATATGCAATAAGAATAGCTACGCCACTTCGAGGGGGCAACCTCCTAAACCATACAATAATACTCAAATGCTCCAATGATCCTCAAATACTACCTACTAACCTCTATATATACTATTCCTATGTTATGGCCAACACCAAGGCCGACCCACTAATGAAAATATAACATTTATGAAAGAAATACATAATGATAAAAAGTTATGATAGCCACAAGTCGGCTATATACATCCAATATAAGATATATGATTAAGGGCGTAGCATGCCCCTCCCCTTCAAAGCAACATTGTCCCCAATGTTGAGAAGATCTGGATGCTGCTGCAGGAAATTTGCATCCTCCCAAGTTGCGTCTTCATTGTCTAGATTTTTCCACTTGATCAAATACTCAGTGATGACCCTTGTCCTCAACCTCTTAGTGCGTGTTTGAAGGATGCATTCTAGTTCCAGGATGATTCTGCCCTCTTCATCAAGCTCTGGTAACACTGTCTGGGTTGATATTGTCTGTCCAATTACCTTCTTTAGGCAAGATACATGGAATACTGGATGAATTCGAGTAGTTGGAGGAAGTTCCAGTTTGTATGCTACATTGCCAATCTTCTGTAACACTTGATAAGGACCATAATATTTAGGTGAAAGATTGTTATCCTTTTTGTGTTGTTTTAAGGACATTTGCTTATATGGTTGTAAACGCACAAAAACCCAATCACCGACTTCAAAATGTCTTTCACTGCGATGTTGGTCTGCCTGCTGCTTCATGCGGTTTTGTGACATGGACAAATTCTCCTTGAGACTACAAAGCACCTCTTGTTGGTGTTGAATATGTTCTTCCACTGCTCGAACCTTTGGCTGGACTCTCAAAGATGAAGTGATAGATGGTGGATGATACCCATATAATGCCAAGAAAGGAGACATTTTAGATGAAGTATGAAAGGAGGTGTTATACCACCATTCTGCCAGCGGCAACCATTGGACCCAGCTCGCTTGCTTATCTGATGTAAAACAACGAAGATATCCCTCCAAGCACTTGTTTACCACCTCTATTTTCCCATCAAACTGGGGATGATAAGAGGAACTACGAGCTAGTTGTGTGCCCAAGCATGAGAACAAGTCAGTCAAAAAATTACTAGTAAAGATAGGGTCTCGATCACTTACTATAATCTTTGGTGTCCCATGTAGCTTCTAAATTGTATCCCTGAAGGCCGTTGCTACTGTACTCGCAACAAATGGATGTGATAAAGCACAAAAATGGGCATATTTGGTGAGTCTATCCACCACCACCATGATTACATTTTTACCTTCTGATTTAGGCAATCCTGTGATGAAGCCCATAGACACCTCTTCCCACCTCTGGCTAGGAATAGATAGAGGTTGTAAAAGACCTGGGGACTTAATTGTTTCGCCCTTATTTTGCTGACAAACCATGCATTCTGCCACAAAATTTTGTACATCTCCTTTTAACCCTTCCTAGAAAAAATCATGCTTGATACAATGATAAGTCTTTAAGAAGCCAGAATGACCCCCTACTGGAGAAACATGGAGCTCAGATAGAACCCTATTTTTAAGGATTGAATTCTTACATAGATATAATCTATCTTTATACCATAAAACATCTCCTTTCCATAAAAAATTTTCTGACATGTTTGGATCTTGTTGGAGATTTTGAATGAGATTTTGTGTACCTGGGTCATTTTTCCATTCAGACCTTGCATCCTCTATCCAATCCTCCTGTAATACAGATATGGCATATAACAATGCCTGGGCAGATTCATCCTTCTGAGATAAAGCGTCAGCAACTACATTCTCTTTCCCTTTCTTGTATACTATCTCAAAATCATACCCCAACATTTTTGAGACCCATTTCTGTTGTTCTTCTAATGATAAGCGTTGCTCTAAGAAGTATTTCAAACTATCATGATCTGTCTTTACTTTAAAATGTCGTCCCATTAGATATGGTCTCCATTGTTTCACTGCATGAAGTATTGCTAACATTTCTTTCTCATAAACTGGTTTAGAGATATTCTTACCTTTGAATTGACGGCTCTCGAAAGCAATGGGTTGCCCTTCTTGCATGAGTACTGCCCCCATCCCATACCCTGAAGCATCACATTCAATAATGAATGTTTTTGAAAAATCTGGGGTGGCTAGAACTGGAGTGGTGCACATGGCCTCCTTCAACTTCTCAAAGGCCATAGTAGCTTGCTCATTCCAATGGAAAGAGTCCTTCTTCAATAAAGCTATGAGTGGTGCTGCGATGCTGCCATAATTCCTTACAAATCTACGATAATAACCTGTAAGCCCCAAAAATCCTCGGAGATTTTTTAGGGTTTTGGGAATCTTCCATTCAAGCATGGCTTTTATCTTGTTAGGATCCACTTTAACACCTTCATAAGAGACAATATGACCCAGATATTCAACCTCCTTGACACCAAAAGAACACTTAGAAGGCTTTGCATAAAGTTGATGTTGTTCAAGAGTTTCCAACACTTTATTTACATGATGCAGGTGTTCCTCCCATGTTTTACTATAGATTAATATATCATCAAAGAACACTAAAACAAACTTTCGAAGAAATGGCTTAAATATTGAATTCATCAAGCTTTGAAATGTAGAGGGTGCATTTGTTAGTCCAAAAGGCATTACCAAGAACTCATAGTGTCCTTCATGTGTCCTGAAGGTTGTTTTATGAATATCTTCATCATTGATTCTAATCTGATGATATCCAGAACGAAGATCAAGTTTTGTAAAGTAAACAGCACCATGTAACTCATCTAGCAAATCATCAATTAAAGGAATAGGAAACTTATCTTTAACTGTGTACTTATTGAGTTCCCTGTAATCTGGACACATGCGCCAATTGTCATCTTTTTTCCGTACCATCACTACAGGAGAAGAGTAAGCACTTTGAATATGACGAATAAGTCCTGCTTCTAACATCTCTTGAACTATCTTCTCAATCTCACTCTTTTGCATATAGGGGTACCTATAAGGTCTGATGTTGGGTGGTTGACTCCCTGGTACTAGCTGGATGGCATGGTCATGGTCTCTTTTCGGAGGCAAACCCTTGGGCATTTCTCCAAAAACCCCTGAGTGCTCATCTATAATTACTTGCATATCTATGGGTATAAATGTATTGGAATGATGTGCTTCCAATGAAAATAGTTGTGCCACAAACCCTTCTGCACCCTTTCTAAGCAATTTTTTCATCTGATGAGAACTTACCATCTGCGGGGATTTTGCTCTTAGTCCTTTTAGTTTAAAATTCCTCCCTTCTGACTGAAATTGCATGAACAACTCTTGGAAATTCATTTCAATGGTTCCCAAGGTGGTAAGCCATTGAACTCCTAACACAATGTCTGCTCCTCCCATGGAAATGGCATACATATTGCTAGTTAGCAAGTAATCTCCCATGGTGAGATTAATGTTATGGCATTTTCCTGAACAACTAACAGTTTTCCCATCAGCAATCATGACTTGACATTCTGGAGCTGGATAAACAAAGCAGTTCAAGCGTACCGCTAACTTATGATTGATGAAATTATGAGTACTTCCCGAATCAATCAATACTGTTACCATCTTTTTTTTTAAGAATCCAACTACTTTGAGAGTTTGGGGAGTGCTAATACTAGAAATTGCATGGCATGATATTGTTGGTTGGGAATCTCCTAATTCCTCTTCTGGCTCTACCTCTTCGTCTTCTTCATTTTCTTCTTCTTCAGTAGGTCCCTCAATGTAGAACAACTTCTTTTCTGCACACTTATGTCCTGGTCCAAATTTGTTGTCACAATTAAAACATAACCCTTTGGCTCTCTTTTCTTCAATTTGTTGAGGTGTCAGTCTCACTGGCCGAGGGAATGATGGTGGAAGGGTGCTACGATCTCTGATAGTACTGACAGTTTGTTTCCGACTTGAAAGAAATTTTTCCTCTGCCCTACGTGCCATGATCATAGAGTCTGAAACCTTATGAGGATTAAACATACGCACCTTAGTCTCAATTTGTTCTTTAAGACCCCCAAGAAATAAGTCATTCAAATTATCTTCAGGAATATTTTCCACCCGTAAGGAAAGGTTTTGGAATTGATGGATGTAATCTTTGACTGTTCCTGTTTGTCTGAGCTTTGCTAATTGGCTGAAATAATTCTCTGACACACTAGAACTATAGTGCAATTGCAACTCTTCAGTGAATACTGTCCATGTAACATTGAAGCCACTCTTTTTCCTTTGAGCACATAACCATCGATACCAAATGAATTGGTCAGGTTCCATATACAATGATGCCATGGTAACCTTTTGTCCCAATGGAATCTGATGAAGATCAAAGAAATTCTCCATCTGGTTAATCCAATTGAGTGGATCCTTTCCATCAAACTTACGCATTTCCACTTTTGGAAGCATGTGACGGGCTTGTAAAGTGTTTGTATTTGGATTGCTCATGTTTGCAGATCCACCATGGTTAGTGTGAGTATGATTGAGTTGTGGCTCATTAGGAATGCTATGATGACCCATGATATTGTAGCTAAATTGTTGAATGAAATCCTCCAATCGTTTGTCCAATCTTTTCTACATCTTTTTTGCTAGCCACTCTACTTTCAAGGTTTCGCAACTCTAACTCAAGATAGCTGACCTTATGGTCAGTTGAAGTAAACCCTAACCCTGAGGACTCTGTAGCTACCCCTTCTGAATCTAACTCCTCAACTATTATCTCATCCTTATCAGGGGTTTTACCCGGAGTGATGGAATTCTTTTTTCCTCTTGTCGAAGGCCCAGCCATGATGCCCCAAAATAGTAAGATTTAAGGATCAAGGTCGAAATTTAGGGTTTCAGATTTCAATAGGAATTCGGCCAAATTTTATAAAACTCAAAGAACGAACTCAAACTGATTTTTAATCTTCTTTCTGGAAATGTAAATAACTTTGAAAAATTCCACAAATTGCACCCTATGTAGCCGAATTATGAAAAAACATAAAACCGCTATAACTTTTGCAAAACAAGTCAAAAAGTATTAAAATTTTTAGGGAAGCTTACTTGACTGATTTCACCACACCAAAATTTTTTTTGCAGAAAAATGTGCTACTGATGTTGAGATATGGATGAACCTTCAAAATTAGGGTTTGACGCAATGTTGGCCGAGTTCAAGCTCTGATACCACTTGTAATGAAATTACTTGTATAATTCAGATCATGAGTAGAAATATAACATCCAATAACATCATATTATAGAATTATGATCTCAATATGCAATAATAATAGCTACGCCACTTCAAGGGGGCAACCTCCAAACCATACAATAATACTCAAATGCTCCAATGATCCTCAAATACTACCTACTAACCTCTATATATACTATTCCTATGTTATGGCCAACACCAAGGCTGACCCACTAATTAAAATATAACATTTATGAAAGAAATACATAATGATAAGAAGTTATGATAGCAACAAGTCGGCTATATACATCCAATATAAGATATATGATTAAGGGCGTAGCATTAGTAAATTAAAGAACGGATGACCTCTTAGAGATCATATCACTATCATAAATTTAATAAAAATTTTGTGAAGACTTTTTTGGGTGTATTTGTTAACACTAGCCAATGTCGTCATCGCAATCAATTCCACATCCTTTCATCAATCCATCATTGGTTCTTAACCCCTTATCAAAACAATCGAAAGAGCTGAAATAAATTTTTAGAAAGAAAAAAATAAATTAAAAAAATCAAAAAGAAAAAGCAAATCAATATATAACTCCCTCTTGGGCTATTTCTAATATCTCTACTAGGGCTATAGATGACTGGATAGCAGTAGAGCAATGTTGTGACTAGAATCAGATACATCTCCGTCAGGGGCTATGGATGTTTGGTTAGTAACAGAGCAATGTACGACTCTCCTTCCACCCTCCATTCACAAATCACCTATCGAAATAAATCATTCCTACACATTGGCTAGTTTTTTCTCACTTGTTGCCTATTTAATCTTCACTTCAAGAAGTAATTCATTTCCACATGCACACATTGGATCTCTATGAGCAAACAAGATTAGTATGTTACCAGGTCTTGTTTAGACCTTTTTCAAACTCTTTATTTAGTCCTTATTTTGTCTCACAATTTGTGCCTATTGGCTCATCGCCTTTTCATCGTGAGGCTTCGAGCTAAATTTTCCATATCTATCCCTAAAATTCATGTTTTTCTTCTGCTTCATTCAGAACATCCACATGTATACGATTTCCTTTTTATCATGTTTAAGGGAAACTCTGTCCCTTATTTCAATAAACAATCTTGTCATTGTTTCTATCATTTGTTTCTTGGCTAGCTTGCACTGGGGGCACACTTGCTCCTTTTGAGCACTTCATTGGTTTGAGTTCATCATCACGTTGAACCTATCCATCTTGGACTTGATCTAGATTTTCTTCCTCTTGTATATATGCACGAAGTTTTCCCTTGTACATTCTCACCTTTCATTAGGGGCATCTTTGTATCTTCATTTTCATGTGCATAGCTTCAAAAAACTTTCAAAAACCCTAAAAATTTCACAAAACCATCAAAAATCCAAAACATTGGTAAAATTTCAAAAATCTAAATTTTTTTTGTAAAATTTTCAAAAATTCAAAAATTGGTAAACACAACCTTTCAATAACCAAATATTTCACATGACACAATGTCCTTGAACATCAAAAATTATCCTACAGAACATCTTTCTTGGGTTCTCGCCTATTCTTGTGCACAACATGTGGGCCATTTTGATCTACCTCCATTAACAAAGCTAGTTTGCTTATTATGTCTATATTCCCTTGCACAAGCAGTTGCTTGGGGCAGTTTCATAATGCATGATTTCTTTTTCATGGGAATTATATGTCCTTTTTTTATTCACCTTGCATGTATCCTTGCTTGGGGTGTCATTTTTAACCTTTGACGTATAACTCGAATATTTGGGAACTAAAGCTCGATAACAAAAACATTAGTGCAACTGTCTTGAACGTTTTTTGTATGAGTACATTTCTTTGTGCTTATTTCTTTATTGGTCTGCTTGTTTACTTTCTCGTATTGCATTACATTATGTATATTGCTTTAATTCAGTCCTTTCGCAATGCACAAATATCTATATCATGGCTTTTCATGTCATTTTACACTTTTGTGCATGCTCATATTAAATAAAAAGTTACTCCTGGACCGATGGTTCGTTGATCATGTAGCAATATGATGATAAAAATCTTCTCCTAAGCTAGCTAATATGCTTGTTATCTCCATGTGCGAGTTTCATTCTAACTCACTTTCACCCAATCATTTTACATATGTTCTCGATTCTACCAATGGCCAACCAGGCTCAGTTGGAATCTCTTTCATCACTATCCACCTTTTCTTCCACAAATACCTGGGGTAATAGGGATTATATTTATCCTCCCTCCCCCCTTGTTTCTTCCATCCGTTGAGACACATGCTTTCCTTTTCTAACCAATCAAATTGAACACTAACCTGCCCGACTCATTTCGAATCTTCTTTTTCCTTCTTCTTTTTGATCGTCAATCGCCCTCTTCTATCACCCCATCAAAAATCGGGGGGGGGGGGGGGGGGGGGGGAATCCTTCATTATACTAATTTTTCTTCTACTTCTTCAAAATTTACTTGTTTATAATTGTCTACTGTCTTTGAAATGATGTCACTTATGTTACGCCACACCAAAGAGGGGCAAATATAGACACCTAAAATCTAGCTACGCATTTTTAATACTAAAATTGCACTAATTATCCTCTTTCCCATCATTTCATTATAATTAGCGATTTCTCGCTATTTAGCTAACATTCCCCATCATCTCGGTTAATTAACGACACTTCGTTAAGTAACTAACATTTCCCTTCATTCTAGATGCCAATTATTAACACTTCATTAGTTATAATCCTCTTTTAATTAACTATCATTAGTTAATTCAGCCTTTTTAATCCTCTATTTAATCAACAAACCCTCTTATTGGTTAAATCCCTCTTACAAATCCTCCAAATTCTATCAAATTCCTCCTAAATCACCTCCAAATAGCTTTCTAATCTTATTTTGGCCTATTAATTAATCCTAGTTGATTAATTAAATCATATCCAACTCCCATGAGTTGTTAATTCTACTTAATTATTTCTAATCATGCTTATCCCTTCTAATTATACTTTACCTTTATCCCATGTTCACTAGGTTTCTAGATTCTCCCAAATTGGAAAGCTATATATAGAACCTAGTATCCCCCTCTCAAACTTACACCTTTTACACCACACTTACTAGTGTTGTTATATGCATACAATAAGAGCATTTCTACTTGGAAGAGCTCATTGATCTAACATCCTTTCCTCTCACAAAAGAGTAGTAAAGGAAGATGCAAACATGGCCATTAAGCCATATTAGTGAGATTCTTTCCTCTACATGGAGATAACATTATTTTGGTTGTTCATGATCACGATAGGCTCATCAAAAGGAGCAACTACAAACACAAAGCATGTCCAAATTTCAAAGGGATGGCTTAGCATTTAATGTTTTCATGTTGGATGCATTTATATTAGCTCTTCCTTTTAGCTTTATCATGATGTTTTTGTTGAATTAGCTTAGTTATAGGAATTACTTGGTGTTAGTTTCTAGTTGTTAACTTAGTCTACTTTTACATGCATACACATATATAATTATTTCTTATAAATACACAAACTTATACACATTCACAAACCCCCCAAAACTCATTTATTTTTTTACATGTCAAGATACTTAAAAATAAAAAACTCAGTTTACATACATTGAGAAAGCAAAGTTCTAATCATTTTAGAATACGAAGAATCTCACCAAAAGAAGTATGAGGTTAAGAATATTTTCCTTCTACTATGTTCCATCTCTGTAACCTTAAATCCATTTATTGAAGCTTAAAAATACAACTAACCCATGAACACCCATTTTTCCCCTATCTTTGTAGCATTGAGATCACATTTCTCTTTATAATAACTTAGTTACTTATTGTACCTCATTAACCCTTTTTAGCTTCTTATTTATCTCTCCCTATATATTTCTTAGGTTTCTTATCCTTTATACTTCCCCTTTTCTTCCTACTAAATCATTCCTCGTCTTCTCCTTGAATAACTCCTCCTTTGTTTTCTTTTATTTCTAGATAGTTACAAGAACACAACTGATTTTGTATAAGGGTGACATATCAATTAGACATGTGGGATCATCTTGAGAGGCTAAATTTATTTACATTAAACTTTAATAAGCCCCTTTGTAAAGCTTATGACGAAGAGAGTGAAAACGTGACAACACAAGGATCTGCGGGATAACATGAACATCAACCGAGTTACACTTCGGCAGCGTGACGAGGTTCCACGAGGGAGGGAGCATCAACCATGAAATGTGCATGCAAAAAATGGAAATATTAAATACTCAATGTCCTCATAGATCTGAAAAAGGGAAGGGGTACAAATAGGGGTGTTGTGTAAGCCCCAGAGCATGCAATCATACCCCCTTAAGTGGATAAAGGGAGTTACATTCCTAAAATGGAAGTGACTCCCATATGATGCACTGATGTGTAAGGAATCTATCATAACTGATGTGGCACCTAAACCTATGACCTTACCTAAGTGAGATGACTCGCCATGTGATGTGGAAAATTAATCACACCAACCCCCCTTTATCGTAACTTAGGATAAGGCGGCAAGTCATAAATGAGAAATGGGTCCTGACAATAAAGCCTAATGAGGCACCCATGAACAAAAAGGATCTCAAGCAATGGAGGAAAACCCAATGGGAAAAATATCCACAATAAGAGATGAAAAAAACTCTCTAACAATTGAAGAAATATGCCATGAATGGGTCCCAGCAAATGAGGATCCTGATAAGGTACCCATGTACAAAAGGACAATCTCTTTGGAAGAAGAAGAAGAGAGGAGAAGAAGGAGACAAGAGAAATGCAGAAGAATTCATAGACGGATATGAACATTGTAACTCTAGGAAGTCTCTAAGAAGAGTGTCGATGATGTGGTCCTTGGCTAATGGACTAAAGAAGAACCAACCACACCAAATAGTGTGCTTGGCCTAAGGAAGGGCATAAATGGAGTACTGGAAGTCCACCCACTCCATGAAGGAAGTTGAATACAATAGTACAAAAAAATATGAATCTAGTCCACATAAGTTTGACATATGTCTAGCAAATGAGTATACAACAATCAAAGGTAATGCCACGAGTGTAGAAGTGTCATAGTATGAAAGAGGAATATTCACTGAAAGTTGCTCGAGTGATGTGAAGGAAAAACAACAACCCCAACAACATAAATAGGATCCAAAAGTAAGTGTGGATCAATAATAATATTTTGAAAATTGGAAGTGATAAGAGTCCCAGAAGGGGAACTCTAAACAAAGGAGATAAAGGACTCCTCTAAAACACATGTAAAAGGATGGGAAGCTCCCTATACTACATTATAAGTAGGCACTATAGAGAGATGATGAAGGTCTGACAGATAATCTTCCCAAGGAGGGGGACGATGTTTTCTAGGTATGAATCATGACATGAAGGAAGAGTGGAAAGGGCCTCTGACACTAGAAGTGGAAAGGAGGTGGATGTAATGATTGTATGATTTTGGGAACAAAACTTCCCGATGTCTTATGAGAATGGAGGAGTGTTAGCATAATCTAGAAAGGTGAGAGAAGGAGGAGAGGATTCCTTAGTAGCACTCTCATCATCAAAACTAGAAGAACAATCCTCATCGTCAGGGATAGAAAAAAGCAAGTCTATGTCAACGAAATAGTCATCACATGAAGCAGAAGATGGAACAATTGTATCAGCAACAACATCAACATCAGTATGTGAAGATTCTCCAAAAACGGACTAAAAGATTCTCCAGATGGTGTGGGGAAGATCTAAGTTTTCCACATGAATGCAAAGAGGTATAAAGACATGCAACATCAAGTGACCAATGACATGGTCGCACGTGTTGAGATAGTCCTCAAAATAACAAGAACCAATGGGTACAAGAACTCATCCATGTAGAAAGGGAGTACGACCCTTATGAGTAAAGTAACATTCTATAGAAGCACACTATGATGTATAGTTCTCTCTTCCAAGAAGAAGTGGTAGAGGTTGTAAATTGATCTTGTGACACTCAAGTTTGGAAAGAGCATCCTATATGATGCAGAAGTAATAAGTGCAAGGTGCACAAGAAGTAGAGTGTATGGATACAAGCAAGGTTGTAAGACGTCAGACTCAACCGAGAATGTTTGTGTGCAATATAACACCCAAGAACAATGAAAACCTCCATGTTTTGTAACAATTTATAAGTAGTGTGTTATTACAATAGGGTGTGTTCATGCGAAGTGGGATAATTGACCACTCACCTTGCAGTAGGTGACGACTCACGCAAGAGTAGAGTCCACTATAAGTTATAGTCGGAAGCATAAAAATGAAACACAATCAAGCATAAAAGGTGTAAGAAAAATAAGGTTATAACCTATCCAGTGTGAGAAAAGGCGTCTCACATAATGACAAATGGATGCCCTTTTGCCGCAAGGTTGTGGTAGACACGCTCACTAGCTATAGGAAAAGAGTAGCACTATAATAGGTGAGCCAGGAAAAAAGGCCTGGAAAAGCCCAATAACCCTATACGAAGGCCCAAAAAAAAATATACTACCCCCATGTAAGATGAATTTTTAATGATTTTCCCTTAATTAGATAAACTAATTTAAAACAAAAGTTAAAAAATCAAAAAGGAGGTGAGAGAAAGTATAGGGCCAAGGGGAGAGATGGAGGGACATCTCGGCAAGCTGTAGGGAGCTTGGTGGGAAAAATGGCAGAGGCGATCTCAACAATTTGATGGTGAGCTCATCGACAAACTATGCATTGAATTAAGGAGTGAGCCGAAGGTCTTCACTGAGTTGAGGTCGGTGGTGAGCAATGCCTTAAAGACAGAGTTGACCGAGAGGTCACGCCAAGTAGGAGGGGTCATCAGGGTCTGAGTTGCGAACTGTGCTGGAGGACCGAGTGAGGAGCATGAGTTGTTGGGTGCCGGGTGTAGACCATTGAGTTGATTATTGGGAGCAGGTGTCAAGATCTACATGTCAGGGTGAATAGGTATGATGTCGGTGGGGTGTTTAGTGTCAGCGTTAAACGATGAAATTCTTAGAGGCAACATGGCGAACTTAGCCC
The DNA here is from genome assembly GCA_019776745.2 of Taxus chinensis. Taxonomy (NCBI): domain Eukaryota; kingdom Viridiplantae; phylum Streptophyta; class Pinopsida; order Cupressales; family Taxaceae; genus Taxus; species Taxus chinensis. Next base: position 544,351,444 of record CM034146.1, read on the forward strand.
GAGGTAGGGATGGTAATGGCTCGAGGGTTTGGAAGGATCCTGAACATAGAGAACCAAATAAGCAATTGAGCAAAGTCCAGCAGAAGCAACTGAGAAGAGCTCAAGGAAGGCTGAACCAGGGGAGCCGAGGTGTATGTTAATAGCTCATAGTGTAGAGAAAGACAAGGTCATAGGGAGCCAAATGTAGTGGCATAAGTCAGAGAGGGAAGTTCATTAGACGAACAAAGTTGGAACACGCAAGAGCTACATGATAGAGCCGATAGGAAAAAAACCCACAAAGAAAATGAAAATCATGGGCATCAAAATACATGCAAGCCAATGCAAAACCCATGGGAAACCCTTTGCATAAGTACTTAAGTGGTTGAATACCCAATGAAAAACTCATTAATGCGTGTAGATAGATTCAAGGCTGAGCTGAGAATAATGTAATGTGAGCTGGAGTGATGTAGAGGAGAGTTGTGGGAGCTAGTTGGGTTCCCATTTCGATGAGCTAGGGTTGAGTTAGGCCCAAAACACCAATTTTTTGAAAAACAACCTACAACCTGTAAAACACTCCAGAACTGCATGCAAACCCCAGAAATCCACAAACACTAGAAAAACATATACAAGTACCATAAACAAGATTAAAACCCCAAATTAATGCATTTGACACATGAATGGAATAGCCGTTATGACAATTCCACACGAGACCTACAAATCATGAATGAAGAGCAATAAGGCAATGGTAGATGGTGAGTAGCACAGATCTCAATAACGTACACTCTAATGCCATGACAAAGAAAGTGAAAATGCGACAACATGAGGATCTATGGGATAGCGTGAAAATCAACTGAGTTGCACTCTAGCAGCGTGATAAGGTTCCATGATGGAGCAAGCATCAATCATGAAATGTGCATGTAAAGAATGGAAAGGGTAAAAATCTCAATGTCCTCATAGATTTGAAAAATGTAAGTGGTACAAATATGGGGTGTTGTGTAACCCATAGTTCCTACAATCATGACCTCCTTGAGTGGAGAAGGGGATTTACATTCCTGATAATGTGAATTAACTCCTATATGATACACGGATGTGTAATGACATGTAAGTAATCTAATGATGACCCTATCATAACCCTTGTGACACCTAGACCTATGACCTCACATACGTGATATGACTTGCCACGTGATATGGAAAACGAATCACACCAACACCCCCCCTTCATCATAACTTAGGATAAGGCAACAAGTTATAAATGAGAAATGGGTCCCGACAACAAAGCCTGATAAGGCACCCATGAACAATAAGGATCTCAAGCAATGGAGGAAAACCTAGTGGGAAAAACATCCACAATAAGATATGAAAAACACTCTCTAACAATCTAAGAAATATGCCACAAATGATTCCCGATAAATGAGGAGCCTGATAAGGTACCCTTATACAAAAGGGCAATCTCTTTAGAAGAAGAAGAAGATAGGAGAAGAAGGAGACAAGAGGAACACAGAAGAATCTATAGATGGATCTGAACTTTGTAACTCTAGGAATTCTCCAAGAAGAGTGTCAATGACGTGGTCCTCGACCAATGGAATGAAGAAGAACCAACTACACTGAATAATGTGCTTGCCTTTAAGAAGGATAGAAAGGGACTACTGGAATTCTTCCCACTCCGTGAAGGAAATCGAAGGCAACAATACAAAGAACTCTAAATTTGGTTCATATAAATGTGACATAGGTCTAATAAATGAGTGCACAACAACTGAAGGTAATGCCACAAGCATAGAATTGTCATAGTATGAAAGAGGAACATTCGTCAAAAGGATGCCCTAGTGATGTGAAGGTAAAACAACAACCCCCACAATAGAAAGAGGATCCACAAGCAAGGGTGGATCAATAATGATATCCTGAAAAATTGAAGTGATAAGAGTCCCCGAAGGGGGCACTCCCAAAAAAGGATACAAAGGACTCCTTCAAAACACCTATAAAAGCATGAGAAACTCCCTGTACTGCATCACAATTAGGCACTACGAATGCTATGCACCTAGGGAAAGGATGTTATGATGTATATGTATTGATGGAGATGCCGACATGTGGCACACATCCCCTTATCTTATTATATCATTCATTTATGATTTATTATGCTTAGGAGGTCGGCCTTAGTATTGGCCATAGGTTAGAATGGTATATATAGGGGTTAGAAGGTTGTAGTTAATGATCATATTGAGTATTGGAGTTTTACTGTATGGTTTGGAGGTTACCACCTCAAAGTGGTATTGGAGGTTGCCCCCTCGAAGTGGCAAAGATGTTATATGAGCATATTGTCATCATTTATCTATATTTTGGTGTTCTCACATGTTATTCTGTTGTATATGTTCTGATTTATACAAGTAATATCCTTATAGATACGATGAGGCGATGAAGGTATACAGACACTCATCCCAAGGAGGGGGCTCGAAAAATAGAAGAGTGATGTCTGAAAGGTATGAATCATCACATGAAATAGGAGGAGTGGAAAGGGCCTCACATACTAGAAGTGGAAAAGAGGAAGATGCAATGATTGTATGATGTTGGGAACAAGAATTCTCGATGTCTGGTGAGAATGGAGGAGCGTTAACATACTCTAGAAAGGTGAGAGGAGGAGAGGAGCCTCAGTAGCACTCTCATCATCAAAACTAGAAGCATAATCCTCGTCATCAAGGATAGAAACAAGCAAGTTTGTGGACCAACGAAATGGTCATCACATGAAGCAGAAGATGAGACAACTGTATCATCAGTAATAACAACAACAATATGTGAAGAGTCTCCAAACAAAGATTGAAATATGCTCCAGATGGTGTGGGGAGGATCTAATTCTGCCACGTGAAGATGAAGAGGTCTAGAGACATGAAACATCAAGTGACCAATAACATGGTCACATGTGTCAATTTATTCCTCAAGACGACAAGAATCAGTGGGTGCCGAAACTGACCCATGTAGAAAGGGAGTAAGGCCCTCATGAGTAAAGTAATGTTCCATAGAAGTACTCCACGATGTATAGTTCTCTCTCCCAAGAAGAAGTGGTGGTGGCTGTAAAGTGATCCTATGATGCTCAAGTCTAGAAAGAGCAGCCTCCATGATGTGGAATCAAGAAGTGCAAGGTGCACGAGAAAAAGGGTGTGTGTGGATACAAGCAAGGTTGTAAGATGTCAGACTCGGTTGAGAATGTGTCTATGTGCAATACAACATCTGAGAACAATGATAACTCCCATATTTGTGTAAAATTTATAAGTAGTGCGTGATTACAATAAGGTGTGTTTGTGTGACGTGGGAAAATTCACCACTAACCTTGCAGTAGGTGACAAATCATAAAAGAGTGGAGGCCACAATAAGTCCTAATCGGAAGCAGAGGAACAACATATAATCAAGCATAAAAGGGCGTAAGAAAAATAAGGGTATAACCTATCTAGTTTGAAAAAAGGTGTTTCAAATTACGAAAAAGAGGCTCTCTTGCCATAAGGCCGTGGCAGATGCGCTCACTAGCTACATGCAAAGAGGAGCACTACAACAGGTGAGCTAGAAAAAAGGCCCAGAAAATCCCAATAACCCTATACAAAGGCCTAGAAAAAAGATACTCCCCCATGTAAGATGAATTTTTATTGATTTTCCCGTAATTAGATTAGCTAATTTGAAAAAATGGCTAAAAAGCCAAAAGGAGGTGAGAGAAGTTCCAAGGCCAAGGGGAGAGATGGAGGGAAATTTCGTGTGAGTTGCATGGAGCTCGGTGGGCAAGCTAGCAGAGGAAAATCAGTGAGTTGTGGGTGAGCTCATTGGCGAGATATGCACCAAGTTAAGGAGTGAGTTGAAGGTATTCACCAAGTTGAGGTTGGCAGTGAGTAATGCATCGAAGACAAAGTTGATTAGGGGGTCGCGCCAAAGGTGGGCACAGAGGAGGGGTTGTTGGGGTCTGATTTGGTCATTGCAACATGTCGGTCGAGATGCAAAGAGGGTCAAGTTAGGAGCATGAGATGTTGGGTGTCAGGTGTAGACCGCTGAGTCGACCATTGGGAGCAGGGTGTCGAGATCTACGTGTCGGGGTGAGCAAGTGTGGCATTGGCAGGGTGCTTGGTGTCAGCGTTAAACGATGAGATTCCTGGAGGAAGCATGAAAAACTCAACCCAAGGCAAGGATGGTAATGGCTCAAGGGCTTGAAAGGATTGTGAACATAGATAGCCAAACAAATGACTGAGTGAAGTCCAATAGAAGTAACTAAGCAAAGCTCAGGGAAGGCCGAACCAGGGGAGCCGAGGTGCGTGTTGACAGTTCACAGTGTAGAGAAAGGTAAGGTCTGAGGGATCCAAATGTAGTGGCACAAGTCAAAGAGGGCAAGCCATTAGCTGAACAGATTTGGAGAATGCAAGAGCTACATGGCAGGGCTGAGGCAAAAAAACCCACAAAGAAAACAATGATCAGGGGCATCACAAAACATGCAAGCTAATTTAAAACTCATGGAAAACCCTTCTCAAAAGAACTTGAGCAGTCAAAGGCCCAACACAAAACCCATCAACATGTATAGATGTAAGGCCGAGCTAAGAATAATACAATGTGAGTTGGAGTGATGTAGAGGCGAGCTATGGGAGTCAGCTGGGTTCCCATCTCAACGAGGTGGGGCCGAGTTAGGCCCAAAAAACCAATTTTTTACACCTCAAATCTAGCACAAAAAACTCTGAAAAATAGTAACATGTAACCTGTTAAATGCTCAAGAACTGCATGCAAACCCTATAAATCCACGAACATGCACCACGAACAAGATTAAAACCCTGAATCAATGCATTTGACGCATGAATGGAATAACCGTTATGACACTTGCACACAAAATCTGAAAATCATGAACAAAGAGTAAGAGGGCAATAGTAGACAGTGAGTAGCAAGGATCCCAACAACGTGCACTCTGATACCATGATGAAGAAATAAAAATGTGACAACACGAGGATCTGTGGGATAATGCAAACATCAACCTAGTTGTACTCTGACAATGTGACAAAGTTCCATAAGGGAGTGAACATCAACCATGAAATGTGCTTGCAAAGAATGGAAAGGGTAAGAAATCAATGTCCTCATAGATCTAAAAAAGGGAAGGGGTACAAATAAGGGGTGTTGTGTAACCCCCAGTGCATGCAATCATACCTCCTCAAGTGGAGAAGGGGACTTACATTCCTGAAATGTAACTCCTATATGATGCACTGATGTGTAAGGAATCTATCATAACCCCTATGACACCTAGACCTATGACATCGCCTAAGTGAGATGAATCACCACATGATCTGTAAAATGACTCACACTAACAATTTCAAGACCCTTTCTTAGAGCATAGACACCTAAACTATCTTAAGACATTCAAATTTTAAAATTTGACATTTTGGAGGGAAAATCCAATTTGAGAAATTTACAATCCATGGAGGAGAAATATGAGTTGAAACCCATTCCCAATGATCCTAAATGACCTCTAAAACTTACTCAAACCAAAATTACCCAGAATTTCTCCTTGACCTTAATGCTCCTACATCAATTATTTATAATTATTTTGAAATTTAGATTTGAATTGTTGGTCTATTGGTAATTATTTTTCTTTCTTAGATTGAAGGACTATTTGTAATTAAATTATTATCTTTTTAGATAGGCTAGATTTCTAAAATCTATTTTTTTTCTCAATATTGTTGGGCCGCTTAAACTGATGAGTGGCCCAAGGATGACTTCCTAACAAACTTTTCACTTTGAATGAATTTTTGAGTTTTAAATGTAATTTATTTGGCTTGGGAATTGAATATTTGATACTTAATATGTTTTCAGTTGTCATTCAAGTTGATTGTTATTGAAGAATTTTGAGAGCTGTGTTGCTCTTAATTTATCTAAAAATGTATTTTCAGTTTGCTGATATTTGAACTTTTAAGTTGGGTCATAAATTTCAAAGTATTTTTTGCTAATCTAAATTCAATTTTTTAGTTGATCTTTCTCAAATGGTGATACTTTTATTAGGACTATTTGATTCTTTATTAGCTTTACGAAGTTTTGAAATCAAATTTGTTTGACCTGATCTCAAACTAATTTTCTAAAATTTGAAAGCTAATGTTTTGAAAAGTGAATTCAATTTTCTAAAGACATCTTTTAATGAAATTTCTAGCTAGAAAGGCAGAATTCATGAGAAAAATCCTTCTTAATTTACTAACTATGATGAATTTTCTTTATTGTACAAGAAGCAAAAAACTTACTTAGGAAAATGTTTTGAGCATTGTCTCGATGATGCATTGGGATGATGTTTATTTTAAGGGGGAAGGATGTCATATCCCTCCTTAAAAAACCTAAATTCAACAATCAAATGATCATCATCAGTGTTTTGAAAATCAAAGGTAGTCTAGGTCATTTTGAATTAAGGAAGTAATTGTGAGACAAATGTCAATAAGGTGTGTGTCTCAATGTTTTTATTAAGGTGTAAATATACCTTAAAGGTTTTATAACATGTTTGAGTTCATTGTTATAACAATAATAATGTCATCATTGTAACAAGTTGTTTTATAAAATGACGACGAGAATTCTTTACAAAACATTTGAGCTCACTTAGGAGTGGTGGTGGATTTTGGCTTCATGGACTACTTTGAGCCTAATTAAATCTAATTTGGGGGATTGAGTACACCTTAAAATAAAAAATATGATAAATGTATTAATTTAGGATATTATATTATTATAGGAAATAAATAAGCATTTAGATCATATACATTTAATTTACACAATTGGAAACTAGTGTTTTGTAAGCATGATTATTTGACAAAAAAGTAAGAGCAAAAGTAGGGTTGGAGAGATCACTTGGTTTAGAATATGTTTTGGATGTGTTGTGAGTGGATCATACATTGCGTAGACTCAAGAAGGTACTGAAAGTGTCATTATGACATTTTGTGCCTTGGAATCAAACCATGTAATGTTTCTATACAAAAAAAAGATTTCATATCAGTAACCAGTGCATTTATTGTATTTTTGGGGTTATTTTTCCTTCATTTAATTTTCTTCCTAATATATTTATATTTCATATAACCCTCACATTTGCACTTATACTTGTGAAACCCTAACTTCCTGTGATTACACTCTGTGAAGTAGTGAGCAATAATTAGATGTAGAAAATGTAATAGAATGTGTGCATGGAATAAAATAGAATCCTTCCCCTATGTTGTGTATGATGTAGATGTCCTAACCTTGTGCCTTGTGATGGAACTATGTGGATGTAATTGATCTCCAATGCAATAGATGGATGGAACTCTAGGTGGATGATAGACTAGTGCTTGGTCCCTCATTATGGTCTCATAACTTTATATTTATAGGGTTCTCTTGATCTAATTTCGTAATTAACCTTGAAATGGATGACCACCAAAAAAAATAAAGATCTAAAATGGCTAGAAAGAGCCCAAGTGGTGGGAATGTGCAACAAAGATCGGGGCACCCATGGTAGGACTAGGGCGCCCATGGGTGCCCCAGTACTAGCTTGGGTGCCCCAGTCAAGGCTAAAATAATGTGAAGTGATGAAAGTTGATTGGGCATGTGGATGTAAAAGGTTGAGAATGAAGAAATAAAATAAAACAAGATGGCCAAAAGATGGGGGTTAATTAGTACTTTCTTCACTCAAGAACCTTCTAAATAGTAGTATGAAACCAAGATTAAATAATATATAAAATACATGATTTTGTGACTACACAGAAGCTAAATTAGCCAAAATATAGATAGGAGGTTAAATTATATAGTGAGAAATTAGGTCACCCAAACAAGTAACCAACTCAACTCAGAATTAGAAAATGACTTAAAGTACATTCGCCTAATAACCTATAATTAACCTAAGAAAGCTAATTAGACTTTGTAGGTAAAGCCTACACAAACACCGCCCTTAAATGTAGCTTAGGTGGGTAGAAAATAAAGGTGGTCCCAAAAAAAAGGCCTGGTGAGATATCCATATACAATGCAAATCTCTCATAAAGAGGAGAAAAGGAGAAAACCTAGTGGCAAAAAACTCCTTCGTAAAAGAGAGAAAGGAAAAAAACGTAGGATTAGAAAGCCCCACTTGAAGCTACAAATGCATGTAGCCATCATGTATCTAAAAAATGAGCCTCCTGAAGTGACTATGGATCAAAAGGAAGAGTAGTGAAGAGTGTGTCAGATTTTCCAAATCCAAGAATTATGTTCCAAGACATACCAACACCACTTTCTGGATCTCAAGGCCTTTCGGGAAAACATTGATATGTTTGTTGAGAGGTACAAGTATAAGAATTAGATATAGTGAGGAGTGGTTCACCATGGAAAAGTGAACGAATCTTCCAAGTGGATAATAGACCTCTATCTAAGGAGTAGTTCATAGACAAAGAACTATACTCCTCATGCAAAGTAGAAGAGCCAACTGCTCATGAAGGGATGGTGTCTTTGAAGTAGGAACAAAGAAGGAACATGGAAGGCCTTGTAACTATGTACTAGACCGCTCGATGTCTGATGAGTCTTTAATCAAGGTTTATACTCCCTAAAAAGTGAACAATGGACCAAAAGTAGGTGGATATAAAAATAAATCCTCAAGATTTGGAAGGTGATAAGGAGATGGTGGAAGTGCTTCCCCATCACTATTGTAGTCATATATACTAGAAGAGAATTAATCATCATCAAAAATGTGCTCAAGATTAGAAATGACATCAAGTGTAGGTGAATCCAATGAAGAATCTAGAGGGACAGAGTGAGTGGAGGAATATAGTCAAGTCTTATGATCAACTACACCCACTACAATGACATCATCACTATGCTGTTATATGACATACACTAAATCTGGAGTGAACTCAACATGCAAGCCCTGACCAAGGTGAGTAATATAGTAGACTAATACAAGATTAGTTGAAAATGAAGGAACATTGAGAACATTATTGAATGTTCATCCACTCACTTCAATAGACCCTATCCCAAAAACCTGTACAGAAGAGTTGCCACCCAATCGTATAGAGGACATGTCACATGGATCCAAGGAAGTGAAATCCATGTGTGAAGAGGTTGTATGATGTGACGCACTATAATAAATTACTCATTTAGGATTTGATAGTACAACTATAATAAGGGATCTTTCCTTTATCATCTCCTTTCTTGATTCTTTATCTTTCTCTTTTCCATGGTCATTTGCCTTGAAGGATTCATGGGTTGATGAAGACTACTTGACAGAATCAATAACACATGTGTTTTTCTTCTCAAGAAGAATCATGAGGTGGTCAATCTACTTCTTCACACATTTGCTTTCATCATGTTTGCATATGCAATACTCATATTTGATACTCTTTTTCTTAGACTTAACACTGGAAGAGGAAGTTTTGGAGTTTGATTTAGAGGTGGGATCATTTTGATCCTTCTTATTCTCATTATCCTTATTATTATGTTTCTTCTCTTTGTTTGAAGCCTTTTATTTCTCCTATCCAACAAGTAGAGTATGGGGTTGGAGGACTTCAACGCACCCATTTAAATAAGTTTGTCTTGTTCTCGAGTTAAGTCAACAACAAAATTGTCCAAGGAAGGCATGGTACATGTAGCTCCCATGTCACTCCTGGTGGTGTGAAAGGTGGAAAAATATATAGAATAGTTGGATCCCAATTTAGCAAGGATGGAAAGAGCCAATTTTTCATCAGTTTTGTCTATGCTACAAAATTTCAACTGTAACCAAAATGATTTGAATTTGGTGAAGAAGTCTTGTATCGTGTCAAAGTTTCTTGGGATAAAACTAATGAGCTCATTCTCCAACCCATGATCTCTCATTATGTCATATTTTCCAAAGATTCCTAAAGTGGTGTAAACATCATTAAGAGTATTTATAGATTCTATATGAAAGAGTAAGTCAGGAGACATGAACATGCATAATAAACAATAGGATTCATCACTTTTGTTGTACAACTTCACCTTCTCTATATCTTGTGTCATTTCAATTTTGTACCCATGGTGATCTGATGTACCAATGCATAGAGCTTGAAAAAACTTGTACTTTTAAAAAAATGTGCCTGAAAGGAGTTAGTTGAAAGTTATGGAAGTTTGAAATTTCTTACTCATAAAAAAATATCGAATTTACTTTAAAAATTGGGTTGTAAGAGTTTGGCCAAACTTTATGAAGAAAATTTAAGCCCCCTTAGGTTGGGTGAGACCAAAGGCTTAACTCCCATGTGATCAGGGGATAAGGGTGTTGAGCAAGTCATGAATCTTGAAATTGACTGACAAGGTTTTGGACTTATCAAGCTTGTTGTGGAACATGAAACATGTTGAGCATGTGGCAGAACCCAATACATGTCAAACATGTGTTAGAAAATGACACATGTCAAGCAGGCTGAAAAACCCTAAACATTGATCATTGACTAGGGGTTGGAAGTTTGATCACAATTTGTAAGTCGTGTTGAAATGCTTAGATGTTCTGAAAACCAAAAACACTAGGAATCGAATGGGGTTCAGAGGTTTGAACGCACTTAAAAATTTTGTGTTGAGATCTTCTAAAGTTTCAAAAACCTGACACACCGGGCATTGACCAAGGTTCGGAGGTTTGATCGCAATATGCAAATTTTGTAGAAATGTTGGTAAGTCTCGAAAACCCGAAACATAAGGCAAACTTTTTGACTTTCCAAACACCCTGAAAAACTTGAAATGTATCGATGTGGGATTTTTGACTTGTTAAGCAACTTGTAAATTTTGAAATGAATAAGGGTCGAGTTTTTGACTTATCGAACACCTTGTAAATCCTGAAATACATATATGGTGAGATTTTTGTATGGAAAAAACTCCAAATCTTAAAAAATATGACGTTTTCCACACAAAATGTTGAATGCCCACCAAATGTTTCGTAAAACCTAGATAAATAAAAAAATGATTTTTGATTTTATTTTGGAGTCGGGGGAAAGTGCAATTTTTTGTAGATTTCAAACAAAAACCTTAAAAAAACCTCCAAAAATGGTCGAAATCGTGTGTCACAGAACTAATTTAAGTTTATAGCTGAACCTAATTATAAGCAAACTAATTAGATCATGTAGGTAAAATCTACATCAACAACACTGACTTTTTTGGTCATTCCCAGCTAAATATGATAAAGATTTTCACTACATTTCAAACTCCATGTAGTTTTCCTAGTGCATGATGCATGTGTGTATGTAAACTAGTTCCCATTCCCTAAGCTTTGCCTTTGTGCCTCAACATTGATAACATGATAACTATGTCCCAATTAAAACCCTTGTATGTAGATGTAAAACATTTAAAAACTAGTAGTTTCCCCTTGTGATGTGCTTATGAGATATGTTATCATAATTCCTTGATTATTGCTAGATATTACATAGGTGGTAGCTAGGTAAAAAGCACTCTTAACAAATTTGTATATATAAGATTCTTTCAATTTGAAATTTAAATATAGTGGCATACAATTCCAACCAAAAACATAAAAAAAGGGAAATGAAAAAGAGTAAAAATGAAGACCAAAGGTAAAAAAAGGACCCAAAATCAAAAGGTGATAAATGGGTTATCATAGACAAAACCATTGGATGATTTCATCTAAATATAATTGTTGTACCAAGACCTAAAACAATCAAACAATAAAAATAAGGGGCTTGAGATCTATGTGAAATAATATAAGAAACTGTGCAAGATCACATCAAAATAATAGAAAAAATTCAAACAAGCCAAATGACTAAAGACCACACAAGGACTTATGCTACTAAACTCTTGTTTCATTGTTCAAGCTTCGTGTGAGTATAATTTACTAAAGTGTTATGCGATAATTCTTTGTGCCAAATTTAGTTGTTTACATATCCCCCCCTTTAATCTAGTGAAGAAAATTTTCTAGTTTAAAGAAGAAAAAAGAGCACATTTAATAGTTCCAAAGTAGGGAAAACTGCTACCTACATGTTGAGGGAGTAACAAAAACGTGGCAAATAAAATAAGCCACCAGTTGACTCACACAATGATAGTGAGAATGTTTCGTAGCCATAAAACATAACATAGACATAAAAAAGTGCTTAGAGATACAAAGATTGAGATTGTGCTTGTGGAGAATTGGGGGTGATTGGTCCCCAACTTCGAGCCAAGTAATTTAGAGCTAAGAGGGAATTAGATATCTCAACACCAAAGAAGGATGTTGCACGGATTTCTAGTCACCCCAAAAACCCTTCCATAAAAAATAATGAGAGGTAGGTTGCCATAGGGATTTCTAGTCGCCTAAAATATTCCAATCAAATGACCACACCATTTCTAAAAAATCTAGGTCCCAAATGTGAAAACACCTACAAAGTAAAAAAATGAACATTTCATTAAATCTAGACATATTCAACTAAATCTGGATAACTATTTTCACAAAATTTGGTGAAATACTAGATTTTTAGTGTCTAGATTGGATTTCATTATTGCTACTATTGGATTTTGTTATTTCTACTATTGTATTCTATTATTGATACTATTGGATTCTATTATTTCTATCATTGGACTTTGTTATCATTGTTATTGGATTCCATTATTTTTATTATTGGATTATAATTTTACTATTATTGGATTTGGTTTGTGCAAGTTTTCTAAAAAAGTATAACAAACCTAATGTTCCAATTATCAGTGCACTTTGTAAAAGTTTTATTTGTGTCGCCTATAGTCCATTTAAGAAATCATGATTTAAATATACACATTGAATTACCAAAAATAAATCAAAAGATACATGATTATATGTCATATTGAGATCTAGTGCCCGCTAGCCTTTAAGACAATGTCTTAATTTCATATAATTTTAATTTTGTAAAAAATAAAAGTATAGTTTTGTCTTTATGCCTAGATAAATTCTATAACTGTACATGAACCGTGATACCGCCATGTGTTTCCATCTCTCCATTAATAATTACATGTATTCTTTGTGTCATTTAAATTCCATGTGATAAATCATGTTTTAAATCTTGACACTGAATTACCAAAAATAGATTAAAAGTTGCTTGAGTATATTGTCATATTGAGAGCTAACACCCGCTTGCCTTACAGATAATGTTTAAGTTTCATTTAATTTTAATTTTGTAAAATTAAAATTATAGTTGTATCTATGCCTATATAATTCTTGTAACTTTACGCAAACCATAACACTGTCATGTGTGTCCATATTGTGGCATGGAGTTGTATGGGTATTGAAGACACCCTAAAAATACATGCTTATTCCTAGCCTATCCTCAAGTTACTCACATCCCCTTTAGAATGAATGAATTAAATTAATTAATTCATACTTTGAGTATTTATCCCTTTCAGATTTAATTCAATTAAATCTATCATATTCCTTTATAATTAATCAAATTAATTCTATCATGTTTACATCCATTATAGAATTGATTAAACTCATTCTAATTACACTTAAACTATACTCCTACCCCCTTTATCTACTTTAATTAAATGGTTAATTATCCTCTCACAACTCATAACTAATTAAATTAGTTATTTAGATAGAAATAATTCTATTTATCTACTCATACTCTAATCAAGTCTACTTCTATAATCCTACAAAAGTGGGGGCAATAAAGTTGCACATAAAACCATCTTCCCGAATAAAATACAAACATTCATTGTACATGCAAACCTGCAACAACACATACCAAATCCAATGGCTATTTCAGGAAATTAAAATTATGAACATGTGACCCATTCAAACCTTGATCCAATTTTCATGGCCTCTCCCTCCATTATAAATAACAGGCCAATCCTTTATAAATCATCTTTGCAAGCTTTGTGTAATTGCAAAAAGCTTATGCCAAAATTGCTATCTACATCCTCATGTTTATCTTCGCTCGTAACATTATCGTTCTTTCATTTGGAGACTAATTTAGAGCATCCACAATCCAACATCTACACGATTCTATAATTTTAATACTTCAACAATCTTATCATTGAGGTTTACAAGGAAGAGCTTAGAGAAAGGTTTTTTGTTTGTTGTATTCAAATATTGTAGTGATGATTAAGCATATGCAAATTCCCCCAAGCACTAGACTTATGAAATTCATAAGGATAAGATAAGATTGAAGAGTGAAGTAATCTTATATACTCCAAAAGACACTCTTGTCAGATCCCATTGTAGTTTGATGTTTTTAGTATTTTTGTGTGTTTGTTTGTTTACGCACATAACAAGTTAAACATACGATTCTTTCATAATCATGGTAACAACTCTATTGTGTAGCAACAAAACAAGGTTTATCTAACTTTCACTCTCTAAATGATGCTCATGCTACAAGCACAATCCCTCCCATCCCACTTCAACATCCTTTTCTTCTTCCTATCAAGTGGTTGTCCACCGCTTTGTTACACCAACCACCCATTTGAGGGGGAATTCCCTCACCATTTCACTCATTGGGGCATCCAAAATCTTCACTAGGGCATATGAAGCAAGCCCACCACGTTTCCTTACCTTCCACTTGCTACTATGTATGTGTCTACTATCTTTAAAATGCTATTACGTTGTAATAAAACTTTAAAGAGGGGAAAATGTAGACACCCTAACAATACATACTTATTCCTATCCTATCCTCAAGTTATTCACATACCCTTTAGAATTAATTAATTAATTCATACTTTGAGTATTTATCCCTTTTAGATTTAATTCAATTCAATCTTTCATATTCCTTTATAATTAATCAAATTAATTATGTCATGTTTACATCCCTTTTAGAATTAATTAAATTAATTCTAATTACACTTAAGCTATGCTCCTACCCCCTTAAGCTAATTTAATTAAACATTTATTTAATTAAATTATTAATTATCCACTCACAACTCATAATTAATTAAATTATTTATTTAAATAGAAATAATTCTATTTATCTACTCACACTCCACTCAACTCTACTTTTAGAATCCTAGAAAGATGAGGAAACAATTTTGCACGTACAACCATCTTCCCAAATAAAATCCAAACATTCATTGCCCCTGCAAAGCTACAACTGCACAGACCAAATCCAATGGCTATTTCAGGAAATTACAATTATGAATCTGTAACCCATTCAAATATTGATCCAATATTCATGGCCTCTCCCTCCATTATAAGTAACAAGTCAATCCATTGTAAATCATCCCGTGAAACTTTGTGTAATTGCAACCAACTTCTGCCAAAATTATCGATTGCATCCTCGTGTCTATCTTCGCTCATAACATTATCATTCCTTCATTTGGAGACTAATTTAGAGCATCCAAAATCCAACAACTACAAGATTCTACATGTTTAATAATTAAGAAATCTTATCATTTAGGTTTTCAAGGAAGAGGTTAGGGAAAGGTTTGTTGTATTTATTTGTTTATCTTTCACTTCTGCTATGTTTTTCTTTGCTTACATGTATTTCATTTTTTAATGTCACCTTTATTTTCCCCTTTCTTCCACTATGTAGAATCACTTATAGTAAATCTTTTTAAAATGTTGTAATGATTGTTCAAGTTACGGTCATACAAAATGAGGTCACATGTCACACCTTTGTAAAAAAATTGTAGAGGAACTTCTCTTAGTTTTAAAGCTTGAAGGTGCTCGCTAATGCTAAATTGTGCTAGTTGTCATTCATTCATGAAATTAACTTCCATAAACATCTTCAAAATTTTTACCTTTGGGAATTTATTTCCTCTAGTGGTAGAAGATATTGACGTGCCTCAAAATCTCACAGCTTTAAGCATATCCACAATTGTAGCCTTATGTAAACCTAATTTTTCCTAATGGTGAAGAACTTGTGCTCTTGAAAGAAAGGTCAAAAGTATTAATCATACATAGGTAGGGTATGTATGCCTTGTAGGAGGTAGTTCCATACATTATAAGTTACTTGTAGACCCAAAAATAGGCCTCCCAACATCATGGACTATTAAATCAATTATTATTATTAGTATCCATTCCAGAGGTCTTTAAGAACATGGAATCATACCAAATTTCATAGTTTTGTAAATATCTCTCCATGACAACCATGAAAGCATTAATAGTTAACACTTGTCACTCATTCATAAACCTTTAGTCCACAACCCAAACATATTAAAGATTACCAAGTTTAAAAAATAATATTCTAAATAATAATTAAAAGTCTTTAAGTTTTAAGAAAATATGATATAGTACAGAATTGAGCTCTTGATTAAGCATGCTTTGGAATAGAAATTTCAAACAACCCAAATCCTGGGATAAGATTATGTAATAAAAATTAAATACATTGTTAAATACATTTAGTATATCTAAAGACCATGACATGTAAAACATTTACTTATTCACTAAACAAAGAATTAATTAATTAAGCTTGTTGAAGTTGTACGAGGTATGCCTGGATGGATTCATTTCCATATTTGGTATTGTAATTTGATCTCCTTTCCAATTTTTGATTCCAAATTTATACCCATATGACATGATCTACATCAATCTCTGATGTTTCTCTTTATTACACCACCATTGATTTTCCTTATAGAATCTTTATATTTTTTGTTTATGTATACGATTTTATTGTGGGTGTAGATAATCAAGTTTGGTAATTCTACTCTTTGAAACTGTTATTCTTGGTTTTTCTCTCTTGGTTAAACAAATGCATTTTACACACTCTCATCTGATACATCTATAGGTCTCTTGTCTAGCTTGCTTGTTCTTACTCACTCACATGTTGACAGTTTTTGAGACTTGAATGCATGAAACATAGTAAGAAACTCCACATGTCAGCTTACAAACTTCACATTGTATATTATTACTCTTAGGTAAAAAAACTACAGTAGGGGCATGAATGTTCGTATGGTACTGACCCTAGTATACGGTCTTGACCTTGCTCACTTTGGTCCTAAATTTACCATTGCACTTTATTCTTTGGGTCACTTACTCCTCCTCAATCAACCTTTGTAACTTTAAACACCTTTGGAAGTATATATAAATAAGTGAAACTCACCTCATTTAGCACATACCCCTCTTATGGTCTCTTATTACAAAAGTTATCCTAAAAGGCACCCAAAGCTCCCTAAACTCCAAAAATACCTCCGTAAATTCATTAGGGTAGCACTATCTATAGGTACAAAGCTTCCCATTAAGTCTAGGGGATTGCCCCCCACATTTGCAAGCTCTCAAAATTAATGACTCAAGTAGATTTGTAAGAGAGAAACTCAAGTCAAGCATTGTCAAAGGAATGATGTCAAATCTGATTGCACTATAACTAGATATCACATGCTAGGTGGAGAATGATGTTGGTTTGAGGCCTCTTTAGAGTAGTGCCGACATTGGTGATATGTGGGGGGTACCTAAAACCCAACTAATATTTGTTTTGCAGAACTTCATCCATGGTTAGGGTTTTAAAAGATTGAGTTGAGTATTCAGAGACCCTCACAGTGTGATTGAAAGTGACTGAAAAATAATGATAAAGAGAATTAAGCATGCAACAAACCCAAAAATTCACAGACCACAATTCCAAGTAGGTGCAAAACCATACAAGGAGGTCAATACTATATAGACATTCCTACCCTTATTGTATAGTCCTTCCCCAATATATTCTCAATTCACAATTTTAGTTGTAGAGCATTCTCAGGTCCAGATACCCCTGTTTCAACATCCAGATCACCCAAATTTACCCATAATCACCTATAAATAGCTAAGTGCACTTAATCCCATGTATTTGTGAGTTTTTATTGTAATATGTACATTTTTTTAAAGAATTAATGTGTTAATATGATATTTAATAATTAATGTTGGAAGCTCATAAGTCAAAATAACCCCCTGTAACATTTATTTCATTCCTTGTTTGATTATAGTGTAAAAACCCTAATCATACCCAAAAAGGGTGAAAACATTTAGTGAACCCAAATCGAGCATCAAACCTTGTGGCTCAAACTCCTAGTGTCTATAGGGTTTATTTTTTATTTTGTTGTGTTAAGATATTGTTGATTTAACATAATTAAATCATAATCACAAAACTGAGATCAAATGAATATGACAGTATCAAGTAAGATCGATCATACAAAAGACAAATAAGTGTAAAAAATAGTGAAATAGGAGTGAATTAACTTGTATCCATAAATTTGGGCTAGAAATTGAGTGGAATAGGTTGGTTCTAGACAAGATATGCTCCATTTGGAAAGTTGGGATTTGAATCTCCTTCAGACAAGACCACTCAGGTGTTGGTGTCTAAACTATGCATTAGTGTATTAGTAAATGCTCTAGTTATGATCTTCTCAAGGTCTAAACTTGTCATCTTCCTTTCACTATTTTTTCGTATCCACTTTGTTGTAGGGTTTCACTATCACACATGAACTTGCAAAACAAACCCTAGCTACCTACACAAGGCTCAAGTAAACATTATATGAAATAAGTAATGCTTATGCTTGAGTTGGAGTGACCTCAACGGTCACCCCAATGTGATTATTACTGAGCATTAGACTACATTTCAGACTCTATATAGTTCTAGTGTGTGTGTTTTTGAATTGTGTCCCTTGAAGCTAGGTTGCCATTGTGCCAGTCACACCAAGATAATGGGATACAACTACTTTTTCCTTAAGATGAATATGCACAATGGAATTCAGAAATAGCCCCTTCTATGTACTAAATAATGCAGCCCAAACACAGTTCTTGAATGTTGTTCTTGGCCCAAGTAATGGAGAACAAGTAATATCCCAAGTTATATAGACCCTAATAATAATGAGTTAGTCATGTATATATATATATATATGATTCCCTTGTTTGAATTTTGTCATCAACAACCAAAAAGGCTGACCCAAAGCGATAAGAAATGTTTTAGAAAAGATAAAAAGTAATGTGGCAATTAAAATTTGAGAGGAGGGAAAAGGAAAAAAATTCCAAAAGGGGACAGTAGCGCATGGGTGCTCTTATCCCCAATGGGTACTACTGTCTGGGATGCTCAGAGGATAATAGAAAAAATATAGAGATGGATCACACGTTGTCCAATGCCCACAAGTAAAGTGATCTAGGAAAATATTTGTTAAGAAATGTTCATATATTATTCAAATTTAGTTTCAAATAATTTTATTTCTTAGAGCCTGTTGAGAGCTTTCCGATGGTATGTGGAACGTGGAAAATAAAGGTCGTATGTGAAAGTCATCGCATGATGAAATTTTGGACCAAATGGTAAAAATTTAAACATGCAAGTTTGCGGATGGTTTTAGTTTTCTCCTCTGGTCTTTGACACTTGTGTTCAGATAAATGGACCCCACTATTTACTAGCCGAGGGCCCTCAACCAGGTTTAACACACTCTTTTTGAGGAGGGGTGCCTTGGCCTCCTTACTTCACAATTACTTGCAAGCCACAATTCTTTTATATGTTAATTTCCCTAACCTACTATACATGTGATATTAATATTCCACAATTTTTAAACTATGTAAATATTTCCTACTTTCTACCACATACCAACTTTCCACATTACATGCCAACTCAATTCACCTTGGCCACAGTCCAGCTCACCATGCCATGTGCATTCCATATGTTATCAACATTCCAACCTTAGCACATCTCATGTCCACCCATGCGCTTTGTAATTCCTATCAAAAGTGACTCTAAAGCCAACACCTATTAGCCACACATTTGTTTTTAAACAACCTATCTTATCAAATCCCCACACATGTGGGATAAATAGCCAAAGGTAACAAATACGCTTAGGGATGGAGCAGTCCTTATGATATTTGATCCCTTGACCTACGGGCTAAAAGTTAAGGCCCTCAACCAATGCGCCAAGGTGATACACGCACTATAAAGGGCATTGCATTTTATTTAAAGAGTAGTTGCTTATTGATTGTGTAAATAAAGAATCCTATAGTGAAATTTTTGGCATTGTAAATCTGAACTAGAGGATTTGTTTGAAGCTTAATTGCAAAGTGGAGACCCCTAAATAGGTTGGGGATTATTTTTAAATTGTGGAACCTCATTGTAAGGTATTTTTGCAATTATTTAAAATAGATCATTCTTTTTTGGAGGACCCAAAGATGTAGGAAAATTATCAAACTCTGTTATTAACTTGTGTGTTCTTGGAGTTTTCCGATTCTCTTTATAATATGATTTGCACAGTCACTTATAGTTTCAGATTTAAGTAAATAAGTACGGGAAAATTGTATTATTTTAAACATCCATTTTTAATTGTTTTAAAATGTAAATTTGTGGGCTTTTGTGATTTAAAAATTAAACACGATTAAGAATCAGTTTGGTATATAAGCCTGATTTAATAATCAAATTAAAAAATATTTTGAATTACAAGTGTTCAATGTATGTTAACAAGGTCTCGTTCAAGATGTGGTGAATGAACATTAGCAAGCTTTGATCCCAAAGTTGGATCAAGGCATTCACAACATGAAAATATGACCAAGGAATAACAAAATGAATTTCATCGATCCTTCATGTAGATGAAAGAAATGGTGGAGGAATTATACCGTGATCATAGAGAACAGTTGGAGAAAGAAGCTACATGGGGTAAAAAACCTGAAAATGAAGGAAAATATTCTCAGTATGAATCTGGTTCTCCCTATTTCAAGGATGGTAAAATTTTTTTTGATTCTCTTCCTTTGTTGAAATTAGATATTAAGTTTGAATTGCCAATGTATAATTGAGATATTAATGCAGATAAATTGGATAATTAGATCAAACAAATTTTAGTATATTACAGGGTACAATTTTTGATGATGAGGTGAAAATTCACTTGGCTACTCTTCAAATGGGTGAAACAACACTCATTTTGTGGGAGAATAAGCTTCAAGAGACTACAGGAAAACAAGCTAATACACTTTCTACTTGGAGTGAATTTGTTTCCAAATTAAGAAAGTAATTTTATCCTTTGGGTCATGTGCAACAAACTATGATGGATTGGAAAAATTTAATGTAAACTAAGGGGCAAAGTGTTCAGGATTATACACAAGAGTTTAGAAAAAAGGCTCTTATTTTGGGCATTTCTTTCCATATATAAAAAAAACTGTTGAAATATATTGGTGGGCTGCATAACTATTTGAGACATATGATTCTCTTGCTTAATCCTACTAATCTTGATGCAGTGTTTGTACAAGCTAATCATTTAGAAGCATCATGGAAAATGTCTAAAGATTCATTTTCAAAGATCAAGAACAAGCAATCCAAAAGGAAAGAGAAAATTTCGAAAGGAAAAAAATTAGGAAAGGGTAAAAAAAACTACTTCTACTATTAAGAAGGAAGATGAGAAGCCTATTTGAAAAAATTGTCAAAAAAATCATGATGTGTCTAAGTGTTGGAAATTACATCCAGAATTGAAACCAAAAAATATATGAACAAGAAGGAAAAGAAGGCAAATGCCATGGTTCAACAAGATCTTGGATTAGGTTTTAGCGATGAAACAAAAATCACCACCATGGGTTTACAAAGTTGTACTTATTCTTCCTCTTTTAACACTAGCTGATTTGTTGTTGCTTCTTCATCTAAGTAAAAATCTATACATGATGAGAAAAAAAAAGAAATGAATTGTTCCACATTAGAGTTATTTCTAAGCATACTAAGATTGATACTCTATTTGATATTGGATCTCAATCTATCTTGATTTCAGAGGAGGTTGTTAAGAAATTGGGGCTTCAAATTAAGCCACATTATAAGCCTTATCCATTGGGCTAGGTTCATGATGATGCCAAGTTACAGGTTACAAAAAATTACAAATTAAGTTTGTTCATGAGGTAGATTTAGATGTTATTCCTTTGGATATTTGTGGTATGGTTTTGGGAAGTCCTTATCTTTATGATAGAAAAACAATCTTCTATAGGGAGGAAAATAAATATGTTCTTGTGAAAGACGGAGTTGAATATATTGTAAGAGCTCACTGTATCAAAGCAAGCTTATATCTTATTTCTGTAGGACAAATGAAAAGGATTGTAAATTCAAACAAGTCTTTTGTACTCATTGTTGTAAAAGCCAAGGAAAAAGACAAGTCCAAGGAATTTGAGGATTGTGATCCTAAACATAGGGATGATTTCATTAAAATTGTTTCTAATTATGATGATGTTTTTTAATATCCACAAGGTTTACCTCCTAAACGAGGAGTACAACATGAGATGCATTTACTGCAGGATGCTCCACTCCCCAATATTGACATGTATAGATTTTTTATGGTCGAGAATGAGGAGATCAAAAAATAGGTGATGGAATTTTTGGAAAAAGGAGTTATTCGTCCAAGCTCATCTCTTTATGGTTCACCTATTATATTGGTGCCAAATAAAGATGGCACGTGGTGGATGCATGTTGACTTTCTTGCTTTAAATAAGACCACGGTTAAAAATCGGTACCCTCTTCCTTGCATTGATGATTTATTGGATCAGTTGAAAAATGCAGTTTATTTTAATGAGTTAGACTCTTGAGAAGTAGTTATCATCAAGTTAGAATTCATGAAGGTGATATTTGGAAAACTTCTTTCAAAACAAAACAATGATTGTTTAAATGGTTTGTTATGCCTTTTAGATTGCGCAATGCACTAGATACATTCATGCATGAGATGAATGATGTTTTTTAGGCCATTAATTGATGATTTTGTCATAGTCTACTTAGATGACATGTTGAATTTTAGTAAAACATGGGAAGATCATGTTATTCATATTCAAAAAGTCATGGATGCTTTACAAAGGGAGAAATTATTTATGAAGATGTCAAAATGTGAATTTGGTAAAACATATTTAGTTTATTTGGGTTATATTGTAGGACATGGTGAACTAAAAATTGATCCTGCAAAAGTAGAGGTTCTTATGAATTTGCCTAATTTGAAAATGGTACTTATTTTTCCTGTACTTTTTAAAATTTCCAGATACTTAATTTTTCTAGATTCAAAATTGATCAAGAGTGCTTAATTAAACGAATTTGGGTGTTTTGAAACCCAATTTTTAAAAGCTTTCTTAACGATAAATTAATCGTTTTGAAATCCAACTTTTGTAATCAAATAGAAATATCACAAATCCTTAAATCTAATAACAAGCTGAATTATTTCATGCACCCAATCTGACTTTTAAATCCCAAAACTGACTTGTGCATTCATTTTCTAGGTTGTGGATATTAGATCATCAATTTCACTTAAATCCAATTAAACCAGTTAAGTGTTTTCTTCATCAATTTAATCAATTAATCCAAATAATGATTTTTTATCTAATCAAAAGCTTCACAAACTATAATTAAATCCACAATAATAAATTGTTAACGAAGTTCACCCGAAGGCTACATGTCTAGATTCACGTAATTGTGAATCTATCTATTATTGCCCAAAGAAGTACAACTTAAACACCTTAAATAATGACAATAAAGACCTTTATACCTGAAATGAAGCTTAAAAAAAGGTTTGCAGACGTTTATTTCCTGTTAGAAATTGTCCACAAATCCACTTGTGGCTTCACCGGCGCTCCACAGTGCTTTTCCTGTGAAAATGTGACCAAAAAATGCATACACCAGAAAATATACAACACTTCATGGAAAAATAAGACTGCCACTGTCTTCATCTTTGAATTTTGAGCAACTTTTATTTTTATATCGAGCTCTGAAAATGTCCCTAGGTACCTCAAAATTGAGGATTTCTGTAACTTCCCTGTTATCTCCTCTACACAGACATGCACTATGAGCTCTTTAAATAAAATCGAGCTCATTTTTTAACCATCGAGCTCCTTGTGCTGGGTTAGTTTGAGTGGCCTATTTGAATAGACGAGGTCCTGGGGTTAAGTCGCGCCCCTTGCATTTTTGCGGAGAGTGTTTTATTTATGGGTGGGGTATATCCCACATTCTTCAGGCAAATGAAGGGTTCATTGTTTATTAAGGAAAGTCCGATCATTCATACTATGACACATAACCACATCTCCCATGTTTTGTTCGGCATTGATATAATTGGAGATCTATTCGCTTGACCCATCGGGTTATGTGGACCGACTGTGTGTATTTGGTTGGTTCATTGCACTATGTGGTGTTGAGCTATCCGCTAAGTTCTTAAGGGTGCTGCGCTATCCATTAAGCGCCGAGCTAACTATTCCACCGAGTTTTTGATTTGAATGATCTCTGAACCATTGGGGATAATACCCGCTCATAGAGGCAAGTATACTGTAATCTTGAACAATGTGTTCTCGCCAAGGTAATAGGGGATGAGGTAATCCCGAACCATACGGTCAACTCGGTCATTGCAGTGATAATCCCAAACAATGTGGTAATAATGTGATCAACTCGATGGGGAGTTCATCACCCCACCGAGCTAGAAATATAGCTCGATGAGCTACTCCATATGCAATGCAATATCATAACCATGCAATGTAAAAAATCAACTCTGCAGACCATATAGTCCCACATTGATAGAGTTAGAAAAATAAGTGGCATATATAATCAAAAATACGATATCAATAATATGAAAAGGTGGCAAAGGCACCCATCCTATAAAAGAGTGTGTCAAACTTGGCTGAGGGCCCCTAGCTGAAAAATAGCGGGGGACCACTAATTTTTACCTCACATGTCATAGACCGGAGGTAATTTTTTTTTTATTTTCAACCTTTTTACCATTTTTCCACGTGTCATGTTCAAATTGGACTGTTGACTTAGTTTGACCACTTTTCAAACATGAACTTTGACCCGCGATATCTTTCATGTATGAGCTCCATTTTCTGATTTCCAATTATCGATGAAAAGCTCTTGAGACACTCTATAGACATACAATTGTTTAGGGAGATTTAGGGAAGATATATACACTCCTCCAGATCATGGCCTAAACCCAATAATGTCACAGAGGTTATAAGTTTTCTTGGTGTAGTACAATATTGGAGAAAGTTTATTGCTAACTTTTCATTCATCGCATCTCCTTTGCATTCATTGACTAGTATCAAATAAGTATTTTAGTGGGGAGGCAAACATAAAAAATACTTTGATATGTTGAAAGAAAAGAATAGTATTGCTCCTATCTTGGCACTTACAGATTTGTAACAACCATTTGAGATTAAGATGGATGCAAGTGAATATGCTATGGGGGCTGTCTTGATGCAAAGAAGAAAACTAGTTTGTTATCATTATGAAACTTTCACTAGTGTAGTAAAAAATTATCCAACTTATGATAAAGAGTTGTATGCTTTAGTTCAAAGTGTGAAAAAGTTGAAAACATTACTTGATGGGAAAGGAAATAATTATTCATACAGATCATCAACCCCTCTAATATATACAATCACAATCTAAGCTACAACAATCTAGACACTTTTGTTAGATGGGTTTCTTACAACAATTTCATCCAGGGATCAGGTATAAGAAAGGTATACAAAATAAGGTTGCTGACATGTTATCTAGACCTCTTATTGTTGTTGCTTCTATCCTTTTACAACACAATTATTTACTTCATGAGAGTTATAAAAGAGTAATATGCTAATGATGTTGATTTTAAGGATGTGTATGAAGACTTTATGAGTGGTAAACAAGTAGAAGAATTGGAGTATCATGTGCAAGATGGAATCTTATATCACTTGGGTAAAATTTGTATTCTTCATAATAAAAGAGTGCATGTGATTAGGGAAGCTCATACTTCTCTTATTGCTAGTCATTTTGGTGCTGGTAAGAGAATTACACGTTTACAATTGTATTGTTATTGACCTCAAATGCAATAAAATCTCGCCAAATTATTAAATGATGTGTTCTTTGTGCCATAAGCAAGCTTAGTAACATGAAGTTAAGGCTTTACACTCCTCTCCCTATCCCTACCAGTCCTTGGGAAAGTATTTCCATGGAATTTTTAGGAGGTTTTCCTATGTCACAAAGAAAAACATGATTATTTATATGTGGTGGTGGATATATTCAGCAAGATGTGCATGCTAATTCCTTGCACTAGAAATGATACTGGTGAAGGTACTACACATTTGTTCTTCCAGCATGTATGTGTTCATTTTGGTTTACCCACTTTGATTATATCTGATCCAGATTATCGTTTTCTTGGAAAATTTTGTCAACCTTGTGGGAATTGATGGACACCAAGCTCAAGAAGATAACTATATTTCATCCATAGACTGATGGTCAAATTGAGGTTGTCAACCACACAATGTTGCATTCACTTCGAGGATATTTCACCAAACACCCTAAGTTATGGGATGAACATTTATATTATGTGCAACATGCCTAGAACTAATCACTTCATTCTTCTACTACAAAGTCTCCTTTTGAGACTTGTTATGTGTATATGCCTAAATCTCCTTTGGATTTATCTTTAGGATAGGAATCTATTATTGATGGACGTAGTGACACTGATAAAGGTAATTTTTTTTTCAAAAAATATAGTTAGTTCATCAGTTTGTTCGAGAGAAATTGGAGAAGAATCAAATGAAATACAAGGATGGGTATGATAAATAGCGAGTTGATTACCAATTCCAAATAGGTGATTTGGTTTGGCTTCACATCAATAAGGAGTGGGTGATAGGTGAAGGAAAGAAGTTGAAACCAATCCGATATTGTTGTTTTCAGATATTGGAACAAATGGGTACTAATGATTTCCGGTTAGAATTACCACTTTAAATGCATATTTATTTAGGTGTGAATGTTGAAAATCTAAAATTGTATGAACCACCAATGATTATTAACCATGAGGAAAGTGTATTTATGCCTTCTATTGACATTTTTTCTTGTGAGTATCTTAATGAGTTACAGGAAGATATGATGCTTGACAAGAAGGTACAAATTTCAGAAAGAGGAGATGTTGAATATCTTCGTGTGGGTCAAAAAGGGATGTACAAAAATAAGGAAAAGTGGATGGAAACTAGAAAGGTGAGGGAGAAATACCCTTATCTCATTACCAATTGAAAATCCTTTTGGATGTCCAAAAGTTTCTCAGTAGGGAGGTGTGATCCAGGATGATGTTTGTTGAGAAATGCCGATCTATCATTCAAATTCAGTTGAAAATAATTTATTACATAGAGCTAATCGAGAGCTTTCTGATGGAATGAAGAACATGGCAAAAGGAGGTCGTATGTGAAAGATATCGCATGCTGAAATTTTGGACCAACTGGTAAAAAAGAAAACACAAAATTTTGCGGTGATGTGAACCTGTTAACCTTTAAAAATTACTTCTACAGGAAGGTGTTTTCAAAATTTTGAAGTTTTCTAAACTCTGAAATTCAATTTTTCAGACTTTAGAGGTCTTCTTATTTTAGAGTTTTCTGTTGATTACAAAATATAATTTTTGTTTAGAGTTCTGAACTTCGAAAACCCAAAGTTCTGAAATTTTAGAAATTCAGATTTTCGGGTTTCAGAGTTCTCCTTGGCATTTTCATTATTTTCATTGCCAGTCTCCAAACTCCGAAACTCCAAAGATCTGAAATTTTATAACTTTAGACTTTCGGGTTTCAGAGTCTCACTTTACCTTTATGGATATTTTCAAACCCGAAGTTTCGAATTCCAAAACCCCGAAGCTCCAAAATTTTGGAACTTCAACCTTTCAGAGTTTCAGACTTTGGGTTTCGCATTGTAATGGTCACTTCGGCCTTTTGGAGTTTTGGGGGTTGTGATTTTAGAGCTTCCACGAAACATTTAATTTCTAACTATCCCCACATGTGTCAAATTTTGAGCATTAATTCCAGAGTTCCCTATATAAACTCAAAATTTTACCTGTCATTTTCACTTGGCTTTTACTCTGACACCTTGATTTTATCACACCATTTTGTACTTTTAAGGCATTGATTTCAATGTAAAATTTTAGTTTATTTCTTCTTTTTAGTTTATGATTAATCAGGGATCTTTTGTTTGTTTCTTTTTTATCTGTTCTTCTTTTCTTGCTTGGTATGAAAGCTCCTTTCATCCACTGTTCGTCTTTAACCATGTTATCTGATTCTTTTCTCAACACTGCAAGTTTCAATTCATGAAGGCATCTAGTCTCATCAAATCCAAGGATTGTGCAACAAGTTCCTTTTAGATCTCCAAAATATTTAACTTTCGCTCTCTCAAAACTATGCCTTTCACCAATTTTGGAGTTAGTAGTGATTTCAGAGTTTCAGAGGTTTACTTTTTGGGGTTTTGGATCTGTAAGGGTTTCAAAACTGTGATGTCTTTAGAGTTTAAAATGTGAGAGTTTTGGAGGTTAGAGTTTCAGAGGTTGGGTTTTTGGAGGTTTGATTTTTGAGGTTTCAGAATTGCGAAGTTTTTATACTTTTGGAGGTTTGTACTTTGGAGTTGAAGCATTTTTGAAGTTGCTATTTTCAGACTTTTAGACTTTGGTATTTCAGAATCTTTAAGGTTTCTTATAAAATTTTCAAAGATAAATTATATCTTAAATTCTGAATTCATGTCAACTTCCTCATTAAAGGGTAAGGGAAAAATGAATTACACATTCTTAGAGTTGCTCCTCACTCATTTCTATCTTCAGATTTGGGGAATATTGGAGATACTGATCTTGGACAAGTGGATATGCCGGATTTCTGGGAAATATTAAAGGCCCCTAATAAGAAACCTTGGATGCAGGCCATAATCAACAGTGGAATTGCTCTCACTATGGGTTTTCCTTCATCCATGCATTTCCCTAAGTTTTTCTTGGCCGTAACAACTCATTTTGATAAGGATTCTGAATTGATAAAATACGACGACGATAAGGTCATGATTAGGTTGGACACTGATTTCTTTAAAGATTTATTTAAACTTCTAGATGTTGAAGGATATTCAAAAATTTCACTAGAAGCCACAATTGAACATTTGGATAAAGACACTGAACTGTGTAAAAAGGTCATGATGAAGAGTTACTTGGCTAAGAATGTCACCAAGCTTCCTAAAACATTGTTTCACTCAGACATCATCCAGAAAGTAAATGATCTTATTATATTTTTGAGTAGAGTCTCATGTCTTACTTTAGTGAGGGAATTTTAGGAATGGATGTTCCTTTATATTGCTACTATCAAGAAGAATAAAGAGTTTATATGGTGGCGAGAACATATTAGTAGTTCAATTTTTTTTCAGTTGAGCAATGTCTTGACTTCTAAAAAATTCTTCATGATTTCCTTCCTCGTCTATGCTGCAGCTGCAATGGGAGAATTCAATTGTTTGAATATAAAAGGTGTTAGAAGTATTTCACAGATTTATGAATTTTATACTCAAATTACAATGGAAGAAGGAAACAAACATTTCCGTAGGGTCAATGATGCCTTTTTTGTTGTCCTCCTTTATCATTTTGATAAAAAATTGTATAATCAAAGAATTTATGACGAAGCTTTTAAAGAGGTAAGGGAATGGGAAGCCATCTATCTTAAATTCCCAATATTCACATACACCAAGATTCCAGGTTTTCTAGGTGCCCTTAGCAAATTACCAAGATGTCCTACCGATAAATGGGTCTTGCTAGAATTGGTTTGACAGTTGCTGGATTACCATAAAATTCAAAATAAATGACATAAGGTGGGAGTCCAGTTTCCTATTTCAATAGGAAGATATACCTGTGCTAGTATTGACAAGGAAAATAATGCAGATGGAGAAATATCTGAACTTACCTTGCGAAATTTCCATCACAGAACTAACTTTGATTACTGGGGTAAGTTCAGTGAAACACGATTGTCCAGTTATCACGTTTCTCAGTTGGAGGATATTTGGATTCACTGTTGGGATGAGATTATTATTAGGTAACAAGAATATGAGATGTTGAACTTGGATAAAGTTAAAAAATTCAGTATTGTAGATATTCCAGAAGGAATGGAGGATGATGATGAAGTATTGGATCCAATTTACAGGAACAATAATGTTGCTAATCAAAATTTACCATGGATTGATTGGTACCAAGAAGAACATTGCAATACTAAGGAAAGGGTGGGGCTCATTCTACAAAGGACATATGATTGGTTGGATACTTGGAAATTTCACCCAAAGGATTAGATCAATCTATAAGAATAGAAGCCTAAACAACACCGAGTCTCCCTACACCCACAAAAGGTAATAGGTCTACCCAAAAGGCCAATATAACTCCAAGGAATATCTCATTTGTTGTTGGGATTTCCTCTCTTTCAAAATTTCCCATTGCTAAGGTTGTTTCCTCTACGACACAAGTATCAGAAGTTGTTGAAGTTAGTGATTCTCTAGTTGTATCACAAGATTTACCACCCCCTCCTTCACTACCATTGGCACCATCTTCAACTCCACTTTCCCCATCATTATCCATTGCTCCTCTACTCATATATGCTTTTCCATCCCCATCCATGGCCTAAGTGTTTTCATCCCTTCCTATTATCTCAATAGGGGAAATTATTGGGTCTCCAATTTCCACTCCAATTTCTCACCAGTTTTCATTTCCTTCCATTTCCACTTCCATTCCTGTTATATCCACTCCCAAGGCTATTCTCACTTCCACCCCATCTATCATAACCACCTCCATTTCATTGTCAACTGATATTACCAGTGCCATTATTTTATCCAGTACTCCAAGTGCCAAACAAACCATGCCACTTTCATCCATATACACTATACCTGAATGGCTATATCGCCAAACCCCAAAGCAGAAGAAAAACGTGCCCCTTATAGATGTGATAGATCTGAGCATGCTCGAACCTACTCTAAAGAGACAGGACAAACAACTAAGGATCATCTCTAATTTATCAATAAAACAATCAAGATAAAGGTTCATGGAGGTAGCTACTCCCGTTGAAGGGAAAACTAAAGAAACCATTACGACAACATATTATCAGATCTCTAGGTTTTCACTAGGAAAGGAAACACATGAAGGTGCCAAATAGGATGTTCAAGCAACCCTTAGAAATTTGTTGGAGAAGTGTGAAAAATATAAAGCTTCCAAAGATGAATTGAAGTCAAAGGTTAGACAACTTACTGCTCTTTTAAGGAAAGTAACACAACCCATTCCAACTACTGCTCCTTCAACTACAACTAATCTGATAGATTTTTCCATTTTGGATGATATTTCATATCATGAAATTTTTAAGATAGGTCATAAGGGAAGATTAGTAGATAGATGGATAGAATACATGCTTCAGGAAGCTAATCCTTTGATCAAAACAACTGTTGAATTGTATAATGATTTACAAACTAAAAGAACTTCTATTCACAGGATAAATGAAGTCCTCTCTAAGGACAATAATAATTTGAATATGAATTTGACTACATGGGGAGAGATTAGAGATGTGGACCCATATTTACTCCTCTAAGAAGGATTAATTGATTATACTTCTAAATTGTTTGAGTTTCAAAAGGCTATGGAATTTAGATCCTAGGTATTATAAGATTTGATCAAGAAATTGGACGATAAATGTGTGGAAATAATGGACGGTCTAAATGATATTTAAGAAGAATTTGATAATATCGACTGCAAGTTTTTCAATGAGAATATTGATTCTCTTCTGGTTGACCAAATTAAATCAAATTTCAAAGATTTGGTGAAGAAAGATGATGAAGTGACTAAAACTTTCATTATTAATTCAATTTATAGGTTAGTCCCGTGTCAGAATTTCATAAGTCAGCTGAAGAAAATAGTGAATAAGTTGAAAAGGTTTCCAGCCAAAGTTATGAGGGAGATTGATACAATGGACATGGTAAATCATTATGCATGCGGACTAGAGAAGGAGGTACAAGGAATCATCAAACGTTTCGTTGATTACAACCATTGGATGACTATGTGGGAAGAAAATTAGGGGAAAACCAAACAAGCAAGAGATGTTGTAGGTCCAAGCTAAGCTAGGCGACCATGATTGGGATGGTTCCAAGATCTGAATCAGTCAAAGTTACAGGGTTTACTTAGTCAAACATTTGCAACAACTTTTCTATTTTTATGGGAGCATATTCCCTTGAACTTATTATACTCTATTTTTAGTAACTTGTTAATTAAGGTTCAATTGTAATGGCTCAACCTCTGGAACTTATAAATAGTTAAATGCATTAAGTTTATGTAGACCTTTTAGATCATTTTAAAAGTTACTCTTCAGGCTTGGAAGAGTGCTTCATATATTTTGAGCCTTTCAGTTATGTTCAAAACAATATTTTGCCATGAAAGGTCTAGTTTATTGTGTTAATCATTGATCAATTTATAGCTTGTGAATGTTTAATTCCTTGATGTGATTGGTTAATCTGCCTTTACCCAAGTTATCTTATTTCAATCTACGTGAAAAGTGATATAGTTACTTTGAATATCAGTTGTGGAAAAGTTATTTCCTTTCTGTTACAAAGTTGAATTATTATTTATAGTAATGGATGGAGGAAGATTGCAAGACATGTGCATACCATATATTATTGTGAGGAGTTGATTGTGCATTTAAGTGGGTCTATCTGTTTAATATACTTGGTGCATCACCTTATTTTTCTTTTGTTTATCTCTGACTTTAAGCCCATAAATTGAGTAGATTAGAGTTATTTTCAAATGTTTTAGCCTTGCATATTGATCTTAAATTAAGTTCTCCAAGTCTCAAAGGAAGCCAACATTCTCTGGAGGTTCATCCTAAGGTGAAAAGGTCCCACACCTTGGGAATGTTCCAACATTGCATGGGATCACTAAGAGATTCAACGAGTGCACGATCCGCATGTCAACCCGTGCATAATTACCAAGTGGACCAATCGGCTTGCGATAAGTGGAAAAATGGTGAAAATATGGTTTTGGTTTTCTCCTTTGGTCTTCAACACTTGTGTTCACATAAATGGACCCCACTATTTACTATCCGAGGGCCCTCAACCAGGTTCAACACACCGTTTTTAAGGAGGGATGGTTTGGCCTCCTTCACAATTAATTACAAGCCACATTTCTTTTATATTCTAATTTCTCTAATCCATTGTGGGTGTGGGATTAATATTCTTTAAAATATGTAAATATTTCTTGCTTTCTACCACATACCAACTCTCCACATTACATGCCAAATCAACTTGCCTTGGCCACAATATGGCACACAATTCCATATGCATTCTATATCTTATCATCATTCCAACCATAGTGCATTCCATGTCCACCCAAGTGCTTTGTAATTTCCATAAAAAGTGGCTTTAAAGCAAACAACTATTAGCCACACATTTTTTAAAAACAACCTATCTTATCGAAACCCCATGCATGTGGGATAAATGGCTAAAGATAAAAAATAAGCTTTGGGATGGAGCGCTCCATATGGGATTTGATCCCTTGACTATTAGCCACACATTTGTTTTTAAACAACCCATCTTATCAAAACCCCATGCATGTGGGATAAATGGCTAAAGATAGCAAATAAGCTTGGGGATGGAGTGCTCCATATGGGATTTGATCCCTTGACTTGCGGGCTAAAAGTTAAGGCACCTAACCAATGCACCAAGGGATACAAACATTATAAAGGGTGTTGCATCTTATTTAAATAGTAGTTTCTTATTAACTGTGTAAAGAAAGAAACATGTAGTGAAAATTTTGGCATTATAAATCTGTACTGGAGGATTTGTTTAAAGCTTTATTGTAGAGTGGAGACTCTTAAGAAGGTTGGGGATTATTTTTAAATTATGGAACCTTATTGTAATGTATTTTTGAAATTATTTTAAATAGTTCAGTCTTTTTTGGAGGACTCAGAGACGTAGGGAAATTTCCAAAGTCTGTTATCAACTTATGTGTGCTTAGAGTTTTCTAATTCTCTTTATAATCTAATTTGCACAGTCATTAATAGTTGCAAATTTCAATAAATAATTATGGGAAAGTTGTATTTATTTTAAACATCTATTTTTAATAATTTTAAAATGTAATTTTGCAGGATTTCATAATTTAAAAATTGCATACGATTATGGATCATAAAGTGGCCATTCTAGAAAAGTAAATGATAAGAGTATCAAAAGGATAAATCGATGTAAAAGAAAAACAAGAGCTATTAATGTCTAGTTTTATTGCTTAGGAATCATGCATATAATAACATACTTGGATGTATGATCTAAGTAGTAACTATAGGATTTCATGTCTATATTTTTCCCCACTTTATGATGGTGAATGGATATTTGGTAGTATAAAGTAGATAGGAAGACCATAACTTGTGGAGAGTCAAAGTGAGTTGTAACCGATGGTGTGCCAAATGAATATTTTGAGATGTGTATCGTGAAATATAGAAAAGGATAAGGATCCTAAGGGTGACCTCATGTGCATAGTAGAAATGATGCTTGCATTAGTTCCTTGGATATTGCCTTTGTCGAAGCATCTTGTGCTTAATATTGCCACTTGTTCCATTTGTGTGTTGCCTTTTGTTGGATTAAAGTCAGACTTGCAAAAGAATATAAATGTAGTCAATGCTCATGATAAATGAAATTGAGCTTTAAATTCATAAATGTGAAAATAGGAATGCATATTGAAAAATAAGTGAATCAAGGACATAATACACCTGTATGTCATTAGAGAATAGATATAATTATTCACATGTGTTTGTTACCTTAGAGATGGTTGGAATAGTACTAAGGATTTAGGCATCCTGTAGCCAAAATGAGGATTTAAGTGTCATGTCACTATACTGAGGATTTAGGAATCCTATCACCGAGTGAAGAGGATTGGGAGAGCTATAGGATTTTCCCTCTAATTGTTAACACTTCCCCATAGATAAGTGTCATTGTAGATGGTCACAAACTGAATAGACATTGATCATGGATGACACATCATTCCAGGCATATCATTTTCCTACATATGCCTAAGGTGTCACTCCTTATTTGATCACAAGAAAATAGAGTAATTAGTTCCCTTGCTCAAATTATATAACTTTTCACTGATTTTGTTCATGTTGTTCCTGATAGTAACCTGTAATTGATTACCTATTGCTCTATTTTGGAGAAACCTATCACTAGACGCTTATTGATAATGTATTGTACTTGTTTTTATAACCAAAATAGGACCACCTAGATGGGACACCAGTGCCCACCGCTCTTGTATGATTTGGTTTCTTCTTTCCATGCACTAATTTTGGCACAACTATGATTCCAAACATGTTATTAGCTACTATTTGTTTTGATTTTTTGTGTACCATTATGTGTATGTCTCTAAACTTATCAGAGGGTGAAATATTCACCCGTTAATTTCCCCCACTCATTTGGGGTGTGTGATATGAACCAAGGTGAACGTGGCCAGAAAGTGGAAAAATGAAACCGATGTGCACATATGATATAGAAATCTTGTAGGGGTAATAGGGAATGCATATGGTAACCACTATAATACATGTAAAATAATGGGAAATGATAAAAAAAAATTTAATCACAAAGAAGCATGGCATGGTGTAATAGCTAGTCAAAACATGCATTAACATGGAAAAATACATAGTGATTAGTTGGTTAAATACATGAGACACCACTCAAGAATGTCATAAGACACTCAAATCCTTCAAGGCGATATAAGAAAATCCTAGCAATCAAGTATATGGCAAAGCCCGTAAACAATGTACAAACATGACACAAATCAAAGAAAATAGATACAAGCAAATTAGATAACCATGGTTGGAAGTGATACCTACAAGACAAATGGTACACATGAAGCAACCCATTAACATGTTAGGAAAATTGATAGTATGCCACAATGTATATAGCAATTGAAAATATGCAATGAAAGTAGTAGATATTGCAATGCTAGAACTTAAATATAGAAGAAATAGGAAAGGTAGATGCCCTCAGGAGCCTCAGTGGGACTGGATAGAGAACAGTGCCAAACATTATACATCATGTGATAACTTGTAAGTATCTTGCATTCACCTCAAGAGTATCATGTGAATGTGCATGTGTGTATGGAAAAAGGATAGAGCATATTATGAATCAAAGTAACATGGTAAGAAATGTGCAACATAGAATAGTATAAGCAAGCAAGAATACATCCAACCAAGATCTAAGTTAATGTTTTTGAATTTTTGTAGATATTTAAATGTTTTTTAGATGATTATAATATGAAATAGTATGACCAAGAGAGGGGAGCAAGGTTTCCTCTAGTGTATGTGTGCAAGGTGAGGTCCATGTAGGTAAGTTGCACCCTCAACAGTCATGTTTGAACCTAAAATAAGAGTGTATCATCGGGTAGCAAGGGGGGAGTATGCCTGCAAGTGTGCATGCCATAGTGATATATCTAATGAGGATAGGGAAGAGGGACCACTATCTACTAATGTAAAAAGATGAAAAAATGTTAACATGATCTAAGGACCTAGTGTCATGTGAAAGTGCATGTATCATAACATGTGGAGTAAGATTGTTTTATGCATCTGAAGAAACTAGAAGAGGTGGAACATTGGTAAGTATATGTGAAATTTGGGAATCACAAGAGCTACGAAGGAACATTGTAAACATAGTGAGGGGAAAACCTTATGGAATCTAAGATCCCAGATGTATGAGGAGTAAATGCAATGACACAAACAATAAGGATGTGGCCATTAGAAGAAACTAGAATAGGTGGGATATTAGGCTTGTTGGTAATAGTGGAAAAAGTAAGTGTAAACATAAGGATCAATTGTGTGATTCAAGAGATGTGTAACATATATAGTGCTATGAGAATCATCAATATTAATCACAAACAATGGAGGGAGAGACACAAGACTCATCATAAGAAATGAGTGTAATTTGGTAAATATTGTAAATCATTAAAGTTGTATGAACTAACCCATATGACCATAGACATAAATGTGGAAAGAGGGGAATTGATTTCTCCCATGGATGTAACAAGATAAGGTGTAGTCATAGTAAATGAATCATACATAGAAGCTTGGAAAGTGAGAGCATTAGGAATCATTATCAAATCAACACATGGTGTTCTAACTTGTGATGAGGAAGGTGCAAAGAGTGATGTAACATTGGAATCAATAAGCCATATGATCATTAGAAGTGCATCTATAGTTGTGCCAAGTAACATATTTGAAATCCATGGTCATGGTGACATTGTGAAGGGGGATATGAGTGTCTCCTAACACCTTAGGTATTGTAGATGTAACAAGCATCATATGGGACAAAGTTATAGATATAGGAAAGTGTGCAGAAGTATTGATTAGGGATCAAAACATCATGTGGATGAGAATGATACATAGTGGGAGGAGTATCATGGGTGCCAATAAAAAGTTCATCATGTAAACCAATAGTATTATAGTCCATCACAAGAGGATAATGTTGTGCAATGTAAGTAGTAACTTCATTATCATGTATGAGAGGGATATCAAAAAGATTATAAAACATGAGGTGTGAAATCTATTGTAGCATTATCCATGGAAGAAGGTGTTACAAGGGCATTGTGTGCTATTGCATGGGTAGAAAGGATTGTATGCATAATATGTAACCAAGAATAACCTAGAAGGATATTATAAGTGAGATCATGAGGCATAACATAACATAGAAGATTAAAAGTGCAAGGGAATACAATAATTGGTAGAGTGATTTCTCCCAACACTCACTTAGGTGTGTTATCAAAGCCACATATACATAGAGTAGATGGAGTTAGATCAACAACAAAAAATCCTGATTTGATTGATAAAGGATGATGTTGCATATATTAAGACCATATCCATTATCAACTAAAGCATGCTTAACAAGAACATTATAAATTTGAACTTGAATATAAAATGGAGGATCATTGTTACATAATTGTATGATAAGCCATAAAATAAGTTTACACAAGAAAGCCAAATAGATAAATAGATTTGTATTGAAAGTGATGTTGATAAAAAAGTGATTGTCATCAAATGAATAAAATGACCATATCTCAAAATAGAATTTGAATTTGACAAAAAAAAGAGTATTTTTTGAATCTAATGATGTAAAATAAAAACCTCCAAGAGGTTGTCTCAAAAGTGTGCATTTTTTGGAATTATTCTTAATTACCAAAAAGTGTAATTTTGAATTTACAAAAATTATGTAAAAACATTAGGGAAAACAAAAAGAGGTTTTTGTTAAATATGAAAAATAACCTCAAAGGAATTTGAAAATAGAGTTGTTATGCAATCGAGATATTAAAAAAAAGGTGATTTGAAAATTGGGAGCCCTATAACGTGACCCAAAGGATAGGACCAACCATGAAACCCTAGGAAAGTTTTTACAAATCATGATTTATGGCAGGTAATAGATGAAAATAAGGTGTTGGATTTTAAGATAAGATGCAGATATGAAACCTAATGAAACTAGGGTTTGGGTTTGGAGAAGAATAGATCCATTAAAGAACATGCAAGGGATCAGATTCACCAAATGATTTAACATGAAATTAAATCTTAATCAGAGGACTGAGATCAAATGAATATAATAGTAACAAAAAAGATCGATCATGAAAAGGAAAAGAAAGTGTAAACAATAGTAAAATAAGATTGACTTAGCTTGTACTCAAAGGTCTAGGCTATTTCTGGGCTAGAAAATGAGTGAAATAGGTTAGATCTAGATTGAATATGCTCCATCTAGAAAATTGGGATATGACCTCCTTCAGACAGAACTGCCCAGGTCATTGGTGTCTGAATTGTGTGCTAGTTTCATGGTAAATTATTTGGTTATGATCTTATCAGGGTCTAAACTTATCTTCTTCCTTTCAATCTTTATCACATCCACTTTGTTGTAGGATTTTCACTGTTGCACCTGAAACTACAAAACAAAACCTAGCTACCTACACAAGGCTCAAGAAAACATTAGATGAAATAAATAATGCATATGCTTGAGTGTGACTGACCTCGGTGGTCACCCCAATGTGATTGATCACTGAGTGTTGCACTACATTTTAGACTATATGTAGTTCTAGTGTGTGTGTGATTGAATTGTGTTCCTTGAAGCTAGCTTGCCCTTGTGTGAGTCGCACCAAGATAGTAGGCTACAACTGAGTTTGACTTCAAGATGAATGTGTGAGATGGAATTCATAAATATCCCCTCCTATGCAGTGAATAATGCAGCCCAAATGTAGTCCTTAAATGTTGCTCTTTTGCCCAAGTAGTAGATAGTAAGTAATAGCCCAAGTTGTCCAACCCCTAATAATAGTGAGTAAGTCATGTATATATATATATATATATATATATATATATATATATATATATATATATATATATATATGATTCCCTTGTTTGAATTTCATCATTAACAACCAAAAAGGTCTGACCCAAAGTGATAAGAAAGGTAATTTAGAAAAAGATAACAAAGTAATGTGGCATTTCAAATTTGAGAGGAGGGAAAAGGACAGAAGTGCAGAAAGGGGACAATAGCACTTAGGTGCTCCTATCCCTAATGGGTGGTACTATCTAGGATGATTCAGAGGATATAAAAAAAATACTGAGTTGGGTCACACATTATCTAATGTTCAAAAGTAAAATAGTCTATTCCAGAAAACTAAAATGATAAGAGTATCAAAAGGATAAATCAATGTAAAAAGTGAAACAAGTGTTGTTAATGTCTAGTTTCTTACTTAGGAATCATGCATATAATAACATAATTAAAGGTGTGATGTAAGTAGTAAATGCACAATTTCATGTCTATAATTGTGCTTTATCATATTGATTCTTAGGTATCAATATCAATATCTATGTAGCTTTCCCACATCTTGTCATTCCCCATCCCACCCCTGCTCGTTCTTGTGCCCAAGTCCCTTATGAATCTAATTTTTTAATGTTATTTTGACTATAAATGTTGATCATGCCCAAAGTGATGCTTCCAATACTCAATCTGAAGATCATACTTAGTACGTTACCGATGATGATGCCTAATAAATTTACACATTTTTATAAGAGAATCCCTCTAACATTGATCTCTTATTAAATGTTACATCATAACAACTTAAGAATGGTCCATCATCTAACTTAGAGGACATCACACTATTCCTATATCTACAGTTCCATATTCTTGGGGTCACCTAATATGCCAATGCATAAGATTTCCATGCATATTCCTATAGTCACTATTACTACTGCACCTTCAATCTCTAATGGTTCACATGTTTCTTCATCTAGCACACAAGTTCTTGAAACCCTTATTCACATGTTACAAGCTCAAATATTACAATTACAATAAGGTATGTCCACTTATCTTTATGTTATGGACTTAACCCAATTACTACATAATCCACTAGCTCCCGAGGTAGCCTTTTAGCATTTTCCTCTTGGTTTTGTTGGACCTAAGCTTCCTATCTATGATGGCAAAGGTGATCCTGCAGAACATCTTAAATAATTTCATGTGTATTGCATTGATCATTCCTCTTACAACATCTTGCTTACCAAGTTATTCCCCAGGAGTCTTAAAGACTTTACATTACAATGGTTCTATGATCTCCCCCACTCATTTTGTGTGTTCTTTCACTACGTTGGTGAATGAATTTTTTAGCCCACTTTTCTATCAACATTAGAGATAAATTTTCTTATGCATAAATGTCTAAGATATGCCAAGGATCTAATGAACATATCAATGCTTAAATATTACATTATTGCACTAAAAGGAATGATACCTAGATCATACCAAGCCAAGAATTCATATGCTAATCAAACACAACGATAAATAAGATGAAATAAATTTGCCATAATAAATTTACCAAAAACCTTTGCAAACAAATGAGAAAAAATATCATATAATTATTATGGAACTCAATGAAATACAATGAGAATGGGCCTTACTTATATAGGCAAGGAATACCAATCTATGAACTAGTCAAGGTTGTAGATCAAGCCATAAATCATTGGAAAAAAACTAGTCATCAAAGAACTAGTCAAGACCATAGATTTAGGAAAGAACTAGACATCAAGGATTTATTGAATACCATAGATCAAGGAAAGAACTAGTCAATACCATAGATCAAGGAAAAAAACTATACCTAACAACTAGATAATATCTCATAATATCTAAATAAATAAAATTAAATATCCACACACATAAGTGGGTGAGGATAAATACAATAAAGGTAAAATAAAGTACCTAGGTGAACATGAGCTAAGGTAAAATACCTACTCTAAACACCCCCCCTCAAGTGAAGCTAGGGGCCAAAATAGAAGTGGCAGGTCCACAGAATGAGTCCCGAAAACCAGGCTTGATGAGATACTCATGTACATTATATCCATGAAGAAATCTTGAACTAAAAGAAGGAAACAATCCTGCTATAAGGAAAGAGAAAGAAGAAGAAGAAGGAAGATGTTCTCATGAACACCCCATAAGAACAACTTCCGAAAACCCCAAGAATTCCACACAAATCAAGGTAGCGAGGTGATGCAAAAGGCTTCATAAAGATGTCCACAACTTGTTGCTGAGTCAGAATGTACTCCAAGAAAAGAAATCCATCCTAAATGTGCTAATGAATGAAGTGGATGTGTATCTCAATATGCTTGGTCTGTTGGTACTCAACTTGGTTAAGAGAAATGTGAATTGTACTTTGGTTATCACATCAAAGTACAGTCAGTGAATCCTGTGGGAATCCAAACTCTATTAATAACTGTCGAAGCTAAAGAATCTACTGACTTGCTGTAACTGCTGCCCTGTACTCTACCTCTAAAGATGAAAGTGCAATAGCCTATTGTTTTTTTGCACGCCCAAGCAACTAGAGAAGAACCAAGACAAAAAAGATAACTAGAAGTGGAATGAATGTCCATCAATAGAACTTTCCCAATCTAAATTTGTATACCCAAAAAATTGAATAGAACCCCTAGTGTAGTGTAGGCTAAAGTGGGAAGTTCCCTGCAAATAGCGCAAAATACTTTTAGTAACCTGCCAGTGACTACTATGAGGAGAATTTACAAACCGAGATATAAGCCATACTACAAATGAAATATTGGGGCAAAGTATGGTTCAAGTTACACGAGACTTCCAACTGACTGCCTATACAAAGTATGATCACAAAGTGGAGTGGTACATGTGGAAGTAAGAGTAACCCTAGACTGAAAAGGAGATGGACTTGGCTTGCAATTAGCCATATCAAAGTGCTGAAAAAGATCATGGGTTTAATTTTGCTAGCTCAAATGAATCCCTGAATCTGTTTGAGAAATCAACAAACCAAGGAAATAATGTAATAACCCAAGATCTGTCATGTCAAACTATGTAAAAAGAGCCCTCTGAATAGTTTGAATGTGTGAAGAAGAACTGCTAGCAAGTAACAAATCATCAACATACAAGACAAAGTAATCACAATATCCTCACCAACATGCTGGAGATACACTTTATGATCGGAGTGGAAATGAACAAAACTAGTAGAGAGAAGAAAAGAATCCATATTCTCATACCAAGCCTGAGGGGATTGTTTGAGACCATAGAGAGACCTTCAGAGCCTACAAATAAGAAAATAATCCTAAAAAAATCTAGCAGGTTGCTCCATGTATATTTCCTCTTGTAAATATCCATGTAAGAAGGCACTCTTCATGTTCATCTGGTATATAAGCCACCCCTGTGATGCAACAATAATAAGTACAAGGCATACTGAATCCATCTTGGAAATGAGTGTAAAAGTCTCAGAGTAATCAATACCTTCAACTTGTGAAAAAACCCTTTACAACAAGACGAGCCTTATACTTGTCAATGGACCCATAAGCTACGTATTTGGTTTGGTATACCCACTTACATCTAACCATATTTCTTCCTTTAGGAAAAGATACCAAATTCCAAGTATAATTATTCATCAAAGAAGAATACTCAGATGTCATCGCATCATCCTACTCTTGTATCCCAGGAGCCTTTGAAAAAGACCATGGATCCTTAGAAATTCCCTGACACAAAAGTCCAGAACCTGTAGAATGTGTGTGATGATGCCTAGTGGGTGGAAGATCATGTATGAAAGGTGCTACCTTAGAAACTATAGTACAAGCCCACTTATGCATAATGACAACATCAGTGGGAATAGGATCCTCAATGACATCTATAACCTCCTCATAAACCTTGCTCTGATACCATAAATGGAACGATACCCAGATTGTACTAAGCCAAAAACTCAGATGCTAATAAAACACTACGATCAATAAGATGAAAGCAATTCGCCAGAAAAACTTTACCAAAACCTTTGCAAACAAATGAGCAACAATATCATATATTATTATGGAACTCAATGAAATATAATGAGAATGGGCCTTGCTTATATAAGCAAGGAATAACAATCTAAGAACCAATCAATGTCATAGATCAAGCCATAAATCATGGAAAGAACTAGTCATCAAAGAACTAGTCAAGACCATAGATTTAGCAAAGAACTAGACATCAATGATCTAGTCAATACCATAGATCAATGAAAGAACTAGTCAATACCATAGATCAAGGAAAGAATTATACCTAACAACTAGATAATATCTTGTAATATCTAAATAAATAAAAATAAATATCCACACACATAAGTGGGTGAGGATAAATACAATAAAGGTAAATAAAGTACCTAGGTGAACATGAGCTAAGGTAAATACCTACTCTAACATGCACCATGCTTACCAAGATTTATAATATCCTAGATGATAGTGAATTACAAGATATTTTTTACACAAATCCTACTTCCTCCTTTGCAAGAATCAATCATGTTTGAAAAATATAGATCATTTGACCATTTATGTCATACACTCAAAGATTTTGAAGCTAAGTTATTACATATGAATAATTTCAAGTATGTTGCTATGCACTATTAATACACCTCATAACTGATTCTCAAATAAATTTTACATTTAAGGGAAAGACCAATGATGCTAAGTCTCCTCCCAAAGATATTTTTGATGCCATTAACAAACCAAATAAGCTATCGTTACAACCCGCTTGATGATGGTTTTCCACATTTAATATGTCCTCCTAATTGTTTTCATAAAATAATTACTTGAGTGCAATCTTGGTTTCTCTTCTCCCTACACTATTTGAGGTTGACATGAACAAGCCCTAAAGTAAGAGTTTTGATGCCCAAATCCAATTGAAATTATCACCGATGTGTTGGTCATTTCATGGATAATATGCATCAAGCTTCATCATGTTGTCTAAGATCGTATTGATTCAAATGCCATTGAATGGGATGAGCCCACTGAATCTTCCAAGCCAGCCAACAACAATTCTAAATTGAAACTATTCAATGATATACTCCCTAAACATACAAATGATA
The DNA here is from genome assembly GCA_019776745.2 of Taxus chinensis. Classification (NCBI taxonomy): domain Eukaryota; kingdom Viridiplantae; phylum Streptophyta; class Pinopsida; order Cupressales; family Taxaceae; genus Taxus; species Taxus chinensis. The sequence goes on from CM034146.1 coordinate 544,395,283, forward strand.
CATCTTACTTTTGAAGTGCATATTCTCATCATGTGCTACCACCACTACCCTCTTATGATCATCCCTTAAATGTTATGATGTGGTATTATCACCGACATCTATCCTTCTACAACCGTGTTAATAATTTTGATGATTTTGATATAGATGGTACATTCATTTATCCTACATGTTTATCTCTGTCTCTATCCATCAAGTACCTATACATAGTGCATTGGTTGATCTGCACAACAAAGATAATTTTTGTTCTTTGAAATTACTTCAATCTCTCAATATTTCTACTTTGCATCTTATATTTGACTCTAATCCTCACTACCATTGTATCACACTACTGATTTAACCTAAATGGTTAAATTTATTAAGGGTAATAATCGATGGTATATTATCGTAATCAACTAGTTTCCAAAGTTAATTGCAACAATATCAGGATAATACATGAATAAAGATAAATAACATAGATGAATGAAAAAGTACTAGCAATGAGAGGGAGAAGAAGACTTAACTAATATTCTAGACTGTGTGTTGATCTGGGCTAACTTGATGACTAGAAAAGGTTGGAAATGATCCAACAGAAATTGTGTGTTTTGAAAGGTATGTCCCAAAAAATTACCTGGACCAAGGCATATGGCACATTTTCCAAAATATATGGCTGTTATGGCCCTTTTTGTATGCCCATTCCCCTTTGTACTTTCAACTCTTGAAAATTTATGGGTCTGTGCATTGCTTCCTAATCTGTTCTTGTATGTAATTTGGACCTTTGACATTGTGTGATGCTTCACTATGCACCTGATTAAATATTCAAAAATTAGATGGTGAGGGAGTCCTAAAAACAAACATTAGTTGGGTTATGGGAACCCTTGTGCACCACCAACATCACCACTACTCTGAAGAGGGCTCAAACCACATGTCGTTCTCACCTAGCATGTGATATCTAGAATGTGTGCAACCAAATTGATAATCATGACCTTACAAAATGTAATTGTACTTGAACCTTTTCCCTAGCTTGACTTGAATTTGATAATGTGCATTTTTTGCTTACAAATTTGAGTGGATGACTGCCCTAGAATGAGTATGCTTAGTATATGAATCTCAAGGGAGTCTTTGAGTGAGATTTTGATTGTGATTGCTCTTAGTATTTTCTCATTGGATTTCTAGGTGTCAAGTAGATAGAATGATTCCTCATTTTTTCTTTAATGAGAGATGAATAACTTGCTTCTATATGTGTTATGGATTTGGAAAACTTAGATAAAAGGTGACTAGAAGTGTAACAAAGAAGTTCAAATTAAGAAAAGTACCATTGGAGGGAAAGGACCAAAGTGGCCAGGTCAGCCCATAATATGGATATGGTCCATTCTATGGCTATGGTCCTAGATACATGTGCGAGTGATTTGAAATTGGAATTGTAATATGCGAGGGTATAATTTGATTTGATGAATTAATATGACCGTTATATGAACCAATAGGTTGTGTGTGTAAGAAATAATGAGTGATATATAGCTAGGGATAACATAATTGGCCAAATTGACCAAGTGTGGGCTAATGCAAGAGTGTTGTATAATTTTGTGTTATTGCAAGGCATGTGAATTACCAAAATGAGTGTCTACATTTCCCCCCTTTAAGTATGAAATTGAAAATTACGTACTTAAAGGAAAAGCTACCTGAGTGTGTAGATACACTTTGTATTTTCTTGGAGTGCCTTTTGCTTGTGCTAGGAATTTGTCTTTATTCTAGTTGTGTTTGTTTTTCCAAGATGAGTACTTGTAGAGAAAAGTGTAGTCAATGTCCATAGTATAGGAAATCAAAATTTAACTTGAAAATTTTGAAATTATTGTGAAAATAACATATGTAAGTAGAAAAAACAAAACAAAGTGTACATTTGATTGTTTTGTGAGAGAGGGGGAGAGAGTATCCCATACCATTTTCATGGAGATTTGTTGTGCTTTGTGTTGGAGTTGGTTGGAAGGATTTGGGGGTGATTATCCCCAAGTGGAATGTGCCAAAAATAGAAAGAAGTGTAAATGCACCCTACATGGTGAAGAGAACTATATGGGGAGTGTTCAAGTTACTCCACATCCCTTCAAAAAATATGAGCAATAGAAGTCAAGTCTACAAGGATAATAGTCACCTTAATACTTCTCAAGACCCATGGATAAGTGCCACTACAGGTAAATGTACAAACCCAATTTATTTATAAATGATGACATAATGTACCAGGGCAATGCTAGCTTACAGGTACCCTTGGTGTCACCATAATATGAATTGTACCATGTATTCTATGTCTTTGAAATGAGTAAAGATCCTGTAAATGTCACTAAGAAACTATACCAACTGAGAAAACTATTGAATATTCCCCTAGGACAAAAGCATATGGAATGGGCCATAACATCTAGACGTTATGGTATTTTATGTATGATTTAGTCCCTGTATGTTTTCTAACCCAAGTCTATTTTTGAGCCATTTTCTTGAACCTCTAAACTATCTGATTCTGTATCCTGTTATTCTGTTTCCTATGATTTTGAACTATTGTGAGGGTGAGATATCATCCGATATGTTGTCCCCCTTGTTTGGGGCATGTGAGATAGAGAAGTGTGAGCATGGCCCAAACAAGAGGACCTGTAGTTGATGTACACATCTATTGTAGGATTCGTGTAGGGGAAATAGGGGAGTGCATATGGTGCATACCATGTCAACATACATAGTAATATAGTAGAAAACTAGCAAAGTTTTAGTAATAAGCAATAAATAAACAACACGGTAGATGTAAGGAAAAACATGCAAGGGAACACAAATATAACAACATGGAAAACAAGATGCCACATACATGGGACAGTCACTCAGGATGTCACAAGACAATTGAGGCACTCAAGGCCAACAAGAAACAAACAAGTAACATAGGGCATTTCCCACAAACAAGTGAAAGCACAGAATAAGCATGTAAAACAAGAAACAAACCATAATATGAAAATGATCCTAGTTTGGAAGTAACCTGAAAAAATAGATACTACACATGAAGCACCCATTAGTCATGTTAGAGTAATAAATAGTATGACACAATGTATGTAGTGAGTGAATGAGGTAAGAGAAAATAAAGTAGTAAATATTGGAATAATAACACATGTATGTGAGAAAGTGTAAAGTGGATGCCCCTAGTTGTTGCAGAAGAATAAGAGTACAGAGCAGTGTTAAGTATCCTACATCATGTAACAATCTATGTGTAGTCTGCATTCAACTCAATGTACACATGAACACACATGTATATAAAAATGATATAACATACTATGTATCAAGATAACATGATAGTAATGTCAAACATGAATAATATAAGCATGCAATAGAAACAACCAAGTAAGAGTGATGCAAATATTTTTGGATGCTTGTATATATTTGAATGTTTTTGGATTTTTAGCATATTTGAATGTTTTTGTATTTTTAGGCCCCCCTGTGGGCATAAATGAAAACCTATTCTCTAAAGAGAAGGAAGGGTGATCCAAGAATTCCCCCAGAAGGGAATATATAGATTTTTAGTGCATTTTAAAGATTTATAGACTATGTAACCAAAGGTGGAAAATCAAGGTTTCCCCCAGTGTGTGTGTGTGTGTGAAAAGTGAGGTTCAGGTTTGTATTTGTTCCCTAAATAGTCAAGTTAAACCTATAAATAGAGTGTGTCATTGGGAAGAGAGGGGGAATAAAATGCCCCCTGGGTGTGTGAGTAGTATATGAACTATCCAATGAGAACCTCTTGCGGGGGTGGAAAATTTGCTAGGGGAGATGGAGGCTTGGGCCTTCGTTGTCAAATAATGTGACTTAACTACATATGTCATATAAAATTTAGGAGGAGAGCAAGGTGGAATAGATCCACATGAGCCCATGTGTGACTTAGATATTTTGGTGAATTGTATGATGAGGGGAAAAACCTATATCATGAAATAAGGATGAGCCATGTATGGATTAAACACTCAATGTATTATTAGGAGGAATTTGAGGATAAAATAAATACACAAGAGACTCAATGCAATGAAGGTAGCCCTGTAACAACTTAGGAAGAGGGGGAGACACAAGGACAACTACGAGTATAAGAGGTGATATAAAAGCATTAGGAGAATAAAAACATACCAAGGTGTGCACAAAGTAACAAGCAATTATTATCATGAGTGGCACCATGTATACTGGTATTTTCCAACATAACATAGAGAAGTGACATCAATTGTAGTGGAAGTAAGACTTAGAAGAGACAATAGGACATTGAAATTTTGTAGAGAAGTAGGTAGAAACTCAAGTTTGTGCCAAGTAGTATGTGTAAAATCCATAATCAGTGCAACATTGGGAAAGGGAAGATGGGTTGCCCCAATCACTATGGGTATACTAGATGTAGCTATGGGAGGTAGAATGTGAGCAAAATTGTAGGGAAAACATTGAATGATCGATTCGTATGTAAAGGAAGAATAGGTGTCATAGTGACCCAGAAGGGATACACCTAATCAAAAGGATGTGCATCAAGGAGATCTTGTATAATATCCAATTGTAAAGATGAATAGAGCCTTGATGAACTAATTTGCATGGACCAACATGTGTGAAGGTGATGTGTGCAGCATATAACCAAGGTTTCCTAAGGAGAATATTATAGGAAGGGTCATCAGGGAGTACATACCAAGTAGTGTCGAAGGTGTTCAATTCCAATAATTATTGAAATAATGATAGAAGCCAAAGACTTTACGAGGAATATTAGATAATTTTTAACACAAATTCCTATTTGATGTAAAAAATGAAATTTTTTCATATGTTAAGGCCAGAAGCCATCGTATCGACAGGAGCATGTTTGACCAATGTGTTATGGATTTTGACTTGGATATACAATGGATGATTCTCAACCAGGATGTACAAGAATAGAGAACTCATTAGAAATCCTATGACCCTAGGGCAACCAATGTAGAAAAATTACTCAAAAGAGTAGGAAAAGATAGATCCAATGCACAACATACAATAGTTGGGTTCACCAAATGATTTAACCTAAATGGTTAAATTTATATGGGGTAGTAACAAATGGTATATTATTCTAATCAACTAGTTTCTAAAGCTAATTGCAATAATATCAATAATAATACATGAAATAATATATAAATAACGATAGACAAATGAAACAATGAGAGGGATAAGAAGACTTAGCTAATATTTTGGAGTGTGTGTTGATCTGGGATGACTTGATGACTGAAAAGGATTTGAAAAATTCATCTTTGAAACTGTTTCCTACAAATCTTGCCTAGATTAAGGTTTATGACATGACCCAAAGTGTATGGTCAACCGATATGGCCCTTTTTGTATGCCACCATCCCTCTTGTACTTTCAGCTCCTGAAACTTTTTGGGTCTCCACAATGCTTCCTAATCTTGTTCTTGTATGCAATATGAATACCTTCGACACAGTACAATGCTCACTTGTGCAATTGATTGAATCTTTAAAACCTTAGATGGTGAGGGAGTCCTATAAAACAAACATTAGTTGGGTTGTGGGCACCCCTGTACACCACCGACATCACCACTACTCTGAAGAGGGATTAAACCACATGTCGTTCTCACCTAACATGTGATATATATATATATATATATATATATATATATATATATATATATATATATATATGTGATATCTATAATGTATGCAACCAAATTGATAACCATGACCTTACAACAATGTAATTGTACTTGAACCTTTTCCCTAACTTGACTTGAATTTGATAATGTGCCTTTTGTGCTTGCAGATTTGAGTGGATGACTTCCTAGAATGAGTATGCTAAGTATATGAAGCTCAAGGGAGTCTTGGAGTAGCTTTGTTTGTGATTCTCTTAGTATTTTCTCATTGGATTGCTAGATGCCAAGTAGATAAAATAATTTTCCCTTTTCTATTCAATGAGAGATGAATAACTTGCTTATATATGCATTATGGATATGGAAAAACTAGATAAAATCCAACTAGGAGTGTACAAAAAAGAAGTTCAAATTAAGAAAAATTTTGTTGAAGGGAAAGGGACCAAAGCAACTAGGTCAACCCATAACATATGTGTGTTATGACCCTTTCTAGGCACTATGGTCCCAAATACATGTGTGAGTAATTTTAAAGTTGGGATTGTTATATGTGAGGGTATAATATGATTTGATGGATTAATATGACCGTTATGCAAATATATAGATTGTGTGTGCAAGAAAGAATGAGTGAGATATAACTAGGGATAACATAATTGGTCAAATTTGAGTAAGTGTGGTTTAGTGAAAGAGCGATGTACAATTTGTGTTGTTGTAAGACATGAATTACCAAAATGAGTTTCTATAACTACCTATCAATGTTGATCCTATTACCATACCCATTTATTTCTTGGTCACTAGTTCTCTTAACTCTGGTACATTATTCCTTGATCTTACTTGGTTACGTGCTCTTAAGGCTATCCCACTAGTCATTCACCAATATATCAAGTTCATTCACAATCAGTTGGTTGTTACTATTTGTGGCATCAATTTTGAGGCTTCTTCCACTAGCATGCCTAGTCATTCCTCCTATAATCTATATCCCCAATCCTAGTACACTTGTAGATAGGTCCTTGGATGTACACATTAGTCTTCCTAGGTTTTCTAATATATCATTGGATTCCCACACTGATTCACATAGATCTAGTATTTCTAGGTCTTCCGATAGATCCTTGGATTCCCACACTGATTCACATATCTCTAGTCTTCCTAGGTCTTATGATAGATCCTTAGATTCCCACACTGATTCACATAGATATAATCCTTTTAAGTCTCCTACTAATCCTTTGTTTACACATGTTGACTCACATAGTTCTAGTATTTCTTGACCTCTAGCTAACACTTCATCCACACCTATGATCTCTAGTGGATTACATTATCATAGAATGCCCAACCGATCCTTTAGTGCCCCACATCAATCTACACGTCCTCATTAGTATTCAAGGTATGATTGTTCTTATAGTCCAACATACATATCTCATACACCACATACGGACCATTGCACTACTACACATTTCTCTTCTCTTAGGCCCTCTTTGACACACACTACTACCACAATTCCATTAACACTTGAGTCACATTATTTGATACATATGATGTCTGGGCCTCAATCCTCTACAATGGTTGATTCGATTCCTATAGAGGTTCTCATTGGGTAGGTTTCATGTTATTACTTCCTTCTTGTACATAGCTATGCACTAGAAAACTCTAAAAACATTTATATAATCACTAAAAGCCAAAAACATTCACATATTTTCAAAAACACAAAACTCAAGACCTGTTTTTGTAGCATATTATTTGTGCTTTACATTATACATGTTGTTTATCCTTTTGGTTTGATAGATAGAATTTGTTTCTTTACACACATGCGTTCAAGAGGTATATTAATCATGATGCATGACATATAAATTGATACATGCTTTTGGGATCTATCATTGTTCCTTACATATTTTCTCCGAGAAATTCCTCCACACAATCCAACTGCTATTATTTCATTATAGCCCCTTTTCACTTCCTCATTACACTTGATTACATACATAATATATTTGTTATCTTTTGACTTAACATGGCTAACACATGTGTCTTGTGTGGTGTTGAAATTTTTTGGTTTCATATGCTCTTCTATATCGCGTTCTATGTCATTTCATCACATTATGATACTCTAGTTTTCTATACATGTTTGCTAGTTTTTTGTGTAGTTACTTGTTTACTACTCTAATTGTGGCCTTAGGACCATATATGTCTTGTGATACCATGGGTGCCCCATGTTTGTGGCATCGTGCCTTACTTGTGTGACATTGCATCTTTTTATTGCATGCCTAAGGGCCTTGATTGTCTTGTGATACCATGGGTGTCCCATGTTCACAGATGTTAAGCCTTTTGTGTGACGTTTTTTGCACTATTACCTTTTCACTTACATATGCATTACTCTTACTAATTATTAGTAGCTCTCTTGTTGGCATTGTTATTGTTATTATTGTTGTTGCTATTGTTTCTCTTGATTGTGTGCCATGGTATCCACTGTGCATATCCTCTTTACAAAAATATGTTCTTCTTGGTTTCCACCACATCAGCCCTTCATGTGTCTTCTATGCAGATTATTAGTCTGATCAAACATGGCTACACATCTACACTTTTGAGACACACGCTCAAACTCTTTATCACATGTGTAGACACCCCAAAATTACATACCTAATTCCATCCTAGTAGAATTAGTTAAATTAATTCTATGCTGCTGTAATATACCCTTTTAGAGTTAAATTAATTCTATTACTTAAGTCATATTCCTACCCCTTTTAGAATTAATTAAATTAATTATAAATACATATTCCCACCCCTTTAGAATTAATTAATTTAATTCTATCATGCCTTTGAAATTAATTAAATTAATTCCTACACCCTTTAACTAATATAATTAACATTTATTTATTTAAATGATTAATTATCTCCTCATAATTAATAACTAGTTAAATTGGTTATTTATTTAATCCTATTTATCTACTCACACTCCACTTCACTCCACTTCCAGAAGCCTATAATGGTGGGGGCAATAATAATGTATGTGCAACCACTTCTTAGATGAATTCAAAGATCATCATTACCCTTGCAAAAGATGCAACAACACAAACTGAATCCTCTTACTATTTCATGTAATTTTAATTATTATCCCATATCCCATTCAAACTAAGATCCACTTCTCATGGCCTTAAACTATAGTTTGGTCACTGTATATCAACTGTTTTTGTGCTGATAAGTTGTTGTTTTTGGTCCTTTTCTGAGAAGACTATTTTCTACTGCTAGGATTTCATGTTTTATCTTGATTTTGATCATTTTTGTTTTGCTATCATTGTAAAATATGTCCTTTGAGCCTTCTTGTACAAGGGTATAGTATGTTTCAAAAAATTATTTACCAATAATAATAATAATAATAAAAAGAGTTCAAGCTTGAAAGATAAGTAAATGTGAAGAAGAAGGGTTTAGTGAAAGAGTAGGCCTATGAAACTCACCACGCACATAAAAAAGGATAAAGGGTGCTAGGAAAAATAGAGATCTTTTTATGGTCCCTCCTAGATTGTTGTATTCATGAACTCACCTAAGGAAAGCCATTAAGAAGCCTTTAAGGACAATTTCGAGAAGAAGAGGGAAAGTTAGCCATTTTGATGATAGTGAACCATTCTAAAAGTTTTTTTAGCTTAGTTCAATGCCTAAGATCATGGTGATATGATTGGGTGATAACTATAAAGCCTTAATCTCAAATTTGGCATAGCTAAGGGGGTCAAGAACTATAGAAAACTAACTAGTTTAAGGTGAAAAGAGATTGTCTTTCCTTAAGTGATCAATCTAACTCCTTATGTTGGTTGAAAGTGCATCTTGCTATTCATGATTTGGTATCAGAGTGGGTTAAAAGGATCTTGAAAAGAAGAGATATTGTTTTAAAGAATTGATTACATGAAAGAAGAAAGGATGGTGAAAGTAAGAGAAGAGGGAAGACCATATTTGGAAGAGAAGATGGCCAAGATGATGGATTTTTTGTTGAGAAGACCGAATGATATAGAGGATAATCAGGGGAATATGAGAGATGAGATAGTCTCATGCAGAGGAGAGAGACAAGTAACATAGTAAAATTTATAGGTAAGTACCACAAATGCCATAAATATGAAGGACACAAGGCATATGAGTGAAAAGAGATGGATATAAAGGTGAGAGATAATGATAAAGCTACTGATCAAGTATTTCAAGACAAAGGTAGGTATTTTTTATGAAGAAGAGTTCTTATAAAACCAGGTAAAGTGGTGAATGATGTAACTTAGATAATATGTTTGTTTAAAACTACATGTAAAGCCAAAGGAAAATGTTGTAATGTGGTCATTGATAGTGGAAGAAAAAAGAATCTTGTGTCTTTTGAGATGGTAGAGAATCTTGGATTGAAAAATAATATGCACCCTAACCCATATCAAGTCTTATGGATGTATAAAGGACATCATATTATGGTTAGGGAACAATGTCAGGTAGAATTCCAAATTGTAAGATATAGAGATAAGGTGTTATGTGATTTGGTTCCAATGGATGTTTGTCATGTATTTTTGGGAAGACCATTGCAATATGATAGGAAAGCAGTGCATAATGGGAAAAATAACACATACCATTGTAGAAAATGGAGTCATCCATACACTTTTACCTATGAAAGGTGAAAAATAACCACAAGGAGTGGTCATGATGTTATCGGTAAAGAGCTATTTGATGCAGACAAAATAAGCATGTAAAGAGACACTTATTAGGGATGTTCAACCTTATGTATCAGATTTGACAATTTTCTAGGTGAAGATGATACATGTATGAAACAAGAAGTAAATTTTTAGTTTAGTGAGAGGGCAAGAAATCTTGAGAAGAAAGGATTTTGCGAGGTTAGTGAGGAAAAAGAGAGAGAACAATAACAAGAGACAGAGTAGAGGTATAATGGGAATGAACAAGAGGTAGAAAATGTCTTAGAAGAGGCCTTGGAATTGTTTTTGTATCCTAGTGATGGTAAGCATGGTGTAGTGCAAAAAGAAGTAATCAAAGAGAAGAATGAAGAGAGAACTAAGGAAGATGATATATATACACAAGAGAAAAGTGAAAGAGTGAGAAGAGAAGAACACAATGAAGTACTTTAGAAACCCAAATAAAGACAAGTGAATGATGAACCAGTGAATGAGAATGCAAAATGTGAAGAGAAGAGTGATGTGGAGATGACCATAGTAAAAGTGTTGAATGAGAAACTTATGAAAGAACATGAGAAAGAACAAGTCCTAAGATAAATAAGAGGCATGCAAGCCTCCAAATTTTGATGCTAACATTTTCTATAACTTTAAATGTGTAGGTATGAATGAGATGAGAGAAGGTGTAGCTCATTTGCTAAGAAACAAGGTCATTTACAAAGTTAAGATAACACAGAAGTTGGAAAAGAAGGATTTTCAAATCACAATGAGGGAGGAGACCAAGATAAGCTCTTAAGAGCACAAATTTCAAGCAAGTTATAACAAGGAATAAAGTATGATGGAGTAGGAAGACAATCAAGTCCTGTAAATGATAAAACTAGTATTGAAAAGCATGGAAACATAGTCCAAGAAGCAATAAAAGTACAAGGACATAAAGGAAGGAGTTGTGAAGAATAAACAGGGAAAAAAAGATGGTTTTCAATTCATATTTTCTATCTAATATATTCTTGAATGAGGTATGTACAGGTCTAATAGCTAATATGGAAGAAGAACAATTAAAGAAAGATGAGTTTTTCAAGTCAAAATTGGCCTATTCCAATCTTGAGAGTGAGGAAAAGAGGTGAATAAAGGATATTAGAGGAAGTAAAATAGTCATAGATGAAATAAGTTTATCTTATTTAAACATGGAGGAGGTGAATGACCTCAAACATGAGCACAAGAAGAGTTAAAATAGTTTTAAGATCACTTTCTTGGGAAAATACATGATCAATACAAACATAAAGAATTTGGTGAACAACATGGAGAAGTTGATAAATACATGGGAATCTTGGCACGTAGTCAAGATACCTCTCAAGAGAATCATCATCAGTTGGAAGCAAAGGAAGAAGAGAGCAACAAGTTTGCAAACACAAGTTTTAGGGAAACTTCTTCTTTCCCCTTGGAGTATGATGCAATAACATCCTCCCTAATGATGTATATATGACATGTTAACATAAATATTGGTTTGAAAACATGTTTTTAGGGTTAGAAGGTCATAATGAGTCACCTAGGATGGTTTGTGTGGGTGTAGTCCTTTACAAATTCAAATTCTACACTTTCCCTCCAAAACTGTGAATTTGAATTTGAACGCTAATTTTGGTAAGTTTTAGGGGTTGTAAGGTGTCTTGTAGGTCTTGTATGGGATTTAAAGGTTGGAATAAGTTATAGTGGGGTCTAGGAGTCATATTGAGTGCATTTATGAGGTATAGGTCTTGGAGTCATAGTTAAGCCATGAAGTTGCCAAAGAGTTATCATATGACCAAGGTCTAAAAGGGATCAAGAATCAATTTTGATGGATTATGAATGTATATAAAACATTTTTGTAACTAATTGTGCCTCATTCCATTTGAATGAGAATTAGGAAAAGACTCCAAGGAGGTTTGAGAAAGAAGTATTTTGTGTATACACAATGGTGATAATTTGTAATGGTTCTTACATGACAGTTGGAATGAGGTTTTGAACAATATCTTGATAATTCTTAAACATGTGCATGTATTAGATTGGATTTGTGATTGGTAGTAAGTATTTGTTGATGAATATTCAATGTTTTCTTAATGATCTTATTGTTTAAGCACACATACCATCCTAGTTGGACTGTATAATATTGTAGCAGAGCATATTGGATCCTAACTAGATTAAGAGGGAACAAATTGTAAAGTTTTGTGTGGAGAGTAACAAGTTACATGATTAGAATGTATTTGACAAGGTATGAATGTCCATATTAATCCCTAAATTACCTAACAATGGAGTTAAAAATTTGGAAAGTATGGTAACTAGACCACCCTGATCCAGGAGGCAGAGTAGAGGGAAAAATGAATAGATTACACAAGAAATGATATAAGGGGTCCTTACTGGTAAATTCATACTCAAGAAGAGACTATTATAGACCCTAGGAAATAAGGAGAGACCTTGAATTTTTTTCTAGTGATTGGTGTTGTAAAATATCCATTATTGGGCTCATATAGAAACCTTAGGTAGGGTTTGGTGAGGGTAAGTTATTTGAAGGCCTAAATGGTTATCATAGAGCTCGAAATTTGTCACTTTTGATTTAAATATCTTTACCTAATTGATCCATGAATTTATAGAGTTTAATATATATATTTAAGGAGTTGTTTTGCATGACAGTCTTGTGAGATACATGTAGGTGAAAACATTAAAGGAGAAGCCATAGGTAAATATGAAGGTGGACATAGAATTATAAGGAATTATGTCTTAAAACTTAAAACATATCATCTAGACACAGTGAAGAAGAATATTTAAGGAACTTTAGGTGTCAATAGTCTAGCATTTAATGACAAATTGTGACAATCATGCCATAAGAACTGATAGAAACTTAGAAGGCCTAATTTTGCAAGTGAAATATTGTACTTTGACGGATATTTTACAAATACGTTTAACTTGAGAGTTAGCACGTAGACATAAAGCCCAAATGGGTGCTCAAAAGTATCATTATTTCCTTAATTGAGTATCTAAGACAAAACATAAGGTAGTAAAACAATGTTGATAAGGTTGGTAAGAGTTCAAGCTTGAAAGAGAAGTAAATGTGAAGAGGAAGGGTTTAGGAAAAAAGTAGGCCTATGAAACTCACCACAACCATCAACAAGGATAAATGGTGCTAGGAAAAATAGAGAGTTTGTTATGGGCCTTCCTATATTGTTGTATTCATGAACTCACCTAAGGAAAGCCATTAAGAAGCCTTCAAGGACAATTTTGAGAAGAAGAGGGAAAGTTATCCATTTTGATGATATTGAACCATTCTAAAAGTTTTTTTTAGCTTAATTCAAGGCCTAGGATCATAGTGATATGATTGAGTGAGAAATATAAGGCCTTGAGCTCAAATTTGGCATAGTTAAGGTGGTCAAGAACTAAAGCCAACTAGCTAGTTTAAGGTACAAAGATATTGTTTTGATTTTGGTGATCATTCTAACTCCTTGTGTTGGTTGAAATTGCATGCTATGCATCACAATGTAAAATAACAACCAGATCTTCTTTGGAGCTTTAAAAAAATCGTTCAATCAATTGAAATGCACAATTTTCTTCTCTAAATCGTTTTAGGGCTTCAAAGCTCTGTTTGAACTTGAAATTTGGAGGTAAGGTGATGAATTTACATAGATGGTAACCCTGCATTGCTCTTCATATGATTTCATTAATGATGACATGTAACTTCATGTTTTCTTCACTCGCAGCCATTGATATCTATTTTCAAGTTTGAATTTTGGCCTTACACATGGAGAGATGAGCCACTTAGTTATATTTTTCGAGCCTCAAGGCTTCACAGACACCTTATAGTTTTGCAAAAACTACAAAGTTGAAAGTTGCAATGATAATTTTATTTCTAATATCCCCCAAATATTGATACATGCCCAACTTACCAGGTTGTGGGAGTGGAAATACAACTTGAAATATCACAACTACTGCAAAATTGCAAACTGCAAAACTACATATCTACCTTTTCATCTTTTGTTGCCAAATATTAACACATGTCTCTCCATGGGTTGCAGGAACTAAATTGCAGTATGTAATTTTGAAGAAATTGTAAAGCTACAAATTATATAATTGCATATATGCTTTCTTGATCAAACACTACCAAATCATGCCACATGTCCCTCTGCGGGTTGTGAGGACAAACTTGTAATTTGCAGCAATTGCAAAGATGTAAATTACCCAAATCCATATATACCTTTCTTCATTGTGTCTCTGATAACATGCCACATGTCCCTTTTGAACTTTGGGAATCAAAGAACAATTTGTAGAAATGCAACAATTTCAAAAGTACCAACTGTAATATTGCAAAGTTGCATGTTTCCCCTATGGCTTCAAGATTCGAGGAATATTTGCTTACGGGCCTCGAGGATGGAATCACAACTTGAAATTTTGCAAAAACTTTGAATTTTCCACATAAGTGTCTAGGTATGAGAATATTCCCTGAATATACCTTTTACGGGGTTTGGGCTTGCATTTACAATTCATAGTTTTTCACAAAAAGTGTAAAACTACTCTAAACACCCGCATTCCTCTAATGTTTCAAATATTCCTTTCTGTGAAGGTCAGGCATGGGCGCATAATATGCAGGCTTAGAAATACAAAAACAAAAAGTATCCCCCACTACAAAAATACTTAAGTTTTTTGAGATGCGTATTTTTTCTTTTTTATTATAATGACAACGTGAAGATTTAGGGACCACCATAAGACATGTAAACTATGCATTTTTTCTCCAAAATTGAAAGAAATATAGGAAGTACATTAAGTATCACATTGCAAGGTCTGAACTCGATACCAAGGGGCACACATGATGAGAAGAACTGATAATAACCATTAATTCAACCTTTTAATATGCACACTCACTCGACACTTATCCAATCTGCAAGTTCGCTTCTTGAAATCTTCTTTATATCAATAACACAACAAGAAATCAACAAGGAACATTATGAAACATTGAAATCATCCTTGTAACTTATTCAAATATAAATGAGATTTAGGTATCCCTTCATGTCTTCCTAGAACATGATATCAAGTACCATAGGGAACCATGAGACAAAATAAAGATTATGACGAGGTTTACATCACCATGACCATGGATAAAACTCTTAAAGAATAAGCAAAATGAGGAGGCACATGGGAAAATGAAATATTACACTGAGCAACAATGGAGAAAAGATAATGCCATAGGGGTTAGAATGGGCACCAACACAATAGACACAATCACATGTAAGAATATGAAAAATCACTCAGAAACAACATCAGACAAAAAATTAATAAAGAAAAAATAGGGTAAAAAATGTACAGTATAGTCAAGACCGTAGATACATTCTTGACCCATTCCTATGGTTTCACCCAAGGGTAGTTACATTCTTCATCTCTCTTCTCAGGGTTCATGTGTTAAGTCCCATACACTCAATACTCTGACATATCCTCAGCACAATTGGGGATTGATCACCCCCAATCCTTCACCAAAGTTCAACAATCCAAATATCTAAGTATAATAAAAGAACAATAAATTATTCCCTCTGTAAAACAAATAGTTGTATTTGTCCCACAATTTGCATCTCTTTATTTCACTTTTTATAGTTTTTTATTGATAAAGCGGGTTGAAGGGACCCGTACCCTTTTCGTGAAGCTGAGGCTAAATCCTCAGGATAACAAAACGCTGCATTAGAAAAAAGAAAACAATTGGATACAACTAATTTTTAGCTTATAGGAAAATATAGATAGACTATAAACTAAACATACCAAATAATGTTTAAACAAAATTTACTTCCCACCCTGTGATGGAAAATAATCTTCAATGCTACCCATTTGTCCCTTTTTGATTTTCCTCTTCTTTACTTCTTGCCACTTGCCATGATCAGATGAAATAACCAGAACAATGTCACTGGGATTTTCCGATGCAATCAAATTCTCTGACACAGAATGCCAGTCTAATTTCGAGATTTCCAAAGTATGCCCCCTTATCATTCCACCTACTACAAGATGATTTTCCTGTATTCCCATCTCTGTATCATCCTTCTTTGTACCTACTTTACCCTTGGTGTTTAGATTTATTGGATCATATTTAAAATTCGAGGCAAACACCAAATCTGGGTTCAAAGTATCCCATCCACTAGAAAAAGTTAATCCATTCTTTTTTGCAGATTTCTGGTTTTTATTGAAGGGACAAGAAGCTTGCAAATGACTTGTATTTCTACCTATTCTACACCGAAATGTAGTATTCTCATAGTCTAAAACCTAGGTATGCTGAAAATTACCAAATTTAAGATTAATTTGATATGGTAATCCTTTTCTCAAATCACTTTCAACGCATATTCAGGAATAAGAACACAGAATCGAATGTATTCTATCCAATTTTTTTCATAAACTTTCACAAAACATTTCCAATATCCTCTAGGGCATACCACATATGCAAAGGGAGGTTAAGAATCCTGACCTAAATAGACATTTTGGTAACCAAATAAGTATTTGGATCGAAATCCAGAAACCATGGAGCTACAAATAAACCAACATGTCTCGAGAACCATGAATCATCTGTCAAACAACGCTAATAATCCTCAGATTCCCTAAAATGGACAAAAAAAAATCCCTTGGAACAAAGAGAGATTTCACACTTGTTGGTCCAGTTCTCTAAAACCCATTGATATAGTGTAGAGGAGGAAGGCCAAAAACCATTGAACTGTCCAATCATTGCATCCTGTGATAATTTTTTATAGTATTCCTCCACTTCAGGGTTCTCGATGATTAATGAAGGAATATCCTCAGCCATATCAACTAGGTAGGCTTGATTGTTTGGTGAATGCTTTCCTGCGGAATGACCACCTCGATTTTCTAGCATATCTTTGAAATAAGTTGTCTTATGGGAGTGAACCAAGCCTTGATTACCAGTAGCACTACCCCCATTATTCATGTTAAAATTTCTTCCTTTCCTGCATGCCCCAGACAAAATCATAGCCAATTTTGAAGCCCTAAGGTTAAGGCACAGATCTTTCATAGTATTTACCCGACATCCATTACCCTACACTCCTCCACTAACCCGTAACCCCCCTGAGACCATGCCATGAACATTCAGATCTCCTTTTGAAGCCTACAAATATTCATGGTTACAAAAACTGATTTCTCCATTGTTTGTTGCTTTCACACTTTTTCGCTCCATCTCGATGCAAGATCTCTCTTTTGAGTCCAAATGATCTAGACGTTAATGTCCATCCACTTTTTATAGTTTTAAATTTCATTAAAATTATATATTTACTATTGAGTTAATGTTCAATTCTTTATCACGGACATTGACTACACTATGTCTTTTAGGTTTCATCATGGAGTGTGCTAACACCGATATAACGGGGTCTTATAAAACAAACATCAAGCTAATAAAAATTACGTCTATACACTCATGTGTCTTTTCCTTTAAGGATGTAATATCATTTCATACTTGAGGGAAAATGTAGACACTCAAACTTGGTAATTCTACTCTTTGACACAATTGTTGTTGACATTTATCTCTTGCTCAAATAAGTGCATTTTACCCACTCTCATCCAATGCATCTCTAGGTGTATTTTCTAGCTTGTTTTCTCTTACATACTCATATGTTGAAATTTTATGAGAATTTAATACTTGAAACACATTAGGAAAATCTACTTACTGGCTTCCAAACCTTAAATTATAGATTATAAATCTTAGGTACAAAATGTATAGTAGGGGCAGGAATGTCCATACGGTCCTGACCGTAGTGTATGGTCTTGACCTTGCTCACTTTGGTCCCAAAATTCTCATTACATGTTATTCTGTGTCACTTACTTCTCCTTAGATGGCCCTTGTAACTTGAAATACCTTTGGAAGCATATATAAGTGAAACTCACCTCATTTAGTACCTAAAACTCTCAAGCACTCTTATGGACGCCTATTGAAAAAACTAGCACAAAAGGCACCCAAAGCTTTGTAAAATCTGAAATTATCTCAACATTTTCATTAGGGAAGAATTATATATAGTTTTAATGCTTTCCACTAGGTCTAGGGGATTTCTTACCACATTTGCAAGCACTCAAAGTCACTCACTCAACTAGATTTGCAAAAGAGAAACTCAAGTAAAGAATTATCAAAGGAAGGATGTCAAATATGATTGCACTACAACTAGATATCACATGATAGGTGGAGAATGACATGTGTTTTGAGGCCTATTCAGAGTAGTTATGATGTCGATGGTGTATGGGGTGCCCAAAACCCAACTAATATTTGTTTTGTAGGACTTCATCTAAGGTTAGGATTTTGAAAGAATGAGTAGGGTATTCAAAGACCCTCGAAGTGTGATCCACAATGATTGACAGACAAAGACAAAGAGAATAAGACAAATGATAAACCTAGAAAGTCATAAACCATAATTAGGTGAAAAACCATACAAAGAGGTCAAGACCTTACAAACATTCATGTCCCTACTATAAGGTCCTACCCCAGTAGATTCTAAAGTCACAAATTTAGTTGTGGAGCATTCTCAGGTCTAGATACCCCTGTTTCAGCATCCAAATCACCCATATTTTCCCAGAATCACATGTAATCAGCTAAGTACACTTAATCCCATGTATTTATGAGTTTGTATTGTAGTGTGTACATTTATTGCAAGTATGAATGCATTATTCTAATATTAAAAGGTTAACGTCAAAATTTAATTAGTTAGGATAACCCCTAAAACATTTATTTCATTCGTTATTAGATTATAGTGTAAAAACCCTAATCAAACCCATAAAGGGTGGAAAAAGTGTGTGCCCACCAATGCACCATCATTTTTTCAACAATATTTTCACCTTCCCTTATAAGGTTCCTATCAGCCATAACCATTCATATAGGAAGTTGTTCATCTTTTGGTTGTATTATAATCATCTGCCCATTCAGTATATCCACTATTTCATTGAGAATTCATCTTAGGTCTATCGCAAATAGAACCAACATAACTTTCATCATTTAAAGTGGTATTTTTATTGGACACACTCTACCATTTTCAGCTTTATTACCTTATGAGAACAAGTCAAAATCCTCACCTTAATTTAAACATGTGACATGCCCAATGAACAACACACAACAAAATAAGATCAACATTAGATGATAACTAAAAATATATAGCTATCAAATATATTGACAATTACAAATCACAATAATCAAATAAAAGTATCTATGTCGATTTTATGAAATAATTTAGTTTGATGACAAACAATGACTTTATTGAATAGTCGTTATATCACATATCATTAACATGGAATTAAAAAACTTTGGACTATCACTAACACACTAGTTATATAATAAAATTATATACCATGCACTATAGGAAATAATAAATAAGTGAGTATAGTTTATAGACTTAAACAAAAACCAAAATTTTAAAACTTTAACCACAAATAACCAATCCCATTAATTATATAATTTTTAAAATATTGAGCAAAGTTTTACATAGAGTGACAACTAATAAAGTTGTGATATAATAATCTAAAACTAAAAGCTAGGAAGTAGACAATATGTAATGTAAATAACGTGTTGGAACACCATATAAAAACCCATGTATAAGACCACACAAACATTAACACCTTACAAAACTACATATAAAAGCTAAATGTGCAGCTTGATGAATACAAATTTCCAAATAACTAATCCATCTTACTCATTTGAGATTGTATTTACACCAAATAGTTATTATCAATTCTCTGCATAACTTAATTAAATCACTTAATAACAAATAATAAAAATGACGATAAAAACTATACCATAAAATAACAACCTATTTACTTTAAGTTTAGACTATAGAGTAAAAAACTAAAATATAAATAATTTGATTAAGTATAATTGTATAGCTAACAATTCCAATGTTAGCATTGAGCATGGGTTTTTAGATTTTGAATGGTATTTTCAATAGAAAATCTTAGGAGAAATCACTACCATCATTTAGAAATCAATGTTGTCACATTAACCAAAAAGTAACCACATCAATCCATAACAATGATGTTTTCCTAAATGCATTCGATTCTGACGACACATCAATTAATTAATTACATAAATATGAGATTTGGCCTCATGCCATTGTAAGGATTTTGAAAGTGATAGTTCAATTTGGTTTCCGAATGTGCTAATGGTATATGGTACAATTTTGCAACTAATATCATCAAACTTTTCTTTGTGAACCTATTATTGGTCATTTTTTATGAAAGTGCATGGGATTATTTCATAATAATTATTTTGGATTTAAATGGAAAGTGCCTTTTAAAGTGAAAATTCCATGGTTTGATGTTGAATCATATTTTATACACCTAAGAGTGTTTTATAATACTTGTTTGATTTTACGCGTAAATCATAAAGATAGGATGTGTAAATATTTGATTGTAGACACTGAATCACACACTTTGGGTACATTATTAGGTTCTAATCACATACTACTATTTATATGCTTCTTACGAGTGAAAAGTACTAGTCGATCATTATACTTGGCCTCTTAGGTTCCCTTCTAGTCTCCCTTTTGACCTTACGGACCTCACTTCCCAATCTGACTCTTCACATGTCACCTTTTTCTGGCTCTGGACACCAGCGCCCAGCCAAGATGCCGACGCCTAGGCACCCTCATCGCCTTTGGGTTCCCTAGACCTCTTTGTATTTAGCTCGCTCCTTTTTGGGTCCTTTCTAGCCATTGAGCATCCTTATCTCTTAGGGGTCAGCCTTTTAATGATGAATTACAAAATTTGAACAAGAGAATCATATAATATAAAGTTATGTGACCAAATTAAGGGACCAAGATGTAAGCATATATACTATCACCTAAGGTTAAATCTCAGAAGCATCTAAAGAGCATCATTATATCTATATAACACCATTTCAAAGGATAAGGTTTGATTTTCTGCATCACACTTCATAGGAGGGAAGTCTATTCTATTTCATGCACACATCTATTACATCTTTTTACATCTAGGCTACTTTGCTCGTTATCAAGTGTGACACACAAAAGAGCCACCTAGGGCACGATTCTGCACACATGCACATAAAACTACATTTGGTCTGAGATGTAGTGCAACATTCAGTCATAAGATAACCATTGTGGCAATTGAGGATAATCTAAACCCTCATTTTGCATCTTTCTTTTTTGGGATTTGATGTTATTTTGAGGGTTTTGTAGGTGAATTATACATTGAAATTTATCGATGACATCCATGGGAGTTGTGAGACATACTTGTGACAAATAACAAAGGATTAAAATCATCCAATGACCCTGTAAAATTCATCTTTGGACCTCTTATGTAGACCCTGGTGCCTAGGAAGGGATCCTAGGATCCAGGTGCCCCTAGTACCACTCCAAGTACCTTATTCCTTGCTCCTCCTATACTTCTACATTTTTCTGGGCTTAGCCACAACCTCTTGTGTTCTATCTTGATTAGTTTTCCACCTTCGCACATTGCCAAGAATATTGAAAAATCAGCTAAGTGTCTTAACTCTTCATTGCACTTAGGGTTTTAATTTCATTACTTGTTGCTTGAGTCCTCTAGTGTACCTTACTACCATATTTTCTTGCTATAACACATCTTAGAATTTAACATAAGTAATCTATCCCTTTTATTTTATTTTTGTTAAATAATTTGGTGAACCTGACGTGAACCCGTCTCATTCGAGCACTCTTGGATCTTTATTTTTATTCTATCATGGGTCGTAAAGTTCCTCAAATTTCTTTTTCTGATTTCCTTAAAATGCATCCCAATTACCACGTTGTTCTGTAAAAATCCTTAGAAACCATGTCTCTTCCTAAAGATACACCGCCACATGAAATAAATCCTATTTTCGATCTTCTATCTAACGATCCTATCGTTCATGATCCTCCATCCAATCAACCCATATTGAAGTCAATTCAAACTTTGCATTATTTATTTTACAAAAATTTAAGGCTACAGAATCCACAATCATATCTCTTAAATTTTAAATCCAACAACTTAAAGATGCTTCTCAGGCTCATGTTTTTTCTCCTTCTACATCTCATCCTGATTCTATGTACTCTACATGTGCTCATATTAGTGAGCCTCAAGTCATACCATTACCAGAGCCTCTCACCTTTGATCTCAATACTAATCAACATGACATTCTTATTGAGATCCTTAGTCATCAATTGATCCCTTTCTCATCTACTCAAGGCTATCCTCCTTATCGGATTTTAAAATATCAAGGCCATCCATATTGAAATTATCATCAAATCAATGGACATAATGACAATGAATGCTATGCTGTATAATAAATAATCAAGCATCTTGAGCGTCAAGGATTTATCAAATTTACTATACAACGTTTTGTTACATGGTACTCTAGACTTATTATATCTCAATGGGTTTCTAAATCTGATTTGTCTATGTCTAATGAGCATTATGCTATCATTTCTAAGGTTCCTTCTTCAGCCTGTCAAGTGCTACCAATTCAATCCACTCAACCTCCTCTTAAGGATGGTCCCACTCCTCCACTCAAGTTATCTGTGACATTACCAAGTCAAACTAAGAAATCGCCTCTCAAGGTTCATTCTACATCACCTCCTCTTACTAAGTAGTCTACAATATTACCAAGTCAATCTAAACAACCTCCTCTAAATATCTACTCAACCTGGCCTCCACTCAAGTCTTCCACAACATCATCAAATAAGACACCATCGTGCAAGGTCCCTCCCCAATATCCATTTCAACATCTAATCACTTTTGTCAAGGAAACTAATCCTACATTGACCCCCTTGGTGTCATCAACTAGATATCTATATTTTACTCACATAGTTGGGGGCATCACACTTATTTTCCTCCCCCATCTTGCATCATTGATTAGATATCATTTACTACTATTATGCTCAGTGCTTCATATTTCTTATATTCAAGTGATCTTACACAACTTATACAATATTGTATTGTCATTACCCTCTGACACACTCTTGTGCTACGATTCACACTTGACTATTGAGAGAATACTATACACATGAACCTCACACATTGTACATTTCACATTAGGCAAACATTTACGACATCTTCTTCTTCTTACACATCATACATATTGTGCACTTTCTACATATTATTCTTACACTTGTTATTACACATCATTAAGATTTAACACTTCTTACACTTCTCCTACATCTACTACTACATATTTCACACATTTTGCGCTCTATTCTTGACATATTTTTACACCTCCTATACATCATACACACTTTTTGCTTTCTACACCTAATCCTACATATTATACACTATACACATATTTGACATCATATTTTTACTTCTACTATGCATCATACGCGCTTTACACTTTCCACACTTACACATTTTATACAATTTGTGCTACACATTACACATCTTCACACTTGGCCCATTCCACATACATCTTCTTAGTGTCGTATCCTTCTACATATTCTACTCGCACATCATAATATTCTATTCTACATTCTATGCTTCATGATCAAACCTTTACAGTGTACACTACCTAAGGACACACTCTTCATACTCTACTACTGAGGGTCTACATCTAAACCTCACCTCACCTCATCACACTTACACCATTATACACTTGATCTTCACAATCAATATAGCTATCATGTCATGTGACACTATTCTACAATTTACGCTTCGTGATTCACAAAAAACACTTTCTAGCATCTTATTTACACATTCTACCCTCTATATTACATCATCAATCATCCTAAGCATCTCATTATACATCCTAGGATTCATTATTCTAATGCCAAAATCAATCTTACACATCAAATGACATCACTCTATAATTTACGCTTCATGCTCCCATGTTCAAATCTTTCTTGTATATAACACACCGTTTGAACCATTTCCTGATGACACAATCTTGCTATACGGTTCATTCTTGACTTCTGAGGGGTCTTGTATAAATGAACCTAATATCACTCATGCATACATCTGTACTTGGGGGGAATGTTGCCCCTATCACACTCACACTACATTACATTCCATCTGATCCACATCACATTGCATATCTTGGATGCATCTACTCTTGCTTTCTTATGCTTACATGTACGCTTTATTGCACATGCCAGATCATGTCATTATATTTATCATACACACATGCATGTTTAATTAATTTCTAGCTATGATTGAAGACTATACACAGATCATTACATGTAGCATGGATGCTTGGCATAGTACCTCATATGAGTCCCACAATGGATCCTGGGGGCATCCACATTCACACATATTCCAGGTGCTATTGTTTCATTTTCATAGCACACTACTTCATTGGATTATACATGCTTTGGCATACTTTCTATCTTTCTAACATGCTAATTGGTACTTCATGTGCATCATTTGCTTTGTAAGTTTATTTTCCTCCATGGTTATCTGATGTTTGCTTACTATTTTTTGCCATTGTTTTCCATTGTTTGTGGGATTTTCCCTATGTTTTTTCTTGTGTGCACACTATATGCTTTTGGCCATTATGGTCTTAATTGTCTTATGACATCGTGAGTGATGTCCCATGTTTGTAACCCACTTTTCACGACCAACTTTGTATTCTTTCTAGGTAGCTTACATAATTTTTTCTTTATGCATGATTATCTTGTTTTCACTAACACTTGTCTTCTAGCCATTGTTTGCATGTGCCTTGGTTTCTACCAAGCACACCCCCTCCTACATACCGATATCAATTCAACATGGGTTCTCTTTTTGGCCAAATCCTCCGAGTGATATCGCATGCACCCCAAATGAGGGGAGACATCTATTGGGTGAATCAATCACCCCATTTAGCGGTCTATAGTCACAGTTTAATAGTGTACAGTCATAATTTAGTACAATACAACACAAATTCAGCACCGTCTACAGACTAAGAAAAGGCTCAGAATCAGACTTAGGTCATTATTTCAGCACAGACACTAGAGTTCAAAATTATACTTGGGCACCTAAGTGCTTCTGTCCCTTCCTGGGCGTGAGACTAGGGGGAAGATATACAAAGTTTTTTAGTTCAACACAATTTTCAACATCGTCACAAAAGATTTTCATAGGGCATGCATTCCTTCAGCACTGGGAAATCATGTTTAATTACACTTATTCGCATTAGATTGGACTTGTACACACCATATGTAGTGGTATTTTTACTTCATGAAGAAGTCAAAGGTTGGAGAATACACTAAACCTTTCTCCCTAAACTACTTTTTCCATGGCGTAGGATCGCCCAAAAAATCAACATTTAACACCCTCAATAATTTCAAAAATTAGTCAAAGGTTGGAGAATGATACTCCCTACACTACTTCTGCCATGGCATGAGATCACCCTAAAATATCTCCCTTCATCTAATTTTCAGGATCCTCTCTACATTTTTTTTACTCATCACGGATCAGGTGCACATGTTCCTTTTCCAATTTTTAGCATTTTACACATTTCTTACATGTGTTTTATACATTTATACACCATTTTTGACTACTTGTTCATTCTTCTATTTTACAGGTCCATCCTTATGGGAAGCAGTAGTCAACATCAACACACAATAAACAACATCATCAACAACAAGTACAACATCAACAATCTACACGTGTTTTCACCGTAGGGTCATTATCATCACTTTCTTTTTACATCCATGCTTCACACTTTTTATCATTCCACACTCTCTTTTTCTTGACACGCTCTTCTACATTAATATACATGGTTATCAGGTACACATCTCTATCTAATTTATGTTATCGAGATCTCCACTCACCAACATAAAGTGGGGGCAAATGTAGACACTAAATCATGCACTTTGGGTACATTATTAGGTTATAATCACATAATACTATTCATATGCTTCTTACTTGAGAAAAGTACTAGTTGATCACTATACTTGGCCTCTTAGGTTCCCTTCTAGTCTCCCTTTTGACCTTACAGACCTCACTACCTAGTTTGACCCTTCATGTTTCACCTTTTCTGGTTCTAGACACCAACGCCAAGCCAAGACGCCAGTGCCCAGGTGCCCTCATCTCCTCTTGAAGCCCTAGACCTCTTTGTATTTAACTCACTCCTTTTTGGGTCCTTTCTAGCCATTGGGCATCCTTGTCTCTTAGGGGTTGGCCTTTTAGTGATCAATTATGAAATTCAAACAAGAGAAGAATATAAATATAACATTAATGTGACTAAATTAAGGGACCAAACTCTAAGCATCTATATTATCACCTAAGGTTGCATCTCATAAGCATATAAAAATTATCATTGCATCCATTTAGCACCATTGCAAGGTACAAGGTATGGTTTTTTGTGTCACATTTCATAGGTGGAAAGTCTATTCTATTCCATACACACATATATTACATATTTTTACATCTAGCTACTTTTATTGCTATCAAGTGCAACATGCACAAGAGCCACATAGGACACAATTATGCACACATGCACAAAGAACTACATTAGGTTTGAGATGTAGTGTAATGTTCAGTCGTAGGGTCACCATTGTGATAGATGAGGACAATATGACCCCTTATTTTACATCTTTATTTTTTGGGATTTGATGTTATTTTAAGGGTTTTACAAGTGACTTCTACATTGCAAGTTATTGGCTACATCCGTGAGAGTTGTGTGACATACTAGCAAAAAATAAAAAGGCTTTAAATAATCTATAGACCTTGTAAAGTTCATCTCTGGACCTCCTGCGTAGACCCTTAGCGCCTAGGAAGGGATCTTAGCATCCAAGCACCCCAATACCACTCCAGGCACCTTAGTCCCTGCTCCTCTTGAACTTCTACATTTTTCTGGGCTTGGTCGTGACCTGCCGTGTTCCATTTTGATCAGTTTTTCACCTTCACACATTGCCAAGACTATTGTAAAATAAGATAAATGTCTTAAATCTTCATTATACTTAAGGTTTACTTTCATTGCTTGTTTCTTGAGTCCTCTAGTGTACCTTACTATCATATCTGTTTGCTGTAACACATATTAGAATTTAACATAATTAATCTATCCTTTTTAGTTTATTTTTGTTAAATCAATGATGCTATGTAGGAAAATTTTTAATCTGTTAATTTCTAACATTTTTCTCCAACATATTTCAAGTTTGTGTTTACACCCTTATTAAAAATAATATATTAGTGAATTAAGTACACTAAAAGGATGTACGGGGAGTTATAAGAGGTTATTCTTATTAATTAAATTCCAACATTAATCATGTAATATAATAACACATTAAATATTGCATCTAGTTTGCGCAATATGCTATGCACTTAAAAACTCAAGAGAATGATTACACTTAGTCAATTACCGATGGATCTAGGAAGTTTTGGGTTTGTATAATGCTAAAACTCAGAGATCTAAACTTGTAAGTGATTTGTATCTATAACTATAGTTGGAAAGTGACTTGGTTCAAGACTGTATGGATATGTTGGAACAGTCTGTATAGTTTTGTACCTATTCTATGGTTTTAACCATGCCTTATAAATTTTTGAGACTTTTACCCTCCTGAAAATGTTTATCATTACCGAACCCTAATTTTTTTTACCATGCTATGAATCCCTCTAAATATTTTGAGTAAGATATCAAACCCTAGCCATGGGTAGGAGATCCAATAAAATAAACATTAGTTGAGTTAAGTGCAATCCTTGCATGAAGGACATCATCACTACTCCAAAGATTCCTCAAACCAAAATTAATTCTCCATCTAGCGTGATATATGAATCAATACAACTAGATTTAGAAATTGGGCCCTTTTTGTTAATGCTTGTATTAATTTTAGCTCTTGCTAATATTTGAAATGGGGATTTTTAAGTTATTGTAAATGAAAAATCTGATTCCTTGACCTGATAGAATTCTTCAAACCTATAATGATTACTACCATAATGATTGTGTATAATATTTTACAATATTTGGGGATCTTTGGGCCCTTTAGTGCTATTTTTTTAATAGGAGTTCATTAGAATGTTAGGTTAGTAACATAACTTGTTAATAATGGTTTATAAATATGTGACGACCAAATGAGTCCATTATTTTTGTAAAACCTTATTAATTCCATGTACTAACATAGCCCAAAATATCAGGATGCCATGCATAACATACATGTGTGGATGAGTATAAGAAGTTTACCTTCGAACTAGATTATAAATTTCTAAGAGCTCGGTAGAGCCAAAAATGACTTTTCTTCCTTTATCTTGATCCTCTTGACCTAAAAATCTGCCCACAACACTGTAGAAACTTCCTCCATGCATTCCAATACTCTTCTATACTTGCACATACCAGAAAATATCCAGAAACCATGACTTACCCATGCTTACATGGCTTATCTACACTATTCTTTCTTTAAAGGGCCTTCATCATGTACTATGAACTTGAGTAATGACTGTTAGTGCGAATTCACAGCACCCCTGGATGTTGATCAGATTTCTAGGTTGATCACTCTAGCATCCAGTGTGATTGCACAACATGGAATCCTTTCTCCAAGTGTGGGACTTGCAAAAATGAGAAAGGAATCTCCAGAGAAGGCTAGTTCCTATTCCTAAACTACCTGCCACAAGCTATTCCAGTGTAGGCAAGCTAATCTAATCCTAATCTAACCATGCTAAGGAGACAGAGAGAGAGAAAAGGGAAAAACAGAGCCTACACTAAAACAGTGATACACTAGAGAAGGAAAATGTTGAACATCTATCAAAACTGCCATGGAACAAAGAGAGGTGAGCAATGGGAAGGATGGATAGATGCATCACGGGCCCAAGGATATATTTCACATGGAAAATGTCCCAAAACTCCATGAACACAGCTCCAAACCTGTAATGAGTATTAAAACATGCACAAATACCTGCAATGAAGAGAGGAAAGAAGAAAACAAGCGGAAAATGAGCAAGGATGGACAGATGCATCACGAAACACGTTTTTGTTGCTCAAGAAGTTTTCATAGAACATCATTTTATGGTAAAAGGCAAAAAACACCATTACAGAGCAGGGGAGGAGGTTCGAACTCCATTTTCAACCCTGGAGAAGAAAAGAAGGGAGGGAAGAGCTGAAAAGATGAACAACCCAACTTAGAAAGAAGCCCCTCCTTACAATTTATAGGAAGAATGAGAGAGAAAAGAGAGAGGAATTCCAAATATACCCCAACCACCTCCAGGTTGCATTTAATTCATCTCATTATGGCGGTAGGTAAGAACCCTAGCAAGCCCAAAAAATGGTGAATTGTATTTTGCATTTTTAAGAACTTTTTTATCACCCAATTAAAGATATCCAATTTTAGTTGGACAGAGGACCTCGTAAGATTTTCGAAAAGTCCAACCTTGTGTGAATCCGAGCTCCCTGTGAAAAGTTATGGCCATTTGAATGTCTGCGTCAGTGTCCGCTTCCTGTCAGCGCTCAAAATGTTGTGCCTCCTGAATCAGTGCCCTTGGCGCACCTTTTAGCATGTCGATAGGAACTTATCAGCGCCCTTGGCGCACCTTTCAGCATGTCGAAAGAAACTTATCATTGCCCTTGGCGCAACTTTTTTTGTGTTAGCACCTCCTGCTGTGTGCCTCTTACCTGCGCCAAGGGCGCAACTTTTTCTATGTCAGCACCTCCTGCTGTGTGCCTCTTACCTGAGCCAAGGGCGCAAATTTTTCTATGTCAGCACCTCCTATTGTGCGCCTCTTACCTGCACCAAGGGCGCAACTTTTTCTATGTCAGCACCTCCTTTTGCTTGTATATATTTACCCGAGGAGGGAAAAATATACAAAAATGACCTTGTACATCATCTACACCCATTATTCCATGTCAATACATAGATAACATGCTCACATAGACTTTCTTTGCTTCATTTCTCATGCCACCATACCATCCTACTTAAACTAGGTCTAGGATTAGGCCTAGTTCGGTTTGTATCAACGTATGACTCTCATACACTGACCTTGTTAACATCTCATAGAATCATTAACACCTATGACACATCTTATTGGAAATTCTAGACAGAATAATCATATTTGACCATCTTTGGAGTTCACACACTATACCATACATGATTGAATCATGCCCTAAACCATGCTTATTGCACAAGAACATCATGTTACAAACACATCGTGACACCCTCATCACTTCACTACTAATCAACCTTCACCTTATTTGATGGATGACACCTCATATAGAAACCTATGCCACTAAGACTCCATTTGACATCAATGTGACTTGACATCAATGAAAAGAATACAAACACAATTCCAAACAAAATTTTAGTTGGGAAACCTCTGCATATTGATTACTAGAAGATCCACTAAAAAATAAAGAAGTTACTTGTGCCTTCTTACCTTGTTTTGTTTTCATTCCTTGAGATAGCTTCAAAGTCTGGTGCCGATGTGTGTTGTATTTTCCTTGGTTCACTTCCAATAAATTCTTGGATCCAAGGAAATGCTTCTATTGTTATGGGATCAACATTAGGCACAATGGAATTTTTAGGTTCACGATGAGCAATAAAATATTGCACTTGATGAGATGACTCAACTGATAAGGAGGAAACACTTGGGAATTGATGCCAAACTAGAGGTTGTGAAGGATCAATCTCACCTTGCTCAAGATATTCAACGTGATATTTAGTGGTTTTATCTTTATTATGGAGTCTCCTGGGGTGATATCCTCTAGTGTGTTCTTCTTCCATATCCTTTTTATTTGAGGACTACCTTGAGTGAGTGGAGCTCGTGGCTCTCTCAGATGCCTTTAAGGATGAAATGTGAGATGCTTGTCTCGAGAGTGTTAGGAGACCATCAAAATCAATGCTGGTTATTTTTTTTTCCTGAACCACTCCTTTGATCTCTAAATCACTGATATAGTCTTCTCATTGATGCTGATTTATTCCTGTATGTTATATGAGATAGGTAGAAAGAGGTGTATAATTTAGCACTTGATACTCTGGGTCGAATAAATTTGATCCATCATCTCTAACTCCTTTAAGAAACCAATCAAAGTTGAAATTACTCATTTGATTGACTGTCATCCTATTATGGTCCCTCTTTCTCACCTCAAAGTCATCAAGGAAATTGGACCAATAGTCCTCAATTTAAGGAATATGGTGCAGTCTAGGGAAAGTGAAATTTTCAGGATTTCTCCTGATATCAATATAGATCCTAGATACATAGGAATAAAGGCCAATGGAAGAAAATGAGGCTTCAATGTTTGATGTATCCACACAAATTTTGCATGAATAGATCCCCATAAATATAGGAAAGGATACACCCTTCTTCTTATTGTTATCCCATTTTTTATGGACATGAGAAATCCACTTACATAATTAAAACATTACCATTTTTTATCACTAGGGCAGCTGGGAAGTTTACGAGGAGTGAGATAAATTCTCAAAACATTGATGTAGGTGAAGGTTGATAAATGAGTGAAGAATCTACCATATTTCTCGGTCAATGCAACTACTTCGAGAGGATATCGTCAACTCAGAATTTCCTTCTTGAAGTATGATGGCGAACATGGTGAATGCATTATTCACCCTAGAAAAGTGATGGTTACTCTCCTTATGCGTGATCTGGGGATACTTTTCATAGGCTAGTGATTTCTGGGATCCATTGCGAGTAGTAGTTAGGTCTGTAAAAGGTCTTGTGTAGGTGATAGCATATACCAGATAAGAGGTCATAGTAAACTTTCTGGTAGAGGGAAAATGGAGCAACTCACAATGAATATTGTCACTTATGCACTCTCTCTAGATCAATATTGATCCCATCCCTTGAAACGACACACCCGAGTAAAATTCCCTCCATAACTCCAAAAATATATTTCTTGGGGTTAAGAGATATGCCATGATATCTACACCATTGGAGAACAAGCTTAAGGTGCTAAAAGTGATCTTCCCTATTGTTAGAAAAAATGGTAACATCATCCAAGTAAACAATAATACACTTATTTTTGAGATCTCTAAAAACTAAATCCATAGCTCTTTGGAAAATTTCACCTGTATTAATGAGACCAAAAGGAATTCTTCAATAGGAAAATTTTCCCCATGGATTTGTAAAGAAAGTTTTGTGTTGATCTTGGATATCCACTTAAATTTGGTTATAACATGAAAACCCATCAATCATTGACAACATTTCCAAACCAGTCACTACCTGTAGAATCTGATCCATCATGGGAAGAGGATAGTTATATTTTAAATAAGCCTAATTTAGATTGCAAAAATCCACATAGATCCTTATCTCCACATTCTTCTTTCACACCAGAAAAATACTAGCAACCCAAGAAGAATGGTGGATAGGAAAAATAATCTTAGCACTTAATAACTTTCAAATATCTTGATAGATTGTTCCTGCAATTTTAGGGTTGTACTATCTTTGTTTTTGTTTTGAAAGGATGAATACCTATCTTTAAGGGAATATAGTGTTGCATTTCTCTTAGCTTAAAATTCTTCAAATTTTCGTAAGAGTATGCAAGCTCATCTATGTATTTTCTTAACAATTCAACTAGTTTCTTCCTTTCCTCAATGAAACAACATTTCCCTATATTAACAAGGTTAGGTTCTTCATCATTTCCCAAGTTTACCTTTTCACACTTGGATGAATGATCCGTTTCTCTGTGACATCCTTCTTTTGACATAATGATCATGCTTGTCAAACATATATTTTAAGTTGATAAGACCCTTAGGTATTTTGTTACCTTTCAGCTTGATACATCCATCCTGATTAGACCCAAACTCAATGCCTTCCTTAGTTGTGAATGAATGCGACTCTTTATAATCGGATTCACTACCCTCAAAATAAAACTGATTGAAATTATATTTTAATCCAAGGAAGGAGATGATATGTTGGTCATCATTGAACACTTTCCAATTATCAAGATTGTCTGGGATATTAGGTCTAAAAATCATCTCAATTGTGAAATTATTCTGAATGAACTCTAAATGAGGAATTAGTAAAGAACCTTAGAATTCCAAGGCATCTGTTCTTGAATTGTTATTTATTATCACCGCATTAATTAAGAAGGATTTAGAGAGCTCAATTAAATCCCACACTTTATTTCAATGATACTTCAACCTCTCATTCCTTACTCAAAACAAACCTCATATTTGCTTGACTATAGGTTATGCATTACCTTATACATGAACATTCTTGATTCCCATCTCCTTTACTGATGCCAAACCAAGAATAAGAGCCTCATACTCAACAATGTTATTAGTATTAGAAAACTGTAACTTGTATGAGAATGGGTTAATTTTTCCTGAAGGTGAGACAAGGACTACCCCTGCTCCATAACTAGTTATAGAACAACTTCCATCAAACTCAAGATTCTAAATATTATTCAAAACATCTTGAATGACTTCAGGAATAATCAATATTGGGCTATACATTTTCATGTAGTTACCATGCCCAATGTCTTCATACAATATTTGTTCTTGAGGATCATCAATCTTTTGGACTATGTATATAGCTTGTCTTTCAGGTAATAAATTCTTCATTTATCCCTTCATGGGGATTAGTGCATGGGACCAGTCTATTTGGATTTATCCTCCTACATCTCGACAAAATATTTTGCTTAATAAAATTCATTAGAGGGAGGTATATGAGCAACCAAGATAGTAACTTTAGCTCTTTTTTCAGGAAAACTTGTAAAGGATACTTGAGAATCCTTCCCACTAAATTCACCTCTTTAATCTCCATGGAGTAACATGAGCCAAATGTCTAGGTAATACTAATTCCTAATACATGAGCTAATTGTGCAAGCATTAAATTATCCAATGTTCCAAAATTAATCACATAATTGCTTACTTTATATATGGCTATCAACAAAGTCACATAAAATGGTTCAATCTTCTCAAATGTGGAGGGAGTGGAGGCCAATTTTTTTTTGGAGAAGTAGCTTTAGAAGTGGGCAAGAGTCCTTTGGAAGATGGAGTAGTTTAAGTAAGCTAAACATTTACAAACATAACAATCTGGGCAAAATCTTCTGGATGAGTTTGATAGTACTCATCTTTTGAGATCTTAATCTTGGTTTTCTTGATATGATCAATTATATTGAAAGAACCTAAAGATTAAGAATCTTATTGATTATACACAAAAATTTTTTTAGGCTTAAAAAATTTGGGAGTTACGGTTGCTTTAGACACACGTGTTGGAGATACAGGAGTATTTGAAGATGCATAAGTACTTACCTTATTAACATAGAAGGGACATGCAATCCTCTCTTTGTAAAAATTAGAATAATAGTAGGAGATTCCTTAACTTTCTCCTTTTTTTTGGGCTGAACAATATCTTTCTTTTTACTCAATTTTTCTCTGGTCATGACTACATAATATTCACTGTTCATTCCCACTACTGTTTCTTTATAATTATCTTCCTCAGATTCATATTCAACATAGCCAATCTAGGAATATTCAACCTCTTCATTGATTTACTTAAGTTCCTCCTCAACCTCTTCAACTTCTTCTATAATTATTTAATCCTTCGCTTCTTGAACTTCACAAGTTGCATTCATTGGGACCTTCATAGGAGGACTCTCAATGACAAGCTTGGGTTGAGTAGCTGGTAGATGATTCCTTGGTTGAAAATTCTTCCTAGGAATATATTTGTAAGGGATATTCTAAGAAATTTGCTTCTTTATAGCAATCAAATCATTAGCCAATTTTTGGACTAATTGATTAGAATTGGTTGGCCCTAAAGTGGAAGCCTTAGCCTTAGAAGGTTCTTTTTTAACTTACCAAACATGATTAGGTCATATTCAACAATTATGAAAATTTTGTGATCTTCGTTCAAGTTTGGAAACCATGCTCTTCTCAATGTGAAACTCGCCTCAGGGAGTTGAGCATTGATGAAGAAATATTTCATATTCTTAGCAGTGGGTTAAGTAGTAGCTAGAATTTTATGAACCAATCTATTGAGCTTCACTACAAATTCCCTCATTGGTTCATATGATTCTTTCTCCATCTGGGAGAGTTGTGCTAAAACTGCATGTGAATTCTCTCTGGCTTAAACCTAGCCTCAAATGTAGATTTCATCGTATCCCAATCGGAGACACTATTTACCTGAAGATGATAAAACCACTCAACAACATTATCTTGAAAATGATCAACAAAAAATTTGATAGATAGATCCTCATGTGTAACCCCAAGAACTCCACAAGCAACATAAAATGCTGTAAGATGCTCGTCGAGGTGAAATTTACCATCTCCTTTAAATTTTGGGAAGTTCTTTCAAATTCCTGTAGGTAGATAATGGACAGGTTTAGAAAGGGATAAGGGCCCAATATAATGTCCCTAAGGCACAAGTGCAACCACGTTAGGAATTTTTTTTTGCAAATGAAGGGTAACTTGAGCTAAAACCAAAGCTTGAGTTGTACTTACTTGTGAAGGTGAACCAAGTTTCCTATGCGTTAGAGGTGTACTTGTAGATATCTTTCCTTTACCCTTTCTTTCTGGAGATGTATGAAAAGAATGCCGCTATTGAAACTAGAAATTAGGGTCTTCAATTCCTTGGGCTCTCAAGCTTCTGGTATATCTCTATTCATCCAATATAGTGAAACCTCTAGAACGATTGCTATTCAACTGTGGTGAGTAATATTATTTGGGTACTACGACACATGCCCCATATTGGGTGCCAAAAAACTATTGGCTGAAAAAATATGTCATTAGAGGCACAATCAACAATTCATGAGACAAAAATCCCTCCTCTTTAATGGGGAGGTTCCCTTATTAAGCCAAAAATTTAGGACTCTAAAATATTTACAAATTTAAAAACTAATAATATTTAATGAGGATATTAGTGTTAATGAGTAATTTCATGATTTTTAATACAAAATACAAATGAATAACTAAAAAGGTAGAATAATGAAATAGAGAGGATATGGCAAGATGGATAATTTAGAGACACATAATTCTAGCTAACTCATCGATCAAGGACATGTGGTTCCTTCTTGGTTTCACAAGATTGCCACAGGAATGAATAAATGAGAGGGAGTAATAATAACACTTTTAGATAATAAGATTATATATCTTTACATACTCTTGCATGTAAATGAAATTCAAGAGCATACATGCCTACATAAATGGAATTTCTCACACTAAACAAGATACACATTAAATAAAAGTCTACTAAATCTTGGCCGATGAACAAGAATAAAAAGATTCAGATCCAAATAAAGAAAATATTATACCAACTGGAACATGAACAAGGAAAAGATACAAAAAGAATACTAATGGATATAAATAAGGGTTCTTCTTATGTGTTCCAAAATAAATGTTTATTACATATAAAATGCACCAATATCCAACCCCTTTTAAAAATAAAAAGAAGCTTTATATAGGAAAAGGGGAAAGAATAACTACCCAAACTAACTAGTTGTCTTAATTAAGTGTTAAAACACTTAATTAATTGAATTACATTCAATGAATTCATAATAAAAATTTACTTTTTATACAATAAAGTCAATGATAAAATAGAACAACTAGTGATTTCATGAGCCTGAAGAAGATGGAAAAGAAGGGATGAATGATGCAGGGAATTTAAGCTTCAAAACATGCATTCATAATTTTGTAAGTGCACTTTATATCTCTGTATATTTAGGTATAATGGTATTGGAAAGATTTATCAACTAGATCCCAAGAGAGAATTCCATTTTTTTTGTCTTGCCATACTGAGAAAGTCCTTTCGCTGCTTCTATAATGAGATTGTGGAGCACTGAAAATTCCTCCATTTTATATTTTTTAACCAATTATGCTTTGAAAAAATTATCCTTAATGAGTGTATTAAAATCTCATTTGATTCAATAAAAAAATTTCCTTTTTGATGAATTTCTGTTGAATAGGTGACAATGAAGGGCTTGCAAATCTGATAAAAATATCATCCTTCAAAGACTCTCCTTTCTGAACCACATTTCATAACTCAGCTTAGGCTTCCTCTAAGGACCTTTATTCTCCACTCAACATTGAAATTCCAAGTTCTAGATAAATTACTTTTAGAGTCATCGAAAATATTCTCAAAAAGAAGGATTTTCTCATCTGTGAGAACCATGATATGAAGACCTTGAATGAAATCAACCCAAAATTTTATTTCTTTATTAATGTTGTCAATCCTTGAATTGATATGCTCTTGAGCTAAAATGATATTATCATAAATCTTAGAGGCTTCATCAATAAATTCCAATCTTGTGACAAGAATTTTCTCCACCCAAGATTCAGATGATTTGGCAAGAGTGGCGTGTTTGTGAATTTATTTCTATTATTTCTTTCAGATAAATATAATAATTGATAGTTGTTGGAGGAAGTGCAAATAGAGGAATTGGATCCAATGGAGTTTTATCATATGAGAGGAAAGATTTCATGAAATTACCCAAGATGTGTACCCGCTCCTCTGATTAATCTTGAGTTTAATTTCCTTTCTCAACTCTCTCAATAATCTTAGAGACACTTTCCCTAAGGTTGTGCACTTCACCTTCAAGGGTTGATTATCCCAAGGATATTCTTGTCAATTCAAAATCTGATAATGAAATATATTTCTCACTCTTATCCTCTTTTGGCCTAGAAATTTATAATGATTGTTTTCATATAGAATCAAAAACAAGATGATAGGCAATCTTGGATTTCTTAGGAGGAGGAGGAGAAGTGCCAAGAAGGGAAAAAAATCCATCATACTTTGGAACCTCAATCCTAGATTGGCCCTTTCTCTTTCTATTGTCTACCATGGATTGAACCCAGGTGAATGAATCTCCTGACGATGTTTTCAAAGGAGGAAATGAAAGGGAAATTGAGAACTAGGAGGCTGAGAGATTGAAACCTCTACAGTGAAAGTCAAGAGAGAAGAATAAGAAGGTATTCTCACCTCCAGCTTAGGTCTTGAAGCACTTGTATTTCCTGAATCAGGGGAAACTATCTCAACTACATCCTCTTCATCATTTCACTCACTTTCCTCACTTTCCTCCTCTTCCTATTAACCTGTTTCTTTTCATCAACCTCTTCTTCATCATGTTGTGTTTTCTTAGGGGATGCTCCACCTCCTAACTCATGTATGTTTCTTATTTATCATCATCTTGTCCTAGTGTCTCTTTCTTCTTTTCTCCCTCTTTGGATTTATCCTTCTTAGTATAAAATTTGGTTCCATAGTCAAGAGGAGAGGAAGAAAGGATTTTACTGGGAAGGAGTAGCCTTTTGTGAAGAAGATGCCTCATGAGAAGAAGTTTCTTTATGAGAATCATTGAATTCTTTAACCTTTTTATTCAACCAATACCTTGACCTCAAGAGAATAGGAGTGTTAAGATCATCTGGAATTATCTTTTTCCTTCCATGTAACCAGTGAATGGTGGGAAGAGGAGTGTACTGAAGAATTATGAATTCAGTAGTGAATAGATCTATACCATCATCAATCATTCCCTATGGTACTACATATAACTTAAAATATTAGATCAGTTGTAAGGTTAATCTTCCATAGGCTCTCTTCCTGACCTCATAGTCATCTATACAATCCTCCCAGTAGTCCTTCAAATGTTGGAAAATGATGATATGTTAGTAAGAATTTTTCATTTCCAATAAAGTTCTTGCTATAAAAATAAGCCCTCTTCTGGTAAGGATGTAAGTTGAATGGGGAAATAGTCCTTTTCAACATTCTGTGCATCTAGGGCTGACCTATGCATGTGTAATTTCCCAAAGTTATGGGAAATTGTATGCTAGATATATTTTCTTGTCTCTCCAGGTCCTATGAAGAAGGTCTAGTTGTCTACAAATCTCAACTAGAATGATCTTATCACTACAATATATTGGAAGCTTATATGGAACTCCTTCAAACCTAACGTTTGGATATAAGAGAATTTCCTGAACTAGATGAATAGGCTACCATAGACTGAAATCAATTGTTTCTTGCCTCCTGAGACACTTTACTTGTTACATTCCCCTCCAGTAGCCTCACCAAAAACATTGTGAAAGCATCATTGACTCTCATATGGTGGATATTGTTGTTTTCATGAGTCAATTATGTGTAAAAATCATAAATAGCCAAATTTTTTCTTCTTTCCTGGATTGACAAACCAATCCATATTATTTAGCCAACTATGGTGTACATTAAATAGGAGGCCATGTAGAATGTTTTTGTTTTGTGTACTTGGGTAAGTTGCTGAGCTAAATTCTCATAGATAATATCTCCCCAGTTCAATGGCTAAAAACCTTCATGAATATCAGTTGATGTAAATGCTCATCCAATCTTGGAACTCTTGAGTTGAGGGTAAACCCATTACTCTTGCCAATAATGTTATCATATGATAATTACTCCAAAAACTCAATCATGTAGAGAGTATTAGGCAATTTAGATGGCCCTATCCTTTTGACCCTTAGCCAAGATTTGAAATCATTGTTTGGTACTTGATAGGAGTGAGATCATACTCCCTTTGGGTCATAAACCTTGGTTAGAACTTTAGAACCTTCAAAATTTGGAATTCCTAGAGCTAGGTTGATGTGATGAGAATCTAGTTGTGCAATAACCTACCCCTAAGGGTCCTTCAACTCCTTGGTTTGAGGATCAAAACCAAGAGGCACAACATAGAACTATATTGGTACACTAGACAGATGTAGAAAACCCCCTGCATGAGCTAATCCACTATTCATAATCCTCTAGGCTAATGGGGTTGAGTTATATCCCTTCATTCTGGCCCAAAAATCATCAAGATTCATGTGTTTAATTTCACTGTCTCTTATTTCAGGGACATAGGTTTCAAGTGAGAAAATATGCTCAAATCTAGCATACTGAAACTTCATCTTCGAAAATTGGATAGAAATCAAGGAAAAATAATGGTTTTGTAGTGGGTTTTTGAGAGGATTTTAGGAGGCAAGCACAAAAACTAATATAATTGTGAAAATGGGTGAAACAAGGATGAAGTTACTCACCTTATGGATAGAGATGAAGGTGACTTCTCAATGTTCAAAATTCAACTTGAATTTTTAAATCTGGTTTGGGAACGAGGGAGATCTAAGAAAAAAACATATTATGGTTGTGGGTGGAAGAGGAGGGCATGAAATGATGAGGA
The DNA here is from genome assembly GCA_019776745.2 of Taxus chinensis. Taxonomy (NCBI): domain Eukaryota; kingdom Viridiplantae; phylum Streptophyta; class Pinopsida; order Cupressales; family Taxaceae; genus Taxus; species Taxus chinensis. The sequence goes on from CM034146.1 coordinate 544,435,436, forward strand.
CATAGATGATTTGTAAAAGTGAGGAATAGAGTAGGGTGATAGAAACTTATATTTTAGCCATGCCAAACACTTACCCTACTTAGCCTCTTGAATAAACATGTTTGGGGTGGTAGTGAATTAGATGAGACATAACCCCATATAACCAATTTTCTAAGCCCTCCCTACTTCCCATGGGGTATTTTATATTAGATCAGAGAATACGAAGATGCAGGGAACTGAGGGAAATGAGGAACAATCCCTTGGGTTTCTAAAGTGCCTAAAACACCTGAAATGTCTGATAGACTCGATGGAAGTGTAAAAAGTAGAAAGTTGGGGAGCAAGAGGAACATGAGAAAAATTCCTCCTATTCCTCAATTAACGGATTTATTCGATTTGAACCACTAAGGCCTATAAATTTACTAACTCCTAAAATTTCCTCTCCATACTGACTTAGTGAAGGACAAGGGATGAAGAATTCATACAAGAAACTTCCCAAGTAAAATTTTGAAATTTCGACTTTTTTCAAGTCTCATGATAATAACATGTTATTAATGTAATGACCACAAACACATTGAATCTACTTTCTTTAATAGGATTGTAATTAACCAACAATATCCTTCAAATAACAGACCGATCTATTACTTTACCAGATGGAGTCATAGGAGATCTATCGGTTATAGTAGAATTAGGGGAATATCCAATAGAATTTATGATATTGTAACCCAAAAATTAGAAAACTTACTTTCCAATTATTTTAGGAAGACCTTGGCTTGCTACTATTGCTGCATATATTGATTGTAGATCTAGAAATATGACTATTCCAAATAGAAATAAATAAAATAACATTTCTTTTTATCCTCCTACTCCACCATGTTTAATAACTTGTGAGCATCTATGGGTGGATGTACCATATCAAAATTATACGAGCCTTTCTTATTTATCCATGATTATAGAAAAAAACATGTGGATGAAATAGATGAAACATATATGAACCTAGATGAGAAGCTTAGTATGGATTTGGGAAGAACTATATAGCTTCAGAAAGAAATATTTTGGCTTCGGAAAGAACCATTCTGGCTCTGGAAAAAACTAGTCTAGCTCTGGAATTGTCTACTCTAACTCCCAAAAGGGATAATTGGGTTCTAAAGGGTAAAAATTATAAAGAAGGCCATGTTTAAATGAATGACTATGACCCTTTTCAACAATGTGCTTATCATGAGAAATAAATATCAAATGATTTTCATTTTCCTTTGATTAAAATCATATCTTCTGAAAACATTACAATATTTCATAAATTGCAACCTCATTTCTATCTTTTGAATTCTTTGGTGAATGAAAATAATTAAGGAAATATACTTGAAATTAAACAAATATCCATTCAACTAGGAAATAAATTGATAATTGGGAGAAATTTAATTGATGATAAAGAAGCTAAGGTCATTGATGTTTTGAGAAATCATTCTAAATATTTTACACGGGATTATACTAATATGAGAGGAATACACTCCAAAATCTATAATCATCATATTTATACTGAAAATGTTAAACCACTTAGATAGCCACAATGCAAGATCAACCCAATACTTAGATATATTATTAAAGATGAAATTGGGAAACTCCCAAGAGTAGGATGTATCTATCCTACATTTGATAGTTAATGGGTATCCCCACTTATTATAGTTCCCAAAAAGAATAGTAAATGGAGAATCTATATAGACTACAAAGAGATTAACAAGGCTACAAAGAAATATTATTTCCCTCTGCCTTTTATAGACTAAGTTTTGGATAATTTGGAAAGTAAGAAGTATTTTTCCTTTTTGGATGGATTCAATGGCTATAATCATATTTCTATAACTCCAGAAGATCAAGATAAAACCACTTTCACATGCCCTTATAGAATATTTTCATATATAGTTTTATAATTTGGTTTATGTAATGCACTTGATACCTTTCAAAAGGTAGTATTGGCTATTTTTTTGATCTCACTAATGAATGTGTTGAGGTATACATGGATGATTTTTCCATCCATGGGGATAATTTTCACAAATCTATGAGTAATTTAAGAAAGTTATAACAAGATGTGAACAATACCAACTCTTCTTGAATCATGAGAAATGTTTAATTATGGCTGATCAAGGAATTATTTTGGGTCATCATATCTCTAATAAAGGTATTCAAGTTGATCCTAAGAAAATGTAAATCATTACTAACTTTCCGGGTACCAGAAAATCAGACCGATGTTAATAAATTTCTAGGGCATGAAATTTACTACAAAAGGTCTATCAAATATTTCAGTAAAATTTTTACACACATATTATCTTTGCTTATAAAGGATTACATTTTTGAATAGAATTCTTAATTCCAAAAAACATTTGAAGTTATAAAAGATAAATTGACTACTGCTCCAGTTTTGAGAGGACCTAATTAGGAATAAATTTTTCATATTCATATTGATGCATCCAAAAATGAAATGGGCATAATTCTCAGTCAAAAGGATAAATAAGAACATATATATGCAATTAATTTTATTAGCAAGTACTTGACCCCTACAGAGAAAAATTACACTACAAATGAAAAATATTTTTTGGCTGTTGTTTACTCTCTTACAAAATTCATACATTATGTTACTGGATATAAAATATTTATATACACATACCATTCAACAATAATATAATCCATGAATAAGATAATAGTATGGGGAAGGACTACTATATGGTTACTCCTTTTACAAGAATTTAATTTTACAATCATTGATAAACTAGGAAAGGCTAATGTTGTTGCTAAATTTCTCTCAAGATTGAATGTTTCAAGTGAATGAGAACCTATTAAAGACCATTTTCCAAATGAACACTTGTTTATAATTTCAGCACAATCCCCGTGGTTTGTTGATATTGCTAATTATCTAACCACAAGGAATTTTCCAATTTATTTACAAGAAAAGAAAGAAAAATATTGGTTAGAAAAAATGCTACTTATACATGATGTAATTGAATTTTATTTAAATGTGGCCTTGATATTGTTATTTTTAGGTTTGTTAGGAAAGATGGAGTGTATGACATCATTACAACTTGTCATGATGAACTAAGAGGAGGAAATTATTCAGTTAAGAGGACAATCCAAAAATCCTTAGAGTTGGGTACTAATAAGAATGTCAAAAGATACACCTGATAATGTGATGTATGTCAAATAATAGGGAAGCCTAATTTTTACACTGAAATGAAACTTAATCCTCAATTGGTTTTAGGACCTTTTGGAAGTGGGGTATTGATTTTGTTGGACTAATAGAACCCCATATTGTGGTAAATAATACATGCTAGTGTACACTGATTATGCCACAACATGGGTAGAATTTCAGGCCATCCCTTTTGTTAATGAAGAAGTTGTAGTTGATTTCTTGTATTATAGGATCATGTAGAGATTTGGATCACCTAGAGCCATAGTGTTTGACCAAGGACCTGAGTTCATGTCAAACATGATTATGGCCTTTGTAAGAATCTACAAGATAAAAAAATGGAAGTCATCACCATATCATCCTCAGGACAATGGGAAAGTTGAAGTCACAAAAAAAGAATTAGAAAACATCTTGACAAAGGTTGTGGATGTAACCAAGAAATATTGGGGTACTAAGACTTCTTGAAGCAGTTTGGGTATATAATACAACATGGAAAAACACTAATGGATTCTCTCCATATGAACTTTGTGTATGGGAAGAAACCAATGCTTCTTATATATTTTGATTTGTAGACCTTAAGGAAAACATTGGAGGCATGAATTGAGATTGATGCATCCAAAAAAGACAAGATTATTTAGATAAATGAGTTATATGAGACAAGGATGGAGGCTCAAAAATAGTATTAAATCCTCCAACATAAAAGAAATATTTGGTATGAATCTCATATCAAGACCAGAAGATTTAAATAAGAATACTGGGCCCTTTTGTTTGACTCAAGGTATCAACAATTTAAAGGAAATTTAAGGACTAGATGGTTGGGGCTCTATCAAATGGAGAAAATTTATGATAATGGGTTAGTAAAGATGCTACCTATTGATGAGGATAAGAGAACTATGCTAGTAAATGGACACATATTGAGGCTGTATCAACAACTTCAAAGCTAAGATGAGTTCTTTAAGGAAATTAAGTCATGTGCTAAATTTGGTTTCATGGAAAAATGTTCTTCCACCCCAAAGAAATAAAGAAGTTCAAACTCCAATAAAATGAGAAAATGGAATAAAAAATGAAAACATTCTCCTCTCTTATTACAATTTAATACCAAAAAAATGCATTCAGAAAATGTAACAAAATACAAATAATAAAGGGTGGGAATAGATTAATTTCATAGAAAGCACACTAACTATAAGTCTTTTCCAAATGCAGGAATGGAGGATCAACGATCAAAGGGATACATGTTTTTGTAAGGTAAGGAATATTTATTTTTCTTACCTAATACTTCTTTTGCCATCCATTCCAATGCATTTGATTTAATGTAATTAAAAAGAAAAAGGGAGAAAAATTAAGAAAGATGTCTGTTAGTTTATGCATGATATTTGACACGAGGGATGAAAGTCTATAACATCATTTCAATGCATGCCCAAATGATGTGAAGTTACATTCATTAATTTTTGTGCCTCAAAAACATATCACATAACTATAGGGGTTAATCATTGATGAGATGTCATCATTTCTATAGCTAAAATTTTTGTGTGCCTACCTAAGAGAAGGAAACGATAGCTAAAGATACTACTGTTCTAGCAAAGAAGTGTTTATTGCTGTTTTGAAGACCTTACTCTTTAAATTTCTATGAAATAGGTCAAAATAAGAAATCAAAATGTGAGCTGATGACATCACTCCTAGAGAATTCCACCATTGCACAAATCTTCCATGACACAAGTTGGTTGGAATTTATTAAAAAATTGAAGGGTTTGATGCTCCATTAGTATAATAGTTTGTTTTAAACCTTGGAAAAACTCATACAAAGGTCATAGGGATGATAATTGAGGTCAGTAACACTGTCATAAGTTCCATATATGTCTTCACTGACTTTAGCATCTAACTCACATTTCAATCTTTAATAAAAGGCCTCATTTAACTCTTTCCCAAAGAAGGTGAACCTCTTCTTGAAATCATACTCAACCTCAGAGGGATTTAGAAAGTTATAAAGAGTGAAAGCTTTCCTAAGCCTTGGAAGATTATTGCTTTCTAGGTTATGTAATATTTTTACATGTGAGGGGAAATAATATGTGTTGGGTGGGGATGCCATGATGCTTTAATCCACTTGAGGTAGGGGAGGAGATACCCTGAACTCAAAGTTAACCTCCCATTTTCTTATTTTATGTCATCGGTACCATGTCAACAAAATACACTAAAGGTAAGACCTTTTTTAATACCATGTACTAATATAACTCATGTACAAGCATCATTTCCTGAAGAAACCAAGAGGGGATAAGGCATGTGAAAATTTCTTGAAAAAAATGAAGTATAATGTAAAAATAAGCAGAAAACCCTTATTGCACACTTCTTCCACCCCTAAGTCTACTTTAGAAGTTGTTTTTACCCACTTCCAAGCCATTCCTGATCTTTTGATATCTATAATTGATAAACCAAGTCAAATTTCTAGGTAACTCACATAATAGGTACCTCATCATGAGTCAATTATGATAACAAATTCAGAAGGTGAAGAAAAAATGAACCCTAGTCCAAATACTTAAAATAAAAGGAGCAAGGTTGAAACATATTATTAGAACCCAAAAAGGAAGAGAAGAAGACATGTCCTAACTGATGAAGGTGTTGCAAAAAAAATAGAAGAGTTGGCTCAAGTTGAAATACCTACAACTATTAAAAATTATACTGAAGCTCTATAGTCAAGGTCTCAAGCTCCAAAAATGAAAGAGAAAGCTCCAAAAATGAAAGAGAAATATATGGAAATGAAAAAACAAACACCAATAATGAAAGATAAATATCCAAAAATGATAGAACAAGCACCATAAACAGAAGAGAAAGCTCTGGAAATTAGGGAAAAATAATAGGGAGAACAAGCAGTAGTCCTTTCTTCTACACCCAAACCTGTTGTCCCAAAAGGGAAATAACTAATGTTTCTTGAAGAGGAGACCAAACCCTCCTTTCATGAAGAAGAGAAGGAAGAAGGAAAAAGAGAACTTAAACAAGAAATCATGATATCAAAAGATGAAGCCACCATCTAAGAATGAAAAAAGGAGATAGAATTACTGAAGATGAAGTTATAAGGTATGGAAGAAGCTAAATCTAATATGAAAAATGAGCTTTAACAAACAAATCTCTAAAATTTAGATAAAGACAAGGTAATTTTTGAATTAAACCTAGACGTTTCTAGTTTAAGAAAATGAATAAATATTGGGATCTAATCTTGGGATGATCTAACCAAAAAATGGGGAAACACTTGTCAAGAAAACAAAAGGATCCTGTATGAAAATAATGAGTTAAGAGAACACACTAAATCTAATAAAGAGTAAAAAAAAATAGAACCCAAGCTTGGCACCATTTATGAAATATCTCAATTTTTTTTAGCTTTCATGTGCCTAACTTCTGCATATAGTCTGCTTCTTCAAGAGTAGTTCTATTTTTCAAATCTCACTGGACTCTGCTATGGCCTACCTCATGGAGTAGGTGATTAATTTTTTATGGATATTTACAAGCCTTTTGCTAAGGAACAAAAAATATTCTCTTTGAATTATTTTTGTGTAATATGGTTGTTCCTAGTGTACCATATTTTCTACTCAATTTATATGTGGAAGAATTTCAGTTAAAATATTTTCAATCTCTTTTGAATTTTTAATGGAATAAAAACATTGTTGATTTCAGAAATAAGGCAAGGACCATTGGGTTATTTGTAAGTCCTGTTATCACCAAATCACTGCACCCCCCAAACGGCCTGTGTGTGAATAGGTCATTCAGTGTGATTGGGTAACATGGGATCACCTCTCAAGCTATGGGACTTTCGGGCTTGAGGTGAACCTCCGAAGAAGGCTGGCTTCCTCTTCCTAAAATAAACACTACATTACTCCTAATGCAAGAAAAATAGCAAACTAGACCTATACTAACATTTCCAGGGGATTATGAAGAGAGATTTGTAAGAGATAAAACCTACATTAAGAATGGTGATGAACCAAGAAATGGTTTTGCTAGACAAGTTTTTTGTCTTCCAATGAATAAGGAATAAAATGGGAAGGATGGACATGCATCAAAAACCCAACTGCATAATAAACTTCATTCCCTGATAAGCACAATAACTCCTAAAACCTATAATGGAAACTTGAGATTGCACAATATACCTACAAACATGAGAGAGGTAAAAATAAGTAGTAAAAATGATGAAAGGACAAATAATTAGCAATAAAACATAATTTCTATTACTTCAATCACATTCACAATGCATCATTACAGCAGGAAGAGACAAGGTTTTTTGTTACAATATTTGGAAGAAAGGTTTTAAAGCCTCTAAATTCATAACTCAGCCTGCGAAAAGAAGGAAAACTTGGAAAAAATGTCTAACTTAATTAAAAATGTGTTTCCCATTTACATTTATAGAAAAATTGAGTTGGTGAGAGAAAGAAGGAAGAAATCCTAAAATCTAGGCTAGATTATAATAGATAATGGCTCTCTGATAATTGCCCATGATGCTTGCATTACCCTTGTAACTGGAAAAAATATTCACCCCACTATGCCTTCATAAATTCAAAAATTTGAATTTTTTCCTCCATTTTAATAAAATTAATATTTTAATAAATTTTTGAAAAGCACCATGAAGTGCCTTGGGTCCCACAAGGTCTACTTTTTACATTTGGGGGTGTTTTGTGAGATGACTTGGTTAATATATCGCTAGCCAGCTCACCAAGATGGATGCCAAGCTCTTCTGTTTAACTCCATAAGTTCCTTGTAAACGTTCCTAGAAAAGTCATTCACCTTGCATGATGGTATCTTCACAATCCGGGGGCCATTTGTGTTCATTGCCTCATGTCATACTTTGCTCAGATCTGTCACATTGAAAGATCTATGCACTATGTTTCCCATTGTTTTCCTCGGGTGACACTTTACATCTCCCACCGACCCATTTTACTTACCACGTCTTGCATTGAGCACTTTATGTTTTAACGGCCACCTCTGAGATCCACGCAGCTCGTGTTTTGTGGGAATTTCAACACATAACCCTTTCACATGTTTTTTAGTAGCACTCCTCCCTATTACCTTGGCGAGTCATTTGAAAACCCTTGCTTTGTGTTGGGCTTGCATCGGTTGATGTCCCAACCACTTTTCTTTGTAACTCCCGCAATGTCCACTTGTTATCCAGTGAACTCCCCGAAAGTATACGGTCATTGTATTAAATGAAAAATCCTACATTCTCATGTGGATCATATATGACTTGATATTCCTCTTTAATGCACCCACCAAATCCCAAAAAATTGGGTAATGACTCAGTACGCGGCTTAGAAACCGCCACAACGTGAATCCTCCAGACTCAGTTCTCATTGTCCCTTCTACTTCAGACATTAGAGCCCAAGATGACTTGGTCTAATCACCTCAAACCTCCCACATGCCATGGACCCCTAAAAATTCCCATTTTAGTATTTGGAGATTGGGGTTTACCCACCATTTTTTCCCACTCACATGGGCAGTGAATTGATAATCTCCAAAAGTCCCCATTTTAGTGCAACTTGGCCTTTGTGAAACTTCTCACCATGCATGAGTCCAAATGTTAGGGATTCATCCATCTACCAATCCGTTCAAAATTTCCTCATCTCGGTTCTACATCCTTAGCTTACACCGGTGAGTTATCATCCATTGAGTTCGAGCCATAGCTTGGGCAACACCTGTGTGGTACAACTCGATCCCATGAGTTTATTCTTTCAACCTGAGATGCTGACCTGACTCAAATTTTACTACTCTAACTTGGCTCGGTTTCTACAACACATTCGTGAGATTGGGGAGCTCAATCCCGACAACCCCTTCCTCCATGGTTTGGGCCTAGCCCATTTTCCCCTTGTACGGTCCTGTGCTTAATCTCATTTGCCAATGCATTTGAGATCATGTTTGAGGCTCGTAAATTTTATACTCCATGGCTCAATTTTTCTATTGCCTCACACACTGAGTCATGTGGCCACCTTACCAAAATTCCCACCGATATGTGTTTTTTACAAGCTGACCTTGGTCTTCACTGAGATTATCCATAGCTTGCCTGAGTCAACTCACAAATTTTCCAACACCACCTCACCGATGACTCGAGCTATTCTTTTTCAGGATCATGTTTATCTCTTTGAGTTCACTGTATCTTCTTCATTGGCGAGCCTCATCTTTTCATGGCAGAGCTCAAAACCTATATCCCAATATTTATCCATTGAGGTGTGTATCCTTTTCACTATGACATGTGCCAAGCTCTTTTAAAATCCATGCCTCATCAGACATTGCACTACCTAAAAAATATATCCTTTACTGTGTAGATGAACTCTTCATGAGTTATCTCGCTAGATCACCCATGTTTGAGCTCTACACGCTAGCACATATTGTTTGAGTTTGAATTTAGAGTAGGCACTTTGTCAAAGATAATTCTAGTGTCAAACCATCCTTTCCACTCAACATGGCTCCCTGACCACCGTGTGTACCTCACCAAACTCCTCGGTGAGTTGATTACCTCGATGTCTAACCCAAGCATGCTACCACCAACTTGGTAAGGGTTGAGATAACTTATCCAAATGTTACAGATCTCCCTTGATGTAATTCCATCCAACCGAGCTCATGAAATGATCCACTATCCTACCTTGACCCTAGGCCAATGTGATTCGGCTTCCCAAGCTGATCTCCCACTCACCTTCCATATGAGGGTGCATCCTCCATGGCCTAGCTCAAACATCCAAGCTATAATTTTTCTAATCTTGTCATGCACTATTGCCAAGTTGTTTGACCTCCGCTGACCTGATCATTAATTAAGCTTTCCACTTCATAAAAATAGATCCCAACACATCGATCTCTGCAATCCCTGAGATACATCATGAGGTCAACTTGGGCACCCTGTTCATCACTCCACAAGCCAAACCCCTACACCTTCATACCATGATCAGTTTTCTACCTGTAATCTGCTTCATCATCCACTGACCCAGCCTCCACTTATTGATACACAGTGGCCCCTCATTCCAATCCTGAATCCTTATTCTCAATCAAGATGAACCTCAATTTCAAGCCCCTCGAGGTTCTTAATGAGATTTCAACATTTACCTAATGATTCCAACTAGTGCGGATGATGGTCTTAGCTCAAAAAATGAGATCCCCCCTCTTTGGGCTTGTTGATAAATCCCTGAATTATTTCACAATGCTAAGTTTTCCTTTTAACCGCCAAGCCTGTGCTTTAAAACAAGACATAAATCATATTTCACCCATGCATTCATTTAGTTCAAGGGAGCTATTTTGGGGAAAAACCCTTCTAATGCATCATAAGCTCACTGAGTAGCTCGACGAGCTATTTCCTAGCTCGATGCCATTTGAACCTTTTAAAACTAATCTTCCCCTAGTTTTGAGTTTCTTGGCTTTCTCTTGAAACCAGAGAGTAACATAAACATAATAAGACTCATTAAACATAAACCATTTATTCCCTGTGTTGGATAAATGCTGTCCCGCAGGAGGTAATTTTCTTATTTTGAGCAAACCCGAGTCTTGAAGACTCATAAAAAGGGAAAAAATAGTACCAGATGACCTTGAATCTTCCTGAGATGCCATGAATACTCCTTAAACAAAAAAATAATTGGAAATTCCCTGGAGTGCTCTATGAAGACTTTGTCCAGTCTCTGGGTTCAATTGGCTCCCATTGTCCAATTTTTCCCCAAGGGGCAAAATTGGATAACATTTTTAGTGACCTCTCAGGAATGTTTTCCTACTAAGCACTAGTTGAGTAGCCTTAAGTAATCCATTGGGAATGGAGTCATTGGAACTCTAAAAATACTCAGAACAACATGAAAAATAACGAGGAAAGAAAAATAGAAAAGGATATACATAAAATAACAAACAATGTGCAAAGCAATTTGAGGAAAACACCTAACTAAACTGTACAAGGGTAGAAAACTCTCAAAAACAAGCTTTGAGATGTATCCCATTCACATGAATGGGTAATTATTCTCCATTGAGCCTAGATAGGCAAAATGAATTTACCTCCTTACAACTTATAATAATATATGGTCTTCTCCAGAGAGCGTCAAACTTGACATGCATGTCAGGTTTGGCTCTTTCAACATCCCATTTGAGAACTAAATCTCCTTCTTAAAAATGCCTGTTGGATGCCTTCTTGTCAAAATATTTCTTCACCTAAGCCTGATGTTACTCTAATGTCTTCATTTCCTTGTTTTACACTTCTTCTAACTCCATGAGCTCAGTAAACTTGACTGTCCTAGGATCAGTCTCCATAACCTCAAGCTGATGTGCTAACTCCAAAGAAGGTAATTCCAAGGATAGTCGAAGTTTTTCTTCTCTTCCATATACCAACATGAAAGGATAATTTTCGATGGCCCTTTTTGGTTTGATCCGATCTTCCCATAAAGCATTTTTAAGCTGTGTGTGACAAGTCCTCCTGTTGGTTTCCATTGCGCATTTGATAATTTGTATGAGATTCTTATTGCTAGACTTAGGAAATCCGTTTTGTTGCAGATAGTAATTGGATGAAGTTTTGAGATAAACTCCATTCTTTATAGCCCATTCACTGAGCTTCAGACCAAGAAAATCCATTGCATTATCTAAAATAACTGTAAATGGAACACCAAACCTCGTCATTATGCTTTCTAAAAAATCAAGAACAACCTTTTCATTTCCTTAATTCAATGCCACAACCTCTATCCTTCAAGTAAAATAATCCGTTGCAGTAAGGACTATTATGTCCATCACTAGATGGAGGATTAATCATCCCAATGAAATCCAACCCCCATAGAATAAAGGGTTGATTGAATTGAATCGGTTAAAATGGAAGGGCTGAAAACTTCTGTTTCCCAGTGAAAAAGGCACATTCCTTGCACTTATTTACCCGTATATGGGAATCTTTCAATAAATCTGGCCAATAGTATCCAACCCTCATGATTTTTATAGTAGTTGTTCATGCAGAGTAATACCCTCCCAATAGACAATTGTGAAACTCTTCCAATATCTTATTTACATGCTTAGGCCTAATACATTGAAGGTGAACACCATTTAAATCCCTGTGAAAGAGAACATTATCTACCAAAACATAAGGAATCGACTAAAGAAGAAAGTTTCATCTTTAGGTCCTGTTATCAGCTAATTTTGACTTTGCAAAATTATTAAAAAATAATAAAAAATGAAAAATTTGAAAATTTTGAAAAGTGTTACTTTGCGTGGTTCATTTCCCTCATTGCGATCGTCTCATTTTTGTGATCATTTTGGTCTTCATTTCATGATTTTCAGGCAAGAACTCTTCCCGCCAGGCTTTAAATCACGTTAAAATACATTAATTAATTAATTAATTAATTAATTGCTTCTTGTTTGATAAAATTGATTTTTAAATAACTTGAGAAGTATTTAATTAAATAAATATAAATTAAAATTTTCGTTCGACAAATTTTAATTGCCGGGGAAGTAAGCTTACGCTTCCAACTGCCGGGAAGCCAATTTGGCTTCCTGAACCTAGATTTCCCCTTTCCTGGCAATCTTCTTCAATTTTCCCGCACGTGGGATTTTCTCCACCAATTGCCAAATCATGGATTGGCTAACGAGCAAGAAATTCCCCAATTTCCCACATGGGGAAATTGAACGGGGATTGCCAACCCACTCTGCCATTCCCATTGGCAATTGTCCATTGCTTTCCCCATTTCCCCCCGGCACTTAAGCCCACTACCCGGGAAGAGAGGAAGTTGAATTAATCCTCATAACTTCCTCCATCAAACCCAGTTGGAAAAAGTCATGCGAAGCTTTTCTTCTTATTTCTTCTGAAGGACATAATATTTTATCACATCCAACAAAATACTTCCCACGCATGTAAAGGGAAATAAGTTTTTAACAATCCAAAACAAGTCCAAATTATTTTCAAATCCAAAGCAGCAGCATGAAGGAGACACCTTCATGGAGAGAGAAAGAGTGCAGAAGAATTTGTGTTGAGCCCGCACATAAGGGTAGAAGGAGATCTCCACGCCTGTGGAGAAATTGTCACCAGGAAGAGCACTATACAAACCAAATACAGGATAGCAACCTAAATGTTTTAAAAAGAAGACTGTAAATCGCATTAGGCCCATGCGTCCAAGAAAGGAGGAGGAATAGTTTTCTAACACATAAATCTATACGCACCACAGGAAGAAAGAGGACGCGTTAGTTACGTATCTTAAACCTGCACATGTTTTTATGAGGAAAGAAGACAGAAAAATTCCTTAAACATGCATTTGGGAGGAGGCACCAATTCCCATGATCAATATAAAGTCAAGAAATTTCCATCATTCACAGCCCTTAGGAGAGATATTAATTGGAAAGAGGTGATCCAGAAGGAAAGCAAATACATTTTAAGCCAAAGCCCACGCAAGAAAAGGGGAATCCATAATTTAAATCATACATAGACTCTCCAAGATCCCATGCATTCTCCAGGATATTTCTAGTCTACGCCTAGAAGCGAAGTAGGCCACAACAGAAATAGTTTTAGAAAAATTAAAAACAAGCCATTTCAAACGCAGCCCAGGAGTAATCCTTTCATCCATAAAGATCTTCAGCTAAAAGAAGAGCCCACACATTTGGATAGAAGGATAATAAATTCCATATGCACCAGTCAAAAGAAGAGCCCACACATTGGCCAATTTTTTTGATAAAATCCAAGATAGTCCAAAACATTACCACACATGCATCAACTCCAAACGCAGCCAGCTAAGAGGAAGCCCACACATCCAAGAAAGGAGTAGTTCCAGTTTTGCATTAAAAAAAGGAGACGTTGTCCACGCCTTACAAAGGAGAATAGTTTTTAAATAAAAAGAAAGAGCAGGCCACCTCAGGAGGAATCCCATGTAGGACAGAAAAGAAATAAGAATAGTCCAAGAAATATAAACAATCCAAAATCCACACATTTGGTTAAAGAGGATATTTCACGCAAAGAGGATAGAGAAGAGGAAAATTTTATTTTTTCACGTAGGGAGAAAGATAGAGAAAAGGAGAGACAATTAATTTTAAGCAAAAGGAAACCTTCACGCGTCCATCCACGAGCTTCCACGCATGCAAAGGGGAAAGCTTTAAAATCTTCCATGCATTCTCTAGGACAATTTTAATCCACGCATTGAATGAAAAGGTAGTTTTTCACGCCCAGCCAAGGAGAATTTGTTTTGTCAAATTAAATAAAATCGAGAGATTTTAATTTAAAATATAAACATCATTGTTGTCACTAGATTTGGAGCTCAAGCCTAGCCTCGATATATTTGTATTTTAAAAGAGAAGAAAATTGTAATTCGGGATCAATTATTATTATTATTTTTAAAATAATAATAATAATATTAAAGTAAAAAATATTTTTCTTGCATCAATGGGGTTTCAGAGACTAAGACCTGACCCCATTTACATTGTCTGGCGTGCCTGAGTCACTTTTCTGTTCAAATTCATAATGGCGGAAAAATCCAAATCTACGGGGAGATCGAGGAAGCCAGTGGAGAAATCTAACAAATCTACCCTAAAATATGAATTCCAAGGAATTATCCCTCCCAGTTCCATTAAGTCAGCATATGACAACATCACTGATACGAATCTGGGTCACATCAACGTGCAACATTTTTGCGAGCGAGTGAAAACTGAAGGCAAAACCATTTTCTCAGATAGGCTTTACCATAGTGGCCTACCCCAAGCAACAACATTCCCTATCTTGGTGCAGTGTCTGGAGTTGGTTATTGCTTGCGTGGAGCATTATGACCCTGAGAGACGAGGAATTTTCAAAGATAATCATGAGCCTTTCCTCTTAATCACACCTGAACACATTGAGGAGTTTCTCGGAATACCTGACTTTCCCGAGAATGCGGATATCACTCGCCAATCAGCGCAAGAGTTCTGGGATGAAGAACCCCTGAGATGGAGCAAAATGGTCAACAACAACTGGTTAGTAACCAAGAGACCTCGAATTGATAGGCTTCCCAAAGAACTGTACCACGTTGAGTTCGTGGAAGAAATCGGAGACATGATCACTCTCCTAAGTCGAGTTTTCGGTCTACCTTCTGCTAAGATTTTCCACCCATGGATGTACCAGTTTATTTGTATCATCCTAGCCAAGAAAGAGTTTGTGGATTGGGCCACCATCATTAGTAACACCATTCACAAGCAATTGATAGAAGTTAAGATGATTGGATGCTTCTACATGACTTCATATCTGACCTATGCAGTAGCACGAAGAAATCTATTTTTGGGACTTGAAACGAGAGGAGTCATGGGGTTGTCAAATAGTGTTTTTCACTATTACCCTCAACTCAGCTTCAAAAATAGTTCTCACCATTTTAGAAGAGTCAACGATGCATTCACCTTCCACGTGATCTAGAACCTGAATCGGAATACTGAGGAAAGGTTTTCTAAAGAAGCCATGAGTGTCATTTCTCAATGGGGAACCTGGTTTATTCAATTTTCATCTTTTTCCTACATTCACGTGAGTGGCTTTACTGGTACCCCATGGAAACTTCCTAAGTACGTCAGTGACAGATGGGCATTAATGGAGTTGGCATGACAATTATTCCAAGTTCACTGCCTTCTTAGTGACAAGCACCGTCCAGGAATTCATTTCCCAATCCAAATCGGGGAATACCAATGTCCAAATCTTTTTAGTGCACAGCTCATGGAAAAAGAGTTTCACTCTCATAACCATCCATCCATATGTGAAAAGAGCCCAGTTTGATATCAATGGATATATGTAAAATATTCTGGGAGTGAAGTACCAACATAATCCTACCATGGAGGATTTCTGGGCTGCTTGTTCAGATGAACATGAGGTAAGAAGATGGGAGTACTCTCGCCTAACACTTGCTCAGATTAAGGCCTTCCGCATCAAGAGTCCTCCCGATTCATTCATAGATGATGATGAGGATGTCATTGATCCCTCATATGATGCTGTTGCCTTTACCCCATTGCCTTCTAATCGACTGGACCAAGAGAGATGAATTTTCTCTTGATGGCAAGAACCAACCAATTATTGAAAGAAGCATATCTTGGTATGATAGGGAACTTTCCAAATTGCAATCAATTCCAGATCATGTTTCAGGATCACAAAAATTTCCAATATGAGGGGGTCTCCATTCAACCAAAGTCTCTTCTCGATCAACCTCATTACCATCCAATCATACACAACAAACGAGAAAGGAGTGGTTTCCTAAATCCACTTCGCCAAGCAACGTGTCACAAGGTGAAAGATCTAAAGATCCTAACCCCGAAGAAGGAAAAGAGCGTGTGTCTAGATTTTCTACCTTGAGTAGAGATTCTTCTACCCACATAATTAATAGTGCTCTGAAGCTAGTAGATAAATGATGCCCAGCCATGCTTCAAAAAACATCCACTCAGGTGCAGGTAATTCAAATATCAAACACTTCAGAGCATGTAGTTCATGAGGGGATTTCCCAAAATCTCCCAAATAATCAAGAAGTGGATATTGAGGTTGTGTCTCCTCAAATCGAGGTTGTAGATAGGATTCAAGAAGGATCTCATGATGTTGGAAATAATGAGAATATTGATTTGAGCTCTAGGATTCTGTATGCTGAAATAGTGAATGATACTCCTTGGGTTGATTCTGAAGTGAAGAAAAGGAAGAGAGTTGTCAAGCCAATTGACATTGATTTTGATGCCCTTTTCAAACTTTTGAATGATGCCATTCCTAAGAAGCCTAAGGTACTTTCTCGAATAATGGTGGATAATGATGGAAACAAATTTGCAGACCTTTCCATTCCACAAGTGGATAAAGAGTGTGATGCTATGATGCTTTCCGACTATGAAGTTTCCAGACTGGGACTTGGAAGATCTACATTAGAAAGTGACATGGTGATGGCTCGAGACTCAATTGATATCGTGCTAAAAAGACTTAAGAAATACAAGTCTCAAAACTCATTCATCTCAAGGCCGAAAAATAATTAATTGGTGGCAGTATGTTCAAAATTTGATAAATCCCATATCATCCACCTTCCCAGTACCTGATGCAGTGGCTGCCCCAGATGAAGAGACTCTCAATTTGTCAAAGGAAATAAACACATTGGGCCATGTCACTAAAACTGGGCTTTCAGAGATTCTCGTTTTAGGCCTAGGGGATGATCAAGACCTGCAGTTAAGCTTCATGAAGATGTCAGTGCGTATCTTGATCCAATTCTTTCTTTCAAAGAAACTTTTGTTTCTGCTATATCAAATTTGGATGAGATATTTCCCAGTTTACAAGAAATGACAAGTATGGAATCTTCAAGTTTTAGCTATTGAAGGAATTCTTGAATTTGAACATCGAGGGACACATTTTCTTTGGTGTCTACATCTCAAATCAAGAAAGACGATTCTCGAGGATTCTATGATTCATTATGATAGCATGTGCAATGAAGCCTTCACTTCACTCTCCTTGATTTAGGAATTCATGGCTGAGATTCCTTGTAACCTTGTAAATGAGCATAATCAAAGGTGTTCATCAGAGCAGGTGGAAGAACAATTTTCACAATTGTTTAAGGACATGTACACTCCTCGCCAACAATTTCTCGTCAGTTTCCATGGAGCGGTGCATCAAATTGAAGAACTTATTTGAGAATGCTCAATCCAAAATTGTTAATTTAAATGATATGCCAAGTAGAATTCTTGAATTGCAGGTATTTTGTGAGGCTATTCTTCAACCAAGTGAACCTCCAGAAGAAGAAAAGATGTTTGAAACTTTGGGAAGGTTTAGATCCTTTCAACTGGAAAAAGCGGTAGATCCTAATTTCACCGGCGGTGCAGGGAGTTGATTTTCTTGGTATCTAACGAAGTGGGAGAGTCCATTTCTCATATGCTTGAGATAGGCGGACCCCATTTCAATGGATAAGGCACTGGTTATTATTGTATATTTTAAAAGGTGTTGTTATTTGGGAAACAATGGATATTTTAAGTAATTTCTATTTTTGGGTTGTCTTTAATAAAGTTGTTGAAAAATTCAAATGTCACTTAAGTGCCTTATTTAATGATCATGTAAAACCCTAACTACTTTGTAACCAACTTTTGGGTTATAAAAGGAAGTGAGGGGCTCATTTGTAAAGGGTGACTTTGAGAGAGGAGAAGAAAATACTTTTGTGCAAGCTTTGTTTCAGGAAGAAACTTTGTGTTCTTTTGTGAAAAACATTTTGGAGTTAATGAAATACGAACTTTGTGTCTCATTCATTGTCTCTTGTAACATTTGATGTTCTTATGTTCATTAGATGTTAGGTGTTTGAATCTTGCATGCAAATATTATCTTTGATCTTATTGTCAACGTTATTAATCAGTTTTTCTAGTTCACAGTGATCAAGCTCTGATTATCTACTTGCTCATGTGTGTTCCCTTTTACACGTTCTTGTTTGGCTAACTCAAACTCCGTTTTATTTGTGTTGGTTATTCATCTTTCCTCTTCATGCAATATTAGGCTCTGTTTTTACCTAACTCTTGCATGTTCTTTCAGTTCATTCCATTTCACTCCTTTCCTTCATTCCATTCCATCTCCTTCATTCACTTTTCTTTCCATTGATGTTCCAAAACACCCCCCACATACAATTTTGAATGTACAGATGTAAATACAGTTTTGGTTTTCAATAAAGGCAGCCTCACCTTCATTGAGGAGGGACTTCATTCCCACACTGTTGCATGTCATTTGCATGCGTGCAAATCCATATGCTAACAGTTTTTGGTAACTCCGCTGGGGATTCAGGAATCGTTAACCAGTGCTTGGTTAAATCTTTATGACTATCCCCTCTGCACAAGCTCCAGTTCTTCAACCGAACCTTGTGCCCGATGAAGATTTCCAAGGAGACATTGCTGCCAACCTTCGAACTAGTAGCTTGGGAAAACCATGAAAGCTTGCAGCAATTTGTGGCTGTTGATAGAGCCATTGACAGAGAAATCTACATCAAAGACCTTAGAAGAAGAGCACCCGCACTTGTGGCTAGGAAGACCTCCTGGACACGTGTTGATCGTTGTTCACCGACGCGGTCCTCTTCCACCAAGGTAATAAGTTGTATGACTATTACAGGTAACCCACCTATCTTGCAACCAAATCTTGTTTTTACAGATACTCAAGAAGACATATCATCAGATTTGAGGCAAGCTATTTGGGAAAAGCACACAAGTAACCATCATTTTCATCTCGCCGCATCAGTACTAGATAACGAAAGAAGAGAAAGCCGTGAGAGTTGCTAGAGTTATTCAGGTGCAAATAGCTCAAGAAAGAGAGTGAAGAGAAAAGGCTAGAGCCGGTTGAAACACACCAGTGATCCCTTCACAATAAAGATTCCAAACTGGAAGGAAAGAGGTTTACACGAGGAGAAAAAGCTAAAGGTCGATCTGACCCCACTTTTGACTTTCAAGGAAAATTTGGTTTCAAGTTATCTCCTCCAAAGAAGAACACACCTCGTAGATCTGCAAGCCTTGCATCAAGTCCTGAAAGAGAAAGCAAGGAAGGAATCACTACCAGTCAAGCACTTGTCCTTGCTCACATTGTTTTACCTTCGCATACCACCTTTCCTCAAATGGAAGCCAATGTACCATGGGGAAATGCCATAGGCCCATTGGCCTTACCTGCTCGACATGAACTCCCACGAGGATCAAGAAATATTCTTCCCAAGTTCGACAGAGATGGGAAGACATCACCAGATGACCATATTTCTGCCTTTTTCACTGCATGTGTTGTTTTTTTGGTAGAATATGAAGATGTTGCTATTCGTCTCTTCATCAAAACATTACATGATGTTGCTACAGATTGGTTTCATCATCTACCCAATGGATGTATCACAAATTGGAATGATATGAAAACTAAGTTTGAAAATCGATTCAAAATGGTAGAAGATGAACATGCTCTTCTTGCCCAACTATCTCAGGAAAAGAAAGAGCCAACAGAACCCATGAGGAATTTCGTGGCTAAATTCAACAAAATGGTGAACAAAGTTCCTGTTGGGATTCGTCCAAACCTTGATGGACAAAAATGTTTCTTTATTAACGCACAACAACCAGAAGTGTGCTATCAGCTGAGAAGGGCTAGGGTGGCTACTTTGGAACTTGCTCAATCTTTGGCCATAGAAATTGAAGATGACTTAATCATGGCAAGAAAATTCAAGAAAAATTCCCTCAAAGGAAAGAGTCAAGAAACTCCCAATGCTTCAGAAACTATACTCACTAAGTTGGCTAATGATGTGCTGGCTTTGAAAAAGCAAGTTGCTCAAAGTAGTAAACCTGCTCCTTACAAAGACATCCCAAGAAAAGGATACGTTCCCAACAAAGCCAGGATTGTAGGTGCTCCAACGAGGCTTGCTATTGAAGCATCTCCTGCAACTAATTCCAAATGTGATGTCATTGAAGAAAGTGATGATGAGATTGAAGTCATCGAGGTTGATGAGGAAGAGCCTAGATTCTGAGACATCTGAACCTGAAGTTGAAGATCCTGAGGGGGAAAGTAATAATCATTTCTTTGAGTACCGTTCTGATGAGGAAGATGAATACGAAGAAATTATAGAAGATATGAATAGTCAATCTTTCGTCCGTTTTCACACGCTCTCAGAAAAAGGAGCAGGATACCACTAAGGCGGGAGATAAAGAGGTTTCCAAGGAAACTCCCAAAGAATCCAAGACAAATGAGGCTCCTAAAGAGTCCAAGGTGACTGAGGTTTCAAAGGTCAAGACTATCTTAAAGAAAGGAGGGCCTTTGTTAGATCAATCGGTTGGTAAACCAACTACGAAGAAAGTTTCTTCTTCCACATCAGTGTCAACCAAGCCCGAGGCCAAGGTCAAAAGTGTGCCATCATCAAGTTTGAAAGAACTTATATCTGAGACTTCAAGTATGATTACTTTGCCTAAATTTGATATCATTGATCATATCAATAAAACAAAAATTTCCATGTCACAGGCAGAGTACTTGAAGTCCAACAAGGATCAGCTCGAGAAATTGGTCCAGTTTATCAAAGGTGACTCTACTGTTCATTCCTCCAAAGGAATTCTAAAAACTCCCAAAGATGGGAAAACTCAAAATATTGTGGTGGCCACTACACCTTCAAATGAAAAGATCAAACCTTTCTTTGTGTCCTTTCTGATCAACGGATGCAAATTAAGTAATTGCATTATAGACTCTGGAGCCTCAGATAATGTGATGCCGGCAAAAGTAGCACATGCTCTTGGTTTGAACTTGTATGAGAACATTCGGATCATGTTACTCCATGGAAACCAAGCAAGTTCCTCTAATTGGGCAGATTAAAGATGCCCAAATGGTTTTAGCCCAATTCCCTCAAAAGTGAGTTAAGGTAACTATTTTAGTTGCTGATATTCCTGCCTCGTATGGAATGTTGTTGAGCAGGAAATTTTGCAGGGATTTGGGTGGTGAGATTCAAATGGACTGGTCTCATGCCATGATTCCTATCAATGGAGAAATGAAAAAGCTTATGCCGGAAGCTCAGTCAAAGTTCACGTAACTAAAACTGAAGATCCTCATGCACAGATCCTTTTCCAAGGCTCAAGTATGGGTAATTATATGATGACTACAGAAATTCATACCCCTGAGATCACTTGCCAAGATTCCAATGAGATCTGGACTCTTGAGTTCGATGGAAGTTGTTGCTCGACGGGCTCTGGTGCAGGAGTGGTGCTCATATCTCCAAATGGTAAAATATTTCCTTTTTCCTACAAACTTGAATTTTCAAATACTAATAACACTGCAGAGTATGAGGCATTAATCCTTGGCCTTCAAGTTGCAGAGGAGAAAGGGATAAAAAATTTGGAAGTCTTTGGAGATGCGGAATTGATCGTGAAATAGGTAAGAAATCAGTTCCAAGTAAAGAATGATCATTTGAGACACTACATAAATAAAGTGTGGGACGCAATAGAAGTCTTCGATGCACTTTTTCCATAAAATCTGTCCCTCGTGAAAAGAATGAAAAAGTGGATTCTCTAGCAGTCTCAGCTTCATTAATGATTCCTCATTCAGAATTTGATCAAGTCAAATACACCATTGAAATGGTTTTTAGGCCAAGTGTTCCTGACAATGTAGAAAATTGGCAAGTATTTAATGATGATCAACAAATTATTGCCTTCTTGGAAAAGAGAGAAAATTTTGAACAATTGTACTTTGAAGGAAGTGATTCGGAATTTCATGAATCAACTACCTCACCCATTCAGGAAGGAGTTGAGAACGAAGATCCTGGTGATGGCATCATTCAACTCAAAGGAAATAAAATTCCCAAAGGATTGGTTTCACTTGAAGAACTTTTTGAACAAACATGACAGGTTTATCAAAGAGAAAGAGTAGGCAGGACCTGCAAATTCTACTGACTATGAGCAAGTTAATATCGGTACCAAGGATAAACCTCACCTGATCAATATTGGTAAGTGTTGCTCACCTGAGGAGCGCATAGGAAATTCATAAGTCTACTTACCAAATATTCTGACATTTTGGCTTATTCATATGAAGACTTGAAGTCTTTCCAACCCAGGGAAATGGAGCATGCCATACCCTTGAAGCCTGGTGCAGTTCCATTCAGGCAAAAGCAAAGACAATATAATCCCAAGATTGCAGGGACAATATTTCATGAAGTTCAAAAGATGCTAGATGCACGAATAGTGTTTCCTATTCGACATTCGACCTGGATAGCTAATATTGTACCGGTTCGCAAGAAAAATGGAGAAATTAGGATTTGCGTGGATTTCTGTAATCTTAATCAGGCTTCCTTGAAGGATAACTACCCACTACCAGTCATGGACCATATTCTGCAGGCAGTAACTGGATCGGAAATGCTATCTATGCTAGATGGTTTCTCTGGCTATAATCAGATTGAAGTGGCTAGAGAAGATCAACATAAAACCACGTTCACTACCCCCTGGGGTATGTTCATGTATAGAAGAATGCCCTTCAGTTTGATCAATTCTGGTGCAAATTTTCAAAGGGCCATGGATATGGCATTTGCAGATTATAAAGACAAGATCATTGTGATATACCTAGATGACTTGACCAGTGTTCTCCAAGAAACGAGAAGATCACCTAAGGGATTTGGAGAAAATATTGCAAAGGTGCAGACTTCATAAGATTTCTCTGAATCCAAAAAAGTCCATGTTTGGAGTTACAGAAGGGAAACTCCTAGGTCATATTGTTTCTAAGGAAGGAACTAAGATCGATCCTGAATGCGTTCAAGCTATTAAAAATCTTTCCTTGCCTACAAGTAAGCCTGGGGTCCACTCCTTCTTTGGGAAGGTGAAATTTTTGAGAAGGTTCGTGCCAGATTTTGCTGAGCTGACTAAAGAAATGCTGATATGATGAAAGGAAAAGAATCCTTCAAATGGTCAAAGGAAGGTAGAGAGGCATTTAAGAAAATCAAGGGTGCTATTGCAAAAGCTCCTACATTGGTATGTCCTAATTTTAAAAAGGATTTTATAATCTATTGCTATGCTTCCCCACACACAATCTCTACCATTTTGACTCAGCACAATCAAGAGGGGATCGAATCTCCTATCGCATTCATGAGTTTAGGATTCAAGAAACATGAACTTAATTACACTCCTCTTGAGAGACATGCATATGTGGTGGTAAGAGCCCTGAAACACTTCAGGTATTACGTGTTGAATTCTCACACCAAAGTCTTAGTTCCGGACACCGCAGTGAAATCAATGTTGACACAACAAGAACCAGGATCTAAGAGAGGTAATTGGGTCTCCAAGATCCAAGAATATGATCTGGACATCAAGCCTACCAAGTTGGTTCGAGGAAGAGGACTCTGCCAACTCATTGCAGAGAATGAACCACGAGATAACTCCGAGGAAGAACCAGTTGAGAAAATTTACCATTGGTGGTTTTTGTCAGTACCACAGATGAATGGTATTCTGATATTGCCTACTTCCTCACATATGGTGAGTGTCCAGAGAATCTGATAGCTAAGGAGAAACAAGCTATCAAACTAAGATCTGTTAGGTATGTCATTTGGGATAACACGTTGTTTAAGAAAGGGATTGACGACATGTTCCTCAGATGTGTTGATAAAGAACAACAACCTAGGTTGTTGGAAGCTTTCCATAATCATGCTTGCGGTGGTCATTTCTCTGGCCCAGTAACAACCCATAAAATTCTGAGAGCACATTATTACTGGCCCACTATGTTTTCTGATGCTCAGAAATGGGTGACAAAATGTGAAGCTTGTCAACAATTTGTTGGAAGACCCAAGTTGGCAGCATTTCCTTTGAAGCCAGTTGTCATTGAAGAACCCTTTCAACAATGGGGTTTAGATTTCATCGGGTTTTGAATCCTAATTCTAGTTCTGGTCATACTCACATGCTCACTACCACTGATTACTTTACAAAGTGGGTGGAAGCTATACCGGTGAAACAAACATCTACTGTAGTAATATGTGATTTCATCAAAGAAAATATATTGGTTCGTTATGGAATTCCACACAAGATTGTGACGGAAAATGCCTCAAATTTTTCTTCTACAGAGATGATAGGTTTTTGTTATGGATATGGGATATCTTTGTCTCATTCATCAGATTACTACCCATAGGGAAATGGTCAGGCTGAATCCAGCAACAAAAACCTCATTACTATTGTGCGCAAGTTAGTCGAAGAAAATCAAAGAACTTGGCACAAAAAGTTATATGATGCATTGTGGGCTGACCGCATAACTCCCAAAAGGGCAATCAGGATGTCTCCATTTCAACTTTTGTATGGAACCGATGCTCAAATTCCTGTCACACTGGAGTTACCAGCATTAAAATTAGCTCAGGCAGTTGATGATGAATGCTTCACCAATGCATTAGATAAAAGGATCATGTTCCTAAGCAAGCTTGAGGAACAAAGAAGTCAAGTGGAAAATAGGATTGAGGAACATCAATCCAAGGTAAAGAAGTTGTTTGACAGGAAAACTAGAGAGAGACAGTTTCAAATCAATGACTTAGTTCTTCTTTGGGACAAAAGACGTGAGTCGAAAGGAAAGCATGGGAAGTTTGACTCACTGTGGCTGGGACCATTCAAAATATGGAATTTCTGTGGAGATAGTACCTATTACTTGTCATATCCTGATGGAACTCATTTTCCTTTGCCCTACAGTGGGCAATATCTCAAGCACTATCAAAATTGAAAACGGGTTGTTCCCCGTATGTACATAGGTAATTAGGATTTTGGTTTGTTTGTTTCCCTATTTTTCGGTCTCCTCTCTTGTGTCGCCCCATTTTTGTGCCCCATCATTTTGTGATCATGTTCATGACTATTTTTGGTCTGGTTCCGTTGCTGCGTCCATGAAGTCCTTGTCCCCAATTAGAGCCAGCTGTTATCAGATAATTTTGACTTTGCAAAATTGTTAAAAAATAAAAAATGAAAAATTTGAAAATTTTGAAAAGTGTTACTTTGCATGGTTCATTGCCCTCATTGTGATCGTCTCATTTTTGTGATTGTTTCAGTCTTCGTTTCATCCTTTTCGGGCAAGAACTCTTCCCGCCAGGCTTTAAATCACGTTAAAATACATTAAAATTAATTAATTAATAATTAATTAATTAATTGCTTCTTGTTTGATAAAATTGATTTTTAAATAACTTGAGAAGTATTTAATTAAATAAATATAAATTAAAAATCATTCGACAAATTTTAAATTTCCGGGGAAGTAAGCTTACGCTTCCAACTGCCGGGAAGCCAATTTGGCTTCCCGAACCCAGATTTCCCCTTTCCTGGCAATCTTCTTCAATTTTCCCACACGTGGGATTTTCTCCACCAATTGCCAAATCATGGATTGGCTAACGGGTAGGAAATTCCCCAATTTCCCACATGGGGAAATTGAATGGGGATTGCCAACCCACTTTGCCATTCCCATTGGCAATTGTCCGTTGCTTTCCCCATTTCCCCCTGGCACTTAAGCCCACTACCTGGGAAGAGAGGAAGTTGAATTAATCCCGTAACTTCCTCCATCAAACATGTTGGAAAAAGTCATGCGAAGCTTCACTTCTTAATTTCTTCTGAAGGACATAATATTTTTCACATCCAACAATATCTTCCACGCATTTGTTGCCAAAAAGAACAATTTTTAAAGATTAAAAGTTTTCAAGTCCAAGCAGTGGCCAACAAGTAGAAGGAAGCAAGTTTCACACATAGAGAAAATTAAAAACTCAAAAAACCCACATAAGGGAGAAGGAGATCTCGCATTCCTAGGGAGAAATTGACAGGAGAGAAGTATAAAAGATCACGTGCTGGGAGACAACAAATAAAAGAATGCTCAAGAAATAAAAAGAAATAGTTTGTAACGCATTCTCCATGCATAGAAAGAAGGTCTTCACGTGCCAAGCAGCAGTCCATGCACCTGGGGGAAGAAGAAATATTTTTAAAGGTTTGAAACTTTGTGCAGGGAGAGAAAGGAACAATTTCACCCAAGAAGGACAACATCTACGCCTTGGGAAGGAAATTGATTGGAGGATAGCACCCAGAAGGAAACACATTAATTTTAGGAGAAGCCCACGCATTGGGCAAAGGGGAAAATTTTAAATCATACATATACTCCCCAAGACCCACGCATTCTCCAAGACATTTCCACACATATGCCTAGGAGAGAGTAGAATAGTTTAAGAAAAATTAAAAACAAGCATTTGCCCAGCCAAGTAATCCTTTCACAATAAAGCATCTTCACGCCAGGAGGAAGAAGAGCCCACACATTTGGATAGAAGGAGAATAAATCCATAAGGACCAGAAAAGAAGGATCCAACACATTGGCTAAGATAAAATAAGATAGTCCAAAACATTACCACACATGCATCAAGGGAAATGCAACAAAAGAGAAGCCTAAACGTCCAAGAAAGGAATTTCCATGCATTAGGAAAGGAGACGCACCTAAGAGAAAGAAAAAGTTTTAAATAAACAAAAGAAATAGCAGGCTGCCTTAGGAGGAATCCCACGCAGGACATAAAAGAAAGAAGAACATTTCCAACAAATCCAAGGACAATCCAAAATCCACGCATAAGGATATAAAGGACAATTTTCTTTTTTCACATAGGGAGAAAGATAGAGAAGAGGACAACAATTAATTTGAAGCAAAAGGAAACCTTCATGCGTCCATCCACGAGATTCCACGCATGCAAAGGGGAAAGCTTTAAAATATTCCACACATTCTCACAGGACAAATATTAATCCACGCATTGAATGAAAAGGTAGTTTTTCACGCCCAACCAAGGAGAATTTGTTCTGTCAAATTAAATAAAATCGAGAGATTTTAATTTAAAATATAAACATCATTATTATTGCTAGATTTGGAATTCGAGCTTAGTCTCGATATTTTTGTATTGACATATTAAGAAAATTGTAATTCGGGATATCAATTATTATTATTATTTTTAAAATAATAATAATAATAATATTAAAGTAAAAAATATTTTTCTTGCATCAACGGGGTTTTGGAGACTGAGACCCGGCCCCATTTGCATTGTCTGGCGTGCCTGAGTCACTTTTCTGTTAAATTCATAATGGCCGAAAAATCCAAATCTGCGGGAGATCGAGGAAGCCAGTGGAGAAATCTAACAAATCTGCCCTGAAATATGAATTCCAAGGAATTATCCCTCCCAGTTCCATTAAGTCAGCATATGACAACATCACCGATACAAATCTGGGTCACATCAACGTGCAACATTTTGTGAGCGAGTGAAAACTGAAGGCAAAACCATTTTCTCATATAGGCTTTACCATAGTGGCCTACCCCAAGCAACAACATTCCCTATCTCGGTGCAGTGTCTGGAGTTGGTTATTGCTTGCACGGAGCATTATGACCCTGAGAGATGAGGAATTTTTAAAGATAATCGCGAGCCTTTCCTCTTAATCACACCTGAACACATTGAGGAGTTGCTCGGAATACCTGACTTTCCCGAGAATGTGGATATCACTCGCCAATCAGCACAAGAGTTCTGGGATGAAGAACCCCTGAGATGGAGCAAAATGGTCAACAACAACTGGTTAGTAACCAAGAGACCTTGAATTGACAGGCTTCCCAAAGAACTGTACCGCATTGAGTTCGTGGAAGAAATCAGAGACATGATCACTCTCCTAAGTTGAGTTTTCAGTCTACCTTCTGCTAAGGATTTTCCACCCATGGATGTACTAGTTTATCTGTATCATCCTAGCCAAGAAAGAGTTTGTGGATTAGGCCACCATCATCAGTAACACCATTCACAAACAATTGATAGAAGTTAAGATGACTAGATGCTTCTACATGACTTCATATCTGACCTATGCAGTAGCACGAAGAAAGCTATTTTGGGACTTGAAACGAGAGGGGTCATGGGGTCATCGAACAGTGTTTTTCACTATTACCCTCAGCTCAGCTTCAAAAATAGTTCTCACCATTTTAGAAGAGTCAACGATGCATTCACCTTCCGCGTGATCCGAAACCTGAATCAGAATACTGAGGAAAGGTTTTCTAAAGAAGCCATGAGTGTCATTTCCAATGGGGAACCTGGTTTATTCAATTTTCATCTTTTCCTACATTCGCGTGAGTGGCTTTGCTGGTACCCCATGGAAACTCCCTAAGTACGTCAGTGACAGATGGGCATTAATGGAGTTGGTGTGACAATTATTCCAAGTTCACTGCCTTCTTAGTGACAAGCACCGTCCAGGAATTCATTTCCCGATCCAAATCGGGGAATACCAATGTCCAAATCTTTTCAGTGCACAGCTCATGGAAAAAGAGTTTTCTCTCATAACCATCCATCCATATGTGAAGAGAGCCCAGTTTGATATCAATGGATATATGCAAAATATTCTGGGAGCGAAGTACCAACATAATCCTACCATGGAGGATTTCTGGGCTGCTTGCTTGGATGAACATGAGGTAAGAAGACGGGAGTACTCTCACCTAACACTTGCTTAGATCAAGGCCTTCCACATCAGGAGTCCTCCCGATTCATTCATAAATGATGATGAGGATGTTGTCGATCCCTCATATGATGTTGTTGCCTTTACCCCATTGCCTCGAATCGACTGGACCAAAAGAGATGAATTTTCTCTTGATGGCAAGAACCAACCAATTATTGAAAGAAGCATATCTTGGTATGACAAGGAACTTGCCAAATTGCAATCAATTCCAGATCACGTTTCAGGATCACAAAAATTTCCTATACGAGGGGGTCTCCATTCGACCAAGGTTTCTTCTCGATCAACTTTGTTACCATCTAATCATACACAACAAGCAAGAAAAGAGTGGTTTCCAAAATCCACTTCACCAAGTAATGTGTCACGAGGAGTAGAAATCCAAAGATCCAAACCCCGAAGAAGGAAAAGAGCGTGTGTCTGGATTTTCTACTTTGAGTAGAGATTCTTCTACCCACATTGTTAATAGTGCTCCGAAGCTAGCAACAAATGATCCCCAACCATGCTTCAAATAAGCATCCACTCATGTGTAGGTAATTCAAATATCAAACACTTCAGAGCATGTAGTTCATGAAGATATTTCCCAAAATCTCTCGAATAATCAGGAAGTGGATGTTGAGGTTGTGTCTCCTCAAATCGAGGTCATAGATAGGATTCGAGAAGGATCTCATGATGTCAGAAATAATGAGAATATTGATTCAAGCTCCAGGATTATGTATGCTGAAATAGTGAATGATACTCCTTCTTGGGTTGATTCTGAAGTGAAGAAAAGGAAGAGAGTTTTCAAGCCAATTGACATTGATTTTGATGCCCTTTTCAAACTTTCAAATGATGCCATTCCTAAGAATCCTAAAGTACTTTCTCAGAATAATGGTGGATAGTGATGGAAACAAATTTGTAGACCTTTCCATTCAACAAGTGGATAAAGAGTGCGATGCTATGATGCCTGCCGACTATGAAGTTTCTAGACTGGGACTTAGAAGATCTACATTAGAAAATGACATGACGATGGCTCGAGACTCAATTGATATCATGCTTAAAAGACTTGAGAAATACAAGTCTCAAAACTCTCGGCTCAAGGCTGAAAAGAATCAATTGGTGGAATACGTTCAACATTTGATAAATCCCATATCATCCACCTTCCCAGTACCTGATGCAGTGGCTGCCCTAGATGAAGATACTCTCAATTTTTCAAACGAAATAAACACATTGGGCCATGTCACTAAAACTTGGCTTTCAGAGATTTTCGTTTTAGGCTAGGGGATGATCAAGACTGTAGTTAAGCTTCATGGAGATGTCAGTGCATATCTTGATCCAATTATTTCTTTTAAAGAAAATTTTGTTTCTGCTATATCAAATTTGGATGAGATATTTCCTAGTTTATAGGAAATGACAAGTATGGAATCTTCAGTTTTAGCTATTGAAGGAATTCTCAAATTTGAACATCGGGGAACACGTTTTCTTTGGTGTCTACATCTCAAATCAAGAAAGATGCTTCTCGCGGATTTTATGATTCATTGTGACAGCATGTGCAATGAAGCCTTCGCTTCAATCTCCTTGATTTAGGAATTCATGGCTGAGATTCCTTGTAACCTCGTAAATGAGCATAATCAAAGGTGTTCATCGGAGTAGGTGGAAGAATAATTTTCACAATTGTTTAAGGACATGTACACTCCCGCCAACAATTTATCATCAGTTTCCATGGAGTGGTGCATTAAATTGAAGAACTTATTTGAGGATGCTCAATCTAAAATTGTTAATTTAAATGATATGCCAAGTAGAATTCTTGAATTGCAGGTATATTTTGAGGCTATTATTCGACCAAGTGAGCCTCTAGAAGAAGAAAAGATGTTTGAAACTTTGGGAAGGTTTAGATCCTTTCAACTAACAAAAGCGGTAGATCCTAATTTCACCGGCGGTGCAGGGAGTTGATTTTATTAGTATCTAACAAAGTGGGAGAGTCCATTTCTCATACACTTGAGATAGGAAGACCCCGTTTGAATGGATAAGGCACTGGTTATTATTGTATATTTTAAAAGGTGTTTTTATTTGGGAAACAGTGGATATTTTAAGTAATTTCTATTTTTGGGTTGTCTTTAATAAAGTTGTTGAAAAAGTCAAAGGTCACTTAAGTGCCTTATTTAATGATAATGTAAAACCCTAACTACTTTGTAACCAACTTTTGGGTTATAAAAGGAAGTGAGGGGTTCATTTGTAAGGGGTAACTTTGAGAGAGGAGAAGAAAATACTTTTGTGCAAGCTTTGTTTTAGGAAGAAACTTTGTGTTCTTTTGCAAAAAACATTTTGGAGTTAATACGAACTTTGTGTCTCATTCATTGTCTCTTGTAGCATTTGATGTTCTTATGTTCATTAGATGTTAGGTGTTTGAATATTGCATGCAAATATTATCTTTGATCTTATCGTCAATGTTATTAATTAGTTGTTCTAGTTCACAGTGATCAAGCTCTGATTATCTACTTGCTCATGTGTGTTCCCTTTTACACGTTCTTTTTTGGCTACTCAAACTCCGTTTTATTTGTGTTGGCTATTCATCTTTCCTCTTCATGCAATATTAGGCTCTATTTTTACCTAACTCTTACATGTTATTTCAATTCATTCCATTCCACTCCTTTCCTTCATTCCATTTCATCTCCCTCATTCACTTTTCTTTCCATTGATGTTCTAAAACACCCCCCACATACAATTTTGAATGTATAGATGTAAATACAGTTTTGGTTTTCAATAAAGGAAGCCTCACCTTCATTGAGGAGGGACTTCGTTCCCACACTGTTACATGTCATTTGCATGCTTGTAAATCCATATGCTAACAGGTCCTATCCATGTCCACAAAGCATTTTCCTGAGAGAAGTAAGGCCTTCATATTTGATAATCATTTAACCTGATCATCTCCTATATCATTATTTAGAAGCATCACGTCCTCTTCACTTTTTGATTCCAAATCTGCAGCAAGCTGTTGACACAAACCTTTACTTTTAAATATCTTGGTAACCTTGATGTGTATGTCGTACTCCATCACCTTGGTAATCCATCCAACATGTTTCTCATTCATATATTTATTCAAAAAAAAATCCTTAACGTCTGGATGAGACACAATCAAATGAATTATATTATTAGACAACATGTGCTTGAAATTTTTCAAAGCTCAATTGATAAAAAAATTTTCTTTTCAACAAATGAATATTTGAGCTCATAGTCTTTTAGAGACTGGCTGAAGAAAGTAATTGGTTATTCCATCAAATAATCATTCTACTGAGTGAGGATCCCATAAATAATTTTCTTACTTGAAAAATAATAAAGGATAAAATCCTTATCAAACCTTAGATTCAAAAATGTAGGCTCTTGAGAAATGGTTGTCTTAATGGATTCAAATCTCTCCTTTCCTTCCCTCGTCTATGAAAAAGACATATTTTTCCTCAACATGGTTGTTAATAGTGTAGCCAAGGCTGCGAACTAAGGAATGAATCTCCGCACAAAATTTATCATTCCTAGAAAAACTCTGAATACCTTTCTTGTGGCTTGGGAGAGATAGGGACAAAATCAAATGAATCCTAGTTGGGTTGATAGAAATTCTTTCTTCTGAAACCACATGTCCCAACAAATTTCCTTCATGCACAACAAAAATACACTTCTTAGGATTCAATGAAACCCCAAACTCCTTGCACTTCTTGAAAAAATTCCTTAGATGGGCAATATGATCCTCTACATGCTTGGAGTACACAATTATATTGTCAAGATACACTAAGATAATATCATTGATCAAACCCTTAAATGACATATCTATAGCTTGTTAGAAAGTAGCTCCGACATTAGATAATCCAAACAATATTTTGTTGTAGGCATATGTGCCCCACTTGGTACTGAAAACCATTTTGAACTGATCAAATTATTTGACCAGAATCTGATTATAACCTGAATATCCATCAAGAAAAGAAAACCTCTGAGCTCCTTCCACCGTTTGTAGGATTTTCTCCATATACAAAAGGGGATAATGGTCCTTTAATGAAGCCTGGTTTAAATCCCTGAAGTCCACACATAACTGGATTTATCCATTTTTCTTCCTCATGGGAACTAGATTAGCTACCCAAGAGGAATGTTTGATTGGAAAAATAATACTAGCGTCAATAATCTTGGTCAGCTCCTTTCTCATCAGTGGCTCAATCTTGGGATTCAACGGTCTCTGTTTTTGCCAAACAAGCTTGGCATTAGGACCAAGTTCAATAGTATGTTATGCCAAAATTGGATCAAAACCACGTAGATATTTACAACTCCATGCGAAGACATCTTTAAACTCTTGATTTTTTTTGACAAAATCTTTTCTTTCTCATGAGGTACACACCTTGCTAATATTTAAAAACTTCTCTTTTGTTACTTCTACCTCTTCAAAATCATATTATTTAACTACCATGTTAGTATTCTATCTTATGGCCTTATTATCTAATTTAAAAATGGACTAAATAGTAACCAAGCCTTTTTGTAGCTTGTTACTTTTCGATTGTATAATTTGGTCACTTTATGCTTCTTGTAGCTTAGCTTGATTTTTTGTAGAAAATTTCGTTTCTTCTTGCAAGAAAAAAATGATTTGTTTATCACTATCGAAAACTTTCCAACTACCCAAATTATCAAGAATTACAGGTCGAATGACCATTTTAATAGGCTATTACTCGTCTTTCATAATATTAGTAGGGACATCAAATTGTGATCCAACAGGTACAAGCTGATCAACATCTTGGTTTTGATTTCTAGGAACCACATAGATTCCGAAAGCTTCAAAATATTCAATAAAAGCCTAGAACCTATTCTTATAAGACCTTAATAGATATTTTTTTGATGTACTATAGGCTCTTACTTTATATACAACCAATTCACTATCCCTAAAAATAGTTAAGGATTTGATCCCCTTCTTTAGAGTGAATTGAATTTCTTGTACAAGAGCTTCAAATTCAATGAAATTGTTAGTGTAACTAAATTGCAGTTGAAAATATGAGAATACTTATTTCCCTCCAGAGAAACTAACATGACACCAAAACCTACCCCATTTTTATTCTTTGAACCATCAAAGAATAGCAGCCAAAGTCCTTCTAGGCTATTTTGGGTTTTGACGAGCCGTGGTATAACTGTACCTTCTTCGTGAATGCAAAACGTATCCAACCCCGTCTCTTCTAAAAGTAGAAAAACTGACTTCTTCTTCTACCAATGCATCAACATAAGGATCAAACTGATACTCTACACTTACCTCATATAACATAGTATCATGGACCTCTTCCACAAGAGTGGTTGGTTCATGATAAACAACTTCTTCCTCTGGATCACGAATGGTATAATTCCAATTTATAAGACCAACAATATAGGGCTCCAAGTGATTATGAAAAATTGTCTCTACCCTTATAGTCAATTTAGTTTTGTATTAAGTCATGAGGATCATATGTGACCAATAAGATGATAGGTAACCACCCATTTTGTCAGTGAAGTCTCCTGATAAGCATATGGTAAAGAGAGGGGGAAGGTCAATAACTGATATGTCTTTTATGATCAAGAAGCTGGGACATGCATGGATAGAAAGCTGGGTCCTTTGATGATTCCAATGGTCTAAACTACTATACCATCCAATTGAACAAATCCTTTGGAGTCCTTTGGAGACTGGTGTATATTGTATTCCTAACACATCTACAATTTTCTTGAGCATGAATGAAATTATGGCATGAATAAAATTTGGGCATCAAGCTGACCCTGGCCTTCACTGAGCTTATCCCTAGCTTTCCTAAATTGACTCACAAATTTTCCAACACCACCTTGCTGATGACTTGAGCTATTCTCTGTCAAGTTTGCATTTATCTCTTTGAGCTCACTATCTCTTCTTCACCAGCGAGCCTCATATTTTCACGGCAGAGCTCAAAACTTATAGCTCGATATTACTCCATCAAGTTATACATCCTTTCTACTATGACATGTGCCAAGATATCTTAAACTCCATGCCTCATCAGAAGTTACACTACCTATTTGATATCTCCTTTGCTACATAGATGAACTCCTCTCAAGTTGATCCTTAAGTTTGGGCATGCGATTTTTCTTTCCAAATCACCCATGTTCGAGCTCCACACACTATCACCCATTCTTTAATTTCAAATTTCAAGTAGTCCCTTTGGCTAAGCTAATTTTAGTGTTGATCAATCCTTTCTACTTGACATGGCTCTCTGATATCCATGTGCACCTTGCCAAAATCCCTGATGAGTTAATTACCCCGATGTCTAACCCGATGTGCTCCCAAAAAATCGGTAAGGGCTGAGCTAACTTATTCAAATATTGTGGATCTCCCTTGATACAATGCCATTCAAAAGAGCTCATGCAACAATCCACTGTCTTTCCTTAACCTCAGGAAAACACAACTTGGCTTCCTGAGCCAA
This sequence comes from Taxus chinensis, assembly GCA_019776745.2. Taxonomy (NCBI): domain Eukaryota; kingdom Viridiplantae; phylum Streptophyta; class Pinopsida; order Cupressales; family Taxaceae; genus Taxus; species Taxus chinensis. Next base: position 544,470,848 of record CM034146.1, read on the forward strand.
CCTCCTAATCACCTTCCATATGACGATGCGTTTTCCATGGCCTAGCTCAAACATCTGAGCTATCATTCTGCTGAGTCCACCATGATCCATTTCTGAGTTGTTTGACCTTCCCTGACCTAATCATTAAACAAGCTCTCCACTTCATAACAATAGAGTTTGACACATTGATCTCTATAATCCTTGAGTTTCACCGTGAGCTTAACTTCGGCACCCTGTCCTTCACTCCATTAACTAAGCCCCTACAACTTCATGCCACAATCAATTTTGTTATGAAATATGCTTCATCATCCATTGGCTCAACGTCCACTTATTGATGCACAATGGCCCCTTAGTCCAATCCTGAATCCTTCTTCTTAATCAAGCTGACCCTCGATTTAAAGCCTCTCAAGTTTCTTAATGAGATGTTAATGTTTACCTGATGATTCCAACTAGCACGGATGACGATCTTAGCTCCTCCCTATTTGGGCTCATTGATCAATCCATGGATTATTTCCCAACTCCAATTTTTCCTTTGAACTTCCAAACGCGAGCTTTAAAACGAGCCATAGATCATAGTTCACCCACACATCCATTTATCTCGACCAAGCTATTTTGGGGAAAAACCCTTCCAATACATCATGATCTTGCCGAGCTACTTGCCAAGCAGATCAATGAGCTATTTCGTAGCTCGATGCCATTTTAACCTTTTAAAACTAATCTTCCCCTAGTTTTGAGTTTCATGGCTTTCTCCTAAGACCAGAGAGTAACAGAAACACAATAAGACCCATTAAACATGACTTATCAATTTTGACCATTTATGCCTTGTGTTGGATAAATGTGGGCCCGTCGGAGGCAATTTAATTATTTTGAGAAAACCTGAGTCTCGAAGACTCATAAAAAGGGAAAAAATAGTACCAGATAACCCTGAATCTTCCCAAGACATCGTGAATACTCCTTAAGCACAAAAATAACCTAAAATTCCTCAGAGTGCTCCATGAATACTTTTTCCTATCTCAAGGTTCAATTGGCTCCCATTGTCCACTTTTTCCCTAAGGGTAAAAATTAGATAACAAGGCCTCAACATGCAAGTGCAGACGAGATGAAGATAAATTTTAGAGTTTACTACTACCAACATGATTTTCTAAGTATCTAACCACATATTATGGAGGAATGCATTAAAAATTTCAACTCTTATGGATGAACACATTATGAGGAATCTCTTGCTACATGCAACACAATATGGGAGACTTTAAACATTTCATTAAAAAGAAGGAAGGTAATCTCTCCCCAAAATATCACATGGATCATGAGGAGAGAAAGAAAAATTGTTAAAATTATTCAGCATCTGACATGTAAAGAAAATGATAAATGGATGGGAATGAGGACAATACCACCTTTGGTTCTCATTCCTATGACATCATGATAGAATACTACACCACAATATGAAGAACAATTTAAAGAATGGGTAGATTCAGTCTTTGAACATAGGGGATTCAAGAGTACAACTTCAAAAAGGTATTCAAATTAGTATGAAGAATTTAATATAGCACAAAGGTCAGAGTATAAGTTTATCCAAAAGTAGTTTACAAGAGGAATTGTAAAAGGTAAGGTGCAGGGGATACGACGACTCCATAAATTGACCATTAAATTACCAAATAATGATACTTTTGCTCATAAAACATTAATCAATGCATTGGATGGTTCGATTGATCAAGCCCAAAGTAGGGGAATAATGCATCTTATCCTTGTTAAATTATGTGGACTAATGATTAAGGTATTTTTCCAACTATAGACACAAAATCACGTACTTCGATACATTTCTAGGTCCTAATCACATACTACTATTCATATTATTCCTAAGTGAGAAAACTAATCATTAACAACTATCTTTGGATTTTTTTTTTCTATCTCTCATCTTCTATTTGGCCTTATACACCCTACAACCCAATATGATCTTCATTTCTTTATATTTCTTGACTCTAGGCACCAGCGCCCAAGCACCCTCGTCCTTCTAGGTGACCCCACCTCTTTATATCTTACTCACATATTTTAGGCCTCTTTTATCTTTTGGGCATCTTGTTTTCTTAAGGGTTGGAATTTTAGTTGTCAATTATGAAATTCAACTAAGAGAATCATATAAATACAAAGCTATGTGACCATAATAAAGGTCCAAGATCTAATCATCTATTATCATCGCCTAAGGTTGCATCCAAAGGCATTTAAGAGCATCAAAGGCATCCATCTAGATTTCATTTAAGGGACAAGGGAATGCATTTTTTGCATACACGCATATGAGGGGAATTTCATTTTGACATCCAAACATCTACTTACATTGCTACATCTTACTATTTCTCACTATTAAGTGCATCTTATACAAGAGATTCCTAGGGCATGATTTTACACACACTTCACAAGAACTACATGGAGTCTGAGATGTAGTGTAGCACTTGGTTGTAAGTTCACTCTATTAGGTGACCACCAGGGTTAGTCTGACTCCCCATTTGCATCATTTTATTTTTAAGATTTGATATGTTTTAGGGTTTTAGAGGATATCATTTACTTTGTAGGTTACAGGTGAATTCTATGGACATAGTACAACACATAGGTGATCATTGACGATTATCAGTGACAACCTTGCGACACATGAAAATTCAGATTTTGACCATTTTTCACAGTTACAAATGCCTATCAGAGGTATCCAGTGCTTAGGTACCCCTGACCCAGTCCAAGCGCCCTGATCTAACTTATTCTGGAAGTTCCACAATTTTTTGAGTATGGTTATGACAGTTCCCTCCTTCTATTCATCAGTATTCTAGTTTGACACACTTCAAGATTAATTGTGAAATCAGCTACGTCTTCTACTCTCTCTTGCATCTAGGGCTATATTTTTCTTTATCTTATTGCTTGTGTCATATCTATACTTTAGTGTTTATTTATCACATGTGACTCTGCTATAGCTAGGGTTTCAAATACTCTATATTTTGTTAAATCACAAACTAACCACTTTGAAAAGATACATTGTGATGTGTGTAGGTTAATAAATTCATGACAACCACCATTGCAATTTAGCACAATCAAGATTGGATTTGATCTATTCCATCATGAACATTAGTTTAAGGGAAGTTAATGAAGAATGAAAATAAGGAACTCAGATCCTAATTCTTTTATAAGTTGTAACCAACTTCCAATTTTTCCTCGTATAAAGCCACCTAGATTCCTAGGCGTGTGTTGGGAGACATTAGCTATAAAGCACTTGTCTTAACTGAGTTAAATATATATGTATGTATGCACGAGTGTGCATAATGCAATATGATAGAGGAGCACACATAGTAGTTAAAATTATTTCCGGTTTATATTATAAGAAACTTATTTTTGATTAATAAAAAGCATGATGTTTTGAGAAAAATGTGTCATCAAACCAATCTGAGGGAGAGTAAGGGCCTAATAAACTAAGGAATAGCTATTTTGGTATTCAAATTCATGTTTATATCACATTTTTGAATTTTATAGTGTGATTAAAACAATCATTTCTAGAACTTGCAAAATTCCAATCAAATTAGAATTACTCACTCATAAATTTGTTTCATTTTATCTGGTTTTCAATTCTAGTAATTTTCATTATAAGGTATCTTCAATCCAAACGATTTTCATTTCAGATTAATTTCATTCTATACGTTGGTTTCAATAAATTAGATGTTATTTTTTTTTCTAATTAATTCTAAATAGTTTAGATTTATTTTATTTTATTAGTCATAGAAGTTGATTGAGTGTCAGTAGCTAGTTTAGTGAATAGGAAAGACTAAAAGAAACAAACAAAATACACCCCTAAAACTAGAACCACTATTGGCCATTGTGTCTAGGTGTTGTCATTTATGACAAGTCCATTGATGGAAAAGGGTGTGAAGATGTCATATGAGTCACCATGAGGTTTTAGTCAAGGTCAAACATGAAGGTTGATTGGTAGTGTCTAAGTTTGGTGAGTGGCTATAATGTCCTAGAGCATGGTCTAGTAGGAATAGTCACAGTTTGAGCTCTCCTAAGTTGTTGAAGGTTGTTCTGAGGTCAAAAATTGTTGGTATGGTGTGCAAAATGTTTCCAAGTGTCTGCATGTGGTCTCCATGGTCAATTCATGATGTTCATGGGTTGAGTCAGGTAATTCTAGGCTTATTCCTAGTCCTAGAACATGCAGAATGAGTTACAAGTATGAGTTTTGGAGATGATGAATCTTGTTGAAACATGATAATATCATGGTGATGTTGTTTAATAGGTGTAATATGAGTTTTAGGTCAGTTATTAGAGGTATGATGATGTTTCATGGTCCTTGGAAAACAAGAAAGTGAAGGAAAACTAATTTAACATAGGTAAATCACCGTGGATAGAAAGTTTTAGGAATATTTGAGCATGGATGAGAGTTGGGTAAGCTAGAGGGGTTGTTATAATGCTTTATGAAAACTTTGAGTTCCATTTGATGAGTATTTTTGAAGATATGAGGTTTTTGGAAAAACTGGGTTTGCAAAAGTGATAATTTTAGGTAAATCTTGACTTTCAGATGCTTGTTCTAGGCTGTATGTTTTGCACGGGAACATGAAATTTTAGGCATAGCTAATTAGGTTAGTTAATAATATTTTCCATGTGGAAATAAGTTGTTTGATTTTTAGAGTTTTATGAACAAACATTAATAAGCCAAACAACTTTTTAACCCTCATGAAACCCTAACTCTAAATTGACTTAGAGGAAATTGATTGTACTAGTCTGAAATTGATTGATTTTTAAAATTTTATGATTTTAGGTTGTAAAGGACTCCTCCATATTTTTAATGAGGTGTTTTAGAGCTTGTGACAGTATGTGGATCCCACTTAAAAAGGAAAGTTTCTTGATATTTTTAGTTTGTGAAAATGTTTTCTATTGAACCTAATGACTAAATCACTATTTATGAAATCTTGGGAGTTGCACTACATGTCCATGATAGTTTTAGATCATGGTTGAGCCTCTAAAGTGCAAAGAGTTCCCTATTTATGAAGACTATTTTTAGGCATTTTGGAGCAGTTTGTGATCAAATTGGTTTTGTAGGAGCTATATGTGGAATTAAGAATTGGTTTGAATTTTTCCATGATCCTAGCTCCAAGAAATTTCTAGTGACATATCAAACTAGATTTTTTGCTAAGGGATGAGCAAGATATGACATGTTCTTTGAAGGTTAATTTTTAGGGTGCATGATTGAGCATGGTATTGAGTAGGTTCATGAGGTTTGGTGATTTTTATGAGTTTCTTCATGATCACTCGAGGTTTCTAAGTTATTATAAAGATTTTCTAAGGGTGTTCCATGTTTTGGTTGATATTGGAAGTGAATTTGAAAGTGTTTAGAGTTTGATCCCTCAAGACTAGTTTTTGAGTTCAGTTTGGTAGTTTGGAGTAGTTTCAGAGTTTGAGTTTGTTGGAGGCCTTCCACTAAGATTTGGAAGACAAAGTGAGTTGATGAGATATATGGTTTGTGTCTTGATGATTTGATTTATAGGTGAACCATATATTTTTTGAAGACCTAGTTTTGGGGTCTTGAATCTAGTTTGGAAAAGTTGCAGAGTTTGAGTTGTTTGGAGGTGTTCCACTTGGATCTGGAGGAAAATGTGAGTTGCTCCAGAAACTAGACTCAGATATATTTCCATTGGTATATTATTTGAGCCTTGATGATAATTTTTTCTATATGACCTCATTCATTCTTAAGGACTGAATTTCTGAGAATTGAAGACCTTGTGAAGTTTACTTGCTTCTTGGAATACTTCATGATGATTAGAACCGATGCACAACTTATTAGGATTTTTAAAGGTTGTTGGAGGACTTCCCCATGGTGTTAAATAATTTTTGAGCCATGAAAAAGTTTTTTTATGCCTTTGGAGATCATGATCCATTCGTTGGTTCTTGGAAAGCATGTTTTGAGGTTGCTTGAGTGTTCTTGTGCTTGTTGGTGGTGTCTTGACCCCTGCCAACCTACTTGGGTAGTTTATGTTAATTAATATGAAGTTATTCTTATGTTTTTAAGTTGGGATGACTGAAATAGTTAGTCATGACCAATCCATGTGTGTTATAAGCTATTCTTGGGTATATAAGCTAGTGTTATGAGTCATTTGTGACTAGTTAAGCAAGAGAGGAAAATTTTGACCTAAAGGGGGTTGAAGAGGAGGGTAGAGGGGTTGTGAATAGAGAAAATAAGAGTCATGAAGATCTGAAGAATATTAAATATTATATGTTCAAGGAAAATTGATATAATCAGCCCATAAATAAGAGAGGTTGAGTGAGTTTGGGTAGAGCTTCTTTGGATGAGGGTTTTGCGTGTTTAGAGCTGAACTTGGATCACAATAAATTGTGTAAGTAGCATATATTATGTGATCATTTATTTAAAAAATATCTTATGGCGAGTCATATTAATAGGAGTCCTTTTTTGTGAGTAACATCAATAAAGGTTTAGGGGTTGGTGCCTCACTAAACAAATATTACAGGATGTGTAATATTCTTACAAGTCCTTGCTTTAAGTAATATATAAATGGTTTCAGTGGGTTTTCTTCCCCTTGAGGGTTTCCCACTTATCTAGTTTTTATGTGTTCTCTCTCTTACTATATGCACTTATGAATATCTAATACACACATAATAAGCTCACATGATTCATGGTTGATTGAATGAATGGTTTGAATGATGGTTGTATGTAATGGAAAATGAAATGAAATTTTTGTAGGACTGATTCACCCCCCTCTTAGTCCATTGTGCTTCCAAAATTAGTATCAGAGCTGGTCCTTGTGAAGAAATTTTTAAAACTTGAAGGATATCCACTTGAAGCACATGTATGGAAAATAGTTAGGATCAATTTGAAGTTAATCCTCTTGTTAGGATGAGAGCATACTTAAAACCCTTAGGGTTTGAAATTTGGAAGAATTTTCTTTTTGTTTTCTCTCCCATTTCTAATCCAAATGATGAGAAGTCTCTTGAAGGAGACAAAGCATGTTCTTATGTTGATCTTGAAGCATGTGACCCTAAAGGTGATAATGAAGAAGTCAAAAATGACCTAGAAGCTGATATTTAAAATGTTTTTTATGTATGTGGACCCAAAGAAGATGGTTGAGGTGTTGATGATAACCTAGAAGAATAATTTGAGGATGTTCTAAATGTGTTTGAACTCTTAGGAGCATATATGAGTCATGAAATCCTAACCATGGAAATAATCCATGAAGTGAGTCAAGAGTGTCTTGCTGTAGAGATGACAATCCATGAGGAGAAAATCAGTACGATCAATGTGTCAAATAATATTGACACCATGAAAGTAAGGATTTATGTAGGGTTTGAAACTCAATGTTACCACCAACAGGTCAAGGTGTGCTTAGAATTCTCAAATGGTCTTCCTGATGTTAGTTCACCACTCTTTCACGTAATGTATGTGTTTGTGTTCTATGAATACTCATTCTTATTCAAGGAAAGTGTTCATAGGTCCATTGACAAGTGTAAGGAGTATGCCAAATATTGATATAGTTATTATATAGTTTAGGGATAAGGTACAATCACGGTGCAAAATTTGTTGCTCCAGAAGGTGTATGGGTGTTTAATATATGAAAATAGAGACTGAGTTCATTGTTTATTGATCCTTTAAAAGTATTTCATTGGTTGGCTTGTACCATGTCATTCATATGAATTCAATATTGCATAAGTTGTGTTTTTCCCTTTTTATCAAGTCTAACTTTGAAAGGAGTGTCATATCAATCAAAATATGTTTAAAACTTAGTTTCAAATCCATCTATTGACTATTTTATCCTTTGTAGTTTGAGAATGAGGTCTCCAAGTATGTTGTGTCATTAAGAATGAAATGATCTTGTAAGAAGATGTCTGATATCATCAAAAGAATCTTGAAAAAACCTATGTATTTGATCTATTCTTAAGTCTATTCATCATAATATGATCAAATATGTCATAAGGGTCTGTGAAAGATAACATTCAAGGTGTGTATGAGATAAACTTGTATCTCCATGAGTTAATGACACTTGAAGGATGCTCTTAAAGGAAGCAAAAAATTTATGTTATATTTTGGCAAGGCTTGAACATAAAATATGGATTAAGGGGGAGTTCTCCCATTAGCAGGCGTTGAAAGTTGGAAACAATCAGGATATCTTGTTTTATAAGGATGAAAAGTGCATACTTCCAAGGTGATTTAGAATCCACGTGGATCTTGAAGTTGATGGAATGCTACGAGAAGGTTTGAATTTCTCCTAGAAGTTACTTTAGTCTTGATGAAGTATGCGTAAGTATTTTATTCTATTCTACTCATCATGTTCATGTCTTAAAAAGTCTAAAATTATGTAGAGAGTCTTTAAAAGGTCTTCAAGTAGGTATGCAATCTTTATCATTTCATGAATGAAGTCTTGAAAGGTGTTGAAGATGAAATACGTTTTTTGGACAAATGTAAAAATTGTAGGATCACAACTGTGTTACTTTGGAGGTGTGTGCACCATAAATATCTAGGTCAGCCATGTAAAGATAACTAGAACCTTAAAATTATGATTTTGCAAAAATATGAGTATGAAATAACTATAAAAAGTGATTGAGAAGTTGCTATAAAGAATGTGTAAGGTTTATATGTGTTATGAATCTGGCCTAACCGAGTTCTAGAAAGTTTATTACTAGAAATTGCAAATATGAAGATCTTTTTTTGTGTTGAAGTGGTTCAAGGCACGAGAAGTCCAAAAAAGGTGTGCTTAACCTAAATAAGGTATACTTGTATTTTCTTAGGTTTGTGTATTGAAGATATAATATGACTACTTGTGGTTGACTCATGAATCATGATGATGTATAGATAAGTTGTGAGTAATGAAGAATCAAAATCTGAGATGGTGTCCTAGACTAAGGAGTTGTTTCTAGATCCTAGACAAGATGTGAAGAAGAATGATCTGAAGCTTGTATAATGTCAGGATGCGAGATTGGATTGTGCAAATAAGTCATGAAAATGTATGTAGTAAGGGGGAGACTGCATGGTTTTAAGGAATGTGATACTTACAAATAATGCTAGTGGTTCAAGTTTGTGTAATGACATATTGATGGTTCTTGTTATAACTATGATTTGCATATCACTATGTATGGGTTAAGAAAAGTACTCTATGATTTAATATAAGTATAATTAAATCTTATTTTCAAAATAAATACTATAATAAATGATGTGCAAATGCTAATCTATAACAAGATGAAAAGAAAAAAGCATGTGTAATATGAAACCCAAAGAAAGAAGGAGATATAAGGGGACTTAGCTAATTTTTGAGAGAACATGAAGTGATCTTGGAAGATGAAATACTAAAACAGACTGAGAGGAGTGCCATAAAGGATTTCTAGAGGTTCTTAACTCTAAAAATTCACAAGACAAGATTTCCTGGGAGAGGACAAGAGCACCTAATGTTGGTGTCTAGGTAGATGTTGTGGATCTAGATATTTTAGGGCCAGATAAGCTTCATTGTTGGTATTTGTTTTTCACTCTAGACTCTTTGTCTGATCTAAAAATGTACCTATAAAATACAAGAAATAAGTTCACCTGCATGTACCCACAAACCACATCAAACCTAAACAAGGAAAGTGTAGAATGGGGAGACAGACTGACCCCGACGATCACTTGAAGAGTGAAATTATGACCAAGCGCTACACTACATCTCAAAATCCATGTAGTTCTTGTGTGTGTGTGTAGAAATTATACCCTAGGATGCCCTTTGCAAGTTGCATAGTGATAACAAGATAGATCTAGAATGTAGTAAATGTATAGAATGTATGGGATGGAATAGAATAAACTTCTCCTCCTATGTTGTGTATGAAAAAGTGATGCTACCCTTGTCCATTTTATGAGTGCTAGATGAATTAATTTGATGATCTTATGCCTTTGAATGCAATCTTAGGTGGTAGTATGTATTGTTTAGTGCTTGGTATATTATTTTAAAAACATAACTGTGTATTTATATGATCCCCTTTTTTTGAATTTTGTAATTAACAATTGAAATTCCAACCCAAAGTAGTAAAAAGTAATTGAGAAGCAAAACGGTCGTAAAAGTGAAAGAAAGAGGTAAAGAGGGACAAGAGCACCCATGAGGACAAAAGTTCCTGGCGCTAGTGTCATGACTAGTGTTCAGGCCATAGAAAGATAAAACAATCAAATGCTAAAAAGAGTGTAAAATGTATAAAGCCAATAAAAGTACAAAAGATAAATAAAAAGGTTAAAGGGAGTTGTCAATTACTAGTTTTCTTGATTAGGAACTATGTAAATGCTAGCATGATATTAAGTTCTGGAAATGTACCCAAGTGCATAGATTTTATGTCTACATTTTGCCCCCATGTTATGCTGTTGAGTGAATACTTGATAGCATAAATTAGATATAATATAATTACCTTATGATCATGTAGAGAGTGTGGCAAATAACGTGCCGAGTGAAAAAGTGAAGCGTGAAGTGATTGTAAAGTGAAGTGTGGAGACTAGGAAAAGGGGAATTGGACACTACGAGTGAAGTGTATGCATAACTTGTTGTAGACACCAAAAAATCTACACCCTCCTTCCTTAGTCAACCAATAAAATACATCAACATCCCAAAAATACACCTCTTATCTTTATTCAAATAATCAATTAATTTTATGTCCCTTATCACCCCTCTCTTTATTTAATTAATTAGTTAAACACATTTCATGCCCTAAGGCCACACATTATATCCCCATTTTTATTAATTAAATGTATACACATCATTAATCAAAGATTAATATATCCACATGGAAAACCATTATTATTCCTTTATCCTAAATAAGCCCTAACCACCTAACCTAATCATTTTTCCTATCCAAATATTCCTTAAAATACATATTTAACCTATTCTAACTTATCTCAAAAAACAAACAAACTCATCATTATCATCTGTAAACCTAATAAAATTATCTATAAAAGTAAATAAATCCCAACATAATCTAGCCAAAATTAGTTCATTCTATCATTGTTATCCAACCCAACATGTCCTCGAACAAATTAACAACTCCATTCCCTGAAATTCAAAACAAAATCTTGGATTTAGCAAGTTGTTTCAACCATTTTCTAAACAAAATCCAAACAGACCAAAATCACTGGTGATTTGGGTAATCACCGATGATTACTTAAGAGTGTTTTTCAGTCTCTCTTCTAGATCCTCCACTTCCATTGGCGAATCACAACTTCTTGTCTGAGCTCATAGTATTATTCGACATTTATTGTGTTTAAGCTATTTTCCAACAAAACTATCAAGACACATCAACCACCTTAGAGTCATCCCAAAGTCTTTTACAACTCATCTTCTCATGAGTCCAATTGTAGGCTTCACCAACTTCCTACATCACCTTCTATCAAGGTCATAAATCACTTATAACATTATCTCACCATTCAGGTACTATTCATATATTAATTCATACATCTTAAATCATCGTATAAGTCCCTGTGAGCACACAATTCCAAATTAATTAGTTAAACACTTAATTTTAGCAGTCTATCAATATTTACCAGAATTATCAGTGATTCATGCAATTGCCAAAATTTCCTGTTACTTTATTTTTTATGTCAATATCCATTTAATCTCCTTGATCTCTCATATATAATCTATTTCATTTATACTTTTTAATCTATTGGCTTATAACATTTTATCTAGCATGGATTGTTTTAGATGACACTAGGTGGTACAAGCTACAAGATTACTAGTATCCACTCCCTGCCCATCATTTTTCATCCGTTGTACTGGGAACAATACAAAATTCTTCATGATCTTGAGCTATGTGCTATTCACTATGCCACTTTAGAATGGTTACAGAGCATTTTTGAGTCCACTCAATGGATCCGTGACGTTGTAGAGGAATTTTGGGATGCATACTTTGAGGTCCAGTGCATCCAAGCTGATTTTGTCTAGTTTAAATACCAGTACGAGGTGGGAGAAGAGGATATGGACTTTTTCGAACAAGAAAATTTAGATTTTTTTAAAGAAGAAGACACAAATTACATTGAAGAAGAGGATTGCGGTTTCTCTAAGAATTCAAATTCAGACTTAGATTATGAATACGAGCAATAGTATTTCTTCCTTTTATCTATAATTATTTATCAACTATTTATCTTGTAATAAACTTAACACTCGTCAAAATATTTATCATTTATCGCTTATTATATATCATGCATATTTTTCAAACCTACTTGATTGTTTAAAATCAAATTGACATCCTTACAAGGAAGTCCTTTGGCTTCTAGGGACTGACATTTTCCATGCAATCTGCCTTATATCTTACCAATAATTTTTTGTTTAGTGTATTTGATTTGTAGGTTTTCTCATAGGAAGAGGATATTATACCAACCTTCCATAAAGCGCAACATCTAACATCGTCATCCATCATCTATGGGTATCACTATGTTGGTGTAGGTTATTTTCCATGTATTTATTTTAAATACATGGAATACCTCCACATAGGTGATTCACCATGCTTAGGTGTCCTCGGGTGTCATTATGGCTCTTACGCACATCATAGAGCGTCATTGGAGTTACATTTGACCGGCTATTCCAGGAATGTAACTCCCACTTCTCGACGGCTACATTTGTGGGGGAGTTACACACCCCACTACTATTTGTACACCTTTTCATCTTGAACAACACATGGGGAATGGAATAGAGTTTGGTTTTTTTAGCCTTTTTTCCCTCAATGCATGCACATTGCTTCCATGAATGATTTCTTGCTTTGATCTTGAAGCTACATCATTTTACGGTTGAGTGTAAAATTTTGGTGCTCACAAATTCCCTCCAGATCTTCGTCATTCCTCCGACATGTTATCAGAGCTCGGGGATTAGAATCATGTTGCTCACCTCGGTTGCTTACTACTCTCCACCTCTTAGTTTCTTGTGCAAGTTCCCATTCTGTTTTGTGCTCTACTTGCATTTTATTATTATTTAAAAAAAAAGAGGTTCTTGTGTTTGGTTTTATGCTGGTGTTTTTTGTGTTGAGAGAAAATTGTAGGTTCAAGGTGCTCCTTCATGGTTGTTTGATCTTCTGTGTGCCCTTCCTCACATGCTGGTGTTGCATACTGGTTCTTCAGTGGGTATTCTTGGTTCATTTTTGGGTGATTAGTTTCTATCTGCTCGTAACCAGGTGCGTCGAGATTTGAAACCCACTCTATGTGTTTTGTATTGTGGCTTTGGCTGTCACTACACCTACCTTAGAAGCCTTCATTGATGTGAACCCCTGCTCGGACCTACAACCATTCATGCTTTGTCCTAGCTGTTCTGGCTCTCTGTCTGGTTTACCTCTGTGACTGCTCCCCTGGTTCGAGTTCTTCCTGGTTCTCTATCTACTTGGCATCTACCTCTCGGTGAGCATCTCAGTTCTACCTCTGTGAATACCTAGATTCCCATTGACTCCACCCTCCAACACGTCTTCACATCACTATCCACGCATGTCTACTCATAGTCTACTCGACTTGGCCGTTACCTCTTTCAACGGTCACCTCCAATGGACCCTGTAGCTTCTCTGATTTTTCTGCACCTGGCTCGCCCCAACATGGCATTGGCATGCAACTCAACACTATTCTTTGGCATATAACTTGGAAGATGACTTGGTTTGTCAGTCGCCCTTTGCATGCAACGGTTACAACTTGCATTCTGGTCAACACAACCTGCAAAACAAGGTTACACCAAGAAAACGTGGGACGTGGCATCTCTTTAAGTGCAGAAACTTCAATGTGGGACTCCTCCTTTCCACATTTTTGTTAATGTTTTAAGGTGTTAAAAATTAAAACATTCATTTAGCATGCAATTAATTTTTAAAGGATGTTTTGGCTTGTATTATGCCCTTCCTACGCTTGTTGAAGATGGAGGGCGAGGTCCAGGGTTGGCAGGAGGCTAATCCCCCCTCGCAATCAAAACAAATTATGCCTAAAATTTGATTCCATTTCTAACGAGCAGTCACATGATACCATTTGCAATCATTTTGAGCACTTTTTTAATGCATTTGTAGCGTCAAGTGGCATTTTCCATCAATTGCGGGAATCATTTTAATGCCATAACTTTTGACTCGCAGCTCATTTTTGAGCGCTTCTTTAGTCAAAGTTGCATGATTTCTTGCACATTATGTGATGGAATTGTCAATTTTGTAAATTCACTACTTTTATAAAGTGCCACACTCTAGGGGGGTTGACTATACTCTTGGGCTTTCACTCACAAATGTATTATCGGCTGAGTTCGACGTCTTACTTTTGTACATCTTGCATTTTTCATCATGGAGAGTGCTCTTTCTAGACTTGAGCATCATAGGATCACTTTACAGCCTCCACCACTTCTCACTAGGAGAGAGAACTATTCAGCTTGGCGTACTTCCATGGAACGTTACTTCACCCATGAGGGTCTTTTACCCTTCTTGCTTGGGCCAGTTCCTACACCCACTGATCATCATCATCTAGATGACTTCCTTGACACTTGCGACCACATATTTGGTCACATGATGATGCATTTCTCTTGTTCTCTCTGGTTTCATATGGCACACTCAGATCCACCTCAACGTGTCTAGAGCATTCTTCAGTCCCTCTATGGAGACCCTTCACATACTGCCACCACTGTTGCTACTACTGATTCAGATGTCTCCTCCATTTCTTCATGTGATGGTATTTCCACTGACATAGACTCGTTTGCCTCTACTTCTGATGATGAGGATTATGCACCCAATTCTGATGCAGAGAGTACTACAGAGGAATCTTCTCCTCTTTCTCTCACTATTCCAGAGAGTGTTGCCACATCCCACATCTCATCAGATATCGAGAAGTCTCATACTCAGTCTCACATCATCATTACACCAGCCTCCTTTCCACTTTTAGTGTGTGAGGCCCACTTTAATCCTCTACCTTCATTACATGAATTATATTTGTCTAACATCGCTCTTCTGTTTGTTGAGCCCCCTCATTGGGATAAGTATTTGCCTAACCTTAGTCATCTTTTTGTAGAGTCCACTTGTGATGCTCTACAGGTCCCTCATCCATCTATAGGTATTTCAGAGGAGTTCATCATCTCTATTGTTGGGAGTGCCCCTTTCAGGAATCATGTCACTTCCACATTTCTGGATACCTTCATTGATCCACCCTTAGCTGTGGATCCCTTTTCTGTTGTGGAGGATGTTTTGTTCCCTTCACATCATGTGGACATCCTTTCTACAGGTGTTCACTCTTCACACTTTGATAGTTCTGCACACGTGGCATTACCTTTGGTTCCTTGGCACTCATTTTCTAGACCTATGTCACACTTTCGTGGACTAGACTCAGAGTCCTTTGTGCTACTACCTTCAGTTTCCTTTACGGAGTGGGAAAACTTCTAGCATGTCATTTATGTCCTTCCTAAGGGTAGGCACACAGTTTGGTCTGGGTGTCTCTTCTTCAGTCCAGAGGCAAAAGATCTCGTGATCAACATTCTTCTAGGAGACCTCCTAGATCTGCAGAGTTCACATCCGTCCATGACATCTTCTGCATTCCTCTTGTCTCCCTCTTCTTCTCTCTTCTTCTTCTTTTCGAGAGATTTCCTCTTTGTACATAGGTACCTTTTCAGGCTCGTCTATGGCCGGGACCCATTTTTGGCATCTTTCTTATATTAAAGAGTGTTTTGTTCTCTTTTGGTGGATGTTTTTCCCACTGGGTTTTCCTTCATTGCTTGAGACTTCTTCTTGTACGTGGGTACCTCATTAGGACTCTTACCGGGACCCACTTCTCTCCTTGTTTTCATCTATGTCTCCACCTAAGCTATGCTTCAAGGGGGGTATTGGTGTAGGTTATTTTCCATGTATTTATTTTAAATACATGGAATACCTCCACATAGGTGATTCACCATGCTTAGGTATCCTAGGGTGTCATTATGGCTCTTACACACATCATAGAGCGTCATTGGAGTTACATTTGACCGACTATTCTGGGAATGTTACTCCCACTTCTCTACAACTACATTTATGGGGGAGTTACACACCCCACTATTATTTGTACACCTTTTCATCTTGAGCAACACATAGGGAATGGAATAGAGTTTGGTTTTTTCAGCTTTTTTTTCCTCAATGCATGCACATTGCTTCCATGAATGATTTCTTGCTTTGATCTTGAAGCTACATCATTTTGCGGTTGAGTGCAACGTTTTGGTGCTCATGGATTCCCTCTAGATCTTCATCATTCCTCTGACATGCTAAACCCCATGTCCTTTGAGGTTAATTTATTCTTATTTTCTTACTTTGTACATCTAATTTGAAGAGGTAGGAATAATTATAAACACTTGTACCTAGTTTTGTGCATGTATTTCCTGATTTAGGCCACTTATTTTTATGTATTAAGGATGAATCTACAAAAGAAGAGTGAAAGAGTAGTCAAAGTCCTATATATGAAAAATTTGGGAAAAGTATGTGTAAGTATGTAAAAGTGTGAAAAGGTAGTAATAAAGGAAGGTGTGCACCTGATGTATACAAATGTAAAGGATAGAAAGATATCCTAAAATGCTATGAGGGGTAAGTTTTTTGGGTGATCTCATGCCAAGTGTGAGTTGTTTGGGAAATCTCATGCCATGGGAGAAGAGTTTTGGGGAGAGAGGTCTAGTTTTACTCTTCTTTCATGAAGCTTCCTAAATGAGCACCACTACAGATGATATGTCTTGATTAGTTCCCTGTTGTTTGGTATTATTCTGTATGTTTTGTATTGTAACTTATTATAGGAGACAAAATGCAACTTGTATGTGGAGGAAAGTTCCTACTACTAGAGAAATTGTGACGAAGAATATGTTGTACTGAGAAATAACCTGTTTTTGCCCCCAAGACATTAGTGCCCAGGAGGAACAAAAGCACTAGGTGCTACTGGGCGCTAGTGTCTGCTCTATGTGTGAGGTCCAAACATGATTCTAGACCATTATATGACTTCTTTCTTGTTCCATTTCTGTAATGTACTGTAGGTATGAGCTGTTGTAGGGATGATGCTTTCACCCAATGGATGCCCCCTCATTTGGGGTGCATGCAAAAAATGTGGGAGAATTCGGCCTAAAGGAGAGGACCCTAATCTGATATGCATATCTAAGGGGAGATACCTCCAGGGGGTAGGGGATGTGCATGGTAGAAACCAAGGCACATGAAAATAAGATAGGCTAGTACAAGTGTTAGTGAAAGTAAAGAAAATATGTAATAGAAGGAAATGTAACAAGAAACTAAGAAGATAAGATAGACCACAAAAAGTGGGTTTTAAACATGGGAAATCACTCATAATGTCACAAGACCATTAGGGCCGAAGAGGCCAAAAGCATACAATGAACACAAAGACATATGACACAGCCCAAAAATAATAACATACAATAACAAGAAAAATGTATCAAATAACCATGGTTGTATATAGTCCTGCAAGGAAAATTCTACACATGAAGCACCCATTAACATGTTCGAAAGATAAATAGTATTTGAAAGCTTGTATATGCTATCCATATTTTTCCCCCTGGGAAAAATATTGGATCAGTCACAACCCTACATAGAAAGAACCTGAGAAAAATCATTCAGATCTTGTAAATAGGTCACAGAAGGACTCAACAAAGAAATAACAGGGTCAGAAAAGAAGGGGTAGTGCCATAGAGGAACTAGGAGAAAGAAGGGGAAAAATGGTGAAGTTTCAAAGTTTTTCAGGCTCAAAACCATTTAGGAAAGAGTCCAAAATCGACTAAGTATGGAAGATCCAACGGAGAGAGCCACGTGTCCTAACGACACTTCTCCAAAGATGAATCCATAAAGTGGAGGGTCAAATAAGTGCCACATCTCCATGTGTCCCATGGCTGAAATGGTGGCAAGGTCAAATGGTCAACAGAGTCAAAAGGTTGACAAGGTGGGTCTAAAAAATTGGCTAAGTATAAAGTGCAAGCAGAGGTCACCAAGTGTTAGCTTGACGCATCTCCAAGAGTTATTCCAAAGGCGGAGACCCAAATGAGCACGAGCTCTCCATGTGGCCCAGAGTCCAAAAGGATAGAAGAGAGGACCATTGAAAAGATCCACAGACCTGAGGAAGGCTGCCAAGTGTCAACTCGACACTCCTTCAAAGGTAAATTTTGACATCAAGATTTCAAGCGAGTGTGGTGCCTCGATGTGTCTCATCTAAAAAAGGGGCAGAGTTGATTGAATAGTCAATGCATGAGGTAGGCCGGCGGAGGCTGCCAAGTGTCTAGACTGGTGCTAATTCAAGGATTGAGAATAGAGAGAGGGTTTCTAAGCGAGCTCTAGACTACCGTGTGTCCCAAGTCAAGAGATATGACCCCGCTAAGTGAAAAGACTTAGCCAAAAACATAGAAATTGGGTAGGTAGTGGAGGAAACGCCACATGACAAGCCTAAACTAGCATGTGCTAAAGCAGGCCATTGAGGATTAAAGTTGGTTTTTTTCCCCTTGTTATTCCAAAGGTGTAAAATTTGTAAAATGGGCCGCAACTCCACCCAAGGGAAAAAGTTAGCATTTGATCTTGAGTCAAGGTCATAAGCGGGGAGTTGGTCAAGGAAAAGGGTGAAAATTTTCCTTTTGTCAAAAAGGCACAAAGATAAAAATTGAAGTGTAATCTCCCCATCCAACCAAAGGGTGCCATGTGTCCAAGCGGAGCATCGGGGCCGTGGGGGTTTTTTGAGTTTTGCATTTTTTATGGAAAAAGATAAATCACGGATCCACAAACCAGATTTTGCCCTAATTTGGTTGCCACGTGCCCCATAGATTAAAATAGGAGACCTATTTTTCAGAACTATTTTCCCACCCATTTGTACGAACCCGATACTCAACTTTGAAGGGGCATATCTTTCAAGCTTTAGGGCTCAAAATATTACAAATCTTACACTGTTGGAAGTGTCTTGACGTCCTCTACACCATGAAAAGATAAAAAATCATTTTTCAGGCTCTGGTAGGTGAAAAATGGAGAAAGGTCTTTGGGACTTTAATGTAGAATCTTCTTTCCTCAACAACTAGATCAGATTCGATCTGTTCTGTAATTTCTTCCTCCTTCATGGTGTCGAATAAGGATTTGATGCAGTCAGGACCGATTTGGAACAAATTTTATGGGAGACATTAAATAGTGGTGGTTGAACTTGGAGTTGTTTTCCCTCTTCTCTCTTTTTCTCCCATTTGTATCAAATCTATAAATATAGGCTTGGGACTCATTGTAAAGGGTTGGACATTCTTTTATTTTGTAGGCTTCCCTTTCCTTCTAGTAAAGGAATTCATGGAGTTTAGGCCTTCCATTAAAATTACAATATGTTTCTTACCTTCTGGTTGTTTTGTAATGCATTGTATCAATCCACAGAGCAATAAAACATGTTTGTGATTGATCCTAGATACTTTATGTCTCTTTTTATTGCATATGGTCTTTCACTATAAATCTGGTTATCTGTGCTTGATTATTTTATGTATTTTTCTGGTTTGTGTCTATCAGCAAAACTAGTGTTCATCATTCCTTCAGTGCATCACCTTGTAGTTTAGTCATTTCTTATTTCTTATATCCCCTTTTACCCTTGTCTCCTTGGAAAATTTTAGATAAGGTATAGAGATAGATCCTCTATAAGTTCTCACGTATGCACCTAAACAGAGGAATATGAACCAACCTTTAATCTAGAGAGCTTTTCCATTTGCTAGGTCCCACACCTTGGGGAAAGTTCAATGTTATGCGGATCACACCAAATGACTCTGCCTTAGAAAAGTAGATCTATAGAACTCATTTGGGGGTGCTGTGATTTTTCACTAATAGTATATAATAATAATAAAAGTGCTAGTAAGAATAAATAGTGAATGGTGAAATAATAGAACATGTAGTATGTGAGAGTAGTAAAGGTAGATGCCCCCTGGAGCCTCAGCTGGACTGGAAAGGGAGTCAATGTTAGACATCATGCATCATGTAAGGAGTTGTAAGAGATCTGCATTCAATTCTAGAGACCAAGTGAACATGTATGTGTATATGATACATATAATGACATAATGATTATCCATCTGGCATAGTAAGCAAATCACGACATATAAATACTATAAACAAGAAAGAGTAAATGCAACCAAGATATGAAAATGCTATAATGGTGTGATGGTATGGTATGTAAGATGTGAAGATGGAAGGAGTGGTGTTTCTCCCCAGTGGATGTGCATGAAATGAGGTTAATTTATAAATCCCCCATCAATAGTCAAGAATGAATCATAGAACAAGAGTGCATCATCGAGAAATGGGTGTGTCACATGCGATTAGATGCTAGAAAATATATGTCATGAAAAACAAAGCATGAAATATGTAATGTGAGGTTCATGAATGAAGTATGCCCTCAAAAATCAAGTTTGAACTATAAATCAAGAGTGTGTCATCAGGAAATGAGTGTGTCACATGTGATTAGATACTAGAAAAGATATTCCATGAAGCACATAACATGAATATGTAATGTGAGGTTATTAAATGAAGTATGCCCTCAACAATAAAGTGTGAACCATAGCACAAGAGTGCATCATCAGGTAATGATGGTACAATGTGTGTACCAAAGGTATAAGGATTCTTAGAAATATTAGTTGTGAAGCATGGAGCATGAAATATAGTATTAGACACTAGAGATAATTGATAGTGATGAAAGGGGGGGAGAAAGTGTGATAGACCCCAAGTGTGCGAGTGATGGAGATCTATGTGACGATGTAAGAGAGATATTGTGATGGTGAGAAAGTTTGAAATGTATCGTAAGAAAGTATATTGTTGTCAATGCGAGGGGTAAAAGCAAGAATAAGACCAAAATTAGATTGTGGGTTGAAAGGAGGAAGTTTAAAGAGGTTAGATATCACATGTTGAATTAGTTGGTCTATCTTGGTTGGTGGTTACTGATTGGAATTAGTAAATTTGTAGAAGACTTGACAAGAGGAGGTAATGGGGTATGGATTTTAAGAGGTGGTTACTTAGTTGGAATTGATAATGTTGTAGAAGAATTAATAGAAGGATGAGATGGGGCACACAAATTTTAATGATGGTATGAAATTGAGTTGGATATGTGGCTCTAGACTGAAAGGAGAAGGAATATCAGTAATGATGGAATAATGCTCACTAGACATAAAGGGATATGATTTGGGAGCCCACTGGGATTTAACAATTGTAGATGAGCATGTAGAAGGATGTTGTGTAGTAAATGGAATAAAACCCCAATGCTGAAGGTTTTAAATTCTTTGTTTTAAAGCATAGAAATCATTGTCATTATGCCCACTAAGTTTTTGATGATTGTAATATGAGAGACCTATGTATTTGACAAGTTGATAAGGAGGGTAGCAATGAGTAGTTGGTAAGTTGATCAATTGGGGATTAAGGAGCTCAGGATGAATATCATGTTGCTTAGAATTTAGATCAAAATTGAGAGGTTCTGATAGTAGTAAGACTTGGGGTTTAGTTATATGAGAACATGTTGTAGATATAGGATTAGGATGAGATGTAGAAGAAGGACTAACATGGGATTGAAAAGCATTCTTAAGATGTTGGATTTCAGCAGTGAGAGATATAATCATGGTTTACATAGTTTGAATTTTATCTTGAAATAAATAATGTAAAGCTTGAATTGAATTGCAAATGTATTGATTGGTTGTGGTATCAAGACTAATAGGGTTATCAGAGAGATGATCGAAGTTGAAACTTACTTGTTTAGGTGGTATATTGTGAGGGAGGTACATAGCTTTGAGGGGTTTTTTGAGAACATATTTACAAGGTGGGTGCATTTAAAGTAATTGATGCAAAGAGAATTTAAGATCCATGAAAGAAGATCAAATAGAATAGGAAAAATAAGGATCCAAATGATTTAATGTAAGTAGAATTAAATCTTATTTTCAGAGTAAATACTATAATAAAATATGTACAAATGCTAATATACAAAAAGATGCAAGTAAAAAAGCATGTGTAATATGGAACCCTAAGAAAAAAGGAGAGATAGGGGGATTTAGCTGATTTTCAAGCGAACAGGATGTGATTTTAGTAGATGTAATATTGAAACATATTGAGAGGAGTATCACAAAGGCTTGCTAGAGGTTCTGAACTTTGAAAATTCACAAGATAGGAGCTCATAGGAGAGGAAAAGAGTGCCTAGAGATGGTGTCTAAATATGGTCACTGGTGTCTAGGTAGATGCTATAGATATGGATATTTTAGGGTTGGATAAGATTCATTGTTGGTCTTTTTTTCTTGCTCTAGATTTGTTTTTTGATCTGTGAATGTACTTGTAACCTGGAAGAAATAAGTTCACTTGCACATTAACAAAAAATCACATCAAACCTAAAAAGGAAAATGTATAATGGGGAGGCAGAATGACCCCGATGGTCACTTGAAGAGTGAACTTATGACCAAGCATTGTACTACATCTTAGACTCCATGTAGTTCTTGTGTTTGTGTGTATAAATGATGCCCTAGGATGCCCTTGTGTAAGTTTCACAGTGATAATGGGATAGATCTAGAATGTAGAAAATGTATAGAATGTGTGGGATGGAATAGAATAAAATTCCCCTCATATGCTGTGTATGCAGAAGTGATACAACCCTTTTCCATTGTATGAGTGTTAGATCAATGCATTTGAATGCAAGTTTAGGTGGTAGTATGTAATGCTTAGTGGTTGGTCCCTTATTTTGAAAACATAATTATCTATTTATATGATTCCTTTGTTTGAATTTCACAATTGACAACTGAAAGGTCGACCTAAAGTAGTAAAAAGTAATTAAGAAGAAAAAGGGGCCCAAAAGGGTAATAAGGAGGTAATAAGGGTCAAGAGCGCCCATGAGGACAGGAGCACTTGACGCTAGTGTTCGAGGCTATAGAAAGATAAAATATTCAAATTAACGAAAGAGTGTAAGATGTATAAATCCAATAAAAGTACAAAAGATAAAGCAAAAGGCTAAAGGGAGTTGTCAATTACTAGTTTTCTTGCTTAGGAACCATGTAAATGCTAACATGCTTTTAGGACCTAAAATATTACTCAAGTGCATATATTTAATGTCTACACTCTTAGACTTAAAAGTCGTTGCAAGAAGTGCTAATATTCATACTTGTATGAAGTTGTAGGGTATAATACACTGTGTAATAACAAGCATGTAAACTATGTGTTTGATTGGATTGATTTGAAAAATTTGAAGAAACAGAGCTAATGCCTAAGAGATGAACTTTGACTGTTTAGTAGAGGGTTTGATAGTACAAGAAGGTGCTTGAAGAAATATAAAAATGTGTGAAGAAAAAATAAAGGTGGTTAAGCATTTCATGATGTTCAAGAAGGGTAACAGATGTTTGAAGATCCTGTAGACAAGATAAGTATGAGTTATCCTAAAAAAGTATGAAGGATTTTATGACAGGTATGTCTCCTAGTTTAGTTTCCCACATAGATGTAAGAGGTACATTTAGTATAAATATTCTATTATGAAGAGATATCAATATTGTATGAATCAATATGAGCTCTTAAAGTCTCAAACATACTTGAGAAAGGAAGTGTGTTGTCATCAAAATCCAATTTGTCCATTAAATGAAAGGTTGAGAATCAATGAAGACTGAGAAGCTAGGTGCTGACATGATTTTTTTTAAGATAGAAGGAAACATGATGTCTCCAGGAACGAACAAGGTTGAGATGAAATGAAAAGGATGACAAAGTATTGGTTTGATCCTAGTAATAATATGACATGAAAAGAAGGTATAATGAAGGAATATGTGTAAACATGAGGTATATCAAGCATGTTCTTTCTTTATAGAAGCCGTGTAGAGATATTTATACACAACCAAGTTTGATAAAGGATTTAAAAAGTTGTGCCAAGACATAATATTTCAGAGATATGATTTTCAAGTAAATTCATATGCTTGATACAATGTTTTAAGGGATAGTTACAGTCTATTCTTATGGATGAGTTATGAGGACTATGAAGGCTCTTCTAGGTGATAATATGGCTCAAGTATCTTATGGGTAGACTCATTATGCATTAAGGTAAGAAGGAATAGAAAAATACGAGTTTACACATGCTAGTTAATGATCATACATGGAGTTTTAGACCTAAGAAAGGAATGACTATGGTACAATTATATGATGATCAGATTGTAGTTGGAATTTTCTAGTATGTGGTACTTTTTAGCTTTACATGATGCATCAAGGATATGAGAGGACATAATTGTGTATGAAAAATTTATTTCAAGGTTTGCAGAGATGCTTAACTATGAATGATTATATGCAAGTTCAACGTTGAAGGCACAGTGAGTTGGGGAGTATGTTAAAGCTCTTGCAGGAGTTGTAGCATGAGAAAAAGGTAGTAAACATTGAGTATTTTATTCTAGACTGTGACATTTGAGTTTACCCATGTCCATGGCTTGGGTACAAGGTAAGTACTTGAAATTCAATAGAAGAAGTTAGGTAGAGATAATATGATCTTAAGGGATTAATAAGGAGTTTATTTGTTGTGTATGGACTTCTATGGCTGGTAAAAATTGGAAAAAAGGGTCTGAAGAGATGTTTTAGGGCTCATGGTCTTAAAAGTAGCAAAAGAAGAGTTTGAAGTTAGATTTTGTGTTCTTAAGCATGGTTTAGGCCTAGATGGATGATTTTGATAGGTTTGAAGACAATTTTTTAGGATATCAATCTAGGGGGAGTTGTTTGGAATCTTAGTTTAGGTCCATGGATCACTCATCGCTGTCATTAAAGACAAGAAAGAGAAATCACAGTCTAAGGGAGAGTCATTTGAGGAAGTAAGTCATTGTTTCATTGTGTCTTGTCTTATGTTTTCATTTTTCATGTTGAGTGGTCACTGTATCCTTTTTCATAGATGTCAAAGGGTGAGAGTTGCATCAGAAACATGAAAAATAGTCATATGGGTGTTTGGTCTTGTTGGTTATCATCAATGTTTCTAAAGGTGGTTTCCATCAATGATAAAGGGGCTCGAGATTGTTGTCCATTGTGTATAGGTGTTGTCATTGATGTCAATTCCATTTATGGAAAAGGGTGCATAAATGCTATATGAGTCCCCATGAGGTGTCAATCAAGCTTAAACATGAATATTGATTGGTAATGTCTAAGTTTGGTGAGTTGCTATAGTGTCATAGAGCATAGTTTAGTAGGCATAGTCATAGTTTGAGCTCTCCTAAGTTTGTTAAAGGTTGTTGTGAGGTAAAAAATGTTGGTATGGTGTGTCAAAGGTGTCCAATTTCTGCATGTGGTCTATATGGTTAGTTCATGTGGTTCATGGGTTGAGTCATGTAATTCTAGGCCCATTCTTAGTCCTAGAACATGCAGAATGAGTTGGAGGTATGAGTTTTGGAGACGATAATTCTTGTTCAAGTATGTTAATAGAATGGTGATGTGGTATAATAGGTGTATGCTGAGTTTTAGGTAAGTTCTTAGAGGAATGATGATGTTTCATGGTCCTTGGGAAACAATAAAGTGAAGACAAGCTAAGTACACATATGTAACCCACTGTGGATATAAAGTTTTAGGAATATTTATGAATGGATGAGAATTAGGTAAGCTAGAGGAGATTATTATGATTTTTCATAACAATTTTTAGTTCCATTTGATGAGTATTTTTGAAGATATGAAATTTTTGGCAAAAATGGGTTTACAAAAGTGAGAATTTAAGGTAAATCTCGATTCAGATGCTCATTCTTGGCTATATGTTTTGCATGGGGACCTGAAATTTTAAGCATAGATAATTAGGTCAGTTAAGAATATTTTCTAGGTGGATTTTTTTTATTGTCTGATTTTTATGAACAAATGTTAAGAAGTCTGATTAACTAAAAGTAAGAATTTTATGATGTTAATCTATACTAATAACAACAATGAAATAACTGATATAAATACAATAAAAGTTCTAAATAATTTTATTTGATATTTTAAATGAATTGATATAATGGAAATGGGAAAGGATATGGTACTAACTTGAAATTAACTTACCTTGCTATGTGCAAGATTAGACAGGATGATGTGCAGATAGGACAGAGGATGATGAGACTATTAAGGAAATTGCAGCGAATGAAGAACTGTCTGGAATGGGGCACTTTGGAGAGGAATGGGGTGCCTGGGGGTTACCTAGTCTATAATTTGGGTGCTCTGGTCTATGGAAAGGATAATGGTCTAAATACAACAATGTCGTAAGGTCTTTGCAGTGTCTTAAACTTGGTCTCTAGGTTGTCGTAATATCCTTACTTATGTCGCTGTAGTTGTGTGATGAAGATCTACCTACAAAACCCCATACAAAGTGTAAAATTCCTAAAAAACAAATATGTAAATAAAGGGTTCAAACTGACCTTAGTTTCCATAATGGTGGACTTATGACTAAGCACTACACTACATTCCAGACCTAATGTAGTTATGTGTGCTTGTGTGCCTAGGGTGCCCCAGTGTCAATGACACAGAAGTAGGGGGAAATAAATACATGTAAGATGAAAATGGTGGATGAAATATAATGAATACAAACCTTTCACCATATACTTATGTGATGTAGATGTAAAATATTCCCAAATGTAGTCCTTTTCCTTAGTAGATAGCTAGCTCTTGATAGTAGATTATCTGCCCATAAGATAGTGAGTATGCTATGTTTATATAGGGACCTCTTGTTAAAATTTCAACACTAATGGCCCAAAATGCTGACTATCACCTAGGGGAATGTAATAAAAAATTTGTAAAGACCAACCTAAAAATTATAAATGTGAAGAAAGTGCAACCGAGACCGAGGCACCCAAAAAGAGGTCTGGGGCACCGACGGGCACCCTAGCACCGTTCCAAGTGCCCTAGCCAAATACTAAAGACAACAAATAACCAAAAGAAGACATCTAAAACCCCTTAAGAGACGAATAAAACTATATATCAAACTAACGAATATGTGAGACAAGTGAGACTGACGACTGACTAACTGACAACAGGACTAGGGGATGAGCCGTTAGTGAATAATTTTCTTATCTGAGATCCATATATAAAATAACATACTTGGCGGTAAAAATGTAATAATATGTGTGTGATTTTGTGACTACATTTCCCCCCACTTTATGTTGGTGAGTGAAAGCTTGGTAACATAAAGTAGATAGAGATGCATACTTGAGAGAAATATGGAGAAGCCCCTGCTATAGTAGAACACATAGATGTGTAGTAGAAGAATGCCAAAATAAATGAAAATGTGTCAAACCATGTATCAACGGGTTGATCCATGTAACGTAATGAAAAATCATAATAACATGATGAAGTGAACTGAAAGAGAGTGATGATTAGAATATATGATGACGATGAGGTGGGGTAGGGAGTGATCAATTCCCAACCTGAAAGCATGTAAAAAAATTATCAACCTGAAGATTTGGGAATCATGTCACTAGAGGAAGAGTGTAGGGAGAACAATGTCTTATTTTCCAATCTCTAATTACATCCTCAAGATCTAGCTGCTGTAGACAGACTCAAGTCAAAGATTTGTGGTTTTTTGGATCTAGACAATTTTGATCAAACAATTGACCTATATAGGAGTCGTATGGGAAAGGAAATATTTCCCCCACTCCATAGATGTTTCTACAATGTGATGGATTCCAAGTTAGGTCATCTGGAAGTGTAGACACCTAAATTCCACTTTTCCAATCTTATTGTCAAAACACATGCAAGTCACTCTCATTTTCACCAATTCCATTATAATTAGTGGTCTTTGCTAATTACCAAATGTTTCTTACCACTTTAGCCAATAAACAATGCTTTGTTGATTATGTAACCCCTTTCGCATTCAGGATTCCACTTTATGGTGAATCATAAGTCAAAATCCTCTTCAAAACAAACAATTAACATTTATTAGCTAATTAAGCCTATTTTCCCCTTGTTTTGGTCAATATACCCTAGCATTGAATCAAACTCCTCTTCCAACCACTCAAAATCACACCATTCACCTCCACGACATCTCAACAAGCCTCAAAAGCTTATCCTAGCCTCCTATTTGACCCTAAGCGGTTGATTAAGGTTTCATACCTCTTAATCACTTGGCAATTCACTAATTGTGATTAGAAAGGCCTAATCATGATTAGCAATTCTAATCTAATTTGGGAATTTTAGTCCCACATGCACCAAAATACAAGTTTCTCCCAAAAGGAAAACTATAAAAAGGGTGCACCTCATTCCTTTATTTTTTACACCATGCTTTGATTTACATCTCATATAATAAATATGATATATAACCAAGTTCAATCCTTTCTTAAAGCCTTCAATGGGGTTAGTAGATGGATATCCAAAATGACCAAGTAGTCATTTAGAGAGACCATTTCACCTTGTTTGGAGTAGTGACCATAACCATTTGATTTCCCTCTTAGGTATATTTAGGCCCATGTTAGTTAATTCAAGCATATTAGCAGGCGCGTTTAGTTAGATTTTGTATTGTTTTCATACTAGCTAAGCATTGTTTTAAGCTTCTATCTTAATATTACATTCCTAGACTTAGAAACTTGGCTAGATGGATGGAAATGGTGTTATATTTCCTTGTTTAGTCATGTAATTTTATTTTTAAAGTTTAGGGTGTCATCATTTGGCATGACTGGTGGGAGAATACCCCATTTCATTCACTTTTTAAAGCTTTTTAACATGGTTTCAAATTTTTTCATTTGAATTTTTTAGACTAGTTTCAAGTTTCCTGGATTAATTTCAAGTTTTCTAGTTTAAATTTCAAGCTTTGTAGAGTAATTTTAAAGCCTTTTATATTAGTTTCTCAATATTTTTAGATTAATTTCAATGTTTTAGAGTAGTTTTCAAAGTTTTAGATCATTTTTTCAAGCTAGGTAGTTAATTCAACTAGATTAGTGGTAAAATTTATGTTTTTATGCTCCACAGGATTCAAGGAGGTGAATACTTGTCAAAATTGCCAAAAAATACCAAATATTTGACCTTTTTGAAGAAATTCTTGTCAAAACTTGAATTTTGACCACTTCCAGCAAAGGGGCACGTAGGTGTTGAACTGTGAGCGTAGGCATTGAAATAGGTGCACACACATCGAAATGAGAGTGTAGGCATTGAAATGGTGCACATCTGCTTCTCTGGAAGCACACACGTTAGCTCATTTTTTTCCTATATCATTCATTTTTACAACATGAGCACACACGTCGATAAGGGAATGCACATGCTAGCTCTTTTTTTTCAGCTGTCAATCATTTTTACAATGGGGCACACACATGTCGACAGGGGAGCACATGCATTGAAATAGGTGTGCACCCACTTCTTTGGAAGTGCACACATTATCTCATATTTTTTAGCTGTTATTCATTTTTACAAAGGTGTGCGCACACATTGATAGAGGTGCGCATGTGTTGAAATAGGTGTGCACATGCCGACAGGGGCATGCATGCGTGTTTGGAAATTTTTTTCCTGTAAACTCAAAGTTTCCATTTTTGGTTTTTAGGATTTCTGTTACTTTTCAGAGGTTTTTAGATGCCATTTTGTCAATTTCATAGATTTAGAGTAAGTTTTCTCATAAAATCACTTAGGGTTTGAAGGAATTAATCTTGTTTCCATACTTTGTATGAGTTTGGGTTAAGGTGTGTATGCTCTTCTCTTGCACTTCATATGATCTAGAGAATCAAAAGAACTCTTAAACCTTCTTTTGCTATCATTAGAGTAATTAGGAAACTTTGTTAATCATCTTTTAGTTTAAAATGCTTTTTCACTTGCTAAATAATCAAGGCTAGAATTTGTGTATGCTCTTCCCTTGCACCTAGTGTGATCTTTGGAATCAAAAACAATTTTAGTATTTTTCATTAAAAATAACTTGGATTAATTGGGAATAAACCTTTTTTTGCATAGTGAATTTGATGGTAGTTAGTTTAGTTGGATAAGATGCTCTTCTCTTGCAACTAGTTTTCATTGAGTATTTTCTTATGATGTTGTGAATCTCTTTTGAAACTATTAACTATTTTGTGAAGGACCTAACGCTAGTCAAAGAAAGGAAGGACCTAAATTTTTTTTTCTAACTACATGTGTGATTGTAGGTTGCCAAAAGGAGTAATATAAAAAACCACATTAAGTATACAAAATAAAAAAATCTCACAACAATCATCACATTGTATTTGCAGGTTTCGGTCAAGAGCTATGGCTCATCTACTCAACTAGGACATAACCACTTTTGGCATAATCCTTAAGCTACAACAATGGGGGTGGTCCTAGGAACCCTAAAGTAGTTCATACAAGAGGGAACCTTGTGAATGAAACAAGAAAGTTCTCCACACTATCGACTTGTCTACTACGCCTTGGTGAGATTAACGTGCAAAAATATCTGTATCATGACCCCAGTGAAATTATAACTGAACACACTTTGGTGCTCATTATACTTAAGGGGGTAAAGTAAAACTGAGATACTCCTTGGGAAATCCTTGGTAAATATAGCTCACTCTAGATATCTTGTGACACCTTGAGAGAGGAACACCTAGGAATATTGCCGACTTGGAGCCATTGTTTTTGTCTTAGATAGTATACTTGAGAGCTCTCACAAAGTGACAACTTTGTTAGATACAAAATCTTGTTTTTCGAACAAGGGAAAAAGTCTCTTAAATTTGAAACCACATTACATTTCATCACAAAAATGTACTTAGTGTCATTTTGTCCTAGTTGTTCACTTGTCTTAAGAAAAGGCGAAACTCTGCCAAAATAACACCAAGTTTATTTCAAGACCACTTGGTCTACACCCTTGATTGTTCTTGTTGCCCATTTTTGGGAAAAAAGGAAACAACATATACAGATACCACTAGATATCGTGTGCCCACCACTTTTGTATTCTACTTGCATGAACTAGGTTGTAATGTCGAAGCATAAGTGTTGAAAGTGTGCATGGTATGTACTCACAGATCTAGTAGGCCCCTTGTCTCAAAAAAACCATATTTGAGACTTATTATCATCATAGTTAGGTGATTTCATCCTTGTTTTATTTTGAGTTGTTACGCTACCCACATTATAACCATAAAATTGAAATATTTACATCTTGTTTCCATTGTGAAATTAGGCCTAAATCTCTATATTGTAGAGTTACGTTGTTCAAAAGCATATCAACTTCTTGTTATACTTAGACGCAGTTTTTACATCCTAAGATTTGTCTTGATTTTTGTGAGTGTTGATGATACATTGTTAGCATTGTGATAACATCATTTTGACTAGAAATATTCCTTTCTTTAAATCTTGGTTCACATGTCCAAATAGTGTCGTTACACTACTCACATTGTTATTGTCCATTTTACGAGACTTAGAATTTGTTAGTGTTTAGAAATTAGTTTTTAGTATATCTTGTTAGAAGGTCGCGTCAACATTCTCTTATCATTTAGGCCTTGTTTTTTGTAAACTTGACCTAACTGATGATGTTGTGTTGTCACTATTTGGTTGTCGCAAACCTATTTAGATGACATCTTAGAGAATAAACTATTTCGTGTAACTAAATTTTGAGCATATTACGTCATTGTATTAATCAAAGGAAAACTTGTGTCATATATTACCTTCCACAATACACCCTTCTCTTATCGCTGACATGGTTCAGGGATAAGAAGAAATAGACTGCCCTCATCACACTCTTAATGAAATATTGAACCTAGGTCATGCCTCTTCTTCTAGACGACAAAATAATAAGGAAATACCTTTTGAAACTGACAGAAACTATCACATACCTACAGTTAGGGTTCATTGTGCAAGATTTGATGAAGACCATGTTCATCATGCACAACCTCCTCCTAACAAAGATCATCATGAAATACCTATTAAAGAGGTTACATTAGAACAACAGGTCAAATCCCTCACTTGTCAATTGGAAAGTTTGGCTTCACATATACAAAAGGAACAACCAATTTTTTTGAAACAAGTTATACCAAGAGTGAAACCTAAGCTTGATTTTACAAATTCCCAATAAAACACTCCTGGACGGGAGGCACAAAGAGATCCTTATGAAGATATTCTCACAAGAAAATCAGGGTGGTTGCATACACCTGTGCTTAACCCTTTATATGAGGAACTATGCCACCACCCATGCAAGATCCACTTTTTGATCAAGAGTGGTCAATTATGAAGAATTCCCTTCAAGCATTACAAGAGGGCCATGAACTGGTAAAAATAACAAGAAATATCATTTCAATGAGTTATATCCTTGCCCATTTGACAAAGCCATGCTACAAGTACCTTTCCCAAGACATTTTAACCTTCCAAAATTTGATAAATATAAGAGAAAAGGTAGACCCTCGTGATCATATAAAAGAATTCACATATGGCATGTCAAGAAGGTGGCATTCAGTGACACTTATCTTATGCACTTGTTTCCACATAATTTAGGGAGCAACTTCACTAGAATGGTTTGTGCATATCCATAAGGCATCCATATTAACATGGCCAAAGCTAGCAGAGATTTTCATATGACACTTCTCCTCAATATAGGGTTCATGACGTTACCATGTCAGATCTCTACAATGCCAAGCAATAAAATAATGAAAAATTCATTGCATTTTTACAAAGATGGAGAGGGTTAGCTAGTCGCTTCCCTTGATCCCTACCTGAAAGAAAATTGATAGGAATATTTGTTCCCAACCTCTATCCAGACATTACGTTCCCCTTGCAAATACATAGTGGCAACTACATTTGAAGAGTTAATAGAAACAGGGAATCAAATTGAAAAAACATTGTTAAATAGAGGAACCCTAAAGCCCTTTTCAAGAGATCATAACTATTCCAAGAACAATGAAAAGCCAATTTTTTTTCCTAATAAGAATAAAAACATTGTTAATGATGGAATAATTGACAATAAAAGAGTACATACCTTTTAAAAATACACACCTTGAGAGCTCGCAAAGGGAGCTCCACCTATTCGAAGTATAAAATTCATGTTTTCACTCCTCTTTTGAACCAAATGTCGTCAATACTAAAGAGCCAGAGGTGGTTAATATGGTTAGATATCCTGAAACTACACCTTTATGAGGATGACATGCCTAAGCCATCATGGTTTAGAGATAATGAATAATGCCAATTCCACTGTGTTAAAGGTAAAAAAACAAATAAGTGTTTGAAGTTGCAACACTACATCCAAGACTTAATCGAAAGTGGCAATGTGGAGATGGATTCATCCACTCCTAACAAATCCCCCAATGCAAAGACTTTTCCTAAACATAATCAGGAAAATAATGGTAATTATGTGTCTAATGTGGAGAATCATTTTGATGCTCTCATTGGTTGTGTAGATACACTTGTTGAACATGTAAACATGATAACCCCTGTGATATCCCCTGTACTATCTATGGCTAGGAATGTGCCAAAAAAGACTAATTATCACGCATTTCTGCATACTTATGATAGTAAGGAACCTATGTTTCAACATTCCCATCAAAATATTCCTATCACAACTAGACCTCGTTTGATTATTTGCGCTAGAGAGCCCATTCGGGTACCATGTTCCCCACCTTCATCTCATAGTTGGTGATATGGTTTGGACACTTTTGATCCAAATTATTATTTGGGTTCCTCCCACTCTTCTTCTGACTCCAATCGATTTTGATTCTTCAGATTCACATAGATAAACTGAAAATTCTAATTTGGTTCTTCAGCTGCAATCCCTCCCTTTCTTTGCAAGACCTCCCTTATTCACCAACTCAATGACCAATTCTTCTGTCGAAGAGTTCTTCGACTCAAAGTCCTTATAATCAATCATCCAAGTCAACTCCCATGTCACATTCATCCAATCAACCTCTTGTGGTAGAATAACTACCCACACTGATTGATTCATTTTAGAATGAAGAAGCAATTAGAGAATTTATGAGGGTACATGAAGACATTCCTCTAGAATTTTGTGAGTAAGAAGCCTCTTTAGACCTTGATACATTCATGTATTGGGAGGAAGAGATTGATGCATTTTTTTAGAAAACTGAGGAAGACCCTAAGACCATTGAACATGATCCTCCTCTTATTTTTTCATCTTCACATTCTTCATTGGGCGATGAAATGCCTGGGT
Organism: Taxus chinensis; assembly: GCA_019776745.2. Classification (NCBI taxonomy): domain Eukaryota; kingdom Viridiplantae; phylum Streptophyta; class Pinopsida; order Cupressales; family Taxaceae; genus Taxus; species Taxus chinensis. Next base: position 544,504,776 of record CM034146.1, read on the forward strand.
CTAGCATTGACCCATGACCTATCTTATCATTACCTAATCATTCTTTATCTATCAGGATTCCTCCATCGCAATCTTACCTTGGGTCACCACCTGGTAGCCCATCATCTTCTTCTATATGTGGACCACCTCCAAGTAGCCCCACATCCTCTATATTTGGCTCTCCTCATGGCAGCACATCTTCATCTATACTGGGGGCATGTCTTAGAAGTCCCTCATCTTTGATTATTGGGCCATGTACTAGTATCCCATCATCTTCTATTTATGAGATGCCACCAAGAATTCCTTCATCTTTAATCTTAGGGCCACATCCTTGTAGTCCTTTATCTTAAGTCTACATGACACCTCCCGATAGCCCATCCTCTTCAATTATTGAACCGTACCCTTTGCATCCATCACATTTTCCTTCTATCAATGATCGTGGAAAGCCTACTATCATTCCTCACATCAAATCTATTCATCCAATTTATTCTCCCACTTCTCAGGATCAAATAAGTCACATAGTAGCTTATAGGAAAGCAAAACGGTTCCTTCATCAGGCTCAGATCAAAAATTCCAAGAGCTCTAAACCTCACAACAATTTAAACAATCTTAAAGTTCAAAATCAAAAGCACTTCAAAAATGCACATCAGTGCACCCATCAAGTATAGTGTAAAGTGTAGAAACCTCTAGATAGGGACCTCAATATCTTGAATAAAAAACCCATGTTTCATGATAAAACACAGTAGTCTATTGAGTATGAGCTCACCATGATCATTGAGATCGAGGATAATATGACTCTTGATAAGAAAACATGCCTAGTCTTCCTTATCAAGGAAATTTCCAACATTTTTGTTGGATCTTATCACACCAAGTGACCTTGTCAGTCCCACCTTTCAAAAATTACAAAAATACAAAAAAAAGGAATTTAAAAAAAAAAAAACTCAAAGGTAAATGAACACACATTGCAGTATTACATACACACGGATGTTCTTTCTTCCCTTCCTTGCTATTCTTCTGTAGGTATTCCTACCATTTTCATCCCTTCGGTGATATTTTGGTTATCCAATTCACACGCATATTGTGAAATTTATCTCTATGGTATCCATTTGGCCTTGGTCTTTTATCACCGTGGTAAATTAAAGAATGACTAACCTCTTAGAGATCCTATCACAATCAACATCTAAAAAACTTGTTGCGAAGAAATTTTGGATATATTTTTTAACACTAGCCAATGTCTTCATCACAATCACTTCCTCCTCCTTCCATCAAGACATCAGTGGTTCTTAACCCCTTGTCAAACAAGAGATCTGAAATAACTTTTCAGAAAGAAAAAAAATCAATTGAATCAAAAAGCAAAAATATGAAAACAAATGCTAAAAGCAAAAAAAAAGTTATATATAACTCTCTCTTGGAGTATTTCTAATAATATCTATTGGGGCTATGGAAAATTGAATATAAGTAGATAAATTTTTTGATTAGAATAAAATTCATCTCCGTCTAGGCTATGTATGACTAGTTGGCAGCAGAATAATGTACGTCTCTCCTTCCACAATCCATCCATAAAAATCAACTTTGAAAAATAAATCTTTACTACACATTGGCTAGGGTGTCTTCACTTGTTGTCTATCAAATATTCCCTCCAAGAGGTAATAAATATCCACATGCACACATTGGATCTCTATGAGAAAACATGATTAGTATGTTACCAAGTGTCTTTTTTTGGACCTTGTTCAGACTCTTACTCTAGTCGGTATCTTGTTTCATGATTCGTGCCTTTGCTAACCAATTTTTCATCATGAGGATTCTAAACTACATTAAAAAAATTCACATTGTTCTTATATTTCATTCAAAACATCCATGTGTATAAGATTTCCTTTTTTCCATGTTTGCAGGCACCTTTGTACCCTTTCTCAAAACAAACTTCCACTTCTTTCTATCATGTGCTCCTTGTCCAGCTTACGATATGAGCATCCTTTCTCCTTCTTAGCACCTCATTGGGTTACGTTCATCATTGTATTGAACCTAACCATATTGGCCTTGATCCATATTTTGTGCGTGAATCATTTGCTTTTGTATATTCCCAGCTAACGCTGGGGGCATTTTCACATTTTCACTTTCTTGTGCATGCTCATGGCATTATGCTCTTGTATATCCCATCTGTCACCGGGGGCATCCATGTTTCTTTGTTTCATGTACATAGCTTTAGAAAACTTATAGAAAATAAAAAACATTCAAATATGTTTCAAAAAGAAAAAAAAACGTTCGTTAAATCAGTAAAAATCCAAAATATTACAAAAAAATTAATTTTTTTCAAAAAACAAAATGGTAAACAACGTGCATACAACTGAAGCCTGTATCACTTGCATTATCCTCAAACATTGAAATTTGTCCTACAAAAACATATTTCTAAGGCTCTTGGTTGTTCTGGTCTCAAACAACATGCAGATCATCATGATCTACCTCCATTAACAAAGTTGGGTTAGATTATTATGTCGGTACTCCCATACAACAGTGAGTTTTCAGGTACCATGTCATAGTGCACAAAAGGTTTTACATGGGACAACTTATGTCCTCCATTTTCCCCTCACATGTGTTATTGATTGGGGCATCATTTTTAACCCTTGTCGTTACAACACGAACATTTGGGAAATAAAACTTAATAATAAAAACATGGGGGCAACACGTTATTTGTTTGAATACATTTGATTACATTGGTTTCTTTGTTAGGCTAGCTGGTTTACTTTATCGTATTTCATTGCATAAATGTATGTTACATGGAGCTAAATATCATTTTACTTTCTTGTATTACATTGCATAATGTATACTGCATGGAGTTACCTATTTTTAGCAGTAAACAATTGTTAGTAATTTAGCTTTTCATGTTATCTTACACTTTTGTTTATTTAAAATAAAGGTCGACAATGTAGACCTAGGGGAAAAATGATATAAACTGGGTGCTTATGGAAATGATGGATGCAAAAGTTGGACTTTTCCTATATTTCTCCATTAATCATTTCTTCTCCATTATCATTTATTACCACTATTAATTTTTCTTCCAAATCACCTGGGGAAATAAACAACCATGTTTATCCCCATACTTATACCTTGTCAATACCTAAGGGTTTCACACCCATTCTAACCTATTTTATAATATCCATTTCAATCATATTTTTCGATTTTCGATTGACTTCTTCTATCGCCCACTCGACACTCGACGGGGCATCCTTTATCCTGATAATTTTTCTTCAAAAATTTACCTATTTTACGTTGGTCTACTATGTTTTAAGTGAAGTCACTAATTTCACCTCAAACAAGGGAAAATGTAAAGATCTAAATTCCGCTTTTGCAATCTTATTGCCAAAACGCACATAAATCACTCTCATTCTTTCCAATTCCATTATAATTAGTGATCTTTTCTAATTAACTAACGTTTCTTACCACTTTAGCTAATTAACAATGCTTTGTTGATTACATAACCCCTTTTGTATTTAGGATTCCACTTTATGGTGAATCATAAGTCAAAATCCTCTTCAAAATAGACAATTAGCATTTATTAGCTAATTAAGCCTATTTTTCCCTAGTTTTGGTCAATATACCCTAATATTGACTCAAACCCCTCTTCTAACCACTCAAAATCATCCCATTCACCTCCAAAAAATCTCAAAAATATTCAAAAGCTTATCCTAGCCTCCTAGTTGACCCTAAGTGGTTAATTAAGGCTTCACACCTCTTAATCACTTGGAAATTCACTAATTGTGATTAGCAAGGCCTAATCATGATAATAAATTCTAATCTAATTTGGGGATTTTAATCCAACATGTACCAAAATAAAATTTTATCCCAAAAGGAAAACTATAAAAAAGGGTGCACCTCATTCCTTTATTTTTTACACCATGCTTTGATTTGCATCTCATATAATAAATATGATATATAGCCAAGTTCAATCCTTGCTTAAAGCCTTCAATGGGGTTAATAAATGGATATCTAAAATGACCAAGAATTCATTTGGAGAGGATATTTCACCTTGTTTGGAGTAGAAACCATAACCATTTGATTTCCCTCTTAGGTTTATTTAGGCCTATGTTAGGTAATTCAAACATATTAGTAGGCATGTTTAGTTAGATTTTGTATTGTTTTCATACTAGTTAAGCATTGTTTTATGCTTCTATCTTAATGTTACATTAATATAATTTGAACCTTGGATAGATGGATGGAAATGGTGTTAGATTTCCTTTTTAGTCATGCAATTTAGTTTGTAAAGTTTAGGGTTTCATCAAGAAGCAAGCACAAAATGTGAGATGGCTTTCAAGTTAGGTCATTTGGAAGCAAACACGAAATGTGAGAAGGATTCCAAGTCAGGTCATCTAGAAGAAAGCATGAAATGTGAGATGGATTCCAAGTTACATAATATGGAAGCCAGAAATGAATGAAATATCCTAAGTTAGGTCATTTAGGAGGCCGCACGTAACTGCCAAATTCGGTCATCTGTGAGGCCAATTGTGTTACATTATATTTGATTGAATGATATGTTTTTTGATTGAACATGTTAATTAATTTATTAATTAATCATGGATAGGTTTTGATCTAGTTTCCACTAGGTGTTGGTCTGAAAATCTGTCGCTTGGGAAGATCTATGGATAAACGAGCTAATAGTGTGCAGGGCATTGCCCCTCTTTGAGTCAGCAAAGCGAAACTGGTTTATTGCTATTCTACCAGCAGGAATCTTGTGCAAATCTCACAGTATTCTGCCTTCGGGGGTTGGGATCTCATCCCAGTAGATTTTTTCAGACCGCAAAAAGAAAGGAATGAAAGAGGGGATAGAGAAAGAGCAGGTCCGAAGGAAGAAAAGAAATGAATTCCAAAGTAGAAAGGTCGGGAAGTTTATGTTTTGGGATTGGTAGTAAACAGAGCCAAACCTACTTACATAAACAAACAAAGCAATACTGATGAGCAAATGACAAAAAGGTAGATATGAATCTAACAGAATAAACACATACAGATCTAACATAAGAAAGCTCTGATGTATAACACAAGTATTAAGTACAAAGCCTCAATATTTGTATTGCTGTTTTTATTCTGTTACAAGAAAGCTAAAAGTTTTTCTCTCCTCATTTCTATTTTCATCTAAAAAATGTCCACCTTTTGAATACAACAAGTATTCCAATATATATAGAAGAGGAGAAGGAAAGAAGGCAAAAAGGAGCCAACCACCTATTTACAAAGATATTTACAAATTATCTAAAAGTCATGTTGAATTTTGACAACTTGATGGATGACATCATCCCATTGCGCAACATGGATGATGTCATCATTTGTGCCAACATACTTTAGACATTCCAACAAGAAAGTCGAAGAAGAGAGAGAAGAAGAAGAAGAAGGAGCAGCTACTTTTCATCATCATCCTGCGGTTGAAAGGGGGTAGCCTGCTTTTGATGCTGCTCAGGTGATGAGATATGGAACTGAGCGCGGTATTCCTCCGGTGAAGTGCAGGGCACTGCCTATTAGTTTGTCCATCCATGGACTCCTTGTAACTTTCTGAGTTCTGGCCTAGAATTCCTCTATGTCGATATGCCCCAATTCTGAGTCTCTGACGTCCATGCTGCATTCGGCCTGTGACTCAGGCATTCTGATCCTCTGATATTTGTATTTCATTTCTTCCTCCATAGGCTTAGCCTTTCCTTTCAGTTTGATAGGTCTTTTGCTGGATGTTGACATATGTTATTCTAAGTTTATCTGCTGATCTGCATGAAGAAGAAGCGAAACCCAATGTAGAAAGGTTGTATCAGTCATTTGATTTCCCATTGAAGTGCTAATAGAAGAAAGAGTTAGTTATTTTCAGGCTCAGGGTGCAGGGCGCATGAAAATTGTAGCTTATAGGGCTAAATAGGTAAGGCGCACAGGAAGAGGGTGTTGCAAGGATAAAAATGGCACCAAAGGTGCATGGCGCATGCATACTGCAGATTACATTTTATAAAGGGCGCATAAAAAGTGCGTGTTACATAGTGACAGGATGCGCCCTTTGGCACATGGAATTTTCATGTTTGCATTGGGATTTGGTGCGCCCTTTGGTGCATGGATGGTTCGTGTAACAAGAACTTTTTGTGCGCCAAAGGGAGCATGGCGCGGCGCACGAAAGGTTTACAAAACATGATGTTATTGTAATCGGGGATGCGCCTGCGCCTTCAAAGATTTGTACTTAGCGCAGATAAAGCTTGTGTTGCATGGATGTTGGGTGCGCCATTGGCGCATGGAAATGTGATGCAGCAAGGAAGGATTGTGCGCCAAAGGGGCGTAAGTTTAGCACTTGCAGCATGTGAAAGAGGCGCGCCTTGAGGGCGCAAGAGTTCGTGATGCAACAAGTATGAAAGGTGCGCCATTGGCGTGGGTTTTGTCCATGTAACAGGGGTGACAAATGCGCCGAAGGCAAGAGAGAAATAGTGAACTAAATAACTCTCAAAGGGGTCTTTACATGGTTTAGATTTCTTCTTCTCCTCTTTTCCTTTTTGCCAGGTCATTTGGGTAAATGAAATGGTTAAAACCAGGAGGGTTACAAACAATTGTTTCTAGGATGACATCCTCCTCCAGCAGATCTGGAAAGAGGAAGATAAGGAAAGACAACATGTGGGGGGGAAAAAGCTCAACACATGCATATCAAAAACCAAACCAGCAAGCCAGAAGCACTATCTAGCAAAACTCACGAAAGAGACAAGAGCACTTACCCGGATAAATAGCAAAAATCTTGAAAACGGGTCCACAACGCGTTGAAAACGACGAGGTAGGGGCTGACAGGCTCAGAGAAAGGAAATCACGTGCTCTACGAATAGTGAAAATGACATTTGGGCGCAAACACACACACGCACACACACACACACACACACACACACACACACATATATATATATATATATATATAGGTGAGCTGGTCATCAATGCGCCACCCACTTTTTAAAGGGCGCATGAGAGTTGATGTCGACAGGGAAAAGCGTGCACCCTTTGGCGCATGAAAACGTTTGCTAGCAGGAAATTAAGCGTGCCTTTGGCGCACCAAAAGCTATGTCGACATGAAGTTATGTGCGCCCTTTGGCGCACCAAAACATGGCGCAACAAAAGTTGTGCCAACACAAAGGCGCATGCGCCTTGGCGCACGCAGGGAAGGCTCAACATACTTTGGCGCACCAAAAGGTGTGTTGACACTGAAAATCATGCGCCAAAGGTTTTAAAGGGGGCGCACCAAAATTTGGTGTTACATAGCAATTTCATGTGCCCAGCCAAAAAAGGCTCAAAAGACTAAGTTCGAAAAACCAGATTTCCCGGGAAGGGATTTTACAACGTTTCGAACACAAGGGATCCCTAACGAGGGATCGGAACAAAATTTTGGTATGGTTATCGGTAAAATTGCCCTTGTCAATTTTACGAGATAACAGCTAGCTCTTTCTGGGAACTATCCCTGAGCAAACTCGGGGGTAGAGAATCCCAGTTCTCATGTGCCTATCCATTGGGTAACAGAGTCAAAAACAAGGGCAACCGGAGGGGGAGCAAAAGAAACACACAACAAACCGAAAGCAAACACACGACAAAAGCAAACTGTACAAAGAAGAGAGCAAGCTCTACTTCCTGAAGATCTTCAGATGCTGCCCGCTATAAGGAAGTGGGAGTTCAGTTTCATCCAGATATGAGAGATAGAAGCTATTCTCTCCATTAAGCTGCTTGATCTTAAAGGGCCCTCTCCACAGGGAATCAAACTTTCTGAGCATGCCCTTTGGCTCTCTTCGCTTGTCCCACAAAAGGATGAGATCTCCCACTTGAAAATCTCTTTGCTTGGCCTTCTTATCAAAAAGCCTCTTAACTTGATTCTGATGTTCAGTGATCCTGTCGACCACCCTTACTCTCTTTTCTTCAAGTTTTGCCAGATACATGATTCTCTTTTCAAGAGAATTTTGGAAATTTTCGTCTTCGATGGCTCGTGCCAAACGCAGAGCAGGAAGTTCCACAGAAATGGGAAGCTCGGCATCAGTGCCATATAACACTTGAAAAGGTGACATGCCGAGAGATCTCTTAGGAGTAATACGATCGGCCCATAAAGCGTCGTACAAAGACTTGTGCCACATTCGCTGATTCTCATCTACTAACTTCCGTATGATGGTCACCAAGTTCTTGTTACTGGATTCCACCTGACCATTTCCCTGAGGGTAATAGTCTGAGGCGTGAGCCAAAGTTATCCCATATTCATAGCAGAAACTAATAACTTCTCATGAGGAGAAGTTAGAAGCATTATCAACAACGATTTTGTTTGGAACGCCAAACCTGACAATGATATTTTCTTTAATGAAATTACAAACCACCTCAGAAGTGGCATGCTTGACAGGGATGGCTTCCACCCACTTGGTGAAGTAATCCGTTGCTATAAGGACATAGCTATGTCCGGAACTCGATTGAGGATTAAGTGCGCCAATAAAATCAATTCCCCATTGCCTGAATGGTTCATTGATAATGACCGGCCTTAGGGGAAAGGCAGCTAACTTGGGCTTGCCGACGAATTGCTGGCAGGGTTCACACTTTGCCACCCAGATGGTTATATCTTGAAAGAGCGTCGGCCAATAGTACCTGGCTCGAATGATCTTGTGTGTAGTTACGGAGGAAGAGAAATGCCCTCTACAGGCTGAATTGTGAAAACTTTCCAGTAGTTTTACTTGCTGGGGTTTGTCAACACATCGCAAAAAGATGCCATCTATCCCACGTTTATATAAACCGTCATCCCAGATGACATATTTAGCCGCTCTGAGCTTTATAGTGCGCTTCTCCTTTGCAGTTAGGTGCATTGGGCATTCGCCGTAGTTGAGGAAGAAAGCGATATTGGAATACCACTCATCACTAGTTGCAACAAATAGAACCAGAGGCAGAGAATCAGGCTCTTCCTGCCGGTCCTGTGTTTCGTCGGTGTAGTCACCCCTGTCATCAAGGTTTTCTGAATCTTTGTTTTCAGCCATTAGCTGACATAGGCCCTTGCCCCTCACCAGCTTGGTTGGTTTAATATCCAGGTCATACTCCTGGACCTTTGCGATCCAATTTCCTCGCAAGCTTCCTAACTCCTGCTGAGTTAGAATTGATTTCACTGCTGTGTCAGGGACCAACACCACCGTATGCGAGTTTAGAATGTAATACCTGAAATTCTTCACTGCTTTGACAACGGCGAAGGCATGATTTTCTAGTTGAGTCATTTTTAGTTCGTGAGGCTTGAGGGGATAACTCATGAACGTGATTAGAGATTCAACATCCTCCGAGTTCTTTTGCATTAAGATTGTGGACACAGTATGCTCAGATGCGTAACTATACATGATGAAGTCCTTGGAGAAATCGGGACATACCAGGACTGGTGCATGAGCAATGGAAGCTTTTATTTCTTCAAATGACCTTTTTCCCTCTTCACTCCATCTGAAAGTTGGTGACCCCTTCATCATGTTCAATATGTGACGGGTCTTCTCAGCAAAGTCAGGAACAAAACGCCTGAGAAATTTCATCTTTCCGAAGAAAGAATGAACACCAGTCTTGCTTGTAGGTAGAGTAAGGCTCTGAATAGCCCTAACTCTTTCAGTATCTATCTTTGTTCCTTCTTTGCTGACCACATGCCCTAGCAACTTCCCTTCTGTGACTCCAAAAATAGATTTTTTTGGATTTAGGGAAATCCCATGTTCTCGGCACCTGGCCAACACTTGCTCCAAATGATCACAATGATCATTTCATTGTTTAGAGAAGACAGTTAAATCATCTAGGTAAACCACAATGAATTTCCCCATCATACCTTTGAATGCGAAATCCATGGCCCACTGAAAAGTGGCGCCAGCATTAGTTAGGCCAAAAGGCATCCTGCTGTAGGCAAATGTACCCCAGGGAGTAGTGAATGTTGTTTTAAACTGATCTTCAGGTGAAACTTCAATCTGATTGTAACCTGAAAAACTGTCAAGCATGGACAGCATCTTTGATCCAGTTACTGCTTGCAGAACTTGATCCATTATCGGAAGAGGGTAGTTGTCTTTCAAGGAAGCCTGGTTCAAATTGTGAAAGTCTACGCATATGCGTATCTCACTGTTTTTCTTGTGCACTGGCACAATATTTGCCACCCAAGTACTGTGATGGATAGGAAAGATGATTCTTGCATCCAACATCTTCTAAATTTCAGCCTGGATGGTACCCGAGATCTTAGGATTATAGTGCTTCTGCTTCTGGTGAAAGGCTTTGACATCGTCTTTCAACGGAATGTCATGCTGAACGTCCTTTGGCTTAAAGGACTTTAGATCGGCATAAGACCATGCCAACACGTCCATATATTTTTTTAGCAACTTGACAAATTTCCATTTCTCCTCAGGCGTGCAACATTTGCCAATGTTCACAAATTGCGGGTGCTCTATCGAACCTATATTGACCGGTTCAGTTTCTGGGGACGAGTCAGGGTCATCTCGCTTTTTCTTTTTTACAAAACGGTCATGCCTGTCGAACAGGCGCTCCAGAGAAACCAGGCCTTTTGGAATTTTATTTCCTTTGAGCTGACATATGTCGTCGTTCCCTTCGGATTCGTCGCCTTGATCGGTGACTGATTCACGGCAAGTGGAAGTAGATCCTTCAAAGTGCAATTCTTTAAATTTTTTTACCTTCTCAAGAAATGCAATGAGTTGATTATCGTTGTTGAACACCTGCCAATGCTGATAATTATCTGGCACGCTCGGGCAGAAAACCACCTCAATGGTGTACTTGTTTGCTTTCAAACCTGGGTGTGGGAGCATGAGGGACGCTGAAACGGCCAATGAATCGGCCATGTCATTCTGAGCCCTTGGAATGGACTCTATTGAAAAAGCATCAAATTCTTCGATGCTATCCCACACCACATTACGGTAATGCCTGAGCCTTTCATTCTTCACTTGGTAAATCCTTTTGACCTGATTTACAACTAGCTCTGCATCACCTTGTACTTTTATATTTTTAATTCCTCTTTCCCTTGCAGCTTGCATACCGAGTAACAGAGATTCATACTCAGCAGTATTGTTTGTGTTGACAAAATGCAATTTGAAAGAGAGAGGAATTACCTCCTCTTCGGGAGATATCAGCACGGCCCCAACGCCACATCCACTAGTTGCACAGTTGCCATCAAACTACAAGGTCCAGATCTTATTAAGATCTTTTTCCTGAACGAGAACAACCCCTTTATCAGACTCGGTAGACAAGAAGTAGTTCCCCATCCCTGATGATTCAAAAAGGATTTGAGCTTTGGGGTCCTCAGAACTAGTAACCAAGTACTTTTTTTGTGATTCCGGCTCCAAAGTCTGCATTACACCTTTGACTGGAATTATAGCTTTAGACCAGTCCATATGAATTTCTCCACCAACTTCGCTGCAAAAACTTCTTCCTAGCAAAATTCCACAGGCTACCGGAATGTCAGCAATGAGGACTATCATTTTTACTCTTTTATCTGGGAAAGCTGCAAATGCGAATTGCGCGTCCTTGATTTGGCCAACCAACGGAACCTGCTTGGTTTCCAATGAATAACATCTGCCGAAAGGCTTGGTAAGAGTGAGGCCCAAAGCATGGGTGACTTTTGCCAGTATGACGTTATCAGAAGCCCCAGAATCAATTATGCAGTTACTCAATTTGTGTCCATTGATCAGGAGAGAGAGATAGAAAGGCTCTATCTTGCCTGATGCCGATGTTGAAGCAACATTCATGTGGGATTCAGGGGGAGTGGAAAGGATTCCTTTTGGGGAAACCTGCTTAGATGCAACAGCTTGACTCTGAATATATTTGGTCAATCTTACAAGATGTTCGGGGTTCGACTAAAGGTACTCAGCTTCAGACATTTGGATCTTGGTCTTTTTTACATGATCTATGATATCAAATGTGGCCAAGGGTTGCGTTGGTGAAGGAATGAGTCCCTCACTTCGTGACGATGGAATAGGATTGGTGGCCTTGGTAGGAATGTGAGAGGATTGATTTGGAGGAGAGATAGGGGGGAAAAGATTTCCTTGTAAAAGATTTGCTAGGGAGTTGAGTAGGAAGAGGATTACCTCTTTTAGCAATGATCATAGGCGCGTTTGACACGGCCTTCTCCTGCTGGACATGGGCAGCAAATTCCGCTTCTTTTCCTTGCGAGCGAGTAAAAACAACATATGACTGTTCGCTTGCATATCCCTGGGTACCCTCTTCTTCATCAGATTCTTCCTCATCAAATTCCATATACCCGACAGTAGAGTCGCCAGCCGGTTCACCGACATCTTGATCATCTTCACCTTGAGACGAAGGTTCTTCATAATACTACTCTTCTTCTTCGATTTCGGCCAAAGCGTTGATCGGAGGTGCTTCAAGCGCCAACCGCGGAGCAGCTGTAGGTAGGCGCGGCCTTTGTGAAACATTGTTGGGAATGAAATTCCTCTGCGGAATATCCCGGTACGAGGAACTGGGGGAGGCCTGGGCCAACTGCTTCTTCAATGCAAGCAAGTCATTCGCCATCTTTTGAAAGGATGGATCAGACGAAGTAGTGGGCGAAGGGCCCAAGGATTTAGGCTTGGCTGATTCCTTTTTCAAGTCACCAGATATTATCAGATTATCCTCTATCCGAATGGCAGCGGCTTGGGTGAGAATCAAGGTAGCCACTTGCTCTTGAAGGAGTAAGAAACTAACTTTTGAACTCATAGCGTTTACGAAGAAACACTTTTGATTTTCCGGCATTGGAAGCATGGCAACGGGGACACGGTTGATTAGCGCATTGAACAGGGTGATAAAATCGCACATGGTCTCATTTGACTCTTTCTTCAGGTGAGTGATCCGTGATAATAATGCAAATACATCCTCTGAAGGCTTGTATCTGTCTTCGAAAGCATCCCGTAAGGTGGCCTAACTGGTAATAGACCCGGCCAACAAATGCTGAAACCATTCAGTCGCAGGCCCTTGTAGGGTTTCAAGAAAAAGGTGAACCGACACATCCTCATGAGTTACGTCCAAGATACTGCATGACATGATGAATGCAGATATGTGGGAATCTGTGCTTTGATTTCCGCTCCTGTCGAATTTGGGAAAATTCTTTCGATTTCCATGAGGGAGCGCGTGAACTGGATGTGGTAAGGCCAAAGGACCCATGGCGTTTCCCCATCGTACCACCATCTGAAAAGCCAGAAAGAGAACATGAGCTGGAAGTGTGGTTGCGCTAAGTAGCAAGGCACTACAAAGGGATGTGGATGCCCCTGCGAAAGACTTTTTCTTCGTGAAGGTGAGACACTCCTAGATGATCAGCTAGCCGAGCTTAGCACTGAAAAACGTGCCGGTGTTACGCTGAAATTGTGCCTTTGAAGTAGATCGAAAGTAGGATCAGCTTCTCCACGGGCTCTCCTGCTGCGCGTAAAAGGTTCACTCGCCAGTGTACCTTCCAGATCTGCAACGTTATGGCGTAGATTCAAACTTTCTTTTTGGTTGTACTTGCTGATTTTCTGGTTTTTCTGATAAAAACCAGTAGCAAATACTTTTCTAAATATTTAAAACTATCCTCTTCAGAAAACCGATTGCGGTTAATGAAAAATAACAACGAGGATAAGATGGCAGGGAAGATTAGCAAGCTGATTTTAGGATCTGATTTTGACTTTTTTCAGAGGGTTTTAAAATTTTTAGCAAACAGCCAAAAACTCAGATCTACGGCAAAATATTGATTTTTATAAAAACTCAGCGAACTAAAGATTTGAAACTAGGCCAGATCTATGGATCTCAGAAGAGAATTTTCAATTCAGAGCACTTTTGCAAATTTTTGGATATTTATCAAAAATTTCAGATTTGCAAACAGGCAGCAATTTTCTTATTTTTTCTGATTTTTCTATCTTACCACCATCATAGATCTGACAGATCTATTCGTTCCCCAGCAGAGTCACCAGAAACTGTTGGTCTGAAAATCTGTCACTTGGGCAGATCTATGGATAAACAAGCCAACAGTGTGTAGGGCATTGCCCCTCTTTGAGTTAGCAAAGCGAAACTGGTTTATTGCTATTCTACCAGCAGGAATCTTGTGCAAATCTCACAGTATTCTGCCTTCGGGGGTTGGGATCTCATCCCAGTAGATTGTTTAAGACTGCGGAAAGAAAGGAATGAAAGAGGGGATAGAGAAAGAGCAGGTCCGAAGGAAGAAAAGAAATGAATTCCAAAGCAGAAAGGTCGGGAATTTTATGTTTTGGGATTGGTAGTAAACAGAGCCAAACCTACTTACATAAACAAACAAAGCAATACTGATGAGAAAATGACAAAAAGGTAGATATGAATCTAACATAATAAACACATACAGATCTAACATAAGAAAGCTCTGATGTATAACACAAGTATTCAGTACAAAGCCTCAATATTTGTATTGCTGTTTTTCTTCTGTTACAAGAAAGCTAAAAGTATTTCTCTCCTCATTTCTATTTTCATCTAAAAAATGTCCACCTTTTGAATACAAGTATTCCAATATATATAGAAGAGGAGAAGGAAAGAAGGCAAAAAGGAGCCAACCACCTATTTACAAAGATATTTACAAAATATCTAAAAGTCATGTTGACTTTTGACAACTTGATGGATGACATCATCCCATGATACAACATGGATGATGTCATCATTTGTGCCAACATACTTTAGACATTCCAACAAGAAAGTCGGAGAAGAGAGAGAAGAAGAAGAAGAAGAAGAAGAAGAAGAAGAAGAAGAAGAAGGAGCAGCTACTCGTCGTCATCATCCTGCGGCTGAAAGGGGGTAGCCTGCTTTTGATGCTGCTCAGGTGATGAGATATGGAACTGAGCGCGGTATTCCTCCGGCGAAGTGTAGGGCATTGCCTATTAGTTTGTCCATCCATGGACTCCTTGTAACTTTCTGAGTTCTGGCCCAGAATTCCTCTATGTCGATATGCCCCAATTCTGAGTCTCTGACGTCCATGCTGCATTTGGCCTGTGACTCGGGCATTCTGACCCTCTGATATTTGTATTTCATTTCTTCCTCCGTAGGCTTAGCCTTTCCTTTCAATTTGATAGGTCTTTTGCTGGATGTTGACATATGTTCTTCTAAGTTTATCTGTTGATCTGCATGAAGAAGAAGTGAAACCCAACGTAGAAAGGTTGTATCAGTCATTTGATTTCCCATTGAAGTGCTAACAGAAGAAAGAGTTAGTTATTTTCAGGCTCAGGGCGTAGGGCGCATGAAAATTTCAGCTTACAGGGCTAAATAGGTAAGGCGCACAGGAAGAGGGTGTTACAAGGATAAAACTGGTGCCAAAGGCGCATGGCGCATGCATACTGCAGATTGCATTTTATAAAGGGCGCATGAAAAGTGCGTGTTACATAGTGACAGGATGCACCCTTTGGCGCATGGAATTTTCATGTTTGCATTGGGATTTGGTGCGCCCTTTGGCACATGGATGGTTCGTGTAACAAGAACTTTTCATGCACCAAAGGGAGCATGGCGTGGCACATGAAAGGTTTACACAACATGATGTTATTGTAATTAGGGATGCGCCTGTGCCTTCAAAGATTTGTACTTAGCGCAGATAAAGCTTGTGTTGCATGGATGCTGGGTGCGCCATTGGCGCATGGAAATGTGATGTAGCAAGGAAGGATTGTGCACCAAAGGGGCACAAGTTTAGCACTTGCAGCATGTGAAAGAGGCGCGCCTTGAGGGCGCAGGAGTTCATGATGCAACAAGTATGAAAGGTGCGCCATTGGCGCGGGTTTTGTCCATGTAACAGGGGTGACAGATGTGCCGAAGGCAAGAGAGAAACAGTGAACTAAATCAATCTCAAAGGGGTCTTTACATGGTTTAGTTTTCTTCTTCTCCTCTTTTCCTTTTTGACAGATCATTTGGGTAAATGAAATGGTTAAAACCAGGAGGGTTACAAACCATTGTTTCTAGGATGACATCCTCCTCCAGCAGATCTGGAAAGAGGAAGATAAGGAAAGACAACATGTGGGGGGGGAAAAAGCTCAACACATGCATATCAAAAACCAAACCAGCAAGCCAGAAGCACTATCTAGCAAAACTCACGAAAGAGACAAGAGCACTTACCCGGATAAATAGCAAAAATCTTGAAAACGGGTCCACAACGCGTTGAAAATGACGAGGTAGGGGCTGACAGGCTCAGAGAAAGGAAATCACGTGCTCTGCGAATAGTGAAAATGACATTTGGGCGCGCAAACACACACACACACACACACACACACACACACACACACACACACACACACACACACACATATATATATATATATATATATATATATATAGGTGAGCTGGTCATCAATGCGCCACCCACTTTTTAAAGGGCGCATGAGAGTTCCTGTCGACAGGGAAAAGTGTGCACCCTTTGGCGCATGAAAACGTTTTCCAGCAGGAAATTAAGCGTGCCTTTGGCGCACCAAAAGCTATGTCGACATTAAGTTATGTGTGCCCTTTGGTGCACCAAAACATGGCGCAACAAAATTTGTGCCAACACAAAGGCGCATGCGCCTTGGCGCACGCAGGGAAGGCTCAACATACTTTGGCGCACCAAAAGGTGTGTTGACACTGAAAATCATGCGCCAAAGGTTTTAAAGGGGGTGCACCAAAAGTTGGTGTTACATAGCAATTTCATGCGCCCAGCCAAAAAAGGCTCAAAAGACTAAGTTCGAAAAACCAGATTTCCCGGGAAGGGATTTTACAACGTTTCGAACGCAAGGGATCCCTAACGAGGGATCGGAACAAAATTTCGGTATGGTTATCGGTAAAATTTCCCTTGTCAATTGTAAGATTTTTTCCCCTAGATTAGGTCATTAGGGGGTGTTCAAACCTAGTCATTGGTGTTTTCATTGATGTTAATTGGCATTGATGGCAAAGTAGTGAAATGAGACCTTGTAAGGAAGTTCAGGATGGCCTCAGTGCTTTGCAGGCTTGATTGGTGAGGTAGGAGCCCAGTGGAAGCATGGACATGGAAATCATGACTATTTTATATGTGGTACAAGTTAGGTTTGATGATGTAATCATGATATCAAGCTTCTACAGTGAATATCAGGTCAATTGATGAAAGTCTAAGGTCAAACTAGTTCATTTAGGCCTATTTCTAGAGCCTAATGAGGTATGAAAGGTTAGTAAAAGTCATGAAAAGACCATGAAAGCATGTGATCAGATTTGATAAGGTTTTTATAGTGTGTATGAGTAATTTCAAGGCTCGGTTCATCTTCTAGAGTCAAAAATCATATTACATAGAGAAGTGGTCTTGAGAACTAACTATGTTCTCAAAGGCAAATGAGATTGAGCAGAGATTCACAGGAAAACTTGGGGTTAATCACCAAATGGAAGGTGTAGAGGGGTGTCTTGAAATGCTTCATGTTATATTTCATTAGATTATATAGAGGAATTTTTGAGTTATTCAAGATTTTCTAAAATAATCTTTTTGAGAAGTGCATTTGGAGTAGTCTGGCTTCTTAAGGGTAAAAACAACTTATGGAGAAAATGAATCATATAATTAATTTTTGGATTAAATTATACTAGAAATCATTTGCAAATTTTTTTTTTATCAAAAGGAGGTGTATTTGAAAAAATATAAGCATTTTAGCGGAGTGGTTTTTTTCTCTCTTAGACTGTACTCTAAATCGATAAGTACAAGAAGATGAAATTGACATCCAAAACTTGTTTGATCACTTCTAGAGTGTTTTATAGTTTAGTCATGTTGTTTTCCAATCTCAGAGGATACTTGAAGGTCATTCTCCTTAAAGGTGCATATAGTAAGCCCAAGTCACTATGCTCATGGTTGTGAATGCTCTTGATATGGGTGTGAGCTAGTTGTCAATAGTGGAGAAATTTCTCAACAAGAGTACAAAAATCCTTCCATAGTTATGTTTGAAATAAGGTTGATAAAATGACGATGTCCATTTTAGTGAATGTCTAATATATAATCTCAGTTGGCATGTACTATCCTGCAGAGACCTTGTCTCAGTGTTCCTCGAAGCCATTGTTTTGTTAGTTTTCCCCTCCATTACAAATATTTTGATCATTATTGGTAGTTTATATATATGGTTAAATTATTTATCATTTTAACAACAAGTATTGGGTTTTTTCTCACCTAATTGGAAACAAGAAAGTTTGAAGGCTTACTTTGCCTAGGTACATGTTTGTAAGGTAGTGATCTTAACTGTCCTTTTTCAAATCATGCTCAACCAAGACTATACAAATTTGTTTGAGACAAGTTCCTCTCAGAAATGAAGAGCATTGAAGATAAATGACATTCATATTCAATGTACCCAATTATTTGGAGTAGGTTCCTATGGTTTTCATCAAGCCCATTTTCCCAAATTGATACCTTTACAATCAGATCTCAATATCGATAATGCAAACAATTACCTAATTCAAGCAAGAACATGCATTTTTATGACTCAAATTAGTTGGAGAAGAATGAAATATGTTGTATGAAGCTTCATAAACTATCTCAGTTGAATTTCATGTGAATTAGTTGAAGAAATTGCTTTAAAAGTCCTCTCAATACTGTGATTGTGCATATACCATGATAAAGGGTTTTTGTGAAAGAGTTTTGGTCAGTTTGAAAGAATCCACTATTGAAAAATGACAAAATTAGGAAAAAACCTCTATTATACCATTATTAAATTGTTGCAAAATTTTTTAGGTCATTTAATGAAGTGTGGTGTAAGAATTTTGTTGTAGAAGTTTTTAAAAATCATTCTTGACAGGTAAACTCATAGTCTTACTACATTTTGTCAAGTTTTGAAGATCTTATGCACTTCCTTATGTTGAATCAAGACAATATGGAGCCAATAAACATTTCAAGAACTCATGAATATTTGAATTAGTTTGTTTACATCAATTTTGCAAGATTACTCCAGGAATGTGGACTATAACAATGGTGTTATTTGCAAGAGTTAAGTGATATGTCACAATGGTTGTAAGTACTTGACTATTGATTTTTGTTACAGGTTGTGGTAGGATGGATGAAGGTTTGAAAATGATTTAGAGACCATCATTTAAGTTTGAAATAAATTATTTCTTTATGTCATATCAGAATTTAATCGACAGATACTTGTATGCCTGTACAAGAGCTTCCATTAAAGACTATAAATTTTTTTTCTAAGTTGTATGTGATTAAGTAATGTGTAAGTTATTCAAACCTTGTGCTAAAAGTGCACTAAATTCTTGAAGTGACTAATATCTTCTTTGATCTATGGTTGGAATGTGGAAATCCATATTTGTTCTTGTACTCACAAATACAAAATCCTTTGTTTTTATGAGAAGTTGAAGAGCCAAGAACTTGAGAAAACGATATGAATTGAAAAGTCAGAAGACCACTACAAAATGAAGTTGGAATTCTTAAAGTGAATACAAAATGGTTCTTGTCACTGAAATAAGTGTAACTATCCTATAATAATCTTTGAAGTAAGATAAAGTTACAAGATAGTGTAATTGAACAAAAAAATAATAAGCAAAGAGAAAGATGTGAATACAAAAATATTGAAAAGAGTTGAATAGTCACGAGGATCATTGGATTTCCATAATAAGTCATTTGAAATGTTAAGTGAGGTGAAGTGAAAAAAGAGTGTTGAAGAATTGTTGAAAGTGTAGCCAGAACTTCATTT
Source organism: Taxus chinensis (assembly GCA_019776745.2). Lineage (NCBI taxonomy): Eukaryota > Viridiplantae > Streptophyta > Pinopsida > Cupressales > Taxaceae > Taxus > Taxus chinensis. The sequence continues at coordinate 544,524,362 of CM034146.1, forward strand.
GTTGGTTTGAGAAGTCAAAGGGACTTAAAAGGAGTTACAAGAATGTGACAAATATGTTGTAAAAATGATGAAAATTTGAACTAGAATAGAGGTTGGTGGTGAGTTGAAAATGAAAAGGTAGAGAATGATAGTGTGAAGAGTACCTTGAAAAATTTTAAAATTGTAGGAAGTGAGAAAGTGTAGTGTAGATGATGATAAAAGAATGATAAAAATGTGGTGTATGAAAGGGTATTAGAAAACAAAGAGGTCTGAAATATTTGAAATAAAAGAAGTAGATGAGTGATGGTAATGAAATGTGAATAAAAAGAAAGGACAAGGAATATGTGGATATACATATAGATAAAGAACTAAAGTGCAAAAGGTAGGATTCAAAGATAGAAAACACAGAGAACTGAAATGAAACTTCTTGGTTAACTGAGACAATTAGTGAATGAGAAACATACTTATTACTGATTTATCATTAAGGTATAATGATTCAAAGATAATGAACATGTAAGAAGTGATTGTTTTTTAGTACAAATTTGAGAAACATGTGAATGGTGAATGAAGATCCAGAAAAGGATCACGATCAATTGGGTAAGAAACATGAAACTAAATGATCAAGTTGCAATATTGTTATTGTGTTTGTTTCCTAAGTGGGTGATTGGGTTACAAGGGTAGGAGCTCCTTGCAAGTCGTAACTTAATAAATTAGTCTAGTGCGTGCTAGGAAAAACATAAAAGATGGTGTTTTATAGTTTGAGTAGGTGTTCAGATAAGTTGAGATCATTGTAAGACTTTGGGATTGGTGTTCCGAAATAGAGCTTTTGATTTCAGTGGCTTTTCTCCCTCTAATGGTTTCCCACCATAAATTTTAGTATCTTGTGTACTTGTCTGCTTGCATGCACTCAAATTTTTTCATGGTTTGATTTTAGTTATAAGTAAGAAGATTTAACGGTTGAAAATTTGATCTACACTGATTCACCCCCCCTTAGTGCTTGTGATTTCCAACAATTGGTATCATAGCATGGTCCTTATGAGTTAAACCTAACAACTTGAAGGTGATCCTAATAACAAAAACATGGGTTCTTTGTCTAAATCAATCTTGAAGAGAAAATATGACATTGCTCAATCCTTGATAAAAGACTAAAAAATGAGATGAAGCACATGAAAGCTAATAATTTTCAAGTATTAAATTAAGTATCTACACTTTTGGAATTTTTTCATGAGCTCTAAAAGGAAAAGAGAATGACTACCTAAAATCAGAAGAGGAGGTAAAGACCCTGAGAAAATGAACTAAGTCAAGTCACAAATCAGTTACAAACACCTTCAGGTGAAATAGAGCACAAGTCCTGTCAAGCATCCATCCAAGCAAAGACCGAAGAGTGTGAGAAATTGAGGGTAAATATGAATACTATCAGAGAAGAAGTGGCACAAGAAAAGAAAAGAGATTTGAAGCTTAAATCAAGCCATTTAGAAAACAAGGAAAATGAAGAGGTTGATCCCATCAAGAAAACTAAAAAGAAGCAGAAAAATATAGGAAGAGCCAAGTTAATTAGACAACCAAATGTATCCAGGTATGAGAGGAAGTTTAATGGTTATTATTTCTCATGTTCTAAATTTGGACATAGAGCTAGAGAGTGTATAAAAAACTATGTCAAAGAGAACCCATGGAGATCTCGTGCTACTGAATATGAATGAAATATAGTGTGTTTCAATTGTAGAAATAAAGGTCATATAGCCAAGTATTGCTTAGAAGAACATCTAAGCTAGTTTAGCAATGAAACTCACCACTCTAGAAAAAGGATAAATTGGGTCATATGTTATACATGTTATGAAGTTGGACATTTCTCAAAGCACTACTATAACTATAGAAAACTCAAGCCTCAAGTATCTCCTACAAAGAATAAAATGAAATGGCTATAAAGAATCAAGGAAGAAAATTCAGAATTTGAGAAAGAAAAGACTGAAAAAAAGGTGCCACAACAAGATAATATTGTATCAACAAAGGAAAGCAGAAGGAAAATCAATATAGTTCAAAGTATGAAAAATGTCTTCTCCAAACAGTGGTGGAATAGGTGTATGAAGTGAAACATTTATGCTTATCAGGAACACAAACAGATGATGAGAGGTTAGGTAATGTAGAATAAGAGTGTGAAAACAAGGAAAGGGAAAATAGAGTCATCATGTTGTTATGACGACTTTATGCTATTTTGAGATGATTCAAGGCTCAAAGTATGCCTTCTCTAAGATTCTAGGAGGCATATTCATTTAAATGAAGCATTGGAGTCAGAATGAGTCTTCTCCATAACGTAGAAGGTATGCAACCTATGATTTGTCAAGGTTTTGTTTGGATTTTACTATGTATAAGTTTGGAAATCAGTTGTATGGTGGTTTGAATTTCTTGATGGTCTAATCATGATTAAAACTATTTATGCAAGATAGTTGTGTATGTTCATAAGTCTCACGACCTTTTCTTATGAAGTATGTAAGTATTTTTGAATATGTGAAGATAGGAAGCTGTATATTATCATCAATAGGTGTTGAAAAGAGTGGTGTTACTATAAAAAGGTCTGTTATGTGATCAAATGCAACATCAAATTTGTCAAATTTCTGTTGTTATTCATGAATTCTTTTTTTTCATCAGTCTATGGTCAAAGGTCCTAAGTTTGATTGAACATACTTACAGGGGGAGTTAGTATTTTCATGAGGTATGAGATTTATAGTTGCCATGTCTAAGTTATGTGGAGTATCATGAAGTCACCGGTGTTGTTGGAGCCCACATTCAATGTGTTCATGTGTCTATCACTTATATAGTGTTATGTAGATGTCACGGAAGTTGTCAAGTATCATAATGTATAAGAGTTATCATCATGAACAATTTGGATATGAGTCTTGGTATGTATCATGAATTTTAATTTGGTGTATAGTCATATAATGTCCCTTTGAATGTGGTTTAAGGAGATCAAGTCCTACTTGATCAGTTTAATCTCATAGTGCTTGACTAAGACAATGATAAATCAAGAAAGCACAATATTAGGATTTTCCATGCATATTGAGATGCTATAGGTATGAGTTTGGTCTGAACATTATGATATTCATTTGAAAAGGTACTATACATGATTACAGATGTTTTTACAAGGTATTAACACTAGCTTAGAGGAGATAAGAGTAACATCAAGACAAAATGCTACCTCACTTCCCTAACTAGTTTTGCACAGTCCTCGTAAGCGGCAGAGATGGAAACTCAATTTCAAATGGTCAAATGAAGGAGTTTGAAGATAAAATTTTGAAAAAATAATCTAATCTCATAAGGCTAGAGGATAGAAAAGGTTTGAGGATTCAAGCAAAGGTATTTTTTTGCTATACATGACAGTGTTGGACTGTTTATGAGTGATCAACAATGTTGGTAACTCAGGTATGTAAGATAGTTTCACTCATTCTTGACATGTTTCTTGAGGTGTATATTGTTGACATGTTTTCAAAGTGTATGGAAGATATCAAGGAAAAATATTCTAGTGAAATTCTACTGGTGCTCCATAGTGGAAGATGATAACCTACAGGATTCAAGTGGTCAAAGAAGGCAAAATTAAGTTGAGTCAGTGGAATGAAGTGCTCTTCAAACCTCAATTTTGTCCTAAAAGTATTGGAAAGTTTCTCATGATGTATATGGATTCTCCAAAATAGGGGGAGTATGTCCCTGATCCTTCAGGAGGTTGACATGGTGTTGTCATGGCAATTCCACTTATGAAAGAGATGTTTATCTCATTGGTTAAGTTGGTGATAGTGTGAAGTCTACTTATCTCAATTAATCATAATTGTAGAAGATTGTTTTGGAGCTTTAGGACCTTGACAAAATTGTAGAGTTGAATTCAAGGCATGATAGCTAAACCAATAACTCTAAGTTGCACTCTTAAGCTAGAATTTGAGTCATTTTGTCTAGGGGAAGTAATAATTGCATGAATCTAAGCATGGATGACCTTTAGTTGCTTATTGAACATTGTCATTTTTTTTAATTAAAAGTGTTGTTTATGGTTTTAAAGGTTACTAACACCAAGGTATAATGTGAAGAGTATGAAATATGACTTGTATTGCTTGGATTTAAGCCTAGAAATTATGGTCCATGGTCAAGCAAGGTGTAATGATGATGAGAGATGATGTTTACTGAACATGGTGACATGATGAAGATATGTATGAATCAGCTCTATGACTGCAACAATTATCCTAAGATGCTCAAAATGGATGGTGGAGTCACTTATCCAAGGGGGGGATTGTGGATAGCTAAGATTAGTTGCTCATTTTTTTCTTTTTCTTAATTGTCATTGGTTAATGTCAAGTGGCCAAGACACCTTTTTCAATGATGTCAAAGGGGGAGAGATACAAAGTATGCAGCTAGAAACCAGGTATGCAAGTGTTTTCCATAAAAGCTTATAGGTTTCTAAGTAGGTTTCTATCAATGAAAAAGGGGGAGTTTTTTGAACCTTGGTAATTGGTGTTGTCATTGATGTCAAGTGGCATTAATGGAAAAACAATGAAATGAGACCTTGTAAGGAAGTTCAGGATGGTCTCAGTGCTTTGCAGGCTTGATTGGTGAGGTAGGAGTCTAGTGGAAGCATGGACATGGAAATCATGACTAGTTTAGATGTGGTACAAGTTAGGTATGATGATGTAAGCATGATAACAAGCTTCTACAATGAATATCAGGCCAATTGATGATAGTTTAAGGTAAAACTAGTTCATTTGGGCTTATTTCTAGAGCCTAATGAGGTATGAATGGTTAGTACAGGTTATGAAAATACCATGAAAGCATGGGAGAAACTTTGATAAGGTTTTTATAATGTGTTTGAGAAATGTTAAGGCTCAGTTTGTTTTCTGGAGTCAAAACTCATATTGCATAGAGAAGTGGTATTGAGAACTAACTGTGTTCTCAAAGGAAAATGAGATTGAGTAGAGATTCATAGGAAAACATGGGGCTAGTAAAAATATGTAAGGTTTAGAGGGGTGTATTACAATTCTCCATGTCAAATTTCAACATATTTTGTATAGGAATTTTTGAGTTATTCAAGATTTTCTAAAACAACCTTTTTGAGAAGTGCATTTGGAGCAGTCTTGCTTCTTAAGGGTCAAAAAAAATTATGGAGACTCCTTTGAATAAATCATAGAATGAAATTTTGGATTAAATTAGCCTATAAATCATGTGTAATTTTTTTTTTCAAAATGAGGTGTATTTTAAAAGATATGAGCATTTTAGTGGACTAGTTTTTATCTCTCCTGGACTATACTCTGAATCGATAAGTACAAGAAGATGAAATTGACCTCCAAAACTTGTTGGATCACTTGCAGAGTGTTTTACAGTCTAGTAATGATATTTAAAAATCTCATAGGATACTTTAAGGTCATTCTCCTTGAAGGTGCACATAGTATCCCAAGTCACTGTTCATGGTTGTGAATGCTCTTGATATAGGTGTGCTCTAGTTGTCAATAGTGGAGAAATTGCTCAAAAAGAGCCCAAAATCCTTCCACAGGTATTTTGAAATAATTTCGATCAAAAAATAATTTCCTTTTAGTGTAGTTTAATATATAATCTCAGTTGGCATATACTTTCCTAAAGAGACCTTGTCTCAATGCTCCTTGAAGCCACTGTTTTGTTAGTCTTCCCTCCATTTAAAATATTTTTGATCATTATTGACAATATATATAGGATTAAATGCTTTATCCTTTTACAAAAATATTGGGTTTTTTCTCACCTGATTAGAAACAAGAATGTTTAAAGGTTTACTTTACCTAGGTACAAGTTTGTAAGGTAGTGATCCTCACTTTCCTTTTCCAAGTCATGATGAACAAGGAATATACAAATTTATTTAAGACAAGAACCTCTCAGAAATGAAGAGATTTAAAGATAAATAAAATTCAAGTTTAATGTACCCAATTAGTTATAGTAGGTGCCTATGGTTCTCATCAAGTTCATTTTCCTAAATTGATACCTATACATTCAGATCTTAATACTGGTAATGTAAACAATTACCTAATTCAATCAAGAACACACATTTTTGTGACTCAAATTAGTTGGATAAGAAGGAAATATGTTATATGAAGCTTCATAAAATATCTTGGTTGAATTTCATGTGAATTGGTTGAAGAAATTGCTTTAAAAGTCCTCTTGGGACTATGAATCTGCATATACCTTGATCTAGGGTTTTGAAAGGAACGATAAGAAGATCGTTCCAAGCTATGAAGATCTTAGATGATCATAACACACTACATTTGATAAGATGAAATAAATTCAACAAAATAACTTTACAAAAGAATTTGCAAACAAAGAACAATAATATCATATACTATTATGGAACTCTCATATGCGTAGAATGAGAATGGGCCTTACTTATATAGGAAAGGAAGATCAATATAAGAACCAGTAAAGGCCATAGATTAAGCCATAAATCAAGGAAAGAACTACTCATCAAAGAACTAGTCAAGACCATATATTTAGGAAAGAACTAGCCATCAAAGATCTAGTCAATGCCATAGATCAAGGAAATAACTAGTCATCAAAGATCTAGTCAATACCATAGATCAAGGAAATAACTATACATAAAAACTAGATAATATTTTCCTAATATCTAAATAAGATAAAATAAATATCCACAGACATAAGTGGGTGAGCATAAATACAATAAAGGTAAATAAAGTACTTAGGTGAACATGAGCTAAGGTAAATACCTACTCTGACACCCCCTCTCAAGTGAAGCTAAGGCCCTAAAATAAAAGTGGCATATCCACAGTATGAGTCCCGATAACTATGAGGTACTAATGTAAAATAACTGAGAAAAAGGGACACCACAGGGTACCTAAAAATAGTAACAACAAAGTAGAGAGAGAAAATAGCCGCTGTAAGACATCCTAAGAAACTTGGCTAAAAAAATCGTACAATGCTGAATTATTTTGGTGTGCATCTAAATCCACTGCTTGATCACAAAATTAAAAAACAATTGACATTGAGATTCACCAAAATAGCTCCATACAAGGAGAATGTCAACAGAGTTATGTCGAAAGTGCAAAAAATACCAAACATAATTTGATCAACTGCTACAAATAGGTGTGCCATGATCCAAGAACAACCAAGGCAATAAGGCAAGGACACGAGATCCAAATAAATTAGAATGACACAATCCAAGAAAATCCAAGGTAGTAAGGAAAGGACACAAAACCCGAAGAAGCAATATAAACACCACACCCTTCCATACTACTGAATGCATAGAGTGATGGTACAAGTCTATATGAATTGTCAAAAAAACTACTCAAACAATGAAAAAATAACACTGGGCTTCACCAGAATATCTCCCCCACAGGAGAGACTATCAACATGCTAACAAATGTTAAAAATATAGATATAAAATATCCAAAGAAACAAGAGAGATACACTACACTGGCTAAGAAGAAATTCTCAAAGCAAGGAGAATTATAATGCAAAAGGTATAAAAAGTGGAGCAAGAGGCCGAATGGTGGAGGAGCCACGCTTGTAGAGTCCTCTCAATGAATTCTTATATCACTACCACGAGTGATCGGATATCCACCCCAAATTAACATGGATGGATGAAGAATATGCATGCATATGACTTGGTGCAAAATGTACAATGGGTTCATCCAAAGGAACATAAAAAATGTGTGTCAGGTTGATCATGTTTGACAACTGAAATATCAGGTTTCTCAAGCCTAAGTGAAGGTGTAGAAATCATGTGTTGCTCATGATCCTCAAAGAGAGTCGAGTGAAAAAAAGTAGGATCTTTGTCAATGTGTGATCCCAATGAATTATCTTCTTGAAAATCAATGCCATGGTGAAAATTCCACATAACATGTGGAATAGGGGAAGAAATACCCTGTGAATATGGACCATTACCTCCTCCATTGAAACCCATAAAACAGAGCATGAGAGAACTGAATACAGTGGTATAATTCTCAAAAGAGTCATGCATGTGAGAAGAAGTAGGATACACAACATGTGTTACTGCAATAGGAACTGATGTGGAAGAACATGCGGTAACAAGACTAATAGGATTAGGAGCATCAGGAGAAGGAGCAGGCTAAGAAAATGAAAGATCAAGGTCAGTGGGTACAAGAGAAATAGATGCAAGTGGACTAGGAGCATAGATATGAATGTCCACAATATGAGGTCGATGCTATAAGTGAGAAAGTTTTTTCTATAGGAAGTGTATTAGTGTATCCTTCTCATAAATGAGGTTATGAAGAAGAGAGCTTTGCTTTTTAAGTGATCTATTTTGTTCCAAAAATTTGACCATATCCTCCTGAAGTCCACAGAATTCAGAGAAAAGCATATTGTTCTCATAATCCATGATATATACAAGAATGAAACACCTAAAAGCTTAGGACATCGGGCTCAACCGAAATTATGTCCACAAGTGATTACAACACCCTCCCAAATTTGACATTTTATAATTGAGTGCATGTCAATATTACGAGTAAAATTACCTTTATAAATTGAAATATGTGTATAAAAATGTCACCAATGCGTAGATATTGAAAAATACACAATTTCAAAAAATTATCACCTTAATATGAGTTACGGATCAAGAGTTATGAGCTCTAGAAGGTTTTGCTATTAAAAAATAATATTGTAATGCTGATTTTTTAAAAAGGTACACGTGACACCCAAATTTCCAAAGGGTAAAAGAGTGCATCCACATGATAGATGCTTGCGACCAAAGGATAAAAGAATGTTCCCAAAACCTAAATGTCTAGAGGGTACATGTCTGTATCCAATGGATAAAAGAATGCACCCAGAAGGTACAATTATGCGTCTGGTGGATAAAACACTGCAGCCAATACAAAAATATCCAGAGGGTAAAAGATTACATCTAGAAGGTACATGCCTATATCCAATGGAAAAAAGAATGCTCCCAGAGGGTACATACCTAATTCCAGTGGATAAAAGAGTGCATCCAAAACTAAAATATCCAGACGGTAAAAGAATGCATCCAAAAGGTACATGCCTATATCAAATCAATAAAAGAATGCACCTAGAGGGTACAAATCTGCATCTAGTGGATAAAATACTGCATCCAAAACAGAAATATCTAGAGGGTAAAATAATTTATCCAGAAGGTACACGCCTATATCCAATGGATAAAAGAATGCACCCAGAGGGTACAGATCTATGTCCAGTGGATAAAAGACTGCATATAAAACAAAAATATTGAGAGGGTAAAAAATGCATCTAGAAGGTACACATTTATATCCAATGGGTAAAAGAATGCACCTAGAGGGTACAAATTTGTGTCAAGTGGATAAAAGAATGCACCCAAAAAGTACAATTGTTAATACAAACTTAGACTAAAAATATCTCTTTTTCTGGCACCTGCATAAAAAAATAGAGAGAAACCTAGAAAGTTTCTCAAAAAACCCAAAAAGATGATATAATTTTTGTGTCAAAAAAAATTATCTGTACATAATTGTACGGGTTTTTGAAAAATGTGCCAAAAAACCCTTAAAAATGTCCAGATTTGACTATCTCAAAACATGGTCAAGTTTGAAGTTGATTCTAATGTTTTGGCACCTTCCAAATCCAATGGTGCACTCTATTTTGCATAAAAATGTATGGTGTAGAAAAGGGCTACCTAATTCCAAATACATGAAAATAATAAACCCTTTCTTGTAAAGAAAAACTTTATAGATGGATATCTACATCATCTTTTGCTCTAACACCATGAAAGGAACAATAATAAGACCTTTCCAAGCCATGAAGATCTCAAATGATCATAGCACACCACATTTGATAAGATGACATAAATTCACCAGGATAAATTTATAAAATAATTTGCAAACAAAGAATAATAATATCATATATTATTATGGAACTCTCATATATGTACAATGCGAGTGATCCTTGCTTATATAGGCAAGGAAGATCAATCTAAGAACCAGTCAAGGCCATAGATCAAGCCATAAATCAAGGAAATAACTAGTCATCAAATATCTAGTCATTACCATAGATCAAGGAAAGATTTAGTCATCAAAGATCTAGTCAATACCATAGATCAAGGAAAAAACTATACGTAACAACTAGATAATATTTTCTTAATATATAAATAAGATAAAATAAATATCCACACACATAAGTGGGTGAGGATAAATACAATAAAAGGTAAATAAAGTACCTAGGTGAACATGAGATAAGGTAAATACCTACTCTAACAAGTATTTGTGAAAGAGTTTTGGCCAGTTTGAAAGAATCCACTATTGAAAAATGATGAAATTAGAACAGTACCTCTATGAGACCATTATTAAACTATTGCAAATTTTTTTAGGTCATTTAATGAAGTGTGGTGTAAGAATTTTGTTGCAAAAGTTTTTAAAAATTGTTCTTGACTAGTAAACTCATAGTCTTAGTACATTTTGTCAAGTTTTGTAGATCTTATGCACTTCCTTATGTTGAATCAAGACAATATGGAGCCAATAAACATTGCAGGACCTCTTGGGTGTTTTAATTAGTTTTCTTACATCCATTTTACAATATTACTCCAGGCTAGTGGACTACAACAATGGTTTCATTTACAAGAGGTAAGTGATATGTTATAGTCGTATTAAGTAATAGACTAATGATTATTGTTAGAAGTTGTGGTAGGATGGATGAAGGTTCAAAAATTCTTTGGAGACCATCATTTAAGTTTGAAAAAACTTCTTTCTTCATGTAATATAAAACTTTAATTGGCAGAGACTTGTATGCATGTACAAGAGCTTCCATTGAAGACTATAATTTTTTTCTAAGTTGAATGTGATTAAGTAATGTGTAAGTTATTCAAACCTCATGCTAAGAGTGCACTAAAGTCTTGAAGTGCTTAATCTATTTTTCCTTGATGGTTGGAATGTGGAAAGCCATATTTTATCTTATACTCATAAAAAAATCCTTTGTTTTTATGATAAGTTGAATAGCCAAGAACTTGAGCAAAGGATATGACTTGAAAAGTTAGAAGACCACTAAAAAATGAATTTAGAATTCTTAAAGTGAATACAAAAGGGTTCTTGTCACCGAAAATAAGTGTAATTGTCCTATAATAATATTTTCTATAAGACAAAGCTACAAAATAGTGTAACTGAACATAAAAATAATAGGCAGAGAGAAAGATATGAATACAAAATATTGAAAAGAGTTGAATAGTCACGAGGCTCGTGGGATTTCCATAAGAAAACATATGAAATTTCAAGTGAGGTGAAGTGAAAAAGAGTGTTGAAGAATTGTTGAAAGTGCAACAAGAACTTCATGAGTTGGTTTGAGAAGTCAAAGGGACTTAAAAGGAGTTACAAGAATGTGAAAAATATGTTGTATAAATGATGCAAATTAGAAATAGAATAGGGGTTGACGGTGATTTGAAACTGAAAAGGCAGAGAAAGATAGTGTGAAGAGTAGATTGAAAAACTTTAAGAGTGTATGAAGTGAGAAAGTGTAGTGTAGATGATGATAGAAGAATGATAAGAATGTGGTGTATGAAAGGGGATTAGAAAATAGAGAGGTCTAAAATATTTGAAACGAAAGAAGTAGAATGGTGATGGTATGAAATGTGAACAGAAAGCAAGGACATGTAATATGTGGACAGAGAACTAAAATGCAAAAGGTAGGATTCTGAGATAGGAAGCACAAAGAAATGAAATGAAACTTATTGATTGACTAAGATAGTTAGTGACTGAGAAACATACTGATTTATCAATAAGGTATAATGATTCAGAGATCTAATGAACATATAAGAAGTGATTATTTTTGGGTGCAAATTTGAGATACAGATGAATGGTGAATGAAGAGCCAGAAAAGGATCATGATCATTTGAGTAAGCAACATGAAACTAAATGATCAAGTTGTAATATTGTTTTTGTGCTTGTTTCCTAAGTGGGTGCTTAGGTTATAGGGGTAGGAGCTCCTTACAAGTCATATCTTACTAAACCAGTTTGGTGGGTGCTTCATAGTTTGAGTAGGTTCTCAAATAAGTTGAGATCATTGTAAGAATTTGGAATGGGTGTTCTTAAATACAAATTTTTATTTCAATAGGTTTTATCCCTCTAAGGGTTTCTGTACATACCCAAAATTGTAGGGTACTATACCACCAAAATGATGTTGCACATGCCCCAATGATGATATAGGTCACCTCACAAGGTGTTCGGATCCAGAGAAGCTCACGAAGTATATGTTAGCATCCTAAATGCTTTGTCCATGTTCCTTGTGCTTTGTTTTATTCCTCCGCCTTTCTTTTCTTAGCATTTTGACTTTTAGTGATGAAACTGCCACCTTGGCAGGGCGGCGGTCCTTCACGCATTTTCTAGCATGTTCTTCTGAACACGACTTGTGTAATTTTAAACTTTTACCATCTTTTCTCCACTTCCTTGCCTCGTATTAATGTTTTGTGTCCCATGGAATAGTGTTTCTCCATTGTTTAATGGTAAAAAAGTTCCATTCCAAGTTACCCTTTGGTGGATGGGAATTCTATAAATAGTTGGTTTTTTTTCAAACAAATGGCCCCTCAACTTCTCATTTCTATTGTTCAATCTTTCAATTCTTGCTTAGAATTCATCTTGTTCTCATATCTGCATCCATGCTAGTTTTTCTTTCGCTATTAGAAGCTATTCAATCTTCTTGCTTCAGTCTTGTTCATTGTTGTTCATACCAATTAGTTTAGTGTCAGTTTTAGATTGAATTCATTAGAGTTGTAGGTTTTGTTCTTCACAGAAGGTAGATTCTAAGATCTTTCGGTACCCTTGTGTTATATTCCCACAATAAATCCTGCTAGGAATTACATACCCCAAGCTCTGTCACTTGCACTATCCCTCTCCTACTCGCATTGTATTCGGTCTATATCCACAACTGCCATTGTTCAAAGTACCTTCTTTTTTTGATGCTAGATTATACATGCTCTTCTGGATTCATGTGAGCATGAAAGAACGAGGAGATCATTCTGAGGGGATAAAGTCATACACTACTGGATTTTCCATTGTTATGCAAATTCCAGGTTTTATCTGTCAAAGTTCTAGTTAAAATATATCAAATAGAGTAGTGAAATATTTCATTTTAGTTAAATTTCATTCTTGATATTGCCAGGGAAGCTATGGGGATTGATAGTTTCTGAGAAGCTATGATTCATTCCTCATTTCTGAGGTAGGATCAAGAATATTTAAATTTAGTTAATCAGCTATCTAGTTATTTAGGATAAAACTAACAACTGCACATGCAAGTAGCCACACCGGGCTACTTTGTTTGTTTTAATTTTTTTATTAGATTAGTTGTCATTTTCTAAATATATTAGATTAGTTGCTCTTTCATTTCCATTCGAAATCTTATCAAAAATACAAAAATAGAGGAATATATATATATATATATATATATATATATATGTTGTAGATATATCTCGCATAGTTAGTTTATTTCATTTCAGTTAGGCTTATATTGATCTTGTATGACAATCATGGGACCTAGGGATCCCAGGGAATACGTTTTTGAGCCAATCATGCCTCAACCAAATACTATTCTAGCAATAACTGACATAGATCAAAACATCAAAATTCAGGTCTTCCGAGCAACTATAGACCTACAAGAAATTAGCACATAGTTAAGAGGATTAAATATACAAGATGACAAGGCACACACGTCCTGGTCAGATCAAACAAATTATAGATTTCCTTAATAGACATCTGTATGACTATAGAAGGACTTGAAAGGGAACAAACATTTGGTTGTGATCCACTAGTCCCACATCCAAGCGTAGGAGACCTCCTCATTGATATAGACACTAGCTTACATATATAAGTTACCAGAACACCTGTTAGGTAGTTCGAGAAAATCGTGTAACTTTTAGTTCTAAACATAGAGGCTGAAAATGCATACGATTATTGGATACTCGAGATCAGAAGAAGGGATTGATTCTTCACATGACCATAGGAGGTCCACAACAACCATGAACTTACAGTTGTGACCCACAGGTCCCACAACCTATCGGGCCTACAAATCAACCCAACATTGACACTAGTTTGCGCGCATTAGTATTTACGTCTTCTCCACTCCCACAAGACATTATCACACAACTATCATTATTAAACGTAATAGCTAATAAAGCTAAATATTTCTAGACTAGACCATAGAATCGTCCATAAAACACCAAAAGATCCACTACATATTTAGCCATTCCATTTTCATGACCTTGTTGGGAGACATATACGAAGCACCCATAGGTTATATTCCACGTATTCTACAACCCATAGATTGGATCACGAAAGAGCTCAATATTTATTGGAGCATTTGAATAGCGATCCTCGCAAAATGATCTATCACACTGGTTCAGGTTAGGAGGGCCTTCTTTTCCTTAGATTCGCAGATCTCGCTATTGTATTTTGAAGACATAAGATTACCTAACTAGCTTATCTACATCCCGCGTGTATTCCATCCCCATCGGCTGTCTTGGCATGTCCTCAGGAGGTCGGGTGTGAGGAAGATTCACTTGTAGATTCCCGTGCTCACATGTCACTTTTCTATCATACAAAATTGGTGAACCCGACGTGAAACAAACAACTGCTTCATCTTCTCTACCGCATTAGCCTTCACTTCAGCTTTACTAACAATATTAGTGAAACTTACGTAAAAGGAAAAATTGTTTCACTTTCACACTCTTCTTTTAATTTTATCCACCTTCGCTCTTTCCCATTATTCTATGGGTATTCATATACCCCCTAAATATGTCGGGATACAATGCATATGGCAGACCTCTCCTAGGTCTTGAAGCATACTATGATGAACTATTAAGACAACCATCACCCTCGCTCTCAGCATGGGGTGACAACTATTCAACTAACCGATTTTCAACACAAACTCTGCCTCAAAGGACTAGACATAGTTCTTCTTTCCAAATAGAGGAGTTCGATCAGCTCACTCAAACATAACAAACAAAGCCTTTAAGCTCAAATAATATGACGCTCACTGGAGAATCTGGTTCATCTCCTTAGGTGTTTCTTAGACCAAAAATTAGTAGACAGTCAGATCCATATCTGCTTTTAGATGATGAATATTTAGCATGTTATACTAGGAGTGAACAACGCTCTCAAAATATGTACCCATCTATAGGAGGTTTGTAAACACAACCTGAGGTCTCATTCCAAGAAAACACTCCCATCCCTCCACCTATAGGAAATGCCCTCGGTGAAACTTGGTAGGGCTGTGATCAATTCATAGCTAGGTACCATATGCCTATACAACCTCAAGGTATACAAAAAACACCACTAAGGAAAAATACCATATCTTCACCAAATGAGGTCATCTCAGCCTTAGTCGAGAAAGTTAGAGGGTTAGAACTTGCTCAAGCAAGTCAAAATTCGTAATTCATGTAGGAAAAAAATTCCAATCCTCCACATCATCCTAGCCAAGTAGACCTCCTCATAGGAACATGCACGTTGGGCATGCCTCCTTAGTATTCACAAAAAACACCAACTAGAACCACATTTTCTAACACCGTTTTGATGGAAAATATGATACCTCTTGGTTTAATACAAAATACTCCATTCTTGGGCAATGCTCCTCCATACTTAAACATGTATTCCAAATCACCACAGGGAGATATGTTCTCTTCTCTTGGCATATTCACTCAACCACAGGGATTCCCTTATGCCCCTATAAATACATATGCTATGCCATATTAATAACCCATTCCACCTACACCCCCTCAAAAAACACCATCAATGGTTAAAACCTATGCAATAGGAACTTATTTAGAATATTTGAAAGAACCTTTGGACTTCACTATACGAAGCGTCATGCTTCCAAGACCTCTCCCTAATCTACCCAAGTACAAAGGAGAGGGAGACCCAAATGCACATATTAAGGCCTACGCCACAACCATTCGAGAACTGCTCCCTTGGGATGGAGTTGTTGCTAAAATATTCCCCAAAAATTTAGAGGGTATTGCCCTCGATTGGTATTACAGAATACCTGAAGCCTCAATACATTCATTTAAACAACTCGTTTCAGAGTTCATCAAGGCGTTCGACATGAACAAATTGTTGAGAACAGGAATCAGGGAATTCTTGCATATTAAACAAGAAGCACAATGAATCTGTTGCTCATTTCATCCAAAGATGGCGTACAGTCCTCTATTCTTTAGCAAGCACTCCAAACATGGATCATATGGAACTATGTGATTTATTCCTTCATTCTCTCAGTAGAGAGATAAAGGAAGAAGTCCAGAAGTTCCCACTAAGAACTTATGATGAAGTGCTCGAGAGAACTCTCTGAATAGATCAAGCTGCAATAGATAGTAGTCGCAAGACATATGGAAAAAATGGGAGGTTAATCATCCCCAACCAAAACACTACGAATTATCCTACTACCACAAATGCCAATCAAGGACCTAAAATCCTTAACAAAAACCGTGGAGTGACAACAGATGGAGTGACTGACCAAACTAAAAAAAAACGTTGTAAATGTTCCACCACCAGTTAATAACCAAGGAAACAACAATTTCACCCCAACAATCAACTTGGTGGATTTTAATCGTCCCCAACAACAACAACAACAACAACGGAAGATCCAGACACAGGGTCCAAGTCAAAACTCAACTGGATATCAAAACCAAAGACAACAAACACAAAGCTTTAATCCTAATAGTCAACAGTTTAATCAGAATTTTGGACCACAACATGTGCCAAACCAACAACCTAGGAATTATAATCCTCAACTCATATTGTGGTTTCCACAAAATTTGAGGCCATGACACTAGGACTTGCTGTGATTACAATAAGTTCATGCAACTCTTCATAGATATGTTCTTAACAGATTCTGTGACACCGATGCCAAATACTTTCACAGGGTTAGTTTCCCCTCAAAACACACCTCTTAAGATCTTCAATGATCCACTCCCAAATCACAATAGCAATAATAAATTAAATCCAAATGGGACAAACAAAGGTGTAATGACATGAAATAATGATCATGAAGCCTCAACTTCACTAAATCCACCTGTCGCACCACAATTAGGAAATCAACCACGAACCAAGATAGTTGGTCTAGTGGAGTTAGATACTGAGCTACATGTAGAATCCATAACAAGAACAGGAGAATATTCTTCTCAACCAAATCCAATCTATCCACTAGAACTAGATAACATTCAACAAACATTGGTAAAACCCATGGGTGCTTATGATTTAATTAATGACTTAACAAAGACCTTCTCTCACATCTCCTTTTTGGACTTATTGAAAAATTCTCCTGCCCATAGGGCTGCTCTTTTAGAAGCACTAGGTCTAGGTCATTTAATTAACATCACTCCACCTCCCGAAACACAAGTAAACCATATAGACTTTAATATCCACCCTCCAGGGCAGCCAGATAAGGATACCAAGTTTATATTCGACATAAACAAAATGCCAACAGATGCTGAAATTACACAAAGAGGCAATTCGGCCTTGCATTTATAGGTGTGGGTTTACAATAATTACGTTAAACATGTAATGGTGGATGATGGGGCAGCAGTTAACATTGTCCCCTTCTCTTTCCTTCAAAATCTAGGATATGGAGAAACAAACTGTTCCACAACAAGAAATACGCTAAGAGGTTATGATAGCCTTAAAGCTACTTCAATTGGGACTATAATATTACCAGTCACCTTAGGACCCAAGAAAATCCTCACTGAGTTTTATATCATAGATCGGGAAACCAACTATAATATGATCCTCGGTCGACCATGGATACATCGCATAAAAGCAATCCCCTCTATGTTATTCTAGGAAATAAGATTCTTACACCTAGGAAAGATATTCGTAGCAAAAGGTGACCCAAAACCATTTGACATACACCTAGCAGACCTGAAGAAAAGACTAGGCATTCACTATGAGTTTGAACTCCCAACAAACCCTTAACAAACCAATTGACTCAAAACCAGAAGAAAAATTAATACCTACAATAGAACTAGAAATTATGAACCTAGTCAAGGGCATCCCAGCCCTCAAGGATGAAGCTAACGTTATAGAAACAATGTCATTAGGAACTACTGCAGAAATTTTTGAGTTACTGGAACAAGATCTACCAATTTTCCTACCATTTGATTCCATAGGTATGGGACGTACCCTAGGAGTTGGTTCTCTTCCAGCAGAGGAACTTTGCATGGTAGAAGTAACCAAAACAGAAGAAACAGACTGCGAAGAATGTCCCAGCATCCATCTTTCCTAGTAAGTATTGGACTCTCCATTTTGATGGAGCTAGATGTCACTATGGAGCTGGGGTAGGTGTGATCTTTACTTCTCCTGAGGAAAAGATCCTACC
Organism: Taxus chinensis; assembly: GCA_019776745.2. NCBI lineage: Eukaryota > Viridiplantae > Streptophyta > Pinopsida > Cupressales > Taxaceae > Taxus > Taxus chinensis. Next base: position 544,542,641 of record CM034146.1, read on the forward strand.
TTTTTATTTTAAGTTTAAATTTGAATGTACAAACAATGGTGCTGAGTATGAAGCCCTCCTCCTTGGCCTCATCATAGCCAAAAGGATCAGTATCAATAACATCAGAGTATTAGGAGACTCACAACTAGTTGCAAACCAAGTCTCTGAAGTATATGAGACTAGAGCTGAGCACTTACAGCTCTATAAAACAATGGTATTAGATCTAAGTGAAAGATTCGACTTCATATCCATTGAGGCAATCCCATGAGAATAAAACCTTCTCACAGATTCAATAGCAACCTCAGCTTCACGTTTTACCCCAAGTAATGAGTTGGAAGATACAAGTTTCAAAGTATCACTTTGTACTGAACCATTGGTGAAGAAAATGTCAACAAACCCTCTACTAACACATACATCTGAGAATGAATCTCCTATCTTACATCATGTTGATAGTGATAAAGTCACTCTCAAATATCTTAACAATTATGCGGAGCTACACCTTGCTCATAGTATAGTTGATCTTTCCTTAATACCACATTCCTCTTCCTACTTTGGAAATCCCACGGTAGAGTCTCCTCCATAGAGGAATCTCGATATCTACGAGATAGAAAATGGAGAAAGCTTGGAACTACCTCCAGCCCCACCTGAATTTGAAGAAGGTAACGCTTCTTTAATAGAAGAAACCATTGACATAAACATTGGAACAGAGGAAGAACCAAGAATTTTGAAGTTAGGATCCTCACTAACTCCGGAAGAAATAGAAACACACACCCAAATTCTCAAAGAACATCAAAAGGATTTTGCACTTAATTATAAAGAAATGACAGGTATCACACCACAAGTTGCGGTACATAATCTTGTCACTAAACCAGATGTGAAGCCAATTAAATAGAAGTCAAGACCAATGAAGCCAAAAGTGGCTCTCATGGTAAAAGAGGAAGTAATAAAACTTCTCCAAGTAGGATTCATCAAACTAGTCAATTATTCACAATGGGTATCTAATATCATCCCCATTCTAAAAAAGAATGGGAAGATACGCATTTACATAGATTTTTGGGATATTAACAAAGCTTGTCCCAAGGATGATTTCCCATTACCATCCATTGACATCATCATTGACGCAACAACTGGATTTGAGCTTTTGTCTCTCATGGATGGGTTCTTGGGATATAATCAAATCAAAATATCTAAACAAGACCAAGCCAAAACCATGTTTATAACTCCCTGGGGAACTTATTGTTATGTTGTCATGCCATTTGGTCTTAAGAAAGCCGGTGCTACATATTAGTGGGAAATGACATACATATTCCATGATCTTATCCATAAAATTGTGGAATCATATGTGGATGACTTGTTGGCCAAGGCCAAGAGCATGTTGTGATCACCTCGGAGGTGCTCCGTATCATCCTCTCATGACTAATTGAGTATGGTGTCACATTAAACCCAAAGAAGTGCATTTTTGGTGTAACAGGAGGCAAACTTCTAGGATACATTATATCTTCATGAGGGATTGATGTTGATCTGGCCAAAATACAGGTTGTTCTCGAAATGATCCTACCTTCGGATGAGTCTAGAATCAGGTCATTTCTTGGGAAACTCGGTGTAATCCGAAGGTTCATCCCAGATTTAAGCTTTGCCATTCATCCAATCAATAATTTACTCAAGAAAGATTATAGTATCGATTGGACTGAAGACTGCAATGAGGCCTTCGAAGTAGTTAAGCACTTCTTGTTGTCACCACCCACGCTAATGCCTCCTAAGCCAGACCACCCTTTGATCCTATACTCACGAGCCACTCATGTCTCGTTGGCCTGCATGCTAGCTCAAGAAGATGATGATAGAATGAGAAAACGTGATCTATTTCATTAGCCGAACATTACTCGATTATGAAACATGTTATACACAGGCAGAAAGAGAATGCCTTGCCATAGTATTTCGCCACAAAACATTTAAGACATTACATGTTAAATCAAGAAACAAGGGTCATTGTGAAGATAGACCATTTACGAACATTTCTCATGCAAGGGTCCTTATCTAAGAAGGTTGGACATTTCATAACCCTAATGGGAGAATTTGAGTTAACATTCGTAAACCAAAAATTTGTCAAAGGACAAATCATTGCAGACTGGTTAGCTGACAATCCACTAGATGGAGGTGAACTGGTAGATCTAGACTTTCCGATGAATGTGTATTCTTTGTCGAAACCAGACCCCCCATCTCTACATGTCCCTGGTATACTGATATCATCAATTTTATCATGGACCATACATACTCGGAAAGTGCCATGTCACAACAAAGAAGGTGGTTACGCATTATTACATACTAAATATGTTGTTTTAGACCAAGTGCTCTATCGTAGAGCCTTCAACAGACATGCTTCTAAGATGCGTCGACATAGAAGAATCCAAGAGGATCCTTCATGAATCCCATAGTGGGATATGTGGGGGCCACTTTAGTGGTCACGCCACCACTCACAAAATACATCGGATGGGCTATTTTTGGCCCACTCTTGAGCATGATGCAGTGGAATTTGTACGTAAATGCCACAAATGTCAAGAATTCTCTCACGAGATTCACATGCCAACACAATCCCTACAACCAATAGTGACTCTGTGGCCCTTCTCCATGTGGGGTCTTGACTTGATAGGGAAATTCTCTCCCTCATCAACTGATGGCCATAATTTTATAATCATAGCCACAAAATATTTTACCAAATGGGTGGAGGCCATGCCTCTCACCACTGTACCAGGTTCGGTGATTGCCAAATTCATTTTGAACCAAATTATCTATAGTATGGTGTCCCACAAATCATTATCTCAGATAATGGCACATCCTTTAAGAATGATGAAGTTCGTGAGCTATGTAGCAAGTTCAAAATAAACCATCACATGGCCTCTCTTTACTACCCTCAAGCCAACAGGCAGGCTGAAGTGACAAACAAAACGTTGAAAGCTATTCTCCTCAAAACGGTAAAAGAAAACAAATGAGATTGGCACTTAAAATTATATCCAGCCTTGTGGGCCCACCGAACCTCAATAAGAACACCAACAGGAGCAACTCCTTTCTCACTGGTATTCAGGGTAGAAGTAGTTCTCCCACTTGAGGTTGAAATACCCAGTCTCCGCATCTCACTACAAGGGATTCTAGATGAAGAAGCTTATAGGGAGGCACGCCTCTCTCAACTAGAAAGCCTAGATGAGGCCAGGTTAAATTCTGAATAGCGGCATAGAGCTTATGCTGACTGGATGTGCCAGATAGTATAACAAAAAGGTCTATGAGTAGAAATATATGAAGGAGATCTAGTTTTAAGACTAGACAGCTGGATCGATAAGAAAACCAACGAAGGAAGAAAGTTTTGGCCCAAATGGTTGGGCCCATATCGAGTCATGAAGGACTATGGTAACGGTGCATATCTCTTGTGCACACTGGAGGGTGAGGAATTCAATGAATCAGTCAATTCCTTGCATCTTAAATGGTTTTACGCATGAAGCATCAACACTATTTGTATAATTATATCTACATTACATATTCATTTAGATAAGTTCATTTTGTTCAGTCACTTCATAAAATTTGGTGATCAAGGGACTTATTCTTAAGCAATTCATTACAAACTTCTGATAGTATTAGTAGGAGATTTCAAATCATACTTCTTCATTTTCATAACATCATCAACTGTTTCATAATCATTTCATCAATTAAAGCTAGATATGACAAAGTCTTAACAGTAGCCATACCAAGGCCTGCATGCTTGTTCTCACTTTTGGTTTCTTCCTAGGGTAGGTGTCTTGCCTATGGTCTATTCTAGAAGCTTCATGGTGTCGCATCTATTCTGCGTATATATCTCTTTGGAAATAAGAACATACTGACATTTTGCTCAAGTAAGTAAGTCAAATATAGATCAAACAGAAAATTTTACTTTTACACATTTCCTTGCCCTACCAACCTTCGGTGATGAGCTTGCATCTCTTACTAGTGACGTAGGGTTGGGAAAGGATGGGAATGCCTTTACTTTCCTGTGCCCTTTTCCATGGTGATAAGCCCATGCTTCTTACTAGTAGCATGGGGCAAGGTGTAGGGGGTCCGCTTGACAAAGAAAACGTTAAAAGTCATAAGAAAATAATTCAAACAAACTTTTGAAATCTTGAGTCAAAACAAATGAATCAGATGTCTAAAATTCCAAGAGAGTTCAAAACCCTAAAAACCAGATTTTGTCAACCAAGTGGCCATCTACGGATCTAAGTCTAGATAAACTGCAAAGCAAGTTGCATTCTAAACTATGGAGTCACTTGAGTAAGATAGGTTTGTAGCGTCCTAATTTGGCTCCACCAACTCTTTGTCTATCTCCCATCATTACCATTTCAACACACCTCATAGCTTGTGCCCTTTCTAGCTCTCGGTGGTGAGCCCTTGCATCTTACTGGTTTACGTGGAGTTAGGAGTGGGGAAAGTTCATCTGCTCATCATACCAGCTCATCATCACATTTTGTCAAAACAGTATGAAGTACCAGAAAAATTGCTTATAGAAACTAAAGTTCAAGATCACATAGTGTCCACATCATCATACATCAACATCATGAAATACAAAAATGAAAACATTTGTGATATTTGTTCTCCATTGCATACATTCTGAAAAGCATATAAAAACAAAATTTTTACAAACATCTAATATGCATGTGAAAATGAATCACAAAACTCTAGGTACAAAGAAATCTAGATCAAAAAAGAGATGTATATATATATATATATATATATATATATATATATATATATATATATATATATATATATATATATATATAATCAGGTTTTATGTACAATTGCCATCATGCACTAGGCATGGTCAAAACGCTCAATGAGCCCAGAAAATACAGAATGGTCATATAAACAATCTAGCAAGAGTCACTACAAAAAGAGCCAAGTGGCCTCTCAATCCCTATGGGATCCCTCAGAAGGCGCACGATCACATCTAGGACTCTGGCTATGCTAGATGCTCTAAGTGCACTGAGGGCTCGTGATCCTGAATAGTAGCTGTAGCCTCGCTATGAGAGTGGCTCCTCCTCATCAAGTGCTCTGCAGCCCTATACCCGGAGCTACCTCGGCATGGAGGGAAGTCACCATCTTGGCCACATGCCAGACAAGGGAAAAAACATCGGTATGCCTACCGGAAACTGAAGGCTCCCCTGCATCTGCAGATAGCTCGGCATGAGTCTTCTCCATGGGGATCATCAAGGTATCAGTACATACTCAGCGAATCAAGTCTCACCACTCATCAACAGTCTTTGCAAGCAAAGGAGAAAAACAAATTAGAAAATGATCAAAAGGTAAAACCAAGGATGAACAAAAAGAGAGGTAGCAACTAAGGCAATTCTAGCTAAAATAAATATCAAAAGAAGAGTGACAACTCACTCGGATCTCCAGGCCTTCAAGAAGGATCTCTGGGATCCGCGCCTACCATGGACATGCCACTACTGTATCAAATGAAAGTCCTCCTCCCAAGTAATGGGACAACATGGCTCCTAATGGAATCATCCTCTCTTCCTAAAGGTATACATCCTCTAAGACTAGAGTCACCCTCTCTCCACTTACTTTGCCCCTCGTCCTATAAAATCTCTTGACATGCCACTGATCGCTATCCTCTCCCTCATCGGATGTCCTCAGTATCCTCCTCCGTCTCTCCCCTGTGTAGACTCAGAGTCTATATAAATGGGGGTTGTCACTGCTGTGGGTGGGGCCAGTGGAAATTGCAGTAAAGGTTCCTGTGGAGCAACTCTCACTCAGGTGCGTACCACCCTCCTATCTACAGTGATTCCACTGGACCTCTAGGTAACCTTAGCCTCCCAAACCTGAACAGGAACCAATGGGGGAAGCATCCTTAGTATAAGCAATTCCGAACTCTAAAGCAGTCGATCCTACTCATCCTGAGAGATGTGATCTAGCAGGTGCTAGAACCCAATCACTCTCTGAAGTGTATCCTCTCTCTGAGAGAGTGCTCTAGCACTCTGGAAGTGAATCACTCTCTCTCTCTCTCTCGGCTCCATCTGATGTACTCTTCCTTCTTCTACAAAACACACAAAAACACGCAAAAAGAAGCAAGTTAGTATCAAGATTACAATAAAAAAATCATTAAAGCAAATAAGAATACTAAAAATGCAAAAATAAACTCAAATCAATGTTGTTTTAACATTCTGAAGAGAAACTGCCACCCTGAGTAGGGTGGCGGTTCCGTAACCACCGCCTAAAAAGGTGGCAGTCCTGTAACCACCACCTTACTCAGGGTGGCAGTCTTGTCTTGCATTTAAAAATGGGTCGCATGCCCTAAAATGCTTAAAAATATCCAAAAATTTGACCATTTTAGCTAAAACAAAAGCCTACCCATTAGGCGCCCCCACTAAGAGACATCATTTAGAACTGACATTTCTAAAAATGACTTCCACAAGACAAATATTTCGACATTTTAACATTTTAGTGCAAAAACATTAAAACAAGAAGAACTAACATAAGATCTTACAGGTCGATGTTCCGCACACGGAGGCATGATCACTATCTCACTATGAATTTTTCGACTATACTCTCGTCGAAAACTGTCACCGTGGGTCCCAGAGCTCAAAAACTATCAAATCAACATGCGTAAATGAATATGAAAGTGGGCCCGTTTTATATATATTTAGTGTTTTGACTCATTTTGGAATGCCCCTTTTGTAGGTTTATAGCACCAATGGAGGTAAGTTCTAATCCCCACATAAATGGTAAGTCCTCATTTCATACTAATTTAGTATTTATTTATTTTATTTGTATTTGTCTATCTGCACTTGAGGCTTCTTTCCATTTTGTAGGTAGTGGGAACTTGGATGGCGAAATTTCAACACACGGGCGTGTCAGGTATAATTTTTAAAGATTCCCATTTTGGGACCGCCATACTCAGATCCACTGTTTTATGCCTCTTCATGGCTAAAACACTTCTCTGAGGGGGCAATATGTACGTACCAAAAATTGTAGGGTACTGTACCACCAGAACGATGTTACACATGCCCCAATGATGATACAGGTCGCCTCACAAGGTGTTCAGATCCAGAGAAGCTCATGAAGTATATGTTAGCATCCCAAATGCTTTGTCCATGTTCCTTGTGCTTTGTTTTATTCCTCTACCTTTATTTTCTTATTTTTACCTTTTTTCCACCCTTTAGTAAGCGAAACCGCCACCCTCCTGATCAGGGTGGCGGTCCTGTAACCGCCACCCTGCTCAGGGTGACAGTCCTTCACGCATTTTCCAGCATGTTCTTTGATCACGAATTGCTGTAAATTTTCAACTTTTACCAGCTTTTCTCCACCACCTTGGCTCGTATTAATGTTTTGTGTCCCCTGGAATAGTGTTTCTCCATTGTTTAATGGTAAAAGAGTTCCATTCTAAGTTACCCTTTGGTGAATGAGAAATCTATAAATAGCTAGCTTGTTTTCAAGCAAATGGCCCCTCAACTTCTCATTTCTCATTGTTCAATTTCTGTCAATTTCTTGTTTAGAGCTCATTCTTGTTTTCATGTTTGCATCCATGCTAGTTTTTCCTTTCGCTATTAGAAGCCATTCGATCTTCTTGCTTCAGTCTTGTTCATTGTTGTCCATAAAATTAGTTAGAGCAGAGTAGTGTCATTTTAGATTGAATTCATTAGAGTTACAGGTTGTGTTCTTCACAGAAGGTAGATTCTAGAATCTCTTGGTACCCTTGTGTTGTATTCCCACAATAAATCCTGCTAGGAATTACATACACCAAGCTCTGTCACTTGCGCTATCCCTCTCCTACTCGCATTGTATTCGGTCTATATCCACAAGCTGCCATTGTTCAAAATACCTTCTTTTGTTGATGCTAGCATATACACGCTCTTCTGGATTCACGTGAACATGAAAGAACGAGGAGATCATTCTGAGGGGACAAATTCATACACTACTAGATTTGCCACTGTTCTGCAAATTCCAGGTTTTATCTATCAAAGTTCTAGTTAAAACATATCAAATAGAGTAGTGAAATATTTCATTTTAGTTAAATTTCATTCTTGATATTGCCAGGGAAGCTGTGGGGATTGATAGTTTCTGAGAAACTATGATTCATTCCTCACTTCTGAGGTAGGATCGAGAATCTTTCAATTAAGTTAATCAACTATCTAGTTATTTAGGATAAAACTCACAACTGCATAGGCAAGTAGCTACACTGGGCTACCTTGTTTGTTTTAATTTTGTTATTAGATTAGTTTCTCATTTTCTAAATATATTAGATTAGTTGCTCTTTCATTTTCCTTTCAAAATCTTATAAAAAATACAAAAATAGAGGAATATATATATATATATATATATATATATATATATATATGTTGTAGATATATCTTGCATAGTTAGTTTATTTCATTTCAGTTAGGTTTATATTGATCTTGTATGACAATCACAGGACCTAGGGAGCCCAGGGAATATGTTTTTGAGCCAATCGTGCCTCAACCAAATACTCATTGCAGCAATAACTGACATAGACCAAAATCTCAGAATTCAGGTCTTCCGAACAACAATAGACCTACAAGAAATTAGCTGCATAGTTAAGGGGATTAAATATAGAAGATGAAAAAGCACACACATTCTGGTCAAATCAGCCAAATTATAGATTTCCTTGATAGAAATCCATATGACTGTAGAAGGACCTAAAAGAGGAACAAACATTCAGTTGTGATCCACTAGTCCCACAGCCAGATGTAGGAGACGTCCTTGTTGAGATAGACACTAACTTATGTATCTAAGCCTAGAACCCCTGTTAGGTACTCTGAGAAAATCATGCAACTTTTAGTTCTAAACGTAGAGGCCGAAAAGGCATACGACTACTGGATACTCAAAATTAAGAATTGATTCTTCACATGATCATAGGAGGTCCACAACAACCACGAACTTACGGTTGTGATCCACAGGTCCCACAACCCAATGGGCCTACAAATCAAACCAACGTTGATGTTGGTTTTTGCAAACATTAGTATTTAGGTCCTCTCCACTCCCACCAGACATTATCACACAACTATCATTATTAAACATAGCAGCTAATCAAGCTAAAGATTTCTGGACTAGACCAGAGAATTGTCCATAAAACACCAAAAGATCCACTACATATTTAGCCATTCCATTTTCATGACCTTGTCGGGAGATATATACGAAGCACCCACAGGTTGTCTTCCACGTATCCCACAACCCATAGATCAGATCATGGTAGAGCTTGATATTGATTGGATCCTTCGAAGAAGCTATCCTCACCAAATGATCTATCACACCGACTTCAGGTTAGGAGGGCCTTCTTTGCCTTAGATTCATAGATCCCATTATTGCGTGTTGAAGACGTAAGATTACCTAACTAGCTTATCTGCATCCCACCTATATTCCATCCCCACTGACTGTCTCGGCACGACCTCAGGAGGTCAGGTGTGCAAGGAAGAGTCACTTGTAGATTCCCATGCTCGCATGCCACTTTTGCATCGTACAGTTTCCCACCATAAATTTTGGTGTCTTGTGTTCTTTTCTTCTTGCATGCACTCAAATTTGTTCATGGTTTGATTTTGGTTATAAGTAAGAAGATTTAAAGGTTGAAAATTTGATCTGCATTGATTCACCCCCCTCTTAGTACTTATGATTTCCAACAGGGGGAACTACTGGTGAAATGACATGTTTGTGAATTAGTACGTGTATGGTGATATAAGGGGAATTATAGGATGACCCTAATGATATGACCCTTATTGGTGAAAGGGGAAGTGATGATAAGAACAAACACTAAGTCAAAAGTAAGTGTGAAATATGTAGGAATGAGATATAAATCACAAAAATATATATGCCTAAGTACAGTTAATGTATATGAAATGTATTCAATACAGTGGTAGGTGGAATTATAAAAATAATTCCCCAAATGGGGTGCAAATCAGAGTAGAAACACTCAAGATTTTGTGAAAATCATGTGATGTGTATTAGTAGTGGTAATAAGCGTGAAATAATTACTATAGTAAAGTGGGTGATGAAAAAGGTAACTATAAATAGTAAGGTGAAAAATTTATTAGTCACCTCATTTGTTATTTACATGATTGAGATTGAGTTATGAGTAAGTGAAGATGTCATAAGTGAGAGCAGCTCGTCCTAGTTAGTTTGAGAGGGTGGTGACTGTTGTAGCGTACTGTGGAGTTGGTAAGTGCATTGTTTTTTAAAAAATGTCAGTTGTAGCAGTCATTTTCAGTGAATTTTTGTGAATTTGAGAATTTTTATTTTCTCAATGTTTGTGACCTAGATGATAGTGGTGAGGGCGTAGTGACCCTTGGGACAGGAGCACCCAGATTTGGGCACTAGCTTCATATTCCTGGGCACCCCAGTCTTGCATCTAGGTGTGTTGGTCTAAAATGTGCGTATCTAGTCTAGAATAAAGAAGAATGGGATTTTTAATGGATATCAATGTGATAAGTGAGTGTATTTGTACCTGTACGGTGTTCTAATGCAACATTTGTTGTTGTTTTGTGCTATGTAAAGGGATATCCACTCGAGGGAGTTCCACGATGGGCATCATTTGAGTACGTTGCTTGGATTGGGTTTATCTAATGATGATTGGGATATTATGGACCATGATGACCTGTGGAATATAGTACAGATGAGGTATGTGCCCCAAAATATGCCTATGTTGACTGCACTCTGTGATAGATGGTGTGCAAATATGTGTACCTTTTGGTTGCCTACATGAGAGATGACTGTTATGTTGGAGGATGTGTATCATATATTGCAGTTTCCATTTGTTTGGGAGAGAGTACATGTGATGCCATTGGAGGACATGGATAGGAAGATGCAGGCGGTGAGATGGTATTTTGTAGGGACTCAAACACCTGTTGAGGCTCATATCATTCTAGATGTTATTATGAGGTTTGGTGTTCCGCATTTGTGAAAATTCATAGAGGTTGTTATTGCTTCATCTATAGCAGTGGAGGGAGGTGGTGTGGGCATCTTGTATAAGATGCATGACATATGCCGATGTATAGAGGATGAGGGTAATAGATACGCATGTGCCTAATGTGTGTTGACTTACTTATACAAAGATCTATATCGATTTACTCATAATGAACATGAAGGGGGATAAGAGCTACTACATTGTTACACGTGCAGGTGTATGAGCACATAACAATGTTGAGGCTAGTTGGGGGTCCACAAGAAAAGTGGCTAGACATGAGATATATACAAGGAGGTGGGTCAATTTTTGTGGGCACATGATGGATATAGATACCTACAGGGCATTGATAGATAGGATGGGGCCCGAGGCCATCACATGGAGGCCATAATGTGATTATGGAGGATGGCCCAAGGATGTCATAGAGTTATGGTTTATTCAAAGGATAATATGGCTGGAGGATAAATTTCCAGGTGTGGCTGAGCTTTTGTAGGTGGAGAGGGTATCACATTAATTTGGTATGGCTCAAGATGTGCCCCCAGACCCATATATATGGATGAGAGATATTAGATCACCAAGGAGGGTTGGGGCTACACCAGGGCCCACAGTAGAGTAGCTAACGCCTCCTGGTCTAGATGAGGTAGATGTAGCGATAAAGGTGATATATGAGAATGATGCTGGTAGAATAGAGGAGTACCATGCATGGTGACTGACACATCGATGGGTATTGATGTTCCCATTATTTACAGATCCAGTGAAGTTACCACATGTAGGAGGAAGGAGAGTGGGGGAATCACATGTCCCCGACCCTGTGGCTGCTGCTATAGCTGAGCGTGAGTATCTACATATAGTTATGTTATGTATGTTGTTTGTTGGCTTATGCTTTAGTAATGGTTATCTAACGTGTTAGTGTTGTTTTTTGTGTAGGTGATGTGTGTTGGTCCTTGATAGTCGACACATCCATTTGTACCTTGACACGTAATGTGCCAACTGATATCCTTGGTGGAGGTATATTGGAGCGAGTGGATGATATTGCGGGTGGTCATGCCTATTTAGTTGAGCAAGTGCCCGTGGCGGTAGCCACATGCAATGTATTAACAACTGAGAGGGATGAGGCATGTGAGGAGACTCACCGAGCCTGCGAGGCATTGTGTGGTGGCCCTTTGGCACATGATGTATTTATACAGCTCATAGATTTGTAGTGTCAGTTTGTGGATAAGTATATGGAGAACAACCTATTGCATAGGTAAGTGGAGCAATATTCAGGCCGTGAATAGTGGTGTAGAGTGAGCAGTGAGGCATCTAGTTCTAGGGCTCTCATAATATGTGAGAGCGATAGTGATGATGAGGTTTGAGTATCATGCTTTTATATGATGTATGGGAATTTACCCCAATGATTATTGTATCTGCTACATATGTATGGACACGTGTGATTCATATATGATGGGCTTATGTTGTGGTATATCTATTGTTGTATGACTTAGTAATTATTGTTTGAATGTTTGTGATGTTTATTTTTTAATGTTGATTGATAGAATATTTATGTAATTATGACAAATATAATGTGATGAGTGAAGTATAATGTTTGTTGATTGGAATTCGTAACGATAACGAGAGGAAAATGGATGTGAAAAGAGATGATATGTGATGATCGAAATAGCATGTTGCAATGAAATGTACGTGGGAATAATGTAATGTGATCATAATATGTTAATGTGATGGACGAGAGGGGTAAATTAATAATGCCCCCAATATAAAGAAGATTAGGTTCATTTGATTAAGATCCCTCAATAGTAAAAAATGAACCGTAAAAAGAAAGAGTGCGTCATCGGGAAATGATTTGAGGTGCACCATATGAAAGATGTAATGCGTGATGAAAAGTTCTTAAAGAAAACACTCAACATTCATGTAAGAATTGTAAGAACAAAAGCGTGTCATTGGGGGGTAAGGTGATAGTAATCACCTACCAACGACTAAGGCGGTGTGGACTGGTGGAAGTAACATGAGTGTTATTAACCAAATTGAATGTCATATGGAGTTGTGGTAGGATGTGTGAGAGTGGAGTGATGTGGAAACCAGTGTGAAGTAACAATGTGAGGTAGTGGATAGCATGAATATGATGGATGAGGAAATTGTGGTGGATATATCATAGCCAAAGAACCATATGTAGGAGATGAATCAATAGCAATAAAAAATTTATGACAAGGTAGAGGAGATATGGATCACTCACGTGGGCGAGAACCAAAGGAGATGATGCCCTTATCCTCTATTTTTTACAATCTATCTTGAAGGGAAAGACAATCATTGTCTCTATGGCCATTTATATGATAAAAATTACAATAGTGTTGGTCACATTGATGCTATAATTGGTGTTGTAGATGATGCTGGTTGGAAGGTAGGTGAATTAATCACTCAGTAAGAAAAACATGCAACACATCATGTGGTATAGCATGATGAGAGAAATGTAAAGGCTCACACGACCTAGGTGGAACTAGAATGGTAGGAGGGTTAGTTTTTCATGGAGTTGGAGAAGGAGTATGATTTTGTGGTGAAGTGGGTTGAGCTTGTTTACTTTTCTTGGGAGGAAAAGATGGAGATTGTGTAGGATGCTCAACTAGAGGTTATGATGGAGAAATAGATGAGGGAATAGTTATAGAAGTGTGTGGAGGATCTATGATATGTGTGGAGAGAAGGTATTTTTCTAAGTCAATAAACTTATTAACATAGAAGAAGGAATGAATCACATGTATCATATTGTAATCGTTGTTTGAGTGGAGGAATGAGGCCGGTGACATAAAATAAATTGCTTCTCAGGATCTATGGGTTGGAAGACAAGCTGATGGATACAAAAATTGAATAGTAGAATATAATCTTTGGTAGGTTCCGTGAAGTCATGGTGTGTAGAGTTGGTAACTGGTCATAAGAAAACTTAGGGCCATTGTTAATTATAAATCGACGGAGGGAGGAGCCCTTAAGGTCATAAAAAGTACTAATGGATCCAAAGGGGAGATGATTGTATCATTGTAATGCCTCATCGGAGAGGATATGAAAGGCCTTAAGTAATAATATCTCATTAGAATAGGAGGCCATAATATTACGATAACATAGAAGAATGAGCATGAGGGTCACCCATACCATTAAAACAAATGAAAGTAACCATGGTGAAATCATGAGGGAATGAAAAATTATGAATCTTCTTAGGGACCAGATTTCCAAGTAATGAATTTTTGTCAATGGAAGCATAATAAGCCCTACTTTTTAAAGTGAGAGATTGGACCTAAGATTGTAACTATCCTATGACGTGCATGAGAAAAATGATATCTTGTGAAGGGATGGTGGAAGATGGAAATAATGTGTTAAGTGGTTGCAATTTTACATTTTGAGTAATCATAGGGATATCCAAAGGTGATTGGAGAAGGGTCTGATGCTAAGGGAACACTAGTAGTAGGTGTCGATGAAGCTATGGTAGGAGATAGAGACGGAGTATCCATAGAAATGGTTGGAAATAACATTAGAAACGTCTTTAATAGGTGAAGTAAATGATGGAGAAGCCTATATAAAAGTATATGTACTAAGAGGAGATGAAACAATAGGAGAAGAAGAAGTGATAGATGGTGGTGACTCATGCATAGTGATAGAAACAATCTAAGGAGAATATAGTAATGGAGTAGGTGAGTCACACATGAAAGTATGGAAAGAAGGAGAATCATGACCTTAAAGTGGCTCACCATTATCTAATACAGAATCAGAAATGAGGATATCGCTAAGAACATTATCAATAGGATCATCAACATAACATAAAGGAGTATGTAAACTAGGAGGGGATGTATCATGAGAAGCAATGTCAGAAGAGGTAGAGTCATGAGAGGGAAATGTTTGAGTGGCCAGAGTAGAAGGATAATAAGTTATGCTCATGTGAATGAGTGTCCAATAAAAAGAAAATAATCAATAAGAGAATCATCTAATGTCTCCTATGAAAGATCAGAAGGTGGATCACAAGTAACCATATAACATGGAGTACAGTGAGTAAAGGCTAATGGATCATAAAAAATTCTAATTCCTATAAGTGAATCTTAAAATTAAATAGGAACATGTTATAATCCATCTTGAAGTTATTATTTGATATGGTCAGTGTGTAGTAATGGAGAAATATATAAAGCATTAATCTCAATAATGACAACCTCATCATAGATATGGTTGATGCTGAAATGAGACATGATAGGTGAAGAAGATGAACTAATCTTAGCCATTAGGGTTTTAGTGGATCCTAGGGCAAGGTATTCTAAAAAAGGTGGGTTTACCAAAATGATTAACTAAAAATAAGAATTTTATGATGTTAATCTATACTAGTAACAACAATGAAATAACTGACATAAATACAATGAAAGTACTAAATATTTTTATTTTATATTTTAAATGAACTCAAATAATGGAAATGGGAAGGGATATGGTTACTAACATGAAATTAACTTAACTCGTTATGTGTAAGAATAGATAGGATGATGTGCAGAGAACATAGAGGATGGTGAGACTACCCAGGAAATTACAGCGAATGAAGATCTATCTGGACTGGGGTGCTTGGGAGAGGACTGGGGTGCTTGGGGGCACCCTGGTCTATAATCTAGGCACTCTAGTATGTGAAAAGGCTCAGGGTATGAATCTAATAGTGTTGCAAGGTCTTCGCATTATCTTCACCTTGGTTGTTAGGTTGTCGCAATATCCTCGCTTATGTTGCTATAGTTGTGTGATGAAGATCTACCTGCAAAATCTCATACAAAGCATAAAATTCCTAAAAATGAAATATGCAAATGAAGGGTTTAGACTAACCTTAGCTGCCATAATGGTGGA
The DNA here is from genome assembly GCA_019776745.2 of Taxus chinensis. Lineage (NCBI taxonomy): Eukaryota > Viridiplantae > Streptophyta > Pinopsida > Cupressales > Taxaceae > Taxus > Taxus chinensis. The sequence goes on from CM034146.1 coordinate 544,558,401, forward strand.
ATTACGACTAAGTGCTGCACTAAATTCTAGACCCAATGTAGTTTTATGTGCTTGTGTGCCTAGGGTACCCAAGCGTCGATGATGCAGAAGTAGGGGCAATAAATAAATGTAGGATGAAAATAGTGGATGGAATAGAATGAATTTAACCCTTTCCCGTTGTGCTTGTGTGATGTATACATAGAAGATGCCTAAATTCATTCCTTTTCCTTAGTAGATAGCTAGCTCTTCATAGTAGATTGTCCGCCCATAAGATAGTGAGTATGCTATGTTTATATAGGTATCTCTTGTTCAAAATTTGACACTAATGTCTCGACATGCCGAATAGTACCTAGGGGAATGTAATAACAAAAATGTAAAGACCGATCTCAAAATTCTAAATGTGAATAAAGTGCAACCGAGACTAGGGCACCCAAAAAGAGGACTGGGGGTGGCAACGGGCACCCCAAAACCTTTCTAAGTGCCCTAGCCAAAGACTAAAGATGATAAATAACCAAAAGACGACAACTAAAACCCCTAAGAGATGACTGAAGCTATATAGAAAACTGATGATTGTGTAAGACAAATGAGACTAACGACTAAATAATTGATAACAGGATTAGGGGATGAGTCATTAGTGAATATTTTTCTTACGTGAGATCCATATATAAAATACCATGCTTGGCGGTAAAAATGTAATAATATGTGCGTGATTTTGTGACTACAAATCCAAACTTTTTTCTAACCCTCATGAATCCTTAGCTCTAAAGTGACTTGGAGGAAATTGATTGTATTGGTCCATAATTGATTTATTTTGAAAATTTTATGATTGGATGTTGTAAAGGACTCCTCCAAATTTCTAATGATGTATTTTAGAGATTGTGACAGTATGTGGGTCCCACTCAAAAAGGAAATTTTTTGGATATTTTTCAGTTTGTGAAAATGTTTTCTGTTGAACCTAATGATTAACTCACCAGTTATGGAATCTTGGGAGTTGTAATACATGTCCATGATAGTTTTAGATCATGGTTTAGCCTCTAAAGTGCAAAGAGTTCCCTGTTTATGAAGACTAGTTTTTAGGCATTTTTTAGGCAATTTAGAGTAGTCTGTGATCAAAGTGATTTTGCAGGAGCTCCAAGTGGAATTACGACTTGGGTTTAAATTTTTTCATGATCCATGTTCCAAGATATTTATAATGACATATCACAATAGAGGTTTTTGCTGAGGGTGAGCACGCTATGACATGTTATTTGAAGGTCAATTTTTAGGTTGCATGATTGAGCATGGTCTTGAGTAGCTTCATGAGGTTTGGTGACTGTTATGAGTTTATTCATGTTTTTTTTGAGGTTTATGAGTTCTTAAAAAAAATTATAAGGGTTTTCCATGCTTCATTTGATCTTGGAATTTATATTGAAGGTGTTTAGAGCTTGATCCCTCAAGACTAGCTCTTGAGTCCAATTTGGTAGTTTGGAGTAGTTTCATAGTTTGAGTTGGTTGGACGTCTAACACTATGATCTTCAAGATAACATTATTTTTTCTGAAATTATACTCAAATAAATATCAATGGTATATGGTTTGTGTCTTGATGAGTTACTTTGATAGGTGAACCATTTTTTTAAGACCTAGTTTTGAGGTCTTGAAGCCATTTTGGAGCAGTTTCCGAGTTTGAGCTGTTTGGAGGTCTTCCACTTAGATTTTGAGGAAAATATGAGTTTTTCTAGAAACTATACTCATATATATTTGCAATTGTATATGAATTTCATGTTTATGATGAGTTGTTCTATATGAACTCATTCATTCTCAAGGATTGAATTTCTAGGCATTGAAGACATTATGAGGTTTACTTAATTCTTGGCATACTTCATGATGATTGGAGTTTATGAAAAGGTTTTTATGATTTATTAATGTTTTTATGGGAATTAACCATGGTGTGTAATGAATTTCGATCCATGAAAAATTTGTTTGATGCCTTTGGAGATCATGACCCATTTGTTGGTGTTTGGTTAAGCATGTTTTACGCTTTCTTGAGTGTTATTGTGCTTGTTAGAGGTGTCTTGACCCTTTCCGACCTAATTGGGTCATATTTGTTGATGTATATGATGTTATTATTAGGTTTTTAAGTTGGTATGACCAAACTACTTGGTCATGGTTGACCCATGGGTGTTATAAGCTAGTGTTGGGTATATAAGCTAATGTTATGAGTCACTTGTGAATAGTTAAGAAAGAGAGGAAAAGCATGACCTAAATGGGGTTGAAGGGGATTTTAGAGGGGTTAATAATAGAGAAAATAAGAGCCATGAAGACCTAAAGAAGTTTCAATACCATATGTGTAAGTTAAATTGATGTAATCTACCCATGAAGAAGAGAGATTGAGCGAGTTTGGAGAGAGCTTGTTTGGATGAGGATTTTGCATGTTTGGAGATGAACTTGGATCAAAATCAGTTGTGTGATCAACATATATTGTGTGAAAATTTATTTATAAATTTTCTTATGATGATTCATATTCATAGGATTCTTTTGTTTTGAGTAATATCAATTAAGGTTTAGGGTTTGTGCTCCTTGTGGGGTTGGTACCTCACTAAACAAATCTTGCAGGATGTGTAATATTCTTGCAAGTCCTTGATTTTAGTAATATAAGAAATTTTTTTAGTGGGTTTTCTTCCCCTTTAGGGTTTCCTAATTTTATCTAGTTTCTATGTGTTCTATGTCGTATTGTATGCGCATATGAATGTCTAATACACACATAATAAGCTCTCATGATTCATGGTTGATTGATGGTTGCATGTAATGGAAAATGAAATGAAATTTTGTCGGACTGATTCACCCCCCCTTGAGGGTTTCCCACTTTTATCTGATGTCTCTGTGTTCTCTGTCTTATTATATGTACATATGAATGCCTAATACACACATAATAAGCTCACATGATTCATGGTTGATTGAATGAATGGTTTGAATGATGGTTATATGTAATGGAAAATGAAATGATTTTTTTAGGACTGATTCACCCCCCTTTGTGCTTCCAACAACCACTATCACTAGTTATATATCTATTTTCTTCATTTCATACTACTTTGGACAAATCCTTGGTCAAAACAACATCAAATTCAGAATGGTTGATTAAGTGATTCGACATCACAATGACCCCATCACTAGACATGGTAGGGTCATGATCCTCTCATCCCTTCAAGGAGTTTTTTCCACGTGAATAATTATGAGAGGATCATGAAGCACATGGATTCCCTTTCTATATGCCAAATGAATTTTTTGGTTTGAGTTTCCTTCTTATTTTGAAAGTGGTTGCAATGATGAATCAAATTTGAAATTTGTGTCATATATTTTGGGTTTGTATTGTATTAATATTTGATCCATGTTTTTTCTTATCATATATGATATTTTTTCATGTCGTGGTTGTGGTTTGTGTGGTCTCATGTGTATTTGATCCATTTATTTTTAGTCATATTACCTATTTTTCACACTAGCCATTTGTTGACCTTTGTATAAGGTGTATATGTGTTATAGGTTTTGATGTGCCTTACTAAATTTAATTTTCTTTGGTTATTTTTTATGTAAGGGAGGGGATGCTTTCAAAACCCCTAGTTTACCCCCTTATTCAAAAAAGAAAAACTAATCTAGACTACTAAAAGAATTTATATGAGTGAATGAGTAGTGAAATGAGGAGAGAATGCATTATATTGTATTGTAATTGAATGTATTATAAACACCTAAATTCTAAAATTTATCGTTTCATGATGTAAATTTTGAATTTATCCCTAAATCACAAGTTCCATGCATATTTCAACCCTAGGTGACATATCTTTACCTCTCTTGTATGAATTTATTCTTTATTTAGTTACTCATAAAACTAATTGAATAAGTATACATAAGTTTAATCCTTATTGACATCACTAATATACCTTTTGTAGAATCCCCAAAAATGCCTATATAAGGTCATCTATATGGAAAAAATGTCCAAAAATTTAGTTCAAATCAATAGCTTCATTCTTAACCACCCAATGATTAATTTATATATTTTATAGGTCTGCCTTAATGCAAAGAATTGCTTATAAAATCATACATAAACAAGTTTAATTCACCTATATACCACAACTAACAACCAAATGACACTTTCAAGAAAAATCATTTCATATATCATTCCAAAAGCACTCTAAGCTATCTTGCATCCTTCAAAGCATCAACACAATCTAGGAATAACCACCATATAGGTCTAGAAAACTCTCAACTAACTTATAGATTCATGCTTCCCAATATATAAACCATCTAATCCAAGTCAAGATAAGCACGCCAAACCATTATTTCATTATCAAGTGAGAAAATTACTAAGTATAACTATATTCGTATAGATATCACATGTTAGGTAGAGAAATAATTTTTGTTTGAGGCATCTTTAGAGTATTGTCAATGTAGGAAGTATACAGATTGTGCTTCAACTCAAACACTAACCTTTTTGTAGGGTAGCTTACATACAATTAAGGTTTAAAGTTATTTTTCATCATATAAATGGTTTCACACATTAGTGATACCTAAGGTTTCAGAGTAAATGTCATCATAATTTTTTAGGGTCATAAAATGTTACAAATTTCTAGCACATAACCATATAGATATTCCAAAATATACTAAAATATCTAATTCTTCCATACATACTAGAAGGATCCATACCTATTAAGGTTTAGAATTTAGTTTCAGAAGTGAAGGACCACTAAATCATTTCTAGCTAGGACAATCATACAACACTATTAATATAAATTCTTGTATTTGTAATTAGCCATGTGTATTTTCTTCCTTGTTTTTAGAAATAATTTCCATATTTTGTATTTTATTTATTAATGAAATTATATAATACTTTATGTAAAAAATATATTAATCAATATGAATATCCTACATGTTACTAACCCTTCGACACTTATATAAATAAGAACACATTAACCCCCAACACTCTTATTCATTTAAATTAGGGTTGAATAATTTGGTGAACCTAAATGAAGACCAAATCTATATCCTCTTGGGAGCAATTTAATTTATTATATATCATGAATCAATTTATATACCCTTAGGGATTCATGTTATCATCATACATGTTTATCTTATATTCTTTGTGGAATAATAATAAACTTAATCATACACCCATTGAGCAATATCCAAATCTCTCCTACTATTCACAAGCACCATCTTCCTACAACTTCTTCCCCTCTTCCATGTATTCTTAGATTTGGATCGCATAAAATATGTAGTAGTTGATATAATAATGACAAAATAAATGCTACTAAAAATAATGGGCTTACGTTACCATTGAAAAAGTGAGATACAATCAAGGGTTCTTTAATGAATAAAGTGGGTAAAATATCCCTGATTTGAATCTATAACCTACACACAAACACACCTAGAAAAGTGTTAGTTGTTTTTTTGTGGTTAAGGGACCTGCCTAGGTTATATCCCTAACCATTCAAGGAGATAAAATACATTTTATTGACTAAAAATGAAAAAATAATGCATGCAAATGAAAAATATGCCTAACTGGATCACATGTCAATCATAGTTGTGATTCACAAAAAATAACACAAAGATCACAAGACAATTACAGTTGCGACTAACATATATGTTGAAATTTCATAAAAATAGTGATGCACCAAGTTGCACCGATTCTTTTTTGATCATCCTTCACCTCTCTAAGACATGAAATACCAAAATATGCTATTAAAGAAGCAAAAAATAAAGTATGGGCTCAATTTCACAAAGAGTCAGGGGGTTGGAATGATGGGGGTGAGTGGTATTTTATAGTTTTTGAATGCATAGGGGAATGTGAAATATATGGGTACAATGTGCACAGATGGGTGAGATGATAAGAGTCTATAGTACATTGGGCATGCAAATGGGTAGGTGGGATAGATAAAAATAAATGTGAGTGGGTGAGGGTTAGTAAATGAGTGATAAGGTGTATTTTATAACCTTTTTGTGGGTTTTTATATTTTTAGTTACTTATGTGGGATTATTTGAATTTCTAAGATTATTGTATTTTATAGTGTTTTTGGTCTTTTTGAAAAGGAGACCTTATGTGCAAGGTGTATTTTCTAGTGTCTACATTTCCCCCCTTTTTGGGATGCATGTTACAATAGAAAAGATGTAACATAAAAAATAAAGATGAGATGGGGGTCGTCTAACCATGTGAAAATGGTTTCTGTAGTCGTGGGCTTAGGTGGTTGATTGGATAGATAAGAACTTGGAAATGCAATTGATGGGCCACTTCAGCCAGAGTCTGTGAAGGGATCAATATGTTGATTTCATAAGGAAAATACTATTGAGTCAATTGACTAAGGTGTTTTGATTATTATGTGTCATAAGATTGACGAGAAGATGTTTGTATGATATCCCCCCTCAAGTGATAATTTTTGGAGTCGTAGGTTTCCCCAGCATAACATGGGACAAAAATTGGCTATTGAAAATGATACAAAATTAACCTTGGTGAAGGTATGATGATTGAAAGAAAAGAAAAATTTCCCATAGCTGTGTGTAAGTGAACATTGGTATCAATATTTTGGTAAAATGGGGAAAAACATGTGTGGCATAGTGTGTGAACAAGGCAGAGTGGGGTGTGTGTACTAAGCTAAAGCATAATAATATTTATGAGTGGGAGGGTTAGAGATAAATCACATGAGTGATGGGGTGTAGTTGTGACAGAGAGTTGAGTGGGGGTAGATGGGCACAGGTCAAGGTGGGGTGGGTTGAGATGTTGGGAAATAGTGAGTCACAAGAGTGACATAGGGGATGTGGTGAGTGAATAAAGAGGGGTCAAGAGATTGGGCACCTAGTAGAAGAGGTGAATCGATGAGAGGGGGAAGTTGGGTTGAAATCAAGGTGGGGAGAAGTGGTGTTGAGTTACAATAGTGAGTGGGTAAGTGTTGAGCGACAAGTTGTGTTAGGGTCAGGGGTAGTAAGGTGTGTGAGTTTGATGCGTTGTGTTGGTGATGGGTGGGTAACGAGAGAGTTATAGTGGTTAAGTTGTAAGTGTGACTATAAGTTGGGTGGTGTAGGGGTGAGGGTGAGTGGTTAGGGGAAGTTGCAAGTGCCAAACATGACGAGTTGTGAGTGCATAAAGGTGAGGGACAATCGTGAGTGTGACTCACAATGATTTATGAGTGCATAAGGGTGAGGGAGAGTCACGAGTGTGACTCAAGACGAGTTCTGAGCACATAAGGTGGAGTTGGGCTCGAGATGAGGTAGGATGGGGGTAGAGAAAGTCACATTTAATTTAAGAGTGAGTCACATGATTGAATCATAAGGGATTAGGAGCGCAAGATGGGGAAGAAGATAGTCATATGAGCAACTCATGTGGAAGATAATGAGTTAAAGATTGGGGGGGTGTTTTCATTATAAGTTTGGTCAGTTGTTGTAGTGAATGGTTAGGGTAATGGGAGGCTAGTGGAAGGGGTGTTAAGATTGAGGATGAGAGTTGGAAGGTGGGTTGCGGGTACAACTCCCACACAGAATGAAATAAGCATGGAGGGTGGGGGGTTATGGAGGGGGTGTGGGAGGTGGGTCATAGGTGTAACTTACATGAAAATTAGAGGCCATAAGGATCACATCGGGTGGAGGTGGGAGTTAGGATGTGGGTCATGGGCATGACCTACATGCAGAGTAGAGGTCATAAGAAGTGCACTATGTGGAGGCGGGATTTGGGGAGGTGGGTCATGGGTGTGACCCCATGCGTAAAGTGGAGGCCATGAGGAGGGCACCTGATGGATGAAAGAGGTGGGAGGAGGGCCAGTTGGAGTAGTTCCTAGTCACGGGTGTGAATGGGGATGGAGTAGTGTGGGAGTTGGGAGGGACGATGGTGGTGGAACATGACTGACGAGGGCATGATTTGTGGATGCAGGGATTTCCATTATTGACATTACAATATATTTTTTTGATTTTTACGTATATATTATGGTGGGAGATGACACAACAAGAGATGGAGCTATTATAGAGAGTGGGATATTTTACATTACATGGATTGAGCATGTGCAGATGGATAGATGCTTACTAAAAATGTTGTTAGAGATATGAGATGGTGATACGAACATATTTCATCTGGTGACTAGTGAGATTATGATCACATTGGAGGACATATGGAGGATATTTCACATTTTGATTGAGGGTGAGCAAGTGGTATCAATGTAAGATCTAACTATGTGAGATGGGTATATTGTATGGGTCCATAATAGATGGGATTGATATTAAGAGAGGGGGATTCAAGTATCATTATATGTATGATCAAGGTGAAGGTACATGAGTGATGGCATATATGTGCATCGTTATTTGTAGTATTATTTTGCTAGATTCATAAGGGTATACATTCTTATGGGGGTTGGGTGAGGTGTTGGAAGATTTGATAGAGCGTGGTGTAGTGTATGTGTGGGGGGTAGGCATTAATGGCAAAAACATATTTAGAGTTATAGCATTACACTAGCCAACTGAGCGTGGGTTTGAGTATGGGGGGTCTTGTTACAGGTGTGGGAGTGGGAACATATAATAGTGGATAAATCACATGGGTTTCCATACTCTATCCATGAAAAATTCACAATGGATTCACCATTCTATCTAAGATGGAGGATGGATAGGAATTTGTTTAGACATAGGCTATATGAGGGCGTGATGGATCACTATCATTAAATATTAACAAGTTTAGAGATGAGTGATATTATATGGATGTTGTATAGTGTTGGATTCTAGCTGCCAACACCTCACTAAGTTGGGCATGCTAGAACATCACTAAGGAATATTCCTAAGTAATCATCCAAAGCGTGTGCAACTACCAGATTTCCTATGTGTGTCACTCATCAGGATGAGGTGTTAAGTATTTAGCCATTTATCTCATTTGGAAAGATAACATTGTAATATGATAAGGTTAACCAAGATAGAATGTAATAACATAACTTTGATCAATCATTCACGAACATACAAAATAATTGACAAGACCAATAGACCATTCATACCATACTCATCCTTATTAATATGTGCAATCCATAACAGTTCATTCATCATAATAGTATCTATTACACACACTCACAACTGATTACATCTATGTGTGTAGCATTCATCTAGTACTGAAACTACACACACATGTCATTACATCAACAACAATATCCACCCATTTACAAGGGAATGCGACATCTATTTATATAGGGTGGAAAATTGTCCTTTGTCACTTACATGCTTTAATTATAACAATAGATGTCCTAAATATAGGCTGCATGCCTCTAATCCCTGCTTTAATATTAATTTCATGTTATAATTATATTTTTCTTATCCATGCTTCGATCATATATTTAGCTATATCTATGATTCATTCTTTTCCTCATTTGCATGTGCTTTACATGTTGTCAATTCTTTATCCTTTCTATTTCTATTTCTAGACATGACTTACATGCTATGCCAACTCTTCTTTTCCTATTTTTATTCTTTACTAGGAATCGGTTAACTCCTGAAACCTCTGTGTATATGCAAAAACCATTGTGCACTAATCTATTCTTCCCTTATGCAAACATTTAGGTAGTGACTTGTATTTTCTTTCTTCTCTTGCACATACTGCTACGTGTTCCTTAAAATATCTTGATTCTCATTTGTGGTTCATGTGTGCACTTCTACACATAGTATTTATCTTTTATGAATGGCTAGTACTTAGCAATTTTACTTTCTCAATATTACCCCACACTAGGAGTATCACACACCCTCAGAAATACACAAAATCTTGGAATAAATCTTCAAAGAAAAGATGAAATAATGAAAAAATCTATGAAGAATAAAGAATATGGGTAACTATCCATATGAATCAAATAATGAAGTATGTTCCCTCCACACACATCTAAAATTCAGGCCTATGGTGCCATTAAGAGTTATGGGAATTATTTGTTTATTTCACTCTCTAGCTACTTCCATTCCTCGAGCTCCTTAGTGGCCTTGTTTGGAGATTAACTAAAAATAAGAATTTTATGATGTTAATCTATACTAGTAACAACAATGAAATAACTGATATAAATACAATGAAAATACTAAATAATTTTATTTGATATTTTAAATGAATTCAAATAATGGAAATGGGAAGGGATATGATACTAACTTCAAATTAACTTACCTTGTTGTGTGCAGGACTAGACATGATGATGTGCAGATAGGACAGAGGATGATAGAACACAATGAAGATCTGTCTAGACTAGGACGCCTGGGAGAGGATTGGGGCACCTAGGAGCACCATGGTCTATAATCTAGGAATTTTGGTCTATGGAAAGGCTCAAGGTTTGAATTTGATAGTGTCGCAAGGTCTTCACAGTATCTTCACCTCAGTCTCTGGTTGTCGTGATATATTTTCTTATGTTGTTGTAGTTGTGTGATGAATATCTACCTATAAAGCATCAAATTCCTAAAACAAGAAAGATGTAGATGAAGGGGTTTGAACTACCTTAGATTCCATAATGGTGGACTTATGACTAAGCATTGTACTGCATTCCATACCTAATGTAGTTCTGTGTGCTTGTGTGTGTAATTGTGTGCCCTAGCTTTGATGACACATAAGTAGGGGAAATAACTAGACGTAAGATGCAATGGTGGATGGAATTGAATGAATACAACCTTTCCTCTTATGCTTGTGTGATGAAAATGTATAAGATTCCCAAATACAATCCTTTTCCTTAGTAGATAGCTAGCTCTTGATAATAGATTTTTCGCCCATAAGATAATGAGTATGCTATGTTTATATAGGGATCTCTTGTTCAAATTTCGACACTAATGGCCTGACATGCTGACTAGGACCTAAGGGAATGTAATAACAAAAACATAAAGACCGACCTTGAAATTCTAAATGTGAAGAAAGTTCAATCAAGATCGGGGCACCAAAAAAGAGGACTAAATCGTTGACGGGTGCCCTAGCTAGAGACTAAAGATGACAAATAACCAAAAGACGACAACTAAAACCCCCTGAGAGATGATTGAAAATGTATAAAAACTAATGACCATGTGAAACAAGTGAGACTGACAACTGACTAACTGAAAATAGGACTAGGGGATGAGCCATTAGTGAATAATTTTTGCGAGATCCATATATAAAATAACATATTTTGTGGTAAAAATGTAATAGTATGTGCGTGATTTTGTGACTAAATTTGGAATTATATCTACAATGTATGGAATCTCCCCCAGAGTTATCATGTCAACCTTCTCTTGCAGCTCCTTAACCACCACATCCAAGTTTGAGGCAACACCTTCTAGAGTATCCATTCTATGCATTAAAATAGGATAGATTTCCTTGAGTCTTTCCTCAATTGTATCGTGCTTAACCTTCATTATCTCATAATTTTCAAAAACTTATTACATCATCTTCTTACACTTGGCCTTATTTATTTTCATCAGGCCTATAATTTGTTTGATTATTCATGCATATTATTTGTATTCAAAATTACCGTAAATTCTTGGCAGTTGTCAAAAAATTTCTCTACCTTATGTGTGGCCTCTTTTACCCCTACATAAAGAGTGACATACTCTTCAATGTTCTTATCCACCTCCTCCTTATTCAAATTTTCTAACTCTTCTATTGTAAGCCCTGACCCACTTCTTACCTTGACTAACAACAAGTGTACTAACTCCTCTAAATTCTCCATTTCTATTTCATGGTCTTGTTTGGCTTCCACTACTAATTCTAGGCATGTGTGTGTGATATTTCTTATAATATATACATCCTTATTATATGATTCATCCATTCTCGTCTTCTCGTCAATTAGATCCTTGGTGATATTTTTATTCTCATTTCTTTTCCTCTCTATATCCGTATGTATGTTTCTAAACATGGCCACTTTATTGACATTTCTTCTCCCAAATTTGATGACCATTTTGTTCAGTGCATTTCTTGTTTATTCATCTGAGAGCTTAGTGGATTCAATTATAAGGAACACCCTTCTTGGTTCCATCTTAAAATTTTATCTTTGAAAATGGATTTTTACTTACCTCATACTCAGGCTCCTCCATATGGGTCTGCATGTTCCAAGATATCATCTTTCTTGTGCAAAAAAAAGCCTTGAATTTATCAAACATTTCCCAATAGAATATGTCCTCTGTTGGCACCAAACTATGAAATCTAGACCTTAATAATTTTTTGGGTCATCTATGTATGATATTTTAAGTCACTGTCAAATATGTGTCCTCGATCTGGTTTTCAAAGCTTTTAGGGTTCTGGCTGCAAAACTAGGGTTTTGCATGCTGAGAACAACAAGTTCATTTGTAGTGAGAGATCTATTGCCATTAACGCATTTATTTGGCCTCTTTTCTAGAGCCTCGCCACTTAGGGGGCTTTAAATATGACTTTGCATGACTCTTGTCCACTTGTTTCAACTGCAATGGAGAGCGAAGATTTTGTGAACAATGGCTCCAAGGAAGCACCCTCGCAAGTTTGTACCGAAAGTATTCCATGAGGTAATGATTCTCCCCTTGATATTGTTTTACCGCTTTCAGAATTTGAATTCACCTATAAATGGCTAGAACAATTTTGTTTAATAGGATATTTTGTGGGAAGGACTCCCTCTAAAAGTATGCTTAAATCATGGGTCCAATCTTCTTGGACAACGCACGGTATTAAGCTGGATTCCATCCAGAACCTAACCCGTGGTTTTTTTTGCCTTCGATTTGCTGACCCTAGTCATGCTTCCCTTATTTTAAATAAGCAGAAAACTTGGTATGTTAGAAGCTCCCTATTGGTTTTGTCACCTTGGACTAGAGATTTTGTTGTCTCTGATCAGATGTCTCTTAAATTCCCCGTTTAGGTTGAATTCCTAGGGCTTCCTATGCCTTGCTAGAATTTCTTAGAGTGTATTATTACCACTCTCATTTATGTTATTTACACAGAGCCTTCTAGGTTCTTTGCAGCTCATCTGTAAAAGAGGGTTTGCATTGAAATTGATCTTTCGAAGGACTTGAAAGAATCGATTGCCATTCAAGTTGGTGATGTATCTTTTACTCAGAAGGTGGTTTACATCAACCTTCTGAATTATTTTTTTCATTGTCAATCATCTAAGCATAAAAATAGAGACTGTCACTTTTTGGATGCTCGCCACGCCACTTCAAAGCCTATGGGTGATCCCTGCCCTCAACCTGAAGAGGAGGGATGGCACACAGTGGGTGGCCGTAAAACCAACAAGAATAAGGCTGCTCATGTCAGGCCTTCGCAACATGGTTCAGCTACTCAAGAAGGAAAGGTGCCTCCAAATGCTTCCAACTCAGCTACAAAGCACCCTTCAGATACTAAGTTTCCTCTAACTCACACGAAGGTATTGGTTTGGCAGTATGGTTGGTTCTTCAAGTAAATTGGCACCTTTGGCCTCAAACTCTCAGCCTGTTATTTTGCAGCATGAGGGTAGCCTTTAACCGTTACTCATACCTAACTAAATGTTTTCTCCATAAAAGTAGGAAGTTCGGCATTCTTGCAGCCCTCCTCATGAATGTGAGGAAGGGGAGTATAGCCCTACAAGCTGGTTGGCTGCTCAACTGTCTATTTTTTTTTCAGTTAACCAACAATGGTTTTTATAGAACATTTTTGGGGCCCTTGATGGTTTGAGTGAGCTAGACTCAGAGATGCATCTTGAAAATGTTTCCTCATGAATTTCTACTCATGAAATGTTTGGGATCTCACAGACTCCACTCGCAAATACATTGTGTGAGATTTTAGGAAAATCTTCCCGGATATGGATATTTTGTGTTTACAAGAAATCAAAGTTTTAGGTTTTTAACTTGATTTTGTCGCTAGGACTATTTGGCCTGACAGTTTAGCTATCTCTAGCAACCATGTTCCTGGAAGAGGTGGAATGATCACATTTATTTCTCTGAAATGGTGACCACGTTACGTCAATCATGGATGTGACCCTAAAAATCGTATTCTCTGGGTGTTATTTAATATCAAAAATCTCTCCTTTGGGATTATCAATGTTTATGCACCTAATGACGCGTCAGAAAGGATGACGCTTTGGAGATGTGTGGTTGACAACCTTCCAAATGTGCACTGGTTGATTAATGGGGATTTTAATATGGTGGAGTAGGCCAATGATAAATTGGGCCTTTTACCCATGAGGTGGCCAGCTGGCGAAAGGGAGGCTTGGTTTTACATGCGCAATAAATTTGGGTTTTATGACCCCAATTTTTCACATCACACCAACACACTGCCATGGTACACTTGGTCTAATCTTAGAAATGACCAAGATTGGGTTTTTAAAAGGCTGGATCATGCAATGATATCTTTATAACCTATCTTTAAGTTTGTTAGTTGTTATTCTCTTCTAGTGGAAGCTTTACCAGCCGTTGTCCTTTCCGACCACATTCCAATCCAGTTCTATATTGAATGGAATTTTCAACTACTAAAGATTAAAAAAGCACAATTTTATTTAAATACTACTTTATTGCATCATGACCCCACATTGGCATACATTTGCCAAATTTGGAACCTTGCACCTCACCCTTTTAGTAAGGTTGGATGGATAATATGGTGGAAGGACGTTATAATTTGGCTAACTAAATTCCTCCAGATGTATGGTGTCCAGCTTTCTAAATTTCGGTGGCGAGATTACTCCACCATCTCCACTGAGTTGAGCCACTCCACAGTGGCACTCACCCAGGATCCTTTTAATGTGGCTCTACAACTCCAAGTTGCTAAATTATGCCAGAAAATCCGCATTGCTGATGAATAAACAGTGCGGGGTTCCCAGATCAAAGATCGATTGCACTGGCTTAAAATTGGAGACCGTAACACCAAAGAGTTTTAGCAGCGGCTCAAAGCCAAGCACATGAACCAATAAATTTATACTATTTTTGATGCTAGTGTTTGGATTACAGACACTCCTCAGATGGTCCAAGCCTTTGTTAGGCACTATGTTCAGGTTTTCAAAGCTCAGGAGGAGTCTCCTAATTGATAAGTTGTGCTTGCTAAATGCCTATCGGTTGTTCCATGCAAACTCTCTCATACAAAACGGGTTGTCTATGACAGATTGCTTACCTTAGAGGATTTATATGAATTTGTCTCCCTCATGGCCAATGAAAAATATCCTAGCATGGATGGATTTCCTTGTGAGTTCTATAAATCCCTTTGGGACATGGTGGGCTAGGATCTGTTGTAAGTCTATCTTGAAGCTCTCCACTTAGGGTCCCTCGGTGCCCTTATTAATCGGGGTCACATAAAGTTCATCCCTAACGTGGGAGAACAAGAGCTCATATATAATTTGCGGCCAATTACCTTACTCAATGTATCATATAAGATCATAGCTAAGGCTTTAGCTCTTCGGCTTCAGCCCATCTTTCCAGTTATTGTCAGTCCTGAGTAGACTAGTTTCATACAGAGCAGGTACATTTTGGATAATATCTTGGTTGTTGGGAAGGCATGGAGTGGGCTAGAACCTCTAAGCAATCTGCCATGTTTGTCAAAATTGACTTTGAAAAATCTTATGACAATATTGAATGGAATTTCATTTTGGCGATGCTTGAAGTGTTGGGATTCGGTTTGGTCTTCATTGCCTCTATCAAAATGCTTTTTGCTGATGCCTCTACCTCTCTATCTATAAATGGTCATAATTCTGAGAAATTTGGGATTTTCTGCTCTATTAGACAAGGTTATCCTTTATCACCTGCTCTATATGTGCTTACCACTGAAGGTTTTGGGTTTCTCCTTGCCCATGCTCGGGACCAAGGGCTTGTGCATGGAATTCATATCCCTTCTCGACTCCCCTTCAACTTATCAATGGGCATTTTGTAGATGACTACTTCCTCACACTCATGGAGGAAGAAACTAATATAAAAAATTTCATGTAATGTTTGGACATGTATTAGTTAGCTTCAGGTTCTAGTATCTAATGGCGTAAGACCCAATGCTTCAAGCAATCTTTTCTCCCCAAGCCTGGTTGGCTTAATCATTTTTTCTGGAAGTACATCCAGCATGGAGAATTTTTTTATTTCCTAGGTATCCCTTTGCTTTTGATGCTTCCCCCAGTCAACTTTGGCAATATGTTATTGACAGGGTCACCCATAAGCTGGAGTACTGAATCACTAAACCCCTTTCACTAGCAGGAAAATTTTAGATTTTCTCCAAGATTTTGGCTGCCGCGCATGTTTACTATTCTTCATGTTGGGTGCTAGCCAAAACCTCCTACAAGAAGATGGAAAAAATTCTTAGATATTTCCTTTGGGCTAACTCAGAGCTTGACAAAGGTTTCCACATAGTTTCTTGGGAATATTATTTCCTCCCTAGGGATTTTGGTGGGCTTGGGCTGACCAACATTGGATGCTAGGGGATTACATTGGTTGCCAAGTCGATCATTCGATCCTGCACTGACAACAAAGATTGGAAAGTTATGATTCAAAAATATATTTGCCAAGGTTCCCCTCCAGGGTGCAAAACTTGGCAAGGGCTAGATTTTCACAGTTTTCTCATTCTCAAAGCCTTGGTCAAGATTATGGGCAGCTTTGTCGTCAAAAGCATATGGAAATCCTGGGAATTTATCAAACCCTTTTTAATTTATAAAGGGGATGGATTCCGTAACGGGCTTTCCATTAATGACCACAACATCTGGTGGTCTCCTCTCATCAATTTTCATGATGTGCCACTTGCCCAAGTGCCCTGGGTTCATGCCCTTAAATTATATCATCGAGGCTTGTGCACTCTTAATGACATATTTTACAGGCATTCTAGACTACTTCTCACTTGTGCTCAATCTAAAGCCAAATTTTGGCTTGTTTAAGCTGACAGAGAGTCTTATTAGGAAATTCTTGATTCCATTCTTGCTAAGATGCTTCATAAAGTGGATATTGTCTCTCTCACGCCTTGGTGGAAGGATTGGAAATGGTTTCTAGATACCCCATTCTTCAATTACTCCCTAAGAAAAGGGTATTCTCTTCTCATCCCCAGGCTTCCAATGGTGGCTTTGCTAAACTATAGGTGGTCCATCAACTCAGGATGGTCCTCTTGGGGAAGCTAGATTTCACACAGTTTGGAAGGCCATCCTTCAGCCCCAAGATAGCCTATTTTGCTTGGTGCATGCTCTTTCAATGTTTCCCTATTGGGAGAAGATTAGCTCATTACGGGATCACTCCTTGTCTCCACCCTTTTTTGTGGGCATATTGAGATGCTGACGCATCTATTCTAGTATTTCCCCAAAATCTTAGGCTATTTGGGACTGGATCCACGATTTCTTTCAGCCATTTTGACCAGCTCCATTTCTTTAGCAACATGTTTTGCTTAGGGATTCTATTTCCATTCCCCATGCTTTTGCACAAGTATGGCATACTTTCAGAGTGGAGATCCTTTTTTTATATGGAAAGAACACAATTATGCTATTTTTTCTAATTCCATAGTTTCTTTCTTTCTTTCACATTATGATAAGGCCATGCTTATCTTGAATGTGTTCTTACAGATCTAGGACCAGGCCCACAAGGTTGAGCTGAAAGTGTGGCACCTCCAGAACCTTCTGGATCATTAGGCCAATGCTCCTTACACTATGGCACGAGATCCCCCACCTCCCCTTCTGGGAGTGTTCGTTCGAGAGATCGCCGTGGCTGAGGTTGGTCAAATGAACATACCCACCGTCATCGCTCTCCCAGGTGGTAACCCGAGCATCGGCAGATCCCTGTCAACCACGGTGGTTGGGGGTCCCCACAATGGTCTGTGCATCATAGTGGCTGGGCCTCCTACCACCACTCCCTGACTCCTGCATAATGGGATGGATGGGATTATGGAAAAGTCCCCCCATTGGCTCTTGCCATATCTCCTAATCTGCAGAACGACAAAGAAGAAGAAGAAGAAGTTGGCTCCAACTGGCCACCTTTTCTGGATGGAAATGATCTTCCAGGTGGTAACTTGGAGGATAAAGGGCCTCCACCATTTCCCCCTGCTACTATGTTTACTGTGAAATATTAGTTTGTTTTCCTTATGTTTTCTGGCATTGTTGCCTTTTCATACTTTTGTCTCCTAGCCTTCGGCTAGTTTGAACATGGGGTGTGCCCTTTACCACCCATACTTTTTGTGGATAGCTATAATATTTTATCAAGTAATATAGTCTATTTCATCAAAAAAAAATATTAAGGCACACACCATTTGTTTTTGAATGGTTGGCACATTCTTTTATACCACTTCTCAAGGTGCACTTTGTAAGGATTTGTAATTATGACATCACAAGTGTACTTGGAGAAAATTTTTACTGGAGACTTGTCTTTAATGGGGTGCTCCCACATATTGTGCTTTGGTCCTTCTGGTACCCCAATTTCCCAAAATACTATCAAGAAAAGGATAAATCCTCAAGTAATTTTGTCTCATTTCTCTATGTGAGCCTTTTCCTCCTCTAAAATTTCTTCAGTTATGTATAAAGAAATGGTGTACCTAGTATTGTGACCCATCTTATGTGTGATATGGAGGAATTTATTGTTTATTTCTATCTATATTTCAGATGCACCGAACTTGTAGCTAACCAAGTGTGCAACCACTCTTGTGTAAGGGTTGGTAATCTTGTCAATGCTGAAGGATCAGATTCTTCTCTGATATTGTAACTTGGCAAATGTTTCTTCTATTTTTTTCTCATCATCTCTTCCCCAATGTCACACAACCATGTAACCATACCAATTAACTTGGTAGTTAGCTGCATCCTTTTACCAACAAAGAAAAAGTAGTTTTTATGCATACACGACATCAACCATTGATAGAAGGGTGCGGGATTCCTAAATAAAGGAATATCACATAACTGAAGTACCCCTACTCCCTTAAAGGTTTTACACATTTTATCGTAGAGGACTATCTGACCTATTATGGTCCTTGTATTCAATTATCATAAGACCTACTTATTGATATCTGCCTCATGTTTTTGTGCTCAGTGATTATATTTCATTGGAATCTTTCATTTTCAAAGCTACGATGCCAACAATTTTCCTACCACTACCTCCGGTGGATACTGCATCTTAGAGAACCAATCATTAGGTGACTCTTCCATGGGATTATTATTCTTAGGTTATTTCTTTGATTCCATTTTATATTTTTCACTACCTACTACTATTGCTTCCTTTAATCCTACAAATTGCATTCCCTAGGTGCTATAAATTAACCACTTTATGAACTTGTCCATGTGGTGTCAAAGATTCAAACCCTTTCTTAATCCTTACAACTATTCTTTACAACTTCATGCCCTAGCTCAACGTGTAAGACTCTATGCCTTAATTCAACCTATGAAACTTCTTTCCCTAGTTATGCATATTTACCTACAACTCGTATCCCATTTTCTTGCTTTCAAACCTTTCACCTAGCTTACACTTCTCACAGGGATCTCTCTTCCATCAAGGTCTTGTACTCATTTTCTATTTACTTCAATAAGATCTAGTTCATACTTCATTCATATTTTTTTGGTTCATTATCCATAGTTCGTACTTTGTCTCCCTTGAGTTCTTCATGCACTAATTCTTTAAAGAAAGGTAAGAAAGAAAATTTTTGTGCCTCTTTTATAGAATTTTCAATTTCTAGCCGCATTGATTACACTCACTTACTATCAATTCCAAGCTTTAAAGTGCTTCTTTACTTTTCCGAAGATTTTTATTTTTCTTTCTCCCACTCAAGGTAACCCATAATGTTCTAGTGCCATACTAATTCATAGGATGTACACCCTCTTGTGCACACCTTTCTGTGCCCCACATATTCATCCTCTATGTCAGTTTCTAAGTAGTCTAATTTTATCCCGCTCCCTGACATTACACTACATGGATCTTCATTTACGTGGTTTTTATGTGAGTAATTACATCAACTTAAAGCTTACTTTGCACTGTATCTAGCCATTAATGAAACTTTCTTCCATGCACCAACACTTTTTTTTCATCACACACCATTATCTCGCCCCATTACATGCTTGTTCACAAGCCTCCCATCAAGTATTATTCTTCATTTTTCATGTCACACACTTATAATTTCTTCACACCACACTAAAATCATGTGTGTTCCTTTACACATCATTCTAAAATAGAGAAATTAGCTCTTACACAGCAACACGCTTATTAAAACAAAAAATTCAAAAAGAAATCTAATATAAGTGGAAATACTACCTTATTATAAAAACAAAAGAATCTTAGTTATAGTAGGGCTTCAACCTACTCCCATTGAAGTAACTAGGAAACATGGTGTCATCTAATGCCTATAAATGCCAAATACAATATTCATATATCTTGGTTACTATAAATGGTCCCAACTAATGCACATTGAGCTTTCTAGGATGGTGTATAAACTTGGAGTCATACAAAAGCACCGTCTTCCATACTGAAAAAAAACTTATTCTTAATATTCCTATCATGCAAATCCTTTTGTTTATCTTTCTCTGTCTTTTGGATCCATTATATAATTGTGCATTGCTCATCCAATTACATCAGTTTATCAATGTGATCATCTATTGCCTTCTCATTAGCAAGTCCTCTTGCATGTATAATATGCAGGAAGACTAACATGATCTCCACTGGTAAAACTACTTCCACAGCAAACACCAATTGAAAAGGTGTGGCCTTATTCAATCTCATGTATGTAGTCCTATATGCCCATAACATAGCTAAAACTTGGTCATACCCAATATTTTCTTCCTACATCATATATCTTTGTCGATGTATGTACCAAGATCTTATTTAAAGCCTCTGTAGTACCATTGGCTTGTGGGTGATAGGCGATAGTCTTATGGTGTGCGACCATAAACTCTTCCAATAGTATTCTAATTGTCTCATTTAGGAAATAAGTTCCCCTATCACTAGTAAGGCTCAATGGACAACCATACCTAACTGATGATATTTTCCCATAGAAATCTTGTTGTTGTAGCTATAGTGTAATCCTTTATAAGCAATTCTTCTTCCCACCTTGTAAAATGTTCCTTACATGTGATAATGCAATGTACACCCATCCTCCACACATATGGCGTAATTGGGCCAATAAAGTCAATTTCCCCACTTCTCAAAAGGTTTTGTGCTTGTAATATGTTGCAATGACATCTCATCTTGATTTCCTAGTTTTCCTATCCTTTGACAATGATCACATGCATTGAAAAATACCTTCGTATCTTTATAAAGTGTATCCCACCATAATCCTATTAGTAATATATTGCGTTCCATTGCTTCACCTGCATAGTGACCTTAAAATATTCCTCTACGTGCCTCTTCCATTATAGATTCATGCTCATACTCTAGTACACACCTGTGCATGACTTCATCTTTACACATATTGTATAAATTTCCTCCAATCAGATCGTATGGCGCCTGGTGAATGGCCAACTGATTATTTTCTAGGATATTCATTCCTTCAGGTGTAACTCATATGTATAAGAATACTATAATGTCCTCTAAGTTAGCTAGCACACGGTGTAGTCTTAACAACTGAGCATCCATTATAATATATTCTATGATTTACGCATCCTTGCTAGAGTTATCTCTTAAAAAATGATTTGGTCCCAAATTGGTTTTTCCAGGCTTTACTATAACTAAAAAATAAAATTCTTGGAACAACAGGATCCAATGAATAATGTTCCCTTACAAAAATGGCTTGTGTAGTCACAAAATCATGCACTTTAGAAATTTCATTTATCTTGGCCTCATACTACTATTTAGAAGGTTCTTGAGTGTAGAAAGTACTTATTGAACCCCATCCCTTTTGGTCATCTTGTTTATTTTATTTCATAATTTGTGACCTATTGCACCCATATGCCCAACCATTTCTGAACATCCCACATAATTTTAGCCTCAGTTGGGGAGCCCATGGGCGCCCTGGTCCTCACCTAGGGGTTCCTGGATCCTTCTATGTAATTTTGTGCCACTTTTTGGGCCTCTTCTAGCCATTTTTCATATTTATATTTCTTGGGGTCAGCATTTTCAGGGTTAATTATGAAATTAGAGCAAGAGAACCCTATAAATATAAAGTTATGAGACCATAATGAGGGACCTAATATCATACACTACTATCACTCCATCTAGAGTTGCATCCATCTATTGCATTGGCATCCACATAACTCCATCATCAAGGCACAAGCTAGGACATCTACATCACACTTCATAGGGGGATTCTATTCTATTCCATGCACACATTCTACTACATTTAGCTATTTCTCACTATTCACAAAGTGCAACTGATATAAGAGACACCTAGGGCATCGATATGCACACACACACACACACACACACACACACACACACACACTGACACACACACACACACACACACACACGAACTACATTCAGAAATGTAATGCAACACTTAGTTAGTAAGCCCACTGTTATGGCAGTTGAGGTTAGTTTCGACCCATTCATTCTACATCTTTATTTTTTTAGGGTTTTAATACTTACTTTTGGTCTTTTGCAGGTTATTTATTCCTCTTGGAATATTTGGAACATTCGGTACAATATAATGAAATTGATGTGATAGGAAAAAAATATTCCATATCACCTTCCAAACCTGCGAGTATTAGTTCACAGAGATTCTACATAGACCAGGGTGCCCAGATTGAAGACCAGGGCACCCACAGGTGCCCCAAACCTCCTCCAGGTGCTCTAGTCCAGCCACATCATCTAGATTTGTCCTCTATGGGACCTTGACATAGTTGGTTCTACTTTTTGATTTTTTGTGCATCATTGTGACATAGTCCCATAGATAGCTTCTTTTATTCAACTGAGTTATTTCCTTTCCCTTGTTGCACATTAGGGTTTTGAATTTCATTAGGTTATTTACTTGTCTCATTTACATATTATTTTGAGCATTTATTATTGTTTATATGTCCTCCTAGATTAGATTAACTATCCCCATACTACCTCTAATTAGTCAATTTTAGTTAATCATTTTCGTGAACCTGACCATTGATCCCACCTTCGTTCTAGGGATTTTCTCATCTTTTATACAATGGATTATAATGTTTTTCAAGTGTCTTAATTCAATTGATTCAAATTCACCCATCTATGCAAAGATGTTCTTCAAAAAACCCTAGAGAATATGTGTTTTCCTATCAACATATTGCCTACCCAAGACAACACATTTTTTGGTCATCTTTCTGTGGAATCCCTTGATTTTAATTCCAATAAATCTATTTGCAAATCCATTCAAGATCTTCACTATGTATTTAAAGATAAATTTAAAGCTATGGAATCAACCATCACATCTCTTGGATCGGAAATTCAACAGTTTAAGGATGCTTCTCAATCTACATGTTTGTGCTCCTTCTCCATCTTCCTATGAAACCTCTATGTTAATACATGTCATATAGATTGAACCTCAAGATACGCCATTTCCTGAGCCTCTCATGTTTGAGAAAAATACCATGCCACATGAAATTTTTCCTCACCTCCTTCATCATCAATTGATCAGCTCTACCACATATGCAACATTACTCTCCTTATCAGTTAGTAAAATATCAAGGTCGTCCATATTGTACACTTATCATAGAAAAAGTGACATATTGTGACAATGATTGCCATGCTTTGCATCACATAGAGTTCAATACATCTTGAGCATCAAGGGTCCTTATCTCATTTGATCCACAACATCCTAATACCAATGTTACAATCCCATAGGGATCCTAAATTTGACATCACCAACATCTAATGAGCAACTTGCTAGCATTACTCATGAGCCACTCTTAAGAAGAAACCTCTCACAAGTAGCTCACCCCCCTACTTTGCCATGCTATGTGGATACTACCTGATATTTTTAAGGAACTACTAGATTTTTCTCCTATCCATTACATGCTTAATGTTGAAAATCACTCACATGTGCATAATGCTTCTTTTCCTAGTCATAAAAATACTATAGCCCTATCCCATGATTCTCATATTGCTGATGTTGATCCTTCTCCACTTATTGTGCATTACGCCACCATTTCTCCTACACCTTCTTCAAATAGAAAACCACTCACCTAAGAAATGCATCTAAGGTATTTCCAAGTCAACAAAGTCAACCACATCTTAAAATTAGTTCACAAACCCCTCCTACTAAGTCATCTACTCCATTACCAAGTTAACCTGAAGTAGTCTCCTTTGAGACTCAATAAAATTTGTCCACTCAAATCCAGGCTCCAATTAATTAATTTCATCCCATCCAGCAATCCTTATCCTAATGTTTATGATATATATTCACTTTCACAACCACCATGAAAGATTCTGCAATTATCTCCGACTGCTAACCTTGTAATGCCAACACTTATTATCGACTCTAAATATATTTATGATTGGGACCCGAATACAACTTGCTATGGTGATGAACCACTCAGTTGATCACACTCCTATACCACTTTAGTGTTCCATCACTTTTGTTAAAGAAACTAATCCTTACATCTATCCACTTACCACCTTTTGACATAGGTTCTCCATTGCATACATACTTGGGAGCAAAGTAGCATCACACCACCCCCCTCATCACATTAACATCATCGACATATCCCCCATTCTTGCATTATCATTATTACATAATACCATCATCTTTCACTATTTTCATTCATGGCATATTATCATCTCATCTTGCATAGTTCATACACATGTTTTAGCGACATCATTACCCAATGACACACTCTTGTGCTTCGCAATTCACACTTGACTGTTGAGGGATTATTACTACACTAAACCCCACACACTGCACCTTAGGCATTACACATTACACTTCATCACACATTATGCATTATACATTCTAAAACATTTGGTCATTTGTGTCTCTTCACCTCATACATCATGATAGTTGCATACATCATTGTTTATACATCTTACATTCTATTTTCATCACATATTCTACATACTTCATTGTTTGTTTGTCTACATACCATACATACTTCACATATTTTTCTACATATATTCTACCAGTATTCATTACATATAAGTATACACATCACATTGTTAGCCTCTCTATATACCTTATAGGCCACTCTATACATTACACTTTCCACACTCTACACATGATTGTATTTTATTATAATGTCCTTACATATTCTACTCATCACATTATTGATCTACATTGTCTTCATTACACTGAACTCACTACCTGATGAAACACTTTAGTTCCTCATTCCATACTCGACTGCTGAAGTTTTACAAATAAAATGGACCCTACCACTCACCACACATTCATTATTCCACCTTTCATCATATGACATTACTAGCTTAGTGACATATGCTCTAGGCTAAACCGTCACCTATTCTATCATCTTGTAGTGGTATACACCTTAGGTTACATCACCACTCCATATTATTCATCTTGTAGTGACATACAATTTAGGATAAATCATGACCTATTCTATCATCTTGTAGTGGTATACACCTTAGGTTACATCACCACACCACTCCTTACACTCTATAGTGATATACACTTAGTGTTAAATCATCACTCATCCATTCATCATGTAGTGATATACACTTAGGGCTAAATCATCACTCCACATTTCATCTCATTGATGGTATACTTTTAGGCTATAAGGTCCATACACATCTATTCTACATGTCACATATCATCACCACTACGCATATACACATTTCCTCACAATGCACTAGACATGATACACACTACTCGACCATTTCCCTATGACACACTCTCATTTACGGTTCATTCTTGACTGCTGAGGGGGAAAAAAAATGAACCTCATTGCATACACTTACATTCACTTGGGGGGCATGCAGCTCTTATCACTACATATTGCATTCCATTCCATCCATCCACAACATACTGCATAGACTATGGTTGCTTATATTCTTTTTTACTTTTTCTTGTTCATGGTCACTTTCATACACATGCTAGTTTGATTACTTGTATGTCATTTATCTATATCATACAAACATACGCGTTCACATCTTTTTCTAGTTGTGATCACAGATACATGTATCTTAGTTACGACATGGATGCTCACCTTCTACCCTTCCTACACTGGTCGTTGGGGGCATTCACATTTGTCTCTTCATGGTGCTATTGTTTCATTTTGTACTTAGCACTTTACATTACTTGCTTATACACACTTTTGACATACTAGTTATCATTCTAACATGCTAACGGGTGCTTCATGTGCAACATTTGTTATACAGGGATATTGGTTTCCATACTTGTTTGTTACATTGTTCTGTCATTGTCTGCTATTGTTTGCTTTGTTTACGGGCCTTGCCCTATGTTTGGTGTGCACACTTGTCTATTTTTTGTGGCCATGATGGCCTTGCATGTCTTGCGACATCATGAGTGATGTCCCATGTTTACAACCTGACTTTGTGTGGCATACTTGACTTCTTGCATGTTTACATTACATTGCTTGGTAGCTTTTACACTTTTTGCATAGCTTATACATTGTTTTCTTCATGCATGCATGTTTTCACTTGTCTTTGGCTAGCCTTCTTATTTGTGCATGCCTTGGTTTCTACCAAGAACTTTTCAGCATACATGTGGTTGGCCCTCTTTTGGGGTTGCATGTCTCCTATCAATGACATCACATGTGCCCCTAAAGAGGGGGGGGCATCATTTGGGGGTTTCTACATACTAACACAGAGATTCTACACCAGTTTCGGTTCAGTTATATTCAATGAGTGGGTTTAGACCAGTCTACGAACCCCATACACAATGGATTTTATAGGACATTGTGTCCTTAGCATTTAGGGGAGTAGTTAACAGATTGGAGGATACAACGGAATTCCTCCCAATACTTCTTCTACTGCTGACGTTGGATCACCCAAAAAACCAAGACAATACAGAGATCTCCCACACACATTTCAGTAGAAGCAGTTAGAGCTTGGAGGACACAAAGCATTTCCTCCCTACACTTCTTCAGCTAGGGTGACGTGAGATCACCCAAAAAACTCATAGTACAGGATATCCTTCTACACTCTTTCTCGACATGGATCAGCACATGCACATGTTCCATTTACATTTACATTTACATTTGCATATGTTACATTTACATACACATGCATCTTTTACAAAACATTTTTTACACTTGAATACATACATATTTGACTACTTGATCATTTTCTCCTTGCAGGTCTTGTTGTATGAGAAACAAGCAGTTAAATGGGGGACATAACAATGACAACAAAAAAATGACAACAACAATATTCGGTAGCTAACTATAGTACACACACTACACTTTTATGTAGGTACACTACACTATGTGGTATCTACACACATGTGTTTCACCCTAGGTTCACTCTCATCATTTTTTCTTTGCGCATTTTTCATCTATAGTTTCCATGCTCCTTCATATTTTTATCATTCCACGCTGTTATCTAGGATCCTTTGGAACGCTTCAACTACACTCATCATTGAAATCAGGTACACATCTCTATCTACTTTATGTTAACAAGCTTTCCGTTCACCAACATAAAGTGGGGGAAAAATGTAGTCACAAAATCATGCACTTTAGAAATTTATTTATCTCAGTCTCATACTACTATTTAGAAGGTTCTTGAGTGAAGAAAGAACTAATTAACCCTCGTCCCTTTGGTTATCTTGTTTATTTTATTTTGTAATTTTTTACCTATTGCACCCATATGCCCAACCATTTCCAAACATCCCGCATAATTTTAGCCTTGGCTGGGGCACCCAATTTAGTACTGAGGCACCCATTGGGGTGGTCCCACCATGGGTTCCGTAATCCTTCTAGCACTTTCTTGCCACTTTTTGGGCCTCTTCTAGCCATTTTTCATATTTATATTTCTTGGGGTTAGACCTTTTCAAGGTTAATTACAAAATTAGAGAAAGAGAACCCTGATAAATATAAAGTTATGAGACCATAATGAGGGACCTAACATCAGACACTACTATCACTCCATCTAGAGTTGCATCCATTTATTGCATTGGCATCATCCACATAGCTCCATCATCAAGGCACAAGGCTAGGACATTTGCATCACTCTTCATAGGGGGAGGGATTCTATTCTATTCCATGCACACATTCTACTACATTTTTCTACATTTAGCTATTTCTCACTACTTCACAAAGTGCGACTGGCACAAGAGGAACCTAGGGGACAACATGTGTCACACACACACATAGAACTACATCCAGGTCTGAAATGTAGTGTAACACTCAGTTAGTAAGCCCACTATTGTGGCAGTTGAGGTCAATCCAACCCATTCATTCTACATCTTGATTTTTTTAGGGTTTTGATACTTCCTTTTGGTCTTGTGCAGATTATTTCTTCCTTATTGGAATATTTGGAGCATTCGGAGTAGTATAACGAAAGTGATGCGATAAGCAACAAATATTCCAGATCACCTTCCGACCCTGCGAGTATTAGATTAAAAAATATTCTACATAGACCAAGGCACCCAGATTATAGACCAGGGGTGCCCACAGGTACCCCATACCTCCTCCAGGTGCTCCTGTCCAGCCACATCATCCAGATCCATCCTCTGTAGGACCCTATAATAGTCGATCCTACTTTCTGATTGTTTATGCATCACTCCGACACAGTCTAACATCATTCTTTTATTCAGCTGAGTTATTTCCTTTCCCTTCTTTTACATTAGGGATTTTAATTTCATTATTTTATTCAATTATCTCATTTACATATTGTTTTAGAACATTTACTTATTACATTATATGTCCTCCTAGATTATATTAACTATCCCCATACTACCTCTTATTAGTTAGTTTTAGTTAGCTAATAAGAGTTAACTCTTAACAAATGATCTGGTCATAAATTGGTTTTTCTAGGCTTTACCATAACTAAAAAATAAAATTCTTGGAACAAAAGGATCCAATGACAAATGTTCCCTTGCAAAACTGGCTTGTTAATAAGATATTTAAGTTCCATATGATCAATGTAGTAGATAAATGGTGTTGCTAGAAAATATTATGTAAACTTGTGAAACATGTACACCATTAATAACACCTCATTCTATGTGATTACATAATTCTACTTGGATAACGTTAGCTTCTTGCTTATAAAATAGATAGGATGGTATACATTATCTTCCCCTGGCTGTGCCAAAAACTTCTCTAATGGTTGTCCCAGAGGCATCTATATGAACATGGAATGAATTTTCCAAGAAGGGAAACACAAAATAGGCTCAGTGGTTAGTTTCTCCTTTAAAGTCTCAAATGCTAGCTATTGCATGTTACCTCAATATAATTTTCCATTTCCTTTTAGCAATTCTTCAAGTGGCACAACAATCTTTACATACCCCTTAATAAATTTACATTAATAACCGGTATGTCCGATGAATTTTTGAACCTCACTCTAATTGGATAGATCCTCCAATCCCAAAATGAATAAAATTTTGGATGGATCTACCAGTAATCATTCCTTATAAATAATGTATCCAAGCAAAGTACTGAATGGTGTTGCAAAGATACACAAATCTTAATATTCAAAGAGATGTTAAGTTGCCTGACTATTTTAACATCAACCTTAAACAATCAAAATGGTATTTAACCAAGCCATATACCATCCAATAATCTAAATATACCCAAAGAAACTTATAGATGAAATCATGAAATGCTTGAACAACAATGCATGAGAATACTACTGGCACATTCTTTAGTCTAAAGGGAATAACCATGTAAGTGAAACATCCCCATTCAATTGTAAAAGTTATCTTTTCATGCTCTTCGCACATGATCTTTACCTGATGATAAGATAAAAAACCATATGTAAAAGAGTATATCTCATGCCTTATAACACCTTATAGGATCTCCTCAGTAAAAAATGTAAGAAAGGGGTGAATGAAACACGAAGCATTCAAAATTCTATAGTAAACACAAATCCTTATCCTGTCATTATTTTTAATGTTTATAAAAATTGGGATTATCCATTTTGACAATTTAATGAGCTCAATAATTCCTGACTTGAGCATTTTTTCAATTTCATCTTTCACCTTGACACGTAGATTAGGATTCATCTTGTAAGCCATCTTCTGAACCAGTCATATGCCCTCCTTGAGCTTGATTTTCATTTCACCTAATGATGGATTCACACCCTTTAACTCATGGTATCCCCTGGGAAAAATATCTTGAAAGTTGCACAATAGCTCAACTATTTTCACAACTTCTGCCTCAAACCAATAGTCACTAGTTACCACCTCCTTCGACGTGTCTTTAGTTTTAATGTTTAATTTCTTTGTCTTCAATGGTACATGGTAGGCTCAAAATTTCTCATATGTTTAGTCTAATACCTCACATGCACCTTTTGTGTGCTTAATATACATATCCTCAACCTCTTCATCATCTATGAGGTAGAAAAGCTTTGCCTTTTCCATTTTTTTCCAAGCGCCTCCAACAGGGTCTCCTTCAATTCCACCATGTCCTCACATATTTCAGTATCAACCATATACAATAATAGAGTCATAAGTTCTTCAGCCTTCATGTTATCCCCAAATGTAATGCACTTCATAATCTATAAAACTTCATGAAATGGTGGTTTAGTAGAAAAATCAAAAGTATGCTGAAGTCAGTTCACTCTAATTTCTTGTCTCCTACTTCAGCACAATGTGTAATGTACCAGGTGTATGCACAACCATGTAATGTAGAATAGAAATTATAAAACCAAAGAGATAGTGACAGAGCATCTTTCTCTTTCATCCAATTCCTCTCACATTATGAACATGTACCATGAGAGAAGTGTTCCTATCATAAAATTATATTAGTGAAGGGATATTTCTATAGACAAACCTCATCAAGAAAACTAATCTTATCTTGTGCTAACCAAGTAGGTTATCCCTATGAATTAGTGCATTATCTCTGTCTCAACGAGTACAAAAACATATTTCTTCTACCCCCCTCATTGTTTAATTTTTCCTCCATGGTGCACAAGAATGATTATGTCTTTTCTTCTCTCGTGTACTTAAAAAAACTAACCTTTCCCAATTTCCTAAATGGTCATGATGTAATTACTCTTTTAAATCTTCCTCAAACCTCATGATCAACCATATCATAAGTACCATGAGATGAATTATCATAATCCACACTGGTAGTATCACTTACAAACTATGCATCTTCCCAATGATGTACACCCTCCTTTGATGGATCCACATCCTTTGGGTAGCACACCATATGTACGTAGATTCAATTAATGTATTACACACTAATGTGCTCTAAGTAAGGAATAATATTCATGTCATCCATCGGTATCATAATACAATCCTCTTTGTTCTCAAAACTCACACAATTCTTGTTAAAATGCAAGTCTATGTTGTTGGTATAACACCAAGGATGACCTAGTAGCCCAAGGAAGTTGTCTTCTCATCTAGCTCCAGGACCTCAAAATCACCCTTAAACTTGTCTCCTTAAATGGTGATAGAAGCATCCTTTAGAGCCCCATTGGGCATAACCCTTATCTTATTATCCATGTATAACACATTAGAGTAAGGGTGCAATGGTGTAATTCCCATCTGGTTCCAAGAATTAAGTGTGAGGACATTTAATTCCATGCTTGTATCAATGAGTATATTTCTTACCAACCATTTATTATTCATTACATCTAACATGATTTCATTGTTGTACTCATGATCTTGTGGTGGTAATTTGGCTTGGAGAATGTAATTTTCCCTTTCTCCACCTGCATGTGGTATTCTATCCCCTAACCATTCTCCCAATAGAGGTATAATATTCTCCTGTCTAAACATCCTACATAACTCACTAAGGTCATCCACATCAATATGAGGTAATTCAACATTCCTGGTATGTTATCTCTAACATGCTTATTCCTTCAGGCATTGTATCTCCCCTTAGAGCTCCCTAATGAGGTCCATAGTCTCTTGACATAATTCCTTCTATTGGCCCACATCTTGATAGTTCATATGAACAAGATATTATCTTTTAATGAGAGGTCTTGGATTCCTTTTCTCGCACACACATGTTGCCTCTACGTGCGTAGTGACCAATGATGAATGAAGTGTTTCTACAACCAAATTTCTTAGATTCCCACTTCCCTTTCTTGGTGCGTTCAACCTGAATAATATTTTTACCCTTATCCTTCTTATTATTTTTAACACATGTGGGCATATAAATATGGGAAATACTCAACTTTAAGTTCCTTTCCACAATATGTGCAATCTTGATTCTTCAGGAACTCACACTGATATTGATCTAGTGACCCATAAGTGTAACATGTTCCCCATGTGAACCATCTTGAACCATCACAGAATTTTCTTTGATATCCACCTCTAAAGCCTACATTACCATTATTGTGCCCATCATTATTTTGTACCTCTTATGCCTATCTAGATCTTGAGGATACTCAACAAGATGAGCATTGAGGCCACAAAGATCATCATCAGTAAAGGGTATAACCATGATGAAAATAAAACAAAACTCCTAGAAGCAAATATGGGATTGAGTGATGGGTTCACCAAATGATTTAACAAATATAGAAATATAAATGTTAAATTATAATTAAGTAACATGCAATGCAGATATAAATATGTAATAAAGTAAAAATTTGACACAAGCAAGTAAGCTAGAAAAATATGAAACCCTTAGTTACAAAAGAGAGGGTAAGATACTTAGCGGATTCAAACTAATTCTGAATCTGTGCTTGAGTAGAAAAATTGATGAAGTAGGGAAGCAAAGTGTCACAACCAAACCCAAAAAATTCAAAGATGTCAGGAATGCTAGGAATAGGGCACCTAGGGTTAAGGGTGAACCTGGGTACTGCAGATCTCCTCTAGGAACCTGTGACTACTCAGAACCTTAGAAACTTAATTTCATAGGGTCACGAAAATATTAGTTGGATGTATCCTTTAGTCATTTTTACTTCATTGTTTGATCATCAGATTCACCTAAAACATGAAAAGAGAAATATCACCTGTAAAACCCCCAAAAAACATAAAATCTTAAAAATAAAAAGATGCAAATGGGGAGTTAGACTAACCCGAAGATCACCCGACTGAGTGAACTTACAATTTTTGTGGTGCAATACATTTTAGACTCCATGTAGCTCTGTGTGTGTGTGTGTGTAGAATCATTCCATAAGTGGATCTTGTGAGAAGTCACTCTTATTTGATAGCAAAGCAATAGACTAGATGCTTAGAAAATGTAAATAGATGTGTGCATGGAAAAATGAACTTCCCCTTATATGAAGTGTATGTAGAATAATGTCCAATTCCCTTTCCCTTTGAATGGATGCTATATGGATGCTTTGATGCTCTTGAAATTCCTTTGGATGCAACCTTAGGTGATAGTGCTATAGATGCTTAGTGTTTGGTCCTTTATTCTGATTCCATACACTTTTGTATTTATATGATTCCCTTATTTAAATTTTGTAATTAACCACTAAAATCTGAGAACTAAGAAAATAAGATGCCAAACAACTAGAAAGGACCCAAAATATGTGAGAAAGATACAAAGAGGTTGGGGGGCACCATAGAGGGGATGGGGGTGCCTGAGGCTGGCATCTTGGGTTGTGCGTTGGTGTCTAGACTCAGAAAAACTTAAGTATGGAAGGTCATACTGGGAAAGAAGGTGTGTAAGACCAAGAATAAAACTAGAAAGAAAGTCAAAGAGGCCAAAGACAAGTGGTCAATTAGTACTTTTCTCACTTAGGAATCATATGAATAGTGGTATGTGATCAGGACCTAGAAATATACCCAAAGTAAGTGATTTAGTGTCTACATTTTCCCCCACTTTATGTTGTTGAGACAAATTATTGATAACATAAAGTAGATAAGAGATGTGTACCATGATAACCATGTAGATCGATGGTGAAAAGCATGCCAAGGAGACAAGAAAAAGTGTGAAGTGAAAAATATGAAGCATGGAAGCTAGAGAAGAGGAACTGAAAATGACCCTAGGGGTGAAAGCATATGTGTGATGTCATGTTGTACTTTTTTTGATGTTGCTTGATGCTTGATGATGTGATTGCTTCCCATAAGGACAACACCAAAAGAGAAGAGACAAATGAGTAGTCAAATATGTGTATATGAAAAATTTGATCCAAAAAAGTAACAAGTGTGTAAAAAGTATGTAAAAATGTGAAAAGGAACATGTGCACTTGATCCATGATGAGTGAAAAGAGTAGAAAGAATCCTGAAAATGTTATAGAAGAACATTTTTTTGGGACTGATCTCACTGCCAAGACCTAGTTTTTGGGTGATTCACAACTTTGCCAAGTGCAAGTTTTTTGGGTGATCTCATGCCAAGTATGGAAGAATTGTAGGGAGAAATGTCTAGTGTTATTATCTAACCTTTGACTATCTTTCCAAAGCTTGTAAAACACCATTATAGATGGTGTGTTCAAATCCAATCCATTTGATCTAGTTTGATCCAACGTGAAAATAGAAAAGAGGTAGAAAACATGCATGTTGAGTGCCAAAGGACTTGACTTGTCATATAAAATTCACTATGTAAACTACTGTGAATTATGCCAAATATGAGAAAATTGTGTAACTTCCCCTGGTCATAGGTTCATGGTATAGTTTGAAGGGATTAAGGGAACCCAGGTACTATTGTTATGTCTGGGTGCTAGTTCAATGTTGTGCTGAGGACCCAAGTCAGATTCTGGGCCATTTCTATGACTGAATTATTTGTTGTATTGGTACTGAAGTGTATTGTACTATGACTGTGAACTAGTTATATGGGGTGACTGATTCATCCATAATGATTTCCCCTCTTTCTGGGGTGCATGTGATGGTCTTCTCAGGAGTATGTAGCCCAAAGGAGGATAGGAACTGATGTGCTGAATTTGATGCCTTGTAGGGGAGGGAAATGTTCTTTGTAGAAACCAAGGCAACACATAAACAAAGTGGCTAGAAACAAGTGTTAGTGCAAACAAGAAAAATACACATGTAGCAATACAAAGTGTAATGCTAACTAGTAAGAAAATAATGGTAAATAGAAAAAGAAGACAATGTAGACCTTACACAAAAAGCAAGGGTTGCAAACATGGGACATCACTCACAATGTCGCAAGAAAATCAAGGTACTGAAGTGGCCAAAATCATACAGTGTGCACACAAGACATAGGGAAGAGCCCACAAATAATCCTTGCAAATAATGGAAAATAATGACAAACAATGACAAGCAAAGTAACAGACAACCATGGTGGAAAATAGTTCCTACAAGAAAAACCATACACATGAAGCACTCGATTAGCATGTTAGAAATATAAAAGTATGTCAAAGCATGTATGATCTGATATAGTAGTGTGCTAGTATGAATAAGAAGTAGTATAAAACTAAACAATAACATATGTGATGTGTATGAAAATGGATGCCCCCAGGAGCCTCCTATGGGATTGGTAATAGGTATAATGCTTGCAAGCATCCATGTTTGTGTAATGATCTATGTAAAGTTCTATGATCACAACTAGAAGGAAATTGAATGTGCACATGTGTATATGGTAAAGATAATGACATACAAAATATTTTTCTAACATAGTAACAAAGTGTACATATGAGTATAAGTAAGCAAGAACAATGTGTAACCAAGATATGTAGTATGTTATGAGTTTGAATGGAATGGAATGTAGTGTGAGTGTGATAGGATCAACATGCCCCACAAAAAAATGTGAATGAGTATGCATGAAATGAGGTTCATTTATAAAGATCCCTCAATAGTCAAGAATGAACCATAGAACAAGAGTGTGTCATCAGGAAATGGTTTGAATTGTGCACTAGAAATATATGATTGACAAAGTGTAGAGTTGTAGAGAGTGAGTGAGTATGGTGAGGTTCATTTCAGATTTAGACCCTTAGTAGTCGAGTATGAACCATGGAACTAGAGTGCATCATAGGGTAGTGCATTGTCATGATGAAGGATGTATCTAGAAAGTGTGTGTTGTGTGTATGATGTGAGGTTCATGAATGTAGTGATCCCTCAACAGTCAAGTGTGAACCATAGCACAAGAGTGCATCATCAGGTAATGATGATACAAAATGTATCAAGATGTGTAAGACACATGTGAAATACTAGATGTGAAGTAAATAGTCAATGGTAGAAGGTGAGACACAGAAACAATAGGGGGAGGGGGAAGAATAAGCATGATGCCCCCAAGTGTGCAGTCATGAGTATGTTATCCGATAAAAGTGAAATATGAGGGTCCTCCACCCAATGTTTGTGGAGATAAAGGCGTGTGACCATGCTCTAAGACCGATAATGTATGAGACAAATGATGTATTGGTGAATGAGACTTATGTTCCTGAGACCTATGAGGTTATGGAAACCTATATGAAGGAGAGCGTGGAGATGATGAACACCTATCTGATGGTAGAGTGCGGAGGCAATGAACACCTATGTGAAGTAGAGCATGGAGGTGACAAACAACTATGTGAAGTAGAGAGTGTGGATTGAAAACCTATGCAAAGCAGATCATGGAGGTGATGATATACCTATGTGAAGGAGCTATCTAAGTGGTGGACCTAGACTGATGAGATGGAATAGTAGACTTGTGAGACCGAGTAGGCCGTGAGTGAATAGGATATCTAGGAGAAAATTGTGCTTGGTATTTGAGAGGTCACGGGTACCTAGATGCTCTAACGAGTGTAATGGAAACCTCAAGAGGAGGTTGTGGCCATGGTGTGGATGGCAGAACACCATTGATAGTAATGACTTGCTTGTTGTGAATTAAATTTAGACACAAGTGATTCATGGAATGATAGCCTGAGTTATGTGGATCCAGGGAAGACCTAAGAGCATGTCACACCCTTTGACTGAAGGTGCCACAAGAAAATGCACAAGCATGGTAAGAGGACCAACGATAACTGGAAGTCTTGACATAACCATATGATTTAGGAACCATATATGAAATTTGTGAGAGTGGATAACCGATAGCGACAAGAAGTACAATAGAACATGCACTTACACAAAATGATGGATTAACCATAGTGTTATTGATATAAATAGATCCAATAGAAGCACTAATGTGCAAGCAATCAAAAGAGAATGTAGCATGATAGTCATGATCAGAGAAAGTAATGATTGGTGGAGATGCCTCAACGTGAGAAACTAGAAAATCAAAATCCCCTGATGCAGGAGGAGGCACTACGTGATATGTATGATTCGATCGAAGAGTTAGTCACTTGTTTGTCATGTTTTGGAAGAGGATTTTTGAAGATCTTGAGCTTGTGATTTTCATTAACTGGCGTAGATTCCGTAGGATTAAGAAGCTCAATTACATTATTATGATAAGATCTTGAATAATATTGCAAAGTTTGAAACATCGATATGTAGAATTCCCAATGCATTGATGATAATCGCATCTAAAATTTTCATTGTAATTGTGACCTTTAGGATGAGATGGGTCCAAATTGAGTGGAGAGGAAAGTGTAATAAGATTTCTCTCAACAAGTTGTGCTAATATAAGATATGGAACAATAGGAAGTTTAGTAAATGTATGCTTCAGTGGTTTCATTGAAGATTTTTGGTATTAGATACAACATTGACAATAACTTTAGCTACAGTAGGTTTTGTAGATGGCTTGAAAGTTGATTTACTTTGAAAGTGCATGTCAAAGATGAAGATTTATCATGATACTTAAGTTTTCCTATAGATAATAGTTTAGTTTCGTGTAGCTTAAGAGTATAAAACAAATGATCGAATGATGGAGATGTCAAAGATAACACTCTCAAAGATAACACTCTCCTAGAGAGGCTAGGTAATAGACTTTGGACAAATAAATCTTAAAGACCTCCTTCAGAATACCTGAATATCCCCGGAACCGGTTTCACGGGAACATTATGAAAAAATTTCACATCAAGCACTTAGCTAAGTTGTTCGCGCGTTATAGTGTCGCGCGTCACCTTAGACATAATATTGACGCGCTAGATCCGATATTTGATTAGATCACTAAGGCCTTAAGGCCTTAAGTTACATGAGTTGAGCATAGGATATCTTAGACGCGCGACAGCAAATATATTAATAGAGAAATGTCATGCATCTACTATGCGACAGTAAAATCATGTCGCGGTCTATAAATGCATATTGTTAAAAGTAGAATGTTCTACTGGCGAATAATATAGGTTTATATAGGGGATATTTTTCAAGTGGTAGGTCATCATAGAACCAACCCATTGCATAATCTGGAAAGAATGAAGACTTATAGGAAAGATCATGAAGGACTTTAGGAAAGACATTTGCTAGTAAAGTATGATCATCCACATAATATAGACATGCTACATGAAATTATTGGAGATGATCTTGGGGGTCACCATGACCATTGAAAATGGGGAGCTTGGGAGTGAGGAAATTAGGAGGAAGTGCGTAAGTAAAAATGGTGGGTGTAAAAGGAGTATGAAGTACAAAGTGGAATCCATAGATGGAGATGCACGAGAAGTAGCATGTTGTAATTAATGGATTTGAACTTGAAGATCTTGATAAAGGAGGCTAAGTCTTGAGTTCTAGTGGAAGATACTTACTGTGTGTGAGAAAAAAGAGGTGGAGTGAAATGGTTAGTGGGAGTAGGAATATAAATGAGAACAGTAGAAGTAAGTGGAAGAGTGGAAGAAGTGGTTGAGTAGCAATAGGCATGGAAGCGGGGATGGATGAAGGAACATTAAGCTCTAAGATTGGTGGCCTCCTCATGAGCAGTGAATAAAAGTAGGTCTAGATCCAAAGGATTCTCAACAAGATGAAGCATTAAGGTCATGAAGATCATCATTAGTAAAGGGTACAACCATGATGAAAATAAAACAAGACTCCTAGAAGCAAAGGTGGGATCAAGTGATGGGTTCACCAAATGATTTAACAAATATTGAAATATAAATGTTAAATTATAATTAAGTAACAACGTAGATATACATATGCAATAAATTACATATTTGACACAAAAAAGTAAGTTAGGAAAATATGAAACCCTAAGTTACAAGAGAGAGGGTAAGATACTTAGTTGATTTTTAATAATTCTGAAGTTGTGCTGAGCTAAAAAATTGACGAACGGGAAAGAAAAGTTATCACAACCGAGACCCAAAAAAATGTAGAGCTATAGGAATGCTGAGGACTAGGGTGCCTGGGGTGTTGTAGACATCCTATGGGTTCTGTGACTGTTCAGAACCTCAGAAACTCAATTTTTAAGGTCAAAAATTTTTGTTGGATGTCCTTTAGTCACCTTTACTTCATTACTTGATCTCTGAATTCACCGTAAACTTACAAAGAGAAAGAATCACCTGGAAAACCCTAAAACACATCAAATCATAAAAATAAAAAGATGCAAATGGGGAGTTGGACTGACCCTGATGGTCACTCAATTGAGTGAACTTACGATCTGGGAATTGCACTACATTTCAGACTCCATGTAGTTCTGCATTGTGTGTGTAGAATCATGCCCTAGGTGGTTCTTGTGTAATTGACACTTGATAGAAAATAAATAGCTAGATGTAGAAAATGTAGGTAGATGTGTGCATGGAAAAATGAACTTCCCCTCCTATATGAAGTGTATGTAGAAGAATGCAGTACCTTATCCCTTGAATGGATGCTAGATGCTTTGATGCTCTTGGTAATTCCTTTGGATGAAACCTTAGGTGATAGTAATAGATTCTTAGAATTTGGTCCTTTATTATGATCACATAGCTTTGTATTTATATGATTCCCTTGTTTGAATTTTGTAATTAACCACTAATAGGCTGACCACCAAGAAAATAAGATACCCAACATCTAGAAAGGACCTATCAAAATATGGGAGCAAGATATAAAGAGGTTAGGGGCACCCAGAGGGGACAAGAGCATCCTAGCTGAGTGCTGGTGTCTAGACTTAGAAAACCTGGAGTGTTGAAGGTCATACTGGGAAAGAAGGTGTGTAAGACTAAGAAGGAAACCAGAAAGAAATCAAAGAGGAAAAATACAATGGTATGTATGTGATCAAGATGTAGAAATATGCCAAAAGTGCATGATTTAGTTTCTTCAGAAGTACTACATTACATCCCCATTATAGTGTTGAATTAGACACCGATCGTTTGACCTGCTATTCCACCTATATGATTACCTCTAATGAGTGGCGCACCACTGCTATGTCATGAATGTTTTCCTACTAGATTACTTTGAAACAAAGCATTTTGAAAGATAGGAGTCTATTGTGATTCCATATGTGCTACCTTTATCTTCTATGGTGGTGCAAATCAACTTGTAGAAATTAATATGTTGTACATTGAATCACATTCATTTAATTATCAAACCAGGGAGCGTAGAATTGAAATATTTCCAGCGTTGTATGCATAGTTACAGTGATTTAAGAGGGTGGAAATAAAATAACTTGTAACAACAATACTAAAAGAAAAATAAAACTCAGACTTGGAAATAAATGACTGCTAAATGCTTATAACTAAAAAATAGTTTCAAATTCAGAAATAAAATGGTTCCTAAGTAAGTATGCATAAAAAAACAAGGGAAGGGATGTAACAAACCTCAAGTGGGCCCTAACTTGGGTGTTAATGATGTCCTAAATCTGTATCTAAGAACTAAGATCTTTATTGGTGTTTATAAAAGCATTACATCTAGGAACAAATTCTTCACTAGATAAATCTCCACTGATGACTATCACTATTTGACTGTAACTGCTATGTTACCATGAACAACCCTTATTTTATCCTTTCATTTACAACAAAATGTGAGAATAAAAAGAGTAAAAAAAGGATTTTCCAACAAAAAACGTGAGAGATATTCAATAGAACAATGAGAGATTCAACACATGTTACAGAACTCATTATAGGTGTTCAACAAATAAACACATAAAAAATGTGTGCAACTAATCAATCAGTTCATCCTAACAAGTTTTCAACATAATCAACTAGTTCTCCACTAGTTTATATCAATAACCAAATCAAATATTGATTTATTTCCCAAATTTTCACGTTCTTGTTGTAACTGCTTCTCAAATGGTGCGTGCAAACTTAAGTGTTATTACTCCATGTTTCAAAAGATCTTACAAAATGTGGGCTCTTTGATGTGAATGATTCCTTTGGCTATAGACAAGTTGTTGTGGATTAGGTTTTTTGGCCATGGATGAGTTGTTACAGATAGGTTCCTTCCCTGTATGTGGAAAATTACTTACAACCAAGAGTGGAATCAACACATAAATTTATCGAAACATTTTATTGGGATAACAAGAATAAATGCTCACATAACATCAAAAAACAAAGACAACTAGATATAACTATATTAATTAGTCATTATGCCACAAGTTCATGGTTGTGATGATAATGTTCAACAATGTTCCCTAAAAATACATAGACATGGTTTGTAATAGCTTTATCAAAATACACAAGATGAGTTATTATGAAATATTATTATATAACTCATCACACCCCAAGTCTTAAATCCTTAAATGACGTCATTCAAAGGCTTTATATCTTCTTTGTTGGAAGCTGCATTCTTTCCTAAAATCAATGGCTGTATTTATGCCCTCATCCTTATATATCAAATACCTGCCATTGATCATGAATTTGTCCCAAAATTTGTCTTGAATCCTTTCATTGATCAGTAAGTTTCACGTCCACGGTGGAATTGGAAAATGAAATATTGGCAGATGATAACCTATAGGAAATCACTCATCATCACATTCATTAGATATTTCAATGTAATTATTTACCCCACAGAAAGTTGGAAGAATGTTTGGATAGGAATGCATCTCTTTCCTTTTCAGTACAGGGGATAACTCATTCCATCTAATTCGGCATTCCTGTAAAACCTAAATTCCATGCTCCCTTATCATGTTCCTTACTTTTTCATGGGATTCCACTCTCATTTTAACACTCTACTTTTTATTCCAACCACTTCCATATAATTTTCATATTTTTTAACAATTTCATCTGTGTTTGTTTCTTCAGCCCTGACATATAATGGTGTAGCATTTTCTAGATGTCTGTATTCCTCTATCTACTTAGCTCTCTCTAATTCATTTCAGAAATAAGAACATAATTCTTTCACCTATACATCCCCAATATACAGAAGTGGGATCCAATTTCTATCATATGAAATGACATAATTATGTAAATAAATTTCACACATCAAATTTTGGAACTCATGTGTACTGTTATGATACAAAGTAAATAATTTTATGGTAGAGCTAATATCATATATCATGTCAAAATCGATACAAATAAACTTATGGTGCAACATACTTTATTTTAGACATATTTCATAAACACTTGATGGATGCTTGCATTTCAACATTTCTAGCACAGCCTGAACTATTTGTTATTAGTTTTCTTTTAGCCTCTTGATCTCTTTGTCTTTGTTCTCCATTTTCTTCTTATGTTGAGATATGAGGTCTTCTTTCTCCTTATCCCATTTCCTCTTAAAAATTTCAATATAGGCTTCCAATTTTAGCATTAGATTGTCAATATTTTGCCCCATGGTTTGTGTTGTCATCTCACTAAAAGATGGTTTCTTAGGTGCCTTGATGATTTCATGAATAACAAATTGAGGCAGAATTTGTTCTACATTTTTTTCTAGTAGACTATTAGTTTATTCCTATTGAACTACCTCCTCAATGAATGGTACAACAACTAGAGGCATTTTTTGGTGTGTGTAGTCACTAAATCACACACTTTTAGTCAATATTTAGTCCCAGTCTCATACTATTATTCATATGGTTTTTGAGTGAAAATAGTAATGATTAACCCATGTCTTTGGCCATTTTTATATTTCTTGTCGTATTTTATATCTTATACATATACTCGCTTGGTAGGTTTTTATCATTATGTGTGTTTCTACTTCTGACTGGGGGGCCCAGCCTAGGACTAGGGCACCCCAGGTGCCCTAGTTCCATTTTGGGTTCCTTGATTCTCTTTACACTTTACTTGCATCTTTTGGGAACTTTTTGTCTTTTTAAGGTTAATTATGAAATTAGAGCAAGAGAACCATAATGAGGGACCAAACACTAAGCACTTACTATCACACATCTAGGTTGCATCCATAAAATGCATCTAAAGCTATATTTGCATCCATCTAGCTCCATCACAAGGCACACAAGGCTGGTTCATATGCATCACACTTCATAGGAGGGGAGTCTATTGTTTCCATGCACACATTTGCTACATTCTACATCTAGTTATTTTTTCGCTACTTCACAAAGTGTGACTGACACAAGAGAAACCTAGGGCATAATTTTCACACACACACACACACAGAATTTAATTGGGTTTGAAATGTAGTGTAACACTCAGTTAGTAATTCTACCATTGTGGCTGCTAAGGACAGTCCAAACCCTTCATATGCATATTTTTTTTAGGGGTTTGATGCTTGTTTTTTGGTTTTATAGGTTTCTCC
Source organism: Taxus chinensis (assembly GCA_019776745.2). NCBI lineage: Eukaryota > Viridiplantae > Streptophyta > Pinopsida > Cupressales > Taxaceae > Taxus > Taxus chinensis. The sequence continues at coordinate 544,601,539 of CM034146.1, forward strand.
TTCATCTTTGATTCATAACAAAATTTGGCACAGTTAAACAAAGCTAGTGTGACAAGAAGAGAACACATGGAGTCACTTTACAATACCCCAAAGGAGGGTTTCAGGCCATTTTCACAGACCAGGGTGCCCACAGGCGCCCCTATCCCTTTCCAGATGCCCCATTCAAATTAGAGAGCTTGGATTTGTTCTTTCTCAGACATATGTGTGGTCGTGTCCTCCTCATGTTCACCTGGTTACCACTATGACATAGTCCCACACCTTTGTCGAATTAGCTAAGGATTTTCCAACCCCTCTTACACATTAGGTTTTTACATTTCTATTTAATTAATTTCTTGAGTCATTCTCTTCATTTATTTAGTTATTATTTACTGCTTTTCATAGCATCTGATTACACTAGAATAGAATTACATCATTTCTTATTTTAGTTAATAATTTTGGTGAGCCTAACCTCAATCTTCACGCTCTTAGGGTCCTCATTATTTACTCATCATTCTAAAGTATAATCATCATGAGTATCTCAATCAATGATTATTTTCTTGCACATCTTGATGTAAGGCATAGAGTCCAACATCTTCTTGCTACCATTCGCATTTGTGTAGATATGCATCCTGAATCAGTATACCAAACTTTTGTATATTCATTTTCTCAACACTTATCATTCAAATCTAATCTTCCCACTAATCTAAAAAAATTTGATAATGACCCACCCTTGCATATTATGATTCCTATTTTCAATACGGGTATTAAGAAAACTTTAATTAATAATGGATCCTAACTTAATCCCTGTCCTATGACATTCCTCTCAAAAGTTAGGGTATTTACGCTTGTGATGTTAGTCCATCCTCCCTATCACTTCATGCATATGATGGTTTAGTTGGCCCATGCATAGGTCACGTTGTTCTTCCTATTACTGTAGGACCGAAAAACACTCAATGCAATTTTCTTTGTCATTGTCATATAATTATTTTCTTGTTAGACCTTGGCTCCATGCCATACAAGTCATCACTTCTACCATTTATAATTGTGTCAAATTCATACATGAAAATGTTGAGTATAATGTACTTTGTGACAATAATGCCTACAAATATTTTTACTGAGATATTCATACCACCCTTCCGATTCCACACATTGATACTACAAATGACCCTCAACCAATGGAAGAACTTCCTCATTTTCCACCACTAGAAGGTGTTACTTATGTCATTGATGTGGTTTCTTCTACTCCACTACCTCCCCCTGTGCTCAAGAGATCAATTTCAGTGTCAAATTTTCCCCAAACTTCCCTAAACTGTGATAGTGTAGTAGAGTCTTTAGAGATATTTTTGATGACTATAAGAACATGGAAAATGAAAACTCTAAGCTCAAGATGGGTCTAGTCAAAGCTCGGCCAACCAAAAGGTCAACATGGGTCAACAGGACCATGGTGATGTGTACGTGTGCACAATTGGCCAAGTGGCTCAATTAGTAATGGAAAAGTGGTAAAATGTGAAAAATTCATGTTTGGGAACCTCCAGTCTTCGATGGTTGTATGGTAAAAGGCCATCTATGGAGTCCGTAACCGACAGGATCCAATTTTGTATCGGAGGGGGACCCTACAACCATGAAGACTATATTATTTTTACTGATGTGGTGGGTCCTCAAACCACCACGTGGCTTGCCACAATGATTTGAAATTTTCTCGATATATACATATTGAGGTTCGATAAGTGGACTATACCTTGCAGTTCTACAATTATGGTGTAGGGGTGAAACTATGCTCGGAAAGCTATATTTTTAGCTCGGCGAGGTGGTCAAATCCCTACCAAGACCTATATTAATGCCACAACGACCAATTGAGCATATTGTTCCATAATTTTTGGCTTCTCTCCATATTGGTGTAGCATATCAATAATGCTAGCTTGACCTTATTCATTTGAACGGTCCGACCACATATCTCACGGTGGATCAACACACACAACCTGGAACATTATGTTATTTTCCAAAAAAATTATCCCAACTTCCTACCTTATCACCTTATCTCCACGCAACCACCTCATATATACAAAGCACCCATACTTAGCACATTGACAAACTTATACACAATGGTCGGTATTAAAAATGGCTCTTAAGCCAATGCATTATGCACACCACTTTGCATTTAAAATACTAGCCCAACCCTTTACGTGCCCCATATGGGATTTTATCCCAAAAATGAATTCAAAATGTGCTAAGGGAGGCACAAACCAAACAATGTCAGATAAAAAAATGGGCACCTTACCATTGCACTCAAGGGTTCGAAGTAGTATAAAATGGGCTCAATTTTATTTGTACAAAAACAAAAGTTTGACTGTGGTAATTTGTACAAAGGAAGCGTATTGTTTTGAAGCTTTGGAATCCGTTTGGAGGCTCATAGAGGTATGAAAGGGGCAGAAAAGAGTAGGAATGACCTGCAATAGGTTTATTAATTCCATTTATTTATTGTATTTACATTTGGTCACGCGTATTATTACAATTATTTATAATGGAATGGTCATATAATGACATGGGGATGTAGGCCATGTTTTTTGAACCCCGTAATCACATTGGTGTCTTATTTCTATGATATTTTCTATGCTACAACTATTTAATTTTGCACAGTAATTATTTTAGTTCAATTTTCCATATGATAAAGTTGAATTTTTAAAAAGGAAAACCATTCCCATTTCGGAGTATGAACATTCAAAGAGTAAGTGGTTAAAACTCACTATTTTCTACAATTTAATGATACTTCTAATTGATTTTAAAAGACTTAATTAAATCCATCTTTTAAAAGCTATGATGTAAACGTAGATTTTTTTTAAAGTCAATTCAAGTGGTATTTTAGTTTTTGGATCACCTTGTCACTACTAATGCTATGGTTGTTTATCAAGGGCCTCTCTCTACATCAGATGCCACTTTATCTACTTCACCTTCTCCCATGCCATCTTCGTCACTGTGACCTCCCTTCACATGCACACTTATAAAAAATGATTCATATTGGGAACATATTCCATTTGATCCTACTTACAATGACACTATATGTTCACATGATGGATTTGATAGACTTGGATTCACTTTTGAAGATATTTATCCTCCAATGCATAATCCTCATTTATATTATGGATTCATCACTATTACTGTAGCTTATGCTCTACATGTATTCCATCTCACAATCTACCTCCCACATACACCTCCTTCTACTCTTCTCATATTAGGGAATACTTGGCTTACATATATAAGAGGCACATTAGATCATGATCATATAGATATATCATTTATCATGCTTTTTGTCAGTGTGTTTATTTGTAACAATTCTTTTCTTGGCTATACACAAAATCTCACTCGCTGGTATGCACATGGGTGTACCTTGCCACCCTTCATTGATGAGGAATATGCAATGGGCATGTATCATTTATGCCTTAATGGCTTATTGCACGACAAACCCACTACTATCTCTTAATAGGTTTCTGATGCAGAACCCTATGAATTTGACCCTGAAATTAACAATATCTTAGATGAAGTTACATAATGGAATTTTCATCATCAAAAATTTGGGGGCATCACATTCACACATTCCCCCCTCATCCTAGTGTCAACACATGTCTCATACTCCTATCTACATCATAAAAAAATTCATTACTCAATGACATACTCTTGTGCTTCAGTTCACACTTAATTGTTGAGGCATACTACACATGAACCTCACACACTTCACAATAGGTACTACACATAGTTTCTCTTCAGACATCTTATAATATATCTTTCATATTGCATACTACATTTTCAAGTCTCTCTACATCATTTTCATTCCGACATTCGTATATCTACACATCATACTAGTGTTCATCACACATGTGTCACACTCTTATTGTCTACAAGTCTAGCATTACATCCTATTCATCATACATAATACATATCACCTATTTCACACTATTAGGTTATCTAAACTTCTTGCATTACATCCTATACATCACATATTTTACTCATCACATGGTTGTCTCTTCTCATCACACATACTATATCTTCTTATATGCATTGCATTCGCTTACCTGATAACACACTCTAATCTAATGATACATACTAAATCATTGAGGGTATATACAACACAAATGGACCATATCATGCCCACACGTTCATTATTCCATTTTATCATATGACATTCATAGGATTAGTGATATACGCCTTAGGATATAGGGTCACTTCTCCTAGCATGATCTCGTGATAGGCTACCTCATCACATTCGCTTACATTTTTTAGTGGTATACACTTTAGGATAAATCATCACCTCCTTTATATTCATCTAGTCGTGATATACGCTTAGTCTATAGAGTCACGTAGACATCATCACTATGTCACATCTCATCACCACATAGTCATCACATCACATTACACACCACACATAGTTTGACCATTTCCTGATGAAACACTCTCGTTTATGGTTCATTCTTGACTACTGAGGGGGGATACTAAATGAACCTCACTGCATAAAAATTCCATTCACTCAAGGGGCACGTGGCTCCTATTATCCATGTTTCATTTCATTCCATACATCCACAACATACTACATTTTATGGTTGCATTTACTCTTGCTTGCACTTGCTCTTACATGTACACTTTACTACACATGTTAGATAGATATCTTGTATGTCATTAGTTTTTTACCATACACACATGTGTGTTCACGTATTTTTCTAGTTGTGATCACAAATACAGAGCTTCTACATATAGCACTGATGCTTCATACACAACCTACTAGGGGCATCCACATTTGTAAACTACAGGTGCTATCGCTTCATTTCATACTTAGAAATTTCTATTATCATGTTCTATACTCTTTGACATACTTTCTATTTTCTAACATGATAACATGTGCTTCATGTGCAAAATTTGTTATGTAGGGATACTTTCTTCCATACATATATGTTTTTTTGTTATTGTTTGTCTTGTTTATGGGATTTTCCATTTTTTGTGTGAACACACTTGTTTGTTTACAGCCATGATATCCTTGAGTGTTTTGCAACATCGTGAGAAGTGTCCCATGTTTTCAACTTGCTTTGAACGGTCTATGATTGTCTCTTTCAGTGTTTACATTATCTTCTTATGTTATAGCTTACACATTGGTTGTTCTCTACATGCATGCTTATTCGTACTAACACTTTTTTCTAGCCACTTGTTTGTGTATGCCTTGGTCTTTACCAAGCACATTCCCTCCCCCCTGCAGGGTACAATTTCACTACTTGATCATCTTCTCCTTTACAGGTTTATCTATATGGGAAGCAAGTAGTCAACAACAACAACACACACATGGCAAGTACATCACACCCATGATACTAAATGTGCAGATACACTATACACATTGGCATATACACATGTGCTTCCACCCTAGGTTCACTCTCATCACTTTTTTACAATTTTGCATCTTTAGTCTCCACGCTCCATATTTTTTCACTCCACACTTTATCTAGTCCTTCAACATGTTTCTACATCACTCTACATGGATTATCAGGTACACATATCTATCTACTTTATGTTACAGAGATTTTCGCTCACCAACAAAAAGTGGGGAAAAATTTAGTCACTAAATCACACACTTTGAGTCAATATTTAGTCCCGGTCTCATACTACTATTAATATGGTTCTTGAGTGAAAAGAGTAAATATTAACCCATGTCTTTGGCCATTTTTATATTGCTTTATTCCGTATTTTCTATCTTACACCTACGCTCACATAGTCAGTTTTTTCATTTTGTGTGTTTCTACTTCTGACTAGGGTGCCCAACCTAGGATTGGGGCACCTTGGGTGCCCTAGTCCCATTCTAGGTTCCCTAATCGTCTTTACACTTTACTTTCATCTTTTGGGAACTTTCTATCCATTTGAGCATTTTATCTTTTTAGTGGTCGGCCTTTTTGGGGTTAATTATGAAATTAGAGTAAGAGAACCATATAAATATAAAGTTATGTGACTATAATGAGGGACCAAACACTAAACACTTACTATCACACATCTAGGTTGCATCCATCAGAGGCACTTGAAGCTACATTTACATCCATCTAGCTCCATCACAAGGCACACAAGGCTGGTTCATCTGCATCACACTTCATAGGAGGGGATTTAATCATTTCCATGCACATATTTACTTCATTATGTTATTTTCTCACTACTTCATAAAGTGTGAATGTCACAAGAGCAACCTAAGACATAATTTTCACACACACACACACACACACACACACAACTACATCAGGTATGGGATGTAGTGTAGATCTCAGTTAGTAAGTCCACCATTGTGGCCACTTAGGATAGTTCGAACCCTCCATATGCATCTTTATTTTTAGGGGTTTGATGCTTGTCTTGGGGTTTTATAGTTTTCTCCTTCATCTTTGATTTACAGTGACATCTGGTGCAATTAAGTGAATCTAGTGTGGCAACATGTGAACACTAGAATTCACTTAGCGACACCCAAGAGGAGGTTTTCAGGTCATTTCTATAGACTAAGGAACCTAGTTCTCATACCATGGCACCCATAGGAACCCCTGTCACTTTCTAGGAACCCTAGTCTAGTCAGAGAGCTCAGATCTATTCTTTCTTAGGCATTTGTGTGGTCATTTCCTCTTCTTGTTTACCTGGTTGGCACTGCAACATAGTCCCACACCTTCATCGAATCAACTAAGGATTTTCCAACCCCTCTTGCACATTAGGGTTTTAAATTTCTATTTATTTAGTTGTTTGAGTCATTCCCTTCATTTATTTAGTTATTATTTATTGCTTTGCACAACATCTGATTACACTAGAATAAAAGTACATAATTTCTTATTTTAGTTAATCAGTGTGCAATTCCTCCTTATGCTTCTTCCTCTTCTTTTCCCTCTGCATGTATTTCCACTTCATGAATCATTTCCTCATTCTAAGTTGGTTTTCTCTTATTCTTCCATGGGGTTTTCATGGTATTCTAGCTCATGAACTGAAGTATTGATATCTCTATGCTATGTCTCCAATTGTTAAGGCTCAAAGTTTTCCTCTCTGGCTTCCAAATAACTATCTAGTGAGATGGTTTGTGACTGTGTTGGACTCGAGATTTTTGTCCTTTTTTCCTAAGTCTATGAGAGTGCCTAGGTTGTTTAGGATCAGAATGAGAAGATTTTCATTTGGCCTTGGAATTGGAGGTCTATGGAGAGGATAATTCCAATAGAGTTTCAACTATAAAAATCCTTTCTAGAGAGATAGGTACATGGTTTTCTTCGGTAGGAGGAAAACCTTCAGAAGTTAGGGGTTCTTGGGTTTGGAAAGTAGATGGTGCATCATCTGACATGCATGTAGAGAAGCTTTCAGTGCTTCTCCTTCTTTTTCCTTTATTTCCCAACAAATTCCCAATATTGTTTACCCTTACAAAGTCATCCCATGGTATCTTAGGGTACTCCTTATTCAAAGTGTATTGGATAACTAGGGTTATGAGATATTGGTGAGATAGTGATGCCCTAGCCCTATGAAATTCTTTGCTCATTTTCTTGAGCATTTCATGCAAGAAATTTGGGCATTTACTTGACTATTATTCTTCAAATGATTCAATAGTTTGAAATGGACTATGTTTAATTGTGAATACCTCCCTTTACAAGTAAAGTATTGAATACAAAAAGTTTGTAGATTATTTCCATAAGGGTTTGAGGGATGTTCTAAATGTACCTTGTCTATCTGATATGAATTCATCATCAACTTCTGCATAAACTCCCTTCTTTTTTCCTTTGGGTTGGCTGTATATGGAAATGGATCTCCTTGAGTTGGTATACCAATAACATTTACCAAAAATGCATCAGTTACTCTTATAATTAACCCTTTTACTCTTACCTTACCATCATTCAGGGTGTTTGCAAATTCTATTACAATTTCCTCATCAAAACCCTAAAATTTTTTGATATACTATATCTAGCCATGATTCTCAAAATACCAGACAATTTTAGGATGACTTAGGAGTTGCAAATGCATAGGAATGCTCATGTATGATCAAATCACCTCCCATGGTGGATACGTAACTTCTCACAAGCTGAGTATGTAATAACACAATTTTCCTTTGAAATAATTTTGCACAAATGAGACGTGTTGATGGATTTTCATCACTTGAACTTTATTACTAAGGGAACCAAAAATTATTGTAGGGGTTACTAATCATTAATAGATGTGACAACATTGAGAATATGAAGTAAAATGATGTGAAAACATTGGCTTATGTGGAGGGCTAAAGTGGAAAAATCATAGCTTGAAAGGCAACAATATTTTAATGTTACACATGCATGATGACTTGGCATAACTCCTAATTAAATATAATTAATCTAATAATACTTTATTAAAGTGATAGATGGATGTACTTATCTCGTTGTTTGCTTGTAATGATGGATGTGCATGTTTTATTAACTGGAGTCTTGGCTACATGCAAGCATGCTTCGATGTTGCAGATGTGGACTTAAATTATGTTGGCTTCTCCTTACTGCAAATAAATGATTCCTGGAGAGGAAATTCTAATTGGTTGGGGTCCCAATCATTCCTTGGATATTTTCCACATTGTGCATGCTTCCTTTATGTTCATGAATTTTTTTCGACACTACAAAAAAAATGGGGGCTTGTTTTTTATGGCTGTAAATGGAACTTTTGGTCATTGAATTCTTTCCTTGTGATGAAGAACATGCCCTTATACAATCACTTGTTATTAAACCCTACAAAAAAAATACTTACATAAAATAAATGCGTTAGAAGAGTGTTGATGATCACCTAGAAAGGTAGATCACAACACTTTTAATTAAAACTTGAAATATTTAGAAAGATGAATTCTCTAAGGTTAATAAATTCTCTTCAATCCTCCACAATCTCATGAGGTGAGCTAACAAGAATAACCTATGAGGTTATGTCTGATGTTTTTTATTCCTCCCGCTCGTATATTCTCTGAACAATTTCATGAATGAGCCTTTATCAACTAGATTTTTGTACAATCTTAACCTATGGCCATTCATAAAAAAATTGAATCTCATAGGATCAATGTAATAAGGTTCACATCTTAATTAGGGAAGATATTATCAATTTCATAGGGTCCTAGCCATGTTTTTCTGAGATTTCCTATAGGATCCTTGTATTTTGAATCAAACAGAAGTTCCCAGTCACATTCTTGGAACTTTCATGTCTTGATATACTGATTATTCCATTTGATTCGTTGTTTCTTCACTACCTCTATTTTATGAACTATTTGCTTCCTCAATTCATCCAACTTATTGAGTTGGAGAATTCTATGTCTTTGAGATTTTGATAAATCTATTCCTAGCTAAGTAGTGCAATTCTCAATGTTTTATGCTGAAATTCTATTAGCAAAAAAAAAGTCTTGCCATATAAGAGTTCAAAATGTGTGAATACTAGTTATGGTCTTCCATGTTGTATTCAATGTCCAAAATACTTCTAGAAGTCTATCTTCCTAGTATTTCCTATGGAATTATATAGTCTTTGTCAATATGGATACTATCTCTCTATTTGTAACCTCTACTTGACCATTAGATTAAGGATGGTATGGTGTAGACTTCCTATTCCTTATTTCATATTCACTAACCAAATTAGAAATTACATCAGTAGTAAAATGTGTACCTTGGTCTACTATAATCTCCCTTGGGACTCTATATTTGGTGAAGATTTTCTCATACAATAATTTTTCCACATTCTCACTTTTCTGGTTTAGCAATGCTTTCACCTCCGTCCACTTCGTTAGGTAATTTGTGAATACCAGGATATACTCTTTTTTGTGAGATGGAGGTTCTATAGGGCCAATAAAATATAAGCCCCACTTATCAAAAGGTTATAAAAATAATTGAGGTCGCAATGGCATCTCATCAGACTTAGTGTGTTTTCCCATTCTCTGACATTTGTCACATCTCTTAGTGTATAGTGTTTCATCCTTGTGTAATGTTGGCCAATAGTAGCTACTAGTCAACACCATCTGCATTGTTTTCTTTGAAGAAAAATTACCTTCACAAGATTCATTGTGGTAGGATCCGAGGACATAAAATATATCCTCATCATCTATACACCTTCTCATTACTTGATCTTGACTTGTATGAAAGAGAAATCGAGCTATCCACGAAAAAAGGTAAACTCTTTTCAACCAGGTGCCTTTTCTTAGAAGATGAAAATTGTGGAGGTGTTTTACTTGACACCAAGTAGTGGCTATATCTGTGAACTAGGGTGTTCTTATAGAAATAAAAAACAATTTATCATCTATAAATGAATCATCAACTAATTTCTCTTCACGGTTGGTCTCCATCCTTGAGATGAAATATGCTACCACATTATCATTTCTAGGATTGTTCACTATGGTGACATCAAATTCTTGTAAGAGGAATAACCATATTATGATTATGATACTTACTATTGGTTTGTTTACTAGATACTTGATTGTAACATGATCAGTGTGAATGAACACTGGATATCCTGTGATATCATTTTTGAATTTTTTTTTATAGAATATACAACTACCAAGAATTATTTTTTCTGTAACTGTATAGTTCAATTTTGAATGTTGCAAGTTCTTGCTGAAATAGTATATTACATAGTTCAAAATTCCATCTTTCTGTCCTAGTAAAAATCCAATAACATGATCTGATGCATATACGTGGATGTGAAAAGGAAGGTTCTAATAAGTTCCTGTCAATATAGGAGAAATAGTTAGCATCTTATTTAAAGTTTGAATAGCATTTTCACATCTCTCAGTCCAAAAAAATTCAGCATCCTTTCCTAACAATACAAAAAGTGGCACTGCAATTTTTTTGAAGTCTTGTATGAACCTTCTATAATATTCTAGCATGGCCCAAAAATTTTTATAACATCTGGGTAAGTGCAACAATTTGGGGGACAAAAAAGGTGTCATAAGTGGACATTATATTGCAAATAACAACATAATATCAACTTGTAGGGATTATTAGCAATTGCATACACTCAAAATTAGAAAAAAAATTATATTAATAGCCTCCTGAATTGTAGCATCCAGAATCTAGTTTCTAAACTACTATTTTTTTGTAAAAATGGACAAGTTCAGTTATATTAAACACTCAAAATTCAATGACTTGGTATTTTTTTAAAACACCTATAAGATTGTAGTCTATTTGCCCGTAATTTGGATGACCAAAAAAATGATATATATATATTTTCCTTTGGTGAGAAGTTATATGCCACTATCTATCTTGGGATAGATTTTATTTTGTCTTTTTTTGAGCAATATTTTATTTTTTATGATTTCATTTCCGTGAAAGTGGTCTGAAAACATAAAGAAAACAGCTCTTTTTGTTTGCCCACCATAACTTCATAAAAAAATATTGAAATCAAATTATTATTTTTTGAACATGTATATAATTTTACCATGGTTGGGATGGTATAAGTGTTTTATTATGTGTAAAAGGTTTATCACATTCTGACAAGTGAAACAAAATTTACAGTCTTAAACATAGACATAAACATTCACGGGAAAAAGTGTCTTAAAGACCTACTATTAGTAAAAAATTATAAAATGATATTTATCCTATTCTATTCACTTTAAAATCAATATTTCTACAAATCTAACAGTCTCCCCTACGCAATGGTACCATTTTTTATTACATATTTTTGACTTCTCGGCATGGTTCAAGTCCGCAGAAGACTAAATTTGATGTTTTGTTGTTTTTGATGTAAAATTTAGGATTTGATGTCCACTTAATTGTCCCCCAACTTGTTGCACTTACCCATATTTCTATTTTCTTTGTGTGGGCAGGTTGACTATGACATACACCTTGGCTAAATCTACTTGAATTCCTTCCGAAGAAAGGTAGTGTCCCAACAATATACCCTCTGACATCATCATATATCACTTTTCATTTCCTAAGGAAAAAATGTGGTCCTTGCATCTTCTTAATACCTTATCCATATTTTACATATCCTCCTCAAAATTAATGCCATGTACAGTGAAGTCATCCATGTAGAATTCTATGCAATCATTTCTCAAATCAGAAAAGATATCTAGGACTGCCCTCTGGAATGTGGTAGGTGCATTACACAGGACAAATGGGAGAACTGAATAGGAAAATTTCCCCCATGGACATGTGAATTTAGTCTTATATTTGTCCTTTGGTGTAATATGGATTTGATTGTAGCCACTATATCCATCAAGAAAGGAAAAACACTTTTTACTAGCTAGGGTATCAAGCACCTGATCAATGAAGGGAAATGGGAAGTGGTATTTCTTTGTGACTAAGTCCATCTCTTTCTAATCCACACATATTATCCATTTACCATTATTATTTGGTACAATTACAAGAGGCAACACCCATTGACTGTCTGATATGGGGTATATGAATCCAACATCTAGTAACTTTTTTAGTTCAGACCTTCACAATATCTCTTACTGTTGGATTCATGTGTCTATGTGGCTGTAAGATTGGTTTACAATCTTATTTGATATAAATTATATGAGTACAAAGCCTAGGATGAATCCCATGCATGTCACCATAATCCCAAGCTTTTTTTTATGTTTGTGAAGAAGAGCAATCAAAAATTGTTCTTATTGTACACTCAACATCTTGTTCAGATTTAGTGGCCTCCCAGTTGTTATTTCTACTTGCTTGGAGAGGTCCAACATTGAACACATGTTGCTACTAACATAATTTAATATGAAATCATGAGGAAGAAGCTAGTGAAAAATACATTTCTTACCTAGAATATTCATGGTGCTATGCTACGGTAAAAATTGATTCAAAGGAAAACTCAAACACCTAAAAATGTCATCAACTTCTTCATTTATATCCATAATTTTTTTGCATAATATTAAAGAGAACAAAATCTTCCTCCTGATATTCAATATTGTAATACTTTTACAACATCATCAGCTATTGGACAGAGAATTGATCAACTTCTGGTTCTTCAATCCAAACTATTTGATCTTTATCATTCAACGGTTTGGGCATGAGGATAGATTATAAGTTTATTAGTACCATTTCCATTTGAGATGATCATGTTTCTAGACTTGCATCTTATAAATGCATCAACAATGGCCAGCCATGGCATTCCTAGTATAAAAGGGTAACCTCCTAGACTTGCCTTTGGTTACAGGAAAATGAAATCAACAAGATATTTCCAAGAGTCTACCACCACAAAAATGTCCTCAAGGACTCCTTTAGGATTTGTTGTTGATCTATCTGCTAGCTATAATATTGTAGTTATTGGCCTAAGTCCTTCAAACTTCAGATCATCCATGACTTGCTTGGTCATGAAATTGATTTTTTCCCCTAAGTCAATCAAAGTATTTTTAATTGTAGTTCCATTGATAGTAACATTCACCAAGGGAATCCCTAGATCTATGTACTTAGGTAACACAAAATTTCCAAGCATGATATCAACCAACTGCCCAATGACTTGTACTTTAGATGGATATTTTATTTTTCTTCCTAGATTTTTGATACATAGATCCTTGATTAGCTTGTTGTAAATAGGAATGTCCTTGATGGCTTGAATGAGTGGAATTTTCACACAAATTTCCTTCAAATGATTGAAAAAATCAGAATTAGAATTGATTTATGGTCAGACTTTCTTTCTTGCAGTTTTTATAGAAATGGGGGTCCATTCACTTGCATTTTAATTTTTCTGGAATTCTTTTCATGTTTCCGTAGATCAGCTTGCATTATCTTCTAGATTTGTTGTGGATAATCTTGCAACAATTGTGGTTCATCTATCTCTATCTTGGTGGCTAGTTCTCTTCCTGAGTGGAGATGGATATTGTTGAAATCAATTGAATAAGTAGAGTATTGGGTTGATTTATTGTTATAGGTTGGATGAGAAGCTTTATTATTAGGGATAGCTATTGGTTGAGCTGACAATTGAGTAACTTTTGGTTGAGAGTCTAGATTGGGGGTTTGACATCTAATATTGTTGTTGTGGGTAGGGATGTTTCTAGTAGGTTTTTTGGTAGTTAGGAGGTTTATTTCCCAATGGTTGTGCTCCTATCCAAAGTTATTTCCCTAAATAAGGGGGTTTCTGCCACTGTTTTCCTAAGAACTAAGGTTATCATGGCTGTTTGTATTGGCTAGGGTAAGGATCCCAATCTTACTGATTATTAGCCCAAGGTGGGGGTTGCATATTATTATATGAACTACTATCCCAATTTTTAAAAGATGGCATAGGATCTTGTGACATACCTCCTTGGCTTGGTGTCCATGGATTACTTTGGGAAATCTAGAAAAATTTCCCATCTTCTATTTATATCATTTTAAACTCTGGTGTAGCCTCCTTTCCTTCTATAATGTTGGATAGTTCCTTGCATGTGTAATCAACTTTCTTTCTTTTACAAGAATGGCATAACTCTATAAGTGTTGCATCTGCATCATCCCTCTTCTTCTTTACATGAAGAACATCAAGCTGGGTGGTCATGCCATTAACTATTTCTATTTCATGTTCTTAAACATGTTTACAATCTTTCATTTAGATATTTCCCCAATTCCTTTGGCAGTTGCTCCACCCTTTGATCTAACACTTCTTATTATTTACATGGTTGCTTTAGAATAGTTCCTGTAGGATTCAAAAATATCATCAAAAGTGATCTTGGAGATGTCTCTAGATCCTATTAATTCCAAAGCATCCATATCTTCCTCATCGAGTCCTTTTAAGAAGATTAACTTGAGATACTCAAGAAGTAACCTTGTGTATCTTGAATTTTGAATGCAAAATAGGAATCTCTCCAAGTAATATTCTAGTGGATCATCTTCCTTTTGTACTATCTTGACATATTTCATCTCCTCCTCTTCTACTTGGCCTAAAGTAGTCTTAGAAATTGGTTATAAAATTTTCCTTCATCTGCTGCCAGGTAGTAACAACATCTCTTCCGAAGCCCATAAACCATCTTAAGGCTACATCCTTAAGTGTAACAGGGAACAAATTCAACTTGTGTGCACCATTTTTGTAGTCATAAATCATGCATAAGACATCAAAATAAAACAAGAAAGTGTCTGGGTATTCAATCATAGATCCATGAAAATTAGGAAGACATGATGGAGAGGTGTTCTTCATAACAACAGGATGCTTGTTATTGGATATAGGAAAATCAAATGTGTTTATTTCCGCTACTTCAAAGTTTTGATTCACCTCCTATGTCATGTTTTTCTATTGAAGAACAACTCAGAACTTTCACTTGGGAGGGGTGTTCTATCAAAAAACTCTGTACAGAAGAGGATGTTTCTTCTTTAGAATCAAAAGTGATTTCTGCTATTTGAGGATTGGGTAGGAATCTACCATGGACATCTCTATGACGGTTACATACATCAAACTGACTCAACTCAATCATCATTTCATAGTGGGGGAGTTTCAAAGGTGAATTTCTACAACCTAGTTTATTCTAAGAAATTTAGAAATGTAAAACCTCACAAAAAATCCTATAACTTGGCAATATCCCTAGAAACAATGTGCCAAAAATGGTGGTGCAAATCAACTTGTAGCAATTAATATGTTGTACATTGAATTACATTCATTTAATTATCAAACCAAGGGGTGTAGACTTGAAATATTACTGGTGTTGTATGCACAGTTACAGTGATTTAAGAGGTTTTAAAGGAAATAACTTGTCACGAAACAATGTTGAAAGTAAAAAAACTCAGACTTGGAAAATGAACTAGTGTTAAATGCTTATTACTGAAAAATAGATTTACGATTCAGAATTTAAATTATTCCTAAGTAAGTATGCATAAAACAAAATAATGGAGGGGATGTATCAGACCTCAACTGGGCCCTGACTTGGGTGTTAATCACGTTTTAAATCTATAGCTAGGAAATAAATGAAAGAACTCATGGATCTTTATTGATTTTCAGAAAATCATTACATCTAGGAACAAATTCTTCACTAGCTAACTCTCCACTAATGAATAGCACTATTTGACTCTGACTACTCTATTACCATGCACAACCCTTCCTTTATACCTTAATTTACAACATGATGTGAGAATAAGAAGAGTAAAACAAGGATTTTACAACAAAAAAAGTGAGAGATCTTCAACAGAACAATGAGATAGTCAACATATGTTACATAAATCACAATGGTGGACTTACAAATAAGTGTTGCACTACATTCCAAACCTAATGTAGTTCTATGTGCTTATGTGTGCAATTGTGTGCCTAGGGTGCCCTAACATCAATGACACAAAGATAGGGGCAATAACTAGATGTAAAATGTAAATGGTGGATGGAATAGAATGAATACAAACCTTCTTATGCACTGTGTGATGTTGAATAGTGCCCAAATGTAGTCCCTTACCTTAATAGATAGATAGCCCTTGATAGTAGATAGTCCGCCCATAAGATAGTAGGTATGTTATGTTTATATAGGGATCTCTTGCTCAAATTTTGGACACTAATGACCCAACATGCACACTAGTACCTAAGGGAATGAGAGGATAAAATATACAAAACTACCTTGAAACTCTAAATTAGATGCCAAATAGTTCATGGTTGACCCATGGTGATGTTCAAAAATAAGGACCATGGCACTCATGGGTAGCCATGATTCTACCCTAGGTCCCTAGTCAAAATACTAGAGATGACGAATGACACAAATAACGTACACTTGATACTCCCTAAGAGATGACCAAAACTGTGCAAACAACTAACGAAGTTGACAATACAAATGACGATGAAAACCAATTAACTTGACGACCATGACTAGGGGATAGGATCATTAGTGAATATTTTCTATCACACAATATACATATATAAAATGACATAATTTTTGAGTATAAATCTAATAGTAAGTAGCGTGATTTTATGACTACACATACTTATCACTCCTAAAAACATAGAAACACGTAACTTCAAAAAGTGTAGAATATACAAACACAAACACAATGCCACAAAAACATAGAAAAGATGGAATGGGTTCAAAAATCATGCGTAATTTTTTTACATGGCACAAACACAAAAACATGTGTGTCCAAGCATTAGATGGGTCTAAAAAATTGTAGGATAGAGTAGGATGTTAGGACCATATGTGGCTACCTTAAAGAAATTATACCTCCAATTCAGGATAGATGATTGATATACACAGGGTAGTTATACCATGACTTTCATAAGTAAAATGAATAATTTTAGCTATAAACAATATACAGGTTTCATGACAGTAGTTTCAGATCCACTCCACTCAGTATGAAAACCAGTTACAATGGGGCATGAAGAACTCCACTCCTTCACCACCACATTCAGATTTCTACTAAACTTATGTAAAAAATGTTACGTAAAAAGGTGTAAAGTCACAAATATTCCTGACACTCATGACATCGAAAGAAAATTATAGCCTGTAGGAATTCAAACGAGAGAAAGTCATAGACAAATGGGAAGGGCATGGAATGCAATCATTATAAACACGAGACTATTGTGTGTTCTTATAGTTACATAATACAACCTAGGAACGTATTTGCCAGTGGTGTAGTCCATGAAAAAAATGGAAGGTATTGAAGAGGTTATACACATGCACACAAGAATACAGGAATTTATTCTTTTCCTCAAAACATTATAACAGGGTACAATAACAAATATCATGTGAAGATATTTGAAACAAGATATGTCATCGCTACACAAGATACATAGTCTTCTTCCTTTTAGCTCAAAATGTTTCATGCACATCATCCTATGTTATCAAACTCTCTTCTACATCCTGTAATTGGGTTACGTGCACCTTACACTTTGGAAAAATAACACCTAAATGTACACAAAGAGGAAATTGATCACCCCCTATCCTGTATAGTGAGCTCTAGGTAATGTAAATCATCCAAAGTACAAGCAATTTTGTAACCCTTTGTGTAAACTCTGCATCCTGCTCAAAATACAAATATGAGCGCATATGTGTAAAGAGTTCCGTGTTTTTCTTCTCTATCCAAACCACTTTTCGGAAAATGTAACATGCATTACATATTACAGTGATTACAACTTGAGCTAAATGTTACAAGTCTTGCTTTATCATGTAGACAATGAATACATCTTTGTACTTGGGTACATTCCATCATGGAGCGTGCCTAACACTGACACAACTAATGACTCTATAAAACATGACTCCTAAGAAAAGATAAAAATAGTGGTAGAAAAATACTCATGTATCTTTGATTCCTTTATCTCATGCAATTTACTGGATTTGCACATACTTAAAGGGGGGGCAAATTTAGACACGTGCCTGATTTATATTTGGCATTATCTCATGAACACTAATGCACTCTAGCTAAGAATAGAAGTGCCTAACCACTCCATTGTCCACTTAGCACATTTTGAAGTCTCTTTTCTAGCTTGTTTATCCTTACTTCACTAACACATTTCGTCAAACTTTCACCTTTTGGTCACCTTTTACATAAACTTTGGGTTAGACAAACATCAATTGTTAATTGCAAGCTACAAACTTTAGGGAATGCATGTTTTCCATCCCTGGAAAAAGTTGTACAGTTCTGGTAAACAAGGGGCATAAACATTCTATGGCCAACTGTGTACAATCTTACACCAACTTAAGTTCTTCCAACTTTCTTTCAAGAATTTTATATTTTTTGCATGGGTCTTAGCACATGCCACACAAGGGACAAGGCCATTCATTAGATAAATTCCCTACATACACAACTATATAATGTAAGTAAACAATAGCTCATTTTCGTGACATGTAAATCTTGCTATACTCACAACAATGAAACACTCTAGCTTCCACTATCACTTGCACAACTTGTCACAATAAGGCTCCCTAAATCTAGGCAATCATTTCACACACTATAGTCATTAGGGTGCACAAAGATCTATAGGTTTTCAGCTTTTTACTAGGACAGGGAGTTATCCCATCAAAATCACCTACAAGCACTCAAACATTTCTTCTCCAATATATATATAGCAAGATCTCAAAGTGTCATTTCACATGATTTTTGTCCTTCATCAGAGTTACCAAATCTTAGTTCTCATGGTCATTCATGGTTATCATTTCATGCTAGGTGGTGAACGATGTGTATTCTCCTGCTACGACACAAACCATGTTTTGAGTATTTAATGCCAATATTGGTGATGCATGGGGTTGCCCACAAGCCAAAATTAATATTTGTTAAATTTGTAGGGTCTTTTACCTATGGTTAAGGGTTT
This sequence comes from Taxus chinensis, assembly GCA_019776745.2. NCBI lineage: Eukaryota > Viridiplantae > Streptophyta > Pinopsida > Cupressales > Taxaceae > Taxus > Taxus chinensis. The sequence goes on from CM034146.1 coordinate 544,620,667, forward strand.
GATACCTCAATTAAGGATGTAATGCTCATGAGAGAGTTGTTACATGATTAAAAATTATGGTTTGAACTTAGTGACAGACATTTCTAGACAGTAACTACCGTGAGCAATTTCTAGGAAGGCGACCATCTAAGGAAGTTGCAAAGCTAGTTTCCAACCTCCTATAGCTAACCCGTACATTTTGCTTCTAGTCATACCCCTAAATCTGAGAAGGATATGGTTCAACATTATCTGGTACTAGTGGTGTGTCCTTCTAAAAATCTCCCAACTCTGAAACCAGGTAAATATTGCATCCCTATAAACCAGAAGACTCCATGAATTGGCTTTTCTATAGTTTGACTACCTAGATTTCTACAAGAAACTCTAGACAGTATGGTCCTGATTAGTTTTAGAGCCATGTTGCTAGTCTTGATGAGCTCCAGAACAATTTGTCTCTCCTTTACAGGTCAATCAAATGCTGTAGGATTCATCTTTCCCCAGTTTCTCATGGTTCTAGCCTTTGGATCTTCCCTCCACAAGCTTTCTGGTGCATGCACTGAGAGAATTCAATATTTACTTTCTATGGAGTGTAACTCATAATCTTTGGACATAATTTCTAGGTTACTTGACCTAGCATCAATCTCGTATCCACATAAAAGCTAGGATGAAGTCTTGGTACTCACGATGCTGGACACATTTTGAAATGAATAAAGTTGTGCACTTCACTATTTTTTGACATTTTTGTTTCCTACCTAGGGACCTGATAAATCATATGTAGAGTCCCATTGAGCACATAGCCCCTATAATCCACTAAATACTTGGCCTTAATAGCTTTCTGCATATAATAATTATGGTTCTTTATAGGGACACAAAAGTCATAATGCAAGATCCTGTTTCGGTAGTGAAATCTTTAAAGATGAAACCATTCAAACATGTGTTCCTGGAGGGATGCAAATGGCTTGTTGGAAATGGGTAGACACTTCATTTAAATTTTGGGAGTTTTGTTCATAAAATTATCTTCAATTAACTTCCAACTTAAGACATTGTGTTGAGGGCATTTCTAAGATTACATATCTATGACAAGCCTCTTACAAATTGTGCACCCAGAACAGCTTTTTTCCATCTAGGAGCTATACTTGAAATGAAGGGGATTCAAGATTTAGATTACTAGGTTGTATTATTGTATTGTTTATATAGTTATCATGTATTCCTATAGATTGGATAGGGAGGTTTAAATACACCAACTTAGAAAGCTAAGCTTTACCTTTTTACCATTGATATATTTCTTGAAACAAGGATAATTTTTACTTTTACCTGTCAAAAGGCATAAGTTACATGGAAGACAGGGATGACCTAGATCAAAGACATCATAATGTGAGCTCTGTCAATCAATAATTGTTCTAACCCTCAAATTTGCCATGTCAAGGGTAGATTATTCTTTTTACTTAAAGAAGGCTATCAAAAAATGGTAAATCATCTTAGGCATAAAATAGGAGTTTAGGAACCTATACTTCCTGTTTCTGTTAAAAGAGTGTATTTGAGTTCGACACATTCAGTACAACTAGAAGAAATTAAGAAGAAGATAATCCATCAAGGCATTAATCAATGCCTTGATATTATAAGTTAGCCCTAGAAAGTATGATAACAACTATCTCCCTTGAGATAGACTACCTCAAAAGCTAATAGATGGATGGCACTATTTTAGACTCAGAGGATAAGGATGACGATTCAAGATATCTCAGGAAGTTGACTTAGCTTATGACCAGGATGAGGTTAAGGTAATTGTCGTAAATAAGATTAGATTAGGGGTACTCTCGTAAATAATATTAGCAACATTCACCTACTACGTTTTTCAAACACCAAGGGTCAGCCCAACAATCAGGACTCTTTTCTACCCCTATTTATGCTCAACTGGAACAATACTTTGAAGAAATGGGTCACGTTGAAGTCTACTCAAATTTTAGTCAACCACTTGGCACAGGATGTAACCTCATATCTCAGGATCTCAACAATCCCCATAAAAATGCGTGTCGTCACTACAAATCATGGTCCATCATATTTATTCAATGACTAGCATAAGATGAAAGATCAGGTGGAGGTAATTGACAAATATGGGCAGGGTGGAGATAATGAAGTTTTAAACCCGCATTAACATTAGTGCAGCATTAGACCATTATTTGGTGATTATTAGATGCAGCATTAAGCTAATTATTGAAATCTTATATGGAATTTAGCATTTTTACACGTGGGAGAAAATCGACCCAGCAAGACCATAAGTGCTTGATGGAGGGAGCTCACTAATGTTCTCACATGTGCCATGGATAATTAAAAGCTTGCTATAATTACACGTTGACTTCAGAATACAACTCATAATGGTGTTGACAAAACATCCTCAAAAGTTAATATGGAAGCATAGGAGAAAGAATGGGCTAAGGTGCTGGAGGGTCATTTGAAAAATCCTTCAATTGGTCATGGGTTGGGTTTTTTTTTTCACTGTCTCTGATACTGGTTGTTACTTTCTTCTATGCTGTTAATTTATATGTGTTTTTTGTTGCTATTAGTTTCGCTTTATGGGCTCCAAAGAGCTCTTATTACTATAAACAATTATATAAAAGTTTTTTGATGTTATTGTAATGTTGTCCTCAAATTTCTTGGAGAGTGTTCGATATTCGGGGTAGGGTCCCCTTAACCCTTTTTTACCTCTAATAAAAAAATGGGCTCATTACAAGTCTTCCTCGACCATATTTTTTGGTCTCTATTCCATGTAAATAATGATGATTGTATATTTAATCCCTCTCATATACAAATAGATATTACATTATATTTTTTATAATAACTGTGCTTCTTAGCCTTTTATTTCAATATAGAGGCCATTTATCTTCTATATAAAAACCCAGTTGGTTAGCTGCTAAAATGATGTATAATTCATCTACTTGTCAATTACACTAAAAAGAATGATAACAACTCTTCTTACAAATTTTTATTTTCAAAATAAGTATTGGTCAAACAAAGGGATGATATGATCTCTCCACAACATGATTTTAGTGCCTACGACTATATATAATGATTAAAAGTTTAAATGTCTCATTGAATGTAAATGTTCCTTGTTGTGAAGTTCATAAACATTGGGTGCAAAGAAAGGTTATGGGGGAAGTACCTAGCATCTTTCTCAACTTTTCTAGCCTAACAACCAAGCCTTGGGTACTACCTTATGGGAGTTAGTATATCATCTGTTGACCCCCTCTTATGGCATGGCATGGCAATATCATTGGTTATAGATGTTTTAAAATTTGGAAAAAAACAACAAAACTTGCCACAAAACCTTGGCCAAATCTACCAAAACTAAGGATTGTACTATTTTTATGGCCAAAAAATTGATGAAAAATATTCTTATATGTTCTCTACATTCAGATCTTGTGTCATTTAAAAATATTATAGTCTCAAATAGGTTTATTTTATTTAACAATCATTTCTCATGTCATTTGAAAATATTTTACTCTTAAAGAAGTTTATTTTATGAATTTATGTTTATTTTTATTTTTGAAGAAGGGATAAAATTGCCAAGTAATAATTGAGTGTTGAGTTCGAGTCAAAATTTAGGCTTTCCTAGTCTAATTTTTAAAACCATATTGTTAGTTATATTTCCCCAAGCCTTAATAAAAATGTGTGAAAATACCACATTCTAACCATAGTATCCATATTTTTTCTTCATCGGATCATTTGTCGCATTTCATTGAAAGATCCTTCTTTATGCCTTTTTATACTCATACTTAGGTTATATAGTTTTAATCTACACACTTTAGATTCCCTAATCTTCTTGTGTTTTGTGTTTAGTTACTTTTTAGTACCTAGGGTCCTTTTCACCTAATCACTCCCCTATTTTTAATCGAATGGGATTTTTAATTTCTATTAACCAACATTAGTCAATTTTGCACAATACTATAATTTCTCTCTTTCTTATCATTTGAAAGGCCTTTATTCTTTTAACCTCCTTGATTGTGTAATTTTTTAATTTTCAAACTTAATATTCAAAAAATAAACTTAGAATAACAATCCACTTGAACCCCTTTGGGATTAATTTGTATTGAGATCTATTAAACTGTATTATTATTGATTGATCTTGTTGTTTTATTTTTGATCTCTTATTAATAGTTATTTCTAAAGTTACATGTTCATTTTGGGGATGATGAATCAAGTTTTCTAGTACTATGATTTTTTATACCTAATCACAAATCATGTACAACAATACTAAAAAATAACCTAATAAACATGAATTAACCACATAGAACACATTAAATAAACACAAGCACAAAAACACCACTCATAAGGTGCAAATTTAATCCCAAATGTCATGATAAACATTAACTATTAAATAAAAATTATTATAAATCACCATTTTTAGTGTGTTTTTCATCCTTTTTATTTTAATTGTGGAAAAAAAATAGAAAGAACTAAAACTATTTGGAATCATCCCAAGTACATCCAAGTGTACACAACTAAGTTTTCACTTTTATTTACTTTAGCTCTTTGCAGGCACTATTGGCGCATTGAATTCCCAAGAGAAGTGTCCTCATGGAAATTACCAAGAGTGCTAAATAACCAAAAAATGGTCACGTGCAACCTTCACTTGTTGCATTGGACTTATTAGTAGTGGTAGTTATGAGATAGCCTAGATGTGTAGTTCAATCATATCACACTTCATATGTCTACATACTTATATAGTCATTTTTTACAACCTCCCTACAAAATCACATTATCATCCTCAAATTGTCACATCCATACCTAATTTCAGCACCCACATACCTTCATCATGAGACCCTTCAACATATTTGAGTATCCCTCTATCCATTAGGACTTTGTTTTTGAACCCCATGATTTTGCATTTCCCAAAACATGCAATATCCATAATATCAAAACCCCTAGCTTCTCTTCTTATAATTATATGTCAAAAAGGAGAAGAATATTGTCACGAATAAAAAGAATGCTCCCTTTTTTATCTACTAAATTTCAAAATAACATCACAGATTTTGATGACATCAATTAAAACTAAAATATTATACTTTTAATTATTATAATTTTTTGCTAAATTCTACAAAATAAATCACCATCTTCAATTAATTATATTTCCATTCCATAACTTTTGGGAGAGAAGGCACCATGAAACTAAAGAATAAAAAATTCACAAGAAAACCAATTATAATATTTATTTGGTATCTTACAAAATGAAAAGCAACATGACCCTAATTTTTTTTCCAAAAGAAAACAATAATAAAAAAATCAATGTTTACTTCAAAGTTAAAAATAAGAGACTATTAAGTAAATGTGTAGAAATTTGATTGTTTTGAAAAAATAACAAAAAAAAACTACAAAGAAAGGAGTTGAAGTGCCTTTAGGAGTTTTGACAAAAAAACATGGTCCCATTTAACGCATGTGTGGAGATTTATTTTTTTGTTTGTATTGATTCTAGTATTTCTTTCAATTTTCATCTTTAACCAAAATGTCTCCTAATGACACATAACAAAATTTGAATTTTGTATGAAGGATTTCAATTTTTAGGCAAAACTATATAATTGAATTACAATGCATCACGTTAAACACAATAATTTTCATAATGGGATGAAGAAATATTGGTGACTATGATATATTAGGAAACCTATAATTTTCATAATGGGGTGAAGAAAGATTAGTGACTATGAAATATTAGGCAACTTGTGCTATAGACATGATATACTCCTTGCTTACAAAAGAAATGAAGTAGGACAACAAATGCTTAGGAAAAAAAAATTGTGCTCAAATCAATGACGTCTAACTCCACGTAAAGGTCAATGGATAAAAATAAGCATTCATCATAATTTTAGCATCGCAACAAAAAAAGTTTGAGCTCTAACAAATAGATTGTAAATCCTACAAGTGAATCCCCAATTTATCATTTAAAAGGAAGATTTACAATATTATTATGGATTTTGTACAAATATTGATGAGTCAATTACACTTTAATTAGTCATATGCTTTATTCTTGACACGTTTTTTGGATTGTTATTGTCTCTAAGTGTCCTTAATTAAATTAGGTTGATTAGAATGAGAAATATTGTTTTAAGGGCTCGGGGGCCTATTAATCATGAAATGGGACAATTTGTGAACACTCCTTATTAATCAAGAGAAGATTTTATTACGAAATATCATGCAAAATATATCTTTGAAATTATTTTTTTTATAAGGGTTTAACATAAGAGAAAAAACTTGACTGTATATAAGTAGTTAATAACTACTTTGTTTTCAACTTCCATATAACATTTTTCATGCATTTTTTTGGGTCTTCATATGTAATGTTAAGGTTTCCTAAGAACCAGGTGATGATTTCCAACTTTGTTTAGATATAGAAAAAACAAATATTAGAGGGATAATCCAAACCTAAGGAACATATGTTTGGAGGAAAATCAAAGCTACTCTCTTTTGGAAAAAAATGTTGTTTGAGAAAATAAAAAGGACCAGAGAAAATGGAGGTAAAAGACATTATCCATAACAATTTCAAATATTTAAAGTTTTCTCAAAGTGAGGTTAGAATCATATTTATTGTGTTAGGTCAACGTAGTTTACTGTAGTTAATTTAGCATTTTCTATGGTAACTAGGTAGTTTGATATTGTTATTATATAGTTATGAGATTATAACCATTTGTATTATTATATTCTCATAGGTTTATTTGTTGCATAAGTTGTAACAGTCATATTTATTTGCATTAGATTATTTTTACTTCTCATATGTATTTTGGAAGCTACTGTAATTAGGTATATTGTTGCATAGTTGCAACTACATGTTTGTCAGCACATGGCTATACAATACCTATAAGTATTACAACACTTCTATTGTAACATGATTTTATTGAGCATCAATATAATTACGAGGCTTTCATCCCTCTTCTAGATTTGGTATCAGAGCAAGATAGGAGAGCTTGTCAAGTTGGAGAGAGGTTGTAAAAGGTAGAAAAGTTTTGGAGAATAAATTTGTGTTCCAGGAGATCCTGTGCTACCTCTAGTAGCTTCCCAGAATGTCCCTACATCCCCATAAAATCCTATTTATTCTCCAAGTGTTTGAAAAGAATTTTTTTTCACTGGTGCCCCTTACACCAGGAAAAATTTACTTCCTGGAGCCATTCTGGTTCTGAAAAAAAATCATCCCATTCAAAAATGAAAAAAAATATATTCATTTTCCCCATTAAGGAGTTCTGCATCAAGTATCCTTAGAGCCTTTCCCACTGAGATGACTCATTGTAGGGTTACCATTGAGTTAGAGACAAATATCTTGATCGAGTTGGTTAATATTTCTACAAACTAACCGAGTTGTGTTTGGGTTGACCGATTCATCTCCAACATTCGCGACTTGACATTCTTATTAGGTTGATTCAGTTTTGGACCAATCGAGCCATCGTGTGATTTGTTCATAGAGTTACAAATTGGTGTATTGCTTTCTATTCTTGAGTTTTGAATCAGATTGGGTGAGTTAAGCCCAGGCCTTGCCACCTACATTTGAAGCCAAGAAATCTTACCTCCCACCACCCTGTGGAAACTAGATCGAGAAACCTGTTGTCTGTTGAAGATCCACATTAGGTCGAGCCCACATGGGTTGTTAATATAACTCCAATGAGTTGATCCTCCAAATGGTGGATGGGCCATTCATAGCAGTAGCCTGCATTAAAAAATTTGTGAGCACTATTGAGACTTGCAAACAACACAAAGCAGTGGAAGAAAAAAAAATGACTCATGTCAATCATCAAACAGTGAATCCAGCCAACGACAACCCATTTGGAAGCTGTTGAGCCCATTTGGAAGGATCCCGTGCACCCGAACTCTACCTTGCGACCAACAAAATGCAATGGGCAATACAAACACAAGCTAATAAAATTAAATAGTGAGCCCCTCCTTCTAAAGTGGCAGATCCTACATGTGAAGCTTTGAAAGGTAGAGGATAACAACGGATATATGAAGTGAAGAAGTTTCCGAGGGAAACCTAATTTAAACTAACCTCTCTATAATTTCCATGTGCTCACTCTAACATTTGGCCATGTCATTATTTAAAAGGTTAGTCACGTTGTTTTCAATTCAAATATCACTTGCTTGACTTCAGATCAGACACACCATAGGTTCTTAAGTGGCTAGTTACAAGGATTAAAAAATCTTGTGAGGGGGAGGTTAGGCGTTTGACGCCTCCCCAACCCCCCCTGCCCCCAACAAAAAAAATTTAGAACTATTTGAATTTGGAGGAGAATCTAATAAAACCCACCATCTTTAGTGATGGAAAACCTCACTAAATCCCCTAGTTATAACCAAAACCCACCCTAAAAATATACGAGAAAACCCTAATTTGGGCCAAAAACAATTTTCTCCCAATTTTCTTAAAAAATCATTTTGAGCAACATTTTCCAAAAGGGGGCACCTAAAAATGCAATATTCGGCTCTTTTTTATTGTTTTTCAGTTTCTGAGCCATACTAAGCTCCAAAGGCCACCAGGGCCTTGTAAAACAAAAAAAATTGACCGTCATTCAATTTTTTTGCATATTGGATGTAATTGTATATTTTCAGTGTATATTTCAGTGGATTGTACTAATTTATAGGTTGCCATATTCAACCACAAACATTTTAACTGATAAAAAGAATGGTAGAGATTTGTAAATAAAATCAGTGAAATTTTGGTTTTATAACACTCACAAGATCTTTGGATCTCTTTCACAGCGTTCAGTATATACATTGCCTCTAGGGAGCACTTACGGGTAAATTCATCATGACTACTACTACACTTAACACCTAATATAGCTACAACAACATCGTTTGGGAATCATCCTTATAAATCGATGGCGAGTAATAAAGACGCAGTGCACACACTTTGAGCCATACCATCCATCTGTGAATGATTGCAAGATATAAATCCAGACACTAAAATTATTCGAGTATATAATGAAGTTATGTGCACATATGAGGATATTTCTTTGAGTCGGTGTCAATAATAACACAAACCCCTTTTAGTATTGTCTTGGTACCACGTATCGAATTTTTTCACGTACGTTAATGCCTCTTTCACATACCACTGGGTATATTGAAAGGGTGAGCTTATTCCATGTACCAATGGTTATATCAGACGGATGTGTATATAGAAAGGTTTAGTATATCATACTGACAGTATATGGATTGGGAGACCTTATACCTAGAGTGATAAGAGCCTTACTCTTTGTCAGTGAATTCAGAAAAATGTGAACCAAGTCCTAAGTTCTTTCTTCCAAACTCAAAACTCCTTAGAGGGGATAATTATGTTGCATGGAAGACTAAGATCAAAACACAACTTGATTTTGAAGAGATATGGCCTGTTTTGAATGGTTCCGCAACCAGATCACCAGATGATGCAACTCAACAAAGGTATTTTGACAGGGCCAATCACAAGACCAAATTCAAAATCTTGTTCGAAGTGTCTGATGAAGTGTAACCCCACATTCGAGATTCCACAATAGCTAAAGAAGCGTGGGTTAACTTGAGAACATTACATGAGACCAAAAAGAAGAATACAATTCTGAATTTACAAATTTAGTTACACACACTGAAATTCAAAAAAAATGAGAAAGTGAAAGATTTCTTGAGAAAATTTACAGAATTTAATGTTTCACTTCTATCCTTGGGAGAGGAGGTCACTGATATAACTCTCATTCCCATTTTTTTGAGAGCACTCTATCCTTCATACCACTTTTTTGTGACGACACTAAACTTTTCAAATCAAACAGTTAGTTTCAAAAAATAAGTGAATCTACTGCAACAAGAAGAAGCAATGTACAATAAATATGATGAAGAGGAGAAGACATTATCTTCTCATTAATAAGGAAAAGGAAAATTTCACTCTTCTCAAAAGTCCCAAAAACATCATCAACATCAACATGGGGACAAGCAAAAGAAGAAGTGTCTAATCTGTAATAGAGGACATGATGTGAAAGATTGTTGGTATAATACATATAAGAAGGTTCATCAAGTAATTATGGACCTCAAAATCAGAAATATCATAAGGGACATTCACACTATAATCAAGGGAATAAAAACGGGAACTGGTGAAGAAAACCTGATCAACAAGGAAATATAGCTAACTAAGAAGAACATTTAGAAAATGAGGACTTCTTGTACACTACTCATTCCAGTGAACCATCCACGTCATTTAGTGTTGTTTGGTATGCTAATTTAGGAGCCACTCAACACATGACTGGGCATAGAGACTGGTTTACTACTATGAGAGACACACCTTTGAAAAACCATGTTTCGTTAGGTGATGATTCTTCTTATATAGTACAAGGGATTGTGAACTTTTCTCTACTTCTTGGTTCACGAAATTTTTTACTATTAGATGTATTATATTCCATAGCTTAACAAATAATCTGCTATCAGTAAGTCATCTTCTAGATCATAATTTTAAGATTGATTTTGATAGTCATTTCAATAAGAAAGTGTGTTTGATTCGAGAAAAATCAAGAGGCTCAAAAATTGCTACAAAATCCTCCAATTTGGGACGTATGTTCCATCTTGCATTTGTCCACAGAGATGATCGTATACTTGTCGCTAAGAATTCTTCATCAACACAGTTATGTCATTGGATACTTGGTCACATCCATTTTAAATATCTCAAAAAATTTCATTGGTACAACATGGTGTGAGGCTTGTCATCTCTCAAGAAGGATGTAGATAATTGTCCTCACTTCCTTATAAGAAAACAACACAAATTTTCATTCAAGAAGAGTACTTATCAAGCTCATGGTAAGCTTGATCTGGTTCATATTGATATTTTTGGTCCATTACAACCAATTCATTCTGGATTTCAATACTTCATGCTTTGTGTTGATGACTATTCAAGAAAAATGTGGATATTTCTTCTTCGTAAGAAAAGTGATGCTTTTGAGAACTTCAAAAGGTTCAAAGTGGCTCTAGAGAATGATATTGGTTGTTACATCAGATCTCTCCACTCAAATCAATGGAGGGAATTCACAAGTAACGAGTTCAAAGACTACCATCAAACTCATGGGATTCATCGACAAATTCCTCTTCCACACACATCACAATAGAATGGTGTTGTTGAGAGAATAAACCATACTATCATGGAAATAGTGCGTTGTATGATCAATGATTTCGTAATAGAGAGGAAATTTTGGGTAGAAGCAACAAAGACAACAATTTATTTACTGAATAGAGTGCCCACAGTTGCTCTTGATGGAGTAACACCACATAAAGCATGGTCAAAGTGAAAGCCATCTATTGCACACCTCAGAGTTTTCAGGTGGAAAGATAACATGCACATACCCAAGTAGAACAAAAAGAATTTGGATACAAAGTCACAAAAACTCATCTTCATTGACTAGAGTGAAGAGACTCTTGGGTACAGATTAATGGATCTGAAGACTATAAAATTCTACACTAACAAAGATGTTGAGTTATTTGAGAATAAGGAAGTTGAGACTCCTCCTTCAGACTCACATGATGTAGATATTTCACCTATTCTGAAAACAAAAGTTGATGTTCCTGCTAATGATGACAATGATGATGGGGTTAATGGTGATGATCAAACAAGACCACCACCCATGAGAGTAGTACAATGTATGCCCAAGTGGTATACTAACATGATATGAGATGAAAATTTGGATGCTCCAATAGATACATCCACCACTTGACCACAGAGTCACAGTAAAGCACGATAAGAAGTAAAATTTGATTTGATGAGTACAGTTTTTGAATCTGTTGAGTCCTCTACTGTCCAAGAATCCATACACTTTAAATCTTGGAAAGATGTCATGGATGTTGAGTATCATTCAGCGATGAAAAAAAACACTTGGAAACTTATTGATCTTCCACCAGGTAAGAAACCCATTAGTTGCATATGGATATTCAAAATAAAGTACAAAGCATATGGGACCATACAAAAGTACAAAACAAGACTTGTAGCAAAGGGGTACACACAAAAGGAAGGCATAGACTATGAGGAGAAATTTTATCCCACAACTAAGATCAAAACAATCAGGATGATATGTTCTCTAGTTGCTTAGTTTGGTTGGAAAGTCCATCAAATGGATGTGAAAAGTTCCTTTATGAATGGAGATCTACAGGAATAATTCTACATGACTCAACCTAAGGGTTATGTTGTACCTGGTGAAGAAACAAAGGTATGTAGACTCAAGAAATCTTTGTATAGCCTTAAACAAGCACCCCATGAATGGTACATCAAAATTGATTAGCATCTCGTTCAGCATGGATTCGTTAGAAATCCATATGATCCCAATATCTACCTCAAAAATCAAGGGGGAAGATTGTGATTGTTTTTTTCTATGTCGGTGATCTAGTCATCACTGATAATTCAGTGAATATGATTGATGCAACAAATAAATATCTTAATCGATCATTTGACATGAAAGATCTCAAGCTCATGCACTACTGTCTTGGATTGGAAGTATGACATAAATAGAATCATATCTTTGTTTCTCAATTGAAGTATACCAAGACAACACTCAAGAAATTCTAGATAATGGATTGCACACCTATTACTATACCTATGGAGATGATACTGTAGTTATCTTGTTCAGATCCATCTTCTGTGGTAGATGCAACTCTCTATCGAAAATTGATTGGGAGTCTCATTTACCTAACATACACTAGACTAGATATCAGCTTTGCAATGAGCTATCTTTCCAGGTTCATGTAGGAACCCAAATTTTTTCATTGGAAGGCAACAAGGTGTATCTTGAGATATATCAAGGGTACAGTAGATCTTGATCTCGAGTATAAGAAGGATAATCAATTCTTCTTGACTGGATATTTGGATTCAAATCATGCAGGTAACATTGATGATAGGAAATACACTTCTTAATTTATATTATTTTTAGGATCTGGACTGATATCATGGGGAAGCAAGAAACAAAAATTTGTTTCTCACTCTTCTACAAAATCAAAATATCATGCTGCAGGAGGAGCTGTCTACGAAGCAATATGGATACATCGCATACTGGAAGGACTTGGAGTACCACAGGAAAAACCTACCACCATGTATGTAGATAATTAAGGTGTTCTCAAAATTGTTCACAATCCAGTGTTTCACAAGAGAACAAATCACATCAAGCTATAAGTTCATTTCATACATGAGCATGTCTTGAAACACAACATACAACTTCATTTTTTCCCAACAATTGAACACCAAGTAGATATCTTCTCAAAGTCACTTACACGTGACAAGTTTGAGTTTTTAAGAGAATTCCTCTCCTCATCCCTTGAGGCAATGAAAAATTAAGGGGGGGAATGTTAGGTAAACATAGTTTACTATAGTTAATTTAGCATTTACTATGGTAACTAGGTAGTTTGATATTGTTATTATATGGTTATGAGATTATAACCATTTGTATTTTTTTATTATATTCTCATAGGTTTATTTGTTGCATAACTTATAATAGTCATATTTATTTGTATTACTTTATTTTTGCTTCCCATGTGTATTTTAGAAGCTACTGTAATTAGGTGTATTGTTGCATATTTGCAACTACATGTTTGTCAGCATATGGCTGTACAATATTTATAAGTATTACATCACTTCTATTGTAACCTGATTTTATTGAACATCGATAGAATTATGAGGCTTCCATCCCTTTTCTATTTATTGTTGAGAATAAAATCATTGTGGAGCCACTCCTTTCAAGGTTACCAACTTGACCTTTGATAAGGCCCTCATGGGAAACTTAGGTGTGTCAAATGCTAGTGTCAACTTTCTACCAAATAATGAATGTTCTTGGGAAGTAACTCTCTTGGAGACAATTGATGTTTCAACATAAAGAGGATAAGAAAGAAGGGAAGGAGAACTATAGTTTATCCACAATTATTAACCCTGCCATCATATAAAAATAAAATGTTTTCCCAAAATCATAAACAATTGTAAGACTCAAACCATAAACAAAAAGATTTGTAAGACTAACGCCGGACTTCTATTTAAGTTAGCGACTTGACCTCAGATAGGGAGTTTATGTGTAATATAATTGTGCCAAATGTTGTAGGAACATTTCTATAAAAGAAGGTATTTCTTGGAAACTGTTTTGTTTCTGATTTAAGCTCTAATTCAAAAAGTAGCTGCAAAGGAGAACCTAGCCATTGATATAAATACTTGGAGGAATGTAGTCGAGGAGTTGAGACTTTTCATGATGAGTTTCAATATTGTCAAATCAAGGGGATTTTTCTAATAGATATCAAATTTGAAAATATTTACTGAGATTTCCTATGTTCATTTATGAAAACAGAAGCAAACCTCTTGGCATAACAACAAACTTTGGTGGGTATCTCTCTCAATGACAATGTGAGAATGTGTTAAACCTTTTCGAGGACATTAAGGATACTATGATGGAAGGAAGGGACTTAAGATCTAGTGAAAGAGAATTTAATTCAATCCTTTCCCTTTAACATGGAATAGAAACAACATAATCTTTGTAGAAAGGAGGCCATGCAGAAACCATGTTAGTCATTTAAGACAATGTGTTAAACGTGTACCAAGTAATAGAAGAGTGGTCACGCAAAAGCCACTAACAGAATATGTGTGTGTGTGTAAATATATATGTATGTATGTATGTATGTATGTATGTATGTATGTATATGTGTGTGTGTGTGTGTATATATATATACACACACACATATACATACATACATACATATATATATATATATATATATACATACATACATATACATATGTATATATATGTATATGTATATATATACATATACATATACATACATATGTATGTATATATATACATACACACACACACACACACACACACACACACACACACACACACACACACACACACACACATGTTTAACCTAATTTTTTAATTTGATTTGGTTAAAACAGAATAGGAAATAGGTTAAGAGGAATACTTGTGGTATGTAGGTCGAAGGTTAAATGCACATGTTACTGACTTTTTGATCCAAGTTAATTGTGAAGAGCTTCCCTTTGGATAGGAGGAACGACCTGTATAAGAAACACAACAAGACCACCAAATAGTATTAAATAACAAGAGTTAGAGGACTACCTAGCAAGGCTAGATCTAGGAAGTGTGATGCTTCCTTGAATGACGGACAATCCTTTGTTTAATACAATTCAATGTGAATAAGAAACTGAAATAAATAGGTCCTATTGTAATGTAATGATTTAGGTTTCTCATACACATAATACTCTAGATTTTATGCTAGATATTAAAATAACACTAAATCTAATTAGAACCGGGGTTTTTCAAGTCAGATAGGTCTGTCAAAGGTCTAGTAAGGGTTCTGGGGCCAATTGGTTGAAGTCTGGGTTGATTATTGAGTGAGTGGGAAGCTTGTTGTCTAAGAATGTGAAATGACATAGAGACCAATATTGGTCTGGTGACCGATGCCGGTATGAGGAATAAACTGATGATGGTCATGGAACCAACGTCGGTAAGGGCAATAGGTAGTAAATTATTAAAAATGGGTTTTTAGGCTCTCTGTGATTGCACAAAGAGTGAGGGCAGTGTGTTTTGGGTGGTAATATGGCTGAGAAGACTCGGTGATACTAAGAAGGAGGTTTAGAATGGTGAAAAGGATTGGGGTGGTTGAATAGTGGGTTGGTGGGAAGAAGGTGATGTATGGGTAACAAAATAAATAAAAATATTGAATGGAAGAAAAGAGATCTATAATGTGATAAGGAACAAATTATTAAAGTCATAGTTACTTACTTGGTTTCTTGTAGATATCATGGCTAGAGTGGAAGTGGTTGGTGATTGATCAGAGAGGTGGTAGCTTGAGTCCAGTGCCATGACAATACAACCTGTGTGCTCCCATGAGTATTCCAATGCTTTGGAAGGAGAACCGGATGTTTGTCTTACACTGTAGTTGTGTGTGTGTTTGTCATCTGGATGTAGGAGGGATTGAAGATTCAAACTTGAATGTAATAAGGATCCAATAACTAAATGAACAACTTAGGTAAAAGGTTGCAGAATTGTATATAAAGTAACCGATGGAGGTTAGGTGACTGGTGCCGATTGAGGAATAACTGAGTGTCAGTTAAGGCGGATAGGTCTAGGTTTTCCAAAAATAGCGATCTTTACTATATTACATGATTGATATCCTTAATCCGGGTCTCAAGTGATAGAGTGTGCCCAGATAAGTATGAGTTCTTCTAGGAGAGGTAGTGGGAGTTAATGCTAGGTTTAGACTAAGTCTTAGTTGGTTAGGATTGGTATAGAATTAGTCCTAATTAATTAATAGACTATGAATGGGTCTTTGAGTGAGGTGGATGAGTGAGGTAATTAATTAATTTGATTATTTTAATGAAATTAATTAACATGTGTGCACTAGGGAAATGAGTGGGTATAGTATGAATTTATTTAATTGACAGGATTTAAGGGAATGTGATGAAAATTTGGTGTCTAAATTTGCCCCTTTTTGTCACATAGCTTGTATTGGTAAGCGATGCTGACAAAAAAGGAAGTCGGTGTCCTAGGTATGAGTGGAGATTAGGTTTCCCCAAGTATGGATGAAAGTGATCCCCCTCAAACCAGGAACTGATGAGGTAAGAAATAGAATCAGTGAATGGTTCGATAAATAGGCTATTAATAAAAACAAGGGTGGATTAGTTGTAAGGTAATGGTCGGGTCGGGTAATAGGTAATGAAAATCAAATGCACACACACATATAGATTGTGATAAGGTACCATGTTGAAGAGCTTACAAAATTTACTTTTTCAAAAGTTGATAGGTTTATCCAAACAAGGTTGAAGTGGTTCAGGTATCCAAGGTATAGGATATGGTCTTGAATCATAACTAGGCAAGGTGGAGGAATGGGTATTGGGTGTTTTTCCAGGGCACCAAAGGTTTGGTTAGGATAAACATCATGACATTTGGAAAGGTAAGGTCATTAGGATGAACAACATGGGTAGAAACATCACAAGTTATAGTGAGTATACAAATTTGAATGTCACAAAAGGTGATTCAGGTTAGGGCACAAGTAAGGCTGAGGTGTAGGTAAATAACATGTCCCTAAATGTAGTTAAGGAAATGTATAGGTAATATAGGCTTTTGGGTGAGTTGTAATAGGTGTGGGTAAGGGTGAAAGGTTGTTTGAGAAACATGGGTTGGAGGTAAAGTGGGCATAGTGTGGGTCAAATGGTTATGTCAGGTGACCCATGCCGGTTATAGATTAATTGACATTGGTTGGCTAGGGCATGTCCTGACCGATGTTAGTCATGTTGATTTAGGGCTAAAAAGGTAAAATTTGTGTTTTAAGGATTCATTTGTTACTTTTACCATTTTTGGAAAATGACAGAGAAGAAGTGGAAAGTGGAAAAGTGATGGTACAAGGTCTCTAGCTATTTTGGAGAATGACTAGCAGGTGATTGACATTCAGTAGGTGGGTCCATGAGATGAATTGGGATGATTTGATTGGTTGGGAGGTTTGTGGTTGGAGTTTGGCATGGTGGAGGTGGGAGAGGGAGTGGGAGGACCACCAACACAAGAGACCAGAGGTGCCATTGCAGAGATGACATAGAGTAGAGGTAGGAGGCATTCTTAAACCTCTTGTTTAATTTTAAAATGTTGGTTTACAGGAATGCATTTGGGGGGAGTTTTGGTTTTTTTTAAATATGGTTGAAAATGAGTGAAACAGGGGGGATGGGAAGGGGAAAATGTAGTTGAAGTAGGTTTGGGGATGAATGTAGGATATGTTTGGGTGGGTTGGTGTAAGTTTTTAGGTTGTTTTGTTAATTTTTAACAATGGGGGATGGGGTTTTGGTTTCATCACCAAAACAGTGACCGACGTCAGTCATTGGTTGGTTGACGTCAGTTGGTTTTGGCTGGCATCAATCAATGTTGGGGTGACTGACACCGGTCTAGATGACCGATGTCGGTCACTGTAAAAAGTGACTAGGTGAAAGAAGGGCTAGATGGGAAAGTTAAATAGGTGAGGAAGGGGTAGGTGAAGGCTAATGTAGGTGGAAGAGGGTAAGGCACTATGTTTTGATGTGTGATAGGTATGTAGGTGAAATGATCTAGGATATTGGGTAAGTATCAAAATGGAGACAATAGGGTTTTTAGGTGAAATAGATAAAGGGTAGGTATGGAAAATAGGTGAAGGGTAGGTATGATGGATGGTTTCAGGTATGATTTGGTAAAAAATGGCTAGGTATGAGGTCAGATGAGGTTTTAAGGAATAGGTAATTTGAGAGGGTTGACTTGACAATGTTGTTTTGGATGATGTAGGTGAGAGATCAGCTGACTATGAGAGACAGAGTACCATTGCTATTGGTACAGATGTGGCCTAGCATGACAGTTGAGGAGTGGGAGCACATAGTAGATGTGGGACTTAGTTCAATCAGGCGATATAGGCATATAGGTTGAGATCCTAGCTTGATGGTCACTCTCATTGATATGGGACTGGGAACCAATACATTTCATTTACTAACTGGTGAGATGACCATCACATTGGAGGACATGTATAGGATCTTGAGGCTTCCTATTGTTGGGGAGCCAGTGTATTCAATTTTGAGTGAGGCATCGATGGAGATGATAGTGGTGGTATTTGGTGAGGCGATGGGCATGCTGAGTTATCATAGTGTGAGTATGAGTTATGGGGATATGTATGTGCATATCCATAGGAGACCAGGGCTATCCATTCTGATGATGGTGGCAGTAGGTTATGTTTTTCTCTCCTAGATTCCAAGGGTGGGATATTTCCATGCAAGCACTGATGGGGGTGTTATAGGACATGATCGAGGAGTGGATATGCTTTGTCTTGGGCACCAAATTTTCTGGTTCAGATTGTATAGGGAGCTATGGGCCTATGGTAGGTTGAGGAGGTTTGGTATGTGTTGCACATTCTTGTTACACTTATGGGCATATGAGAACATTGTGTGTGTGCATCCAGTTGGGTTACCATGATAGGATTGGTTCAGGGGTGGTTTGTATAGAGTAGGATTCAGGAGATGGGTACCAGTCGAGGCACAAACGAGAGTGGCCAGGGCCACATATGATGTTATATACTACATGCGGCTATTGGAGGGCCTATTAGTGGAAGATATTGTGTGGCGGCCATATGTTGCTTTTTTCATATAGAGGCATGGCTGAGGAGTTAGAGGAGCTTCATTACTGAGATGGATATAGGGGTGGTGTGTGGGGAACACGAGATGATACCCGTTGACAGGGTCAGACGACAGTTTGGACTGTGGTAGGACGTGCCCCCACCTTTTCCATAGTACCATAGAGATGACATGGAGAGACCCATGTCTCCACCACGTCTGAGTGTTCCCACAGGGTAGGAGGAGAAGGTGCTAGATAGACGGATTGATGATGTGGGTTTCACTGATGGATACAGGTAGTGGTGGGTGGCACAGCTATGGGTGCACCATCAGAGGCTAGGGAAGCCTGATTTAGTGATCAGTCATAGTGTAGAAGGGATACATTACAGGGTCAGGTGGCTGCCCTACATAGGCACATATTATAGGGTTACAGGGACAGCTGATAGGGTCACATGCATAGGTGACCACCTTGCAGGCACAGGTGATGGCCCTACAGGCCCAGGTAGCACAGGAACAGGCTCCTGCACAGGGTGGAGATGGGGATGGAGGGCAAGTAGTTGTACCTTACAGGCAACATGTGGCTAGATTACAGGGCCAGTTGGCCACTACACAGGCATAGGTTGTGGCCCTGTAGGCCCAAGTAGCTACACAGGTACCAGCACAGGCACAGGGACAAGGTCCCATAGTACAGGCACCTGCACCAGGACAGGGTACACTCTTGGTTGGGTAGAGTTCACAGGGGGTAGTTAGGCCGATGGCACCACCCCAGACTATATCCATGGTGAGGTTTCAGGGATGCCCTGAATGAGGATCACTATTATCAGGACCATCTAGCCACCATAAGGATTGATGTGCCTTCATATTCGAAGTACCAATCCCAGTAGGTAAGCCAGTGAGTGGACTAGATCCATGACTCACAGTTCTAGTAGTATAGGGGGTCATTGAACCTAGAGACAGGGTCATGGTGAGGTTACTAGCTCTCAAAGACTGGGCTCAACAAAGGGCCAGGAGGAGGAGATGGAGACCATGAGGAGAAGCTAGTAGGGAGGAGGAGACATGTGAGACCAGAGAGGAGGGCATCATATGGGGAGATGATTGATATCCATATGTGATAGTGTACCATTATTTTGATTTTTTGATATATATACCGGCCTGCGTGCCGAAGATGTGAGATTGTACATGATATTTTTGAGATACTGATACTTATTTATCTGTGTATATATGTATTGATACATGGACACTCCCCTTATATAATTGATGATGTTTACTAGATGGATGATGTACTTGTTTTAATTTCCATTGTTATTGTGTATTATGGAAACTAGTTGAATTAGGCATGATTGAGTCGAGGTCATGTAGGCATGATGGATTTGAGGTCATGTAGGCATGGTGAGAGGTTTAGGCATGGTTGAGTCGAGATATAGGCATGGTGGAATTTAGGTGATTTAGGCATGATGGAGTTGAGGCCATATAGGCATGATGGAGGCAATTTTAGGAATGGTGGAATCAAGATATAGGCATGGTGGAATTTAGGTGATTTAGGCATGATGGAGTCGAGGTCATATAGGCATGATGGATGGTTTGGTCATGTTTTTTGCATTTGATTTAATTTCCAAGTTATTGGTATTATGGAAAATAAATGATGATGTATATGTATGTTGTGGTTTAAATTTCCAAATATTTGATATCATGGAAATTTGAAATGATTGATGTATGATATGGTTGATGCTATAAAATGGTAGGTATGTATGTTTTATGATATGTTTAATTTCCAAGTTTTGTGTAAAATGGAAACTAACTAAGGTAAAATGTGAATATAAAAGGGGGAAAATTGGTTAGGGGAAAAAGTGGCCAAGCTAACCTCCAAGGGCCCCATGCCCTCACGAGTGTTGCCTACATAGCCCCAATGAAAAGGGGCATCAGGCTGATGTAGTTCTCCCATAAGCTAGGGAAGAATATGAGGAGGATAGATGAATGGGTTGGTAGGTTTTAGGCATGATTGAGTCTAGGTCATTTAGGCATGGTTGAGTTTAGGTCATATAGGCATGGTTGATTTATTTAGGCATGGTTGTTGTCAAATAGGCATGGTTGTTGGATATGGTGAATAGATATGGGTGATTTTGTTGGAAGAGGAATTACCAGAATGTAGGTGTCAAAGGTCTGGTCCTGTGAAGGAGGATCAATAAATAAGAAAAGAGGTGAATGGTAAGAGGAGACAAAAAGCCACCTAATTGGTAAGAACCATTACGAGTCTATCATACCAAATATTGGCTTATGAACATAAAACCCTAAAGGTGTTGCATGATTGACTGTTCTAAAGGGTGAAGAAGGTCACATGATCACAAAATGTCACATTTGCGGCATGTCCCTTGAGTAGGCAGAAGATTAGAGAGGAAAGGTAGTGAGGTGAAAGAGGTTGTTTTAGCGTAACTTGGTGTGAGACAACATGCCTCTTTGGCAAGATACCCAAGATCAAAATAGGTGAGTCCATGATGAAAAAGTTATCTTTTTCTTTTTACTTTTTTTATAGACTGATCGATGTGGGAAGTCTATGTGGGATGAGTAGAATATCTCCTTGAGGTCTTTATGAAGCTGATCGATGTAGGAAGCTTCATGAATATTTTTATTTTATTTTTGTAGGAATAGTCTTCTTTTTGTGATAGACTATGTACAAGTATGGCTAGCTTTGTATAGTTTTCCTTTGAGGGAGCAATCTATTTATAGACAGCAAGATAGAAAGATAGATGTCCTTTTTTAGGGAGTCATCTTTTTGCTAGAAGTTTGACTCAAGGAGTTTGAATTTGAAAATCCTGTATATTACTTTTGAATTGTTTTTTTTTTTTGGACTTTTAAGTCATGGACAAGACTATAGAGAAGTATAGGCTTCTTTTATGAAGACAAAACCATAGCACACAGGGGTTTGATATGAAAGAGAGGTTTTAAGTGATGAACGACCATGGGATTCCATCTTGAAAAGGATGAAAAGTATCCATGAGAATCATGCCATGAGTAGAGCCATGGTACTCATATTGAAGATAAGGATGAAAGGTGATGTGTAATCACATGATTCTTGTTTAGTCATTGATCCTTAAAATAGGTAAGTGGAAGGTGAATGGTGCTCAAGGGACAAGCGTTTAATAGATAGAAGATGATCCATGACTTGATTCAACAATAGAATGGTCAAAGATGCAAGGCATTGAGGGGCTCAGGTTCGGGTTTACCTTTGAGTGAAGATAAATGATAAGCACCTGATCCATAGGCATAAGTAACGATATAGGGTCCAAGCCAATTAGGAGAAAACTTTCCCCGTTTACTTTTCTCTGCTTTTGTTACATGTTGATTTTCCTTCAAGATGAGGTCGGTGACCTGGAAGGTTCATTCTTGGACATGTTTATCGTAGGCATGTTTGATACATTTTTGGTAGATTTGGAGGTGATTGAGAGAATTTAGATAGACATTCGTCTAATAACTTGAGTTGTGCCAAACGGTCCTGGAAAAAATCATCATCATTGAGCATATCTTTGAGTGAGATATGAAGAGATGGAATTTAGACTTCAAGAGGCAAGACAACCTCTATACCGTAGACCAAAGAGAAAGGTGTGGCAACAGTTGAGGTATGAATACTAGTGTGATAAGCCCATAAGGAAAAAGGAATGTGTATGTGCCAATCCTTACCAATATCATCAACCACTTTCATAAGAATTTTATTTAGAGTTTTTTGGTTGATTCAACTTGGCCATTTTTTTAGGATAATAAGGTGAAGAAAAACTAAGTTGAATGTCGAAGGCATCACAGAGTTTTCGTAGGGTTTTGTTTTTGAATTGTTTTCTGTTATCAGTGATGAGGCGGTGAGGAACACCAAAGTGACAAATGATGTGATGATTGATGAATTCACAAATTTTCTTAGCTTTTATAGAAATAAGAGGTAAAACTTCCACCCATTTAGTGTAATATTTGGTAGCATGGTAATAATCCATTGATGATGTTGGGAAGAATGAGGGTTGATCTCTTTAATAAGATCCAAACCCCATTGAGAGAAATATCCAAAGGTCTCATGTGCAACCTGTAAGGCATGACTAGGGGTGTGATGAATATTATCATATTGCTGACACTTCACACAATGCTTGACATCATCACAACAATCATGGTTTAGGGTTGGCTAGTAATAGACCAAGCGCAGGATGCGCTTAGCGACAGCTAAGCCACTGAAGTGACCCCCACAAATCCCATCGTGAACTTCCTTGATGGTGTATGGAATTTTAGAACTTGTAAGGCATCGTAAGAGGATAATGTCAAAAACACGTTTATAGAGAAGACCACCCATGATGACATAGCAAGAGACACTTTTGAGAAAGGCTCATTGTCCATTGCAAGTAAGATCTGGAGGCCGAATTGAAAGGGAAAGGTAGTTAGTAAACTGCTTATACCAAAGGTCACATGGGTCAGTTTCAATGTTTCCTACAAGGTTGATGTCTCGAATTAGATAAGAAGGTGATTGTAACCTTTGTACTATGACAAATATTTTTGAGTTGGAGGGCGAAGTGGGAATTTGAGAAGCAAGACATGCCATGGTATCTACAAATTTATTAGTGGAACATGGGGTAGTTTGAAGTTCATAACGGTCAAAGGTAGTCAAAAGTATGTCAACATGATGCTTATACTTTTGAAGTATCTCGTTACGACACTGGTATATACCATTAACTTGGTTCACAACTAGTTGAGAGTCGCCAAAGATATTAATTGATTTAACGTCTAAGGCTATGGTGGTTTGAAGACCTAACATGAGTGCTTCATATTCAGAGATATTGTTAGTACAATAAAAATATAGTTTGAAAGATAATGGCATAGGCTCACCATCAAGAGGAATGAGGATAACTCTGGAACCACCCCCACGTTGACATTTGGAACCATAAAAAAATAAGGTCATCTGGTAAATGGTATCATCTAAGGAGAGGGTGGTGATGGATTCATCTAGGAAATTAAAGTTAGAGGATTGGTTTATGGAGAGAGGTGCATCTGCGATTTGGTCAACAATTGTTTATCCTTTGATAGATTTTAGATGGATGAATTTGAGATCTAGGTCTATAAGAAGCATGATCCAACATTAAGCATGTTGATGTTGGTAGGGGTTAGCATACATGTAATGTAAAGGGTCAGTATTGGTGATAAAAAAGGTATTATGGATGAGTAGGTAATGGCGAAGTTTAGTGGAGACAAAAACTATGGCTAACCAAAGTTTTTTGGCATGAGTATATCTAGTTTCGTTGTCTAAAATCGTATGACTTATATAATAAAACACTTTCTCCCTATGTTTCTCATCATGATGAGTGAGCATGGACACCCAGGAAATGATTAGTAGTTGAAATGTAAAGGTAAAATGGTTGGTCATCCTTAGGGGAATGAGCATAGGTGGTTAGAGGAGGTATTGTTTCAAGGCGTCAAAGGATTTGTGGCATTCATCATCCCATTTTAAGGAGACATCCTTTTTGAAAAGATGATGAAATGGATGGAAGCAATAAAAAAGATGAGAAATAAAACGATGAATAGATTGTAAACTTTCCTTGCAAACTATGAAGTTGACGAAGGTTAGTAGGTGGAGGAATTTCGAGAATAGCCTTTATTTTAGCGGGATCAACTTCAATGCCACGTAGAAAAATAGTAAAACCAAGGAGCTTTCCAGAGAGAATAGTAAAGACAAACTTCTTAGGTTGAAGGTGAACCACAATATTTGATGAGATAGTCAAAGATAACTTTAAGGACAACAAGGTGCTTAGTCTGATGTTTAGATTTGAAAAGAATATCATCAACGTAATCTTCCAATATGCTATGCATGATGTCATGAAAATATAAGTCATAGCCCATTGATATGTAGCACCAACATTTTTAAGGCCAAAGGGCATGACATGATAACATAAGGTTCCCCAAGGAGTGATGAAGGTGGTTTGTGTTGATCTTCTAGGGTGAGTAATATTTGGTTATAACCCAAGAAACCATCCATGAGTGATAGCATCTCATGGCTGATGGTGAGATCAACTAGTTGGTCAATACTAGGTAGAGGAAATTCATCTTTGGGGCAAGCTAAGTTAAGGTCATGGAAATCCATGTAAAATGGAGTCCCCCTATCACTTTTGTGACAAGAATAATGTTAGAGATCCATTGGGGATAATCAATGGGTAGGATGAAGGAAACTGAAAGAAGGCATTGGAGTTCTTCTTTAACAAGAAGGGAAATGTGAGGATGCATTTTTCGCAGCTTCTGTTTCATGGGTTTGGCATCAGGAATGGTTACGATATTGTGGACCACAATGTTTGGGTCAATACTGGGCATATCAGCGTAGGACCAAGCAAAATGTGTTGCTATGATCCTGGAGGAAAGAAGTAAAGCTTCATGTTCAGCAACATCTAAAGATTGATCCTATTTTTAGAATGTGTGGGTCATCCTGAGTGTGAATGTTGATTTCGATGGTTGATTCATTCAACATGGTTTACATCTCAGAAGGTAATGACTGGTGAATATAAGAATCTTCCACACCAAGGTAGGTGAGAATAGACTCATCATCTTGACATTGAACATGAGGTTAATAGAAGGTGTATCATCATCGATCATGTCAAGGATACAGGAAGGGAAGAGAAGAGGGAGCCTCACCATCTTTCTGATAAGTTCAGAGGTCCTAGGAAAATAGTGTTTACAAAAAAACAAAGTTAGGAGGAATGGATTCTAGATCCATAGACTCTGTAGGTGAAGGTGGTGAAGTTGGTGAATGGGGTGGGGAATGTTTATTATCCTCAATGAGTTCAACTCAGGCCTTCTTAGGAGGTGGTTTCGAAAATCCAATACCACTGTGGTCTTTATGCTTACAAGTGGTTTAAGCAATGAAAATATGGTGGCCTTGTTCATAGAAACCAAAGACAAACCTTTCCAAGAAGACTAATGGAGGAAGGTGTGGGAAAAGTGGTGGTTAGTGAGAGATTGAAGGTCAGAGGAAAATGGTCAAGTTTGGGAAGGTGGCTCAGGAAAGTAGGTAGAAGCATCAAGTCCCCCATACATTAAGTTGGTGTGTGTAGGTAGGGAGGACCATAGGGGAAAACCTTGCCTATGTGGTGATCATAGATGGGGATGTTGGTGAAGGTTACCATACTCTTGAGGAGTAAGGAATGTGTCAATGTTATAAAGGCGGTACTCCCCTAAGAGTGAGGCATTGAAAAACACCTTCTAAAGGATCATTACTGGGTATGTGGGTAGCGGGAATGGATGAATTATTGGTCAGTGTGGGAATAAGAAGCATTAGTTGTTTGAGAAGTAGATGGGTTAGTGATGGTGTCAGCTACAGAAGTTGTGGCAGCAGCTGGGAATAGAGGAGTTAGTTGTGGAAGATGTAGTGGCAACATTGGTGGATGAGGCAAGTGGCTGAAGAAGAAGTGGTAGCAGTGGTAGATGCCTTAACTGGTATAAGGACATCATTGGGTCGATACAACATATTACAGGTATTGAATGGTGAAGGGTTGGCTAGAATGGTATAGTTGTTCCCTTCATGTTTGAATTTTAAACAACGGTGTAAGGTTGAAGGAACACAACCCATGGCGTGAATCCAAGGGTCGCCAAGTAACATGTTGTACTAGAATTCCCCCTCTAAGATAGAATAATTCAGGAATGGTATGGGGGCCTACACGAATGTGGATAATGATGGTGCCAAGGGTGGAAGTCATGGCATCATTGAATGAATGCAACATAACTAGGTTATTATGCATGCAATTGGCAGGGATATGCATTTGGTTGTATGCATGGGAAGAAATGATGTTAATATTGGCACCTCCATCGATCATAACATGTCAAACATGTATATTATCAATGTAGACGGAAATAAATAGGGCAGGATCAGGATCATCTTGATTGGAGAGGTACAATCTCTGTCATCAGAGAAACTGAGAGTAGATACTTGATGAGTGGTAGTAGGTGTAGAGGAAGGGGATGAAGTGGTGAGAGAGGCCACATGATGAGGAGTGATAATGGATGCAACAGGAGTAGGGTCATTAGGTAGAACCTCAATAGATTGTAGAACCTTAATGAGGGCATGTTGATGAGACTCAGAGGTTTGGACAAGGTCGTACAAAGACATTTTGAGAGGAGACTGGTGTAATTGTTTAAGCATTGTATGATGGGAAACCCCATCAGAAATAGGGTATGTGGGTCCACAGATGGTGATTTTTGGTGCAGGTGTAGATGGAATATTGGGTAAAAGAGTGTGCAGATGAGCTGGTTGTTTTCTCCTTTCCTTTTTCCTTCTGGGCTTGAGTGGAAATTTGAACCATATTAATCTATGGTAAAGGAAGCAAGTGATTTGTGATAGGTGTAGCGAATAGGATGGGAAAAATATGGTGAGGGCATATACTGGTTTTGTGAAAACAATGCAGCACATTGGCATTTTGGTGGAGGTTTGGATAGCTCTCTTATGTGGACCATATTGATCTCAAATGTTGGAGGAGGATAAAAGGGTTGTGGAGGGGGAGATGAAGGTCATTGAATAGGTATGGGATGAGTATGTGTGGTGATAGGTGTAGGTGGAATAGGGTCCTCATCTAAAAGATCATCATCATCAAAGTTTTCTTTGGGAGGACATAGTTGGAGAAGAATAGTCTTAAGAGCCTTACATTTTTCCACATCATGCCCTGACACATGATGGTAAGCACATAAATTTTGGTATCATCAAACCCTTCTAGTTTAGGTTTGAGTGGGTCATAAGGTCTAAGTGGTGGCAATGTGATGACAGAGGTTTCCAAAAGGTTAGCTAGGATGTTTGCGTAAGACCCTACCAATGGATCACAATGTGAAGTAAGTGTGGGTCTAGATGGAAGTGTGGGTGAATTTGGTGGGAGAGGCACCACCAGAGGTGGAATCAAAGGTTGAGTAAGTTTGACCACCTGTTTGGTAGATAGTATGGTTTTAGGTTTGGATTGCACCTTCTTGGGTAAAGATGTAGTAGGTGAACTAGTTGTTGAAGGTGGTGTAGGTTTAACTACCTCTTTGGAGGGTAGTGGGTTCTTGGGACTTTGGTTGCACCTTCTTGGGTAAAGTGAAGAAGAAGTGTGTGATGTAGAAGGGAAGGTAGATGGCAGAAGGGGTTGGGTTAGCCAAGGTGATAATGGAGGTGTGGTGAAGGTTATGGTAAGAGGCAATGTGGAAGGTACTGGTTGAAGAGAAGGGAATGACATGGGTAATGATGAGGATACTAGAAGTGATGTAGGTATAGGAGGTAAAAAGGATGTAGGTGATGGATGAAGGTGTAAGTTGTGTAGGTAATTGGGTACAAACAGAGGATCATGATGAGGAGGTGATGTTGTGCTTTTTGGTTTACCTTGGGTAGGAGGTTGTTTGGCCAAGGTTGATGGGTGGGTCCTAGGATAGATGGAAGTGGTGAAGGTGAAAGAGGGGTAGTGGGTGAAGCTGGTGTATGCGACCTAAGAGGTTGGGTCTTCCTCTTAGGTGGGGGAATAGTTCTTTGTGATGGCTTGTGAGGACGTGGCTAAATCATAGTTTGATAGGAGGATGGACTAGGCTTGATGTTGGCATGACTCCCAATGTGGAAATGGGTCTAGACATGGAGGAAGATATAGGTGCAGGTAAGGTTTTAGGCATTGGAAAAAGTTCATTTGATGGTAAAGGTTTAGGTGTGGGTGAGGGTGATGAAGAAGAGGTCTCTACAACTATCATGGGCATGGTGGGTTTGGCTATTTGAAACACCTTTGGATAGATCGTGGAAGTATCAGTAGACAACATTTGCATCTGAGTTGAGAAAGGTAGCCGAAGGCATCCCCAAAGCATGGAATTGTCAACATAATCCAAGTGGTCGGCCAAATGTGAAAATGACACCACTGTAGGGGGGATGATGTTGATTTGGTAGTAATCCCTATAAATAATGTCTGTGAGATAGGGAATTGGTTGGCTTCAGACTCTGTGGGTAAAAGAGCCGAGAGAAAATCAACAGGATCCTTGAAAGCCAATGGAGAATTGTCACCAATAGGAAGGGATGTTACTAATGGATCCCCTATGGGTAGGGGAGATGACAAGTTGGATGAGGTAGGTTCATATTTTGGCGAAGAGGAAGGTAAGAATGACTCTCCCATGGGTAGAAGAGTAAGTATTGTGGGTTGTTCATTAGGTTGAGAGGTGAGTGGGGAAACTACATCGGAAGATATGGCGGAATCCTCCATGGGTGAAGGAGGAGATAAGGGAGACTCCTCTATGGGTAAAGGAGTAGATGAAACAAGTCCCTTCGTGGATGAAGGATCTCATGCAAGAATCTCCTCGATAGATGGAGTAGGAGGAAATTGAGGAAGAACTGGTATGATGTCAAAAACAACATGAACCTCACGAACATTACTGTCATTGGTTGAGGTTTTTCTGGTTTGGTTAGATGATGGGGGTGTGATTTGGGAATGAATTCTTGAAGATGTGAAGGTTATGATTAGCTGGTGCATTAGGATTATCCAAGATGAGATCTCCATTATCTAACATTTCTTGGATGATATTTTTGAAAGTTATACAATTACCGTCGCTATGACCTTTAATGTGATGATAGTTACAGTAATCATTTTCTTTGTACCATGTAGGCATAGGATGAGAGGGGTCAAAACTAGTATGTGGTTTGATGGGTGGAAGAGTGACTACTCATGGATTTTAGAAGTTTTTCTAAAACCAAAGAGTAGGGTTCTCCTATGGGAGTATATTTTTGTTGCTCCCACTTGAACTGAAAAGCCTGAACAAGAGAAATATTGGAAGAAGGATTTGATTGGTTGGATGGGTGAGATGGGCTGGATTTCAAAACTACTATGTTGGTAGATCCTTTTTCTTTAGAGTAATTATTTTACGGTTTGGAAGAAGAAGAGGTATCATTTGATTTAAATGCAACATTCTTGTTATGCAATTATATCTTCTTCTCTTCAATGGCATGAATTTCAAGTTTCTAGGCCATGGTGAATGCCTCATCAAACATGTAGAAGGTTTGAACTTGGAGATTTGGTGAGATGTGTCTAGCACAAGCCCTGGTGAACAACTCTATTAACTCAGTTTGAGGTAGTTGGAATGTGAGTTGGTTGATCAGGCTCTGCCAATGAGTGACAAAGTCTGTGATAGATTTGTCTTTGTATTGGTGTGTCACATACAAGTCGGTCATGGTGACCTTCTTGAAAATGTTGATAGAAAAGTGGTCTAGGAAAGCTTGAGCTACTTGGTTGAATGAGAAAATGGAGTTCCTAGGTAGAGCACTATACCAATCCAAAGCAGGTCCTATCAAGGACATTGGGAATGTTTGCAAGAGCAAAGCATCATCATGAGTGATCAGATAACACCCATGTTTAAAATACCACAAGTGTTTGTTGCGGGTCTTCTTTGCTGTTAAATCGGTTGAATTTAGGCATTTCCCAATGCATAGGGTATGGAAAAATTAGAATGGATGGGTGAATGGGCTCATTGTAAATATCGTCGTATGTCAGAGAGTTACGTGAGCCGGAGACAAATGCTTCTAATGTCTACATCTTGTCCATCATCATTTTGATAAGATCATTGGTAGGTTGTGATGACTGGGAAACCCCTATAGTATAAGGGGGTAGATGAGGAGGGTATGACATGGGTGGCATCCCAGTATGTGGTGGCACTGAGTATGAAAATTGTGAGGGAGGAATGTAGGCCAAAATAGATGTAGATGGAAAGTATCCTTAATAAGTGATAGATGAAATAGGGGGTTGTTGGTGATAAGTGTAGGTAGGTGGAGTGGATGTAACAAATCTCATAGAAATCAAAGGAAGATACTGCAGGATGGAGAGGAAAATGTTTTGGATAAGGGAGTATGGGCTGCCAACACCATGGGTGGCTGAGATGCAATAGGTATATGAGAGGTGGTGGGTGCAGATAGACCTACACTCAAGGTGGTTGATAAAGGCATGGTTGAAATTATAGGAGTGACTGACATGTCAAAGGCACGATAGATGCCATAGGTGTAATAGATATCAATGATGTAGGGTCAAGTTGGGACACCACAGGTGGTAAGGTGGAAGAGGGTAAGGCCGAGCTAGTAGTAGCTGATGCAGAAGTGGGTGTGAGGGTAGGAGAATGGACACAGGCATGTCATCGTATACAAGCTTCCCTGATGAATCATGGGTAGATGAATGAGTGAGATAGTACTGCAGAGCAGTGGGGTTGTGATCAAGGAGCCTTGTGAACTCCTCATCACCAGTGGGTATGGAAAGAGCCTGATTGGGGTCCATAGGTGATGAGATTGAAGGGGGTGATGGGCTAGGTGGGAGTGGCTGGTGGCTAGCATGAAACATGAGAGCATTAGCTTGTTTATGAGTCAAAACCATGTGACTGACGATAAAATACAAGTATTGATTAGCTTCTTTGATGATGCACAAAACATAAAGGTAATGGGAAAAATTAGTTCTAAAATAAGTGATTATATTGTTGTTCTGATTGGAAAATCAAAACATAGAGACTGATGTTAGTTGGGGTAACTGATGCCGGTATAAGGGTAACCATTCGCCGGTCGGCTAAGACTGATGTCGGCTACTATGAAGAATAAGAGATTCAAATATTTGGCAATGACAAAGGTGAAAATGGGTCAACCTGGATCCTGAAAATGATATCAGAGACTCAGGAGTGGGATAAAAATGGTAGAACAAACCATGAAAAGAACAGGAAGGTGAAGAATACTATTTTGGAAAAAATAACCAAAAATTATATAAACCGATGTCAATTCAGTTAACCGATGCGGTAAGATGATACAACCGATGTCTAGTCGTTGGACCGATATCGGTTGCTGTGAAATTTGGGAAGAGAAGAAAAAATGGAGTTTTGGTGATTTAGATCAAATAAAAGGGCCAACCCAGAGACTGAGTATGGCTATGAGGAGTCCTAATAAACCCAGAATAAAACTAGAATACACCAGTAGTGATGTGGGGTATAAAAGGATAAGAATGAATGAAGAAACACAACTCACACCTCAAAACACAATCAAGACAAAAAGCTAACAAAACATGAAATCCTATGCTGTAGATTTTATGTTGTGGCTTATGCCATTTAGGAATGACTTGTAAGCATAATAGAATTTTTGGTTAACAAGGGTGCCCTATAAAAGCCAACAACTATGGTTAGTTTCAGGTAAGTTTTGGTGTGGGAGATCCTTCTCTGAGATGATAACTAGACAGAGAAACTAGTTTGGAGCCCACTATCAATCCTCTGATCATGTGATCGTTGAAAACTTCTTCCTAAGGAAGATGTTGTTTAAGAAAATGATGTAATTTGGTTTTAGTGATTTGGTATAGAGAATGTGCAAATGTGAGCTACAGTTCAATTTTTCAACCATCAGCTGGGCATGACTTCCAGCATATAGGTTTCCCACAATTTTAGATTAGCTATAATGCAACAACATCAACAATGCAAGTGCAAAAGTTTTAAAACCCAAATCCAAAATTATATTCGATGAGAAAAATTATGAAGAGGTTAAGGGTATGTCTTTCACTAAATGCAATACAAGAAAAGAAAGAAGTGTTCTTTTTAATCCCAAAATACAAGTGTCAATTGAGATAATCAGAAAGAGAAGAATATTTCCAGAGAAGAATTTTAATGTGAACTCATTTTGAATGAAAATAGACACACAATATTTCCCTAGGAATGAACAATGCAAAGAACCCTTGATGGGTCCCACTGGGTGTGCCAAGATGTTTCACCTAATTTTTTATTTGATTTGGTTAAATGGAATAGGAAAATAGGTTAGGAGGAATACCTGTGATATGTAGGTCGAAGGTTGAATGTGCATGTTACTAAATTTTTGATCCAAGATGATCGTGAAGAGCTTCCCTTTGGCTAGGAGGAACGACCTGTATAAGAAACACAACAAGACCACAAAATAGTATTAAATAATAAGAGTTAGAGGACTGCCTAGCCAAGCTAGATCTTAGGAAGCGTGATGCTTCCTTGAATGGCTATCAATCCTCTATTTAATACAATTCAATGTGAATAAGAAACTGAAATAAATAGGTCCTATTGCAATGTAATGATTTAGGTTTCTCATACACACAATACACTAGATTTTGTATGCTAGATATTAAAATAACACTAAATCTAATTAGAACTAGGGTTTTTTTAGGTCAGACAGGTCTGTTAAAGGTCCAATAAGGGTCTGGGGCTGATTGGTTGAAGTCTGGGTTGATTTTGGGTGAGTGGGAAGCTTGCTGGTATGAGAATGTGAAATGACACAGAGACCGATATTACGGTCTGGTGACCGATGCCAGTATGGGGACTAAACTGACGATCAGTCAAGGGAACTGACGTCAGTAGGGGTAATAGGTAGTAAATTATTAAAAATGGGTTTTTAGGCTTCTTTGTGATTGCACAGAGAGTGAGGGTAGTGTGGTTTGGGTCGTAATATGGCTAAGAAGACTCAGGGATACTAAGAAGGAGGTTTAGAATGGTGAAAAGGATTGGGGTGGTTGAATAGTGGGTTGGTGGGAAGAAGGTGATGTACGGGTAACAAAAGAAATAAAATATTGAAACGAAGTAAGAGATCTACAGTGGGATGAACACGAATGATTAAAGTCACAATACTTACTTGGTGTCTTGCAGATCTTGTGAGTGGAAGTGGTTGGTGGTTGATCAGAGAAGAGGTGCTTGAGTCTAGTGCCATAGACAATACAACTTGTGTGCTCCCGTGAGTATTCCAACACTCTAGAAGGAGAACCAGATGTTTGTCTTGCACTGTGGTTGTGTGTGTTCATCATTTGGATGTAGGAGGGCTTGAATATTCACACTTGAATGCAATAAGGATCCAATAACTAAATGACCAACCTAGGTAAAAGGTTACAAAGTTGTATATAAAGTAACTGATGGTGGTTAGGTGACCGATGTTGGTTGAGGAATAACCGACGTCGGTTAAGGTGGATAAGTCTAGGTTTTCCAAAAATAACCTGATCTTTGTTCTATCTTTGGCATGATTGATATCCTTAATCCGGGTCTCAAGTGATAGAGTCTGCCTAGATAAGTATGAGTTCTTCTAGGAGAGGTAGTGGGAGTTAATGCTAGGTTTAGACTAAGTCTTAGTTGGTTAGGATTGGTATAGAATTAGTCCTAGTTAATTAATAGACTGTGAATGGGTCTTTGTGTGAGGTGGATAGGTGAGTTAGCTATAGGTGAGGTGGATGGGTGAGGTAATTAATTAATTTGATTATTGCAATGAAATTAATTAACATGTGTGCACTAGGGACATGAGTGGGTATAGTATGAATTTATTTAATTGACGGGGTTAAGGGAATGTGACCCAAATTTGGTGTCTACAATATACATATACATATGTATATGTATATACATATACATATATACATACATATGTATATGTATATACATATACATATGTATATACATATACATATGTATATACATTTTTCCTTATTTAGCAACGGATTTTATATTTCCAGCAACCAAGAACATAGAATTTTACTCTTTTCACTTGAGCTAGCGACTCTGATATTCATGAATTCATGAATAGATTTTAAAAGCTTTACTAAGTCCGATCTGTATTGTCCTACACACATATGACTTGATCATGGATAACATGGAGGTATACGGCTTATATGGTTTCCGTTGCCCACCTGTGGGTATGATAGTTTGATGATCCATAGGGTTGTATAAATGAAATAGAGGGTGTTAATTTCTAAGATTGCACCCTTGGATTTAAGGCTCTAAGAAGCAGTTCTTGGCTTAGATTCTACTCCTTACCCCTCTTGCCAAATAAGGTTCAGTGCAGTAAGACAGTTGCTAAGAGGGAGTTCACTTCACTCACTTTCTGCTCTACAAGACATACAAAGGCATCCCTGGTAGTTCCTAAGAAGTAAAGTGAATCCAAAACTTCTCAAATCTGAATAAGGATTATGTCCACTCAAGTAATCATTCAAGAAGACAACAAATAAACAAGGTTTTTTTGGCCATTTATGACAATGATAGCATATTGTGTTCAATGATCAACAACACGACAATCATTGGAGTCATTTTGGGATAGAAACAACTCTATCCAAGTTAGGCAGGAAAACATTATGTGATCCCAGTGTGCTTGAGTTTTTTGGTTAAAGTACAACTTGTTTTGTATGTATTTGAGCCTTTTAAAACGACTACATTTTTTGCAAAAAAATATTGTAGTTTATAAAAAAAAATTACTACTTTAACCATGCCCATAAGATGGCAATATATGTAGGGGCCCTTTCGCATAATCCTGAAAAATATATGTGGGAGGCCTTTTTCATGGTGCCAAAATTAACTGCTATTCCTTTGCAATCATGGTTCAATTTTAGAATTCACCACTCAAATCATGATTCATGGATCATCTTTGTCATCCAATGAGAATTGGAATTTCAAATTATTTGTACCTATCAAATCAAAATTCATTGATGGCTTAGCTCTTTCAGGTGACTGAAAATTCCAATAATTTTTATAGATATTTCTATAATTTGCTCGTGTGTGTGTGTGTGTGTGTGTTACATTTTTATATGAACCATTTAAAAACATTTACAATTTTTTAAATTTTCAGCCTGTCATTGTCTTCGGTTTCCTAAATGTTTCCCCTATAATATATGGTTAAAATCACAAAACAACCTACAACCTGTCAATTTCCAAGCCATTCCAATTCCTAATTACTTTACAAGCCCACTTAAGTTGCAATCACTGAAGTGGGGTTACCATAATAGTTCTCATAATTCTCCCATTAAATAAGGAGAGCAATAATTTCAACATCTCTTGAAGAAATAATTAGAGTAAAGGTAACAATTGTTAACGTTGGTTCAATGTTCAACATTGAAATCCATGTTCCAAGTGAGGAACATGTTGGGGGTAAGAAGTAAACTCTTGAGAAGAACATTGTACATAGAAACAAGTTTGTACACAAAACTTTGGGAAAAAAACATGCAGTATTAGCATGCTCAGTTGTCTCAGGCTAACCCTGGTAGGGTTTTAGAATATTTTCTTCTTGATGGCATGCCAACTGAAATGGAATGCCCTACATTAATTAGCAGAAAAGAAAAACCCCCAAGCAGCAAATGGGGAAGTTTAATGCATTCAGAATCGCAGTCACATGCATCCTGTTCCTTGAAGTTGCTGGGCATAAAGACAATTTTCCCATGAAGCATTGTAGTTAATGAAAAGTTAAAACAATATTTGAATGTATGTTAATTCATGTAGCATAGAACCAAAAAATATTTGTGACGTCTTGGCAATCAACAATGAGGAAGCCAAAACATCTTGCAACTCCTTTACATTCAATTGCCAAGAAGATAAAGACATGGAAAATATATCATGTTTATAACTAGGAAGATAAGATATATGGTTCACTTGAGACATATGAAGTAGATACATAGAGCTTACTGATATTAATAACTTAACCTAATGCTGGGAAGAACACTCTTAAAAGGTGGAATCAAACATAATAAATTGCAAGCCAGGGGAGCAGAGTCATCATATCTCCTGGCTGAATCCACCTACAAGCAGAGAAAATAACCCTCTCTACTAGAGTTAGGTTTCACAAATGTCCTGGTCTTACCGTTCTGGCCCCTAAACTTTCCAGTCTATCATCTTATCATAATTATTCTCCCACCACGCTCCTTCTCTTTTATTGGGTCCTCCAAGTAGCTGCCAACCCACCTCGACAACTCCGGGTTCCCCTACAAACAGAGAACAGAGAGTTTAACAAAAATTGAAATTATACAAACAGAGGACAGATAGTTTCTCAGATCGTTGTGAAAGACAAAGGAAAGGGATAGTCTGGGAGAGCATACGGCACAATTTGGTGACAAGTTCTTTGTTTCCCCGGAAAGAAAACATTCCTGCCAGCGGCCAGTGCTTGTGTGATCCCCTCCAGCTAGGAAATGGAATCATTCAAACATTCTCCATTTCGCCTCCTCTTCGCTGCATGTGGGAAACATATTTAGCAATAACAACAGGGACCCTAAACCCTAAAACAGAGTACATGGTGTTACCTTCAAATTTCAATAATAACAGAAACCCTAAACCCTAAAGCAGTAGCTTACCTTCCAACAAGGTTAACCACAGTTTTGAGGAAAAACTCTACCCTTGTCTGACGGCTAACCTGGCGGCTTTTCTTGTGGGGATCTGGCCAGCACATATAGACAGACCAGGCGTCGGTTTCATCTCCTTTTAAAAACTCCTCGTCACTGTCATTAATTTCTGGCACGGAAATCAATCCCTCGCGCCAGTCATCGCCATACGAATCCTTCAGGAAAGCCATCTGGTTTTCAGAGGGAACAAGAGGTTCGACAAATGGATAGTACATTCTGTATTGATAGGGTAAAGGCTTACGTCGAGATTTACGTGGACGTGGAGATGGAGATGGGCATCCAGAACGAGCAAAACGATAAGTGGTTATCGTTTTCAAAAATGTAAAACCCCTCCTCGAAGACCAAATTCTTCTGCCCGCGTCCTTCACAACCATCGCCATAAGAGGTTTCTTTACCAGTTCTCACTCTGTTTTCACCCTGTTTCCCTATCCTACGGAATTACCTCCTTGGCACACTCCATATGATGCCCTAACCTGTAACCCTTTCTTTCGTCTCCACGCAGTGCATGCGATCCAGCTTTTAATTGGCGAGGTGGTAGTTAAGCCAAAGACGCGTCTAACTCGAGGAGTCATTTACTTTTTCTAGCGTCGTCATCGGTGTTTGTTTTCATCACAAATTTTCATGGGAGGAGGAAACAGCAGAGATCAAATTAGCGAGTGAGAAAAAAAATCGGAAAATCCAAATTGTTTTGGAGAATGTTGTGTTTACAGCAACTATTACTTTTGCCGCAACCTACACTCTGTCAATAGAAGGCTCCCATCATTTCCAATTCAATCTTGGTTTTTGCAAGGCGTTTAGATGTTTTTTAAAGTCATTTTAGATGTCAAAATATAGTCATTTTTGAAATATGAGTTTCATAATTGACGGCTAAATATTTAATTTAAATGTCAAAATGACATGTATATTAAACATTTAACATCATAAATACATATAAATATACATATATAATTAAAAAAGTTAATAAGTTAAATATTACGAAGACATTATACATTATAAATTTGTGAGATTCATGACAAATACAACACAAATGAAAATAGAAACTTTGGAATGTAAATAAAATTAAAATAAGAGAATTATCTTAATATCTTATCAATGATATATAAAAATCTTCATATCTCATTTATACAATAAAAACATCTATTAATTTTGATTTTTAATTAGTTTTGTTTGATTTGATTTTTAATTTAGCTTTATCTTATTGATTTTGATTTGAAATTGTTTTTTTTCTTAATTTTTTTGATTTCTTACAAATAAAGATTGGATAGTGGACTAGATGCATTGGATTTGAGATTTTGCAAGAAAGGTGAAATTTAAAATTGAACTTGCAAGCCTAGAAGTTGGAAGTTGGCAGATGGAACTCATTTTCTACATAATTGTAGGTTTGCACCATTGATTCTAAGTGAGCCATTTCTATCATTTTGTTCATTTTTAAAAAAATTATAAGTTGAAATTAAGTTATAATATTCTCATAAACTTTAATGATGTTTATAGATATTCAAATTAATTAGTGCAACATTAATTGTTTAGAAAAAAATGAATATGTGAAAAACTATAAAATTGACTAGTCCATTCCATTATCCAAAATTAAATAAAGTCCCATAACTATGGGAGAATATATTACAAACAACAACATCCATATAAAATTTAGATCAATTTATGTATTTTGTAAGATTTATTATAAAAATAAATTTAACAGACATATTAAATTTTGAACGTCAAATGGCATCCATATAATTTTTTAGACCATTAACTAATTTTATTGTGATGTGTAACATTGAATGTCAAAATCCAACACTGCCATGCCCTTCTCTTTTCATGTATGCATTTTATGGCAAACAAGAATACTCTATCCTTCTCCAGACCTCTGTCACAAGATTATGGATGACATTGGTGGAGACAAAACATGCCAGGAAAAAGATAGCTAAGTACATGTGTTGGTTATGGTGTGAACTGTTATGATATGTTTTGTTATTCCTATGTAAGTTTTTACATTGGATTTACCATATTAACAATTTTATGTGATGTGAAATGTATGATGGAAATATGGGATGGATGAAAGAAGTGAAATTGGATCCAAGGAATTAGTACAAGAGGAGATGGGTGATGAAGAAGGGGTTTAAGGGAGGATGAATGTAAGATTGAGGAAAAATCGATATGGAACAAATATAAAAATTCTCTCTTAAGTGCATGCCCATTTTGTCAACCATTTGAAGGAGATAAGGAGTGGTGTGCAAGACGACGATGCAACAAATTTTCATAGTTGATCTCAAACGCACTATCTGCGTGAGTGCAATTTGTAGTGGTCATCTCATTCGCATTATTCACGTGAGTGTAAATTACACTTAAAGGAGCCAAAATAAAAAGGGGGAAAATCAAATAGGTTCCATGTTCAAGACTCAATTACAATGCCCACTTCTTGTAGAACTTTATCACCCACCTTTTTAGTTGTAAGCTCGAATAATTATAGAAAACAATTAATGTATAAGTATTGGTAATTGAGTGCTTCTAACGCTTGGTCATATGAGTGAAATGTAGATAAATGATTTTGAGAGGATGTCATTTAATTTGTTAAATATGGAGAATACCTAAATAGAAATACGAACATTGGTTACTTCTTATAGCAATTTGTAGGACCCCAATAGCCCAACAATATCTACCATCTACACTACACTTTATCTACATGGACATGGACTTGATGTCACTCTCACGATCTCCTCTCCTATCAACTGAGATATACTATGTACCAAAAACTATTTAATTCAATTGAAGGGATATATTCCACAATAAGGAATAAAAGAATCTTCCACTTAATACCAATAAGTATGAAGTAATAATAGCTAGTTGTGTCGAGTTAAGCAAAACATGTTTCTATAATATGGACTAATAAATAAATAAAAACAAATATTTTAGGTATTCTAAGTCATATATATGGAAGGATGGATGGGATATGTATGAACATGTATTTATATATCTCTATAACATATATGATTTTTATTTAAGAAAATTAAATCTTTATCAGAGGACTAAGATCAATCAGATAATATCATAAACATGCAAGATCTAACATGCAATAACATATAGTATAAGTAACAAGAGGCTGAGAGTTACTTAGCTTGTATTTGACTTTCTGGGGTGATTTTGGGTTGGAATAGCTTTGGAACATATTGGATCTAGGCTATGTTGATTCCTAATCTAACACCCCAAATAAGGCGATGATGGAAAGGAGGAACAAGGAGAAGAGATAAACCTCTTAGCATGTCATTTTGTAGCCAATGACATGTCTATATATCCATCTCGACCATTTTTTATGGGAATGACAAGAAGGCACGTTACTAAGGATGTGGTTTTTATCTTTCTACTTTATGTCTCTACCTAAAGTAAGGTGAGAGGACTTAAGGGGTGGCTTGAAAGAGAGAGAGGGAGATATTATGTTTTAAACCCTCAGACTTGTTGGGACCTCAATATGAGATCAAGTGCAACTAAAAAATGAAGTTCTCATTCAAAATAATGCTCAAATAAGAATTGCAAACACTCGATGCATCAGACACAAGCCACTAAAGAAATATTTTAAGGTGATCGCAAAACATAATATCTGAAGAAATTGTTAATAACTTGGGATATGATGATGTTGGGATGCTAAATTTTATAGATCATAGAAAATACAATTGAAATATGTGAGATAAGTGAAATTTGCAGGGAAAAAAATGTAAAATAGGTAAAGGTAATGTGATTTCTAGGGCCAGGATAGGATGGTACTTAGTTAAATAAAGTGGGGGTGGTGGATCTAATGGGGATACG
The DNA here is from genome assembly GCA_019776745.2 of Taxus chinensis. Taxonomy (NCBI): domain Eukaryota; kingdom Viridiplantae; phylum Streptophyta; class Pinopsida; order Cupressales; family Taxaceae; genus Taxus; species Taxus chinensis. The sequence goes on from CM034146.1 coordinate 544,661,632, forward strand.
TATCAGTGCTCACCATTCTAGTCCACTACTTCTAGAATCAATAAGGATAGAGATCAAAACAACATAATCTTCAAAAGGGATATTTGCATTCATTGATACCAAGTTCATGAAAACATTACCACATGACCCCTGAAATATTAATACAAAAACTTGTGTAGGAAACTTCAAATATCTATTACATCACTTCCATAACACCTAAGATAAAATAAAAGGATATAATAAATCACCTCTAAAGTAATATTGCATAAAGGAATTTTATAACCAAACGGACATTACAAGGTAACACTACAACACACTGTTAAATTAGTAACCAATCACATGCAATAACCATAACTTAGAAAATGCTTCATATTTCATTGATTTAACACATCAAAGATTACATTTCTCACTTATGCTCTTTCTTACAATACATAATACCTGACTAAAGCATGGAAAATAGTTATGTATACCTTAATTAGACAAAGGAAACATAAACAAAATGCTCTCAATGTTTGCTAATGACTATACAATATAATCACCTTAACAAAAAACCAAAAAATAGAACCAACACCTTTGGAATGAGGACATAACCTCGTTATTATACAAAAATTTTCCAAAAGGGAATATACCTAAATACCCTCCATGAGCACTGAAAGTTGGAAAATTACAAGACATTTTATATTTGATTTGCCAACTGGATGGATGAGTTGTTCTAACTGAAAAGATTCCATTTTTCTATGTCAGGTTGGAATGGTTTTAAACCATGATTGAAGCCTTGTAGGAGTGGAGAATATTCATTTTGCAAACAAACTTATTTTTGTCTCTTTCTTCCTTGTCATCATTCATCGCATACTCAAAGGAAGAGTTTGTTACATGTCACAATCAACTAATTGCAAAGTTATATGATTTGATTCTTTCATTTTAAATAATAATGAATGGAAAGGAATAAAGAATGAGGAAAAGAAAAAGGAATAAATAACATGTTCAAGAATGGTCAAGATCTATTTGTTTTCCCTTCCATTCTACTTCCACCTTATCCATGTACTTGTCAAAGAACTCAAACATCCCAAAAATGAGATCCTCATCTAGCCCCATATGACAAAGGAAGATTATTTCTTGTTTTGAAAGGACATTATCAAACTTGGTTGAAATAAATCTCCTTTTCTTAATTATTTTGGCCAGCTTATATAACTCTCCAAATGAATGAATTTATGAATGAAAGAATAATTGAAACCCTTTGGAGAATTTAGCTCAGCTGTAATATGTTGTTGAAGAATTTCAATTATCTTTTTTATATGTGTGGTTCCTTAAGTGTATGCACTTGTGAGGGGAAGCGTTTTTTCAATATTTGACTCAATATCATCCATGTATACACCTCATTTTTCATTTTTCATCTTTCATACATGTTATTAACAATTTCCTTTATGCGGATAAGGGTCACTGATGCATTTATTTCTTGAGCGTGTACTTTAAAGGGATTTCAAAGAATATGGAATGAGTATTCACATAATCATTATGGGTTAGAGATAGTACACATAAAGAGTGTCAGAATTTGGTCCTTACCTTAGTTACCTTATGTAGACATGTAAAATGTCGACATATTTAAAATATTTATTAAACATTATTGATTCCTAATATATTCCCTCCCTTCTATTACTAACTTATCATCCCACAATTCCTATTTTAACTTTATAATAATTAATAACAAGATTAATCACTATAAACATCTTATTTAACCTCATTTAAACATTTCTAGGAATTTAAAATTCCTACTCACCTACTCTACACCTACCTTACACCTAGCTTCTCCATGAAATCACATCCCTAATCATAATTAATCAAACCTATTCCTAAGATAATAAAATCCTCCACCTCCAAATATATAATCTTATCTTTCTAGAAGCCTCTTCAAACTTCTGTCCATTTAATTTAAAAAATTAAATAAAAATTCCTTCCTCCGTTGAATTTTTAATTCAATGGAAGCTTCTCATAATTTATAGAATTCTCTAATTCTAGATTCTTCTATCCTCTCATGAAAAAAAAATCCATTGATCCTCATCCTACTTGTATAAATATCCACCCTCCATTTCTCCTCCCATAACCTATAAAATAACATGCCACCCTCCATGGAATCCAAATTTGAAGAATCATAACTAAGTGTTGCCAAAATATCTCAAGAATCTCTCTAAAAATCATCAAGTATCTTCAAGTGAATTCTCAATCCACAAGGGGAGGTACTTCCCACTTGATTCCACAAGAATATGAAGTAAGCATGTTCAATCTACCATCTTGAGCACATCAAAGGAATCAAGGGAGTTCTTCATTGGTAAGTGAAGGTATTGTATTCTTTTCCCCTTCCATCTAGCTCAATCTGAAGTAGTGCTTAGGAGTGTTAGATAGGAATCAAGTTGTTTTGGTTTCTTATTTGCATTTGCACTAACATATCTTTTTAAAACTACATTTTTAACACCCACCATGGGGCTTACCCCCCATTTCTTTATCATTTTCAATAGTATTTAATCCCTAAAAACAAGTTGTCAAATTTTAAAGAATTTTCATTTTTTATTTGAACCTTCAGATTATTAATTTTCGCTTTCATCTGTTGTTTTCAACGCAAATTAACACATGCCCTATTTTTTAGTGCCTATACTTCACAGTTTGGAGCCTTTTCTCTAAATTGGCACTTTTTCCCTCAATTGGAACCTTTTCCCTAATTTGGCGCATATGTTATATAGTTTAGTGCCTATGCTACATAGTTCAACACCTATCCTTTGTGTTGTAGCACTTTTGTTTCCTACCTTTCAAGAGCCATAAATTTTGATCCCAAACTTGAAACAAATCCATTTTTCCCCATAAAGGTATCAAAAAGATCTATGCAATGAAAGTGTTGATTTAGAATTTTATAAGATAATTTATTCATGATTTTAATTTTCCTAAATCTTGTCATTTTAACTACACATTGAGTTATATTTTCTTGTTCCAAATGACTAACACTTTTTTTGCAACTTCCTACTCTTACCAAAGATAAAAATTAGTTTAAAACTACTAACCCTTTGTTTTGTAGCATGATCGGTTCAAGACATTTGGGTTTATAAATCAAATTACTTATATTTGAGTTACATGGACTCCTCTTGAAGACCCAATCACATAGCATTTATCATTAATTTTAATTATCTTACATGTATCATATTTCTTGTGTGTTTTGTATTATTGTTTGTTTATCCCGAAGGTGAAACCATGTATGCTTTCCTCTCGTGTCCTAGGAAAATATTGAGGATAAAAAAGAGGCTAGCCTTCCTCCTTTTTAATTTATAGGCGTAACATGGCATTGAGGTGACATCCACACACTTACCATAGTCCTAGGGGTATCATGACCGTGGGCTTCACCTCCACGCACATAGAAACACCACGTGTTTTGACGGGTATATAAATTCTTGGAGAGTTATCATTATTGGCTAAGGGTTTTCTTGTTTTAAGAGCGACATGAAGTGAGGGGCTTCCACGTCCCAATACCCATGCCTTAGAAAACATCCTTGTAACATGGACTTACACCCCACGTACTACAAGGTATATTAGGGACTCCCCTAGTGAGCTCATATATCCTATATTAGGTAACCTATTTGGCTGCATATTGAGATATAGTGCAAGGAGATTGCACTCACTAATATCACTCGCTAGCCAACCCTATGATGACACGTAGGTGGAGAGACAATTATGGCACCATCTTCAATGCATGGTACTGAAAGTAGGCTATAGCTTGATTACAATCCTAGTTGACTAGTTAGGGTGTGTGTTGCATGTTTGTTACTGTATTGTGAACACCTTTAGCTATTTTTATCACTTAAATTGTAATCAATCAAACGTCATCATAATCAACCATCCTTAATCAAAAAATATTAATCCAAATACCATCACCATCCTTAATCAATCAACCTAATACAAATATAATCCCCCACACACCCTATCAAACCATGGCCTTTGATCCTCAATCCCCATCCTCTCCAAATTAACATCTAAACTCCTATCTATTTTCTAAATCCATCAACCAAGCTTTCCCATCATCCCCCACCTATCAAATTCATCCATCTCACTTTGATCATGACATCCCACATACTATCTAACACCTTATTAAACAAATATCAAATCTCACATCCTACCCTCAACCAATCCCTCCTCGCCATCTAAATCAACTATCCCATTTTGATCCTAACATCCTTAAAACCATCCATCAACTCAATTAATAAATATCTAATCTTAAATCATATATTGACCAATTACCTCCTAAACCACCATCTCCCAACTAGCCCCATCCACGATTTCCCCTTCCTAAGATCCCTACCCCTCACCCCATTAACTTAGTCTTTGAGGAGACCAAATCATCTCAATCCACACCCCTACCTAATAAAAATAAACCACTATCCCCAAAAACTAATTACATCAAATTTGAGTACCTCACTAACTTTGACCTAAACCAAGAGGACCTCCTTTATGTCCTTACTAATCTAGTCACCAATCCTAATACCACTCAACCATCCCAAATTCCAACCTCCAAATCCCCTATTAATCATCATTTCCTACACCTTCCTTTAATCAAAACCCATATGAATAATCCACCAATATTCAAAAATCTCCACTCCTAAATCCAATCATCGTAAAATCTATAATCAAGTCTCATTCACATATCCACAACAATCCCAAAAAATTAACCCAAAAATTATTATCCCCCAAATCTCATCTTATTCTTCCATCCTCATCATTTTCATCACCCAATCCAATCCTATGTACTTTATCCTAGATAGTCCCACATCCCCTAATCCACCATCAAATTCATTCTTTAAGCAGATTTCATCCCCTCCATCACCTACACCCAATCCTATCTTATCCATTGTGGCTCCTACACCACCCTCATCCTCTTCATCCACACCTAATCCTATCTTACCCCCTTCATCACCTAAACCTAACACTATCATATCCTATAATCCTATTTCAAATCCACCATCCCCCAATCCTAAAACATCTAACATGACTCGTAAGTCACCAAATCCTAAACCTAAAAAATCCAATACCAATCCTCTTCCCACACTATATCCTACCCAATCTAATGAGCCTCATATGCCACCTTAATCTACTTCATCCCCTAAATCAACCAAATCTAATGTGGTTCCTACACTACACCCATATCCCAAATATCCTTCATCCCCAACATCACCCAAATCTAATGTGATCCCTATATCACACCCATCCCCTTTATCTAAATTTACCCCCATCCCCTAAATTTACATTTACTAATTCCAAATAGTCTAATCAAAATCCAAAACCATCTACCTCAAAACCACATACTCCAACCAATCCAAAATCAACCAAATCTACTTCAGCTTCTAATCCCAAACCATCCACTTTGGCCTCCAAGCCTAATCCATTCCCTTCATCCTCTAAGCCACAACAATATAATCCAACTCATAAATCCAAATCAACCAAAACATCTCATAATCTACCCAATCCTACACCTTTACTTCCTATTCCCCCAAAACCATTTAACCCAAACCACTTGACTCCTTTAGGATAATCCTTCACCACCATCTTCCATCATCTGAAAACATTCAACATGATCTCTCATAACCCAATCAAATCACACAATCAAAACCTTCCCAAACCATCTTGGTATTGGGAAAAATATTATTGTGACTTCCATCGCACTGATGAACATTCAACCAATCGTTACATGTAATTTAGGTCTTATGTCTAAAACCTCATTAACCAAGGGCTATTTGTCCTTATACATCTCTATCCACCACCTTTCCATTCCAATCCTCTCCTTAACCATTTTCCACCATCCAAATACCACTTGAAATCTAAACATCATTAGCCATTCAAATCTCATCATACATCCAAACATCCCTCACAACCCAAACAAAAAAACAAATCTCACCTCTCATCCTTTGTTAAGTCTAGCCTCTTAGCAAATGAAAAAACTATTACCCACTAGTCTCATGATGACCACAAAAAATCATCTTCCCCATCCAATTCATACCCTATAGCCAAAAATATGTTCTCTAATATGAAATATCAAGGGAAAGGCTTAGGAATCCATGAGCAATGAATTTGCGAACCCATCTCCCTTCATTAAAATATAGATCATTTAGGTTTAGGGTATAATATTAACACTAACAATGTCCCTCCCACTACTCCATCACAACCCATTTATACCACTCCTCTTGTTGATCCTACCATCCTAACCACTCAGCCCCATCAAAAATAATTTAATCCACCACAAATACCAAACACCTAAAAATGGATTGAGCACATAATTTATCACCTAGGCACGAATATTCTTTCCTTCCCACCCATCCTCCCATCCAAAATCCAAATCCCTTTGCATCTAATCCATTCTTATAATCAAATCCATTATATCCTCTTCCAATCCATTCATTTGAACACTTGATCATATTTCTCACACATGTTGTAAGACAATAATGCCTACTACAACCGTGTGACCTTGGTCTATCATTACCTCCAACATTCAAGCACAATTGTCCTCCTAGAGATCCACACACTTTAACAAACTTAATAAAATTGTGGTTAATACCCTTGGGCATGTCTTTTGACACTCTTTCCAATGTCATCTCCACACTCATTTCCATCCCCCCATCAAGCCACTAGTGATTATTAACCCCTTGAGAGTTCTTAAGAGATTGGAACCTCTTTATGAAATTAAATTCAAATATAAAAAAGAAAAGAAAATATATTAAAACTAATAATATCAAATAAAATCCACCTAGAGACTCTCTCTAGGGGTGTTTCTAGTATCTATATCGAGGATATGGATGCCTTGCTGGTAATAGAGAAATTTTGTGATAAGAATCATATCCATATCTGTTATGGATATGGATGTCTGACTGGTAGTGGAGCAATGCACAACTTAGAATTTTGTTCACCCTTCACCACCTATTTGACTTATCAGTCCATATACATTGGCTAGTTTTTCTTCACGTACTACCCATTAAATATTCACTTCAAGTGGTAATTAACCATCATAATCACACATACTTTAATCTCATAAAGACATAGGGCTCGCATGTTGTCAGGCGTTGTTTAGACCTCGGTCACACTTTTGTTTTGGCCCAACTCTTTCCTTACAACATGTGTCATTAGGCTCATCTTTTATTCATCACTGATTTCATTTTACTTACATCCATCACATCTACATCCTTTTCCCATTAAGATAGAACATATATGGGTAGAAAATTATCCTTTCCTTTTTCATCTAATCCTCCTCATGTCCATTTTCAACTGTCATCATCATGAATAGGGGCATCCTTACTATCATCCGCTGAGGGCATCATCTTTTTTAGATACCCCTCACTTCCCATCCTACCCTACACCTAGGGGAAAATCAAAACCATCCATCTATCCAAAAATGCCACCCTACTTTACACTTAGGGGAACACCACATCTATCCCTAAATCCGTCTCCCATATACCTAGGGTCATATCTTATCATCTTCCATGCCACCCATTTTATCTTATACCAAACCCCTCATCCTAGCTATCTATCTAGTATCCCACATCCCATATAATCCTAACCTATCAACTAATACATATCCTATCCAACCAATCCAATTTCCCTCAATCCTTCCCTTTCATCCTACACAAACAAGATTTGGGACTTATAAGAGAGATTTTCATTCTTCATCAATCTATCTCACATTCCACCTCCAATCTAATCCTAACCTATCCAATTTTCCTCAATACCTTCCCTTTCATCTTACCCAAACATGATTTAGGAATTATAGGAGGAAGTCGCATCCCACCTTACATCCCTTCCCATCCCCTCATGAGCTATCCCATCCAAAATCCTTTCATCTTATCCATCCTAAACCATTCTCCCCCCATCCTAAATCCAAAATCTTAAAAAAAATCAAATAATTTAAACATCCAAAATAAAACATCCAAATAAATAAATAAATAAAATAAAAAATTATACAAAATAGAAATGTGTGTGCTTATGTGTGTTTGCTTTCTTGTTTGCATTTACATTTTGGCTAATGATATGAGGCCCCTTTCGTTTCATTTTATTTTTTATGGTCCAATGATATGAGGACTATATTTTTTGCATTAATCAGTCCAATGATATGAGGACTATGTTTTTATTAAACAGTCCAATAATACGAGGACAAGGGCATTTGACAATTCAATCATCAGGGTTTTCTCGCTTGATGAAGTGTCATCTCCTCATGCCCACCCGTTGACATCTTTAATAACAATTCAAAAATTTTTTTACACCTCTGTAGATATTTAGGATCTCTTCATGAAAATCATAGTTCATAAATTGACATGTGGCATTTTAAAGCTCGCTTGCACCTTTGTATCAGTTACATCCCTAAAAATCACCCTGTCAAAGAAATACTGACTAACTGTTCATATTCAATTATATAGAAATCTGAAAATACAAGAGGATTTAAAACAAATTTTTTTCCAAAAACTCCTTTATTTCCTCTATTCATACTTCAACCACTTGATACTAGGTTTACTCTCCAAGTTGCACATATACTTACATTGAGAAACTGGAAGAAATTCAGTGTATAAGCTTCTAAGAGTGAAGGAGTGTTAGGAAATAAGAGATAAAATATGCAGAATAATCCCTTATAGAATCGACAACAGTAGAAACTAATATGCAGAAAATATTACAGATCTCAAATAAAAGTGTAGAATAAATAACACAACACAGAGAGACAAGATTTAACATGGTTCACCCAATTTGGGCTACGTCCACCAAGAATCACTTGCTCAGATTTTATTACAAGCCTCCACTCTCTCAATACAATACCCAGATTTGTTTGGAGCTATGCTCAAAAAAATCTACAGAATTCACACCCGAATTCAAAACACATCTGCAATACATTTACTTGTACATCTATCATATGCATAAGACCATATAAATAGACAACCGCTTAAGCAGTTTGATACAAAACCGTGGGTATCAAAACCAAGGGAAAAAACTATGGGTATCAAAACAATGGGCAAAAGACCGAAAAAACCATGGGCCCAAAAACAGCCCATAACGGTTACCCATTACCCATGGGTTAATAAACCACCCATGAAAATTTACTTCGGGGGCTTTGCCCCTGAACCCCCTTGACCCGCTCACCAGCGAGCGGGACCACCATAAAAATACCCGAGTGTAACACATAGAAGGTGTACCAAATTCTAACATGCAAATAGGCTCCACAAACATAACAATCTCCCACTTGGAGACTAATTTCCACTGAGCAAGCTTCTTAACCCTTCACTGTCATCTGCGAAGGCCAACCAAAGCTGAACATAGCTTTAGTTTATCCCTTGTGACCACCTTGGTCATCATGTCTGCAGGATTCTAACTAGTATGAATCTTCTCCAACTTCAACTTATCTTCCTCCAAAGCTGTCCTGATGAAGTGATATCTCAACTGTATATGCTTCGTCCTGGAGTGGAAAGCAGAGTTCTTAGCTAGGTGTATAGCACTCTGACTATCACTATGTAGCTTACATTCCTCCTGCTTATGCCCCAACTCCTCAAGAAATTGTTGTAACCAAATCATCTCTTTGCTTGCCTCTGTGGCAGCAACATACTCAGCCTCTCGTGGTTGACAAAGCCACCAGCTTCTGTAGTCGTGAAATCCAGCTCACTGCTGTCCCACCTACAGTGTAAATATAACCTATCGTGCTCCTCCTGCTGTCAACATCTCCAGCCATGTCTGAATCTACATAACCAGGTAAAGTGGTATCTGATCCACTGTAGCACAAAACTATCCCCATGGTCCCTCTCAAATACCGAAGGATCCACTTTACTGCTTGCCAATGCTCTTTACCTGGATCACTCATAAATCTACTCACAGCTCCCACTGCATGGGCAATATCAGGCCTAGTGCACACCATAGCATACATCAAACTACCAACTGCTGATGAGTAAGGTACCTTGGACATTTGGTTTCTTTCCTGCTCTGTCTTGGGACACTGCTCCTTTGATAACTTAAAATGGCCTTGCCAAAGGAGTCCCAACCGGTTTAGCATCCTACATGTTAAACCTATCCAATACCTTCTTAATGTACTCTTCCTGAGATAAAGTCAGCTTCTGTTCCTTCCTATCCCGAGTTATCCTCATACCAAGGATTTGTCTAGCTACCCCCAAATCCTTCATATCAAAGGATTCACTTAGTTGTTTCTTGAGTACTTTTATTTCTTGCATGTTTTTACCTGCAACCAACATGTCATCAACATACAAACATAGGATAATATAACTTCCATCCTCAAATTTCTTTGTATACACGCAATGGTCAGAATGACATCTAATATAACCTTGCTCCATTATGAAGCTATCAAACTTCTTATACCATTGACGTGGAGCTTGTTTCAGGCCATACAGGCTCTTCTTCAGTTTACACACCATCTCCTCTTTACCTTTGACTTCATATCCTTCTGGCTGCTGCATATATAGCTCCTCCTCCAAATCACCATGGAGAAATGCAGTCTTTACATCTAACTGTTCTAAGTGCAAGTCTTCTGTTGCCACTATTCCAAGAACAGTTCTGATAGAAGTCATTTTTACTACAGGAGAAAAGATCTCATCAAAATCTATACCTTGTTTATGTGCAAACCCCTTGACCACCAACCGGGCCTTATATATTTTCTTTCCTCCTTCTTCATCTTTAACTCTGTACACCCACTTGTTCTGCAATGCTCTTTTGCCTTCCGGTAGCTTCACCAAATCCCAAGTCTAGTTCTCCATGAGAGACTTATGCTCCTCATCCATGGCTTGCTCCCACTTCTTATTGGCATCTACCTGCATTGCTTCATCAAAGCTCTTTGGCTCTCCACTATCAGTGAGTAATAAATAATAAAGAGAAGGAGAAAACTGTTCAGGTTCTTTTCTTACCCTCAGAAGACCTCCTCACTGTAGGAGTTTGGGGTTTCTGTTGAGAAGGTTCCTGAACTGATTCATGGGTCACTTTCCCATCTGGAAGATCCTCTACCACTGCATATTCTTTCTTGGATTCTTCCCTGTTTTCCTGCAACTATTGCTTATACATGACTTTCTCATTAAATACCACATCCCTAGACCGAATGATTTTCTTGTCCTTAATACTCCAACATTTAAATCCAAAGTCATCACCACCATAACCAATGAAAGTACATTTTTCTAATTTAGCCTCTAGCTTGGTCCTATCATCCTTGTCTATATGAACAAACACCTCACATCCAAAGACTCTAAGAAATGAATAATCAACTTTCTTACCATACCAAGCCTCCTCAGGTATGCCTCCATCCAAGGCACTTGAGGGTCCTCTGTTTATCAAGTACACAGCTGTGCTCACCACTTCTGCCCAAAAAGAAAGAGGCAGTCCTACATGTAACCTCATGCTCCTAGCACATTCCATTATTGTTCTATTCATCCTTTCTGATACCCCATTCTGCTGCGGAGTTCCTGGAACCATCTTTTGCCTGTGGATTCCATTCTTAGAACAATAATCATTAAATTCATTGCTACAATACTCCCCTCCATTATCTAACCTGAGACATTTTAGCTTAAGACCTGTTTCATTCTCTACCAAGGCTTTCCATTTAACAAAAGGGTCAAATACATCAGATTTGTTTCTAATACAATAAACCCAAACTTTCCTTGTTGCATCATCAATAAAAGTAACATAATAACTTGAACCCCCAAGAGATGATACCTGAGCCGGCCCCCACACATCAGAATGTACCAGCTCTAACTTACTCTCTTTCTTCGTAGGTCCAACCTTGAGAAACCTTACTCACTTCTGTTTCCCATATATGTAGTTCTCACAGAAATCCAAACCTGTTTCTGTATATCCAGGAAAATTCTTCTTTATGATGTCCATGCCCTTATGGCTCATATGACCGAGCCTATAGTGCCATAATGTTGTATCTGCATCTGAAGCCACAAGATTACAATCATTAGTACTATCAGTGGTTAAATACAAGGTTCCAACCTTCTTACCTCTTGCCACCACAAGAGCACCCTTGGTAACCTTCCAAGAGTCAGTTGTAAATATCACAGTACAACCATCACTTCCCAATTGCCCTGCCGATATTAAATTTCTCCTTAATGTAGGCACATGTCTGACATCCTTCAATAGCCACGTATTCCCATTCTACATCTTAACCTGAACAGAACCTTTTCCAACTATACTGCAAGGCTCATCATCACCAAGAAAAACATGCCCAAAATCCCCTTGAACATAATCAACAAAATAATGCCTATGTGGAGTAGCATGAAAAGAAGCCCCTGAATCTAAAACCCAAGATTCAGTAATATTATGCAAAGAAAGAATCAAAGCATCTTGACATACATTACCCGATGCCACATTTGCCTCCTTGTTTTCTTCCTGTTGTTTCTTCTTATCCTGAAGCTCCCAACAGTCCTTCTTTGCATGCCCAGGCTTTCCACAATTCCAGCATACAATCTTGTTCTTGGATTTTGACCTTGCTCGATCTTTTCATTTTCCATGGTTTCCTCTATTCTTTTGTCTCCCTCTAGTTTCCACTGTCAAAGCATTCCCTGAAGTAGAATATTCCCCAGAGCTTTTTCTTCGCATTTCCTCGCTTAGAATCACCCCTACAACATCCTCAAACTTCAACTTTGAGTTAGCTGGAACCAAGTTACTTACCACCATTACCAGGCTATTCCAACTCTCAGGTAAAGAGCACAGAATTAATAAAGCCCTAACTTCTTCATCAAATTCTATTGTAACCGAAGCTAGCATATTCACAACCGTATTGAAATCATTTAAATGATCTGCTACTGAACTATTCTCAGACATCTTCATATTAAACAACTTTTTCATTAAAAATATCTTGTTAGAGGCAGAGGGTTTTTCATACAACTTCCCTAATGCATCCATTAGATCTTTTGTAGTCTTTTCCTTTGAAACATTAAATAATACCAAAGATGCAAGACACAGCCGGATTGTCCCAAGTGCCTTCCTATCCAACAAATCCCATTCCGCATCTGTCATACTCGAGGGTTTGTTCACCTTCTCAGACAATGGAGTATAAAGATCCTTTTGATAAAGGTAATCTTCCATCTGCATCTTCCAAAGACTAAAATTCTGCCCATTGAATTTATCAACCCTAGATCTTCCATCATCTTCCATAGCTCCCACTCAAGCTAAAAACTTTCCCTACGATTCAACACTTCAACAAACCAAACCAGGCTCTGATACCAATTGTTAGGAAATAAGAGATAAAATACGCGGAATAATCCCTTATAGAATCGTAACAGTAGAAACTAATATGCAGAAAATATTATAGATCTCAAATAAAAGTACAGAATAAATAACACAACATAGAGAGACAAGATTTAACGTGGTTCACCCAATTTGGGCTACATCCACCAAGAATCACTTGCTCAGATTTTATTACAAGCCTCCACTCTCTCAATACAATACCCAGATCCGTTTGGAGCTATGCTCAACAAACTCTACAGAATTCACACCTGAATTCAAAACACATTGCAATACATTTACTTGTACATATATCATATGCATAAGACCATATAAATAGAAAACTGCTTAAGCATTTGATACAAAACAATGGGTATCAAAACCAAGGGCAAAAACCGTGGGTATCAAAACAATGGGCAAAAGATCGAAAAAACCATGGGCCCAAAAACAGCCCATAACGGTTACCCATTACCCATGGGTTAATAAACCACCCATGAAAATTTACTTCGGGGGCTTCGCCCCCAAACCCCCCTGACCCGCTCATCAACGAGTGGGACCGCCGTAAAAATACCTGAGTGTAACACATAGAAGGTGTACCAAATTCTAACATGCAAATAGGCTCCACAAACATAACAAGGAGAGACTAATATAGCATTTGGAGAGATTATGAAACAACTAATTTCATGCATTAGACACATTATTTCTCACTTTTGGTTTCATTTTATAGGTCCCCTTAAGGTTTTATCTTTTCTCATTCAAAACTTCTTTAGATAAATTGCTTGAATGACTAGTAACTAAATTTCTAGCCATGAATCATCACACAATTGAGTCTAGAATCTTTGCACCAAAAAATTAGCACCTTGTTTAATACCATTTAAAGCTTCCAAATATCATGATTTATCTTTTTAAATAAGTATCATGATCTTCAAAATTTGAGAAAGTGCACTAAGTTTAATCACTATACACTGTATAAACGTGTTATACATCCCTGTTGACAAAAAGTGTCACGATAGAAATTTGCAGGAGACATCGAAGATTTGCACTAAGAATTAAAAAATATATTGGAAGAGCCCTAGAAATAAATGTCTTTAAATTCCTTCATGAAATTTGGATCAAATGGTTCACAAACGAGTTACATTCAAAATTTTCTTTGAAACCCTAGACATGGGGTTTTATCAACTGTGTAAAAAACTCGAGAGGGCATAAAAATTAATTTCTTGGAAACAATTTTCTATTTTTTTCAAACATTCCAACTTCACTGTAAGGTTGCACAGGCATTAGGAAAATTTTCCATTGCTCTCACTCACTTTATAACACTAAAAGGACACTCCCAAAAATTCAAGAAATCATAATACAGTATAGTGACAGAGCTTTACTTGTCAAGCAAAAAATTACTTAAGGGTATGATTTTGTACATTTCATGAATTAGGGAACTAAATTTGGGGTAACATAATCCTTGTTTAAGCATTAAAAATTTATATAAACACCATAAAAATCCACCTTTTCTTGAAATTATGCCCTGACATAGAGAGGCACAATCCACATAGTGACCATGTAAAATTAGCTTTGCAATATTCGACAAGGTACCTTTCACCTATTTTGAACTTCTTCGAGGCAAGTATTATGTTTTCAAAAGAAGGTCCTATAACCATTAAAAATTCTATAAAACACCTCAAAATAATCTTAAACAAGATGTTTGAAGATAAACAAATCAAATTTACTTCCATCGATATCAAGAGAATGCTTGGGAGAGACTTTGAAAAACCAGCTTGGAAAAATGAATAGAACTTTTTCAAAACTCAATCAATCGCCAAATTTTTTTTTGCACCATGTTCTTATGATAATTTAATCCAAAAAATTCATTCTATGATTTATCTAAGCAATGCTTGATGATTTTGTTTGATCAGGTTCATAGAAATCATTAAGTGGTCTAAATGGAGTTTCCACAAAACCCGGTCTTAGTCAAATTTTAAATATATTGCACATAATGACCTCATTGAGTTCTAAAATTTGGAATGAGATCTCAAAAAAACATGCCTCCAACATCCTTAATGATTTCTCATAATTTTTTATTTCAAAATCTCATTTTGCTAACAAGTGTAACTCAATTTCTCAGAGGGCAGTTTTGGCTAGGACAGATGCATTTTTCTTCCAACTCATGTTTTCTGAGATTCCGAGCCTTGATTTGGGATTTTTCATATCAGAAATACACTTTTTAATACCATTTAGTCTCATTATAGTACCTTCAACATTTTATTATACTAGACCTCTTTAGGATTAGGTTTGTGCACTAGGACTAGTCATATCAAATCTCACATCTTGGCACAAATGTTTTATACTTGAGATGAGTGAATTTGTAGTCCATTCAGACACCTCTGATAGTAAATGAAGATCATTTTTACCACCTGTTTCCATCCATTTTTTGAAATAATAATTTAATAGGAGTTTTGTCAACCTTGTGGTGGTTAACCAGGTAAAATCAAGAACTTAACACTCAGACTTGTGTTTTTGGACACAAACATCCTTTGAGACAACTCAACCATCTTAAATTGAGCATGCCATAGGGACTAAGAGGAAATGAATAAGACACAAGGAGCCATTTTGAGACAATTGGAAAATACCAAATAGAACTTGGACCACCTAAGTGTTAGACCGACACCATTTCTATAAATATGTCAACATTTTGTCCTAAGTAACACCTTAGGCTTGACCAACACCATGAAAAGGATTTGAATTTTTTCCATTGGAAGTGTGAAAAATGTTGTTTCCTCTGTAAATTCTAAGGTTTATGTAGAATTTAAAATTATATGGCCTGGTAAATATTTTAAATCTTTTTTTCATGAGCCACCCCTGTAATAAGGGTTATATGTGTTTTTTTTGAAAAAGTATATATACTATAGTTTATAATTTTTTATAGACTATATGTTGTTTTTTATTTACATTATATAAAATATATACCATTTTTTTATAAAAACATGAATATATTTTTACATTATAAATTATAATAGGTTAATATAATGTATTAAAATATAACCTCCCTAATATTATACAAAAGAAGAAACAACAGAATTTTGACATTATGGAAATACACATCAAGTTTTGATTCTATTAAATTTGACGGTCAAATGACCGTCACGGAAGACCAAACATAAGGCAGTATGACAGTCATTTAGACATCAAATTTAAGCTAACCATAATCCTAGTCTACATTATTTTTTTTCTAGAAATTTGAAGTTATTTTACATTCTTAGGGGTTTCTTCTTCACTTCTATATGGTTAGAATTTTTTTTATATAGTCTGGGGTATAATGCAAAGCCCTTTATATTGCGGGTTATTATTTTGATCATGGGAGGTTAATTAATATGCATTATAATGACATAATTAGTTATGATTAAATAGTTTATGTATATCTTTAAAATTTAGATCTGTTTCTATTAAAAAGTGTTACTTTTTTTTATAAATATATATTTAACTCTGTGGTACATTATATATTATAATGGGGTGTGTTTTATAGGTTCAGAAAGAAAACAATGGTCATCAACTATTTCTAGTCTTGACAAAACCCAGATCCTGAATGGAACCAACTACAACATTTGGAAGATTATGGTCAAATCACAAACTTATAGCGAGGAAACTCTGGACAATTATTTCTGGATCTGAGGTTTCTCCCACTAGTCGTCAAGACAACTGTAGATAACATGAATGCAAATAAGGCAACAAATGCATGAGGCTCTTTCCATGATTTTATCAATATGAATGATGAGTACCTTCTACACATTGGTAATATCAAACATCTAAAGAGGTATGGACACAACTAGAATCCATGATATGAAGGTACACGTTTATCTGAAATTATTAAATTAGTTTTATGAATTGCTTACAACTCCTATGAAAGGAGATGAAAAAGTAGTTAATTTCTTAGCCAAAATTAAAAATATTAAAGCAAAATTAGATGGATGAAATTTTAATTTAATTGGTGAAAAACTAATCTACTTTATTGTTCAGTTAAATATACATGAAATGATTTAGGAATTTTATTTCTATCTTGAACTCTAAATATCAAAACGAAAATGATCTACCTGATTTAAATACCTTGAGTTCACTTCTGATACAGAATGTCTAAGTGATGATGAATTTGACTCTAAGGAGAATGCCTCTCAGGAACTTCTTACTCAGAATTCAAATTTCAAACCTCACAAGCCCTTTTCAGATCAAAAATTTAGATCTAAATCTTCTTCAGATTAGAATATATCTTCTTTTCTGATCAATTGCGTGTTAGAATTTAGTGGTAAATGTCACAAATGTGGTAAATTTAGACATAAAAAGGAAGATTTAAAAACTAAGAAACCTATCCATAAAATTAAAAAACAAATGTCCCAATTTCTTGCCAAACTGTACAATTTAAGGAAAAAAGATAGCTCTAATGATATTCCTAAAACATGTTGCATTATATGTTGCGTTTTATTCTTCCTCTAATTCTGAATGGATTCTAGATTCAGGTGCATCAAATCATATGAATGGTGTTTCAAATTTTTTATTTGATGTTGTGAAAATCAATGAACGTGTGTATCTTGGTGATAACTCATCTTTAGAAGCAATAGAGAAAGAAAAATTAAAATTTGCTAATGGTATGTTGAATAATGTTTTATTTGTTCCTAAGCTAAAAAAGAACCTTTTATCATGTTCTCAATTAACTCATCATGGTTTGAACTAGTCAAATTTTAAAAGATACTTGGTATATCAAGGATAGTAATGATAATATAATAGCTGAAGGAATTCAAACAAATGGTATTTATATTTTTGATCACAACATACATCCATTGTGCATTTGTTTTAGGTGGTCTCAAAGTTTGAATAACACATGCTACTATGTGACCATGAAAGGTTAGGACATTTGTAGCAAACATTATCTATGAAATTAATTCATTAAATGCTTCTGAATGATAGTTCTGATTGCCCCTGCATTTAGTTCTGGTCATGATGATGTTTTGATGTCGATACATGTTACATGAAAATCCTATCTTCCTAGGAGTAAGAAATTAAATTGGGCTCACATCTATGTTAGAAAGTTCAAATCCTATTAACCTTAGGAAAATGACTAGAATCCATCATGGTACCCTACATTAATTACCTGTGGTATGAAACCCATGCCTTGAAGTATTATAGTGGTCTAGGTGGATATATTGGTTCAACTTAATGTTGATGTAGTATTTTCAAACTTGAAACCTAGACTTGATTTGTCAGGTTTTATCCCTTAAAAACATAGTATTGATCATGTTGATACATTTGATCTCTTTTATAGCTTCTCAAACCTTGAGTACTTTAGGGCCTTCATTTGCTCCAATTACTAGTCAATTATGAGCTGGTAAATCAGACCTTATGGACTTAAGAAAAATCCTCCTTTTCCTTGTAGGATTCAAAATGAGATATATGTTTCAAGCTAAAGTATTTCAAGTTATTAAAGAAAACTATTTTATTGAGAAATCCTCTTGTTTTTAAAACAATGCCTCTTTAAGCTTGGCACCTGAATTTTGCGGTTCCTTCTTCTACACAATGTTAGGTTTTGTTAAGGGAACTTACTAATAATGATATTTTAGGTTAAGCAATAAGGCTCTCATATCTATCATTATATGTATATATGTTCATAATTTACTTAGTGTCTTGACAATTCTGGTGCTAATTCATGAGGGGTATCTAAAGCCAGAAATTGAAGCAGTACTTTGAAAAATGAGTTAGGTCATCCTCACATCAAGTTCTTGAGTCACTTGATTCAAATCCACTTGACTTATCCTTTGTGTATAATCTTTTCTTAAAACACAATATTCTTACCATTTTCTTCTGAAATTCATTTTTTTTATGATTGATGTCTAAACCTTATTCACCATGTTCAAACTGTGAAGTCCTTGAATAAATATTGATCCTGGGAGTTTACATATGAAAAAGTTTGATCCTACAATTAAAGCACTTGATGGGAGTTTACCTTTATAGTTTAATTCTTCCTAACCTTCTAACTAGAACATATATCTTCAATATCTCATCGTAGGAATTCACTCCATATGATTTTATGTAGGAACCTTTCTTGGATTGAGTATCTTTGTTGAATCTTGCAAATGTAATTTTTACATTTCTTAGTAGGATCAAGCTCCAATTTGGGTTGCATTTTACTATGAATGATAGGATACTATCTTATATGGATTCATCCAATGTCAAGGTTTTCATGTATGTTTTCTTCCTAAAATATACTGAGAAGTTTCATCAGTACTTAGGGGTGTAGGAATCATTACTTGGAATTTTTGTACAATCAATAGTTTCCATTTCTTCTACTGAGGCAGAAATAAAGAAGCCATGTGGCTGCAGTGGCATGTTGGTAAAGATACACATAGAAGTTAAAGGAAGTATTCATCTTCTATGCTGGTGGTTAGAGTTGTATTACTCTTGATTAAGAATACATTTCAACATCAGAGGATTAAGAATATTGAGATACATATATGCTTCACCTGTGAGAAGGTGCAAAGTGATGAGATAAGTATCAAGTTCATGTTGACTGAAGAACATGTTGCTGACATCTTCACAAAGTCCCTAAGTTCTGCAAAGTTTTGTCACTTTTGTGAAAAGCTTGGATTTCCGAAGTTGCTATTGGAGGGGTGTGTGCATGACAATGTCACCACCTAATGGAACTTGGTTTCTGTAAAAAGACCTTTGGGCATTTGTAAAATACCTTCAGGAATATTTTGTAAAAAAGACCTTCGGGCAAGTGTAAAAAGACATTCGGTCATATATACCTCCTCGACTTCTTTTTTAGAAAGAAGTGTAGAAATATCTTAAAGGATGTCTTTAGTAAACTCTTTAGTACTGATTGATTTTACTGGTAAACATCCAATACAAGCATATTGTTGAGGAGGTCCTTGGTTATAAAAGGACTCCTATATTCTTGGGTTCAATAACCTTTTATGAGAACCTATGAGAATATGTAAAACTCACAAATAATACTTAGCCACTGATCATGGGACGATCTTTGGGATTCCAAATCCTTTTGTACCAAAAGATAAATTGAGTATGATGAAGGTGTTATAATTCTTTCACCCGATATGCTAGCCTAAACCTTTATGGTTTAAGGATTGTAAATCCTTTAGTGTACCATGGGTAGGTAATCTATTGGCATATGTTATCCCACTTAACATTAAAGGGGAGTGTTGGAACATAATGATTAAGTGGTTTGGCCAACCCTTAATTAATATGGTTCCATCACTATTATATAGGTTAAATATTTAATAATATGTAATATTTTTCTATTATTAAATATTCACACCTAGGTAATATACATTAGGTAAGTATTTAATAATGTAAAACATTTATGTTTATATTTATTAAATACACTCACCTAGGTATATGTGTCCACCATTATAGGTTGAAAAGGTGGGTCGGGAGACATACCTGATCACCTTATATAAAAAGGACTTTAGGTCCTCATTTAATATATTCCAGAAATATATCAAAGGTGTGCAAATCAAGTGATTTGGTTTTACCTTTGGTAAATAGGTTTTCAAAGGAGGAGGTGATCTTACTGGATGTAAAATAAGTTTTTTGAAGTAAAATATTATTTTCAAATTGGTTTTTATCCTATTGGGGTTTTCCACTATAAATATTGTGTCACTTCAGTGTTATTTATTTCTTGTAAGTATTTCTTTATTTACTTATGTTATAATGTAATATTTATCATAACATTATATAATATGTAAGTTGATTAAATGTGTATTTATTAGAATCCTCAAATTCTAACAGCACCTACCCATGTGATCTAAGCACCTACTTAGAGATATACAAAAAAACTTGATCATATAGCTCCTATGTTGCTAATACAACAATTATGATCACTTTACTCTTACTATGTTCACTCACTTTTCTAAAAAAAATCTCAATACTTCATCACTCACCTTATCTCTCTGTCAAATCCTCTTCAAGAATTCATATAGATCAAATTTGCCTCACAAAATTTTAGATCTCCATCCTATAAAAAATATTATCACTACATCGCCAATGTCCTTCACTAAACTCACTGCATATGGAATTCAAAAATTCTCATTAACTTACTTATAAATATTCATAAAACTTTTTTCATACGTTATCTCTCATCTAAACTCATTTCATCTCTTTGAAAGGTATATTTATTTTATTCTTCTAACTACTAATAATTCAATGATCATCTCTACAAGATTTCAGTTTTGGAGATTTGTTTTCTTGATGAAGTGTCATCTCCTCTTTCCCATCTGTTGACATCTTTCATAATAGTTCACAACCATTATGACACCTTTGCAGACATTCAAGATCCCTTCATGAAAATCATAGTTCATCAATTGACATGAGGCATTTTAAAGCTCCCTTGCACTTTTGTATCAGTTATATCCCTAAAACTGACCCTGTCAAAGCAAGACTGACGAATTGTTCATATTTTGAAAGCTCATGAAAGTTACATATAAAAATATGAAAATAAAAGAGGATTTAAAACTAAAAACATTCCAAAAAATACTTTATTCCCTCTATTCATACTTCAACCACTCGATACCAGGTTTACTCTCCAAGTTACAGATATACTTACATAAAGAAACTGAAAGAAATTATGTGTACAAGCTTCTGGGAGTGAATGAGATATTGATATAACATTTAGAGAGATTATGAAACAACAATGTGATGCATTAGACACATTATTTCTCACTTGTGGTTCATTTTACAGTCCCCTTAAGGTTTTTTTTTTCATTCAAAAATTTTAGATGAGTTGTTTGAATGACTGGTAAACCTTTCTAGCCATCAATCATCACACAGTTGAGTCTAGACTCTTTGTAAACATTTTCTGCCTTACTTAAGACCATTTCAAACTTAAAAATATCATGATTTATCTTTGAAATAAGTCTCAACCCTTCAAAATTTGAGAAATTTCACTAAGTTTACTCGCATGCTGTGTAGAAATGTTTTTGTACCATGTTGACAAAGATTGTCATAAAGAACTTTGAGGAGACATGGAGATTTACACTGAGACTTGAAAAATATATTGGACGAACCTTAGATAGAGACATCTTTAAATTTTAATTAAATTTGGACGGTTAAAAAAATGTGTTACATTAAAATTTTCCTTTGAAACCCTAGATAAAGGGTTTTATCATCTGTGCAGGCCCAACAGGGCCTACAAATGAATTTCTTAGTCATTTATTGATGTTTTTCAAAAATTATGACTTCACTGAGACTGTGAAAGCATTAGGAAAAATTTTAATTCTCTCACTCACTTTTCGACACTCAAAGACACTCCCAAAAATTCAAGAAACATAGTACAATATGGTGACAAAGCTTTACCACTTAAGCAAAAACTTACTTTAGGGTGTACTTTGGTACATTTCAAGATTTAGGGAGCACATTTGGGGTCCCACATCCTTGTTTGAGCATCAAAAACTTCTCTAAACACCAAAAAAAAACCACCTTTTCTTGAAATTTTGTCCTGTCATAGAGAGGCATAATCCACACAGTGACCAAAAATGAGCTTTGCAAGATTCAACAAGGAACTCTGACCTGTTCTGAACTTCTTGGAGGAAATTACTATGTTGTCACAAGCACTACACCATTAAAAATTATTGAGACACCTTAAAATATATTAAACATAATATTTGAATCCAAACAAATCAAATTTACTTCCATCGATTTAAGAGAATGCCTGGGAGAGAGAAAAGCATGCCTGGAAAAATGAAGAGAACTACTTAAAAAATCAATCAATCAAAAAAAATATTTTTCACCATGTTTTAATGATAATTTAATCCAAATTTTTTTTCTATGATTTATTTGAGGAATGTTTGATAATTTTTTTTGGCAGCTAAGAAGTCTAGGTGGTCTAAACGGAGTTTCCACAAAACCGGTCTTAGTAAATTTTGAATATCTTGCACAAATGACCTCCTTGAATTCTGAAATTTGGCATGGAACTAAAAAACATATGCCTACACCATATCTAATGATTTATTTTTCAATAAAAAATTTTGTTTTGTCTATCTTATCTCATTTGGCTACAAATGCAACTCAAGTTCTCAAGGGTAGTTTTGGCTAGGACTTGCATTTTTCTTCCAACTCAAGTTTTATGATCTTCCAAGCCTTGATTTGGGATTTTCCATATGAAATAAACATATTTCCATTATTTATTCTCATTGTAGAACCTTCAACACTTTATGGTGAATGTGATAAGAAAACAAGATTTTACTCTCACACCTCTCAAAGTTGTTTACAATTTTCTGGAACAACAAGTCAAGAATGTTTGCATGTTAAGAAATATTCCTGAAAACATATGGGGGGAAGAACCAGTTCAAGATCAAGTATTTTGTAAGGTTGATAAGAATGAACCCTCACAAGTTACAACTATTTGTAATATTTAGTGCCCTACAAGAATTGAATTGAACAATTGACAAAACATCCAAGTGATGAGCTACTTGCAGGATTACAATAAACTAGAATATTAGTAGCTACTTAGTTGCTATTTTTTTCTGTTGATATGTAGTTTTGTTATTGTTTTGGTAATTTTCCATGCAGTTGTTTAACTGTAGCTGTGCTATCATGTAACATCCTAATTTTGATCACTTTTGGTATGTTTTTATTGTGATATCCAGATTTTGAGCCTTTTTTGTATAAGGGTATCGTCCTTTTCAAAAAAATATTTACCAATAATAAAAAACACTTTATTCTGCTAGAACTCTTTAGGATTAGGTCTGCGCACTAGGATTATTTATATCAAATATCACATCTTGGCACAAATGTTACTTGAGATGGGTGAAGTAGTTCCTTAGACACCTTTGATAGTCTATGTAGATCATGTTTACCACATTTTCCATCCATGATTGACACCAAGAAGATGATAGGAGTTTTGGGCCTGTAGTGGTTAACCAAGTAACCTCAATAACCTAACACTTGGACTTGTGTTTTTGGAGACAAACATCCTTTGAGATACTCAACCAAATTATTGAGCATACCACACAGATGAAGAGGAAATGAATGAGACATAAGGAGATACTTGAGACAATTGAGAAAGACCAAACATGACTCTAGAAAACCTAAGTGCTAGAAAACCAATATCACCTAGACTCAACACCCTGAGACACCTTGGGCTTGACCAACACCATGAGATTGACCAAGACCACTTTGCCATGAATAAAATAATGACATTAATGAAAACACACAAAGAAGGAAACAATATATGAGTCATGGTGGAATATGAGTCATCTTATTTTAATTTGATGTGTGTGTGTGTGTGTGTGTGTGTGTGTGTGTGTGTGTGTGTGTGTGTGTGTGTGTGTGTGTGTGTGTGTGTGTGTGTGTGTGTGTGTGTGTGTGTGTTTGTGGTTTAATTGGGAAGTGACTATATACAATGGTTAACCAATGTTATTTTTTGTACGTTTGTGTTTTATAGGGTCATGTAACTATAGATGTGTAATATAATGGGATATACATATGAAAAGATAAAATGGGTGTGTTTGATTTATTGTGGGATGAATGTGAAATAATGCTTATATGTGCATTAGGACTCATAGTTTGATGCAAATGTGTGTGAGACCAACATATAGAAAACTAGCGATTTGAGAAAAATATAACAAATACAAGGTGACATACTGACCCTTCATTTCATCAAGATCTGGCTTGTAAGTATATGAGTAAATTACCACTTGAGGTAAACCATCAAGAAGCCATAGATGAAGACATGCTAGCCAGTTTGTGGGTGTGTAAGGGATCCTATAGTATGGATTGTGCATCATGAAAACTAATTTTGAGTTGTGCATTGTTCCACTACTAGCCGGGAATCTATATCCCCAATTGAGATATATTTGGTTCTAGTCGCAACATTGCTCTACTACCAGCCAACCATTTATAGCCCTGGTAGAGTTACTGGAAAGATCCCTTTGAGAGATGGTTGGATATTGCTTTAAGTTCACTAATTTGACTTGTTCTTTTCTTTTCTCTTTTGTTTCCTTTTATGGATTGAATTTTTTTTTTTGACATGATATTAAACTCTCTCTTAGGGGTTTATAACCACTATGAATAGATGGAATTGAACATGGAGATGTCATTGGCTAGTTCACAAAAAATAAGGTCGTTTAATGTTTGCAACAAGGTTTTAAATGTGTGTAAAGTGTGTGGATATCTCATAATATGAAATCATTCTTAAATATTTTAATCAATGAAAAATATGCTCAAAATTCTAGATTTAACCATGTGGAAACTAACACAAACATGTCTAAACCAAGTGCAACAAGTCTACAAGCATTGCAATACCTATATACAAGTGCACAATTTGGGGAGATTTTATTATGGATGGATGAATATGTACACTAAAACGTGAATGAAATTGTAAATGAAAATAAATAGTCACACGACTCATTTTTTTTGTATTTTTGAACGTTTTGTATTGTTTTTGGTTTTTGCAATATTATATTATTTTTATAATTTTGAAACTTTAATATTTTTTGGATTTTTTTCAGAAATGTTAGATTGATTTTAGGAATTTCATTCGTAAAACCACCACAAATGCATGGCATTTAATGGTTCAATTTCTTTGTTACCATCCATGTCATCCAATTTATAAGTGCTAGACCCATATTTTTGAATGATCACATAGGGTCCAAACCAGTTAGGGGAAATTTTTTCTTGTTGGTTAGGTACTTGGGATGAATTTTGTTGGTTTTATTTAAGTATAAGGTCACCAAACTCAAACTTGCAGATGTGGACCTTTTTGTGGTAAGATTTTACTATATAATTTTTTTGATATTTGGTAAAAGGAGGGTTTTGGTAGGGTCCCTACCCTATTACAACAAGGATATTCAATCTAGATATTTACATAAAGATCTCAAGAGTAAAAAATATAACAAACATAAAAAAGAAACTGGAGAGAGAAAAGAAACCAACTCAAAACCAACAAAAAGATAGAACAAAACCATCATAAAACCATGGTACACTTGGATATGATTAAGAGTATTTACACACCGTTCATTGAGTATATATAGTTATGTAAGGCGCTCATGACGGTAATCATCATCAGTGATAAACTCTTGGAGAGTGAATTACAAGGATGGGATATAAAGCTCGAGGGGCATAATAGGATCAACCCCATATACACACAAAAAAGGTGTGGTGCCTATAGGCATGTAAATACTAGTAAAATATGCCCAGAGGACATGGGGAAATTGTGTGTGCCAATCTCTATTAGAAGCATTGACAACCTTTTGGATAATTTTCTTAATTGTTTTTTGGAAAGCTCTGCTTTCCCATTAGTTTGTGGAAAAATTTGTGTTGGATTTTGTACTTGTCACATAATGTTTTGATATCATTATTCTTAAATGAGATTCCATTGTTCAAAATAATCTTAGTAGAAATAACAATGTGGCAAATGAAGTGTTGTATAATGAATTTGACAATTTTTGGACCTATGGTGCCTGCAAGCGATGTGGCCTTAATCGACTTCATAAAGTATTCAGTGGTAGTAATGATAAAAAAATGGCCATTAGAGGATAATGGAGTGAACTTACCAATAAGGTCAATTACCCATTTGGGAGAAAGGGAAAATGGATTGGAGAGGATTTACTTATTGTGTGGAAAGATGAGAGAGATTTGTGAACTTTTGGCACTTCTCACAACATCTAATATACATACAAGATTCTTGTTCTTATGAAGGCCAATAATAATCCATATAAAGAATACTTCAATCAGTATCAATGCCACTAAAACGAGCCCCACATGTACCATCGCGTGCTTCAAAGAGCACAATGATAGTATCTTGAGGTAATAAGCATTGTAATAATATTCCATCATATCCACATGTGTAAATTCGATCACCTATGAGTATAAAACAAATGGAGAATTAAAGAAGGTATGACATACAAATTTATTAAGTCCATGTTGAAAGGTGTTAAATTTCAAGTATGTAACAAGCTCTTCATACCAAAGAGGCAGTGATGTGGTTTTAATGTGAAAAATATAAAGTACATAGGTATAATCAAAAGATGGTTGTGATAGCACATGAATGGGAACAAGAATAATGTCATATTATTTTTCCAAAGGTATATAGAATATCCTAACAAATCCATGGTGTTTGAAAATTGATTCGAATAGCATGGAACAATATCAACTTCAAAATGTGCAAATTGAGTGAGAAATGAATCCACAAGGGTCTTGTATTGTTATAGCGTGTCATTGTGGCATTGGTAAGACCCTTGGATTTGGTTGAAAACAAGATGTGAATCACCAATAATGTGTAAGAATTTAATCTTGAGAGAAATTACTAATTAGAGACCAATTGCAAGTGATTCATACTATTCCATCTTATTTGTGCATGGAAAATCAAGTTTTAATGATAGTGGAATAAAGGCACCTTGGGTTGTGCTGAAGACAATGTTTACGCTACTCCTTTAGTTAGTTTTTTACCCATAAAAATGTAAGTTCATATCAAAATCCTAGTTTGTGTCAATATAATATTCAGTTTCAGATATGGTGAAGATGGAAACATCCAGAAGATCAAGATTTAGTGGTCATGAATTAGTAAGCGGTACTTCATCCAGTTGATCAACAATCAATTGTTCCTTAATAAATGTTTACAAAAAAAATGTAATTCTTAATCTATGAGAAACATGATCCACTTAGATGTATGACTATTATGGTATTTTTTCCTCATCATATAATGCAAGGGATATATTTTGGAAACAATGTATGTCATATGATTGAGCATATAATGTTGAATTTTTTATGTAGAGAATATTATAGCCAAATAAAGTTTCTTAATGTGTGCATATTTGAGCTCATAAGTTAGGAGTGTGCGACTGATGTAGTAAATGGATGATTCACGATTTTTCATGTTGTATTGAGATAACATACTTCCCATAGTGAATTTAGTAACAACAATGTAAAAATGGAATCATAAATCCAATTGTGGTGGTGAAAGAACTAGGGGTGTTAGGAGGTACTCTTTAAGTAATTTGAATGTGATACAACATTCCTCCCCTAGTAAAAAAGTGACACCTTTCCTGAGGAGGTGATTGAATGGTTGACAACAACATAAATTTGTGTGATGAAGCATTGAATGGCTTGAATCTTACCTTGAAGGCTACGTAGTTGCTTGATGTTTGTAGGGACAAGCATGTATATGATGTCCTTAACCTTGGAAGGAACCAAATAAATATGAAAATGTGAGGAAATGAAACCAAGTAACTTACCTGATGTGACTCTAAAGACACATTTCTTAGGATTTAGCTGAATTTAATATTCCAAGAAGTGCACAAATATTTTACTTAGGACATATATATGATCTGATCATAACTTGGATTTTTTGAGAAGGTCGTCAACGTAATCCTCTATAATATTATGGATGTAATCATAGAATACATAATTCATAACACATTGATATGTAGCACCAAAATTTTTGAGGCCAAAGTGCATAACCTTATAAGAAAAGGTTCCCCAAGGTGCGGTAAAAGTAGTTTTATGTTAGTCTTCTTGTAAAATTTTGATCTGATTGTAGGAAGAGAAACAGTCCATGAAAGAGAACATATCATTACTGTAGGTATTTTCAACGATGGTATCGCTATTAGGTAAGGGAAAATCATCCTTAGGAAAATATTTTTTGACATCCTTGAAATTAGTGCAAATACATATATCGTCAATCTTCTTACCCATGAGGACCATGTTAGAGACCAATTCCAGATAGTTAATTGGTTGTATAAAACCAAAATCAATGAGTATTTGTAGCTCATCTTTGACCAGTAATGTGACACATGGGTGTATTTTTCATAGTTTTTTCTTGATGTGTTTTGTGGCAAGCTTTAACACAAGATTATGGACAATTGTATCAGAATCTATTCCTATATTATCAACATATCACCAAGTGAAGACATTGAGAAACTCACGTAAGAGTGATGTGTACTCAATGTTTTCCTCATCAGATAAGCATTTTACAAGGAGTACAATGTGAAGTTCCTCTAGTGTACCAATGTTAACTTTGATACTTTCCTCAATGAGAATGTGCAACGCTTCATTAAGGTGATCAAATGTAGGGAGCTCATCATTAGGATCTATGGGTACATCATATTTGTCTCTAAAGTATGATTTGTTGTGGAATTATCTTTCATGATATACTTATAGATCTCCTTTTCCATAACACTCAAGTGGCATAAGAGAGCCCTCCTCTAAAGGGATTAAATCCAAAGGTAGACGATTATCCACAAGATTGTAATTGATGGGGAAAGTCTCAACCTGATTGATGGTAATATTATTTCATAGGAAAATACAATCCATAGGTGGGGAACCAAGAGTTCTATAAATGTCATCATGAGGCATAGATAGCATATGTGGAATAGGATGATCAATGGACCAATTGAACATGGTCCAAAACTCATGAAATAAGTCATAAAAATGGAATCGTGTAGCCTTGTTAAGGAATATGTGGGAGTGATCTAGTATGAACAAGTGACTAAGGACAACGTGGATATGGATGACCAGATCTTGCCATCTAGAATAACATCTCATATAAGTAAAATCCTCTGTTATATTTTTGATATCATCATTAAGCTTGATATATCCTAATCCAGATTTTTCAAAATCTAGTTTGTAATGTGGATGAATAGGAGTGGAAATTCCTCATTCAAAATTTCCTAGACCGTAGCCTTTCCATCCTTGAGTCGAGTAAGCAACACATAGAAAATATAGTTTTGAAAGGTATAAAATATCATATGTGAATTGATATTTTGAGATGGATACATTTTTGATTCATGGAGAAGTTGTAGTATCATATCTCCCCATACAAAAAATAAGTGTTTTTTGGAGGAATACCAAATGAAACTAGAGATCCTTTAACACATTGCATGGGAGATGGTCTACCCATTTATTTGACAATTGGAATATTGGGTAGAGATATGGTGGCATTAAGGAGTTTTTATTCCCCAACACCTGATAGATTGTGTATCATTTGTCATAGGATCCTTACCATGATCTTGAGGTATTTTAGTAGTTGCAGTTTTGCTACTAGAAGGAATAAAAATTGAATATGAATGATGGTGAAGATGATGAGGATGGTGAAAGGATTATGATTACTTCCAAAAGTGATGTTTGATGGTTGGCCATGAGATGATGATGATGAAGGGGATGAATCATGATGATTTTGGTAAATCAGAATGTTTTGCATTGAAGGTGATGGGTCAACTGCATAATAAGCATATGATTGGATGTATTAGTATATACATCCGTGAGAGACAAGACAACTGGTGTGACTAATGTAACAGGTACCACTCTACTGAATGAGACATGCAATATTATTACAATACTTAAATGGTTATTGCATCAACAGTGACATAATGTGTAATTCCATCTTACTTGTATTTAAGACATTGATGGATGGTGGAAAAAATTACATTTCATCTTATGAATCCAAGGGCATCCTAATAAGATGTTATGTAAACTCTCCTCCTATAACATATAGAAGGGTGTGGAGTTTCTTGGATCCAACTTATAATGCTAAAATGATGGTACCTAATGCAATAGCACTAGGAACATTGTTGAATTCTTGTAATTTGTAATGTTGAGGCAAAAATGTGAGATATTGGTATGTTGAGGTGACGTAAGGTTGTAGATG
The DNA here is from genome assembly GCA_019776745.2 of Taxus chinensis. Classification (NCBI taxonomy): domain Eukaryota; kingdom Viridiplantae; phylum Streptophyta; class Pinopsida; order Cupressales; family Taxaceae; genus Taxus; species Taxus chinensis. The sequence goes on from CM034146.1 coordinate 544,692,467, forward strand.
ATATGATATTAATGCTAGAGCAATTGTCAACCAACAGGTGTTTGAATGTTTGCATTAGATTTTAGTGATGATGAACAATGGTGGATATCGTGGTTCAATCGCCCCTTGTGTTATGAGAGGTGGATTTAGACTTAATATCATAGTCATAAAATGTGATCAATGATGATGAATTTAAGTATGAATTTTTCCCATGAATTGTGAGAAGGAATTGGGATTTTGACATAGGACAACTCGATTGACTTTAAGTGCCTCAATAAGTTCTTCATGATGATTGGAAGATTTGATGATGAGATACAAATAACGAGATCTTAGCTGTCATACTCTTTAATTGATTGATTAGATTATTCTTGAGAGTGATGACTAGTTGTGGAGGGTATGATCACATTTGGTGATGGTGCGGGCATAGATGTCAATTCAGATGTGGATTTAGGCTTCGTATTAGTGGATTGATTTATTTTCACAATATGAATCATGCCAATAAAAGCTTGGTGAGATGATGATGATGTGTCATGGATAACCTGATTAGTTGAAGCTTATGTGCGATGGGAGTGGATTTTTAAAGACATCTAGATTTTGATTTTGTGGGGCCATGGAATTATCAACTTGAATAACACCTTTATCGATTAACTAGGTCTTGGATAACATTACATGATTGGTGACACTTATCAGTTGCATTTCCCATAATCTTATGATAAGAACACTTTTCAGTGGACTATTGATGCCAAAGTAGTTTTGTGCATTGGGATCCTCTTGTCATATGGATGGGAGCGAGATGAGTTGAGCATCAAGGTATTTTTGTAAGATACTAGAGAGTGATTCAATCAATGGAGTATATTCCCAATGCATTTGAAATGGATCCCATGATGTGTTTTATGTGCATCTAGTAACTGCAGATTATTAGGATCCGCAAAATAATTCTTAGTGGCATTTGATGTAAAACTTTTAGTTATTCACATATTGGAGAATGACATTGATTAACTTAGGGAGTCTTCTTGGTGAAATTATATAAATCATTTTTCTTACGAAACTTGACATCACTAGTACTAATGGACATCCTTCAATTCATCTTGGCCATCAATATGGATTCCTCAAATGACAAAAAATGTTGGATTTCAAGAGTATGTGATATGTATTTGGCATAACTCTTGGAAAATAATTGGGTGAGATCTGGTTGAGGAATGGGAAATGTAAGCTCATGCATGGCTTCCTGATAATGTGACACATAGTCAGGAAGGGATTCATCATCAAATTGTTTCAAGTTGTATAGATTAGATAATTTGGTACACTTATCAACATTGACTGAAAAAGTGATCAAGGAATAATTCAAAAAGTTTCTAAAATAAGATGACACTATGTTGCGTAAGACCTGTGTACCAATCTAAATTGTGGCAACCTAATGATAATGGAAATGTTCACAACATAAGTGCATCATCGTGACTGATGAGATAAAAAGCGTATTTGAACAAACACAAGTTATTTTGAGGGTCCTATTTGCCCTTGAATTTTTCAAATTTGGGCATATCAAAATGCAGAGGATATGGTTTCATGGGTATAGTTGGTGGATAGGTTCACTATAGATATGACTATATGTCATCTTAGGGACTCCCATACCTTGATTTTTAAGATCAAGGCTACGAGTTCTATCCATGAGTTCTTGAATGATGTTTGGTACATGTTGGAAAATATGAATTTGGAGTAGTTGAGTTTATGAATGATGATGTGGTATATGGGTATAAGTATGAGAGAATGAAATCTAGTCATAGTTGCAACTGACACTATGTTAAATTTTTTCTAAAACAATGACGCAAAAATTTGCACATATCCTTTTTTGATCTACCTTCACCTCTCAAAGACTTCCAATACCAAAATATGTGAGAAAAGAAGCAAAAACTCAAGTATGGGCTCAAGTTCACAAAGAGTTAGGGGGTTATAATGATAGGCATGAGTGGTGTTTTATACTTTTTGAATGCATAGGGGAATGTGACACATATGGGTGTAATGTGCACAGATGGGTGAGATGATAAAGGTCCATAGTACATCAGGCATGCAAATGGGTAGGGGATGGAGGAAATTAAATATGAGTGGGTGAGGGTTAATAAATGAGTGACAAGGTGTATTTTATCACCATTTTATGGAGTTTTATATTTTTAGTTCCTTTTGTGGGATTATTTTATTTTTTTGGGATTATTTTGTATTATAGTGTTTTTGATATGTTTGAAATGGAGACCTTATGCGCAAGGAGCATTTTCTAGTGTCTACATTCCCATATCATTTCTCCCTTAAATTTATGAAAATAATGAACACAATGTTCCTTTGGATCCCATTGACATGCAAGATGAGCCTAATACAGCTATACATGTTGGTGAACTTAATGATGTTGATCATGAAAAAGTAAAACTTTTATATAGATTTAACCAAAAAAATTGCGGTCATCATTGCGATCGTTATTAGATCTTCAAGATACTTCTTTCCTATATGGTTTCCCATGTTTAACAATATAATAATGAGTCTCTTTTTCATATGCTTCATCCCACATATTTAACTATATATATTTATGCTTGCTACATATATTATGCCTATACCTATGTAGGTATCATATATTCCCCTTCAAAATGTCACAATGTCAACTACTATTCATACATATATTATTCACACCCATGGGGATTCCCATTCCTATTTTATTAATCATTCACTTGAGCATCTTGTTTCATATTTTGTAAGACTAAGTGTTATAATTATAATGAGGTGAATCTACCTCTTCTACTCTCATGAACCCTTAATAAATTTCTTCACAACCAAATTACACCTGAAGTGGCTTCTTATCCTTTTCCTCTTGGTTTTTATCTCTTAAGCTTCCGATATATGATGCAAAAAGTGATCTTGAAAAACACCTTCACACTTTTCATGCCACTTGATTAGACTATGTTTACAATGATTTATTACTCACTAAGTTCTTTCCAAGAAGCCTTAAGAATTATTCGTTACAATGGTTCTATGACCTTAATATTCATTTTGTGTGGGATTTTACCCATTTGGCTAATCAATTCCTTGTAAAACCTATAATCAATATTGGGTAAATAATATTCTATTATCAAATGTTTAAGATGTAACAAGGCTCCAATGAACCCATTAGTGATTATGTTTTGTGTTACAAGACTATGCTTACTACAATGAACAATATCATATCTGAAAATGAGCTTCAATATTTATTCACAAAGATTATTCTCATTCCTCTGCAAGAATAACAAATATTTTACATACTTTGGTCCTTTGATCAATTATGTCACACATTAAAAGAATGGGAGGCCAATATCCTTACAATGAACAAAATTAAGTATGTTTCTAATGCTTCTAATACATATAATGATAAATTTCAAGGAAAAGAAAATTATAAATTTCAAGAAAATATAATTATAAATGAAAACCTAATGATAATAAGAATAATGCTAAAGTTACTATAAATGTTGTATTTTAACATGTTAAGATTCAATTACAAGCTACTCCGTAGAGTCCAAATTCAAATTTTTATCTTCTTCACCTTGAGTGGTCTTTTGAAAGCTGCTAGAGTACATACTTTTATCTCTCATTACCTATTGAGGTTGATATAATAAATCCTCATGGTAATTGTTTTGAATCTAATGATCGTTTTAACTTTCATAGATGAATTGGTAATTCTACAAGTAGATTATTCAATATTCACCATGTCATCTAAGATCTTATTGGTGATAACTATATTGAATTTGAATCATATCCTAAGAAATACAAGCCTACTAATTATAATTATAATCTTAATATTTTCACTTAAATTATTCCTAATCATGACACTAATACACTTAACCTATAATTTCATCATACTTATCAGGCTCAAATACCCCCTTTAAATGTTCATCTATTAGATTATCTTATTGGTTTTTAACTCCTAATATTATTTTTAGGACTTTTATTATATTTGACGATTATGATAATTGTAATGATTTGATTTCTTATATAATTTATGTTCAATAGTTTCTTGGTCTAATCACTATTCATATTATCTTGATTGATAGTGGTTATAAACAAAAGATGTGCACATTTAAATTTCTTTCTTTTCCTAGCTACACTATGAAACACATGACATTTTATACAAATAATTCCTTTACAAATATTATAATACCCATCACTATGGGATCTTCTACTATAGTTATTCCATTTTTGGTAACTTATTCTCTTGGCACATATGAAATTTTTCTATGTTTCCATAGGATTTGTACTCTTAAGGCCATCCCTTCTATTTTGCACCAACATGTCAAATTTATTTATAATAAGCATGTGGTTACGATTAAGGGTATCCTATATGAGATTCATTTTCCTTTTCCTTTTTCTAAGAGAGCATCGATTTCCATATTTACACCCATTACACATACTCATGATACGTATAGAGGATCTATCTATCGTAATCCTCCTCATAAGTCTTGTATTACACATATTATAGATTATAAGCATGTTATATATCCTTGATCTCCAAAGTTCCATTCTACTCCTACTAAACATGCCACATATTTGAGGTTAGAGCCTGCTATGAGTATGGGGTCTTTGCATAAGCCTCTTTAGAATAGGGTAGCTCTATATTTTCTCTTCATTTTATATAAATATTATAAAATGCAAAAACATTCAAATAATTCAAATAAGCAAAAAATCATTCAAATATTTTAAAAATATAAAATCAAGGCCTACATATGACTTGATTTATTATCTTTTCACATTACATGTGTTATTAATCTGGTTTTATGGATAAAATATTTTTAATATACTCTTTACACACATGAATTTAATATGTATCTTGATATTGGTGTAGGACACATGATATTTTACATTATGAGAGGTGTTGGACTAGTCCTATTTATAGTGGCCTTTCTAAAGTGGAACAAACAGATTTACACAGGAAACAAATTAATAATTCTTCTTCTCATTATAATGAATACACAACATAAAAAAATCCATATATGTAGGCTTTTACATCCCTAAAATATAGGAAACTTCCTCAACTAAATATCTCACTTGTTTCCTATATTTTTGAGTTGTTATAACTCACTCACCAATATACCTACGTGATTATAAATCACTTACAAACTAATATGAATCCATATGTGAGCACTAATTTAATTATTTCCTAACATTCCCCCCTTAGTACGAACATGGGGAAAACCTACCTTTGTACTTGCACCTGCTTTCATGATTAGGTGATTTTTATTACAGGATGATCACAAACCCGTTGTATGGTTTTCAAATGGTTAACCATAACCGAAAATGGTGGTTTTACAACTAGAGTACCACAAACCAAAAATGAAGGTTTTTAAGTGGTTTACCTACAACCACATCATGATCTGCCAAGTACTATTCTCATCCCTCATCTCATTTCACTATGGGGAATAACATAGGAAATTATACTAAAATTTGTTTTCTCATACACAAACTCAAAAATGGAAATGGAACATTGGATTATGTTCCCCCCTCAATGTGAAATTTCCACTTATTGAAAACATGAACACTACAAACTGTAACACACCACTCACAACTGGAAGCAAACACATAACTGAAACACAATGTGCAACCAAACCTTTGACGTGGCCCTGTCATTGGTGACTAACAAGAGGTCGCTAAATGAACTCCTTCTTCCAATGCCTCTTGCCTCCAGTGTGAAGTTAATAACTCAGATGAATTTGAACATGGAGCTCAATTTTTCATTCCTCATTTGAACGTCAGATAATGCCGAAAATGCATCTGATTATTGAACAGTTAGGTAAATTTTTTAAAGAAATTTTGTCTCCACAAGATGACTATACTTTGAAAAATGACTTCTGACATTGACAATATGGCTTTACTTGGACTCGATGATATATTGACACAAAATGAAAACTTAGATTCTTGACTCTAATACTATAAACTATTTTTAACTTTTGAATTGATTTTGATAAAACAATAATTGAATCAACAATCATGACTTGGTACTTTTGAAAATTAAAACAATTTCTAATTAAAAATAGGATTTATACTCAAATCTTATTAAAATGACATATACTACACAAATTAATGAGAAACTTTTAATTTCTAAGACAACTAATAAATAAGACTATTATGAAAAACCATCAACTATCTAACATCTACCACTAAGTGACGAGGAATTTAGACCTCATACTATAACAATTACATGACACTTAGACTCAACACTATATGTAAGGAAAGACACGAACCTTGATAGAAACCAAAGCAATAAACTTTGGTTGACTTCAATGAAACGTACCATGAACATACCAAGAAAACAACTATTTTGGATGGATATTGTAGGATTTCATGTTGAACAATCGTACATGGATGTGATTTAGAGGCATGAGGATAAATAATATTGTTGTGTTGATCTGTGTGGAATTATTAACTCATTTAAGGAAAAAAACCGATGTTTGCATTCACACCTGTGAAGATCATCGACAACATGACAATGTGGAAGTTGAATGGATCTTCCAAACAAGTTAATATTCCAAACGCCTTTTGATATTTTTCAATGTAAACAACGTGGCGAGGTGTATTCGAGATCTGTGAACTAGATGCTTAATAAAAGATATTAGAAAAATCTAAGGACCCTGCGACGTTGGAGGAACGTTACATATGATTTCTTCTTCTTTCAGTGCCTTCCAAATATTGAGTTCCCAACTCAACATTTTAAAAATAATTAAATAAAAAACACCCAATTTTTTTCCATATTTAAGTTTATATTCATAACCTTATGCAAGCTTGAATATGAACATGCTGCCCGCAAAGATGCATATAAAATTAACTATGAATTTGAAGACGTTTTCTACAAAATGATTGTTACTACTGAGCTCCTTCAGGCAAATCAATAACTACCTTACACCATTTCATAAACACTACTAATGACCAACTCGGAGCAGCTACTGATTTTACCAACGAAGATTTCAGAATTCTATTGCCAAGTGGGAGCCTCTAGGCATGCTAGTGTACATATTTTGATAATCTTATAATGTAAATATTTCATAAACGAAAACACAATATATGTAATGTAATGCAAAATCCTTAAATCTCACAACATAGATCTGATATCTCAGACTACTACGAGGTTGATGCATAAATGAATGGGTCAGGACCTCCAGACATGCTAATGCCATATTTTTAATCTCATAATGTAAATCTGTCATAAACAAAACACAATATATGCAATGTAATGAAAATCCTTAAATCTCACAACACAAATCTCATATCGCAGTACAATCAAAGGAGAGACCAAGTTGGAATGTAGATCCAGCACTAAATGGTCTATACGTTTAAAACCAAAAATGGATTAGTAAAATTCAATTCAGAGCAAAACAAACAAGTCATGAAAAATTCTACAATGTGGCATTAATATCAATCTCTGCAAATGGTGAAGGCCACTCCCAAACACCTAAAGAGTTCATGAGAGTGTAGAGGCTGCTTCCATCAAATTGACATTCCACCTAGATAAATCATCATTTATTTACATATGCTGTGTTCTCCTTTGTCGTAACACATCTCACGATTGTATGCAGAGGCATTCTCCAGTATGATCTTGGCATTGGCTTTGATATCAATGCTCTACGTCCCATTTTTACTGAAAACTAAAATTAAGAAAGATAATTTGATAAGTATGTCTACTCTGTGAAATAAAATCTTTCATAGAACTACATTATAGATTAGACACTCTGACAAACTGTCTTCCAATGCATAAAATTGCTAGACGTTCGGATCCACGATGGATTTAAGAAATCATGGAAAAGCTTCTGACAATATGTCTCAAAAATAATTATTAGAATATGATGTAGGTTCATATATAGTTGAAATCATTGTAGAGCAGGTTTTACTACATTCAGGCAATGCAAATTTGGGGGAATACAGTACATCGGATTAATTATTATCGATGCATAAGGGAGGTGGGCGTTTTGGAATAAAAGGTGATGGGCACCATGGGCCATATTATCCTTCTACTATATTCAATATTGTACACCTAATAATTAAGAGACAACACATGGTGTGTGAATGCAACAATTCATTCCCTTTCAAATATACATTATTTTTCACTTGAACCTATATCCATAAACAATATTTTGTTTTGTGGGAAGAATATTTTTTTAGAAACTAAAAATACTTGTGACACCCTTCTTCTCACTTTATCAACGAGGATTTTTTGGGGGGTGACTAGAAATCCCTATACAAACCTCCTTATTTTATAAGGTTCTTGGGATTACTATAAAGTTTTATGACACCTTTCCTTTTTTATGTTGGGTCGAATGTCACTTGATTCCCTTAGAAATTTTACATCTCCTTTAAAAAATATTGTTCCAATATACATATTTAAGTATTAAAAGTTTAAGATCTTCTCCTTTTGAAAATAAAAATGGTGTAATCGTATAATTTTGTATTTTTCACTTTACTAATTTCTAATTACAAATTCAATTTTAAAATTATAATAATATTTTCAAAGCTGAGTTAAATTTTAACTCTTTTTATGGACATTAATTACACTTTTTGTTGTAGGTTCAATCATGGACCATGTTAAAATTCCAAGAATAATAAAAAACTCCAAGTGAAGAAAAAGTGTGTTTACACAATTAAGTATCTTTTCCTTTAGACTATGTCATTTTCATTTCATACTTGAAGTGGGGAAAATGTACATACCTAAATTTTGTAATGATAAATTTTACCTCATCCCTAAATAATGAATTACAGACATATTACAAGCCTAGATGACATGTACTTATCTATCTTGCATTAATGTTTTTAGCTATTCAAATGCTCAAAGAACTAATTAAATTAGTCCATAGAAATTTATTCCTACCAAACATCATTCCTAGTGCTTTGTATGAATCCCACAAATTGCCTATATGAGATTTTCCATCTAGAAAAAAATCATCCACTGATTAGGACCAAAGCCAATAGTTTCTTTCCTAGATACCTAATGATTACTTTTTTTCATTTGATAACTTTTATGAGTCAATTCATATCCCAATTTATGAATTACTATTTAAATTAATGAATCCAAATATAATACATGTTACTACCTCTTTGAAACCTAGATAAATAAGAACGCATTAACCCCTCGAAAATATTATTTATTTAAATTAGGTTTGAATCAGGTATAGAATTTGATCTAGGAATGTGTACTCAAGTCATGATTTAATTATTAAGGAAATGTTGACATTATTAAAGTCTTAATTTTCAATTTTTAGATGTATATACCTATAATTTCATCTTTCAATGTATGATTTTTCCATATTTCAAAAGTAACCCCACTAAATTTACTCTCTTTTTAAGGAAAGGGGGATGGATTATAGATCACTCAAATCAAAATAATTGAATTTTTTACATGTCATAGATAACAAATAATCATCATTGTAATATATAGAAGTTGGTTATAGATAGTCACATTATAGAGTAGACTCTAGAGAGAGTATGTGATATGGATCATTACACATAGAGATATCAAGCACAACAAACATACAAGAATATAAGATCAAATATAAAGTCATATAAAATTACACATAAAAATACCAAATAACCACACAGTATGGAAGAAAAATGGTGTCATACATATAATTGAGACCAAGGGACATATAAGAAAGCATATTAAGTTATAAAATAAGGGAAACATGAGTTTAGTAAACACAAAAAATCCCAAGTTATATACATGTAAGAAAAAAAAATGAAATCCAATGTGTAAAACAAAATAAATAGACATTAGCCAATATACACATAGAATAACATATAATAGTCTTGTATAATCCACGTGTTAGTCTAAAAAATCAAGATAATAAAAGATATCACATTATACAATTTGAACATAAGCAATTAACTAAATTTAACTAATATGTAGTCATGTGGGGATAGTTAATCTAAGCTATGAACAGTCGTAACAAAGTAAATAAATGTAGTGAAGAAGTATGCAAATGATCTAAGCAACTATGTAAAGTAAAATGCTAAAATTAATGTGCAATAAGGAAGAGAAATAACTCAATTGAATAGAAGATGTTCGCAGGACAATGTCATAGTAGTGAATGAAAAATCTAGAATTAGGAGCAATTTTATAGGAGCTTCGAAAAGGATGGATCTGGAGTATCTGACTAGACTGGAGTGCTTGGAGGGGGACTACAGCGGTTGTGGGAGCTCTGGTATGCAATTTGGGAACCCTGGTCTATGTAAAAGTTCTAAAACTAATCTCTATGGGGATGAGAGGTGATCTGTAACCTTCGATTTGTGTCATATCATGTTCACTGTGGTCCTTCAAATTTCCTCAATAATCCAAGATGGTAGAAATACCTGCAAAACCCTAAAACAAACATCAAACCCTAAAAAAAATAAAAATTCATATGAAGGGGTTAGACTGATCTCATCTACCACAATGGTGGAATTACTAACTAAGCGTTACACTATATCTCAGACCCAATGTAGTTCTATGTGCAAGTGTGTGTGAACATTCCCTAGGTTGCTCTTGTGCTAGTCACACTTTGTGAAGTAGTGAACAATAACTATGTATAGAAAATGTAATAGAATGTATGCATGAAATAGAATGGAATCCTTCCCCTATAAAGTGTGATGCATATGTCCTAGCCTTATGCCTTGATGATGGATCTATATGGATGCAAGTGATATTAATTACAATAGATGGATGCAAATCTAGATGAGTGATAGTAGTAAGTGATGCTAGGTCTCTCATTATGGTCTCGTAAATTTATATTTATAGGGTTCTCATGGTATAATTTTGTAATTAACCTTGAAAATGATGACCACAAGAAAGATAAAGATCTAAAATGGATAGAAAAATCCATAAAAGAGGTGAGAAAGTTTAAAAAGGATCAGGGTGCCCCTAGTGGGACCAGGGTTCCCACGGTTGCTCTAGTACTAATATGAGCACCCCATTTGAGGCTAAATTAATGTGGGATGACCAAATCTGACTGGGCATATGGGTGTAAGATTTTGGTAATGAAAAAATAAAATAAAACAAGATGGCCACAATATGAGGTTTAGTTAATACTTTCTTCAGTCGAGAACCTTCTAAATAACAGTATGAGACTGGGATAAATAATGTCTAAAGTGCATGATTTTGTGACTACATTTTGCCCCCACTTTATGTCGGTGAGCGTAAATCTCGGTAACATAAATTAGATAGATATACATACCTAATGTCCATGAAGAGTGATGTAAATAATGTGCCGAAGGACTAGATAGAGTGTGGAATGACAATAAGATGGAGTGGCATGGAAACTAAAGATGAAAAATGTGCAAAGAAAAATTGATGAGAGTGAACCTAGGGTGAAAATGCGTGTGTATTTGCTAATGTGGAATGTACCTACATGGTTAGTATAGTGTGTGTTATTGACATCATTGTTGTTTTTGTTGCCCCCATTTGATTGCTTGTTTCTTATACATCCGGACCTGCAATGAGAAAATGATCAAGTAGTCAAATATGTATGTATATATGTATGTATGTATACAAATGAAATGTAAAAGATGCATGCATATGGGTGTAAATGTAAAGTACGCAAGTGTAAATGAAACATGTGCACCTAATCCATGTCAAGAAAGAGAATGTAGAAGGATATCCTTTACTGCGAGTTTTTTGGGTGATCTCATGCCACCATGGCTGAAGAAGTGTAGGGAGAAAGATGCATTATTGTCCTTCATGTAACTACTTCCTTGAATGTGTGTATAGAGTTCTTTGTATTGTCCTTATTTTTTTGGCAATCTGACGCTAGTGGTAGAATAAGTATTAGGAAGAATTCCAATGTATCCTCCAATCATTAACTGCTCCCCCAAATGCTAAGGACATCATGTCCTATAAAATTCATTGTGTATGGGGTTCGTATATTGGTCTAAACCAACTCATTATATATAATTGAACCGAACCAGTGTAGAATCTCTATGTTAGTATGTAAAAAAACCCAAATGATGCCCCCTTTTCAGGGACACATGTGATGTCACTGATAGCAGAATGCAACCCCTAAAAGAGGACCAACTACATGAACTGTACCCTAGAAAGTGCTTGGTAAAAACCAAGGCATGCACAAATAATAAGGCTATCCAAAGACAAGTTGTGAACAAACATGCATATAGAAAAACGTGTATAGTCTACGCAAACAGTGTGTAAGATACCAAGAAATGTAGGAAACACCCAAAAAAACAAAGTAAGTCATACAAAGTGGGTTGCAAACATGGGACATCACTCACGATGTTGCAAGACATGTAAGGCCATTATGGATGCAAACACAAACAAATTTGGACACCAAACATAATGTAAATCCCACATACAAGAAGCAAACAAAGATAGACAATGTAACAAACAAGTATGGAAGAAAATATCCCTGTATAAAAAATATTGCACATGAATCACCTATTAGCATGTTAGATAGATACTGGTATGTCAAAATCATGTATAACAAAGTGATGTAAATTTCTAAGTACAAAATGAAACAATAACACCTAGAAGAAATGAATGTGGATGCCCCCAATGAGCAATGTAGGAAGGGTAGAAAGAAAACATCCATGTTGCATGCAAAAGACTTGTATCTTTGATCACCACTAGAAAAATACGTGAGCGCACACGTGTGGATGATATAGATAAATGACATACAAGTAAGATAACTAGAATGTGTAATAAAGTAACCATGAGAAAGAAAAAGGAAGCAAGAGTAAAAAAAACCATAATATGTAGTATGTTATGGATGGATGGAATATAATGCAGAATGGAGTGATAGGAGCCACATGCCCCCAAAGTGAATGGAAATGTATGCAACGAGGTTCATTTTTTTTCCCCTCAGAAGTGAAGAATAAACCTTAAATGAGAGTGCATCATCAGGAAATGGTCAAAGTGTGTGTTGTGTATATCACATTGTGATGAATGTGTATGTGTATTGATGAGATGCAACCTTGAAATGATGTGTGCGTGAACCCTATAGCTGAAGTGTATATCACGACCAAATGAATGTATAAGTGATGATTTATCCTAAGAATATATCATAATGAGATGAATGGAGGAGTGGTGATGTAACCTAAGGTGTATACCACTACAAAATGATATAATAAGTGACGATTTAGCCTAAAGAGTATGTTGTTAGGATTGAAATGTCACATGATGAAAGGTGAAATGATAAATGCATGATGAATACAAGGTCAATTTGATTTGTAAACCCTCAACAATCAAGTATGGACTAAGGAACTAAAGTGTGTCATACGGTAGTGAGTGCAGTGCGTAGAAGACAATGCAATATGTGTGATGATAATAGATGACCATGTGAGGAGTAGAATGCATAATGTGTGATGTATAGGATGTAATGTGAGATGAAATGTATGATGTAGAGTAATGAGTGTAAGATGCACGCGATGTGGTATGTAAAATTCTAGAGTCGTAGACCATGAAAGTGTTATATATGTATGATGAATACTAGTCTGTTGTAACCTAAGGTGTATACCACTACAAAATGATATAATAAGTGACGATTTAGCCTAAAGAGAATGTCGTTAGGATTGAAATGTCACATGATGAAAGGTGAAATGATAAATGCATGATGAATACAAGGTCAATTTGATTTGTAAACCCTCAACAGTCAAGTATGGACTAAGGAACTAAAGTGTGTCATACGGTAGTGAGTGCAGTGCGTAGAAGACAATGCAATATGCGTGATGATAATAGATGACCATGTGAGGAGTAGAATGCATAATGTGTGATGTATAGGATGTAATGTGAGATGAAATGTATGATGTAGAGTAATGAGTGTAAGATGCACGCGATGTGGTATGTAAAATGCTACAGTCGTAGACCATGAAAGTGTTATATATGTATGATGAATACTAGTCTGTTGTAACCTAAGGTGTATACCACTACAAAATGATATAATAAGTGACGATTTAGCCTAAAGAGTATGTCATTAGGATTGAAATGTCGCATGATGAAAGGTGAAATGATAAATGCATGATGAATACAAGTTACATTTGATTTGTAAACCCTCAACAGTCAAGTATGGACTAAGGAACTAAAGTGTGTCATACAGTAGTGATTGTAGTGTGTAGAAGACAATGCAATATGCATGATGATAATAGATGACCATGTGAGGAGTAGAATGTGTAATGTGTGATGTATAGGATGTAATGTGAGATGAAATGTATGATGTAGAGTAATGAGTGTAAGATGCACACGATGTGGTATGTAAAATTCTAGAGTCTTAGACCATGAAAGTGTTATATATGTATGATGAAGACTAGTCTGTTGTGTATGTAGGATATGCAATTGTGTAAATGATGTAGTCTAAATACAAGATGTAAGATGTATAGGTGCACAAAGGTCGAAATGATGTAGAATAAATATTGTATATATGATGTATGACGTGAGAGGTATGAATAGACACAACATGTAATACCTATTGTATAGTGTGTGGGGTTCATGTGTAGTAAGCCCTCAATAGTCAAGTGTGAACTGAAGCACAAGAGTGTGTCATCGAGTAATGATTGGATAGTGTGTATGTGCCTATGCTATGAGAGGGATGTGTAGTAATAAAAATATGATAAATATGTTAATGTTAATGTGATAGGGGGGATGTGTTAAATGTTATGCACCCCACGTGTGTGCACAATAAGATCATGTAAATTCATCGAGAAGATCATCATCCTTTGGGTCAAAGTCATATGGATAAGCATGGGTTACCTAATAATCAATAGTGTCTAGTTGATCATGCAATGAACCATTGAGGTGTAAGTTGTACATACCCATGGCATATTCCTCATCAGTGAATGGAGGAAGTGGGAAACTGTGTGCATACCAATTAGTGATATTTTGTGAATAGTCAAGAAAAGAACTATTGCAGTTAAAAACATAACCAAAGGGCATAGGAAATGATATGCATGTATGACTATGATATAATGTGCCCCCAATATAAGTAAGCCAATATTCCCCTAATGTGATTGGATGATAACTAGAAGTATGTGATAAGTAAACCGTAAGATGAAATACATGCAAACCATAAGTGGAAGTAATATTGATAAAGCCATAGTAGAGATGAGGATCATGAGTAGGAAGATGGAGGTCCTCAAAAGTGAATCCAAGCTGAGCTAGACCATCATGGGAACAAATAGTGACATCATATGTAGGGTTGAATGGAATATGTTCCCAATATGTGTCATTCATGAAGAGTGTGCAAGTGAATGGTGAGTGTGCTAATTTAGGTGGTATATGTGGAGGTGTATCTGATAGATTAACATCCATAGACTAGACAGGTCACTGATAAGAAATCATAATGGAAGTAGTAGTAAGTGGCAGAGAAGAAACTACATCTATCACACAAACAGTATTGTCAAGTGGTAGTAAGTGTGGTGGTTCTTCGATAGGTTGGGCTCATCTATAATATCTATGTGTGGTATATGAAGACTACTAGTAGGAGCGCGATCACAATATTGGAATGGATCGTAGTCATGAAAAATGGTGTACTCAATGATCTCATGTAATAATTTTACACAATTATGGATAGTAGAGGTGATAACTTGAATGGCATGAAGTCATGGCCTACCAAGTATACAGTTGTAGGAAACTAGGAAATCAACAAAAAAAAAGATAGTGTAGATAGTCTTAGGACCAAAAATGATAGGTAATGTAATCTGAAAAAAAACATGGATGGAAAGAACCATCATAAGAACGTAGTGAAACACTAGAGGGACTGACTTCAAGAGAGGAAATACCTAAAGCTACAAGGAATGACATAGGACACAATTTAAGTTTAGATCCATTATCAAAGCATGCTTAACATCTACATTATGAATACAAGAAATGATATGTAGAGGTGGGTCATTATCAAAAATATGAACATCAACAGGAAGGTTATACTTGAATACTATATGTGAAGAAAAAGCATAAGAAAATGCTTGATAAACCGAATATGGATGCATGTCAACACGAATGGGAGTAGTAGCAAGAAAATGTTAGACTCTATGTATTAAATCAAAATTTATAAGAAAATAATTTTTGCTTTAGATACTCATGGTGACCAAACCCTAGGATGACAAGTAATGAATGAAAATCCTAGAAGCATGAATGATCAAGTCAGGTTCACCAAAATTATTAAATAAATTTGAATAAAATATAGTATGTGGGGATAGTTAATCTAAGATATGAACAACTATAATAAAGTAAATAAATGTAGTAAAGAAGCATGTAAATTATCTAAGAAACTATGTAAAGGAAAATGTTAAACCTAATGTGCAAGAAGGAAGAGGAAATAATTCAACTGAATAGAAGATGCTCTCAGGAAAGTGTCACAGTAGTGACTAGAAAATATAGAAGCAGGAATGACTGTATAAGAGATTCCATAAGGATAGATTTGGAGTATCTAGATAGACTGGGGCACCTACAAGGGCTTTGGTCTACAATCTGGGAACCCTGGTCTATAGAAAAGTTCTAAAACTAATCTCTGCAGGGTTGGGAGGTGATCTAGAACCTTCACTTTTTGTCATATCAGATCCTTCATGCTCCTTTAAATGTCATCAATAATCTGAGATGGAAGAAAGACTTGTAAGACCAACAATCATCAAACCCTAAAAAAAGAAAAATGCATATGAAGGGGTCAGAATGACCTCGGCTGCCACAATGGTAAACTTAGTAACTGAGCACTACACTACATCTCAAACTGGATGTATTTCTATGTGCAAGTGTGTGTGAACATGCACTAGGTTGCTCTTGTGGAAGTCACACTTTGTGAAGTAGCGAGAAATAACTATGTGTAGAAAATGTAATAAAATGTGTGCATGAAATAGAATGGAATCCTTCCCCCTATGAAGTGTGATGTAGATGTCCTAGACTTGTGCCTTGATGATGGATATATGTGGATGAAAGTGATCTCTAATGTAATATATGGATGAAACTCTAGATGATACACAGTAGCAAGTGATGCTAGGTCCCTCATTATGGTCTCATAAATTTATATTTATAGGGTTCTCTTGGTCTAATTTTGTAATTAACCCTGAAAAGGTCGACCACAAGAAATATAAAGATCTCAAATGGTAAGAAAGAGCCTAAAAAGAGGCGAGAAAGTTAAAAAAGGACCGGGGCCCCTGGTGGGACCAGGGTGCCCACAGGTGCCCCTGTACTAATCTGGGTGTTCCAATCGAGGATTAAAAATGTGGGACAATAGAATCTAACTGGGCATATGGGTGCAAGAGGTCAGTAATGACGAAGTAAAATTAAACAAGATAGCCAAAAGATGTGGGTTGATTAGTAATTTCTTCACTCAAGAACCTTCTAAATAGTAGTATGAGACCAAGATAAATAATGTATAAAGTGCATGATTTTGTGACTACAATAAGTATAGCATTCATAGTATAAATGTAAATAATTGAGTATTAAAATAGAATAATAACACCTAGTAGTGTAAAATATTCTCCCATATTAGTAAGGTCATTGGGAAAATGGAAAGTCCAACATCTAAAAATATGTAAATACATGTATGTCCTATATCATGCTCATATACCTCTTGAAATTCATGTATGTGCAAAAATAAAATATACCATCAACCAACAAAATTGATAAGTAACACATAGTAAGTACAATTTAGCATATCAAGTCATGTTTAGGTCCTCATTTTATATTATTGAAAAATTATGAATTTTTAAAGTATTTTTTTATTATTTTAAAATATTGTTTTTAGTATTTTTTTTCTAAAATGTTCTAAAGTTTTCTATCCAAAGATAAAATTGTATTAATAGAGAAAATCAAGAATTGTGTCATAATAAGAAGAGGTTCTCTCTGTGTGTGTGTGTGTGTGTGTGTGTGTGTGTGTGTGTGTGTGTGTGTGTGTGTGTGTGTGTGTGTGTGTGTGTGTGTGTGTGAGTGTGTGATAGTCGTTAATGAAATTATGTGTTGTAAGAAAAGTATTTTCATATTAGGATAATGTGGAGAGTGAACTAATAAATGGAGCATGTACCTTGGTATATTACTATGTGAAATAGGAGATTATGTCTCTTTAATCCTAGGATGTAGGATATGATGATTTGATAGAAATGATCTAAGAGAGGCCATTAACATAGTTTTTTTTTATCTTGATTGTGGATTACGTCAAAGAGGAAATATGATATGATTACTTACCACCATATTATAAATGACTTTAATATATGGGGTGACTAATTTCATGTGAGCATTTATGCATAATAAGTAGAATTAGGAATATAAGCCATAGGTGGAAAAATTGACTCATACTAAATCCCTTTAACTTTGATATCTTGATTAAATTATATGTATTTGACATAATTAGTCACAATATAAATGATAATAGAGCTTTTAAAGCCAACGAGGTCCTAACAACATGTCATATGTCCCAATTCTCTATAGAACTGAGAAATGTGTAGATAGAATAAATTCTTCCACTTGAAGGGGTAATGTAATGTGTCTAATAGATCTATAAGTAGCTTGAGTTGTAGGTTGTAAATGTTGTTCATTGTATTATAAAGACATGAGTAATGTCATAGTAAATAAATTTTCACTTGAGTCATTTTCAACTATAACACTTTGGATAGGTTGTTCATTAATATGAATTCAAATAAATAGTGCATTTTTATCTAAAATACCATCCACAATTCAATTTCATCAAATGTAATAGTAGGTTATGAAGGTGGATTAGTAGTGAAAACTCTAATAATTTCATCCAATGGATGACTATAAGAAGATGGAGGAAGATACACATTGTATGTATGATGAACTTCAAAATTCCTTTAGGTTATGTTATATACTCACATAATAGGCCATTAAATATTTTCATCTTTTCATTATAATTCACTTGAGGTTTAGACTCTATGGGATTAGTGTCATATTTATTATTTTGACTATTAATGAGATCTTGAATGAAATGCTTTATCTTGAAGCATAAATTTTTAGTATGGCATATACACTAGTGATAGTCACACTATGGATTAGAATCAAAATACATAGATTGATATTTTCTTATATCAACCTCCATAGGTAAAAAGAGAGATAAAAGGTAATACTAAGGAAAATATTTAAGTACAATATCTGGTGTAAAAGTGATAAAAAAATGGGGTCAAACAAATTGAATTAGTTTTCTCCATATTCAAATAATTATATAATTTCTCAATTTTCCTCCATTACACATTAAAATTGGCTTAATAAAATTAAGTTTTGATTCCAAGTGATTGGTTAATGAAATCGCGCACTAATTCATCAATTTTAGTAGCCAAAATTGATATGCTCAATTTCCCATCGTTTTTGTGAAAATTAGCTAGATCGTTAAAAAGCAACATTAAAAATGAAATTAAACAATGAGTAGCTAATAATAATAAAGAAAAATGAAAACCAATTGATAGCAGAGTTCACCTCTATTGGGATACATCTATGGATTTGTAAAATACTCAAACCAATCTATTATTGACGTAAACATAGTTTCCATACAATAATTACATCAATATTGTAATTTTGGTATGTAAAACAAAATACATCTATTTTTCCCTCTAGGAAATCTCTAGTTCCATTGTGCAATTACCTTCTCACAAAAATCAAATATCATTTCTAAAAATGTTCTCTCTTTATGTTAAAAATGGGATATTGAACTCTATGTAATAACAGCCTACGCGGGTCCTTTAGGTCGCCAAACCAACAACATGGTGGAAGTTAGAGCTCTTCTTTGGGGGGTTTTGATGGATAAAGAAAAAGGTTTCAAGGACATCCAGATCAAAGGTGACTCTCTGCTATTAATTAATGCCCTCAATAATCATGGTTCCATTAATCGAGCCATTAGTAATATCCTCAATGATGTAAAGGAAACTTTAAATTTTTTTGATAACATTTCTTATAAGCATACCTTATGTCAAGGGAACAAATGTGCTAATAAGATGGCCAATTATGGAATCAATTGTAATGATTATAAGATATGGTGTAAAGTTGATAAACTACCCACGAACATTAATGAGATCATTAGTAGAGATAGAGGGCACTAAGTTTTATAATGTTGGCACGAGTGAGTCCTGTGGCGGTGATAACTTACTTAATATCTTTTTTTCCTAGATTTCTGCTAGTGCGAAAGGTCTTTTTTTGAATTTTAGTAACAAACAGAAGAAGCCCAGTCTGGTGAAAATGGGGGGTGATAGGATTATATTTGAACCTGCTAGCTAAAGCATTAAAGCTTTCAAGCAGCCTCTGTGGAACAATCTTAGGATTGGGGGTTTCAGTAATTTCATTGCCAAATTACATGGTCACGACCCCTCCCTGTCTAAGGATTTTGAAAAAACTTAGAAAGAGGATAAGTTTGAAGTCAGAGGGATGGAAATTGACGTGTTTGAGTCCATGAAAATGGATGGGCTTAACATTTTTAAGGATAGAACCCACAAAGAATAGGAAATTGAGTTGTTCTTTGTTGGCAAGGAAAGATGTTCTTTCTTTACAGACGGTATTTCCAGGTTGTGCATTCTAGGTATATGGAGAGAGGTGTGACTTTAAATCATGAAGTACATCACTCTAGAGGGAAAATATAGAAAAATCTATACTCACCATATGACCCTTCTGAACATGTTATGCCATAAGATCATGGTGAGCATCCCCTTCTTTTTGTTTATGTCTGTGACTAAATCTTTGAGGGCTTTCCACTAGGAGAAAGTGGAGATGCATCTACATGAAGGGATCATTCTTTTGATGTTTTAAAATGGGAAACATACTCTGTCCTCTTATCTAAAAGGTCATGTAGATGAGGATTCTAGTAAAGATATGGGTGAGGAGGGTCGTGGGGAAACCAACACTTCGAGAAAAAGAAATCAGGATGGTAATTTAAAGGGTTTCGACGATTTGAGAAGAAAGGTCCAGTACTTAGAAGGGGTGCTTCAAGTAATGGAAGAAACCAATGTAGGTCAAAGGGAAACAATGATGGATGCCATCAACGCTTCCAAGAAAATTGTCACTTCTCAGGTGAAGTCCAAGCATAAATTTCTGGAGCTGGAGGACCAGGTCAAAAAGCTAAGTGACAGGATGGAAGGGATGGAGGAGGGCACTAAAAGAAGGAAATTTAACATGCACATCAGTAGCTTCAAGGACAAGCTGGAGGAAGATATTAATGAAAAAGGTGCTTAGGGTGATGTGATCAAAGATAGCCATGATGGTAGCAGTGGGGGATCTTTAAAAAAATAACTTATGGTTCTGGAATGTTGACATAATTTTGGTGAACTTCTGTTGTTTTTCTGTTTTGGAGGTTGTTTCTCCTTCTCTTTGGTTTTCCCACCTTAATACAAAGTTTGGTTCTTAATTATAAGAGTTAAGCATGTTTAACTCCTTTCTTGGACTTTTACGTTTCCTTCTTGCTTTTTGTTTTTTGTTCCTCGTCTTGTAATGGCCCCTGGGAGCTGATCCCTATTTTTTTACATTATCTAATAAAAAATAACGGGCTACAATAGAATATCTCTTTGTTATAGATGCAATAAAATCATCTCCTTACGTAGGAAAATTAAAATCTCTCCTTTATAAGGGTGAATAAATCTTCTCGCTATAAGAAAATCTCTTTTTTTACAAAAGGGATATCACATAGCCAACTTCACCATTTAGCAAAGCTTACTCTTTATTGTCCAAGCTCTTGGATAAAAGCGTAATGAGCTTACCAAATTCTATGTGGCCTTTAATAGTGTTTTAGGGCCCAAAATATAAGGGTAAAATCCATATCCTTCTATCTTAAAATAGCCAAGCTATGTGTGGCTTAATGACTGGGCATAAAAATCATATGTGTGGGGTGAGGGGTTTGAATCCCCCACCTCCACATTAACATTTTATAATACTTGACTAAGACTTAAGTTCCTAATATATGTGCTTTCCTTCATATTAACCCACATGCATGGGAGTAAGGGATAAAAGGGGTTTAAAATTAAATTCCCCAACCACTTTAATTGATCAAAGGACCATTGAAGTATTTGAATTAGGGTTCACTTTAAGAGACCTCTGGGAAATTAGAGGTGGAAAATCCTTGATGAATATCCCTGGAACTGCTTTCGCTGGAAAAGTGATTTTTTTGGGGTTTGTGTGACATTTGTTTTCCTAAAAGAATATTTCATTTTCAATTCATGTGACAAAAAGGCTTCAAACACGTGATAGAAGATTTGTTGTGATGTGACAAAAAACCTCTTATCATGCAACAACAAGGTTTCTGTTGCATGACAACAAATCTTTTGTCATGGGTCTGCAATCTCTGTCATCCTTTTGTGCATCACTAACATAGGATTTTCACACGTTAACAACCTCGTGCTGACGCATGATAGCAAGGTTGTTCTCACATGACAAAAAGTTTTCTATCGCACAACAACAACCTTGCTATCACATGATAACAACCTTGTTGTCACACGAAAAAAAATATTATGTCGTGCGTCAACAAAATTCCCTTGTCACATGTCAACGGACTCTCCTTTTCACGTGTCAGTATAACTTTCTTTTCATGTGTCAGAGAACAATACTTATCACTCGACTACAAATATGATGAATATCTATAAAACTACACTTTGTGTACTAGCCTCTATTGCTTTGCAATTTTACTGTACTTAATAATAGATATGCCCCTATGTGGTATGAGTGAGCTAGTAGTGTTCTACCTAGCGAATAATCTAGGATTATATAGGGGATAATTTCAAAGGTGAGTGAATCCGACCCCTAAAAAAATTTAAACTGTAATTTTTAGGCGAATAGGTCACTGACCTATGCCCAAAAATTTTCCTTTTCAATTTTTTCCAAAATGGAATATTTGCCATATTACAAATATTATCCACTAAAAAACCCTTCTTTTAATCCACCTTGATGAACTTGTGACATGGCTATTTAATGTGCCTTGGATGAGGAGCTTGAATTGGTATGTTGGATGGTGAGTTGATTTGGAATCATCATGGATTAAGTAGAAAATGTGTTTAAAATGTGGTTGTATGGAGATCATTATGCTTGGAATCAGTCTTAGATGAATGATCTCACCATTTAGTTGGGTGACATTGTTGATTTTGTCGAGATGATGAACTCACCATGTAATTCATTAAGATCGATCTATGTAACTTGGTCATGAGACAATGTGATGACAAGGTGGTCGGGCCCCCCTCATAATAAAAAAAGGACCCTACTAGTTTATGGGCCTCCATATGAAAAATAACATGGCCCCCACATTAAATCGTCAAATATTAGAGGTGAAAAATCAAAACCAATTTTTTTTTTTCTGAATTTATCTTTGACATGTTTTGATACCCTATTGGTCCACTTGGAAAGCCTAGTTAGCATGATGACATCATAAATCTGCACTTGTTCCATTTTTTCTTTTTGATGAAAAAAATTCTATGGGCTGTAATTTTTTCATAAAATTTTCATTTTATCCCATTTAAAGTGTGTTGGAAAGCTCTTGATGAGATATTTTTGTATATAAAAAAGTTTCAGACAATGTATAGACCATCCAACCTATGGGTGTACTTTGGATCAATCCTTCCCATTGAAAATATTTTAGAACACAAAAAGTATTCATTCTTAAAGAGTAATTGAAGGTACCACTTCCTCTTTTCTATATTTCTTTGCACTCTTTTGGAGAGCATAATCACTTCCTACAACTCATCAAGTATTCAGGAAAAAAATATCTAACATAAGGAGCTTGCACTTCTCACATTGATCGACAATCTTGAGTGGATATCTCTCCCATCATGGGGCTATTCCTCCCAACACAGGATTGTTTTGATCGATACAGGGATATCATTTGTATATGATATTTATCTCTAGGGATCTCTCAAGTTCACTATTTGTACCTAGTATTCATATCTCGCATTCAAATTTATCTTCTCCCTCGCAAAGGGGCTGAGAGTTATTTATACCATCTCTAGGAGGTCTCTACTACTACAATAAGCCCATAAACCTACCTTTATTTATACCAATAAGGTCATACAAATTATTATTCTCCAAACATAGCGGTTATATCTCAGAATACACTGATATATACTAGAGTAATTATTTCCTCTCCCTTAGAGGCTGACTACCTAAATTGAATCCTAAAAATCCATCTCTACCAAATGACCTTCTCATACTCTTGGTGTCTTGGTATTCTCCTCGTGGATTCTCTTACCCTCTACATTAATTATAAGCTAGAATGGAGTTCTTCCATTTGAGATGTTATCATATTCTCCTTTTTGAATTTTCTTAACAAGGGTGGAAAAAGTACATTGCATACTAAGTGGTGTTATAACATGTCACCATTTGTAAAATTTTTCCCTTCATTGGGTCTTATAATCAAATGTTAATATTCATGGATTGTAAATAAAATCCCCTTTACAAATGTTTCTCAACTTAGGTCTTTACAAAATATGCATATAAACAATTCCGTCATACATCGAAAGACGTGTTTTTAATAAAATTAAAACAACAATGCTCATTTTGAGTGATACTCACTATGGAAGCACTTTTCAGGTTGATCCCTTTCCACTTCGTCTCCTCTTGGAAGAATTATTCGACTCACATACATATTATATGATTCCAATCAACATGTATCTACTATTGTTGTAACTTAGATATCCTTCATTTGAATTTCCCTCTTAACAGATTGTCTCTTTACACTTCTTTCCAAATGCTATAGAATGGTAAAAAAAAACATGAATGATTAATTCATATTTCACCATCAATGAGTGATCGACCTCCACACTTTATCAAACATTCCATCATTTTTCTTAAGTAATGGAAACCCAATATGTAGTTTTTGAGGTCATAACAAGCTATCCAAAAATATACCATCCATGAAATTAAATAATTTATTATCAACCCAAGATGATGAATATTCATCTTTGGGGTAGGCCCCTCTAGATAGTATCTTCTTTAGATAGGAAATATTTTCTCATAGGATCCCTCTTATACTATTGGGTGCTCACAATTTTTTTCTTACTAGTATCCGGAAAAAGTTGTGGATGAAGATTCCAACATTTTTCAACCCAATGTCCATTCACATTATAATGAGTGAAATAATTATTTTCCATTTTCCTTGGACAGTATGTTTTCACCATTTTATTTACCTTTTTGAAATGACAAAATAGATAAGGGTAAGGGTCAAGGAGGGAATATATGTTTATGCTTGTCGGTAGATGGTTTTTGCACACGTTCTGACTTCTTGATCCAATGCGTATTACAAGAGCTTCCTTTTGGCTAGGAGGAAACTACATGTAATAGAAAAAAATACCACAAAAGGATAATTAAATGATATATGACAGTGGATTGCCTAACATGTGCTAGATATGGGAAGTGTGATACTCCCTAGATGGTTGTCAATCCACTATTTAAAATAAATTAATGCAAGAAATAAAAAAAAGTCCTACTATAGTTGATATGATTTAGGTATCTCATTCAAAGCACAATAAGAAAATCTAATATAACAGGCTAGGTTATTGTCATATCTAAATAATAAGTAGGTGTCAGGTTGCTGGAATTGGTCAGGGTCAGGTTCTGGGTTGTTTTAGGTCAACTGGTGAGATGATTGTTGGGTATGTTCTTGGTCAAGGTATAAAACACAAAGATTGACATCGGTCAGGTGTGTGACCAATGCCGATTTAGGTAGAACTAACAACGGTTGTGGATAACTGGCATTAGTATGGCTGATCTGAGGTCAAATGAGGTTGGGAGAGTGGATGAGAAGGTCTGTGGAGATCTCAGGTATGCTTAGAAATGGATATTAGGTCAGAATGGTGATTTGGTGGTGTGGGTAAGGGAAATGGTTGAATTACAAGCTAATAAGCAATGGAGGAATGAACATGCAAAGTACAAACTAATGACAAGAATGAAAAAAGTTAACTATACTGGTAGAGATGTAATTACTGTGATGCAGGTTTTGATGACTGAATGGAGGTGGCTTTTTGATCAGAAGAATAATGTTGGATATCGTAGCAGTGGCTCCCAAAATGATTATGTGAGTGCAATGCTTCTAAAAATTTGTCCTAGTGATGGATTTGGATGTCTGGATGCGTGAAATAATGCCCGTTCTTCTTGCATGCATCTCAGTTTTTCTTTCTCTTACTTTCAGAATCTTCCAACCCAAAAACAAGGTTGTTTGGGTCAATAAATGGTAACAAAAAATGGTTACAGGTTGGTCGGCGTCGGTTTAGGCGTGACCAGCATCAATTAAGGTGAGATTCCCTAGGTTTACTAAAATGGGTAGATATTTCTAATTTCTTGGGCCCATTTAGTTTGTTCTCAAGGATTAGAATGGAAACTTCCCTTCTAATGAGAGGGAATGTGGTTAGAGAGATTTTAGGGATTCGTTTTAGGGTTGGACCAAATATTAGCTCATTAAGGTAAGTAAGACTTAGTTATTGTTAGTTATGGAAACATGCCAAGAATAGGTCTAGGGTGAAGTGGTTAGATGAGGTGTCTAGGTGAGGTGGTAATTAGGTCAATTAGTGTAATTAAATGAGGAATATTGTGAGGATGGGTATCAATTTAATTTAATTAATTAAATCAATATTAATGTGGTGTGGAGGGGGGCGTGGTTAGGTGAGTATGTTTGGGTTAGTTATTTGACGGGGTACCAAGGGGAGTGTGACCCAATTTTAATGTCTACATAGTAAGACCTTTTTCCATTCTTCATATTATGATTTTGAGAGTGTTCTTCACAATGAATATCCTTCTCCTTAAAGGGAATGCAATTTCTCTTCCCCACTCGATTTCTTATTTGACAAAAAAGAATAAAAAGAAGCATGAATTTCATTACTATAAATTTTAGATAATACATGAGATTCATTTGAATTGGAAGAAATTTTAATCATGGGAGGATTAGTTTCTTTTCTAGATACATTATTACTAGACTCATGTCACTTTTTATATACACATTCTGATGACTCGTTAATGAGTCCATAAGATATTTTAGTGGTCTATCCCATACCAAAATGAATTACATAATCTCAGCCTTTGGGCAACTTAATTCAATCTTCATATGTCACATAAGTTTCTTATCAAGATGCCAAGTATAATCTTCCAAGACTTATCTCATCTATCTCCATTAGAACTATATCAAGATTGACTATATCTGAGAAAGTCTACCTACACAAAATATCAACATACAAGATTCTTTCACCATAGCTCGAACTATATTTTTTATTGATTTGTATGTTTTGGCACAAGGAAATAGAGTAGTGACCAATCTCAAACATTGTGCCATATTGTCTATAATATAACTCACTCTAATTTCCCAATCAAGAACAATTTGGATTGACATCAACTTTGGAACATATGGTATAATCTATCTACAAGTCCCTTCAGAATGTAACATGACTTTAGGTGAGGATGCATCTATTGATAAATACTACCAACACTACTAATTCATGCTAATGGATAATACTGGAAATAATTGGTTCCTTCCTACACTCTTCAATTCTTCATTAGAACCAATACAATTCCCTATCTGGGAGAAGAAACCAACATTTCTCTACATTGTGTCTAGTTCTAGAGAAATGCTCATAAATTAGTGTATCTTCTGGATCTTTTTGGGTTCTCTTCCTCTACTGGCATTCTTCCTTTTAACTCTTCCTATAATATACCTAAACTCCACCTCAACTCCATGATATTCTACTCTTATTCCTGATGATATAAATTCATTACTCGAACAATGGGGCTCAAAAATGTAAACATCATGCTAAGCATCATCTGCAATTGCATCATATAGAAGGGATCCATCTCTAAACTATAAATAATCAATAACTGGAAGGATATCACACTAGGCAAAAAAAGTGTTAGCAAAAAACCACTAGAGAACCCAACTCTGATACCAAAATTGATCCAAAAATGGGCTCAATGAAATTGAATTAGTTTTCTCCATCCCTAAATACTTATACAATTTTTAAACTTTCCCCTATTACACATTAAAATTGGATTAATAAACTTAAAATTTTATTCTAAGTGATTAATTAATGAAATTACACAATAATTCATTGATTTCGATAACCAAAATCAATTTACTCAATTTCCTGTAATTTTCATGAAAATTGGTTACAACATTAAAAATCACCATTAAAATCACCATGAACATGAAATCAACACCTTCTTCGTAGGTAAGGAAAATTTTCATTGTTTCACAAATGGAATTGCTAGGTCCTACATTCCTAAAGTTTGGAAAGAGGTATGGTCTTCATATTATGAAGTATATTACTCTCGAGGGAAAGTATCACAAGATATATACACACAATTTATATCTATTAAACATGTTCAGGCACAAAATTATGATGATTATCCCTTTCTTTTTATATATGTCTCTTTTGTCCTCTATGAGTGATTTTTAGGTGGGAAGGTGGAGTCCCCCATTTACAAAAGTTTCATCCTCCTTCTGTTCTAGAATTACAAACATGTTCCGGCCAAGACATTGGCTCCTAATGAGGAGGATGATGATATCACCTTGGTTGAGTGCTTTACCAAGAAGTGAGTGGGAAAGGAGCCCTATAATAGAGTTGAGGAGAAGAATGATCCACAAATTAGGGCTAGAAAGGATAATGGTAATGAAGGTCCCTCTAAAGGGAAAGGAAAAAGTATTGAGGATGAGGGTCATAACTATGAGGACTTGACTAAAAGAATGCAAATTAAAGAGATGGTTGTGCAGGTTATGGAAGAAGATAATGCCGATATGAGGGAAGGGATGAAAGAAATAATTAAGGCCACCAAGCATATTTGTATGTCTCAAAGGAACATATGGGGGGAATTTTATGGATTTGGATAAGCTAGTGAAAGATATGCACGCTCAGTTGGAGGCAGTGTAAGAGGGTCTGAAGAAAAGAAAATTCCAACTCTGTATTAATATCTTCGAGGATGAATATGATGGAGGGGAGACTCATAAGGATTTGGAGCATGAGCACAACCAAGAGGATCCTGATAGCACTTCTGGAACCCCCCCCCCCCCCAAATGTCAAAAGATAAACTAGTTTTTTTTTGTTATCGAACTACTTGTTGTCTTTTGGCGAACTGTTCTAGTCTGGTAACATACCGTTTTGTTTTGTCTCTATCTATGGCTTGGTTTCTGGACCTTCTTTCTCTCGATTTAAATATTTTTAACTCATTCTAGTCCTATCACTCTTTTTGCATCTTTTTGTGTGCTTTCATGATGTATTATTCTCATTTGTAAGGCCTCTAGGAGTAGATCCCTTCTTTTTACCTAATTTAATGAAAAAACCCATTAAAAATTAATTTAAATAATGATAAACTAATAAGAACAAATACCAATGAAAACCAATTGATAAAAATTTTCACCCCATTGGGATGCATCTCCAGGTTTAGAAAATACTCGAACCGCTCTATTACTTACGTAAATATACTTTTTATAAAATCATTACATCAATAATGTAATTTTGGTATGTAAAATAAAATACCTCTATTCTTCCCACCAAGAAAGATTTGGTTCCACTATTTAATGGCATTACCATAATAATCAACTCTTCTCTCTAAAAAGAGGTGTTCGTTCCATTATAAATGTGTTATCAAACTTTCTATAATAATAAGATATAATATAACATCTCTCCTTTACATAGGCAATACCATCATTTCCTTACACGGGTAAATAAATATATCTCCTTTATAAGGGTGAATAAATCTTCTCATTATAAGTGGCTCTTTCTTTTTATAAAAGGAATCTCACATAGCCAAGTTCATTTTTAGAAAAAATCTCTCACTTTACCAAGCTCTTGTCCACAAGCTTAATGAGCTTACCAAATTCTATGCATCCTTTTATAGTATTTAGGGCCCAAAATAATAGGGTAAAAGCCATATAATTTTGGATTACAATATAAAATTTATGCATGGCTTGATGGTTATGCATAAAAAATCATAAGTGTGGGGTAAGGGTTTCGAATGCCCCACCTCCACATTAGTATTTGATAAGGCTTGAATAAGCCTTAAGAACTTATTATATATGTGTTTTCCTGGGTCGTATCCCACATGTGTGGGAGTAGGAGATAAAAGGGGTTTTTAAAATCAAACACCCCCCACCACTTTAATCATTCAAAGGACCATCAAAGAATTTGAATTTACTTGATGAACTTATGGTTTCATTGTTTAATGTGCCTTAGATGAGGTAATTGAATTGGCATTGTTGGTTGGGGAGTTGAGTTGAAATTTCCATGGATTAAGTAGCAAATGTGTTGGAAATGTGGTTATGTCGAGATCATCGTGTTTGGACTTG
This sequence comes from Taxus chinensis, assembly GCA_019776745.2. Lineage (NCBI taxonomy): Eukaryota > Viridiplantae > Streptophyta > Pinopsida > Cupressales > Taxaceae > Taxus > Taxus chinensis. The sequence goes on from CM034146.1 coordinate 544,722,646, forward strand.
GTCTTAGATGAATTATATTTCTATTGAGCTTGGTGGAAATAGTAAGTGGATGAGATGATGAGCTCGCCAGGCCATGAATTGAGCTCAATCCATGTATCTTCAGTCATGAGAGAATTTTATGATAAGGAAATTGGGTCCCCCCTTCTGATAAAAAGTGGACCCCACCGACTAACAGGCCCGAGCCAACAAATAATTTGGGCCCCACATTTGACCATTGAATATTATAGGTGACAAGGCAAGCCCAATTTTTTTCCCAAAATTCTCTTTTCCATAGGTCTATATCATATTGGTCCACTTGGAAAACCTAGTCAACATCACTCCGAAGTTGCTCCATTCTTTCTTGTTAACAAAAAATTCTACGAGCCGGAACATTTACATATGAATTTTTTTTTATCTTGTTTAAAGTACATTGAAAATATCCCAATGATATATTTTGTATGCAAGTAATTTCAGACAGTGTGTAAACATTTGGACTTGTGGGTGTACTCCATATCACAAAGGAAGTCATGTGACTTTCCACCTTAAAAATATATGCAATTGAAGCTTAGTTGGTGGAGATATAACATTGAAATATTACCTTTTCTTCATTCCCTTTTTCATTAAGATTTGAATTTTAAAACATTATTTTACTTCAATTATAGTAGGTATAGATTATACATAGGACACATATTTAATATTTTTTCAATGTAAGAACCTTGACCTATATTTCTTAATGGCATGAGTAAGTCCATTGAAATATTGAAATTTTTCAAAATTTGAAAGAACTCTTAGAAAGGATCTAGTAAGTATTTTGTGCATAGATCTTAAAGCTCAGCTAATCCATAAGTGAAGTGTTATTATTAGTAGCATGGTATTGAATCATAATACATAGGCAACTAACAATCTTATTATCTATTTCTTCCTTAATTTTTGAAATTGAGTGTAAGATAAGTTAAAACTAATATTGATTTAAAAAGTGGGATAAAAATGTATGCGATAAACTATTGAAATCCTCAATGGATAAAAGAGGTAGGCCATATAGCTATTATAGGGAATAATCCTTAATAATATATAGAATTTCTAGTAAGGAGATTATAATTGTGGGAGTATTATAGACATATGGTTGATAAGGAGAGAAAATGTGTTTTGGGATCCCCATTTACCTTCATAAATCAAATCTTATGAGAAAATAAACCCACATGAAAAGGATAAGAAGCAGCCTTAAGTGTTAGTGGATTATGAAGTAAATTGTTATTTACCTTGGGATATGATATTATAATGTATAAAATTTGATGGAGATACTGACATGTAGCACACATCCACCTTAATTGCTTATATTATAATACATGGCGTCATCAGTGTAAATTTTAGTGGCAAATATTTGTTAGTTCATGAATATTGTAATTTTTGAAATTCACATTTAGCGATTTTTTTAGGGTAGGAATTAGGACCCGTTCACCTAAATTTTCTTAGTACAAGTTATTTTTAGGGGTCACTTCAACTAGCATGACAACCAATACAAAATTTTGGGAAGGTCAAAATCACACTTTTAAGTGACATTGAAATGTGACATAGGCACCTTTATATATAGATATTACTAATTTGTATTACAATTACATATGAATTTTGTCTATTTAGAGAAGAACAATAAAATAGTCCTCACATATGCTTTTGGGCTTTTTTTTAAAGATTCAAAGTTCGATTGATATTGCAACGTGGCATATGAAGGTTATATTTACCTTATGGTATTTTAATTTCATTATTACAAACAGGTTGTAAAAATCAAAATGGCTGTTGTCATGATATAATTTCTAGCATGAGGAAGAAACATAAGAAATCATGTAGCAAAAGAGGATAATTTCACTAATTCAAACGGGTGGGAAACTGACAATAAGGAGATCCTCCTACGAAGATAGTTCTTTCAAAGAAGCTTTGAATCACATTGTATCCTGAGTTCCTACCAGACCATGAAGGTTAGGGTGAGGGTGGAGGTTGTGTGGGTCACTTGGGTATATTAGAGGTTATGATGGGGAAATGGGTTGATGCATTCTTGGTTTACCGTGGATGGGGGTTTCTTGGCCAGGGTCGAGGGGTGAGGTCCTAGGATGGATGGAAGGGGTGAAGGTGAAGGTGATAAGGGCATGGTAGGCGAGGTTGGGTATGTATGAGGTCTAGGAGGTTGGATCTTCATTTTAGGGGTTGGTTTAAAGTTTGGTGTTAGTTTTGGAAATGTGGCTAAATCTAATTTGATGGGTGGGTGAGTAAGGCTAGCTGTTGGTATGACCCCTAAGGTAGTGATAGGTTTAGGTAAGGGAGATGATATAGGCATGGGTTTTGGTGTAGATGTAGATGTTGTTGGGCTATGGGAAGAGGTGTGAGTTGTGGGGCCATGAGTGGTGTTGTGGAAAGGTATTGCAATAGTTGTGGTTGTGTTTGTTTGGTCGCTTGAAACACTTTTGGATAGATATTGGAGGTGTCAGCGAGTGACAACTACATTTGTGTTGAAACAGGAAGTAGAAGGCATCCCCAAAGTAAGGCTCTATCGACATAGTCTAGGTGATTGGCCAAGCATGAGAATGGTACTGTTGTAAGCAGGGTCGATGTGGATTGAGTGGAAATCCCCATAAAATGTGTTTGAGATACAGGGAAATGGCTAGCCTTGGACTCTATAGGTAAGAGAGCCGAAAGAAAATCAACGGATCTTGAAGGTCTATGGTGAATGGTCATCTACAGGTAAAGGTACAGTACTTCTATAAGATCCTCCATGGGTAGAGGAGAGGATGGGCTAGCCAAAGTTGGACTCTCCTTGTGTTGGTGTAGGTGGTGGACCTGCATTTTCTATGAGTAGGAGAGGTTTCGTGACAAATGCTTGGAATTTTGAGGGGTCAAAGGTGTTGTGTGCTGATTATAGGCTCTTCCACAAGGGTGAAGGGAAAAATGAAGGGGGTTCCTTTGTGGGTAAAAAGTAGATGAAATAGGCTCTTGTGTAGGTAGGGGAGATGGGGCTAAGATTTCATCTATGGAAGGAACATGAGGCAATTGGGAAGCAAACTGGTGTGTCATTGAAAATAGCATGGACCTCGCACAGACATTGCTATCATTGTTTGAGGTATCACCAGATTGGTTGGAAGATGGGGCATGATTAGGGAATGGCTTCTGAAGATATGTGTAGGTTTTGGTTAGTGGGTGCATTCAGGCTATCCAAGACTAGATCTCCATTGTCTAACATTTCTTGGATGATATTCTTGAAGGTGATGTAGTTATTATTATTCGTGTGACCTTTGACACGATGATAGTTACAAAAATTCATGTTCCTTATACCACGTAGGCATGGGTCACTCAGGGTCAAAAACCAGTATGTGGTTTTATAGGGTGGAAGGGTAATGGTGCCAGCCTTAACAAGCTTTTCCAAAATGGAAGAATAAGATTCTCCTAGGGAAGTGTACTTTTCATTGTTCTCATCTGAACTGGAAAGCTTGGACAGGAGAGAGATTAGAAGGGGGTTTGGTTGGGTTTGATTGATGAGGGGGACCGGCTTTGAGAACTACGGGATTAGCAACCCTTTGGGCTTTGAATAGTTGTTTTGGGGTTTTGAAGATGAAGATGAAGAAGTATCATTTGATTTGAACATGATGTTCTTATTACGAAGTTGAATCTTCTTTTCTTCGATAGCACAAATTTCCAATTTCCATGCCATGGTGAATGTCTCATCAAAAGTGTGAAAATTTTGCACCTACAGGGTGGTGAGATGTGTGTGTTAGCAAATGCCCGAGTAAATAGTTCTATAAGCTTAGTTTGAGGTAATTGGAATGTGAGCTGGTTAATGAGGCTGCGCCAGCCAGCGAGCCGACAAAGTCAATGATAGACTCATCGTTCATATTGTCGCATGGAATAAAGATCATTCATGGTAACCTTCTTAACAATGTTGATGGAGAAGTGATCTAGGAAGGCTTGGGCTACTTGATTAAATGATAAATGGAGTGTCTTGGTAGTCCACTATACCAGTCCAATGTAGGTCCTGTCAGGGACATTGGGAAAGTCCTCAAAATAAAGCATCATCATGGGAAATCAAGTAACACCCATGTTTAAAGGACCACAAATGTTGTTGTGGATAATTTTCGCAAGTTGGTTGAATTTTGGCATTTCCCAATGTACGGGGTATGGTTGGGGAATGAATAATAGGCTCATTACAAATTTATCATAGGTGAGGGAATTTGCACGAGCTGGAAACCGATGCTTCTAGTGTCTGCATCTTTTCCATCATCAACTTGATGAGGTCATTGGGAGGTTGTGATGGAGAGACACCTCCTGTGGCATAAGGGGGGGATATTGAACCTATAGGGAGGTTGAGAATAAGGAATCGACATAGAGAGAGGCACATATCTAGAATGGGTGATAGACGAGATAGGGGGTTGTTGATAGTAGGTTGTATGTAGGTGGGATGGTATTCGTCGTGACTTTGGTAGCGATTGGGGGTAGTTTGTGTTTGTGGGATTGAGAGGATGATTTCTGAATGGAGTAGGGGTCACTGACACCACAAGCAATTGTGTTGCAATGGGTATTTGTGAGACAATGGGTGCAGACTGTGCTATGGTCTAGGTGGTGACGAGGGGACAATAAATACGATAGGCATGAGTGAAACTGTAGCATGTACAGTCATGGTGGGTATGGGCCTAGCTATGCAAAACTATCAGGGGTGAAGCAGGTGAGGGTAATACCACATTATTAGGGGTGATGTAGCATCAGAAATGAGGGGGTAGGAGAGATGGATACAGGCATGTCGTATATCAACTGACTGAGGAGTCTCAGGTGGAAGAGTGGGAAAGGTAGAACTGTAAGGCTACGGGATTTTGATCAAGGAGTTGTGTAAACTCTTTGTCGTTTGCAGCAATGGTGGTAGGTAAGGTTGGATCCATGGGTGATAGGATGGAAGGCAGTGAGGGACTAGGTGGGAGTGGTTGACGACTAGCGTGGAATATATGAGGGTGTTAGTCTTGGCTACGAGTCAGTACCATGTGAACAAGTGCTGACCTAGTAAGACTGTATTCTATAGATGACACAAAAATAGTAGAAACAGAGAATAATGGGGTCCGAGAGGTGAATCTGGTCAATGTCTAGATTTTGAAAATCAAACATGGGAAACTGACGATGGTCAGGTTGACTGGTGATGGTTGAGGGAAAACCGATGATGGTCAGTTTGTGACCAGTGATGGTTGAGGGAACACTGATGACAGTTTTTGAAACTGATATACCAGTCACTGTGGAAGAAACCAGTCTCAAAGAATGAAAACAAGGATGTTGGATGTGTACTTGTGAAAATGTGTATGACAATAGGCATCAACAGGGGAGAAATATGATGATCTTTATTAATACCAATACGGTCATACAAATTATTATTCTCCAAACATAGCGGTTATATCTCAGAATACACTGATATATACTAGAGTAATTATTTCCTCTCCCTTAGAGGCTGACTACCTAAATTGAATCCTAAAAATCCATCTCTACCAAATGACCTTCTCATACTCTTGGTGTCTTGGTATTCTCCTCGTAGGATTCTCTTACCCTCTACATTAATTATAAGCTAGAATGGAGTTCTTCCATTTGAGATGTTATCATATTCTCCTTTTTGAATTTTCTTAACAAGGGTGGAAAAAGTACATTGCATACTAAGTGGTGTTATAACATGTCACCATTTGTAAAATTTTCCCTTCATTAGGGTCTTATAATCAAATGTAATATTCATGGATTGTAAATAAAATCCCCTTTACAAATGTTTCTCAACTTAGGTCTTTACAAAATATGCATATAAACAATTCCGTCATACATCGAAAGACGTGTTTTAATAAAATTAAACAACAATGCTCATTTTGAGTGATACTCACTATGGAAGCACTTTTCAGGTTGATCCCTTTCCACTTCGTCTCCTCTTGGAAGAATTATTCGACTCACATACATATTATATGATTCCAATCAACATGTATCTACTATTGTTGTAACTTAGATATCCTTCATTTGAATTTCCCTCTTAACAGATTGTCTCTTTACACTTCTTTCCAAATGCTATAGAATGGTAAAAAAAAACATGAATGATTAATTCATATTTCACCATCAATGAGTGATCGACCCTCCACACTTTATCAAACATTCCATCATTTTTCTTAAGTAATGGAAAACCAATATGTAGTTTTGAGGTCATAACAAGCTATCCAAAAATATACCATCCATGAAATTAAATAATTTATTATCAACCCAAGATGATGAATATTCATCTTTGGGTAGGCCCCTCTAGATAGTATCTTCTTTAGATAGGAAATATTTCTCATAGGATCCCTCTTATACTATTGGTGCTCACAATTTTTTTCTTACTAGTATCCGGAAAAAGTTGTGGATGAAGATTCCAACATTTTTCAACCCAATGTCCATTCACATTATAATGAGTGAAATAATTATTTTCCATTTTCTTGGACAGTATGTTTCACCATTTTATTTACCTTTTTGAAATGACAAAATAGATAAGGGTAAGGGTCAAGGAGGAATATATGTTTATGCTTGTCGGTAGATGGTTTTTGCACACGTTCTGACTTCTTGATCCAATGCGTATTACAAGAGCTTCCTTTTGGCTAGGAGGAACTACATGTAATAGAAAAAAATACCACAAAAGGATAATTAAATGATATATGACAGTGGATTGCCTAACATGTGCTAGATATGGGAAGTGTGATACTCCCTAGATGGTTGTCAATCCACTATTTAAAATAAATTAATGCAAGAAATAAAAAAAGTCCTACTATAGTTGATATGATTTAGGTATCTCATTCAAGCACAATAAGAAAATCTAATATAACTGGCTAGGTTATTGTCATATCTAAATAATAAGTAGGTGTCAGGGTTGCTGGTAATTGGTCAGGGTCAGGTTCTGGTGTTGTTTAGGTCAACTGGTGAGATGATTGTTGGGTATGTTCTTGGTCAAGGTATAAAACACAAAGATTGACATCGGTCAGGTGTGACCAATGCCGATTTAGGTAGAACTAACAACGGTTGTGGATAACTGGCATTAGTATGGCTGATCTGAGGTCAAATGAGGTTGGGAGAGTGGATGAGAAGGTCTGTGGAGATCTCAGGTATGCTTAGAAATGGATATTAGGTCAGAATGGTGATTTGGTGGTGTGGGTTAAGGGAAATGGTTGAATTACAAGCTAATAAGCAATGGAGGAATGAACATGCAAAGTACAAACTAATGACAAGAATGAAAAAAGTTAACTATACTGGTAGAGATGTAATTACTGTGATGCAGGTTTTGATGACTGAATGGGAGGTGGCTTTTGATCAGAAGAATAATGTTGGATATCGTAGCAGTGGCTCCCAAAATGATTATGTGAGTGCAATGCTTCCAAAAATTTGTCCTAGTGATGGATTTGGATGTCTGGATGCGTGAAATAATGCCCGTTCTTCTTGCATGCATCTCAGTTTTTCCTTCTCTTACTTTCAGAATCTTCCAACCCAAAAACAAGGTTGTTTGGGTCAATAAATGGTAACAAAAAATGGTTACAGGGTTGGTCGGCGTCGGTTTAGGCGTGACCAGCATCAATTAAGGTGAGATTCCCTAGGTTTAATAAAATGGGTAGATATTTCTAATTTCTTGGGCCCAATTTAGTTTGTTCTCAAGGATTAGAATGGAAACTTCCCTTCTAATGAGAGGGAATGTGGTTAGAGAGATTTTAGGGATTCGTTTTAGGGTTGGACCAAATATTAGCTCATTAAGGTAAGTAAGACTTAGTTATTGTTAGTTTTGGAAACATGCCAAGAATAGGTCTAGGGTGAAGTGGTTAGATGAGGTGTCTAGGTGAGGTGGTAATTAGGTCAATTAGTGTAATTAAATGAGGAATATTGTGGAGGATGGGTATCAATTTAATTTAATTAATTAAATCAATATTAATTTGGTGTGAGAGGTGGGGCGTGGTTAGGTGAGTATGTTTGGGTTAGTTATTTGACGGGGGTACCAAGGGGAGTGTGACCCAATTTTAATGTCTACATAGTAAGACCTTTTTCCATTCTTCATATTATGATTTTGAGAGTGTTCTTCACAATGAATATCCTTCTCCTTAAAGGGAATGCAATTTCTCTTCCCCACTCGATTTCTTATTTGACAAAAAAGAATAAAAAGAAGCATGAATTTCATTACTATAAATTTTAGATAATACATGAGATTCATTTGAATTGGAAGAAATTTTAATCATGGGAGGATTAGTTTCTTTTCTAGATACATTATTATTAGACTCATGTCACTTTTTATATCACATTCTAATGACTCGTTAATGAGTCCATAAGATATTTTAGTGGTCTATACCCATACCAAAATGAATTACACAATCTCAGCCTTTGGGCAACTTAATTCAATCTTCATATGTCACATAAGTTTCTTATCAAGATGCCAAGTATAATCTTCCAAGACTTATCTCATCTATCTCCATTAGAACTATATCAAGATTGACTATATCTGAGAAAAGTCTACCTACACAAAATTATCAACATACAAGATTCTTTTCACCATAGCTCGAACTATATTTTTTATTGATTTGTATGTTTTGGCACAAGGAAATAGAGTAGTGACCAATCTCAAACATTGTGCCATATTGTCTATAATATAACTCACTCTAATTTCCCAATCAAGAACAATTTGGATTGACATCAACTTTGGAACATATGGTATAATCTATCTACAAGTCCCTTTAGAATGTAACATGACTTTAGGTGAGGATGCATCTATTGATAAATACTACCACACTACTAATTCATGCTAATGGATAATACTGGAAATAATTGGTTCCTTCCTACACTCTTCAATTCTTCATTAGAACCAATACAATTCCCTATCTGGGGAGAAGAAACCAACATTTCTCTACATTGTGTCTAGTTCTAGAGAAATGCTCATAAATTAGTGTATCTTCTGGATCTTTTTGGGTTCTCTTCCTCTACTGGCATTCTTCCTTTTAACTCTTCCTATAATATACCTAAACTCCACCTCAACTCCATGATATTCTACTCTTATTCCTGATGATATAAATTCATTACTCGAACAATGGGGCTCAAAAATGTAAACATCATGCTAAGCATCATCTGCAATTACATCATATAGAAGGGATCCATCTCTAAACTATAAATAATCAATAACTGGAAGGATATCACACTAGGCAAAAAAAGTGTTAGCAAAATAACCACTAGAGAACCCAACTCTGATACCAAAATTGATCCAAAAATGGGGCTCAATTGAAATTGAATCAGTTTTCTCCATCCCTAAATACTTATACAATTTTTAAACTTTCCCCTATTACACATTAAAATTGGATTAATAAACTTAAAATTTTATTCTAAGTGATTAATTAATGAAATTACACAATAATTCATTGATTTCGGTAACCAAAATCAATTTACTCAATTTCCTGTAATTTTCATGAAAATTGGTTACAACATTAAAAATCACCATTAAAATCACCATGAACATGAAATCAACACCTTCTTCGTAGGTAAGGAAAATTTTCATTGTTTCACAGATGGAATTGCTAGGTCCTACATTCCTAAAGTTTGGAAAGAGGTATGTCTTCATATTATGAAGTATATTACTCTCGAGGGAAAGTATCACAAGATATATACACACAATTTATATCTATTAAACATGTTCAGGCACAAAATTATGATGATTATCCCTTTCTTTTTATATATGTCTCTTTTGTCCTCTATGAGTGATTTTTAGGTGGGAAGGTGGAGTCCCCCATTTACAAAAGTTTCATCCTCCTTCTGTTCTAGAATTACAAACATGTTCCGGCCAAGACATTGGCTCCTAATGAGGAGGATGATGATATCACCTTGGTTGAGTGCTTTACCAAGAAGTGAGTGGGAAAGGAGCCCTATAATAGAGTTGAGGAGAAGAATGATCCACAAATTAGGGCTAGAAAGGATAATGGTAATGAAGGTCCCTCTAAAGGGAAAGGAAAAAGTATTGAGGATGAGGGTCATAACTATGAGGACTTGACTAAAAGAATGCAACTTAAAGAGATGGTTGTGCAGGTTATGGAAGAAGATAATGCCGATATGAGGGAAGGGATGAAAGAAATAATTAAGGCCACCAAGCATATTTGTATGTCTCAAAGGAACATATGGGGGGAATTTATGGATTTGGATAAGCTAGTGAAAGATATGCACGCTCAGTTGGAGGCAGTGTAAGAGGGTCTGAAGAAAAGAAAATTCCAACTCTGTATTAATATCTTCGAGGATGAATATGATGGAGGGGAGACTCATAAGGATTTGGAGCATGAGCACAACCAAGAGGATCCTGCTAGCACTTCTGGAACCCCCCCCCCCCCCCAAATGTCAAAAGATAAACTAGTTTTTTTTTTGTTATCGAACTACTTGTTGTCTTTTGGCGAACTGTTCTAGTCTGGTAACATACCGTTTTGTTTTGTCTCTATCTATGGCTTGGTTTCTGGACCTTCTTTCTCTCGATTTAAATATTTTTAACTCATTCTAGTCCTATCACTCTTTTTGCATCTTTTTGTGTGCTTTCATGATGTATTATTCTCATTTGTAAGGCCTCTAGGAGTAGATCCCTTCTTTTTACCTAATTTAATGAAAAAACCCATTAAAAATTAATTTAAATAATGATAAACTAATAAGAACAAATACCAATGAAAACCAATTGATAAAAATTTTCACCCCATTGGGATGCATCTCCAGGTTTAGAAAATACTCGAACCGCTCTATTACTTACGTAAATATACTTTTTATAAAATCATTACATCAATAATGTAATTTTGGTATGTAAAATAAAATACCTCTATTCTTCCCACCAAGAAAGATTTGGTTCCACTATTTAATGGCATTACCATAATAATCAACTCTTCTCTCTAAAAAGAGGTGTTCGTTCCATTATAAATGTGTTATCAAACTTTCTATAATAATAAGATATAATATAACATCTCTCCTTTACATAGGCAATACCATCATTTCCTTACACGGGTAAATAAATATATCTCCTTTATAAGGGTGAATAAATCTTCTCATTATAAGTGGCTCTTTCTTTTTATAAAAGGAATCTCACATAGCCAAGTTCATTTTTAGAAAAAATCTCTCACTTTACCAAGCTCTTGTCCACAAGCTTAATGAGCTTACCAAATTCTATGCATCCTTTTATAGTATTTTAGGGCCCAAAATAATAGGGTAAAAGCCATATAATTTTGGATTACAATATAAAATTTATGCATGGCTTGATGGTTATGCATAAAAAATCATAAGTGTGGGGTAAGGGTTTCGAATGCCCCACCTCCACATTAGTATTTGATAAGGCTTGAATAAGCCTTAAGAACTTATTATATATGTGTTTTCCTGGGTCGTATCCCACATGTGTGGGAGTAGGAGATAAAAGGGGTTTTAAAATCAAACACCCCCACCACTTTAATCATTCAAAGGACCATCAAAGAATTTGAATTTACCTTGATGAACTTATGGTTTCATTTTTTAATGTGCCTTAGATGAGGTAATTGAATTGGCATTGTTGGTTGGGGAGTTGAGTTGAAATTTCCATGGATTAAGTAGCAAATGTGTTGGAAATGTGGTTATGTCGAGATCATCGTGTTTGGACTTGGTCTTAGATGAATTATATTTCTATTGAGCTTGGTGGAAATAGTAAGTGGATGAGATGATGAGCTCGCCAGGCCATGAATTGAGCTCAATCCATGTATCTCAGTCATGAGAGAATTTTATGATAAGGAAATTGGGTCCCCCTCCTGATAAAAATTGGACCCCACCGACTAACAGGCCCCGAGCCAACAAATAATTTGGGCCCCACATTTGACCATTGAATATTATAGGTGACAAGGCAAGCCCAATTTTTTTTCCCAAAATTCTCTTTTCCATAGGTCTATATCATATTGGTCCACTTGGAAAACCTAGTCAACATCACTCCAAAGTTGCTCCATTCTTTCTTGTTAACAAAAAAATTCTACGAGCCGGAACATTTACATATGAATTTTTTTTGATCTTGTTTAAAGTACATTGAAAATATCCCAATGATATATTTTGTATGCAAGTAATTTCAGACAGTGTGTAAACATTTGGACTTGTGGGTGTACTCCATATCACAAAGGAAGTCATGTGACTTTCCACCTTAAAAATATATGCAATTGAAGCTTAGTTGGTGGAGATATAACATTGAATATTACCTTTTCTTCATTCCCTTTTTCATTAGATTTGAATTTAAAACATTATTTTACTTCAATTATAGTAGGTATAGATTATACATAGGACACATATTTAATATTTTTCAATGTAAGAACCTTGACCTATATTTTCTTAATGGCATGAGTAAGTCATTGAAATATTGAAATTTTCAAAATTTGAAAGACTCTTAGAAAGGATCTAGTAATTATTTTGTGCATAGATCTTAAAGCTCAGTATCCATAAGTGAAGTGTTATTATTAGTAAGCATGGTATTGAATCATAATACATAGGCACTAACAATCTTATTATCTATTCTTCCTTAATTTTTGAAATTTGAGTGTAAGATAATTTAAAACTAATATTGATTGAAAAGTGGGATAAAAATGTATGCGATAAACTATTGAAATCCTCAATGGATAAAAGAGGTAGGCCATATAGCTATTATAGGGAATAATCCTTAATAATATATAGAAATTTCTTAGTAAGGAGATTATAATTGTGGGAGTATTATAGACATATGGTTGATAAGGAGAGAAAATGTGTTTTGGGATCCCATTTACCTTCATAAATCAAAATCTTATGAGAAAATAAACCCACATGAAAAGGATAAGAAGCAGCCTTAAGTGTTAGTGGATTATGAAGTAAATTGTTATTTACCTTGGGATATGATATTATAATGTATAAAATTTGATGGAGATACTGACATGTAGCACACATCCACCTTAATTGCTTATATTTATAATACATGGCGTCATCAGTGTAAATTTTAGTGGCAAATATTTGTTAGTTCATGAATATTGTAATTTTTGAAATTCACATTTAGCGATTTTTTTAGGGTAGGAATTAGGACCCGTTCACCTAAATTTTCTTAGTACAAGTTATTTTTAGGGGTCACTTCACCTAGAATTTACACCAATACACAATTTTTTTAATTCAAATCACCTTTTACGTGACATTGAAATGTTCCATATTCACCTTTATATATATATATACTAATTATGTATTTACAATTACATATGAATTTTTTTAATATCAAGTACAAATAAAATATTCCTCACAATTCTTTTGGGCTTTAAAGATCAAGTTCGATTGCATATTGCAACATGCATTAAGGTATATTTAATTATTATGGTATTCTATTTCATTTATTTCAAAAAGGTGTAAATCAAAATGGCATGTTGTCATGATAAATTTCTAGCATGAGAAACATAAGAAAATCATGTAGCTAACTAAGGAAGGATAATTCACTAATTCAAACGGGTGGGAAACTGACAATAAGGAGATTCCTCCTACGAAGTATAGTTCTTTCAAAGAATCTTAGAATCACATTGTATCCAGAGTTCCTACCAGACCCATCTCATGGTGAGGTATTTTTTAAAATGGGGCTCAGGGGACATGTATTACTCTTCAACCAAGAAGGGACTCTTCAGGATTCTTTTTGGACATCTCAGACAATATTGTGGATAGATCTATTAAGCAAATGGATAATTCCCTGGTTGTAAAAATGGTTGGAGGGAGAACAAATATTGACACAATTTTATCCTAGGCTTATCAAAAATGGAAACCCAAGGGACATTTAGAGGTAAGTGATATTCCTAATGGATTCTTCCTTTTCATTTTTAATAACTCTGAGGATTTGTAGAAGGTGTTGGTAGAAGGCTATTTTTTTTTGGGAAAATTGGGTTTATTCTTGAGAAAATGGACCCCAAAATTTAATCTGGAAAAGGAGAATATTAACTAGTTCCCTGTTCGGATAAGACTTCTTAATTTTACCATAGATTTCTAGGATATGGAAACCATTAAAGTAATATCAACATCTTTAGGGACTTTTTTGGTTTTTGATAACGCTACTCTAAATAAAACAAGATTTGTTTGTGCTAGATTTTGCATATTCTCATTTATTGGATCTTATATTCCACAAACCATTTTCCCTCAAATCTAAGCTTGGAACTTGGACCCAAAATATTGAATTCAACAATATCCCTCTTAAATGTATGAATTTCCAAGGTTGGGTTCATCTTCACAAAAACTATAAGTTTAAAATTTCCCATGTCTATAGGGAAATCAAAATGCCTGGGAAGAATGAAGAGAAAGGAAAAGGAAAAATGGATCAGGGTTTTGAGAAGATCCAATATGGACTAAGAAGAGACCCAAATTCTAACAAAAGTATTTTTATCTTAGGTTCAATGGAACAAAATATCCAATCTCAAGATATTATCAACTCAGAGAAAGAGGAAAAGGATGGATTTATTACTATAAAAAAAAATTACGGATCATTCTCATATTAAGAATTAAATTAGTGGAAAATCATACTATATTTAATAAATCATCCACTTTTATAAAATTGGATACAATTTTGAATTAAGTTGTAAATAAATAAGAAAACGGAAGAGAATACAAATCTTTCTAGCAATATGAATACCACTAGACCAAAGGAATAATTATGCTACTAGAATAGAGGACGAATAAAATGAAGTTAAAAAATTGTTGATATTACTGAGGAAAACAAAAAATCCACTTTAATGAAAGAATTATAACTATAATTATAGGATAAGAATAAGATTTTGTCTCTAAACCAACAGGAGTTAAGGGTATTAGATGATAACTTAGGTCAAAGAAAAATATCCCACATTAGTGCGCAAGAAGGAACCCCGAAATAACCAAATGTAAATATTATTAAACCTCCATAAAATAAATGGGAATATTTTAAAAATGAACTAAATAATCTGATCAATATTAAAACTCTAGATAGAACAAAGGAAGACCTACAAGACAAGAATCAAGGAAAAACATACGCAGAAGGATATTGATTCTGAAACTCAAATGAAATTTGACCCAAAAGGTTTTAGAAGGAGTAAATGCCAATATCATATATGAATATTTTTTAATGAAATATTAGGGAATTGAATAATCCCTCCAAATTCATACTTCTAAAATATCTCAGAGATAAGCATATAATGGATATTTTGGCAATTCAAGAAACTAAAATGAGCAAGAGTAAAAATTTGAAATCTAACAATAATTTTTGGAAGACCTCTAAAGTTGTTATTATTAGTTCTTCAAGGGATTCAAGCATATGGATATTTTTTGGGACCCCAAATGTTTTAAATGTGCCCTTATTTTTATTAAAAATAATCATTTGGCTATGATTATGAAGGATCTCAAAAATAACTCTATTTGGATCTTTTATAATGTTTATGCCCCTAATAAAACAAATTAGGTAGGAAGAAAATATGGGACCAACTAAATTATTTTCATAATATCATAAAAGAGATTGATTGAATGTTTTTGGGGATTTAAATACCCTCTCACTCCCATGGAGAAAATGGGAGGCCAAATTGAGTATACATAAAGTATGGAAAATTTTCAAAACTTTATTTTCAACAATAGTTTAATGGATGTGGAGATCAAAGGGAGTAGGTTTACATGGACCAAAAAAATAATTGGCAGTAGCTCATTTAGGTTATATTGGATAGGGTTTTGACTACTATGGAATGGATCAAGAAAGATATTTTTCTTTCTTACCTTCCCAAAATAGGATCAGATCATAATCCTATTTTTTCTCTGTCAAAGAAGCTTCCAGAAGTAGGTTTTGTTTCTTCTTTGAAAAAATGTGGCTGTAACATGAAGATATTTCTGACTTTGTCAAATATTGGAGTATTAAGATTCATGGCTTGGCTTTATACAAATTTTCTAATAAACTAGATAATGTTTAAAAAATCTAAAATTTTGGAAAAAAAATAGTTTTGGAAACATTTTTGTCACAAAAAAAAACTGGGAGAAAGAGTTGTTAAGTTCTCAAGATTTTATGAAGAAAGATGATTATGGGATTGATGAGGTGGATTTTGAAAGGGGAAAATCCCTTCTTTCTGATTATTACTCTATTTTGGCTAAAGAGGAAAAATTTTGGTGTAAAATTTTTAGGATCACTTGGCTGAAAGAAGGTGATTGAAACACCAAGTTCTTTCATATGAATACTCTCAAAACACGTAGTTACAATAGAATAAGTAAGATAAGGAAAGAAGATATATCTGTGGTGGAAGAAGATACCTCCATCCAAAATGAAGCGGTTTCTTTTTTAGTGATCTTTTGTCCTCTAAAAACTATCTAATTACTAGTAAGGAAGAAAATTTCTTACAATGCATTCCAAAACTTGTTCTCAAGAGGACAATTTTATGCTTACTAAAACTCCAAACTTTGAAGAGATTGATTTTGTAATTAAATCTATAGGGTCATATAAATCTCCTAGTTTAGATGGATTCCCTACTTTCTTTTTCTAAAATTTATGAGAAATTATTAAATTTGATGTTTATAAGTTTGTTCAAGAATTTTTTTATAAATAAAACTATGCTCAAAGAGCTTAATAGTACTTTTATAGCCTTGATTTCTAAAAGTGCAGATGCTATGGAATTTAAGAACTTTAGGTCTATAATTCTATGCAATACTCTACATAAAATTCTTACTAAAATCATGGATCTGAGACTGCAGTTGATCCTCCCTAGTCTTATTTCATATCAAAAAGGTTTTTTTGTTATTGGAATACAAATCTAGGATGGTATAGTTACTATACAAGAATTTATTCATACTATAGAGAAAATTAAGAGAGACGCCATGGTGATCAAACCTAATATGGATAAAGCATATGATAGAGTCTCATGGGATTTTATTGACAAATTGCTTAACCAACTTGGCTTTGGAGAACCTTTCATGAAGGTTGTTAGGACCTATATTTATATGGCCAATTTTTCTATTTTAATTAATCGTACTCCCTTTGGATTCTTTCAGAGTAGCAGGGGGCTAAGACAAGGAGATCATATTATCCCTTTTTTATTTTGATGGAAGAGTCTTTGAGTAGAGATTTGAATATGGCTGTTGTTGAAAGGAAAATTATTGGAGTTTCCCATGCTATCAATTGTGAAATTATAATTCATCAAAATTTTTGTTATGATAGCATTCTTATGGGAGAAGCCACGGTTTCTGTAGTGGGGTTGTAAAAATATGTTGCAAGATTATGAAGAAGTTACTGATAAAATTTTTTTTTTTAAGAAAATATCCATTTTTTCTTGAACACCCCGGAAAAAATATGCATTAAAATTACTAAGATAATAGAGTGTGATATTAATCATCTACATTCTATCTATTTGGGTATGTCTATTGGTACAAAAAAACCTCAATTTTTGACTTGATTTTTCTTATCGACATATTTGTTGAAAAACTTGTTAGATGGAAAGGTTCTTTTCTTTCTCAAGATGGTAAGATTAATCTTTTGAAAATATTGATTCAAATTATTCTAGTTTATATTATGCATCTCTTTCAACTTCCTATGAAGGTTGGTAAAATTTTGTAAAAAATTTCAAAAAAAAAATCATGGAGTAGAATGGAAAGTAAAAACAGAATACCTTTAGTTGCTTAGGAAAAGGTATGTAAACCCAAAAGGCTTGGGGGAATGGGTCTTAGAGACTAGGAGAAAATGAATAAATATGTTTTAGCTAAGATGGGGTGGAGATTGATAAGGAATGAAGGAGTGTGGTAAAAAATCATTAAATGCAAATACTAGGCCAACCTGAGATATGATAGTTGGGTCTTCTCTTCTCCTACTTTTGAGGGATCTTCATTTTGGAAAGATCTGAGATGGGAAAATAACATCTTGATTAAGTGGTTTAAGTGGAAAATTAGGGATTGTGAAATGAAAAATGGATTTATGATGTTCCTCTTAAGGAAATATCATTGGTGAATAATATTCAGCTTGTGGTGGAAGAAAAATATGGTTTTTTTTGTCAAAAATTAATTTGAGAAAGAAGACTTATTTAGAAGCTAGAAGATTATTTCAAATTATAATCAGAATTTCGATCAAGAAATTATATTCCTAAATGAGCTTCTTGTTAGTAATTTTTACTAAACATGGGGAGAAATAAATAATCATTTGGTCCAATGAAGAAAATGGATAATTCAATGTTAAATCATCTTACAATTTTTTTTATGATGAGGAAAATTCTGATTTTAATTGGGAAACAATTGGAATAAGCATCTCATCCCTAAAGTAAATGTCTTCTAGTGGTGTGTTGTGCAGGGTAAAATCCCTACTATTGATAAATTAAATAGGATAGGTTATCAAATGGTTAATATATGTGTTCTTTGTGAAATATAATATGAATCAATTAGCCACCTTTTTTAGAATGTTCTTATGCTCCGGTTGTTAGGAACTCTTTCCTTTCTCTATTTTTAATCAATCAGGTATTTCCTAATAATTTCAACAAAATTTGGATATTTGGAAAGAAAGAAAGAAGATAATTTTCAAAGGTAAAAAGGAGAAAGCTATCAAGGCCTCAAGGAAAATAATTCAAGTTATTAAAAGTAACTTTTCCCTTTTGAATGGAAATAAAATTTAATATCTTAATTTTGAGGAACATATTACCCTTTCTTGATGTCTCAAGGGTGAAATACATTGAAATGTTGTTAAGAACTCTAGAAGCCAGGTTGTGTGGAACTCACCAAAAAAGGGTTGGTTGAAACTTAATTTCAATGGAGCTACCAATGGGAACCTTGGTAAGGCTGGAGGGGGTATTATAAGAGATGAAAAAGGTAATTTCATGATGGACTAATGTTTAAACCTTGGTATATAAACTAATCATGTGTTGGAATAATTTTTTGTTTATTGGGGAATTAAATTTCTTGTTGGTAAAAAAATTTCAAGGCTAATTGTGGAAGGAGATTCTCTGAATATTATCAATAATCTTATAAAGATAAAAGCCTTATCTTCAACGCTAAAATAATTCATAGAAGTAATAAACCTTTTTATCCTCTCCTTTGAAAATATCTCATTTTAACATGTTTACAGGGAATGCAATAGGGTAGCTAACATGTTTGCTAATAATGAAGTTAAAGCCTCTACTTTGTCTAGTATGGATGAAGCGAGGATTTTGGAGGAGGATAAATTTCTTATCAAAAATAAAACTATCTTAATTTCTTTGAGGATGATTAATTATTTTAACAACACTAAGTTTGATATTAACACTATCATTATCTATATTTCTAAGAATTTATATGATAATGATGAGGTGGAAGGATATATTTATTATTCAACCAAGTTTGTTATCAAATCATTAAGGTTTAAGTGGGGATCCTTAAACTATCATAATTGGAAATAAAATATTCATCTACCGGGGTATATTAATGTGTAAATCACAACCCTTTTTATTACAAGAAAGATAAATATTTATGTGTTTCTTGTTTTGAGAAATTTTGGGATCCCTATAGTTTCAGTTCCCTTACACAACTCTTATCTATAAAGATGGGCGGGGAAATGGTTAGAAATGAACCTAATTCAGCTAAGGACTTCAATAAGAATGTTTAGAAACTGTTCAAGAGTGCATGTATGGAAATAAAATTCAAAAATTTTAATGGCCATGATGAAAAGATCAGCATGGATTTTGCCATGGCTTAGAATAATGGTAAGGTTAGTGTGAGAGGGATATCCCTTGACATTACTAGGGACTTCTTTGCTATGGTCATAGGTCTCATAAATTAGGGTAGAGAGATCTTTGAGTCCAATAAGAATAATTATGAAGAAATCCAACAATTTTTGGAAGGGAATGAAAAGTTTAAACCCTATTTTGCGGGGTATGACATGGATTCACTTCCTGATCCTTTCGACGAAATATCTCTCCATATAATTCAATTTTTGACTTTGGAGGGTTTGTATAAGGTTGTATATGCCTACAATTTCCTTATGTTAAACCATATTGGCATGGGAATAATTTTTTTTTCCACTTATACATTCTTAGGTCCCTAGGAAAGACGATGGAATAGGTCAAGCAGGGGAAGGAAAAAACCCCTATTCACTAAGGGCTCATTTTTACCCTGTTTAAAGTTGGGTCTGCTGACTTAACAAGTTCCGAGAAAAATAGAGGTATAATTAGTGAGAAAGGTATGTAATCTAAAGGTAAAAGTGTTTCATCTAAAGACATGTTGTCGTGAAAAATGTGTAACATGAAGAATTTAAAAAAATGTCATGACAACCTAATCCTCAATTGAAAATCCCTCTCCCAGTCAAAGTGAAACTATCCTTCATCCAACTTAGTTATTATGTTACCCTCATAATTGATATGATGAATGTTTTAATGTGATTTTCAAGTGTGTTTTATGTGCATGGAAGTGATTCATGGATTGATTCAAAACCATTTAGAAGGAATTTCTCCCTAAGGCTCAAAAAGGCCTATTTTTAGTATTTTTACACTGGTGGACACCCATCAGAAGTTGACTATTAAAGAACAACCCGCTTGGGAGCTGTGAAGAGGAGATAAAATATGTACATAATTTATTTAGGAATGTTTTGGAAGAAAAATCAGGTTTATGAACAAGTTATGTAATACCAGGATATTTATAACATGGTATAAGGAAATGAAGCAGTGAAAAAGATAGTTGGCTTGTCTTGGACATATCATAATCCTCAGGAGTTAGAAATTAATAATATAATAATTTTAAATCTAGTATTGTCTACTTCCTCTGTGAAAAGGGTTTTTAATGGATTTTGAGCAATAAATTTTTAGATATTGGCCCGATAGTGTAGATAAAGACCTTCAATCATGGTGGAGATTCAACTGAGGATTATGGGAGTTCCAAGGAAAGTTAGAAGCTATTTTAAAGGCAAAATAAGATCACATGGGACCATTTAAATGTACCATAGGTTGAGTTATAAAAAAGGTAGTTTTTTCCTCAGTGGTAGTTTGACCTTCTGGGAATCACTTGTGAACAAAATTGAAAGGGGTCCTAAATTTCAATTATGAATCATAATCAATTCCTAAAAATGGTTTAATTTAATTCCTTTTTTTTTTACACTCAATATTATATAATTTTATCCTAGGAAACACCAAGGGAAGCTCTAGGAAAGAAGGCACTCTAGCAGACTATTTTTAACAATGCAATGGTGACACCCAGCTTCCAAAAGTAAAAAATTAGAACTTGAAGACCCATGATTTCTATTTTTACCTTTGAATAAAGTAAAAAGGGACATAGGGGACACAAGCATGTGATACCAAGGATGAGGAGAAGTTTATGTCACTTAAAAGACAACTTTAGGTGTTAGAGATTTGTTTTAAACTCACTTTAAGTTGTGATCCCTTCTTCATGGAATGCAGACCCTTGGCACACTTTGGAGGCCTTGATTTTCCTTTTATAAGGTGACATGGGGGAAAATATCATGCACCACCATATGGAAATTAATATTTTTGCCACTTAAGTTGCAACATGGAGTGTTAGGTGGATGTTTTCAACTTCACGAATGATGTCACCATTAGCCCTTTCTTCATGATCCTCCTACCCATGACATATTTTTTAAGAAATAGTTTTCCCATGTCAATTTTTCCCCTATTTATTAGTGTTACAACCCTATGTGTGTGGTTTCACATGGGTTTGGTTGACCAAGGTTAGGTTCAGGGTGAGTTAACTATGTTTTAAGAGGGGAAATGAAGGGGGGATGGTATAAAGGCTAGCATTAGACATTTTTAAAACATTATTTTCATTTTAAAATTCCCCTCACATGATACCTTACTTTTATGCTTCCAAAATTTTCAGTATCCACCATTCAAGAGGACAAAGAAACTTGCATAGCTCTCATAAACCTTCATTTTGCACCTAAAACTTGTGCAACCTCTTTTTCCATAAGAAACAAAAATCACCTCCATTGATGACCTGAATCAGTTACATCATCCATTTATAACATATAGTAACCTCCATTTTCCTTTTTTATTTCCCATTCATTCCTTGAGCCAAATCAATTGAAACTTTGCAAAACAACTCAATGCTAAATTCCTAAGCCGCAGAAGTGAATTTTTTTCAATCCAACCTCCATAACTCAACCTTATATTAATAGTAAATATAAAGCAAAAGAATTATAAAATGTAAAGGTTCATCCAAATGAACATTTTAAACTTCATAATTCAATTCCCCATGTTTGGAGGACGCAAAATTTGAAAACTAAAAAATTAGAAAATATTGCTAAAAATAGACCATGTCCTGCAATCTGCCAAAACTAGATTATGCTCTAATTGATTTGAAATTTTCACCAAACCCTATTCAAGTAATTATAACATCATGAAGATCAAATTCACTAGATTCGAGCCCATTTCCATGTTGATAACTAAGTACCCGAATGTTGGAGATATTGAAGTGGCACATATAGACCTGGATGATTTAAAGACAAGCATGCTGAAAGAACCATGATTGTAATTCAGAGGACCAAGAAATGGTATAAAAATAATAAGGTTTCAAACATTGAAGGTGGTGAAAAAATTTCATTTCCTATGAAATATCCTCTCACTTCATCCCATAAGGTCTCTGATGATAATGCAGGTTCATCTCATTCGGTAATGAAAAAGAGGATGAAAATTGATGATGTTGAAGTATCTCCTTATGTGAAGGTATTTAAGAGGTCTAAAGTTTAATAAAACCCTACGAAATAACTTAAAACATGTTAGATTTATCCTTCTTAGTCTCCTAATCACCTGGTAGATGTAGGTGTTCCTATCGAAGCACTTGAATAAGCTCATCACATGCATGATTTGGTCCCTTACAAAGCACCTGATGTGCCTAGTCTCATTTACACTCCTTCCGAGCCCTTCTCATGGATCAATAAATTTCTTGGAGAG
The DNA here is from genome assembly GCA_019776745.2 of Taxus chinensis. NCBI lineage: Eukaryota > Viridiplantae > Streptophyta > Pinopsida > Cupressales > Taxaceae > Taxus > Taxus chinensis. The sequence continues at coordinate 544,745,487 of CM034146.1, forward strand.
GATTCAAGAATAGTGCAACAGGAAGTGGTACCCAATTTTGAGGCCATCTTAAAGTACATCAAGAAAATGAGAAATAAGACGATACAAACTACCTCTAGATTCTTCACTAAGGCTTTTAGAGTTCAATTTGTAGAGTTTGAAAGTTTTAAGGTCATCAAGCCCATGAAATAGACAACACTTGATGATTATGGAATGATGAAGGTATCTTTGGGTCAAACTTCCCATGAGGATGATGCTCACTTTTTGAAGGAGTATTCAACTTGGATCCTTACACATAATGAGGAGTACAAGTAAACCACTAGTCAATTGGAGGAGCATGTTAGGACTCTATCTTCATATATGCAATCATTTCTTGAACCGGGTTAATCATCCTTGCCTATAATTCAAACAATCTCTCCCATGTGTAGCTTTCATTCCTAGACAATAAATAGAGATCAGATGTTCACCATGCATGGAAGAGCTGATGTTTGAAAAGGGGAAGACTCTATTGCTTGAGGTGCATACATTGTTTCAATATGTATCATCTACTATGTCAAATAAAATACACTAAGATAAATATTAGGAACGAAGAGGCCATTTGGGAAAGTCTTCTCAAAATTTTATCTAAGACAACCTCTCTTGACTCTTACTCCTCAGTGAATCATAATGTGTTTTTATCCATTACTGAGAACTTATCCCCCATCTGGTCTCACACAATGATTATAAGGTGTGATGTGTTGAATGATGTTATTTCTTAGCTTAATTCCTATGAAGAACATGTATATTTGATCTTAGATGATATTGTCAACATTGTGCAAGATTTGGGAACACCTTCACTCAATGAGAACACATCCTTAGAAAGACTCTTGATTTCCTATCCATAGTTGTTCTACATATTTGCAGGAGAAACCTCTTCATTTAATGAAAATCATTTGGAATATCTCATAGAGATTAGAGGATTTATTTATAATACTACAAATTATCATGAGAATTGGTTTACATAGTACATAAGCCTTTGTATCATTTTTGATATTAGGCTCATTACTTTGGAACATGTGCACATCCTGCATTCTGAGAAGGTAACAATTTTAGCGGCTCGATACAAAAAGGAGGTCAAGGGCATAAATTTTAACATTGGTGATCTTCTGTAGAATCCATCTTGATTTCAATCACAGGATGCGTCTTCATCAAATAGTTGATCAAGTCCCTTCTTCTTCTCCCTTTCTCCCTCTTTCTTATCTTCCCCTTTCTAATCCTTCGTTGTGTATGATCATGGTATTTTTTCTTATTAAATTAAGTGACTCTCTAATGTTGCATTTTAAAAGTCCCTTTTGATTTATAAAAAGGGGACTTATTTCCTCACTTCCTAGGAAGATGTAAAGTCACAAGTGGAATAAGAATTTGAAGATCATGTGGGGAGTAATATGAAAGGAAAATTTATAATGCTATAAATTGGAATGGCTTCTCCATTCCAAATAATCTTGAAAATTATTATTTTTTTTAGACATTGTGGATTTTTATAGGTTGTTTAGCTTTGTATCACCAATACACAATAAATAATATATGTATTTATTCTATTTCCCTTGCTTATAATTTCCTCTATTATCTCTCTATTATGCAACTTTGCAAGCACAATAATCTTGAACAACCAAGGAGAAATTTTGTGTCTTTAATTGATGAATCTTGTAGTGCCATGAACTTTTTTTTCCATTTTTAAAGCAAACACACTAAAATTTCAGATTTAATATGTAATGCATAACTATATTTTATATATTTCAAACCAAACAATCATTTCAAATGAAGACAAGTAAAATAAAGAACTCATGCTCTTATATTGTAATCTTTCCTTTTCTTTTTTATTTTTTAAATAGAGAAAGGTTACAAGACAAAAGAGACATGCTATTATAAGACTTTCAAATCACAATAGGATAAGTTTACAAGATGAGACTATCCAAAAGCAACCATATAACATAGTTACAATGAGGTGTAATCTTTACAATTATTTTGAGGATATAAGACACAAAGTCACCACTCCAACTAAAAATTCATGCTTGAGTCGCCACCTTGAGTGTCCTTCTAAAAGTGTTGAATCAAGAGACATGGCTTGTTTACCACACAACCAATAGGCATCATCACATGCCATTCCATGGTTGGAAGCCATGCTAGCCTCCCCCAAGCCCATGGGAGAGAGGAAAAAACTACCACAATAGTGCACAAGTATAAAGGGGATAAAACACAACAAGAAATACATAAGACCATTTAACCACTTAGAAATACTACACATGATAAAACAACAACATGAGGATAACAAGGCCAACCTCACAAGGGGGAAGAGAAGAAGTAGGATGCCAAAATCAAAGGTGTCCAACCATAGGAGCACAAAAAAAACATGTTTAAAAATCTCCTTATACCTCCCAATCATTCATCCTCCTTATTCCTCCTTTACATCATAGAAATCCTTCTTGGGAGGATTTTCAAACCCCAAAAGGGTTTCCTCACCAAGAATGGGGAAGGGTTCAAGCCATATGAACCTTTCTCCCACCTTAAACCATATGAGGGGATGAGAAGGGACCTTTATGGCTTGACCAACAACCATGAGGTTTGAGAGGGAAATCCCTCTCTCTTCCCCTACATTCTCCAAAAACAATCAATCCAAAAGATGGTGGTGAGAAAACAAAGGAAAAAAACAAAGAACAAACAAACAACCATATTCACCATACAACTTCACACACATCATTTTATTGATCAAAACATAGTAAATAATAATAAATAAAAAGGTTAAAAATCCTACCTCTACAATGCTTTCCAAGACTCTAAGATTTTCCCTTTGTCCAAGCTCACTTCCAAGCTCCCAAATTTCTCCAAGTTCTCCCCAAAAAAATGAACCAAGAAGACCCCTTCCTTCCACATGAGGAAGAATAATTAGGGAAACCCAAAAGTTTCCTCACCAATGGGAAGGTGGCAAGTGTCACCCCATATCCTCTCAAGAGTCAAAGATTTCAAAAACCAAATAAGCAAGAGTAAACTCACATTTTAGCCCTTATCACCCAAAATACTAAAAACTAAAATAAAACAAAGTGGAGCAACTTTTAACAACTACACACAAACCAACCATCTTACATGGATGGTGACTAAGGAGGGAAAAATGGGACGGAAACTCCCTCAAAACCTTGGAAATAAGCCCCCCTACCTATTAGGTAGGGTCCAAGGGCTCATTTTCATGCTAAGGGAACTCCCAAACTCAAAAGGGGTTCCTAAAAATGCCCAAAATAACCCAATTTCGGGTTTGGCTTGCTTGGGCACAAGGGTAGAGGGTGTGGGGTCCACCTAAGGTTCACATGTGGTCCCCAATCCCTTCTACCAATACACACACACTTACCCAAAACCATCACTTAAATTAAGATGAGATCACTAAACCCCTAAACTAGTTTACTTAATAAAACACACCCTAAACATAATTAATTTTATAGGACACAATTACATTACAATTGAGGGTTCACCCATGGTGCCCAATTAAATACATCTATTCTAAGGCCTCAAACATTTAGCATGGTTAGGACTCAACCCATGGGCCGCTTGTGCATAATTTCGTAGCTGCCATGAAACCCATGCTCTCCTATACCTATCACCTGCACACTCATTGCACACATTAACCGCATCTGTCCAATATAATAAACATCATCTACACATCACAAATTCAATCAAACTTATAATGCTCTAACATTATTAAACAATTGATAGTGCAATGCATACAATTACTCACATAGTTTGCCACGAATCATCCACAAATAAAATTACAACGACATACACTTAGGCTAGCATGAAAATTATCATTATTAAATCTAGAAAACTATATCATTAATCAAATCGACCACAAGAACCAACATATAACCAATAGATCTATCATATAACCCTGTTAGTGTCAACAACATCATAAGAAATTTATCAGTATCTGAATCTAGTCCAATTGGCGCTACACGCCCAAAATACCATAGTATCCATGAGGATAAATAACATAGCAAAATGTCGAAAATCTAATAAATTCTCAATCAAAACATGTCTATGCATAAAGGAGCCAACATATAACTGGAGCTATAAAAATGTGGGCACTACATCCCCCTCTACTAGAATTAGACTTCCTCCTGGAAGTCATTGGAAGAGATAGGGATATCTAGCCCTCAGTCGTGTAGCATCCACCCAGGTAGCTGATGACTCGTCATATCGGTCCCACTGCACTCTAACCTAGTCCAAATCTCAACCCTGAAGGGCCAACCTCCAGTGCTCCAGAATGTGTACGGGATCTAGTCTCTACTTCCCTATGTCCTCTACCTGTAATACCAACCAATCCAAAACATGAATCTGGTACATATCTACAAAGTACAAAAACATGAAAAACATCATGGGTTTGTGCAAGGCATGGTGGAAAAGATAGATGATAGGAAACTAGATCAATGACCTCAAGAATATCAAAAGGCCCCACAAAAGGAGGTGATAACTTAGAACCCTTTCCATAACAGATCGGACTCTTATGAGGATGAACCCTCAAGAAGACTTTATCACCCACTGAGAAGCGACGGTCAATCCTCTTGGTGTCTGCATACACATTCTAGCATGCTCTAGCCTACTCAAGACGCTGCCAAATTAGAACAACCTACTGCTATAAATCCTGAAGATAAGATGGCCCTAAAATAATCCTGTCATCTAGTCTGTCCCAACTCAAAGGTGTCCTGCAAGGTCATTCATATAAATCCTGATAGGGAGCCATGCCAATGGAGCTATGATAACTGTTGTTATAGGAAAACTCAACTAAATACAAATAATCTTCCCACTTCTTCTGCTGGTCCATCACATACATACTCAACATGTCCTCATGAACCTGATTAACCCTCTCTATCTACCTATCTATCTCTGGGTGATATGCCGAACTGAAATTAATCTGTGTACCCAAAGCATCCTGAAAATAAGTCTAGAAAACTGATGTGTAGATGGTGTCTCTTTCATTCATGATCATCTTTGGGATCCCATGCAATATAACAATGTCCTCCATGAACACTTTGGCGATGGCCTGTGCATTGTAGGTAACATTGGTTGGCGAGAAATGCGCAACCTTGGTCAACTTATCCACAGTGACCATAATGGCATCATGATGATAAGAGGACATAGTAATTCCTACTATGATATCAATAGAGATCACATCTCATTTCCACTCGGGAATGTCATGAGGGTATAAGATTCTTGCGGGATGAGAATGCTCTGCCTTGACTCTCTAACACTCAAGACAAGGTGCTACAAAATCTACTATGTCCTTACGAAGACCCGGCCAATAATATAACTCTCTAAAATTGGCATGCATCTTCTTCACTCCTGGATGTGCTGCATATGGGGCTCGATGTGCCTCAGTAAGAATGAAACTACGCAGATCACCTGCCTTAGGCACATAAATGCGCATATGGAACTGAAGAAAACCATCTAACTCTAACATGCATCCTGAATATCTTCCCTCAAAAGAACCCTGCAAATCCAACATCTGCCTAGCACCCTCATAAAACCTATCCTCTGGAAGATGTTCAAGTATCCTTCCTCTCAAATCCAACTGTAGTGTTAAAGAAGCAAGCACATGTCATCGTCTACTAAGTGCATCTGCAACAATATTTTCCTTTCCTTTGATATACTGTACCTTCATGTCATACTCACATAGGAAATCCATCCAACACCCTTGACGAGTGTTGAGGTTTTATTGAGAGAAGATATGTTGTAAGCTACAATGATCCGTCCTCAAGATGAAAGGTCTACCCAAAAGGAAATGTCACCAACGCACAAGTGCATGAACAACTGCTGCAAGCTCTAAGTCATGATTAGGATAGTTAAGCTTGTAGTCTTTGAGCTTACGTGACTCAAAGGTATTAACTCGATGCTCCTGCATAAGAACTACTCCCAAACCCTCTAGTGATGCATCGGTGCAAACAACAAAATCCTCTGTCAGGTCTGGAACTGCCAAGATAGGTATCATGGTTAACCTTTTCTTAAGCAACTAGAAGGCATGCAAACACTTCTTCTGACTAGTCTAAACTTCTTCCCTTTCCTCTGAAGGGAGGTAATAGGGTGAGCAATCCTAGAAAAGTCCTACACAAACCTATGGTAATACCCTGCTAAACCCATGAAGCTCCTCACCTTAGTGACTGTATGTGGGTGCTGGACAATCCAAGATAGCCTTAATCTTAGAGGGATCTACTGGAGATACCCTTTCCTGAAATAATGTGCCCCAAGTACTGAATCTCTGTCTGAAAGAAGCTACATTCTTCCAAGTTCCCAAACAACTTCTGCTCTCTCAAAATCTAAAGCACATGTCTCAAATGCTCCTTGTGTTCCTCCTCGGAAGGAGAATATATCAAAATATCATCAGAGGATCACTATGACAAAGTGATCTAGGAAGGTCTTGAACACTCCATTCATGAGGCTCATGAAGACAGCTGTGGAATTGGTCAAACCAAAAGGGACAATAGTGAACTCATAATGCCCATAACATGTGTGCAAAAAGTTGTCTTATGAATATCTGCATCTGATATGCGCGACTGATGATACCCTAACATGAGATTGATTTTGGAGAACACTCTAGCTCCCCTGCATCTGATCAAACAAGTCATCAATCCTGGGGAGTGGGTAATGGTTATTTATTGTGACTTTGTTGAGCTGTTTAGAAATCTACACAAATCCTGAGAGAACCATCCTTGTTCTTCACAAATATGACTGGCGCTCCCCAAGGAGATACACTAGGGTCGAATGAGACCCTTCTCTAACAAATCCTCTAACTAAATCTTGAGCTCATGAAGCTCTAAAGTCGTCATCCAATAGGGTGCCCTAGAAATTGGTGTGGATCCAGGTACTAAGTCAATGGTGAAGTCCACCTCCCTACTAGGTGGTAAACTTAGAAGCTCTCCTGGAAACACATCTGCATACTCCCTCAAAACTACGTGATCATCAAGCGGTGAATGCTCCAGAGTACTGTCTGAGTGATCACTGATAGTGATAGCAAACAACTGGCAACCCTTACGCATGCTCCGCTTGAGTTTCTTAGCCAAGATCATACGCAAGGAAATAGGTCTCTGCATCCCTAAAATCACAACTGCATACTACCAAGATCATCTTGACACTTAATGACCTTATTTCTATGCAATCCACCTTGGCTCGATGAACCTCGAGCCAATCCATACCTAAAACAACCTGATAGGATCCTAAAGGAATAACTTAAAGGTCAAGTGTAGTGGAGAAGACCCCCAATTCAAGTACACAACTCTCCACATATGAGTCCACGGTGAGTTTAGCCCCAGAGGCCAACTCAACCTATCAACTATTTGACTGCCTAGCCACCACTAGCCCACACTGGTCCACTAAAGAAGGAGAGATAAAAGAATCTGAAGCACCTGAATTGAAAAGTACTGATACAGAAATACCCCTGATAGTACCTGCCATCTCAATGACTGTGGCATGATGCTCAGCCTGGTAGTTGTCAACCACTGCATATACACGATGGGCACATCCCACGTCACCCACCGTCTACTCAGATCTAGGAGCTCTCTACATATCTGTAGTAGTGGGCTTATGTGCAGACACATACACACATAATGGTTTGGAGCCCCACAAATAAAACATCCTCCTGTACCCCTCTGAGATGGGGTCCCTGCTGTGCTTTGGCGTACTAAACCTACCGGTCCAACCCTAGCAGACCGCTGCTATCGGGTTGGCTGTGAGTGATGAGTACCTGGCCTCCTGTCTCTAGATCCACCAAAACCACCTCTAAATCCACCTCACTGAAAGCTCTAAATCTATCTACCCCTCTGATGCTGGTGTCCCTAATGCTATGTCTTCTGCGGTGGCTGTAGTGGAGCTCTCGATGTACTGCAGGAGGAGGCTAGAATCCTCCTCTAGGGGGTGGTGCTACTCCCCCATGTCCTCTGACTCTGGAAAGCATGAATCTTATCCTAAAACTTGCTCTTGTTCCTATCTCGGTGTTCCTGTGCCTTGGTCCATATTCTCCTTACCCAAGTAGGCCTAAACTCAACGGCCTTCTCAAGTGTGGGAGGAAATAACATCATAACCGCTCCTGCTATATCTACATTCAGGCCCCGAATAAACCTGTTTACCTGTAATTTCTCGTCTTGTAGGTAGTCTACATAATGCAAGAGATCCAAGAACTTGCTCTCATACTGTGCCACTTTGCTAGAGCTCTATCGTAAGTCGTGAAACTCATCGATACTCTTCTGCATAAAATGCTCTGACATATACCGAGCTCTGAACCGCTCCTCGAACATCTCTCGGGTCATTGTATCTCAGGTCAGATGGAGCTTCTTCTCCTCATTCCTCCACCAAACACTGTGCTACATCTCAGAGAAGGTGTATGGCGAACCTAGTTTTTACATTGCTCTCATGAGAGTGTAAGCCAAAGCAGCTATCCAGGCTAAGGAGCTAGGACTCTACCCCAAAGCCATCTGTCAAACCAGTATAACATAGGTGGCTGAAGGTGAAGAAGGTCTCAAATCACACTACCCGTGTCTCGATCCTGGCGATGTGGTCTAACAAGTGGAAGGGGTCACCTGTCTCTAAATGGTCCCTCGAAGTTGTGTGATTGGCTACGATAAAACGAGGCCATCTTCTCACCAAGGATGGAAGGGCTACGTGACCTCTCTCGTCTCGGGGTATCATGTTAAGGTGGTCTCTGAATGTGCGTCCTTGCCAGTTAATTCCTCATCTCCCAATTGAATGTCCTCCTCTCTCGGCTCCTGCAGTTGTGGAAGGCGCTCCTGTACGATGCCTATCAGCTGCTGCAGGGTCTCTAATATCTGAGGCCCAAAATTGGGGGCCAGTGCAGCTCCCGCATAGGTGCATTACGTCCCGAGCCTCAAGTTGATCGTTCGCTCTTGGGTGTCATCCTGAACCCGAGGTAATAAAACAAAATTGTAAACAAAATGATTTATAAACCCCCTCCTTTTTAAACATTAACAATAAGGATAAATAAAACAGAAATTACCTAATGTAGTGCCCCTGTCCTGATAATTAAACTTACGGCTCTAATAGCAAAATGTAAATCACCCGAAATCAAATAAACACTAGCATAATAATAATTTAATCTGTTTTAACTTATCAAGCTTCCTAGATTTATGATTCAAAAAAATATACATGTCATTTCAAGTAGATATTTTTATTTTTTTTTAAACATTTTCTTTTCCACATCCCATTAAAACATAAAAATAAAAAGGGATCCCCCTTTTAATACCAGATTTCTTTCTTCACACACCCCTCTTAGTTTATTTTTTACAAATTTCCATTAAAATGGCATGTTTTAAGGAAAGGTAGGGTTCAAGGACAGCCCTAAGATCCAATCAAATCTTGGTCCTTCATTTGCAAGGTTGACCCAAAAGTTACATAACAAAGATTCCATAAAACACAAGTGTTTCCAAAATCTTTTCCAAAAAAAATGATAAGTTTACAATATGAGGCTATCTTCTTTACAAAGTGCACTTAGTATGAATGGGATAAAACACACAAGTGCATATATAAGAGCCATTTAACACATGGACATACATACACATGATTAAAAAAACAACATGAGGATAACAAGCCTTCAACCTCTATTTTATAGGGGGATTTTATTAAGTTTTTTTTGTGATGCCCAAATCAAAGGTGAACAACCATAGGAGCACCAACAAAATCATGTTTACCAGGTAAACTGGCGGTTGTATTCCTGGCCTAATCATTCATCCTCCTATATATCCTCCTTTATGTCATAGAAATCCTTCTTGGGGGGGCAGCCGTTTTCAAACCCATGAGGGTTTCCTCACCGAGAAGTGGGTGAAAGGTTCAAGCCATATGAACCTTTCTCCCACCTCAAACCATGGCATGAGGTGGATGAGAAGGGACCTTCATGGCTTGCCAACAAGGGGGTCGCATGGAGGTTTGAGAGGGCAAGGGGGGGCTATCTCTTCTCCTAGGGCAGGGTCTCCAAAACGCGGGGTCAATCCAAATTATGGCAGAGAGAAAACAAAATAAAACAACAAGGTAAAAAATGGGGGGGGGGGTGGACATTCAGGGGTACAACATCACAACAGGATCAGGGTTCTGGGGGGGCATCCTTTTATTGATCCATGCATAGTTGGGGGGGATCAAGCACAACTAAGAATTGAAAAATTTTAAGAATCATTACATCTACAACGCTATTCCAAGACTCTAAAACTAAAATTATCCCTTTAGTCTAAGCTATTACCTCCATTAGCTCTCATTTATTCTCCAATTTTCTCCCATATAAAAACAAATGAGCCATAGAAGACCCCTATCCTTCCACATCGGGGATAGAATAAAAAGAGGAACCCAATATAGTTTTCTCATATAATGGGATAGGTGACAAGTGTCACCCCCCTCTCCTACTCAAGAGTCAATCAGTATTCCAAAAACTAAATAAGTAAAAGTAAACTCACCTTTTAGCCCTTATCACCCAAAATACTAAAAATTAAAATAAAACAAAGTGGAAAAACTTTTAACAAATACACACAAACCAACCATCTTACATGGATGGTGACTAAGGAGGGCATAAATGGGAGGGAAACTCCCTCCAAGCCTCGGAAATAAGCCCCCCTACCTATTAGGTAGGGTCCAAGGACCCATTTTCATGCTAAGGGAACTCCTAAACTCAAAAGGGGTCCCTAAAAATGCCCAAAATAACCTAATTTCAGGTTTGGCATGCTTGGGCACAAGGGTAGAGGGTGTGGGGTCCACCCAAGGTTCACATGTGGTCCCCAAACCCTTCTACCAACACACACACACTCTTAACCAAAACCATCACTTAAAGTGAAGATGAGATTATTAAACCTCTAAACTAGTTTACTTAAATAAAACACACCCTAAACACAATTAATTTTACAAGACATAAATACATTACAATTGAGGGTTCACTCATGGTGCCCAATTAAATACACCTACTCTAAAGCCTCAAACATTTAGCATGGTTAGGACTCAGCCCGTGGGCCACTTGTGCACAATTGCGTAGCTACCCTGAAACCCATGCTCTCCTATACTTGTCACCTGCACACTCATTGCAAACATTAACCGTATATGTCCAATATAATAAACATCATCTACACATCACAAATTAAATCAAACTTATAATGTCTCTAACATAATTTTATAATTGATAGTGCAATGCATACAATTATTCACATAATTTGCCATGAATCATCCTACAAATAAAATTGCAATGGCATACACTTAGGCTAGCATGAAAATTACCATTATTAAATCGAGAAAACTATATCATTAATAAAATCAACTACAAGAAACCAACATCTAACCAATAAATCTATCATATAACCCTGTCACTGTCATCAACATCATAAGAAATATATCAGTATACGAATCTATTCCTATTGGCGCTACGCGCCCAAAATACCATAGTGTCCATGAGGATAAATAACATAGCAAAATGTCCAAAATCTAACAGAGTCTCAATCAAAACATGTATATGCATAAAGGAGCCAACAGATAGCTGGAGCTATAAAAATTTGGGCAGTAAAAATCTAAAGAACCACATGTCTCTAGTTTGATAGTATTACTAATTACTTACATTTTTTTCTTTTAATTTCAAATGTTGACCTACTTTTGTTATTGTGTGAGAACTCTTCTAGTGCATAATAATAACAATAACCATCTCTTTCCTAATTTCCCCAACTCTCCTTTATCCCTCATCACTGAAAATTCCTCCCTTGTACTCTATACAAGTAATTTTTTAGAGGTTCAATGAAGTGTTCCTTTATGATCCCCAACCTATTGAACACCCCACAAAATTAGGATAGTTTACATTCAATACACAATAAGGAGGGTCTTAGGCCTATGACAATTTTTGGAAACTCATAATTTTCAACACGAAAAATTAGTTCATAATTTTTTTGGTGACTCTTCTATGGAGATAACTTCCATTATGCACCCATAATGATCTCTAGAAAATATTAAAAAGTATATATTTAAAAAATAAAAAAATTAGGTTTAAATGCAAAATTGTATTTTGAAGGTAACTCCATCAAGGAACGAATCCATGTCACATTCATTTCCTGCATCACAATGATGAATTTTTGAGATTAGTGTCCAACACCAATGAGTGACAACAACCATGAAGAAGAAAAAAACCACCAAGATCTTAAAAATTAAGATCAAACATCATTCAGGACTAACTCTTGCAAGGGTAAGGATTCAGGAACAATGAAGAGGTTTCTTGCTTCAAACAAAAATCTGGAATCAGCAAAGGGAAATAAGGTTAATTAAATTAATGCAGTATTCATGGGAAGAATGTCTAGAATGGAGAAAAAAATTATCTGTGAATTTTTTTTCATCAAATCCTGGTGGCTTCAATTCAAGCAGACTTCTACTAAAGGAAATAAAATGGGAATTACACCTATTAATGATCACGAATCCAAGAGCTTAATGAGGAAAGTGTAGAAGAGATATAAGATGATATATGAAAATAATGAAGATGAAGAATCTCTTAAAGGTAATGTTTTTAACTTCATGCAACTGACTAAGAAAATCAAAGCACTGTTTTTTGTCTCCCTTCGTCTAGATGATTTTCTTTGATATGAGGATGAGGAAATGGTAGCCTTGAAAAGAGATTTTGTGCAAATAATTTTGACCATTGCAGAAGGAAAAATTACGATCCCTAAATCAACCTTGAAATTATGGTTTATGATGAGGCTATGTAAGAAAGATATGATCACTTTGAAGCACTTCATAATTGTGAAAAACAAGAAACTCGTATTTGAAAAGAAGACCCTGATGATTTTTTGTATTATGACATGTTTATTTTTGAAATATTCTTGTGCACTTCTCATGAATGCTTTATCCTTGAACCTCTTTATGAGGATAAAATCAGTACCTTGGAGGATGATGAAGAAAGCATGATAGTTTAGCCTCCATTCATAAATTCATTTTGGCTTGAGACATAACCCTTTGGAGAATTTTTTTTACAAGAGATGAAAATTATTGTTCTATGAAAAATGAACTAGAGATTTCCAAGGACCCCAACAACTATGAAGATATTTAAGAAATTAATTCCCCATCCCAGATTCAAGCTATTCAAGAATATTACTTTGAGGTAATCATTGATTATTTTCTTTTTGATTTTGTCTCTCCTTTACATTCATGGATGACCAGTGATGAGATGGGGAATATTGAAGAATCTAACTTCCTTTTTGACACAATCATGGATGAGAAAATTAAACAAGACCTATCCGAGGAGACGATGTCCTTATTTTCACCAAAAGGGTGTAATGTTGATCACCTTAGCAAGTATGAAGTCCTTCTTTTTCCTTGTGAACAAGAAGAATCTATAAGGAATGATCAAGATGGAGAAAATAATTTTCTAATGCTACAGCCCTAATGTTGTATTCTTACGCCCATCCCGTATAACATGGATCTCTTCTCTCTGTCTGAAAATGATGAAGACCAGGTATTTCCAAGCTTGCAAGAAGGTAACTCATGGATGGAAATAAGTATGTATCATAAGGAGAAGAACTTTTCAAATGAATTCTAGCCATGTGTAGATCATATTTCCATCCATCTCTTTGAGGCTCAATTTTAATACTCTTCAAATGAAGGTGAAAGCAAGTACGTGGCATATTTGAAGGAGATTTTTGTGTAAAACATCTTAAAGACTGCAGAAGATATTGAATACCCTTAACTAAGTCTCGAGATCTTGATCCTGATGCCATGGATATACATGATAAGTATGATTTCATTTATGATCCCTATTTTGATGCACAATTACTTAACAATGAGATAGAACAAGTAGATGAGCTCAATGTTCTCTTCAAAACCTTGGTGGATGAAAATGAATGTGAAAACAAGTCTCCCTCTTTTTCATTATATGAAGAAGGTTGTATTCATGGTGAATAGAAAGAAAAAAAATGATTGAATCTCATATGGATACTTTGAAGTCATGAAGATAACACCTCCATCATTAAAAATGACACTAAGGATGATGTTGAGCTGGCTTATATAAAAATCAGTTATTCAAAACAACAAAGTGAGAATTTGTAAGAGTCTTGTCAATGGATTCAGAATCAGATTGCATTCACCATTTCTAAAGCCCTTACTAGTTTTGAGAATGAATCCATGACGTGACATTCACTCAAGGATGATGAATGCCTTTGTAGAAATTATGTAGCCTCCATTTTTAAAGTAATTGTTCAGAACATAAAAGTGAGAGGGTCAAAGGAAATTTTGAATAGGAGGTGAATCAAATTGTTATCATTACTTCTAATTGCCTCACCGATCCTTGGAATTATTTCATGCTACAACCTTCACCTAGTAATGGAAAATACCTTCAAGGAAAAATTATAGATCCTACTTTTGAGAACACAAAGGAATGACTTCTCATATTCATGAAGCACTAGATGGAAACTCCTAAAGGAAAGACCTCTAAGCATGTTACAAAGTGGTCATTGGATGAAATAATGTTTTCCATGCAATATCAGTATGAAGATGGAATATTTTTTTTACCCTTATCCTCAAACCATGTAAAGACTTCAAAATAGCATGGCATGATCAGATAATGATCTTTGAGCTTCAGAGGTTTGAATTCAACCCATTTTCCCATGATAGTATGTACTTCTCCCAAATCATTGTCAAGTACATATAAATTCTTCCCTCACCTCTGTAAATTTCCCTCCACTGTAACATAGTTTTTCTTTATGTTGTGTGTTTGATTCCCATTTTGATGTTTTTCCCTTCCATTGGTGTGTTAGTTCATTTTTTTCCTTGCATGTGCTTTTTGCTTGTGTTTTGGTGAACAAATGACTCTATAGCCAAATGGACAAGGAACTGGTCCATAAAGTGTCTATAAATTCTAGAGTTCCTACTTGTCTTATCCTCATTATTTTCAATCCAGAACAAGTCCCCAAGCTAGAGCCAGTTATTGTCATGTAAAATTCAAAATTTTGTCATGATAACCTAATCCTCAATTGAAAATCCCTCCCCTGGTCAATATGAACCTATCCTTTGGTCAACTCAATTATTGTTTTACCCTCATAATGGATAAGAGGAATGTTCTAATTTTAATTTAAATCTTTTTCCTATGCAGGGAAGTGATTCTTGAATTCATTTAGAAGGAATGAATCCGTGAGGCTTAAAAAAGGCCTATTTTTTTGAGGATTTTTCACAATGATGGACACCCCTCAGAAGATGACTCCTGAGGTACAATCCACCTAAGGAGTTGTGTAGAGGATCTACAAGATGCACTAAATTTATTTAGGCAATATTTGGATGAAAAATCAGGTTTAGGAACAAGTTATGTAATACCGGACTATTTGTAGCATGATATAAGAAAATAAAAATGGAGAAAAAGATAGTTGGCTTGTTTTGGACATATCAGGATCCTTGAGTGGAGTTGGGAATAAATCATTTACTCATCAGAAATATATGAGTTTCTGGTTCATTATGAAAAATGTTTCAATGGATTCTAAGGAGCATATTTATAGATATTAACCTGACATTGCAGATAAAGACCTTTGATCCTGGTGGAGATTCAATTAAGTATTCTAAGAGTTCTAAGGAAAGTTATAATCTGATTTAAATTTAAAAAATGAGTCATATAGGACCCTCTACATTTACCATAGGTTGAGTTGGAAAAAAATAAGTTTTTTCTTTGATGGCAGTTTGAACTTTCGGGAACAACTCGTGAAAATAATTGAAAAGGGAGATATATTTTAAATATAATGTAGAATCAGGTCCTGGTGAAATTAAATTCCTTGGGTTTTTTCCACTCAACCGGATATAATTTTTTCCTAGGAAACACCAAGGGAAGGTCTCAGGAAAAAAAGGCACTCCAACATGCTATTTTTAGCAATGCAATGGTGACACCCAACTTTAAAAAAGTGGAAAATGTGCACTTAGAGACCCTTGATGTCAATTTTTCCATTTTACCAAATTAAAAAGGGACATCAGGGACACAAGATTACATGACCAAGGAGGAGGAGAAGTTTGTGTCACTTAAAAGACAACTTTAGGTGTCATAGATGTGTTTTCAACTCACTTTAGTTATGGCCCCTTCCTCATGACATGCAAACCCTTGGTGAAATTTGGAGGCCTTTATTTTCCTTTACTAAGGGGACATGGTGGACACTATAATTAACCATCACATGAAGAGGAAATTTTTCATCACTTAAGTTACAACATGGAGTGCTAGGTGGATGTTATTTAACTTCCAAGATGATGTCACCATTGGCCCCTTCTTCATGATCCTCCTACCCATGGTGCATTTTTGAGGAGCTCTTTTCCCCAAATCTCTTTGTTCTATTTTTGTAGGGGGAAAAACCTGAGTGTGTGGTTTCATATGGGTTGGGTTGAATGGGGTTGGATTTAGGGTGATTTAACTAGGTTTTAAGAGGTGAAATGAAGGGGGGATGGTATAAAGGTTTTCATTATCCACTTTTAAACATTGTTTTTCATTTTAAAATCTCCCTCACATGCTCCATTACAATTATGCTTCCAAAATTTTCAGCATCCACCATTTAAGAGGAAAAAGAAACTTGCATAGCTCTCACAAACCTTCATTTTTGCATCTGAAACTTACACAACCTATTTTTCCATAAGAAAATAAAAGAATGAAACAAGAATCACCTCCATTAATGCATTGAATAATTTTCATCCACCATTGATAACATACAGCAACAACCATTTTCCTTTTTTATTTCCCATTCATTCTTTGAGCCAAATCAGTTGAAACTTTACAAAACAACTCAATGCTAAATTCATAAGCCAGTGGAAGTGAATTTTTTTTCAATCCGACCTCCATATTTCAAATTTATATTCATAGTAAACTGAAATAGAAGCATTATAAAAATGGTAAGGGTCATCAAAATTAATAATGTAAACTTCATAATTCAATTCTCCATGTTCAGAGGACAAGAAATCTAAAAATTTGAAAAATGGAAAAAATTTCTAAAAATATACCTTGTCCTATAACCTACCAAATATAGATTCTACTCGGATTGACTTTAAATTTTCACCAAACATTAGTCATGGAATTCTAGCACCATTAAAAACATCGTAAAGGAAAAATTAACTAGATTTGAGCCCATTTCCACCTTGAGCACTATAACATCCCCATTTTAAAATACTAGAACAAGGGATTTTTTAATTTTTTTTTAATAAAACGTTCTCTGTTATGAATTATATAATTCAAACACACGTTCAAGTTTTAATAATTGTTTTCTGTCCAACCAATGCAGTTTGGAACACACAATTTCCTTTTAAAACTAATGTTCTCTGTTCACATATTTACAATATGGAACACACATTTAGTGTCATTCAATCTTATAACAGATTCTATATGCTGCTGTAAATGACTCGAAGAACTACCGATCTCCCATTTTCATGGTTCAGAGTTTCAACAATCTCTCATTTCATGACTCGGCAACTACCGATCCTTCATGTTCATTCATGCATAGTATAATATATATACAAGGTTCTCTTACTGTTTCTGGTAATCGAAGTGATCTATTTAAGAAGCCTATATGAATATTTGTTACTGATATTCATCTGACATCCTGCATCTTAAATTAGGTGATTAGGACAACGCAACCAGCACTTGCGATACTTTGGCCAAAGAATTTCACATGCTTTGCATGATCATATTCCTAGATGTGATACACACCAATGGAATACGTCCTTCACCTCACTTCACCTGTTATCTAGAATGGTCTTTTCTGGTTCCTACCAGTCCTTCCAATTTAAGGTCAAATTCTAACTTCCCATTTCCAACTAGCAATATGAACGAATATAGGAAGGCACTCATGGTAACTAAAGATACGCAGACATACGGTGTCATTCCCAATGACTCCGTGTGTCTAGTTATCTTTAGTCCTCTGGAGTCACTTCGTATACGTGATCATACTCCTATCCCCAGCCAAGAACTTAATATTCAGCTTATGTAATCTTGATGTTTTAATTCAGAAGGGCATTGTAATATGTCAGCTATAACATTGTGTCGTCAAGAAGACCCCGCCTTCATGAAGACACCGTGCTATAGCTGGCATATGTCAATGTCCTACGGAATCCTCTCATCGAGAGTACACATCCAGCTCAAGTGATTTGGATATGATCTTAATATTTAAGATCAACTTTCAGCAATCATGTTGATCCTTTATCCTCATTCCTGTTACAGTTGTATGGAGCTAAGAAAGACTAAATCCATCTTCTAGCTTGCTATGCATCTTCTCCTTCGTACCGAAGGGTTGCATTTACTCTACTTAGTTCTCTTCTTAATCATTAGAATTAAGTAGCCCATTACCGACGGACGTAATAAGTTTAACCTATTAAACTTAACCAAATTTTCCGCAACTGTAACCAAATTCAGAATTCCACCTTATTAGACGTCATTTAAATGAGGTCTAATTCTCAATAAATGTATTCATTTATTCTCCTTAACCTTACATAGTTAAGGTCTATTATCCCTGGATATATTTATCCCATATCCTTACTTTCGAATTTAACATTACGAGGCTATTAACGGAGTCTGAATACGAAGTTCGGTTGCTCCTAAGTTATTTCGATATTCCTTAGCTTCCAAGCTAATCTTGAATACCTATCAGTTATGAGATCATGTTCTTCCTAATCCTTTTTAATGTCAATTAAAAATTCATCTTTACCCAAGTATGAACTAATTGCACATTTCAACTTAAAAGTTGCATTTAGGTAAGAATAGATGTCAATTCCTTTTAAATCCATCCAAGGACAATTGAATAATTCCAAATCAAGAAATAACATTGTATTTCCAGTTTAATCAACAATATCAAACTGATATAGTTATTAAAATATCACACTTGTATTTGTATTCATCAATCCATTTCATAATCCATACATTTTCTAGTCCAAATGACTGGACTTTATTTATATTAAAACAACATTACAACTTATAGATAGAAGAATGTACTTTCTTCTTTTCACAATTCCTCGTAGAGGAATAATAACTAACAAATACAATTCATCTTCAGACAATCAAAAGAAGTATTAGAAAACAGCCATGTCTTCATTTTAATCAAGTTCCATCTGCAAAATTACTTGCACAGGTCAGTTCAATGAACTGAGCATATTAAGCACTTGTCATTAAAATGAGGTGCTTCTAATTAACTGTCTCAATAAAAGAACCCTTCTTTTATGAAACGTTACAGTATGAACATCAATCAAGAATTAAGTATCAAAAAGAATGAACAACATGAACAACTGAACCATCTAAATACCATCCCAATCAATCAAAGGATTACTATCCTATTTCCCACATAACCATTACAAGAAGCAATTTCCTTCCACAGTTCTAGATTACAACATTTGTAAAAACTAGGAATACTAGTAAACATACTGATGTTATAACATAAATGCTATCCCTTCCCTTTCCTTACATTAGTAATAAATGCAAAGGATAAAATCTAACTGAAATCTAAACCAATTACTTTCCTTTCAGTTCATGCATCTCATTTGATTCCAAGAAATCAAGTACAGACGAGAAAGCAAACAGTAATAAATATAGTTGCTTATACCCAAGAAATTACAAAATTCGTTCCTAAACGATTACAGATTTCCAACTGTATGAGAGAAGAAAAGATCATTTTTCCAAGTTTTCCATTCACATTCCTATTTCTTTCCTCATGACTGTCCTAAAAATTGAATCCAAACGAGACACAAATCAAGATAACAGTTCAGAGTGAAACTTACAAAATCCATTCGGAATTCACTTTCCAACAGCAAGAAATAGTTCCGTTCATATTCAGCTTTAAATGAAAACAAGGATGAATTTATCGCCCTTATTAATACTTCATTTAAATCAGGCTCATTCGAATACCATAAACAGGTTAGTAAAACATCGTATTCATCATAGGACAAGTAGTATAAAGATGCATACTATGTACTTACTGTACTAGAAGATTCCATACTTCTTTCATTGTATTTTAACCAAATAAACAGTTATACAGCCACGTAATCACTTATTCACATGACCTTCTATATCCATGAACGCATACAGTTCATAATAAAAATTTGCACATTGTTGTTACCTACAGCAAGACCAATTCATATTGCACAGTAAAGCTCTATTATTGCTATTTCCAAAACTCAACCAACAAAAGAGAAAAATTCATTCCCTTAACTATTTCAATAAGAAACATCCATTTCCATCAAATACAACAAGAATCAGTCAAGTCGGATTCATTTTTTTTTTTGAATGACAGTGTAAAATCAGAGATCTCCTGAAACATTCCAATCTTCCATTTGTACAGGAAAACACAACACTCAGGAAACAATTTAAATGCCACTGTCATCTCTATCAAGCCGAACTTATAAAGTTCAATAAATTCCCCAATTACCATTTCTTCAAAATTTAAAACAGTAGAAGAAGAAGAACTCGTTTCCTTTTTAAATCCAGAAAAGAAACGATATCAAAACCAAATCACACAGTATGCACAATTTTATTCAATATACCATATGAAAAGAATGCCCAGTTGGAGTTCTGTCTCGATCAACCATTTAATCCAAAAACAACATTCTCCTATTTCCTAATGAGGTACAGAACTCAAAATACAATATTCATATATCAATACCTCTATCAAGGCAAACCCGCATAGGGTATTAGATACGTAAGCCTGGTACAGTCAAGACAGACTCAAACAACAAATAATTCCCATGCATTTCTCCATTTATTTGCACAAAAAATACAAAACCAAGTTCTTGTTCACAACTAGAGTCCGAACTGGAAGATCAAACCGCATCAATGAGACACAACAAGATCAAATTTCCACCAAGGCAAGAGGAAATACAAATCATTTATAAGTTCAGAAGGAAAACAGTTACTTTCCTTAACTTTAACGAATGCCCAAAACGTATTTGTTCATTTCTTTTACAAAATAAAAAGCACAGCAATAAAAATATTACTATCACTTCCTTCAAACCGAGCTCATAATGCTCAAATGAAACCCAAATGCTATTTCCTTCAAAATCCAAATCAGCAGAAGGAAGAGGAACTCATTTCCTCAAAAATTTCAATAAAGAAACAACTTCAACCAACTCACACAATTAATACATTCCATCACACAAGTTCGTATTGGTAAAAGAACGATTGCACAACAATGAAAACAACTCATACATCCTGTACAGTTTCATATAAACATTTACAGAGAAATACCCAGTTCGAATTCCCCAATGCTGTCAAACAAACCAACACAGCATGTTTGTATTTCCAACTCAAATTTATGCAAAGACATTTCAAATCACAACAGCAAGAAAACGATTCTACCCAAATCATTTCCAAAATGATAGTAAAATTGAATAAACCCAAAACCCGTTCAGAAGAAGAGCAGGGTTGTTTTAATGAGATGCTTAAACAAAGCAAGTGTTTTAAAGAGAAGGGCTTAACATGCCTACAAATTTTTCCTCAAAGCTCGAAGAAAACCACGTCTACATGTGGTATTTCCTTCCACGGTGACAACAACAAGCTTTCCAAACAATCCCTTCCTCTACAGGCTTAGAAAACAACCTTCAATTTCCAAAGAAACAGTGACAATCAACCAAACACAACTGATTCGACTGAACCAAGAAAAACCAAATGCAGAGCAACTTTCCAAAAATCCGAACAAACACGAATGACCAACGAAATTTCTCCATACTCTTTCCAAGGCGGACTGGTTGCGAAGACCAAGAAATTAAATGCATTAAAGGCTCTGCCTTTTTCTATTTCCTCACGCCACCACCGACTTGGGTTGGCGAGTTGCCAATTTCAAATTTTGCATGCAAACCAAGTTTAGTCTCATAACCAACTAGATACCTCCACCTTTTTCCTGTTCCCACCAAACTTGGCGCTGTCCACACAAGGACTCACATTTATTGCCATTAAATTTCCTTCCATCCTTATCCTTTCCATCCCCCATGGGTCTGTGCGTCCCCTTCTAGGTTAGGATTAGTTTAGGATTAACAATAGTGTTCATACCTAGGTCATAGGTTCAATAGAACTTAGGTCTATTTTCACCATTAGAATTTAAAAATCCACTTAGGATAGCAATTAGGATATAAGGTAGAACTTAGGATTAGATTAGGATCTAATTTCCCCTTAACACTAATTAATCAACTTCCAGTCAAGTCTTCCCGAATGACATCGAATTCAATGTTGTGCAGGACATTTCGTCCTTCGTTTCACATGCCTGAGCCACCCGCATCCAGACATTTATCACCTTACGAGGTCTCATGTTTCAACAGTGCATGGTTTGGGAATCGAACCTTTCCTGTTGGCATCTACGTGCCAGCCGTTCATACCTGAAATCAGGTGCTACACATTTATATCAACCTTCAGTCTGGTTTAAGAGTAATTTATCAAAGCGATCACAAGAAGGCCACAACATACTTTGGATCAATGGAATTGATTCAAGGTGTGCTATCAATCAGCGAATAGATTTCAGCAAGCATACGACAAATTTGTTGTCACATCAGCAAACATACAAACAATAATAACTGTTGTCCCACGTAAACAAATTACAGTATGCAAGAATCCATATTAGCAACACATTCCCTTAAGATCAAAATATATATGTTAACATGTTTGCCTTCATTTCAGCAGTTACAACATTAAGAAAGTAATCACCATGATAACTTACAAAAATCAAGGCATTACATTCCTCCCTCCTTAAGGAATCATCGTCCCGATGATCAAATTAACCAAATCAAGGAGTTCGTAGGAAAAAGTTTAGTTATTGTCCTTCCATTCATAAGTTCATACCAAAAATAGATTCACTCTTGAAAATAGTGTTTTAAGACAACTGTAGAATAGACTAATAATTGTCTAAATTTGGTAGAATTATCAGTTTTTCGAATTTCAAATTTGATCAAACAAATGTGGAAAAGTAGATCTCATTTCTTCGAGATTTTCCCAAGTTGCACTTTCTTCACTGAACTGGTCCCACTGGACCTTACATTGATTCACTTCGCGATTTCTTAAGTACAACTGGCGAGTTCCCAGCACTCGAATGGGCTTAACCACGTTCTCTGTTATGAATTATATAATTCAAACACACGTTCAAGTTTTGATTATTTCAACAATTTCAAAAGGTCCCACGTATCGTGGCGACAACTTGGCAGCCTTGCCAAAAGTTATTGAGCTCTTTTTCGGCTTCACCCGAAGAAAGACCTTCTCTCCCAGTTTATAATTCCTATCAACCCGATTTAAGTCTGCATAACTCTTTTGCCTATTGGCAACCTCCTTTAGATGTTCCCGAATCATTTTGATTTGCTGTTCCATTTCCGAAAGGATTTCTGGCTCAATTACGTCTCTGTCCTCAACACTGTCCTAGCTGACAGGGGTTCTGCATTTTCTTCCATACAATGCTTCAAAGGATGCCATTTTAAAGAGGCATGGTATGTATTATTGTAGGAAAATTCAACCAGCGGAAGGTATTCCTCCCATTTATACTGCTGGTCCATGCAATACATCCTTAAAACATCCTCTAAAACCTGATTAACTCTCTCAGTCTGTCCATCTGTCTCTGGATGATATGCAGAACTGAAGTTTAATTTAGTTCCCAAGGCGGCATTAAGCATTTGCCAAAACCTTGATGTCATCCTCAGATCTCTGTCTGATATGATTAATTCTGGTATTCCATGCAATCTGAAGATTTCATGTAAAAATCTTCTTGCTAACACTGGTGCATCGTCCTTCAAATTACCAGCAATGAAGTGTGCCACTTTGGTCAATTTGTCGACTACAACTAGGATAATGTCATGCTTATTTATTGACACAGGCAATCCTTGAATGAATCCATCATTATCACTTGCCATTTGTACTGCGGAATGTTGTGGGGATACAATAATCTTGCGGGATGCATATGTTCGACCTTAACACGCTGAAATTCTAAGCAGTGTGTTACAAATTCCACCACATCCTTTTTCATTCCCTTCCAAAAGTATTGCTGCTTAAGATCAACAAGCATTTTTGGAATGCCAGGGTGTCCAGAAAAAGGTGAATTATGAAATTTAGTTAATAGTTTCCCTCCTAAGTCATTTGCCAAAGGTATATATACCCTTTTTTCGAACCTCATAATTCCTTCATTGTCAAAATGAAATCCTTTATACCTGGCATCCTTCGGGTCTGCAGCAAGTGCTGTTTTGACTTGCTGGAAATAAGGATCTGATTCCAAGGCATCTTTCACCTCATCCTTAAATAGAGTTCTTAACGTTATAAGAGCAGAGATATGCTTCCTTTATTCTCAGCTGATGATACCCAGATCGAAGATCTATTTTTGAATAGACTGATGCTCCTTGCATCTGATCAAACAGATCATCAATCCTAGGAAGTGGGTATCGATTTTTAATAGTTGCCTTGTTCAGCATTCTGTAATCAATGCACAGCCTCAATGTGCCATCCTTTTTCTTTACAAAAATTACCGGCGCTCCCCAAGGTGAGATGCTCAGTCTTATCAGCCCCTTAGTCAAAATTTCTTGTAACTGAGCCTTTAGCTCTACCAACTCGATGGAGGTCATTCTATAAGGTGCCTTAGATATGGGTTCAGTTCCTGGTTTTATTTCTATTGCAAAGTCAAACTCTTGTTTGGGTGGAAGACCTGGCAATTCCTCCAGAAACACATCACTAAAACCCCTTAACCATGGATATCTTTCCATGAAATCATTATCTTCCTCAGCATTTTCTGTCATTTTTACTGCATGCAAAGTGCATCCTCTATTTTTAGCCCTTTTTAGTTGTATAGCTATCAGTTTCCTAACTGCAACTTCACGTTTTACACCTTGAATGACTGCTACTTTCTGCAGGTCATCAAAACAACAAATTTGTTTTTCATAACAGTTGACTTTTTCCTTATGTTTTTCCAACTAGTTAACTCCAATAATGATATCATATGATCCCAGAGGAGTGACATACAGGCCAACTTCGGTGGAGAAACTAGGCAAGTCAAGAATTGCCCCAAAAAGGCACATTTCGACTGTATGGACAACATTATTCCCATAATGCACTGTCCATGTTTTATCCATTCGTTTAGCCTTTCTTTTTAATTTCATTGCAAGTTTAGTAGAAATAAAGCATTCAATAGCTCCAGTATCAAAAAGTATGACTACAGGCGTACCGAATAACTTACCCGGAACTTCTATAGGAGTAACTTGCTTTTCAGCTTGTCTATTAGCCACTGCAACATGTATCCTATGCTGCTGACCGTGATCATCCTTCTTCAGAGGACAGTGATTCTCATAGTGGTCCTTTCCACAGTTGAAGCATCCTCCAACTGGCCCTTTTCTAGGCTCAAATTTGTTACCAGCTTTGAAGTTATCATTTTGGCTCCCATAGGACTTCTATCCATTGCCACTAACTTTTGTGAAGCTGTTCCGCATACTATTTGCAGGTCTGTTCATCACAGATTTCTTGTTGTTATCCACAAAAAATTTTTTTTTCACACCAAACATTTTCCAAGGTCCCCTTTTAAGTGCGAGAGATGAAGAAGAATTGGGAATCTTCTTCCTTATCTCTTCCCTGTGAGCAGAAATTACTCTCATTTTCTGTTCTTGTCTAATTGCCTTTTCGACAACTCCTTCCATGGTGGTTGGGCTGTGGACATCCAGTTCACCACCAATGATGGGATTTAGTCCCATTATGAATTTCTGTATTCTGAACTTCTCGTCAACTTGGTACTGCGGCACATACTTAAGGAGTTTAGTAAACCCTTCCCAGTATTCTGTCACCGACAGCCTTCCTTGCAACCAGTTCTGAAATTTAGTCATTTTCCTATCAAAATAGAGTTGAGGCAGCCATCGTTGCCTAAAATAACCCTTAAATTGATCCCAAGTTATGTCTGATTCGACAATATTCAACTCAACCTTACGGTTGTCCCACCATGATGATGCTTCATAAGAAAGTTGATATGCTCCCCATATCGCTTTGGTCTCTTCGGAGAAGTTTCTTACTGCAAATTATTTCTCCATTTCACTGAGCCAATTCTCAGCTCCGTCCGCAAGGGTTGTTCCATCAAACTTTGGAGGACTTATTCTCTTTATATCATTTGTAAGTTCAGCTGCTAATCTTGCCCTTTTATTTTTAGGATGATTAGGAGGAATTACATTATTATTATCAACACCCAGATTCCCTCCGTTGATGTTGTCCATAGGAGGCGGCTGATCATTTATATCAGCTTCATCTTCCTCCTCTTCATTGCCCATTGAATGCTGTTCCAGAATAGTCAAACGATCTCTCGTATCTAGTAGGGCAGCAAGGATTTCATCCAGCTTTTGAACAGTAGCTGCTTCTCCACCCTATAACAGGTTATTCGCAGCATTCCCTCTTGTTCTTACCATTTTCTGTTCAATAAGAAAATGTAAACCTTATTAATATCATGGAATCATTAGGTCCAAGAGCTGAAACCTTTAGCTCTGATATCAAGATGTAACATCCCCATTTTAAGATACTAGGACAGGGGATTTTTTTATTTATTTTATAAAACGTTCTTTGTTATGAATTATATAATTCAAACACACGTTCAAGTTTTAATAATTGTTCTTTGTCCAAACAATGCAATTTGGAACACACAATTTCCTTTTAAAACTAATGTTCTCTGTTCACATATTTACAATATGGAACACACATTCAGTGTCATTCAATCTTATAACAGATTCTATATGTTGTTGTAAATGACTCGAAGAACTACCGATCTCCCATTTTCATGGCTCGGAGTTTCAACGATCTCTCATTTCATGACTCAGCAACTACCGATCTGTCATGTTCATTCATGCATAGTATAATATATATACAAGGTTCTCTTACCGTTTCCGGTAATCGAAGTGATCCATTTAAGAAGCCTATATGAATATATCTTACTGATATTCATCTGACATCCTGCATCTTAAATTAGGTGATTAGGACAACGCAACCAGCACTTGCGATACTTTGGCCAACGATTTTCACATGCTTTGCATGATAATATTCCTGGATGTGATACACACCAATGGAATACGTCCTTCACCTCACTTCACCTGTTATCTAGAATGGTCTTTTTTGGTTCCTACCAGTCCTTCCAATTTAAGGTCAAATTCTAACTTCCAATTTCCAACTAGCAATATGAACGAATATAGGAAGGCACTCATGGTAACTAAAGATACGCAGACATACGGTGTCGTTCCCAATGACTCTGTGTGTCTAGTTATCTTTAGTCCTTCGGAGTCACTTCGTATACATGATCATACTCCTATCCCTAGCCAAGAACTTAATATTCAGCTTATGTAATCTTGATGTTTTAATTCAGAAGGGCATTGTAATATGTCAGCTATAACATTGTGTCGTCATGAAGACCCCACCTTCATGAAGACACCGTGCTGTAGCTGGCGTATGTCAATGTCCTACAGAATCCTCCCATCAAGAGTACACATCCAGCTCAAGTGATTTGGATATGATCTTAATATTTACGATCAACTTTCAGCAACCATGCTGATCATTTATCCTCGTTCATGTTATAGTTGTATGAAGCTAAGAGAGACTAAATCCATCTTCTAGCTTGCTATGCATCTTCTCCTTCATACTGAAGGGTTGCATTTCCTCTACTTAGTTCTCTTCTTAATCATTGAATTAAGTAGCCCATTACTGACGGACGTAATAAGTTTAACCTATTAAACTTAACCAAGTTTTCCACAACTATAATCAAATTCAGAATTCCAGCTTATTAGACGTCATTTAAACGAGGTCTAATTCTCAATAAATGTATTCATTTATTCTCTTTAACCTTACATAGTTAAGGTCTATTAGCCCTGGATATATTGATCCCATATCCTTTCTTTCTGAACTTAACATACGACGTTATTAACGGAGTCTGAATGCGAAGTTCAGTTGCTCCTAAGTTATTTGATATTCCTTAGCTTCCAAGCTAATCCTGAATACCTATCAGTTATGAGATCATGTTCTTCCTAATCCTTTTTAATGTCAATTAAAAATTCATCTTTACCCAAGTATGAACTAATTGCACATTTCAACTTAAAAGTTGCATTTAGGTAAGAATAGAAATCAGTTCCCTTTAAATCCATCCAAGGACAATTGAATAATTCCAAATCAAGAAATAACATTATATTTCCAATTTAATCAACAATATCAAACTGATATAGTCATCAAAATATCACACTTGTATTTGTATTCATCAATCCATTTCATAATCCATAAATTTGCCAGTCCAAATGATTGGAATTTGTTTATATTAAACAACGTTACAACTCATAGATAGAAGAATGTACTTTCTTCTTTTCACAATTCCTCATAGAGGAATAATAACTAACAAATACAATTCATCTTCAGACAATCAAAAGAAGTATCAGAAAACAGCCATGTCTTCATTTTAATCAAGTTCCATCTGCAAAATTTCTTGCACGGGTCAGTTCAATGAACTGAGCATATTAAGCACTTGTCATTAAAATGAGGTGCTTCTAATTAACTGTCTCAATAAAAGAACCCTGCTTTTATGAAACGTTAATATGAACATCAATCAAGAATTAAGTATCAAAAAGAATGAACAACATGAAAACTGAAACATCTAAATACCATCCCAATCAATCAAAGAACTACTGTCCTTTTTCCCAAATGTTTATTGCAAAAAGTAATTTCCTTCAACAGTTCTAGATTACAACATTTGTAAGAACTAGGAATATAAGTAAGCATACTGCTGTTATAACATAACTACTATCCCTTCCATTCCTTTCATTAGTAATAAATGCAAAAAATTAAAATCTAACTGAAATGTAAACCAATTACTTTCCTTTCAGTTCATGCATCTCATTTGATTCCAAGCAATCAAGTACAGATGAGAAAGCAAACAACAATAAATATAGTTGCTTATACCCAAGCAATTACAAAATTCACTCCTAAACGATTACAGATTTCCAACTGTATGAGAGAAGAAAAGATCATTTTTCCAAGTTTTCCATTCACATTTCTATTTCTTTCCTCATGACTGTCCTAAAAATTGAATCCAAACGAGACACAAATCAAGATAACAGTTCAGAGTGAAACTTACAAAATCCATTCGGAATTCACTTTCCAACAGTAAGAAATAGTTCCGTTCATATTCAGCTTTAAATGAAAAACAAGAATGAATTTATCATCCTTATCAATACTTCATTTAAATCAGGCTCATACGAATACCATAAACAGGTTAGTAAAACATCGTATTCATCATAGGACAAGCAATATAAAGGTGCATACTGTGTACTTATTGTACTAGAAGATTCCATACTTCTTTCACTGTATTTTAACCAAATAAACAGTTATACAGCCACGTAATCATTTATTCACATGACCTTCTATATCCATGAACGCATACAGTTCATAATAAAAATTTGCACATTGTTATTACCTACAGCAAGACCAATTCATATTGCACCGTAAAGCTCTATTATTGCTATTTCCAGAACTCAATCAACAAAAGAGAAAAATTCATTCCCTTAACTATTTCAATAAGAAAACATCCATTTCCTTCAAATACAACAAGAATCAGTCAAGTCGAATTCACTTTTTTTTTTTTGAATGACAGTGCAAAATTAGAGATCTCCTGAAACATTCCAATCTTCCATTTGTACAGGAAAACACAGCACTCAGGAAACAATTTAAATGCCACTGTCATCTCTATCAGGCCGAACTTGTAAAGTTATATAAATTCCCCAATTACCGTTTCTTCAAAATTTAAAACAATAGAAGAAGAAGAACTTGTTTCCTTTTTAAACCCAGAAAAGAAACGATATCAAAACCAAATCGCACAGTATGCACAATTTTATTCAATATACCATATGAAAAGAATGCCCAGTTTGAGTTCTATCTCGATCAACCATTTAATCCAAAAACAAAATTCTCCTATTTCCTAATGAGGTACAGAGCTCAAAATTACAATATTCATATATCAATACCTCTATCAAGGCAAACCCGCATAGGGTATTAGATACGTAAGCCTGGTACAGTCAAAACAGACTCAAACAACAAACTAATTCCCATGCATTTCTCCATTTATTTGCACAAAAATACAAAACCAAGTTCTTGTTCACAACTACAGTCCGGACTAGAAGATCAAACCGCATCAATAAGAAATAACAAGATCAACTTTCCACCAAGGCAAGAGGAAATACAGTTTCATTTATAAGTTCAGAAGGAAACAGTTACTTTCCTTAACTTTCACGAATACCCAAAATGTATTCGTTCATTTCTTTTACAAAAGAAAAGCACAGCATACAGAATATGACTATCACTTCCAACAACCGAGCTCATAATGCTCATTAAAACTCAAATGCTATTTCCTTCAAAATCCAAAACAGCAGAAGGAAGAGGAACTCATTTCCTCAAAAATTTCAATAAAGAAACAACTTCAAACAACTTGCACAGCTAATACGTTTCATCACTCAAGTTCATATAGCAAAAGAACAATTGCTCAACAATAAAAAACAACTCCTACTGCCTGTACAGTTGCATTCAATATAATCATCTTAAAATAAATACCCAGTTTGAATTTCCCAATACTATGAAACAAACCAATCACAACATGTTTGTATTTCCAATTCAAATTTATGCAAAGACAGTTCAAACACAACAGTAAGAAAATGATTCTACCCAAATTGTTTCCAACATGGCAGCAAAAATCAACTAAACCCAAATCATTTCCAACATGACAGTAATCAAATAAACCCAAAACCCGTTCAGAAGAAGAGCAGGGTTGTTTTAATGAGACGCTTAAACAAAGCAAGTGTTTTAAAGAGAAGGGCTTAACATGCCTGCAAATTTTTCCTCGAAGCTCGAAGAAAACCGCGTCTACAGGAGGTATTTCCTTCCATGGCAACAGCAACAAGCTTCCCAACAACCACCTTCCTCTACAGGCTCAGAAACTAGCCTTCAATTTCCAATGAAACAGTGATAATCAACCAAACACAACTGGTTCGACTGAACCAAGAAAAACCAAATGCAGAGCAACTTTCCAAAAATCTGAACAAACACAAATGACCAACAAAAATTCCTCCATACTCTTTCCAAGGCAGGCTGGTCACGAAGACCAAGAAATTAAATGCATTAAAGGCTCTGCCTTTTTCCTATTTCCTCACGCCACCGCCGACTTGGGTTGACGAACCACCAAATTCAAATTTTGCATGCAAACCAAGTTTAGTCCCATAACTAACTAGATACCTCCACCTTTTTCTTATTCCCGCCAAACTTGGCGCTGTCCACGCAAGGACTCACATTTAATGCCATTAAATTTCCTTCCATCCTTATCCTTTCCCATGGGTCTGTGCGTCCCCTTCCTTAGGTTAGGATTATTTTAGGATTAACAATAGTGTTCATACCTAGGTCATCACCTAGTTCTTAGGTTAATAGAACTAAGGTCTATTTCCACCATTTAGAATTTAAAAATCCACTTAGGATAATAGTTTAGGATGTAAGGTAGAACTTAGGATTAGATTAGGATCTAATCTCCCTTAACACTAATTAATCAACTTCTAGTCAAGTCTTCCCGACTGACATCCAATTCAATGTTGTGCAGGACGTTTCGTCCTTCATTTCACATGCCTAAGCCACCCGCATCCAGGCATTTATCACCTTACGAGGTCTCACATTACAACAGAGCATGGTTCGAGATTCGAACCTTTGTCATTGGCGTCTACGTGCCAGCTATTCATACCTGAAATCAGGTGCTCGCACATTTATATCAACCTTCAGTCTGTTTTAAGAGTAAATCGACAAAGCGATCACAAGAAGGCCACATCATACTTTGGATCAATGGAATTGATTCAAGGTGTGCTGTCAATCAGCGAATAGAGTTCAGCAAGCATACGACAAATTTGTCATCACGTCAGCAAACATACAAGCAATATTAACTGTTGTCCCGTGTAAATAAATTACAGTATGCAAGAATCCAGATTAGCAACACATTCCCTTAAGATCAAAATATATATCTTAACATGTTTGCCTTCATTTCAGCAATTACAACATTAAGAAAGTAATCACCATGATAACTTACAAAAATCAGGGCGTTACAAGCACTGAGCACCCCAAATGTAGGAAATATTGATATGGAACATCTAGACCCAGATGATTTAAAGACAAGGATGTTGAAAGAACTGTTTATCACCAAATCATTGTACCCTTGAATGGCTTGAAAGTGAACATGAAATTTGGTGTGATTGGGAAACATGGGATCACCTCTCAAGCTATGGGATTTGGGCTCGAGGTGAACCTCCAGAGAATGTCATATTCCTCTTCCTAAACTAAGCACTACACTACATCCTAATGCAAGGAAAAATGTCTAACTAGACCTATGCTAACATTTCAAGGGATTAGGGAGAGAGATTTGCAAGTTAATAAAACCTATACTAGAAGTGGTGATGCACCAAGAAAGGGTTTTTCTAGACAAAATTCGGGCTTGCCAATGAAGAGAGATGATCATGAGGAAGAATGAACATGCATTACAAACTGAAATTACATACAGTACTTCACTCGTTGATAAGCACAATGACCTCTAAAACTTGCAAAAGAAACCCTAGTTGCACAGTTCACCTACAAACATGAGAGAGGCAAATAGAAGTAGAAAAATCATGAAAGGACATATAACTGATCACAAAACATAATCTCCATTACTTCAAGCACTTGCACAGTGCATCATTACATTAGAGAAAAGGCATAGACTGCCATTACAATTTGAGAAGAAAGGCTTGAGAGCCTACAAATTCACAACATCTCAACTTGTGAACTAGAGGGGAAGCTTAGAAATAATTTCCAACTCCTTTAGAATAAGCACCCATTTTACATTTTATAGAAAAATTTCTGAGTGGTGAGTAGAAAGAAGGAAGAAACCCTAGAATCTAGGCCAAAATGTAGGAAACAATTAATCACTGTTGTTGGCCATGTTTTCTCATTTATTGCACCTCCACCTTTCAAAGCATCACTCAAGGAACAAGGAAAACCTGCAATTTTGGAAAGAAAAACATCTGAAAATCCATATTCTAATAGCTCAATGGTGTATCTCTCTTTCTCCCGGTTCCAACGACTATAATTTTATGAAAAATGGGCAACCAGGGAAAAAGTTGTGACCTCCTGAGTGAAAGTCGCTTGTTTTGAGTGTCCTAACATCGTACTCAGTTCTTCAAAAGATGCTTTCATAAATTCAAATGTTAAATTTTTTCCTCCATTTAATAAAACATAATATTTAAATATATTTTCTCGTAGCACCTTGTACCCTTGATGAAACCCACTTCGATTATTTCTGGCATGTACAAGAGTTTTAGGAGGTTTACGAAAATGACTCGCCATAACGTGTGCCGACCCATTATTGACTTGGTTAGATCTTTGTATTCATCACATGGAAAGTTCAAGTTTACCCGCTAAGAATCACACGAAAAGCTAACCTACCTTCTACCGAGCCCACATGGCTCACTTGGTGAGCTACATGCCTCTATTGACAACCACCTGACATGCCCATCTTCCTTGCATTGAGACCGCCGAACTCAATATGGCTCGCTTAGTCGAGCTCTTAACACGCACCCGTCAACCACTACTCACACCGAGATATGTATCCATCCGATGATATGTTTCCAATTATCGATTTACCTGCCAAAGTGACTCGGCTCCACTTTTTAGCATATAACATTAGGGCTTTCGCATTTAACTCGACAACCATTTATACATTTAAACTACCATACCAAGCCAGGATGGCCAACCCGGCAACATCCACATGTTTCTCAGTGGCCTTGATGTATTGCTGGCGAGTTTTGATAATGGATTACTCAAACTCATTATTCAATACTCTGCCCCATCATGTCACCGATCAACTCGGCATTAGTCTCTCTCTTCAACGTCCACCTCCACAACTAACGCTCCATCTTACCAGCTCGACCTTCAATGTGCCAACTCAATGGCCGTTTTGAATATTGTGATGGGAGTGTATGCTTTGGGGTTTTGGAACTATCTACTTTGGAGTTCCCGAGAACTCAATTTCAGAGATGAATCACCGCTCAAACCTGAAGGAAACCCCCGAAAACAATCACCTCTGAATTCCGAAGCCACCCTCTTCTGAATCCTGAAAATGGATGAGCCCAAATTTCATCAAGACATCTCGAATTAGCTCCCTAACTCAGCCGATTATCTACGTGTTGGCTTGATCACAAGTAATTCCTTCACCTGTTCGGTGGCTCCTAAGATTTTCATGGCCACACTATTGAGTAATGCTTCAAACCCAGTTCCACATTATTTCCTTGACTCGTTCCTTGGTCCATTCCAAGTTCCCAAACTCTTCCAAATCTATCCCACCGATGACTTCCGAGTTACATGCCGAGTTGTGCATTTCCAAGCCACATGAATCTTCCAGAATGAAACTTGAATTGAGCTTTTGCACAGACATTTTAATTTATGCTCTATGCATCTCCTACTGAGTTTGATCATAGTGAGCCTCAAGCATAGATCGACTGGGTGGGATCCCATCATGTAAGTGTCAACTCAGCTTGACCTGAGCTTTCCTTTCTGTTCTAGATCACCATGGCGAGCACCTCCATAAACCATTCACTTATCCTTCGAAATGAGATCATTCGTATTATTTTTCCCTGACTCGCCTACTCAGTCGACCAAGCTTCTATTAAACCCACTCGCCGAGTTCTGAATCTGGCCCTCCATGAGCCCAAAATGATCTATGATCTTGGCAATACTTAGTGAATTATTATCCACTTTCATGAGTAAGCCCGTTTTGTGTATCTTGGGCCTGCTTCTCTAGTTCTTCCTAACTCGTGTCGATCCTTTCCACTTCCTTGCGAGTCGTCATGCTCTTTGTGTGCTTCGAGCTCGCCTACTATTGTGGCCTCCCGCAATACTTTTCTTCCATAACCGGATTTTCATGGTTTACTTGGTGTTCCCAAGTCCTTTGCTAAACATTATCATCGTGAGCTCCTTGAATCTCCGGCTTTCCCTTACTCCTTCGTTAAGCTATTACTTTTGCCTGCAGTCTTTAGATCTTATCCCAACCATATGATAATTCTAGATCTCATAAGAGCTCGGTGGTGAGCTTTTCTATTACAATGATTTTTACGTTATCTCCATCCTGTAGAGCCATTGATTTCGTATCCACTGTGAGGCCTCCCAGGTGACGAAATCCATCGGGATCACTACCTTGTTTTTATTGACTTTCCCAAAATGAAACATTACAATTATGCTATGGAACTTGTCTTCCTTGATCCCATCATACTAGAATGCCATATTATGACTTACCTTGCCATTATTTCACGAGATTGTTACCTTGAGCTTCAAAATTTGTCCTATAGCCAAGCCAATGCCAAAATAGCTTCCTTGAGCATACCTCGAGTGATCCCTAATCTCTCCATCAGAACTCACTATGTTTAATCCTTCAACTCGTTATCTACCTTGGGATCATAAGATCTTGGTCTTTCGTACACCTCAACTAACCGAGCCATACTCCCTTTACTTTCCCTTCAATCTATCACAATAGAGCTCAATGAATTATGCAGAGGTATAATCTTACTATTATGAGCATGTCATGCCATTCCCCATGTAGAAACAAATCCATTCTTCAAATCTTCTCACCCGAGCTAACACTCCACCAGTGAGCTATCCATTTTTCCAAACTCACCTTCATGCACACTCAACATGGCTCAGCTTCTCGATATTCCCTTCTCTTCTGCAATATTGAGCTTGAAGCACCTAAACTAAACTTACGAGCTTTGTTCAAATAGCTCGCTAAACTGAGTTGATCCGATGATAGTTATCCACCACCCACAAATGTTTATTCGGATCTGTTCTATAATATCTCGTGACGACCAATCCTTCTTGTCTAAGGAAATTTTTCTTGAATTATCATAAGTGATTCGGGTAAAGTCTGAAAATGATTTTCAATGGGAAGGTTATGCGCGTAACCTTTCTTTCTTCTTGAAACTGAAACATACTTTGAATCCACAAACTCAGGCTCACTATCATAAAGTTTACCACCATTGTCCATTTTTACCTGGGAGGGAAAAAATGGATAACAAGAACCATGATTTTAATTCAAAGGACCAAGAAATGGTAAAAAAAATAGGAAGTTTTTAAGAATTGAAGGTGGTGAAACAATTGCATTTCCTATGTAACCTCCTTGCACTTCATCCCACAAGGTTTATGATGAGAATGTAGGTTCATCTCTTTCGGGAATGAGAAAGAGGATGAAAGTTAATGATGCTGAAGTATCTACTTCTGTGGAGGTATGTAAGCTTGGTACAAGGTTGAGGAACACCCTACAGAAAAACTTAAGCTAGGGGAAATTTATCCTTCATAGTCTCCTAATCATCTGGTAGATATAAATGTTCCTACTGAATCACTTAAATCAACTCATCGTAGTCATGCGTTGGTCCCTCACCAAGCACCTGAGATGCCTAGTCTCCTTCCGAACTCTTCACTTGGATAAATTACTTTCTCGGAGAGGAGTCAAGAATAGTGCAACAGGCAGTGGCACCCAACTTTGAGGCCATCTCAAATTACATTAAGAAAAGAAGAAATAGGAAGGCACATAAAACCTCTAGGTTCTTCATTGAGGCTTCTAGAGCTTAGTTTGTAGAGGTTACATGTCCTAAGGTCATCAATCCCATGAAATAAATGACACATGATGATTATGTAATGATTAAGGTATATTTGGATGAAGCTACCCACGAGGGTGATGCTCACTTGTTCAAGGAGTCTTTAACTTAGATCCTTGTGAGAAATGAGGAGTACAAGAAAACCATTGATCAATTGGAGTGTTAGGACTCTATCTTCATATATACAATCATTTCTTGAACTGGTTTCATCATACTTACCTCTAATTAAAGAAATATTTCTCCTGTGTAGCTTCCATTCCCAGACAATAAAGAGATATCAGGTGTTCACCATGGAGGAAGAGTATATCATAAATGGGTGGACATGATTATTGAAAAGGGGAATAGTTTTATTACTGGGGTGCTTACACTATTTCAATATGTCTCATATATTATGTCAAAGATAAAATATAATTTGAGAAAGATTAATAAGGAGAAGGTCATTTGGGAAATTCTTCTCCAATTGGTTTATGAGATGACCTCTCTTGACTATTACTCCTCAATGAATCATAATGTTTTTTCATCCATTGTTGAGAACTTGTCCCCATCTGGTCCCGCATAATGATTGCAAGGTGTGATGTGTTAAATGATGCCATTTCCAAGCTTGAGGCCTGTGAAGAACATATATCTGGGATCTCATATGATATTTTTAGAAGTGTGCAAGAGCTAAGAACACCTTTACTCAATGAGAACACATCCTTAGAAATACTCTTGATTTCCTTTCAAGAGATGGTCTAGATAACTGTAGGAGAATCATGTTCATTCAATGAAAATACCGTAGAATATCTCATAGAGATTAGAGGTTTTATTTTTAATACTAAAAAAGATCATGAGAATTGGTTCACACAGTGTAGAAGGCTTGGTAGCATTATGAAGAATTGGATCAATACTTTGGAACATGTGTGTATCCCATATTATGAAAAGGTAGCATTTTCAGTGGATCGATATAACAAGGAGGTCAAGGGAAAAGAGTTCATCGTTAGAGATCTTCTGTAGAAGCCAACTGGAGTTAACTCTTCATCAGAGGCAGATTTTTCATCAAATAGCTAATCAAATCCCTTCTTCTTCTCCCTCTTTCTCCCTCTTTTTTCTCTCCCCCTTTCTAATCCTTCATCGTGTATGATCAGGGTATTTTTTCTTATTCACTTAAATGACTCTCTAATATTGCATTGTAAAAGTCCCTTTTGATTTATTAAAAGGGAATTTATTTCCTCACTTCCTAAGAAGATACAAAGTCACAAGTGGAATAATAACTTGAAAATTCATGCAGAGAGGTAGATGAAAGGATAATTTGGGATTCTATAAAGTGGAATGCCTTCTCCATTCCAAAGGAGATTGAAAGTTAGTTTTTTGTAACAATTGTGGATTGTTGTAGGTTGTTGAGCTTTGTATCACCACTAAAAAAGAAATAAGAGATAAATTTATTCCATTTCCCTTTCTTATTCTTTCCTCTATTCTCTCTTTATTCCGCAACTTTGCAAGCATAGTAATCTTGAACAACCAAGGAGGAACTTTGTGTCTTTGATTGATGAATCTAAATAACCGTGTGTGTCTAGTTTGATAGTTTTGCTAATTACTTACATTGTTTTCTTCTAATTGAATATGGACCTACTCTATTTATTGTGTGTGAACCCTGATAGTGCCTACTCACAAAAATAACCATCTCTTTCCCAATTTCCACAACTCTCCTTTATCCCTCATGACTGCAAATTTATCCCATGTACTCCATACAATCACTTTTCTATAAGCTTAGTGAAGTGTTCCTATGTGATCGATGACCTATTCACTCACCACCCCACAAAATTAGGATATTTTACATTCAATAATGGGAGCCTCCCCATACAAAATATAGAGGGGATTATCCCTATGATTGTTT
The DNA here is from genome assembly GCA_019776745.2 of Taxus chinensis. NCBI lineage: Eukaryota > Viridiplantae > Streptophyta > Pinopsida > Cupressales > Taxaceae > Taxus > Taxus chinensis. The sequence continues at coordinate 544,783,969 of CM034146.1, forward strand.
GTGGAAACTCATTATTTGCAACATGACAAATTATTTCACCAAAAAAATGTAGCGACTCAACTAGGGAGATATCTTCCCTTATGCACCCATAAAAATCTCTGCAAAATATATAAAAAGTATATATTTCAAAAACAAAAAAAATTGTTTTAAAGAAAAATCATATTTTGAAGGTGACTCTGTCAAGGAAAAAATCCATGTCACGTTTATTTCCCGCATCATAATGATGAAGTTTCGAGATTTATTTTTTAGCACCAATGAGTGACAACAACTATGAAGAAGAAGAAGACCACCAAGATCTGAAAAATTATAATCAACCATCGTTATGGACTAGCTCTTGCAAGGGTAAGGATTCAGAAACAATGAAGAGGGTCTCTTACTTCAAAAAAAAAATTATGCAATCATCCAAGGGAAAGAAGGTTAATGGCATTTCAAGAGTAGTCATGGAAATAATGTCTATAATGGAGAAAATTGTTGTCTGTGAAGACCCTATCATCAAATCTTGGTGACTTCAATTCAAGTGGAGTGATGCTAAAGGAAAGGAAAATGGGATTTGCACCTATTGATGATCATGAATCTAAGAGCTTAATGAGGAAAATGTAGAAGAGATACAAGATGCTATATGAAAATAACGAAGATGAAGAGTCTCCTGAAGGTAATATTTTTAACTTCACATAGCTAACTAAGAAAATCAAAGCATCGTCTTTTGTCTCTCTTCCTCTAGATGTTTTTATTACATACAAGGATGAAAAAAATGGTAGCCTTTAAAAGAGAGTTCATGTAAATATTTTTGAGCATTGCAAAGGGAAATTTCAATCCCCAAATCAACCTTGAAATTAGGAATTATTATGAGGCTATGCAAGAAATATATGAGCATCTTTAAGGACTTAATAATTGTGAAAAATAAGAAAATCATATTTCAAAAGAAGACCCTGATGATTGTCTGTATTATGAGGTCTTTATTCTTGAAAATATTATGTTGCACTTCTCATGAATGCTCTATCCTTGAACTTCTCGATGAGGATCAAATCAGCACCTTCGAGGATGATGAAAGAAAGAATGATAGTTGAGCCTCCATTCATAAATCAATTTTGCTTGAGGCAAAACCCTTTGGAGAAACAATGTGTACAAGAGATGAAAATTCTTCTTATATGACAGAATGAACCAGAGCTTGCCAAGGAACCCAACAACCACAAATATACTCAAGAAATCAATTCCCCATCCTAGACTCAATTTAATAAAGAAGATGACTTTGAGGCAATCATTGATTATTTTCTTTTTGATTTTCTCTCTCTTTTTGATTCAAGGATGACCAGTGCTGAGATGGAGATTATCAAAGAATCCAAATTCCTTCTTGATAGAAATCATGGATGATAAAATTAAACAAGACCTCCTTAAGGAGATGACATCCTTACCTTCACCAAAAGGGTGTAATGTTGATCACCTTAATAAGTATGCAGTCCTTCCTTTTACTTGTGAATAAGAATAATCTATAAGGAATGATCAAGATGGAGAAAAATATTTTTCTCATGTTTCATCCCCCATGTTGTATTCTTCCCCTTGTCACAAGAATGGTCTAATGGACCTTGAGTTAAAAGGTTAACCCCTCTCATATAACATGGATCTCTTCTCTCTGTCTGAAAATGATAAAGACCAGGTATTCCCGAGGTTGAAAGAAGGCAAACTCATGGATGGAAAAAATTATCTATCATAAAGAGGGTAACTTTTCAAATGAATTCTGGCCATGTGTGTCACATCCCACTTTATCATTCTATTTTTGATGCTAAAATGAGTTATGGTTTAATAAATTCCTACGGGTGTAAGTTGATGTGTGTTGATTGAGGCTGCATATGCAGTTATACATACGCATATACTTTTGTAAGGAAGTATGTACATATGCACGTGTATATGCAACACTGTACTGACACTTGTCACCTTGCAATTGCAAAATATTTATTGAGTCACAACTCATTCTTGTTGTGCATGTTGATATGATTATTCTTCATCTTGTTGTATGTGAATAAATTTATACTTGTTGATATACTTTTTTCATTGATGTACTTACTTGATATACAATCTTCTTTCTTGTTGATTGTATGTGATTATTTCAATGTTTTTCATATGTCACCTTGTGTTGTACGGGAGACATATTCTACTTGTTATAAAACATGATCCTACAATTACGATGCAGTATACACAGCTGTGAAGTATCATTTCATTATGGGGAAATAATAAATTATAGAAGTTACTAACCTTATTTGATATTAGGAGGATCCTTGATCATACAACTATAAGAAGGTCTTCCGCTGGAGCAGGTAAAAAGGTAAATATTTCCTTGGTAATTTTTATTAACAAGGAAATTTTCAATTTGTTATATTACATGAGAAATGTTATTTTGGCTATATAATATTGGATGGTTTATTAAGCTAATTCTAACTTGATTATGGCATATGATGCTAGTTTTGTTGGATTGTTGGTTGCAACACCATTAATAATGTGGTTATGCATCTTACTACTATATACTATGAGTTACTTACTTTGACTGATCATGACTCTGTATTAAAAGACCAATGTTGTGGTCATTATTAACAATAAGCTATTGTTTATTTTTACTAGGTTTTTATGGTCATTGGGGTTAGTCATATCACGTTAAGAGGGTCATTGAACCAAATCCATTTACATTGAATATATATATTATGATGGTCTTAGACCATGGGACATGGATTGTAAGCATTGTGGAAAGAAATTAATCTGCAAGTTTTTCGAAAAGGCATATTTTAACTTGTATAGTATTTGATTATACATCTTTGACCATTGTGGTTGATTTAATATGGTCTATGGCCATAATTAGGTTCATGGGAATTTTTGTATTTTTTATATGGAATAATTTTTGTATGGGACGAATTGATCCCACCAAGCATAAACTTGAAGGATTAATATTATCAGTTGAAACAACCCCACTATGCAAGGAATTAAAGGTTTGGTCAATCAAACCTTTTCTATGTTCATTCAGTTCAATTTGATAATTGGATAAATATTAAACATTTGGCTAATAGGTCCACCAACCATGCTATGTGGGTGTTGAAGGGTTAATTTAATATTTTAAATTATTTATGTGGTCAGTAAATGACCCATGCATTAAGTTTAGGCGGGTTGATATTTTTTAAAACCTCGGCCACCTTATTTTGAGAGAAGTTAGAAGACTTTAACGGAGCCACGACGTGGCATAAAAAGAGTGGGAAGCATTCAATATAAGCTCAACCTCTCGATAAAATCAAAGATTCTTCAAGAAGCTACCAATTTTGCATGGAGGTGGTAAAAAATTTTGATGTTGTTGTTTTTTTTTCAAAATTCCTCTCCTTTGGCTATTTAGACTGCCATTATCAAGACCCTGTGCATGAAGTTTAAAAATATCAGTTATGTGCGGTTAAGCTATTTGATTCTGTTAAAAATAGATGTTTCTATTCTTACTCTGCGTGGACATATCTAAATCATTATAAATCCTGAGATGAGATTGGAAATAAGGGGTTTGTAGTGTTTTCAAATCCCAATTTTGTTGGAGCATTTAACTAAAGAGTTTGTGAAGAAATTTTTGGATTCAGTGGTGCACACAATGAGGCATGGAATATTTATTCTCATCTTGCTCTTTTATTCTAAATATAATGAATAGGGTTGGGATTATTTCTTTGGTATGTTTAGGTGTATTTTTACAAATAGAACATATGGTGGTTATGTGATATAGTTATATTCTTTAAATGAGTGCTTATATCAATTCATATGGGAAACTGTGTAGGCATGTTTGCATCTAGATACTACTTGTTTTAGTAAGAATATATATATATATATATATATATATATATATATATATATATTCTTTTTTACCGTGGTTGTGTCCTTAGTCTTTATTTATGTTAGGAGATGATAGTTTTCCCTGATTTTGTGGCTCTCTAAGAAGTAAGATTAGCTTATATGATTTATAAGAATAGGGGATTGTTTAGGGTACATATTATTCTAATCCCAAAAATACTTCCAGTATGATCGTGTATAGACAAACCTTGTGGATTGTTTTTCATATGGATGAGCATTAATAAACCCTTTTCCCATGGCTAGGTAGTATGAAATCACTTCTCACCAGGTTGATAGGATGAACAATTGAGGGTATGGTTTGAGTATTTCTTTGAGATATTATGAGATGCGGGTAAAGTGTTTTCAAATCAATGTGAGTTAGTTGATATTCTGCAAAAGGTTTGAGTTACTATGTGATATTATTTATTGACTAATTATGTGGGTTTAGAGACTATCATAATAACACAAAGGAGACTAAATAAGACTATGTTTCTATTCATCTCTCCTATTCGGAGTTGTTAGCAATTTGTTGAATACGCTAACTTTTCTTTCTTTCATCTGGGAGAAAATATAATAACTAAGATCTAAGATGATATATTTGAATGGGTCTATGGGTTAAAAAGTCCTCATATTTTTCTCTAGATTACGATTTATATATTCGAATGGGCATGAGTTATGCATGATAGAATTTAACTACCCTTAATTTAGTAGAAATTTGGTGCCCTTCCTGTAAGTATCTTGTTTAGGAAAATATGTATAAAAGAGCTCAAATATGTATCTTTGTTAATGATTATGGATGGGGTTTTATTGATTAACCTTTAGGTATTATTTTCAGGTATCACTCCTTATAGCAACCACTATCAAGTTTTGTGTATTTTTTGGGCGTCATATGAGATAATGAATATGAGTGCAAATATCATTTACCCTTGACTGTTATATATATATATATATATATATTGGATTATGAAGTCGTAGACCCTAGATGGTTGCCTTGACTAGGAAGATATTTATATAAGTCAAAGTGGTTATATGAACTACTTTTGTGATAGCCAAAATATGATGACACTTGTGTACTAGTTCTGGGCATTTGATTGGATCATGGGTCTAACTATGCCTAATTAGGAAATTTTATTGAGTAATGAATTTTTGGTGGCTTTCCAAATAACCAGCTTGTTTAGAGTTAATAAATACTAGAAATGGTTTGGTCATGAATAACAGAACACCTTAATCTTTGTGGAAATAACCTAGTTCCATGTGTTTGCTATGATGACATTTTGGAAAAGAAAAGATTCAGGAAGTTATAATCTTTTTTGAATGATTTGTTTTGATGTTTTGTGGAAACATTTAATTGCATTCTTGGTTCACTTTATCTATTTGGTTATTGTGACTTACTTTAGCTATTGGATTATATGAATGCGTTTTGAAACAATCCTTAATTTGTTCATTTTTTTTCAGAATATAACATCAAGATTAAAATTGACATTCGATGATAGTTCACATGAGCTGACCATGTATAATTTTTAGTTATAAGGTCAAAAGGAAGAGCTTATTAACAAAGGATATTATGAATTGCATGATGATTCATGCTTATTATTATGAAATAAAATAATGTAATTACTTTTGACTGAAAATTAAATATTCAAATAAGATTGAAAAATAAAATCCATATGGCATATGGTATATTCGAATACCTATGATAGTCTCTCTCTTTGACAGTGTATCTATGTAACAAATATGGGATCAATTGATAAAATTATCATTTGAGTTTGTGATCATGACTTATTTCAATGTTGTTGTTAATAATCAAGTATTTGTTATGAATTGGTACTTATGTAATAATCTTAAATACAAATATATACACTTGTTGTCAACATAGAAGACATAATATAATAAGAATGTTTTATTTTAATAATGTTATTATTTTTATGATATTATCATAAGAAATGTACGAATAATGGAACAATATTGAAAGTATGTGTTTATGAAATTACACTTAAAGGAATATCTATTGATCCTTGTTATCTAAGATGAAATTATGTAGATTATGTTTGAGTCTTGGAAATCTAATTGTTTTCCTTTAGTGGCAGTAACTTAAACTTTTAACATGACTTATAGTATGACTGAAACTAACCAAGTGATAAAAATCAGGTTAAATGTTGTAATCAATACAAAATAGGATGTTGTTACCTAACGACAACAATGTACAACTACATGGTTGAGTACCATCGTTGAATGACCAAATCATGATGGTATGGAACTGAGTACAAAGTTACTTCATGATTGCTTGGTTAGTACAAATGTATTTATCAATATTAAGAAGATAAATAAATTTAGTAATGAATAATAGACATTGATGATTACATAAGTTGATAGATAATGAACTTAATAAGTAAACAATGGAAAGGAATCCATATAACTAAATAAAGTGGTATGGTGAAAACATAATTTTATGATGATAAATTTTCTGTCATGAAATTGAGCATGGAAAACATGTCTCTAAAAATTTGGCCAAAGTAGTGTAAGTTGTTGATTACACTATCAAATTCACCAAGTTTTAAACTAAGGTGTGGGATACCAGATGGAATTCAATGGACTGAATTTCAGGTAAATACTTAGGAGCGTGAGATACCAGATGGAATTTGATGGACTGAATTTCAAGAAAACACTTAGGGGTGTGAGATACCGGAAGGAATTTGATGGACTGAATTTTGGGAAGTCACTTAAGAACTACACTTGATCATTCATACCTGACAAAGTTTAACCAACTGTATACTTAGTATACACGCTTATAGAGAGTGAATTATGGGGGATCGAGGAGATCTAGTTGACCCATAAAAATACACATGGTTATGATATTTTCAGAAGGATTATAAACATTAATTAATGCTAGATTAATCTATGGGAAGAAATTAATCATTGAAGGCATCGAGATAATTAATAATGCTGGAATAATTTAGTGGTTACTGTAAATGATGTTATTCATTTCATCAGAAGATAACTTAATGGATTTATACCTCTTGTATGTGGGAATTTAATTATTTCCTATTAAATTCATTGAAGGCATAAAATGTAATTAATGAGTTGATAAAAAATTTCCCTAATTTTGATGAAGTAAAAAGAGTTGTTACAATGTGTACATTATATTTCCACCTACCTTCTTGAGGATCAATTTGAAGACTCTTTAAATGAAAGTGAGAGTAAGTACATGACAATTTTTAAGGAGGATTCTACGTAAAACATCTTGAAGATTGTGGAAGATATTGAATATCCTCAACTGAGTCTCAAGATATTGACCCATGTCATGGATATGCAAGATAAGTATGATTTTAGTCATGATCCCTCTTTTGATGTACAATTACTTAACAATGAGATAGAATAAGAAGGTGATCTCAACGTTCTCTTCGAAACCTTGGTGGATGATAATGAATGTAAAAATCAGTCTCCCTCTTTTTCATGGTGAATGTAAGGAAAATAAAATTATTAAATCTCCTAAAAATACTTTCATTCATGATATAACACCTCCATCATTAAAAATGACACTAAGGTCGATGCTTAGCTTGTTTTTATAGAAATCAATTTCTCAAAACAATAAAGTGAGAATGTGCAAGAGTCTTGTGAATGGATTTAGAATTATCTTTCTTTCACCGTTTCTAAAGCCCTTACTAGTTTTGATCATGAATCCATGTTACGACATTCACTCAAGGATGACGAAGGACTTTAAACCAATGATGTAGGCTTTATTTTTGAAATTAATTGTTCACAATAGAAAAGTGAGAGGCTCAAAGGAGGTTTTGAATGGGAAGAGAATCAAATTGTTCTCATTAATTTTAATTTCCCTACCAATCCTTGGAATTTTTTCATGCTACAACCTTAACCTAGTAATTGTGAATACCTTCAAGAAAAAATCAGAGATCCTACTTTTGAGAACACAAAGGAATGGCTTCTCATATTCACAAAGCACCAAATGGAGACTCTTGAAGGAAATAACTCTATGCATGTTACAAAGTGGTCGTTAGATGAAAGAATATTTTCCATGCAATATCAATATGAAAATGGAATCTTGGTTTTTCTCCTTCTCCTCAAACTATGCAAATGCATCATAATGGTATGTACTTCTCCCAACCAATTACCGAGTATGTATGCATTCTTCTATCACCTCTGTAAATTTCCCTCCCATGTAACATATTTTTTCTTTTTGTTCTATTTTTTATTCCCATTTTGGTGTATTTTCCTTCAAATGGTGTGTTTGTTTAGTTTTTTATCCGTGTGTGCGTGTTGCTTGTGTTTGTGGGGAAGAAATGACATTATATCCCAATGGATAAGGGACTGATCCATGTCGTGTCTTGAGATTTTGGAGTTCTACTTTTCCTATCTTCATTATGTTCAATCTAGAACAAGTCCCAAGCTAGAGCCAACTACTGCTATGTAAAATGTGTAGCATGAAAAATTCAAAAAAATATCATGACAACTTAGTCCTCAATTGAAAATCCCTCTCTCGGTCAATGTGAACCTATCCTTTGGCTAACTCAGTTATTGTTTTACCCTCATAATAGCCATGAGGAATGTGCTAATGTGATTTTCAAGTGTGTTTCATGTGCAGGGAAGTGATTCATGGATTCATTCAAAAGGAATTGGTCCTTGAGGCTCAAAAAGGCCTATTTTAAGGAATTTTCACACTGGTGGACACCCCTCGTAAGTTGAATGTTGAGGAAAAACCCACATGGGAGATGTGAAGAGGAGATACAATATTTATTGAATTGATTTAGGAATTTTTTGGAAGAAGAATTGGGTTTATGAACAAGTTATGTAATACCAAGCTGTTTGTAGCATGATATAAGGAAATGAACGCAGTGAAAAAGATAGTTATTGTTTTAGATATATACTCATTATAAATATAGGAGTGTATTCTTAATGTTTCAAAAGGTTTCAATGGGTTTTAAGGATTGGGTTTGTAGATATTGGCCTCATAGTGAAGATAAATACTTTCAATCCTAGTGGAGATTCAAATGAAGATTTTGGGATTTCAAAGGAAATTTAGAAGTTATTTCAACATCCAAATAAGATCACATGTGACCCTTTACATGGCATATAGGTTGAGTTGGACAAGAGGCCATTTTTTCCTCAATGGCATTTTGACCTTTCGGGAACTGTCGGTGACTAGAATTTAAACGAGGACTAAATTTCAAATTTGAAGCCTAATAAGGTCCTAAAATGATGTAATTGAATTACTTTGGTATTTTACACTCAAAATTATATAAGGTTGGCCTAGGAAACACCAAGGGTAGCTTTTGGGGAAAGAATACACTTTGGCAGGTTATTTTTAGCAGTTCAATGGTGACACCCAACTTACAAAAGTGGAAAATACACAATTGGAGACCCCTGATGTCCCTTTTTACCTTTGAAAAAATTAAAAATTGACATGGAGGACACAACATAGTGCCACCAAGGAGGAGGCAAAGTTAGTGTCACTTAAAAGACAACTTTAGGTGTTAGAGATATGTTTTCAACTCACTTTAAGTTGTGGTCCCTTCCTCATGGTATGTATACCATTGAAAAAAATTGGAGGCATTGATGTCCCTTTTTCCCTTTGATGAGGGAAAATTATGGACACTAGAATGTGCCACCACTTGGAGAGGAATATTTTCATCACATAAGTTGTAACATGGAGTGTTAGGTGGATGTTTTCAACTTCATGAATGATGTCACCATTGGCCCCTTCTTCATTATCCTCCTACACATGAATTTTTTTTTAGGATATGGTGCCCCTTTTCTCCCTATTTTTTAGGGGTAAAAATCTAAGTGTGTGGTTGCACATGGATTGGGTTGACCGGGGTTGGGTTTAGGGTGAGTTAATTAGGTTTTAAGAGGGGACTTGAAGGGGGGGGTGGTATAAAGGTTTTCCTTCGCCAAATTTAAATATTTTTTGTCATTTTAAACTCCCCCTCATGTGCTACCTTACTCTTATTCTACAAAAAAATCAGCATCCACCATTAAAGAGGAAAAATAAATTTCCATAGCTCTCATAAACCTCCATTTTTGCACCTCAAACTCACACAACCTCTTTTTCCATAAGAAACTAAAAGAATAAAAAAAAATAACATCCATTGATACCTTGAATCATATTCAGAAGCCATTTATGACCTATAGAAACCTTCATTTGAATTTTTTATTTGCTATTCATTCCTTGAGACAAATCAGTTGAAACTTTGCAAAACAACTCAATGTTGAATTCCTCAGCCGGTGGAAGTGAATATTTTTCAATCTGACCTCCATAGCTCAACTTTACATTTATAGTAAATATGAAGCAAAAGCATTCCAAAAATGGCAAGTTTCATCAATATTAACAATGTAAAATTCATAATTCAACTCTCCATGTTCAGAGGACAAGAAATCTAAAAATTGGATTTAATTGGAAAAAACTGCTAAAAATAAACCCTATCCTACAATCTACCAAAAATAGATTATGCTCTGATTGACTTAAAATTTTCACTGAACCCTCGTCAAGGAACTATAACACCATTCAAAACATCATGAATATAAAGTTCACTGGATTTGAGCCCATTTCCACTTTAAGAACTAAGTACCCGAATGTGGGAGATAATTATGTGGCACATCTGGACCCAAATGATTTAAAGACAAACATACTAAAATAACCATGAATGTAATTTAAAGGACCAAGAAATGGTATAAACATAATAAAGTTTCAAACACTTAAGGTGGTGAAACAATTGCATTTCTTAGCCAATATCCTCTCACTTCATCCCATGAGGTCTCTGATGAGAATGCAAGTTCATCTCATTCGAGAATGGAAAGAGGATGAAATTTGATGATGTTGAAGTATCTCCTTCTGTGGTGATCTGTAAGAGGTACAAGGTTGAAGAACACCCTACTGAACAAATTTAACAAGGTGAGATTGATCCTTCTCAATATTCTAATCATCTGGTAGATCTAGGTGTTCCTACCAAAGCACTTGAATAAGCTCATCATGGTCATGCTTTGGTCCCTCACCAAGCACTGAAGATGCCTAGTCTCCTATCCACTCCTTCCAAGCCCTTATCATAGATCAATGATTTTTATGGAGAGGATTCAAGAATATTGAAACAAGAAGTGGCACCCAAATTTGAGGCCATCTCAAATCACATCAAGAAAAGGAGAAATAGGAAGGCACAAAAAAACTCTAGATTCTTCATAGAGGCTTCCAGATCTCAGTTAGTATATGTTGCAAGTCCAAAGGTCATCAAACCCATGAAATAAATGACACTTTATTATTATGTAATGATGAAGGTCTCTTTGGTTCAAGCTATCCATGAGAGTTATTATTAGGTGTTCAAGGAGTATTCAACTCGTATCTTTACACATAATGAGGAGTACAAGAAAACCATTTATCAATTGGAGGAGGAGATTAGGAATCTATTTTCATATATACAATCATTTCTTGAACTGGGTTCATCATCCTTTCCTCTAATTGAAGCAATCTCTCCCATGTGTAGCTTCCATTCCTAGACAATCAAGAGAGCCCAAATGTTCACCATGCAAGAAGATACAATGATAAATGGGTGGAAATTTTTATTGAAAAGGGGAAGAATTTTCTACCTGAGGTTCTTACATTATTTCAATATGTCTTGGCTACTATGTCAAAGATAAAAGATACTAGGAGAAATATTAGGAAGGAAAATTCCATTTGGGAAATTCTTCTCCCACTTTTCTTTGAGATGAACTCTCTTGACTCTTACTCAATGAATCATAATGTGTATTCATCCATTGCTGAGAACTTTTCCCCCATCTAGTTCCGTATAATGATTAAAAGGTGTGATGTGTTGAAAGATGTCATTTCTGATATTGAGGCCTATGAATAACATGCATGATATTTTCAAATGTGTTCAAGAGTTGGTAACACCTTCACTCAATGAGAACACATCCTCATAAAGACTCTTGATTTCCTTTCAAGAGCTGGTCCAAATAGTTGTAGGAGAACCCTCTTTATTCAATTAAAATACTTTAGAATCTCTCGTATAGGTTAGGGGATCTATTTATAATAGTGAAAATAATAATAAGAATTGGTTCAAATAATGCAGAAGGCTTAGTAGCATTCTAAAGAATTGGGTCAGTATTTTGGAACATGTGCACATCCCACATTCTGAGAAGGTAGCATTTGCAGTTGCTCGATACAATAAGGAGGTCAAGGGCATAAAGTTCATCATTGGATATCTTCCAAAGAAGCTAGCTGGAGTTGAATCTTCATCAAAGGAGGACTCTTCATCAAACATTTGATCAACTACCTTCTTCTTCTCCCTCTTTATCCCTCTTTCTTCTCTCCCTCTTTCCAATCCTTCATTGTGTATGATCATGGTATTTTGTCTTATTCACTTAAGTGGCTCTCTAATGTTGCATTGTAAAATTCCCTTTTAATTTATAAAAAGGGGACTTATTTCCTCATTTCCTAGGAAGATGTAAAGTCGCAAGTGGAGTAATAACTTGAAAGGTCATGTGGGGGTAGATGAAAGGAAAATTTTCAATGTCATAAATTGGAATGGATTCTCCATTCCAAAAGATCTTGAAAGTTAGTTTTTCTATATCAATTATGGATTATTGTAGTTTTTTTAGATTTACATCACCACTACACAAGAAATAAGAGCTTAATTTCTTCCATTTCATTTGTTTATACTCTCCTCTATTCTCTCTCTCTCTCTCTCTCTCTATTATGCAACTTTGAAAGCATAGTAATCTTGAACAACCAATGATGAAATTTGTGTCTTTGATTGATGAATATAAATAACCCCGTGTCTCTAGTTTGATAGTCTTACTAATTGCTTACATTGTTTTCTTCTTCTAATTGAATGTGGACCTACTCTGGTTATTATGTGTGAACTCTAATAGTGTGTACTCACAATGATAACCCTCTCTTTCCTAATTTCCCCAACTCCCCTTTATTTTTCATCGCTTAAAATTCCTCCCTTGTACTCCATACAAGAAATTTTACACATGCTCAGTGAAGTGTTCCTATGTGATCCCCATCCTATTGTCCACCCACATAATTAGGATAGTTTACATTTGATAATAGGATCCTCCCCATACACAAGAAAGAGAGAATTATCCCCGTGACCATTGGTGGAAAATCATAATTTGTAACATGACATATTATTTCACCAACAAGACAACATCATTGAAATTATTTCTCAGTCTACTTCTGATTCAGATAATAGTTATCACCTTCTTTTGTTTCCCCCACTCAAAACATGGTGGAGGCTATCAATAATCTTAAAATTTTCAACAAGAATTTGGATTTATAAGAAGGAAAAATGAATTCTAGAGGGGAAATTAATGAAGAGGTGGAATACCAAATTCAATATGATAATTCCCCCCAAAGTTATCTCAGATTAAGGATGATGTTTTGCTAAACAAGAACATGTTGAATGTTTTACTTAAGGACTGGAATACTATGAAGGAGAAGATTGATTCCACTACTTTGGCTATGAAAAATGATATTGGGGATAATCTTTAGGTGAGGTGCTCTCATTTGGAAAAGGAAGTGGAAAATATGAAGGCAATTATGCTCCATATCAATAGATGGAGTATGTTAAATATAAAAAGAAATATTGAGAATCTCAAATTAATTTCTCAGCTTGTCAATGTGCATAGGGAGGAAATATTGGTATTAGATTTTCTGAATCTATGTTGAAAAACAAATGCACAAGAAATTTTAAAAATTTAAATAACTAAGAATAAGATGAAATATGATCAAAACTCACAAGGCAAGAATTAATCAAAATCAACTCAATGTGATGCTCCATAAGTTCCATATCCCATAGGATAAGCTGATGTAAGTCAAGTACATATAGGTGGTGAATGTGCAACTTCCTCCTAGATGAGTGGGGAATAAATCTGACTAATTGATACTAGAAGTAGAGTTGACTCCACACAACTAGTAAGCTAATTAAACACAACTGGTAAGCTAACTCAACACAACTAGTAAATCTAAGCAAGCATATCCCATGAGTGTAGGAAAGATCTAAGAAAATAAAAAATACAAGGAAAATAAATATCCTACACTAGCACCCCCCATAAGCACAACTTAGGTGGGTAGTGAAAAATTAAAGTGGGACCTGAAAACAAGGCTTGATGAGGTACCCAGGTACAAATGAAAATATTTCATAAAGTGGAGAAAAGGAGAAAACCCAGTGGCAAAAAATCCCCCAAAAAAGAGACAAGAAACTCACTCAAAAAAACTGGAGAATAAGTGGGTCCCGGTAACTTAAATTGATGAGGTACCCATGTACAATGATCATCCCCTAGAGTAGAGAGAGAAATAAGTGAGGACAAGAAGATCCGCTGAAAATATTATCGATGGTGTGGTCCTCTACATAAATATTGAAGATAATCCACCTGCACCAAACAATTTTCCTACCCTTGGGAAGGACATAAAAGGAGTACTGAAAGTTGGCACACTCCACAAAGGAAGAAGAATCCTACAATACTTTGATCTCTCCATCTAGTTTGCAACTGAAAGGTGGCATAAGTCTAGAAAACATGTGCATAAAAGACAATGGTAATTCCACTACAATATAAGTGTTAGATAGGGAAGATGGTGAGGACCCAATAACCCTCACAAAGGTATGAACAAGAAGAGGTGGATCATGAAACATCTCTGAAATAGTGGAAGTGAAAAAATTCCCAAGGTGGGAAATCCTAATAAGAGGATGAATGGGTCCTCTAGAATGTGTGATGGCTTAATCAAAGAATATTATTGTAATGCAACACAAGTGGAATCTACAAATAGACAAATTAGGTTGGGAAGATACTCATCCTAATAGGGTTTATCAATGAGAGAAAATTATGAAAAGAATGTATTAACATCACAACATGAAGTAGGATGAGAGGACTTCTGTGAAGAGATACTGGAATTCCAATATGAGGCAATGTTGCACTCAAAAGTAGTAATTGGTATAAGTAGAGTGTCGTTAACTGAGAAATCAAGATGCAATGGAGTACAAGAGGAAATGGTCACATATGTCTCAGAGGAAGGTTCTCTAATAGAACACTTCTACAAAGAGTGAATGGAAGCTATGAACATGGGTGACAATGAGCTCTGTGGAGGAAAAAATAAGGAGAGTTTTCTCAATAACAAGATCCTGTGGTGAATGGTCAACATGGGACTCGTGAGTAAAAACAAGTGTAGAGGAACACTCAAAAATGAAAGGGATGTGAGTAGGGGGAATCTATTGAGGCACTAGAGTGGTCTAGGGAAGCATTACTCTAAGATGGTGAAACAAGGTCATTATATAGTTGTTAGGTAATGGTCCAAGTAGTGAAAGGGAAATCAATGTGCTCAAGTAAACACAATGTATCCCTATAAATAGTAAGACTAAGAAGGCCATATACCCCATCATTATTGTTAAAACCATTCATACTTATGTATAGGCTCATTAGGCTTAGTAATGAGACCATGGAGGTAGGGAAAAAAACCCATGGATAGTGTAGTGTTTTATAATGCCTACCTTATAAAACATAAAGTTCTCATATTTGAGCATAACAACAGAATATTGAAACTCCATAATGTAGATTAACCCCCAAATATCCCAGATTTTACTTTATAAATTAGTACGAGGAGTACAAGTCCTCAAATATTTTTGCAAGAACCCCCCCAAAATGTCACACTTTATAAAGTAGTGTGTATATAAAAAATAAATTAATTCGTCATGTTGAGCATGAGAAAACATGCACTTTTGAGGAAAACAGTGCTCAAATCCGAGCTAGATCAAAAGTTATAGTGAATTCAATTTCCTGTAAATAATGGCTTATTTAATTAAAATTTTGCAAAGTGATTTTAAAAATATAGAAAATGAGGGCAAAGGAGGTCATGCATATACTTGTTGGAATCGGGATGAGATGAAAAAAATTAAGGGACTTCACGCTCAACAGAAAATGTGTACGTTTCAAGATAAGGGAGAAAGTGTTTATACAAGGGGATTTAGCCACCTACCAAACTGGGCCTTACCCTCCATCTTTGACATGAAAATAATGGGAAGGTATATAATCATCATAATAATTCATCTAAAATGCTAATGATCATATTTTATACAAAAAAAAAAGTGAGCCTCCATTTTTTCATCAACTCCAATCCACTTTAACCCCTTTAGGAAAAAAACAATGAAAGAATGGATTAAAAATGAAAAAAAAGAGGGAAAGTGTTTGACCATGAAAATAGGTGAGAAGACTGAAGGTTTTAGTTAAGATAGGGCTCACTAAGTGTTAAGTTTGTTAGGTGCTTCCTTGTAACATAGAAATCCCTTGCAACATAGATATCCAAGGTCCAGACCCACACTTATTTAGAAGTATCTCTGAAGCCTTGGAAACATCGACCTTACAAGTTATTTCTGAGATGCACATGATTTAATTATGGAGGCCGAGTATGAGCTTGTGAATGGATTCAAGATTTAGATCTATAAAATATTTATTGAACTATAACTGTCATGGGGTCAAATCAGAGGCTTCATGATCAATTTATTAAGAAATATCTAAACACATTGGTATTCTAGGTCAAACAGGGGATTTGTGGAAACCTAAATCAAGGTTTCAACAGAGTAAACAAGATAAACACAAATAATCAAACAAGTTAGAGCTTGGTGTTAATGGACTACGTCCCATTCAAAACTCACGAGAGAAAGGGCATAATGCAGATTTGATTCAATGGTAGTTACCACGAGATTATCATTGCTATACAGTCCAGGAGAAACTAGATCTGAGTTATAGAGTGGAGCCTGAGATTGAAGCTTGAAATTCCAATCAGGTAGGGCATGGGGCTCTCTGTAATCCAAACAGAGCAGATGGAGGTCACATGATCAAGACCGAGTTGGACCAAAGCAAGGCCCTCTGACATTAGACCTCTACCATATTTAACCATAGATAGATAACTTCGGCTGTAAAACTACTATAAATTTCCCAAAAAAAAAACATTGATCGCCCACAAATTTTGTGATTTGGGAACCCCCAAATTTATAAACCTTTAGCTTATCAATCTGTAAACACCAAAAACTCACAACCATACTAAACAAAGATGGAGACAGATCTATTTTCATATGAACTATTAGTTTCACAAACGAAGTATTAAAAAACTAAAAATAAATGAGTAATGGAAAATGTATCACCAAAATTGATCTACTACCATATTATAGTTTCTGGATCTCTGATGAAAAACAAATGCACAAGAAATTACATAAATTGATATAACTAACAATAAGATGCAATATGATGAAAACTCACAAGGAAATAATGACTCCAAATCAACTCAATGTGATGCTCCATAAGCTCCATATCCCATAGGATAGACTGATACAATTCAAGTACATATAGGTGGTGAATGTATAACCTCCTCCTAGATCAGTGGGGAATAAATCTCACTAACTGATACTAGAATTAGAGTTGACTGCACACAACTAGTAAGCTAATTTAACACAACTAGTAAGTTAACTCAACAGAATTGGTAATCTAAGTCATCAAAATTGGTACACTAACTCAACACAACTGGTACACCTAATCAAGAATATCCCATGAGTTTAGGAAATCTTCAAGTAAATGAACAAATTCAAGGAAAAGAAATATCCTACACTAACAGTTAGATGATGATTCAAAGAAAATAAAGAGAGTTGATGGAGATATCAACTATGGTAAGCATAAAATATCCTTTAATGCGTTGGCTGCTAAGTAGACCCAAATGCTCTAGAGCTTAGAAATAAGTGAAATTATTTCCTCTACCTTTCCACCAATGTTTTTGTAATCCTTTCTCCTTTTTGAATTGTCTTTGTTGTTAGTATTTGGATGTTAGTTTACTCTCCTTTTATTGTTGATTTTCTTTTAGTTTGTATCTGGTGGTTTATTTCTTTTCTACTCAATATCCTTTGTAAGGGATAGGTTCCTCATAACCCTTTTTCAGCTATAATATAAAAAAAATCTAACATACAAAATTTAAAATTTTGTCCATGACAACCAACCCCCCACTTGAAATCATCTTTCCCCGTCAAAGTAAACCCTTCCTCCAATCATCCTTTCAACTCATCTGGTCCCTTTGAGTCAATTTCATCCTCATTTTGGATAATTGGAACATTCTAAAATAATTTTAAAGCATGTTTCATGTGCATGGAAGTATATCTAAGTTGATTTATGAAGCTACTAAGCTCTAAGGTGGAATAGTGTTTCCTAGAAGCACCGTTATGGCTATTTTAGTCATGTTACAACAAATGAATATATTTCAGAAGCTAAATACGAGGGATTAACCCATAAATAGGATGTATAGGAGAGTAATGGAGTGATCTAAGTAATTTTCAAAGATATATTTGGAGGTATGTAGTGTTAGGATCCATTCACGTAAACCAGGTCATTACAGGTACTTGGAATGCAAGCTTCAATGGAGAAAGTGACCTTGTTTTGAAGATTTTGGGAGTTACGGGAGGAGTTGGAATCCAAAAAAAATAGTCAATGGAAATATCTTGGATTATTCTACAATGTCTATATATCATTTTTAATCCTAGGCCTCACTACTTTCCATGGTAGTCTAGGTCACTGTTGTTGCTCCTTTATGCCAAAAGGGTGGATGAGCCTAAAACTTAAATTTCAAGATGAATCTGGTCTTTAAAATGGTTATAATGGACTCAAAATGTGTTTTGGAGTCAAAAAATAATATAATTTTTGGCCATCGAACTCTATTTTTTCTCCTAGGGCAGAAAAATCAATCTTTGTGTTGTATTTTCACGTTGGTTGGATGGCATCAACATACTTTATAATATTGTGGACATTGTTTCACCTCTTCTATCCATTTTAATTTGTACCATGGTTCAAGGGGACATTGGGGGAACAAAATTTCACCCCCCTTGTTGTTGGTTGAGTTTTATAACTTAAAACACATTAACTTGTATCCTAGGCTAGTTTCACAACTTAAAATCATGACCCCTTCACCCATGGATTGTTTTTTTAGTTTTTTTGTCACTTTTCTATTAGTGTAAGTGAAAAAAGGGAAAAAAAAATGTTCCCCCTTGTGTTTGAATAATTTTCGTCACTTAAAATGATAAATGTTTTTGCTAGGAAGGTTGTACCTTGTGTTCTCACTCACTTTACCCCCTCCTCATGTGAATCTTAACCCATGACACATTTCTTAAGGTTTTTTTATTCCTTTTCCCTTGTCCCAATAGAAAATGGGATAGTGGTGACACAAAATTTTTCCTAACCTCATGGATTTAGCCCCCGATAAAGTACGAAACCTCATCATATCTCCCAAATTATTATTTTCATAAGTGTAACTTAGTGTCACCATTACCCCCTCACCTAAAATTTCCCCTAATTTCATGGGTGAAATTTACCCCAATTGACTTGGGTTAAGCATGTGTGGTTAAATGTGAGTTAAATTGCTAAAGGAGAGAGGGATTCAAACACCAACAATAAGTCATTTTTTAAACTAGTTTTTACCCCCAAAATATCACCTCAACATGAAAATAGATGAAGTGTAACACATAAATCCATTGAGACTTAATCTTTTTCCTCTATGGAATCCATTCAAACCAACTTTTTGTTTTATGTTTCCAAAATGGTTGTAACATCCCCATTTTAAAATACCAGAACAAGGGAATTTTTTTTTTTGATAACGTTCACTGTTATGAATTATAAAATTCAAACACACGTTCAAGTTTTAATAATTGTTCTCTGCCCAAACAACACAGTTTGGATCACACAATTCCTTTTTAAAACGAATGTTCCCTGTTCGCATATTTACAATATGGGACACACATTTAATGCCATTCAATCTTATAACAAATTCTATATGCTGCTGTAAATGACTCGAGGAACTGCCGATCTTCCATTTTCATGGCTCGGAGTTTCAACGATCCTTCATTTCATGACTCGGCAACAACCGATCCTTCATGTTCATGACTCGGCAAAAACCGATCCTTCATGTTTGTTTATGCATAGTATATTACATATACCTGTTCTCATCACCTTCCCCGATTATCAAAGTGATCCATTTAAGAAGCCTATCTGAATATCTGTTACTGATATTCATCTGACATCCTGCATCTTAAATTAAGTGATAAGGACAACGCAACCAGCAATTGCGATACTTTGGCCAAATATTTTCACATGCTTTGCATGATCATATTCCTGGATGTGATACACATCTACGGAATACGTCCTTCACTTCACTTCACCTGTTATCTAGAATGGTCTTTCCTGGCTCCTACCAGTCATCATCGTTTAAGATCCATTTTAAACTCTCAATTTTTCCAATTAGAATATGAACGAATATAAGAAGGCACTCCTGATAACTAAAGATACACAGACATACGGTGTCGTTACCCCATGACTCCGTGTGTCTAATTATCTTTAGTATTCCGGAGTCACTCCATATATCTTATCATACTCTATCCCCTGCTAAGAGTTACACATTCAGCCTATGTATTCTAAATGTTTTAATTCGGGAGGGCATTGCTATATGTCAGTTGCAACATTGTGTCGTCATGAAGACCCCGTCTTCATGAAGACACCTTGCTGTAGCTGGTGTATGCCAATGTCCTGCAGAATCCACCCATTGAGAATACACATCCTGCTCAAGTGACTTAGCCATGAATTAATAATTAAAATCAACTTTCAACATTCATGTTGATCCCTTGATCCTCGTTTCCGTTTCCGTTGTACAGAGCTAAGAGGGACTAAATCCATCCATTAGCTTACTATGCATCTTCTCCTTCGTATCGAAGGGCTGCATTTCCCTACTTGGTTCACTTCTTAATCATTGGATTAAGCGGTCCGTGCCGACGGACGTGATAAGTTTAACCTATTAAACTTAGCCAAGATTTTCTCAACTGCAACAAGATTCAGAATTCTAACTGATTAAACATCACTTACACGAGGCCTAATTCCCAAGAAATGTATTCATTTACTCTCCTTAACGTTATATAGTTAAGGTCCATTAGTTATGGATATATTTATCCTATATCCTTTATTCTGAATTTATCAAACGGGATCATTAATGGAGTTCGAAAGCAAAGTTCGATTACTACGAAGTTGAATTGATATTCCTTAGCTCCTAAGCTAATCCTGAATACCTTCTGATTATGGAATCATATTCTTCTTAATCCTTTTTAATGTCAATTAAAAATTCATCTTTACCCAAGTATGAACTAATTGCATTTTTCAACTTAAAAGTTGCATTTAAGTAAGAATAGATATCAGTTTCAATTTAGCATCCATCCAAGGACAATGAAGCAATTCCAAATCAAGAAATAACATCATATTCCCAATTTAAACAACAATATCGAACTGATATAATTATTGAAAATATCACACTTGTCATTGTATTCAATATTTCAAGTCATAATTTGTACATTTGCCAATCCAGCTAATTGGGCATAGTTTATACAAAACATCCATACAACTCATGGACAGAAGAATATATTTTCTTCTTTTCACAATTCCTCGAAGAGGAATAAAAGCAACAATTACATGTCATTATCAAATCAAAAAGCATCAGAAAACAGCCAAGTCTTCATTCTAATCAAATTCCATCTGCAAAATGAATTGCACGGGTCAGTTCAATGAACTGAGCATATTAAGCACTTATCCTTAAAATAAGATGCTTCAACTAACTGTCTCAATAAAAGAATCCTGCTTTTATGAAATGACAGTTAAACATCAATCACGAAATAGGCACAAAGGAAAGATCAGCATAACAACTGAACTATCAAAAACATCATCACAATCAGCCAAGGAACTGTTGTCCCGTTTCCGCATAATCATTACAAGTATCAATTCACAATATTTGTAAAGTTAGGAATACAAGTAGCTTACTACATATATAACATACAGTTATCCTTTCCATGCCTTTCATTAATAACGAATGCAAAGGATGAAACTAACTGAAATATAAATTCATTACTTTCCTTTCAGTTCATGAATCATATTAATTTCAAAACATTCAAGTACAGACAAGAAAGCGAACAGCAATGCATATAGTTGCTTCCATCTAAGCACTATAAAATTCATTATTCATGAATTCCAGATTTCCAACTGAATGAAAGAAGAAAAGGTCATTTCTCCAAGTCATTCATTCATATCTCTACTTCTTTCCACATGACTGTCCTAACAGTGGAATCCAAATGAAAGACAATTCAAGATAACAGTTCAGAGTGAAACTTACAAAATCCATTCGGAATTCACTTTCCGGCAGCAAAGATAATTTCATTTATAATCAGCTTTAAATGAAAACAGGGAAGAATTCGTCATCCATATCCATACTTCATTTGAATCAGACTCATTTAAAGATCTGAAACAGGTTAGTACAACATTATGTACATCCAAGATCAAACAATATAAGGCTGCATACCATATATTTACCATAATAAAAGAAACCATATTTCTTTCACTGCATACTAAATAGACCAACAGTATTTCCATCCTACAGTCAATTAATCACATGATTTCCTAATATTATGAGCATAACCCATTCAAAATAACATTTTATTCATTGCTGTTACCTACAGCAAATCCAATTATAAATCACAGTAAGCCCCTAATGATATCTCCAGAATTCAAAAGCAACAGAGAACATTTCCTGTCCTTGACCCTTACTAAGAAAACAATCATCTTCTTCGGACTCTTCAAGAATTGTTCAGAAGAAAAGGAAACACCCAAAACGTGCTTACTGCCAACAAGCATTCTACCCGAATTCCCCTTTGGTTGAGTCCATAATAATATGCAAGACTTCGGAATGCAATATTCAGTTATCAATACCTCTTTTTGAAGTAAACCCGTATAGGGAGCTAAATGCGTAAGTCAGATACAGTTAAGAAAAACCCAACAACAAGACAGAATTCCCATGCATCACTTCTTTCGCACAGCAATTTAAAGTCAAATACGCATTCATAAAATAATCCGAACTAGAGGATTGAGCGATCATCATTTAAACACCACAATTCATCTTATCTTCTTCAGCAAGAAAACAATATATTATACTATAAGTTCAGAAAGAGAAACTATTTCTTTTCTAACTTTCACGAGCACTTATATAAAATTCCAATGCCCATTCTTTTAAAATACAAATGCCATTTCCTTATAATCCGGAAACAGCAGAAGGAAGAGAAAAGTTCTATTTCTTTCAGCAAGAAAACTTCAGCACAGAATCGACATCAAGTCGCACACACAACTTTCACTATCATATCACCAAGTTCATGTGACAAAAGACAATCATACAGCAATAGGATGACCAACACTCCCTGCACAGTTTCCTATCATCTTTTTTTTTTTTTTTTCTAGAAAACCAGTTCGAAGCCCCGTCTAATCATCAACAACCAACACAGCATGGAGGTATTCTATGCAATAAGAGCAAGGCAGTTAAACACAGCACAGAGAAATGACTTTCTTATCATTTCAAAAGAAAAGGAACAGTAAGGGGTCGACGAACCCAAATCATGGTACACAACCCAACCATATTCAACCTCCAATTTTAAGCAAAGGCAATCCCAAACACAACAGCAAGGAACGATTACACTCAATGGAAAACAGTTACGCTATAAGGAACGATTACACGGCCTGTTCCACTTCATATAGCATGTACAGAGAAGAAAATGTCTATTTTATTCCATAATACAGTCAACAATCACTATAATAATTCACATTCTAACTTGATTCGTGCAAAAACGCATCAAGGCCGAGAAACCAAAAGCCATTTTTCTTATCATTTCCCAAAGAAAGAAAGCAAGAACCAACAAAATCCAAATCAAATCGATTCAACAGCAATCATACAATCCAAACCCAAGAGCATGGTTGTTTTAATGAAACACTTAATCAAAGCAAAGATTTTTTAAAGAGAAGGGCTTAACATGCCTGTAATCTCTCTTCCAGAACTCGAAGAAAACTTCATTTGCCGCGTTTTTCCTTCCACAGCGACAACACAAACTCTCCAACACTTCCTTCCTTCTTCAGGATTAACAACAGCCTCCAAATCCCCAAGAAAATGTCAAATGCCAAGAGCTGGTTCGACTGAACCAGGCCAAAAAACCAAATGCAGAGCAACTTCGGCCAAAACCAAAATCAAAACAATGAAAAATCAAATTCCCTCATGCTGTTTCCAAGGTGAGCTGGTCGCGAGGACCGAAAACAATCAATGCATTAAAGGCTCTACCTTTTACCTTACTTCCCACGCCACCACCACTTGGGTTGGCGAACTTTAAATTTCAAAATTTCCATGCAAACTGAATTTGGCTCTATTTCTAAATAGATGCCTCTAATTCTTGCCTGCCCCGCCAAAACTGGCGCTATCCATGTATGGACTGCCTATTAAATGCCAATGAATGCCCTTCCTTCATCCTTATCCCTTTCCTCCCAAGGGTCTGCGTACCCCTTAGATTAGGATTAGTTTAGGTTGCATAAATCATTCAACCTAGGTCTTAGTTTAGCCTTAGGTTTTATTTTCCCCCCCCTTTTTTTTTTAATTTAAAAATCCACTTAGGATAGTAGTGTAGGATGCATGTTAGGACTTAGGATTAGTTTAGGTTTTTAATTCATACTAACCACTAACCACTAACCACTAACACTAACAACTTCCATCCAGCCTCCCTACTAACATTCACGTTAATGCAGAGCAGGACGTTCCGTCCTTTGGATCACGTGCCAAGGCCACCCATGTCTAGGAATTTCTTGCCTCACGAGATCCCTAGTTCGACAGTACAGGGTTCAAGAATCGAACCCCTGTCGTTGGCATCTATGTGCCAGTTGTTCACACCTGCAATCTGGCGCTGTTACGTTCATAACAATCTCAGTCCGGTTCAAGTGTGAATCGACACAGAAATCACAAGAGGACCTCAGCATACTTGAATCAATGGAATTGATTCAAGGTATGCTGTCAATCAGCAAAGAGAGTTTAGTAAGTATACGACAACTTGTCGTCACATCAGCAAACACACAAGTATAATATTTGCTGTCCCATGTAATAAATCACAGTATGCAAGAATCCAAATTAGCAACACATTCTCTTAAGATCAAAACATATCTTAACATGTTTGCTTTCATTTCAGCAGCTATAACAGTATGTAAAACATTCACCAAGTTAACATATAAAATCAGAGTGTTACAATGGTAATTTTCTCATTGTTAGGGATCCCGTGGTCGAAAAACCTTGAAAATATGACAAAATGATCCATTTAAAAACTAATTTCATATGATATATCACTTGGAAGTTGTCATGGAATGATTTATTTTCTATTTGAGAAATAATTTTCCAGCCAAGTACTCCATTTTGGCACAAAACATCTAAAAATGTCTTTGCATTTTCTCGGTGATCAAGCCAAATTGCCAAAAATTTGGAGCAAATTATCCTCATAAAATTATATTTAATTTGATACATTTATTGCATAATGAAGTGGATTATTTTTGGAGATATGGGTAAATGAGTTTTCTCTTAATATTCTTCCCTCTTCAATGAATTTTTCCATTACCCATTGATCCAGATGGGAGAATTTTCTAAAAGCTGAAACAAAGCATCCCGAAATGAAAATGAAAATTTTGAGACGACTTTCATCTCATTTAAACATTATGAAGACCATTATAAAAAAATAGGCATCCGGGGTAGGACCTACTAAAAATAGTAAGTGTTGGGAATTTGATCAAATGTTCACATTCATCCATCTCTCATCCATTTCACTAGATTTCATCTTCATGAAGATCAAATACTTAGTTTTTGAGCCAATGATGGATGTATGGGAAAAGAAGATCATTGAAAAAAGGAAAATTACTATCACCTTAAATTCTATCTCTTGAAATTTTTCTCTCACCACCATTTCCAAGGTGAAGATGGAAAAGGTTGAGATTAAGAAAGAAAGAACCCATTGGGATTGTGTTTCCCCCATTGATGTTTGAGATGAGTTGTTTTTATTCTCACTCCTTGGTGAGATTACCTTTTAAGAGAATAAGGTTACACTTGCAGTGGATCGGTTCAACAAATAGGTCAAGGGAAACGATTTCATCCCTAGAGCATATCTAAAAAATTCATTGAGACAAATCTCTTCATCATTAGAGGCTTCTTCATCTTCGGGTTGATAACTTCTCCCTTCGTTGTTCTCTCTACATTCTATTTTTTCATTAGGAATATATTTTTTGGCTATTTCATCTTATTCACTTAAGTGAAACTCTATACTTTGCATTGTAAATGTTCTTTTTCATAAATAATAAAAGAACTCATTTTTATTCCTACAGGAATATGAAAGGTCACAAGTGGTTAGAATATGACAAGTAACTTGGGGGAAAAGAAGAGACACTTCAAGTAACCTATGAATTGGGATGGATTATCCATTCCAAAGGGTTATATTTTTCTCTACTATTAATAAAATAAAGAAGCTACTTTATTTGGTATCCTTGTTAATGTTCTTCTACTTTTTACTTTCCAACTATGAAAGATTTGTAATCTTGAACAACCAAGAAATAAATTTGTGTCTTTGAGGAATAAATCAATAGAAATTTGTGTTTTTTATTTGTTAACTTACTATTTCTTACATAATTATTTTACTTACTATTGAATGTGTACTTACTCTGGTTAATGTTTGTAAAATTTTTAAGTGCCTCCTCACAACCTTAACCCTCTCCCTATTTTCTTACCTCCTCTGTACCTGTCTCCAAGAAAATTTCTCCCTTATATAATTTATAAGAATTTTTCCATATATTTATTGGAGTATTCCAGTTTGATCCCTATCCTAAGGGCCACCCACATATTCTATTATTCCCTTCATTAAATAAATGGGAGCCTCCCCATACCTAAGAGGAGGAACCTAGTCTCTTGACCATTGGTGAAACCCACTAATTTTCCCTTGCTATAAATTATTTTACCAATAGTTAATGGTTCCCAATTTAAGGAATATTTAGTTGTTCAACACCATATAATGATCCACAAAAGTAAAAATGAAAATCATCAAAACTATTAAAATTAAAAAAAACAAAACTCAAAAATATGGAACTCATTCCTTGAAAACCCATTGATGATTTCTATAAGAAACCTTTCATTTTTACAAGATGTAAATTTTCATATTCTATTTTGAAAAATATTTTATAGGATGGCAGAAAGAAGGTATACAAGAGATAATCAAGAAGGTGGCCTAATTTAATATGCATTTGAAGAATAAAAACAATTTGATTTCAAAATTCCTTTTGTTCAAACGACATTACAGGCTGGACAAGATTTTCCTACATGTTTCAATCCTCAGTTTCCCCTTAACAAACCTTTTAAAGAAGAAATTACAACACCATTAGATATTATTCCTTTAGAAGAATAATAAATGGTTACACTTGTACCATGGGGAAACAACATAATTCCATTGGATCTAACTCCTCTACACCATGAGCTGCCTAAAGGATCAAAATATAATTTTCCCAAATTCTATGGAGACGGATAGAAACATCAAGATGAGCATATTACAAATTTTATCACTGCCTATGGAATTCTTGGAGTATAACATGAATATGTTAATGTTCAACTATTTTTGGAGTCATTACATGTCACTATAGAAGCATTCTACTATTTCCATCTTGCTCAATCACCGATTGGGAAGATATGAAAAATAGATTTTAAGTATAGTTCAAATCATTGGAAAATTCTCATGCCTTCTTGCTCAATTATATCAAATGAAGAAATCATCATAGGAACCTATGAGAGAATATATGGTCAAATTCAACAAGTTGATTAACAATATTCCTATTGGTTCTTGTCCTACTACAGACAATCAAAGGAGGTTATTTATAAATGTTCATCTACCTAAATCTGGATTCACCTTGAGAAGAGCCCAAATAAATACCTTGTGTGAAGATTAATACCTTACAGTGGAGGTAGTGGATGATCTTATCATGTCTAGTAAGATAAAAAAGAATCAAACCATGAGAAAGGTCAAAGTTCTAGTTTTGAGACTACTGATCCACTTTTACAAAAAAATGGCAAATAAGTTGATTTCTCTAAAAAGGGAACTTTCTCAAAGTACTCTATGCAATGAGGCACCTAGGAAGAATTTTCAAAATTGAAATTAGATTGCTAGAGCACCACGTAGGCTTACCTTGTAATATCCACCTGTTGATGTAGCTTGTAAATCTCAAGAAGAAGAAGAATATGCCTTAGAGGATTATGAAATTGGAGATTCTAGAATTGGCTACTGTGAATGTTCCATAGATGATGAATATTCTGAATATTTCATGTCTGATTGGATAACTACTCTTGTATAGTGTTCACTCACTCACAAGAATAAAAATAAGCCTCTTCCTCTACTACAGTCCAAAAATAAATCCATACAGATCCTTAAATGGTGACTCTACCAAAAAAAAAAACAAAGAGAGGATCATTGTAGACCTCTTTTGCAGAGTCATCTAAAAATAAACTTGAGAAAACCTCACCCAAAGTTATATCTACTTCTCCAAGTAAGTCTCTTTCTCATTCTCTAGTCAAATTAGTTTATACTTCTACTTCTAAGAGTGTAATACATACACCTTTTAAGGATGCCATTGTTACCCAAGATTCCACCTCTTCATTATTTGACATCATCGATCATGTCAAGAAGGAAAAAATCTTAATTTCTGAAGTTTATTATCTAAGAAATAATCCCAAGTAGTTTGATAAAATTATCCAGTTTATTAAAGGAATTATTTCAAGGTCTTATTCAAGAAATTCCATTTCTAAAGAACCACTTATCCCTCCTTTTGTCACTCCTTCTCATAATCTTATTACTTCCACTTCTTAAAAAATTGAACATTTCTATCTCTCTATGTTAATTAGTGGGTATAAGTTGAGTAATTGTATCATTAACTTTGGTGCTTCTGAAAATATCATGCCCACTAAAGTGGTGAAATCTCTGTCTCACCCTCATTCCTATACTAGACAATTTTACTCCATGGATTTTTAAGAAGTACCTCTCATTTATCGAGATGAAGATGTTCAAGTGACATTGGTAGAATTCCTTGACAAGAAGGTCAAGATGAACATACTTATTATAGACATATTAGCTTCATATAGGATGTTATTGAGCCATAGTTTATGTTGGGAAGTTGGTGGAGAGATACAAATGGATTGGGTCATATGCCACCATACAGTCAAGGTAAAATGAATAATATTTTTCCCATAAGAAAAATGAGATACACCATTCAAGAAGAGGATGATCCAAGAGTAAACATCTTTTACCAAGGTTCAAGATACATGAAAATTTTGCATAACTTCATAAGAATATGTTGATCTTCCCATACTAATGGAGGATTACCCAGGTTTGATTGATCCAGTTGAGAAACAACATGATGATTTAATGGACTTAGAATTTGACATTGTGCACTTCTCATTGATTATGGATACGTGTTATCTACTTAGTGATGATATGAATAATGGATATTTTGACTTTCCAAAAACTACCATGAGATGATAAGTAATGTGGACCATGAAGAAAAAGTGATATTCAATAAGTCCCAATAATGTGAGCCCCATGTTCCCAATCATTTTCTCAAGATTCACTATGAAGAATTACCCAATGGCCATGATTTTGAATATGAATATTTCTATTTTCTATTTGGAGAAAAGGACATTATAAATGAGGAATATATAAATGAAAAAGTGTTTGAGTGTCTCAAGGATTAATCCAATCAAGATGTAGATATATCCATCAAAAATATGAGTATTATAGCTTAAGATTCTCAGGATGAGGAGAGTGATGATATCCATATTTCAGCACCAAACTTGTGTTCATTCTCCTTTCAAGAGGATGAAGCACTATTCAATTCACAATATAGTGAGAAAAAAATCAAGAATGAACTGGTGATTGTGAAAGAGAACCATTTGGAATAATCTGTAAATGTGAAACACCAAGAAGCCTCTTATGGTTTCCAAAGTTTTAAATGCTTTACTAAGAACCCGCTTATATAGACAATGGTCACATGGAGTATGAAAAACAAAGAAAACATTCACATGAGAGAACACATAATTGGTTTTGAATATGGAAAACTTGGTAAGATTATTAATTCACATTGCAACAATGTTAAATTGAGAAATGAGAAACTTGAAGCATGAGTAAATATGGAAATGGATTGGTGGGAAGAAGAAGAATTTTAGAGCAGAAATGACAATGATTTGATCATGTGGAACCCCAATTGTAAGAGGCTTCATAAAAAAATTTAAAAATAAAAGAAAATTTTCTCTTTCTTAAGTAGATGAAGACCTCCTACAGTAGCTGATTTTCTCAAATAGTAAAGAAAAAGATCTTATTTCATTAAACCAACCAAAGGATTTCTAGAGAAACTTTATTTTGTGTTATCTGTACATGGGTGAAATTTGTTGGTGTGTGGTACTTTCGTTGTCATCTCAGGGCATTGGCTACATCACTTGGTGAGTCATCTCACTTAGGTGAGATCATAGGTCAAAGGTTTCTTAGGGGTTATGATAGATTCTGTCATAGATTCCTTCATACACATCAATGTGTTTCATTACATCATACATGAGTTAATTTCCATTTCTGGAATATAAATTCTCTTCTCCCTTGTGGAGGTATGATGGTCTTATATTGGGAGATACACATCAATCCTATTTGTACCCCTTATTTCTGATCTATGAGTATCAGTAGAACCTTTTCTTTTACATGCACATTTCATATTTGAATGCTTTCTTACTACATTGAAATCTGTCGTGATGTTGTTCAAGTATAACTTGGTTCATGTGCACACCATCCCATTTGATCCTCACTCTCAAATTATCTCACATGGTATCATATCACATTGTTGGGATTTGTGTCACTCATGTGTCTTTCATTTCTTACTAATATTTGTTTCATGTTCTTACTAGTTTCTTATGTAAGTTTCGTAATCCATATTTCATTTTTGTTTTAACTGAATTAATTTGGTTTATCCCAGTTTATGCTTATTCAGAGTTAGGTGGTTTCTTTGGTATTGTGCTTATTTTGTGTGTTTTCTCATGGTTTTAGGTGTATTTTGTAGGTTTGGATTACAATAGGTAGCTTTGGAGTTCACTAGGTTCAAGTTCAACAAGTTTTAAATCGTGGAGTGCTTGTTTCTTTGGCCTAACACAACCCCAGTTCATCAAATTGGTCACCAAGTTGGCTGGCTCCGCCTCCCCATTTAATGTTTTTTCTTAATTTGAACTAACTGGCTCACCTCAACAGCCACCTCTTCCTCAAACTCATCCTACAACCCCTAACTTCACCTCCTCAGGAACGATTCTAATTCACTTCCCACCTACTTGCATCGATCATGTTGTGTTGGATTATTTCTTGTTCCATCTGCATTAATGTGTGGGTCATTAGGCCCTCCCTGTGTTTATTAATCTTGACTCGTTTTACAACATGTTCCCTTGGTCTTGACTCCTCTTAGGTTTTTTAGTTCCTTTGAGCTCTATGCATTTGATATGTATCTTTCGCATCCACTTCACCAATACACACTTGTCATCAACCCTGCTTGCCTCCGCCTCCCTATTTGAGCTCCTCCTAGCTTCTATGAATTGTTCATCTGTAACCTTGGTTTGGCTCCTTCACCCTCACTTTTCCTGAGCTCCCTTGGCTTTCCTACCACCATGCTAACCTATCTCACCTGAGCCATTACCATCTCTCATAGACTTCACCATGTGTCTCCCTTCTCAGATTCCATATCTTTCCTCTTCTCGCGACATTGTAACTCTCTAGCCCACCATGTGGAGTTAACTGTTCAATCAGATATCTCATCTTGGTGTCAACTATTCAAGATCATCTTACACTCCATCTTGCCATATGGGAGGTTATAACAACTCAACACCACTTCTGAATGACTCATCATCTCATGGAGTCCTCAGCCTGACTCAGAGTCATCTTGACAGATAGATCAAATTGGTTTGTAGCTTGGTGCCAGCTTGCCCATCCACATTGGTGACTCGTCGACCATCTTAGCACCCATCTAGATCACCCTACTTTGACCTAACTTGCCAGCCAGTTTGTCAAGCTAGAATGGATCCCTCTTGAGCCAAGATATGTTTTTCTCCATCTTTTAAAATTTTAACCTTTGTTTTCTTTTTTGATCTAGTTTTTAATTAGATTAAATTTAATTAAGGAAAATTAATTTAAAAAATTATCAATTAAGGGGGTACCTTTTTTTGGCTTCATTATAGGGTTATTGGGATTTTTAAGTACATTTTTTTGTCTCTTCATCATTTTAGTGATCTTCGCATTCACATCCTTATGAGTGCATCCACCACAACCTTGTGGAAAGATAGCCCTTTTTTCTGATATGAGACACTTTTTCTCACAATGAACTTTATTTTGTCCCCTTATTCCTTGCTTTCACCCTTTGTTCTTATTTATAGTGTCGTTCCTCTACTTATAACTGAAACTTATTGTGGCCTCCACTCTTGTGTGATTAATTTCTTACTACAAGGTGAGTGGTCAATTATTTCACATCGCACAAACACACCTTATTGTAATCAACACACTATTTATAAATTTCCACAAATATGGGGTTATCAATTTTCTTAAGTGTTGTATTGCATGTAGACGCATTCTCGGCTTAGTCCTGTCTTGCAACCTTACGTGTATTCTTGCACCCTTATTTTCTTGAATTTTGGATGCATTTTTGGTTGAGTTCGATGCCCATTTAAGAGTGTTTGTCCTTATGAATCTTCTACACTTCTTTCTCTTTTTACGGATGCACCATGGAGGATATTTTTTCCATACTTAAGATTTGTAGGATTGCTTCTCATCCTCTGACTCTTCTTCTTGGTATAGATAAATATACATAATGGTTTTCTTGCATGGAACATTACCTTACTCATGAAGGGATTTATTTCTTTCTATATGCAAAAGTTATTACACCCACTGATCATTATCATTTTAAAAACTGGCTCGACAAGTGTTATCATGTTCTTGGTTGTTTGTTGATATATGTTTCTAGGAATCTCCACCATTATGTGGTGCATAAGAAGTGTCCTCACATAGTCTGTAGAATTCTTCAATCCTTATTTAGATATCCTTTAGAGATTCTTGTTGCTAATTCTTCTTCTGATACATTTTTTTCCTCACCTTCTTCATGTGATGATAATTTTGTTGACACATATTTACTTGTTCCTATCCCTGATGAAGAGGTTTTTTCTTTTAGTTCTGATAACAAGAGTGCTGATGAGGAATCCTTGCATCCTTCTCCTGGCCACCTTTTAGATCATGTTTAACCTCCTCCCTTCCCATCAGATATTAGGAAGTCTTGTTCACATCCTCATACTTTCATTGCATCTACCTCCTTTCCATTGCCAGTGTGTGAGGATTCTTCCACTCCTTCATGTGTTGTTTTTTCATACCTATCAGAAATTTCTCTCGTATTTGTTGAGAAGTCCTTTTGGGATTATTATCTTCTATACCTTCATCCTCTCTTTGCAGTGCCTAATTGTGTTGCAGTACAAGGAGTTTCTCTTCCTTCTACAGGTGTTTTTGAGGAGTCCTTCATCTCATTTTTAGGGTGTGCCCCTTATGGGATTTTGTAACGACCCAAAAATTTCACACCCAAACAACACAGTAAAATACAGGATAAATTTTTTTTTACGCATAACACGACACAACATGCCACCACCAAGGTCACAACTAATTCCGTGGGTAACTCAATACAAGGATGACCACAAGGGTAGCACGGAAATGTTCACACACACCAAGGATGGTTCATTTTTCTATCTGACAAAACCACATAAGAAACCACCACATAACACACCTACAGATAGGGCAAGCCACAATGAGGAAATTATTGATGGTCATTTATTTTTATGTAACCTCTTTTGATCCTTAACTACAGTTTGCTAAGACTCTAGATATGATTTGTACAATGCTTCTTACAATGCTAATTTTTCTCTAGCTTATTAAATCTTATCCTCTTCTAACAATTAACAGTTCATTTCACCTTAGGGTTATTTTACAAATTTCACCATAAAAGGAATAATGTTCACTAGAGAAGCTAGGGTTATCCTGTTATATAATTCTTACTCACAATGATGGTCTCACCTATGATTTCTTTAAAAAAACTCCTTGCTCTCAAGTTGGTAACCTCTACGTTAATTTATTTAAATATAACTTTTTAGTTCAACTTTTATAAGTATCAAACAACCCATGTTATTTTACTTATGTCGCATTATTAATAAGTCATAGCAAGATTTACTCATCATTTCTTTTCAAGGGTAAAGTTTAATAACACTCATTCACCAGAACAGAACAAGGTTACTTCCACACTTAAAATACCAATAATCCAATAAGGTCACTCAACAAGCAATAACAAATATTTTAATATTTTCAATGATGGTTAAACAAACCAAGGTGTTCAAAGTTAAGATGACAAAGTCCACAAATACATTATACCAAGACCAAGATCCTCTCCTACATTTTCCACTGTATGTTATCAATAGTTGAACGATATAAAAAGGATTCATGTAAGAACTTCTCAGCTGAGGTTGATGCACAGGTTTACAAGTCTATCCCTCATCTACTCACTAAAATTCCATCTGCAGCAAATATTTACTAGAGTCAGTTCGCTAGAACTGAGCATGATAAGATATAAACCTCACCTAATAACTTATGCCATCTAGAATTTAAATAAATGAAATTTTGCAATACTCCCTATCAAATAATTCCTAATCATGTATTCAAATCTTAACTGCACATCTCATGATAATACATTTCATACCCATCATTGAACACTTCCCTAAAATTTGCTTACATATGAACAAAAATTCCAAGTGGCTAGAAGATATGCAACCTTAAACTTGCATTTAATCATAATTAAACTACAGTAGTAATAATAACGCTCACCTAATACCCTCAACCTACTTCACATATATAAGTGCCCGACAATATTATCTTTCAAATAAATAAAGGCACCAACGACATTAAGTTTCTATAATAAATACAAGCGTCAATCATATGATAATCATCAATATTACTCGAGTATCAACCTTTATAGAAAATAAAGGATATGTAAGTATACTTTTGATACTTATCTCACAATTTAAAGAATGTACTTATGTAAACAAGGGTTCCACCAATCAGCAAGTTCATATTTTATTTAGATATCCTATCGGTTGTTTATTGTCATGTCTCTATATGCCTCCATTAGTATAAGAGTCCAACTCAGAGAAATGAATTACGAACAACAATACTGTCATACTTTGTTAATGAGTAGAAGGTACATTTGGCTAGCTAAAACAGGTAAGCATGGTCCAAGCCACTATAAATACAAATATCAACATTATCTCAACTCACAATTGAGATGCAAGTACCAATTTTAGCTAACATAATAATCGTCGTAAATGCCAGAAAATAATCCACGCGCTAACCAAGTATTGAAATAACATATTTATCCTTACTGGTTTCCTGAAAGCATAATATATCATATTATATAATTCAACCTCCACTTGCATATCTCAATTTATGGGTATTAATCATTGTCCTATATAATGAAGTTAAATAATCTCAGGTCGACTTCTATCCTTGACGTCATATAAGGTATGAACAGTCCCATTATGGTAGTTGTCACCTTTACTTAAGGTTGTGTATGAATCCATTTTAGGGTAGTTCTCATAACTTCCCTATTCATCTGTTTTTCCTACCAACAAGCATTTCAACAAGCTTTGAAGTCAAAGTATAGGATAGATTTATAATCCCATATTTCAAGCATTGTCTAAATTTCTATGCCTGAGGGCCATCACATGTCAATCAAACTTGCAGAATGTACACATTCATGAGAGTTCGATGTATCCATTATTACTTTAACTGATTTGAAGATCTAAGAAGCGCCTCAAACTTAAGCCATATAGTTATCCACACAAACTAACGTCTTGAGGCTTACCGTATTCAAAAAGGTCCCAAAATAGAACCCCCATTAACACATGTTTCAGGAGCGTTCCAATCTAAAGTAAGCTCATAGTAATAATAATAGTAGAGGGCCTGGGTGAGGGGTTTTCAATAATCCCCAAAGTAAACGATAATCAAAGGAGTCGGATAGTATCTAGAAGGACCAGTAAGAACCAGTATGACTCTCCCCAAATAGAAGCCTCCAATCCTAATGGGGGGATTATATTATTACCAATCCACATTAAAAGACCAACACAGTCTTCTGAGAACATTTCTCGTTTTCAAGCCATGTTTTACATAATAAATACAAGACAAGAAAATTTCTAAATCTCATTCATACACCACAATATTTTCTACAGAATACACTGTTCACAGGAGTAATCATGGCAAAATGATAAACTAACTTTATAAGGTCGAAAAGCGGAGAATCACTGGAGAGAGATCAACTCATGCAAATTTGTGTTTAAAAGTCATTCAAAAACCCATTTCTTTTGGGCATCTCGTTCAAGAAAGAGTCAACATATATATGTAAATAAATATTAAATAATATCAAGAATCCAAAACGTTACTTACTTAGTAAAAGAGAATCACACATCAACAATCCGAAGGAGACTCACATATACAGAATTCAAACAAAACTACAGAGATTGATTTATCTAAATGCTAAAGGAAATAAATCATTAAGAGAGAGGGTTAGGGCTTATCATGCCTTTAATGCGCTTCCCAAGGCAAGAGCACGCTAAAACAGGCCCTTGAAGGTAGTAAAGAGCCGAGGTTGGCTGCTACTAAGAACACCAATTTCCGAAGACCAAGAATCACCGTTACAGCATGCATAGTGCCCAAATATACCACCAATAAGACCAGTAACCAAAGGTGCCCTTTCTGAGTTCAAACAGATATCATTCCAGCCTGTCAAATATGCAACTCCTAACGCTAGTGCTGTCGCAATCAAACTATTCACTAGCACTTGCATCCAAATCCCGTTGGCCTCCCTCCTTGTATTCAGCATCATTTTTGTGCTTCATTTTAGTACCAAGCTTTGTGAGCTTTGAGGATGAGAAGAAAAACACGAGGAGGAGAGCTCCAAACATGAAGGAAGCCATGATAGATGCTGACATTACCAGGAACCTGGAAAAACCACCTGACAGATATAAAGACTTCCGCCGAACAGCCCATCCTGCTATGAATAATGCAAGCGCCACCCTTATGAAGGCTTTTATTACCAGGCTCTCCAACAACAAATTGTGCTTCATGAATATTCTGATATGAAATAGATCCTCCTCTATGAGATTCTCTTCCATGAGTTGCATTGGAAAACAAGGTCCCAATAGATAATCTTTGTAATAAATTTCATCAGGTCTCCTGGTAACATTCTTACTGACACTAATTGATTTGGATAAAAAATAAAAATAAAAATAAAAACTTGAAGGAGAATCCCAAATTTGAGGATGCATTCAATACTGAACAGGTAACAACATTGTTGGACAGCCTGCTTGTTGGAAGCGCTCAAAGAGGCGTCTACTGTACTGCACACGCCTGCTGCCTGGCTAAAGACTGTTGCAGTCTGTTGTGGATCCCCAACAAGAACAAAACCCACAGCACCCATTGGAAGAGGAGGTAACACGCCTACTGTACCAGCTTGTAGCTTCATCTATAACCCCCATTCCAAACCCGCGCGGCCAGCAAAAGAAAACCACGCTTCTTTTTCCCCCAAAATGCACCAAGCAACAACAACAAAAAAAACATGTCCACATGACCACAAAACGAAGTATTCCTTCACCCCACAGACCCACGCGGCCAGGGCAGGAGAAAGGGATGCGTCCAAGATCTACGCACCAGCATAAGGCGTGAGGGGGGTTTCATTGTGGCCAGGGAAGACAAAAAAAGGACGCGCCCAGGATCTGTGCACCAGAAAACGACCACACAGCCAAGGAAACTTGCACTAAACTCTTTAATGTGAGGTTTTCATCTGGGTGCGCGGCCCCCAATCCACTGATCACGCAGATCCCCAAACTACTGAGCACGTAAATCCCCAAAACAAAGAAAACGTGGCTAGCAAGCCATAATGAATCACAAAGACAAAACGCAGGCCAAAACCCAATACGATTTCAAACACATTTCCCCAGATCCCAGGGAAGGTCCAACACGGTTTACAAGAAAAGACGTCTATTTTGGAGAGAGATCCATGTGATACGCAAATCCTAAATTCTCCCCATTCGAGCACGCCTTAGAAGATTTTAAAACCCTAATCCATATTTAAATAGTTCACCTTAAATGCTGAGCAGGATGGAGCTTCATCCTCATTTCCCAGCATTAATTTATGTAATCGCTTATCAAAATTTAACAACAGGGTTGGTATCAAATCGAAGATCAGAAGGCGAGGTTAACGTCGACCAATAAATAAAAATTATTATTATTATTATTATTATTATTACCACTTATTAATCGAAAAACAAGAGCCAATGAGAGGTCAACATAAGCACCACAACGTTAAAAGCTTAGCGACATGGACGTTGGAGAACGGGGCATTACAGATTTCTGTCACTTCCACTATTTTGGAGACCATCACTGATCCACCTTCACTTATGGATCCTCTATCTAGTGTTGTGAGGATTTTTCTTTTGCCTTCACTTCACTTGGAAATTATTTTGATAAATTTCCCCTTTCACCACTCTAAAATTTCTAATTTTTTGGCATTACCTTCAATTCCTTTGCACTCATTTACTATACCTATGTCACACTTTAGTGGACTAGATCCAGAGCTTTTTATAATGTTGCCTTAAGTTTCTTTTGTAGAGTGGGAAGACTTACAATACCCCATTTATGTTCTTCCTAAGGGAAGAAATATTTTTCAATGCAGATGGACCTACTTCGGTCTATACTCCATTTATGTTTTTCCTAATAGCAGAAACATTTTTCGATGTAGATGGACCTAAGTTGGTCTACATGTGGAAGACCACATCATTGAAACTCTTCTTGAATATTTATGTATTTTAATGCTTCAAATAAGTAGTACGATTCTTCACCAAACCCTTAACTAAGGCCAAGTATCCTTGTGCTCTTGTCTTGGTTGAGGTCCAATGTGGCTTCACATCTTATTCTATCTCTCTTGTATCCTTCCTCTCTTCTATTCTTCTTCTTCTATAAATATTACAATTTGTACATGGGTACCTTATCAAGCCTTTAGTTTTTGGGTCACATTTGACACATATTTCTTAGGTTGTTTAAGGGATTCTTCTATCTCTTGTAAGTGGATGATTTCCAACTAGGTTTTCATCCATTACTTGAGATCCTTGTTGCACATGGATACCTCACTAAGTGTAGTCATTGAGACCCGTTTCTCATTTCTAACTTTCTTTGTCATCCTAAGTTATGATGAAGGGGGTATTGGTGTGGGGTACTTAAATTTTCATCTCGAGACATTGTCCACATCACTTAGCTAGTCATTTCACTTAGATGAGGTCATAGGTCATAGGTGTCTTAGGGGGTATGCCAAATTATATCATATATTGTGTCATATGCATCAATGTGCGTCATTGTGTCATACAAGAGTTACCTTCCATTCCTGGAATGTAACTTCTCTTCTCCCTTGTAAAGGTATGATGGTCTTGCATTGGGAGTTACACAACACTCCTATGTGTACCCCTTTTTCCCGATCTATGAGTATGAGTAGACCCTTTTATTTTACATGTAAATTTCACAATTGAATGCTTTCTTACTACATGGAACTCCATCACGTTGACATTTGAGTGCATCTTGATTGATGTGCACACCATATCGTTTGATCTTTGTTCTCACATTATTTCACAACATTAAGAAAAATATAAGTTGTGCAGTGAAAGTGGGTTGTCCCCCACATGTGTATATGTGATTTATGTTTGTTATTTCCATTGGTTTGCTTCCTGTAATCGAAAACCAAGACTCGGGACATTTTTAGTGTTTTGAAAAGTCATGGTGTTGTCCAAGGATTGGGTGAATTTCAAAATTTTACAAGTATGGGAAATTTTTAGGGTTTTGGGCATTGTACTCCAGCTTGTTAAGTCTCATTGTCAAGGAGTTAGTTAAAACATGGAAAACTTGGGTCAAAATTGGGCCAAATAAAATAGCTTATCCTTTGGAGGAACAAGAGGAACTATTCCTCCATTCCACATATTCCTCACATCTCCGCTTGAGCCACTTTATAAAGGAGAAGAAAATAAATAAGGTTATATTAGAAATTTTTGAAATGAACCTAAGTTCATGGTTTTCACCAATTACCCCACCTGGATTTAAGGCGAGAAGAAGGTCTAGAATCAGGGATGAAGATTGTGAAACCCTTAGTATCGGTCTTCATGGAAACCCCAAGTAAGCTATTATTATGAGCACCAAAGTCTGGACTCAGCTGGCAAGAATTAAGATTCAAGAGCAAAAGAGGTGTGAATAAGTCAGCTTGAACTCAGTCTAACACAGGTGAGTGAAGAAGTTGGAATGGTTGAACTTGAAATAGTGTGAAATATCAAACCCTAGGTATTAGCTTAAAACCTTAGGTGTAGACCTTAGAAGGGACCTAGATCAAGGAAAAAAGGGTGTTGGCCCAGTGATATGCAAGGAATAGTTCTTTGGGTCCTAATGGGTTTTTTCAAACCCAAGAATGTCTGAAATGGGTATTCAAATCATCATTTTAGTCATTTGCATGTAAAGTGGATGGGGATTGTTCTCCAGACATAGAGATTTGCTTAAAAATAAGGCTCGATTGTGTGCATCTTGGCACAAAGGTACAGTAAAAGCAGTATAAATGAAAATGGGTAAGGAGTTGCACTGATGAAACATTATGTCAGGCTTGTTCAATGGGCTGATTCACGGGTATTCTAAAAGTTTACTAGCGAGTGCATGAAATAGGAAACTTTGTGGCTTAGTTGATTGCTTCCATTAGAATGCAAATTTAGATCATGGAGAGGCTAGAATTGGAAAGTTTATGTAAGAAATACTAGAGTGAGTTATGAGTGAAGATGCCAAGATGTTGTAGGCCTTTTCAAGCATTTGTACATGATTGTCTAGATGAAGTACATAGCAGGTGTAAAGTGTTTAGCAAAGAAAATGTTAAAGAACTAGTTGTATATGAGCTTTTGACAATTTCATCTGATGAGCATGCAAGTTTTGGCCTGATTTTTAGGATGAATTACTCATTCCTTGCATAAATTTTACTGTTTCAAGTAATATCAACTATTTCTAGAGTAGAAGGGTAGAATGGACATGCAACATTCCTATGCTTTTCTATTTTTACTTATAAAACTTGCATGTTTGTGCTTTTCCTCTTCTTCTCTCTCTCAATTTTCTATAAAAATCCATGGAATTTATTGTAAAATCAATATATGCACTTTCTATTCATTATCCTAGAGTAATTTAGTGTTTTTATTGGAATATCATAGATCATAAGTGATATTTTTTACTAGTTCACCTCTTGTATAGATAAAGGATCTATTTCTACCTTCTTGCAACCTATTTATTGTGCACTATTGCCTCTTTAAACTGATTTATCTTGTGATATCATTTAATCCCTGATTTACAATCTAATTTCCATGCCTTTATATAATTATATGTTAACTTACAGTTCATATATTGTGTTTAACAATATTATGAAGGATCTTGTTGTGGAGCTCACCAAATTGCCCTCTCAAAGCCATTTTTCCCTTCTTTATTTTGTCAGAACTTCAAACCATTCTTTGAAACACTTTTACATTGACATACCATTTGTAAGTTATGTATGGTGTGTGTGGTTCTTGTGGTCAATATTTTTTTTTCAAATAAGTATAAAGATCCTCAAAGTTTTTGGTGATCACCCCCTTTTTATTTCCAATCTTTCCTTATCCATTTTCCCAATTCATGTAATAAAGTAGAAGCTAGTTTTAGGTGTTACATAGGGGAGCCACCCCTCTCTAGAGATTCATTCCATATAGATCACCCATATCCTAGGAGTGTTTTAATTTTTTCAATTGGAAGATGAGACATCACACCACTTTCCAAAGGGTGCATTCCTTCATGAAAATAGTTTTGTACATGCCTAGTGGGAGAAAATAAAAGAGTTTACTAAATATTTGATATTGTTATGGGAAATTATTAATGTTTCAGACACACTCATCTAGCATTTGGTGGATCCATAATTTCAAACACATCCTGGGTAGCAGATCAGTGAATTTTTAATGCTAAAATTTACAACTAGATCATCTTTAAAAGGTATTTCATTTAACTTCATTGACTTAGCTTTGAATTCAACAAAGAGAAATATATTTTTCAATTCCAAACCATATACAAAATATCCCTCCATCCCATAAAATGATATTTTACTTTCCAATTTCCCCATATCCAATCTAAATCTCAAAATGGTCATCCTGAGAAATCTAGTTTTTGTTCCCTTCAATGGCCTGGCAACTAACTATTTTTTGTACAACATGATGATATTCCAATTTCCACTCTTAAGAGCATTCCATCTAGTACTATATATAATCAAACTACCCCTATAGAGAACATTAAATATGTGTCTAACATATGTTTTGTTTATCATATTACTCAAGAGAATTATTTAGTCAAGTTATGAGTAGCATTTTTCAAAGGAAAAATGTTTCAATGGTATAGGGGATTGGAAATAAATTCCATCAGTACATGGGATCAACTAGGAAAAGATTTTTGTAATGAAATTACTTGAATAATTCTGATTATCACCAGAAATAGAACACCAAACAACACAATATTTCAGATAAATGATCTGAATATGAATGCATAATATCTTAGCCACTTTGAGTGGGAAACCTCTAAAACATTAAATAAGACTCAAATTCTCAAATATAATGACCAAATACTAACTATTAACCCCTATATATACTACTCCGATGTTATGGACAACACCAAGGCTGACCCACTAATGATAATATAATATACATGAAAGATATATATCATGATAAGAAGTTATGATAGCAACACATCAAAAATATTCATCAAATGTAAGATATATGATTAAGGGTGTAGCATGCCCCTCCCCTTCAAAGAAACATTGTCCCCAATGTTGAGAAGCTTTGGATGCTGCTGCAGGAAGTTTGCATCCTCCCAAGTTGTGTCTTCATTTTCTAGATTTTTCCACTTGATCAAATGCTCATTGATGACCCTTGTCCTCAATCTCTTAGTGTGTGTCTGAAGGATGAATTTTGGTTCCAAGATGATTCTTCCCTCTTTTTCAAGATCTATTAACATTGTCTGGGCTGATATCATCTTTTCAATTACATTTTTTAGGCAAGATACATGGAAGACTGGATGAATTCGAGTAGCCAGAGGAAGTTTCAGTTTGTATACCACACTACCAATTTTTTGTAACACTTGATAAGGGCCACAGTACTTAGGTGAAATCTTGTTATCATTTTTCTATTGTTTCAATGAAATTTTATTATATGGTTGTAAACACACAAAAACCCAATCACCAAATTCAAAATTTCTTTCACCATGATGTTGGTTTTCCTATTGCTTCATGTGATTTTTTGACATGGAAAAATTCTCCTCAAGACTAGAAAGCACCTATTATTGGTGTTGCATATGTTCTTTAACTGATCAAACCCTTGGTTGGACTCTTAAAGATGAGGTGATAGATGGTGGATGGTACCCACATAATGCCAAGAAAGGAGACATTTTAGATGAAGCATGAAAGGAGGTGTTATACCACCATTTTGCCAGCAGTAACCATTGGACCCATCTCGCTTGCTTATCTGAGGTAAAACAAATAAGATATCCCTCCAAGCACTTGTTTACCACCTATTTTTTCCCATCATTAATGGGATGATAAGAGGAACTACGATTCAGTTGTGTTCCCAAGCATGAGAACAAGTTAGTCCAAAAATTACTAGTAAATATAGGGCCACGATCAGTTACAATAATCTTTGATGTACCATATAGCTTATGAACTGTGTCCATAAAAAATATGGTCTATTGTACTCGTTGTAAAGGGATGTGACAAGGCACAAAAAACGAGCATATTTTGTAAGTCTATCCACAATCACAATAATTACACTATTCCCCTCATGCTTTTGGTAATCTTGTGATCTAAGTCTTTGGAAACCTCTTGCCACCGCTCACTAGGAATAGATAGAGGTTATAAAATGCTTCGACGTCTTAATAGTTTCTCCCTTGGTACACTAACACACCAAGCATTCTACCACAAATTTCAGGACATCTACTTTTAACCCTTCCCAGAAGAAATCTTGTTTAATTATGATGATAAGTTATTCAAGAATCCTAGAATGGCCACCCTACTGGAGAAGCATGGAGCTCTGAGATAGAACCTTGACTTTTAAGGGTAGAGTTCATGCATAAGATACAATCTGATCCTTGTATCCCACAATGTATCCTCCTTTCCATACAAAGTTTTATGAAATTCTCGAATCTTGTTGGAGATTCTGAATGAGAGTGTGGATACTCTGTGTCATTCTACCATTTTGATCTTGCTTGCTTTACCCAATCCTGCTTGTAATGGACATGGCATGGTACACCAATGTTTTTGTGGACTGATTCATCCTTCCTGGATGGTGCATCAACTACCGCATTTTCCTTTCCCTTTCTTGTAAATGATCTTAAAGTCATACCCCAAACATCTTTGTAGACCCATTTAGTTGTTCTTCAGATGATAGTCGTTGCTCTAAGAAGTATTTCAAGTTGTCATGATCAATCTTCACCTTGAAGTGACGACCCATGAGATATGGTCTATCCATTGTCTTGATTGCATGACAGTAATAGCCAACATTTCCTTCTCATAAGTTGGTTTTGATAGGTTCTTACCTTTGAGTTGAGTGACTCTCAAATGCGAAATGGGACGACCCTATTGCATGAGTACTACACCTATTGCATACACCTTGAACCATCTCATTCAACAATGAAGGTTTTGGAGAAATATATGGGGTAGCCAGAGTTGGAGTGGTACACATGGCCTTCTTTCAGTGTCTCAAATGTCCTGGGTATGCTTCCTCATTCCAATGGAAAGTAGTCCTATCTTTAATAAATTCGTGAGTGGTGTTGCAATTCTACCGTAATTCCTTCACAACTCTGCTACAATAATTTGTAAGCCTTAAGAAGCCTTGGATAGTTTTTTGAGGGTTTTAGGAATCTTCCATTGAAGTCCACGGCTTGGATCTTGTGAGGATCCAATTTTACACCTTCCATGAGAAACAATATGACCTAAGT
Source organism: Taxus chinensis (assembly GCA_019776745.2). Classification (NCBI taxonomy): domain Eukaryota; kingdom Viridiplantae; phylum Streptophyta; class Pinopsida; order Cupressales; family Taxaceae; genus Taxus; species Taxus chinensis. The sequence goes on from CM034146.1 coordinate 544,828,863, forward strand.
ATGCTGCTTACTTGACTCCAAAAGCAACACTTAGAATGACTTGGCATAAAAGTGGTGTTGTTCAAGCAGTGTCCAAAACCTTATTTACATGATGTATAGTGTTCCTCCCATGTCTTGTTGCTATAGATTAATATATCATCAAAGAATACTAGGACAAGTTTTTGCAGAAATGGCTTAAAGATGGAATTCATCAAGATTTGAAATGTAGATGGTGAATTTCATAGTCCAAAAGGCATTACCAAGAACTCATTGTGTCCTTCATATGTACTAAAGGTTGTTTTATGAATATCTTCATCACATGATTTTGATTTGATGATATCCCGATTGAAGATCTAATTTTTGTAAAATAAACACCACAGTGTAACTCATCTAACAAATCCCCAATGACAAGAATGGGAAACTTATCTTTCGCCATGTATTTGTTGAGCTCCTTGTAGTCTGGACACATGCGCCAACCTCTCATCCTTCTTTCTGTACCATTACCACTAGGAGAAGAGTAAGCTCTCTGACTATGGACGAATAATACCTGCTTCCAACATCCCTTGTACCATCATGTCAATCTCACTCTTTTGCATAGATAAGGGTACATGATAAGTGTCTGAATATTGGGTGTTTGGCTTCTTGGTACTAGCTGAATAACATGATCATATTCTCTTTTGGGAGGTAAACCCTTTTGGCATATCCCCAAAAACAACTGAGTGCTCATCTAATAACTGGCTTGTAGATCTTATGGTATAGGACCTATTTGAATCTTTGAGCTTCTAGTGAAAAGAGTTGTGTGCCAGAAACCCATTTGCACCTTTTCTAAATAAGTGTCTTCTGCATTTGATGAGAACTTACCAACTGTGGGGAATATCCTCATTAGTCATTTTAGCTCAAAAGTCCTCCCTTCAGAATGGAACCTCATGAACAAATCCTGGAAGTTCATCTCAATAGTTTCCAATGTAGTAAGCCATTGGGCCCCTAACACAATATCTGCACCTCCCATTGAAATGGACATACATGGGGCCTTCTAGTTAGAAAGTAATCTTCCTATGGATGAGCTTAATCTTATGGACACTTTCCTGAACAATTAACAGTTTACCTCCATCAATGCAACCATGACCTGAAATTCTGGGGCTGGATAAATGAAGCAATTGAAGCATAAGGCCAACTTATGATTGATGAAGTTGTGAGTATTTCCTGAATCAATTAACATTTTTATCCTCTATTTTTGTAAGAATCCAACTACTTTGAGTGTTTGGGGAGTGCTAATAAATGAAATTTCATGGCATGATATTGTTGGCTGGGTATCTCCTAATTCCTCCTCTGGCTCTACCTCTTCATCTTCTTCATTAGGCCCCTCAATGTATAACAACTTATTTTCTGCACACTTATGTCCTGGTCAAATTTTTTTTTCATAATTAAAACATAACCCTTTGGCTCTCTTTTCTTCAATTTGTTGATGTGTCAATCTAACTGGCCTAGGGAATGATCGTGGATAGGTGCTACAATCTATGATATTACTGACAGTTTGTTTCCTACTGGACAGAAATTTTTCCTCTACCCTACGTGTCATGATCATAGAATCAGAAACCTTATGAGGATTAAACATACAAACCTCAGTCTCAATGTGTTCTTTAAGAGCCCCAAGAAATAATTCATTCAGATTCTCTTCAGGAATATTTTCCAGCCATAAGGAAATGTTTTGGAATTGATGGATGTAATCTTTGACTATTCCTATTTGTCTTAGTTATGCTAATTGACTGAAATAATTCTCTGACACACTAGAACTATAATGCAATTGTAACTCTTTGGGGAATAATATACATGTAACATTAATGCCACTCATTTTCCTTTGAAAACATAACCATTGATAGCAAATGAATCAGTCATGTTTAAGATAAAAAGATGCCATGGTAACCTTTTGTCTCAATGGAATATGATGAAGATCAAATAAATTCTCCATTTTTTTAATCCAATTGAGTGGATCCTTTCCATCAAACTTACACATTTCCACTTTTGGAATCATGTTACGAGCCTACAGAGTGTTTGTATTTGGATTGGTCATGCTCTCAGATCCACCATGGCTAGTTTGTCTATTACTTTGACATGAAGATCCACCCTGGTTGATACGAGTATGATTGATTTGTGGCTGAATAGGAAGGATATGATGACCCATTATATTGTAACTAAGTTGGTTAATGAAATCCTCCAATATTTGTCTAATATTTTCTACATCTTCTTTTTTGGCCATTCTACCCTCGAGGTTTCACAACTCAAACTTAATATGGCTTACCTTATTATTCATCCTGAGGATTATGTAGTTACCCCTTTTAACTCTAAATCCTCATCTATTATCTCATCCTTTTTCAGGGGTTTTACCCAGAGTGATGAGATTATTTTTTCCTCTTGTCGAAGGCCCCGCCACGATGCCCCAAAGTGGTAGGATTTAGGGATCAAGGTAAAAATTTAGGGTTTGGGATTTCAATAGGAATTTGGCCAAATGTGAAAAAAAATCAAAGAATGAACTCAAGATAATTTTTAATCCTCTTTTTAGAAATGTAAATAACTTGGAAAAAGTCCACAAATTATACCATAGGTGGCTGAATTATGAAATAACACAAAACCGCTATAACTTTTGCAAAACAAGTCAAAAAATTTGAAATTTTTAGAGGAGCTTACTTTAATAATTTCTCCACATCACAAAAAAAATTCATAAAAGTTTTTCACCAATTTTTATATATGTTTGAACCTTCATAGTTAGGGTTTGATGCAGTGTTGGCCAAGTTCAAGCTCTTATACCAATTGTAATGAAATTACTTGAATAATTATGATTATCACTAGTAATAGAACACCAAATAAAAAAATATTGTAGATAAATGATCTCAATATGAAAGTATAATAAATTATCCACTTTGAGGTTGCAACCTCCAAAACATACAATAATACTCAAATGCTCGAATATGATGACCAACTACTACCTACTAACCTCTATATATAATACTCCTATGCTATGGCCAACACCAAGGCCGACCTACTAATGATAATATAACATATATGAAATAGATATATCATGATAAGAAGTTATGATAGCCACAAGTCAGCTATATACATCTAATGTAAGATATATGATTAAGGGCATAGCAATTTTGCAGGAAATTTGAAGACAAATCAAATCATATTTCCCTAGTGGAATAATTTACTACCATCAAGAGAGCGCCATATGAGTTCATGTCTGGCTTCAAATACATATTTCAAAGGAATTGGGAAAAAAATCCACAACTTGTAAGGAAGCTAGGACCTACTCATGATCATGTTTTTTTGTATTATCAAAGAGATTTGAATTCCAAAATTTCAGTGGTGATATAATAAATGGGTGGAAGGAAAATTTTTGATGCATATGAAGTAGCCATTAGGGCTAAGAATAGTCTCATATAATCTAGGAATATTGCACCCAGGCCCCTTATGCCTATATTCCAGGAAGTACATCCCTTTATTACACTTCAAATACCTATAATAAAACTATTCCAATGCCTAATACTAATCCTTTAAGTCAAACTAATGCAACTCCAAGTAAACCAAATGAATTAAGAGTCAAGGAGGATGTTAAAATATTTTAGGAATGATATAGTTTTCCTTAAAAGAAAACTAAATAAGATTTATAGACCCTAATATCCACCAAATAATTAGAATAGGCCTTCATTCAAGCCAAATTTACAAAGCCAAAATCAATTTTCCCATGCAAAACCTTTCCAACCATTCAATCCCAACACTGCAAATTCATCTAAAGAAATTACACCTATCCAAAACAATTTGATAAAATACTACGAGTGGTGTTTTCCTTGTAATTTAGCCCATAACTATAGCTCTTTCCCCAATGGTGTTAGAAATCAAGCACTTATGGTGTAAACCACTTCCATGGCTTAAAAATAATTATTCAAGACCCTAAAACGATAGGAGGTCTCTCAATAGTTGGTGCATAATGATGATGCACTTCTAAATTAGAAAGAGTATGATTTTTATGGAGTAAATCAATTGGAAAATCATAAAAGTCATCCCTCTACTTTTGTGGCAACAAACACAAGATCAAAGAAAAGGGTAATAGAAGTGGATCAGCTAACTAGTAAGACTAATTCTTGGCCTTCTCCAAAAAAGCAAGGCGTTTTTTCAATTTCTAATTATCAAGGAACTCATAAAAATTAGTCTACAAGAGTCCAAAATCAACAAAAGATTCCAATTTTGACACCATCAATGTAAGAAGGTACTACTATTAATAAAGTACAAAATAAGGTTAGTACTTTATTTTTAAATATTTTTGATCATATGAAGAAAACTAAGGTCAATATGATAATGTAGGATTTTTTTATTTTTTTTCTGGTCAAAAATATCTTTTGCAAGAAACTTTTTCTAATCTCAGTCTCTCTAGTCAACCATCCAAAAAACCATCTAAAGTTTTTCTTACTAACACACCTGATCCAAAATAAGCCAAAGAAAGAAAAAGTGTAAAATCTCCTCTTTCTTATGTTTCCTTGATCATATGCTAAAATATAGTCCATAATTGCATGATTATTTTAGGATCTTCTCGTTTAGTTATGTCCAAACAAGTTGTTGATTAACTTGGTATAAAATATGAGGCTCTTTCTAAAGGATTATTTCAGCTATATGGAACACCTATATAAACCATTGGAGTCATTAAAGGATTGATCATAACCTTGCAACATGCCTAATTTCTCCATCCCTCAAGATGTCTTTATTATTGATCTTCCTCCCTATTTTTCCTTAAGTATTTCTAGAGATTTCACTGCTAAAATTATAGGTTATTTGTCATCAAACTAGTATCACATGTAATTTAGAACAAGATATAGAAGAAAAGTTATGATAAGGTTTGAGCCCATATCAACAAGTCATATAGAGTCTTATATCTCTAGTGTTATCAATTCCAACTATATGATCATAGATGAAGAATACCAGTTAGTTGACCAAGAACCAAACATACTTATCGAGGGGATTCCATACTTATTACTTGTGTAGACATCACTTTTTCACCCCTAGGTGACCAAACACATATTAATTACACTACCATTATTCACATTACTATCACTATCCTAATTTCACCATCCTTATAATCAAATTTACCATTGTAAATCTTAATTTACCTACTATAATATTATTTACTCTCTCCTAACGACCTTAAAAAAACCTATCCTAACTTATCCTACACATCATATCCCTTAACCTCTTCCTACCCATATTCCTAACCTCCCACCACTCATGAAACAACCTTAATCCTCGAATGGTAAGTGGTTTTAACCATTTGTCATCTTTTCCTTAGTTGGTTTTTAACATCTCCAGATAAATCGATGGTGATCTGCAATCATTGGAGATTGTTATGGATGTCACCGATTCTATTTAAACCACCCTCTTCTCACTTTCTGAGTTACACATAAAAATCAAACATACTTGACTACTGCTAGATTTCTAAGCCTCCACAAGAAATCACTACATTATGAGACATCAACAATTTGTTGTCATTCCTTGGATAAATCTCATCAAATAATCAATCATCCATTTGGAGTTGTGTCATCCTCATAAGCATTTAACAACATTATCATATTTCTCTTTATCATTTTCAGTTATATCTTGCATCATTTTTAGTCTAAAAACCTTCATCTAAACCATCCTCAATAGCCACTTTACATTCATTCCCTCATTTAATCACTTGCTTAACCTTTTAGAATATTTGATAATATTTTCAGTGATCTCCGCCAATCCCCGATCATCGTCGATAGGAGTCCTAATTCCTTTTGTCTTTCATTAGCCCTTTAAGCACATTTGTAATCTCAATTTTCTGACATCTTCCCTCATTTTTAAAATCCCCTTACTTTATCTTGGCATTGTCAAACTATTATCTTATACCAATTATAGTCTATTTTATTTAGCTTTTATTGAAATAAACCATTTTGTCCCCGATCACCACTAATTCTTGCATAGTCATCGATCAGTCTATCTTTTTAGTCATTTTAATCAATCATCATATATTTATCAATCTGTTTTGGCTATAATTTGTTTTCTTGCAAGTTGTATTCTCTATAGATGAAAATTCTAGGTAACTCACACCCCATCACAAGCATATACGATGTTCCTGATCATCTAGTAGCCTTTCGTGTGGGAATAGTTTGATATCTCAGAAGAGCTTCGTCGTATGTGTCATTTCCCTCACACCTGAAATCGAAGATATCAAAGGTTAACTCGAAGTGATACGTGAAATACAAGATGCAATAGAATAAGTTTGGTTTGACTATTTTCTATGGACTTCTGAACTCAGCCACCACCCTAGCATGGGCCACCTACAATGCAAAGTATGATCTCTCTATCCCTCTTGAATTCTAATTTATTATTGTCCTTATCTTATCTTTTTATCTTATCACTTAATTGTAAAACATAGAGTTGACACCCTTCAAGGAAGCCTTTTGGAATTATGGGTATCCTTCTTGTAGCCAAGAAACTCATTTAATCATTCTTTAATATTTATCTTATCTAGTTGTCTTTATATATAGGTCTACTCACTTGGCTGAAAGGAGGAGTCTCTCTACATTGGTTTGCGTATTCAATCATCCTGAACATTGCATTTGTCAGTGCAGGTATTGGTAAACCCTATGCTTTAGTTATAATTTTTGGTATTTATGCATACATAGACAGCTAACAAAAAAATCACCATAAACATCCCAGCATGCCTGGTGGGACCGTTTAGTCCCTTCCTGATTAGATTTAATATCTTTTTGTTTCTCTTCTTGTAAATATCATATAACCTTTCAACTTGGAGTCCCTTGTTGTCGTTGTTTCAAAAATGCCCTAAAAATGAAAATAAAAATAAAAAAGGAATAATGATCATGGGTACGTCCTTTTCTTTTGTTGTTCCCTTCAGCATTGCATTTTTTGTGGCATGTTTTTCATCAAAGTAAATGTTTATTTTGGGTCTTAATAACAAAACCTTCATTCCTACTTGCTCATCTAGTCTAATTAGGATGTTGAACGAATTACATTCACAAAAATCCCCTTCACACACAAACCAAACTATATATCACATCAAATTTGTCTTCTAAACAATCCTTCCTATGTGGATCCTACATGGATTTCATCACCAAGAGGATACGACAACTTCAATGTTCTTGGCCAAGTATAAAAAATATTGTGGGCGATATACCAATTAAGTACCCGACACCCTTATCACTGCGAGACCATGAAAGTGAGAGAGGGTAGGACCTAATATCACGCCTTGTATTGCCACCAACAAAAATTTAGGCCTCACGTACCTTTCGGTATATCGAGGACTCTAACCTTAAACTAACATGAAACCAGCCTTAGCTGACCTTTCCTTAGTACCCTTCCAACCATTTTTCTCATTTCACACTTTTCTTAAACTAATCAAGATAATCAAATTTTGTTGTGTGACTTGTTTGTAGTTGTTTTAAACAACCATTTTAATTTATCTTCATTGATTATGTGCTTAGTTCATGGTTTTAACCAGACAAAAAATCTTGTCTACAAAACACCTGATAATATGACAAGTCGTCCTTCAATAATCCTTGGATAATCTCGAGTCCCACCTTCAAGTAAATTCCCAACGTAATCGATCAATTCTGAAAACCTCCAGAAAACTGATTAAGAACCACAACATTCTCTTAGTACTTGGTCCAACCATGTCAGAAATCCCAGATCCACCTAGCCCATCGTTCTTCAACAGTGGTGATCCAGTCTTTATAGAAATTTTGGATTCTAACCTAATGGTGTCCCCTTAATGCTTACCTTTCTTCTTGAGGTTTCTTCCTTCAACAACTAAAGAAACAAAAATCAACCTCCCATTACTACTATCACTTTCGATCATTCCTGAGACATTCAACCCAATCATGATCATGTTATCCAAAAGATCTCCCATTATCCCTCCACTAGTGACATATGAACATTAGTCCCTGTTTCATCAACTCTAATCGCTAGTTTCAATCTTAATGTTATCTCGTCACAAGATACATCTAACCAAAAACCATCTACGTCATCAACTCCATCATTAGTCAAGCTCTTCAGCCTGCGCAAATTAACACTACAAAATCTCCCTTCTATATCCAATCCCGCATGGCCTACAGTGCTTCTCTTCCACCTCCTATAAGCTCAGTTGGTATTCCTCTTACTATGACCCCTCATATTGTATCTCAACCCATCCCATCACAACAACCTATGCATCCTTGATTCAGAATATCGGTCTTGTCTATCGCCTACATCTATACCCCTTATTAATACAAGTTACATTGCTAGTACTCACCCTTTTTCATAGTAGGCATCCACTGCCCCTATGTCACAATATAACACCATACCATTCTTAGTATATACCACAACTGTCATCGACCTATTATCAACACTTCCATTCCTATTCCTTATCAATACATTCAACCCTCACAACCCTTAATCTCTTAAAATCCCCACAATATCCTGACAAGTACCCCTTTTCATCATAATGTCTTGTTACGATATCAGTTGTATCGGACAATTGAACCCATATATGTATAATCAAACTAGCTCATCATCTTAAAAAATTTCAACAACCACCTCAAAGTAGTCCTTTACAAGCACTTATGAATAGGATTGCAAGCCTTGAACCCACCACCATCGGTTATAAGAGCACCCTTTCCTATGAACAAATTTTTAACCAACCTAATCCACCCATAAATACCTTTTAAAGCTTATCCCCCACACTGGGAACTCCCAAAATTTATCAAATTCTACAGTAAGTAAGACCCTCAACACCATATTATGAGTCTTTCCTTCATGCATGCTATCTCAATTACCATGACCAAGATCTAATGTTGAGGACAATTCCCCATGTCCTTAGTAGGAACCCATCCTTGACTAGTATATAAAAACAACATCCCACAATATTATCTCTTCTCTTTCACACAACTTGCACATAGTTTTTCTTAGAGCATTTCTCCATCAACATTGATTGCAAAATCTCCATCATTGATCTTTATGCCACTCAAACAATTTGAAGATGAGTCTGTTGCATATTTCATCATGAGATGGTGGGAGATTATTAATCAACTATCCTTATCTCTCCCACATATTGAGCTGATTGAGTTATTTTCCCGATCCCACGCTAAGCACTATATCGTCAACACTTCAAATCCAATCCTTCTAGACATTCGACGAAGCCTTTACCATGACCCCAAAAACTGGAGCTTCACGCTCTTGAATATTGTAGAGTTAAACTTTGAGTCTAAGAAACCTAGACATGTTGAGTTCTACATTTAAACCCTAGCTTCCAACAATAGCATAAATCCAAAGGCTCAACAAATGTAGGTTGTACACAAGCCACGTCCAAATGTTGGTTCAGACTCCGAATAAACCCGACCTCAAGGTAACTACACACCCATTGGAGAATATTATAGCATGGTATCAGTTGGAAAACTCGTCGTCGCATTACCTTTGATGTGAAAGCTTCCTCCTATCTTTAAATATTGACACGTCTATTTCTAAAACCTCAAGGTATTGAGATAAGGTGATCTAATGGTTGTAAATACCATTAAGTCCAAGTTTCCACGACATTGAAAAGTGTCATTCGTTCAGGAACATCCTTCGAGATCTTAGGGTTGAACAAGGTGACCTACATACTTGATTAATCTAAGATGGACCTCTGTATCAAAACTTGGATGTGTTTAAACAAACTTTCTCGAATCATTCCCCATCCACCAGTCAACCCCAATTCAATGCCTTCAATTCTCATCATACCATCAACACCGTCAAATATCTCTCACTTACACCTCAACCACCTAATGTTTCTGCCATAGAAACAAAAACTAAACCATATTATTCTTTTAGCCTTGTCACTACAAAAATCATGAACCCTCCTACATCTATCATATCCTCTTTGAATGCCCCATAAAAGAAACATGTCATAGAAATCATAAAAAATCTATTTCGAAGACCACATCACTCAACACCACATCCAGAATCTCAATAATCCCACTACACAATCCACAAATCATTCATTCAAAAAAATATAAGTTATACCACAAAATCATCTGACAACCTTATCACAAAATATATAGCATTTTCCTTCCATCTTAGAGCCTCATACTTCATCCAATTCATAGTCACCGTTATATAATCTAAGGTCGTTCCTCGACAACACCTAAATAGGTCATACAAAGTACAAACTCGTTATCTCAAAACTCTAAATCATCAAACGATTGTACATATCCCTTTACCTTCATCATCATCCCATAAATCTATGACATGAGACCATACTAGCATCCTCAAAATCTAATCCAATCATTTACCATAAACATTACCCCTATTAAGATATCTAGCTCCCAAGGGTGGAAACCCTCTTGGTGCAATTATTAAGTGTTATATGCATACCATCAGACACCAGTACATTCCACTAAGGATTGTAAAGCCCCCTAGGCCACGATTTGAAGCCTTACTAGCAAAGGACTTTTTCCCATAAATCAAAATCATTCATATTTAATCAAAGCAAGCCTTTCGAATAAAATCATTCCCGTCAGATCCTTACCAGCCACCCATTTGAACCACCATCTAACAACTGTGTGCATGAGTTGTAATCAAACTAATGCTAATATACCATTAAACACCTCTCACTTACACCTTCAACACCTATTCCTTAATATAGCAAAAATTAGACAACATACTAAGCCGACCATCAAGATCCAAGAATTAATCAAGGTTCCATGATAACATTCATCACTATACAAAATTTTTAAACAAATAATGTTACAGCATACCTACATCCTCTATTCTCTAACCCACCCAATAAATGAATTCACCTAAGTAGGCTTCATGGAAAATCAAAAATGGTTGTCTTAGAAATTCCCACAGAACCCTAGGAATGAGGGCTTTTGTCAGACCATGTTGGGCTACAAAACCACATTTTGACACCTCCCATATGACCTAAGCACTTAGGACACAGATCCTTAAACCACTCATCCAAAAAAATAGAAATTGAATCTCTCCAAGAATTGTCAAAGGAAGCTTTTAGTCTCAAATTTTGCTATATGCTTTGCATTTGTGTTCTCAAGGAAGTCATTAGGTGTAGGTATAAAGGTAGAAGGAGGGCTCACTGTTATAGCCCAATGGATAAAGGAAACACTTCATCCCTTTGCATGTGGGATAAATGTAAAACATGATTAGGAATGGATACAGGTTGCTTTATAAAAGGTAACCTTAACTTTAGAAGGGTTTAATTTATGCTTAGCAAGTCATGGGATGTACAAACCCCTGTTTTAATTAATCAAAGGGTGATTCGAGACTAGATAGGTAGAACTAAGCTTATATTAGTAGCTAATTAGAGGAAGCTTAGAACGATTTAGGCTATTAGAAGGGGATTACCTAAATTAAATATTAGGTTATGGGTTAACTCCCGAAGTTGAAAACTAATCTAATGGTATATAATAATTAATTAGTTCTAGGTAGAAGGGGTGATTTATCGAACGGAACAAGTCACTTAATTAGGGTATTAGTTGGATAGGTGACTTAATCAATTAGCGTAGTGATTCAAATTAATTTCTGATGATAAGAGGGGAATATGAGCGCTTCCCATTAACGATCCAATCACCAATTTGCAAGAAGGGGGATAATTAGCACATAATTTATGTATTTAAACTAGATCATGTGTCATTACCAGGTGTCTACCAATCACCACGTTCATGTCCAACCATGAGTGAGGATTGCTTATAGTAAAGCTCCACTTCATCAAATAGACCATTGTTTGCATGGCCACAAGAGCACATGTGACAAAACCCAAAGATCTTAGAATCGAAATAGGCCCCAAAGTATCTATCTCTTTTGCTCCTGAATCACCCAACCCTTCATCTTATAAGGCCAAGATATCCATCCGCACTGCTACCACATACACCCAATCTTACCACATCTTTACAAAATATTGTTATCAAGCAACTCCACTAAGCTCCTATATAAAGACGCCCCTCTATGAGCTTGTTCAAATTTCTCCACAACATCTAAAAAGAAATGATTGAGGCCCTCTCAGTCCATCTCAGTACCATCAGATGAACCTCAACCATTTTTAAATCTCGTCGGACACTCTTAAAATGTCTATCACTATCGCCTTTGACGATTCTGAAATCCCATCCTTACAACCTAAATACCACGACCTTCCACTCTTCGTCACTTCCCCAATCAAAGATACTCCTCGTCAAGAGAGTTATGATTGAACAACGGTATGGCGTGTTATTAACCATTCATATCATCTCACCCCTTCAAACAAACTTCAGTTACCTGATACCATCGTCATCACAGTCACCTACCATGTTACACGCCTTTAATGACACTGTTTCACCCCTACATTAGGCACTACTCATTTTACCCATCAAGATTAGTGTTAAAATCCTTCATGAGCTCTTATATCTTGTAGAAGGATGACTTTCTAATACAACTATGATTTTTTAGGATGACCCTGGATATGCACATTGTATCCCATCAACTTTATGATTGCGTAATCCTAAAGTATGAACATAAAGGTAAAACCTTTACAATTCCCGCCTAACCCAAATCCTTTCAAAGCATGTCACATGACTTACCGGCCTAATGATGTGCTCATTCCTTAAGAACAAACTTGGGATATTCTGAAATAATCCTCTATGATAGCTCTTCCATCTCTGCATCTAAGCTACTAGATGATAACTCCTTCGAAGATGTTATGCAACGTCTCTCGCTGGGGGAGTACCTCACCTTCTAGCTCTCAACTCATTCCCTACACCTAAAACATATAGGAGACCCGATAAAAAACCTATGTACGAACCAAAAATTACAGATATCATCTCCTTTTGGTCCTCCCCATCTTAAAACCAATCTTCGTTTATGGAGGGATTGATCGCCCTTCCTCACACCGCGACAATCAATATCACGCTAAACCCTTTTAACATGCGACTTCTCATTCTTATAGAATCAAACCCTTCACATAAGTTTATCTTCATCATTGCACCTAGAAAGGTTTTGGCTTAGGACAGTTATGAACAAGGGTATACATGACTTGGTCTTTGACTAGTCTCAAAAACCTCATGAGAAATTGGGCTAGGTTTTGACAAGCCTTCCTTCAGACACCTTCACAACCACCACACCTAAATCCATAGCAGAAATAGATCATCCTCTTCATTTCACCCGTACATGACTCCATATTATGGACACAGATGACACCATATCTATTCCTCATAACTTTTTTTAATCAATTTGATCACCTTAGGATTGCTCACTTATCAGACTAATGATGGCACTAAGACCCTTCCACTAGTATTTCCTGAAATGGTAGAGGAATTACTCCCCTACCATCGACATTATTCAATGCCATGATGATGAATCCATCCTATCCTACATGGGGGTGGAGGACCATTATTTTCAAAATACTCTACCACCTGACACATCTGACACTCCTTAATGAATCCACTATCGACATCAACATAGGGACTTTGCAAGAACCTCACATAGTCAAAGTTTGGACCAGTCTTTAGACTCAAAAGAATTAAAGAATTTCATCACCTTCCTTTCAAATCACAGTTAAGCCTTCACATGGTCATACAGTGACATATGCCAGGTATTGACCCTAACATCATCATCCACAACATAGTCATGGTCCCTAACATGCTAAACCTTTAAACAAAAGCTATGTAAGATGCAACCCTCACGTATCCCTACTCATAAAAGAAGAGTTACAATGTCTTCTCTCTACTAATTTCATCTTAACCATTGACTATCCACAAGTGGGTTTCCAATATTTTACTCATAACCAAATCCTATGGAAAGTTACATATCTACATAGACTTCCAAGATCTCAATCTTGCTTGTCCTAAAGACAAACTTCCCTCTTCCTAACATCGATCAACTTGTCGACCTCACGAAAATAGGCCATGAAATGTTATCTCTTATGGATGGTTTTTATGGGTATAATCAAATCCTTATCGTTGCTTTGGATGACCAACATAAGACATATTTCATTACCCCTTGGGGGACCTTTTGCTACCGATGTTATGCCCTTCAAACTCAAGAACATGCAGGGGCCACTTATCAACGCGCATTTATGACTTATATCTTCCATGATCTCATCCATAAAACCATAGAAGACTACGTTGATGATCTCTTAGGTAAATATAAGCACCAAAAGAGACCATCTCATCATCCTCGATGTCATCTTTTCCCACCTTATTCAATACTTCCTTCACCTTAACCCAGGCCAAATTTGTATTTGATGTTCTCACTTGGAAATATTTTAGGGTTTATCGTTATCTATCAGGGGTATTAAAGTAGACCCCTCCAAAATCAAATCCATCATTGGAGATTCCCCCTCCTTCCAATATCAAACAAATTTTTAGTCTTCAAGGTAGACTCCAATCAGTCTCCATTACTTTATTTCTCATCTTTCATATTGTTGTCAACCTTTTCATCATCTCCTCTAAAAGGATGTCCATTTCAAGTGGGATAAAAAACTATCAAAAGGCCTTTGAAGACCTCAAAAAATACCTCTTATCACCACCCATGATCACACCTCCACATGAGGGGGATCATTTTATCTATATATATCCACCGACCATGCCCTGGGTGTTATGCTAGCACATCGGAGATGAACAAGGGTAGAGAGCATGTCATATATTACGTAAGCCACACTCTTCACGACTATGAAACTCGTTACACCGAAGAAGAGAAGTTATGTTATGCCTTGTACTTTGTGAATTCTAAACTTCATCACTATCTCCTTAATCATAAGACTTATGTCATCACCAGTTTCAATCCTCTCAAAGTTTATGCATTCCAAACCATATCATAGTGATTACATCACTCGATGGCTCATGCTTATGATTGAATTTGACCTAAAATTCATGTCACAAAAATCTATCAAGGGGAAAGCCATCACTGACCAACTCATAAAATCTCCCCTTCCTAATAATCAACCACCTCATGAACAATTTCCTGAATGAATCCATCAACACCATCGATCAAGAATACACTCCCCTCAAAATGACACTCTTCTTCAACGGTTCTAAGTGTTGGCAGGGGGGAGGTGTACGATATCATCATCATACCTCCTTGGGGGACTCTTATTCCTCTCTCTTTCAAACTAAATTTCAAATGCACTAACAAACATGATCTGAGTATGAAGCCCTCATTATGGGTCTCCAAACTGCCTGTCATGCTTGGTGTTCAAATCCTTGACATCTATGGAGACTCTTAGCTTATCATCAATCAAATCAAAGGAACTTATCAATGTAAGAATGAAATTTTATAAAAATATAAAAACATTGTTGAATTCCTCCTAGAAGCCTTTCGATCAGTACACAATCCAAATAGTTCCCCGTTCATCCAAAAAATTCACAGACACTATGGATTCTCTTGCATCAATTATCTGCACCTTATCAATTGAAGATTCTAAGTTATTCATTGTTGTGCATAGACTTGATCAACCATCCCATACCAATGAAAATGCCTTCTATTAATCATAGAAAAGATCAATAAAAGATCTTTGGTACACTCAATTTTATAAATATCTTTCTCAATCTAAAATCCCCTCGTATTTATCTAAGAATGTTAAAATATTTTTCTACAACGTGCTAACTGCTATGTCATTGTAGGTGGAATCATCCTTATAAATTGGGTTTGATGGCCTCCTACTTTGATGCCTCAAATCTCATGAATCCACTAAAGCTATCCAAGAAGTCCACGATGGCATATGTGGTGGACACTTCAGTAGTTTGGTTGTTGTATAAACAGTGTCCTAAGGATGGGCTATTATTGGCCTACCCTTAATCAATATTGTTATCAATACATCAAGAAATGCATCAAATGTCAACAACACTCCAACCTTACTCACATCCCAAGTCAGACCCTACAACTATGCTCAAGATTTATGGCCATTTTCACAATGGGGACTTGACCTCATTGGCCTCATCAACCCTACATTCCTCACAATGAACATCACTCTATCATCACTACTACTAAATACTTTACAAAATGGGTGGAAATCTATTCCCCTCATCTCTACCAAAGACTGATAAGATTTTTGACTTCATCCACCATCACATTATCTGTCACTTTGGCATTCCTCATAAAATTATCACAAATAATGGAAAATATTTCAAAAACAAAAAGATTCAAAAACATTTGTGACACCTACAACATCAAGCTTAGTTTTTCATCTCCTTACTATCCATAAGAAAATGGTCAAGAAGAAGCTTCTAACAAAACAACTCAACAAAATCCTCATGAAAACCATTGATCAAGCAAGCAGGAATTGGCATCTCCAAATTCCATTTTTCCCTCTAGGCCTATCGGACTAGCATCAATGTACCCCTACATGTGTTACTCCCCTTTTCCTTAGTCTATGGATCTGAGGTCATCCTTCCTCTTGAATTCTAAATTCCATCTCTCAATGTCTCCCTCAGAGATTTCATTTCTGATGAGGATTATCATCAAGAACTCTTAACACAACTTGAATTGTTAGATGAGAATTCCACTTAACAATCCCTCGAACATCATCATGTCTATCAAGAACGCATCAAAATAGCATACAAAAAACATGTCAAAGAACGTGACTTCAATATTGGTGATCTTTTCCTTAAAGAGAATCAAAATGTCACTACTCTGGAAAGGAGTAAATGTGGAAAATTTTCCCCTAACTAGATTGGTCCATATGTCATCACTCATAAATATGGGTATGGAGCCTATCGCTTAGCCTCCCTTGATGGTAAACCTGAAAAGGAACCTCTAAATGCCTTACACTTGTGGCCTTTCTATTGTTAACACATCTAATTTCATGACATTAGTCACATCAAAGATCTCATTCCATCACCAACCTACCATTTACCATTGTAATGATTTGGAATTATGTGGTCTTCCATTAGTATCCTATATTTACAACCTTAAAGGTGAACACCACGTCGACTCTGTTCATCACATTTTCCACATGGAAAATTTCCTCCCTCATAAGTAGGAACCCCACAATCATTACTCCCATTTTCCCCTTTATCTTACCAACTAAAAACATGTTAGGGGTACACATGTGTAGTTTGTACACACATCATTTTCCCCCTCCTAAATGGTATACTAGGCCTTCCCTCAGCTTGTCAAAAAAGTCAAAAACTATGTATGGATGCATACTATCAAAAATATCAGACTGATCCCTTGAAGGATAATTATTAATCATTACATAAAAATACCAGACTGATCCCTCAAAGGACAAGTTGTCAATCTAAAATAAATATACCGATCCTATTGAAGTATGACTACATCTAAAATAAATAAATAAAAAATGACCACTCCCTTAAAGGATGGTTACTCAGTATAGCTACAAAAAGGATTTCTTGCATCAATCAACCTTCAAATCAAAGTCAAAATAATCAAAAAACATCCTAGGAAATCTTCCCGCATCGATCAACTTTTCCATCTAAAAGAAAACTTCCTACATTGATCAGTTTGCACAATAAAAATATAGTTAGGGCATAAGCCTATAAACCATCAAAGGAGAACCTACTCCCCCATAAAAACTACATATGGGCCCTTCCCATGTTGAAATAAGGTATATAAATTCATTCCACATATATCCATGATCCTACATGTGACTAATTATCGATTAGTTATATGTTAACATTTTTTACAAGGCCTCAAGTGCATTTATACATATTAAATTTACCATCAGATCATATATATATATATCAAATCCAATTCAAAAAAGAAAACATTTTACATTTATTCTTGACCATGATTAAGTGCATTAAAACATACATAAAGATCATATATTTAAGTCACATCACATCAACATCAAACATCATAATACATCTAATATATCCAACATCTCAAAACCTCATCACAAACTCATATATAACATCAAATCAAAATTAATCAACAATACATAGAATCCATGAATATCATATATATATATATCATATATATAGACACACACACACACACACACACACACACACACACACACACACACACACACACACACACACACACACACACACACACACACACATATGTAATTGAAATTTTATGAATAATTCCTCAAAATGGATCTATACATCCAAATCATATACAAAATCCACATACTATGTGGTAAACTTGAAATAAGATACCTTATCACTGCCTTGTCCTCCCGCCACTCCTCCATCAAGTCGCCGATCTCTCCAAGGTTGTGTGAAACTATAAGTGTTCACTGAGGTGGCATGATAAGCCAATCTATGCTCACTCACTCTATGATATGTGTAGAAATTTGCATCTGAGAGGTTTTCTATCACAATTCACTCATACTATCGTATCTCCCCCCTAACACGCAATACTTATCCACAGTCATAAAACCTATAGGTATCATCATACCTTCACCTACTTCTAGAACTCCTCATGTAAGTACTACAACCTACCCTGCACTCAATCCTGATCCATGTGCTACACTCCCAGAGGCCTTTGAATTTTTCCCTACCTCTCCATAATTCACCTGTAGTTCCTCCCACTGTCAGAAATATTTTTCCCTCTAATTCTAGAAAGTATCATGCTCTAAGCATGCCTAATCTTGTTCCTACTATAGAGTATCTCTCTCTTGATGAGGGGTTTCCCACTCCACTATCAACCGATATCTCTTCAGCTGTAACACATCAAAATTTTCTTGTAATCTAGCTAACTCTCCCATCTCCACCACCATCCTCCACCTCCATACCTCTTTGTCTTCACCCCACTCTATCTCCTCTAGCTACCCATTTCTATGTACACCACTCACTTAATCCCTCTACAACTCTAGCATCATCGACATATATACCCTTTGGCTCCCCATCATATAGCTATTGTGCCTCACCCACTACAGATACTGGAAATTCCCTCTCTAAATCATATTTTTGATATAGATTCGACTCACCAGGTGTCTATTGTGGGAATCTAAATTTCCTTTGTACCCTAGGAAACTTCATATCCTCGATCATTTCTTCTCTCCTACCCCAAATCTACTATACCCGTCTCAATCTAGTACATTGTGCATACATACCAGACCATGCAGGAAATATAACATATGGCATCCAAATTACATCATCCAGAAATAAACCACGTAGACTATCAATATAATAGGTATGATCTCTCTCTACATCATCATCTCTCATAAAATCATGCTACCATCTCATGAATATGAAAATATACTCTGATGTGTCCCCCACTATCCACAGAAGGCATGGTGGCCTCAATATGACTATGTTCTCATATGCCCAAAAATGTAAGAAAAATCCCATATCCAATCCAAACCTCCACCCAATGACATACATCCATATCTCATGATACACCTAAGCTAGCAAAGCACACCCCCAGGCATACATTGTATAACACTCTATAATCTCATCTACGCCACCTGTTAGTTTCAATGGAAATATTCCTCCTCCCGAGTCAAGAAGTGCATAGCAAGAAATGACCAACATGACCATCAACATTAACCAGCTCCATGACACCTCTACATCATAATATCTCTCAATGTGAAACCCCCTACCATATATCTGATATCAGGGGCATCATCTCCATGCAACAACCTCTTAGTATCAAGAGGGGCCTCTCGGGTATTAGGAACTATTTGTTCCTTCTGAATAGACATTCTTAGAATACAAAATGCATCCTCCAAACTAATAGTCATAACACAAGTGTGGAGCCAGAATGTCCTTGTACTTGGATCCCATCTTTCCAACAATGTAACCATAAACCCGACATCTCTATGAATCCACTGGTAGTGGTGGAATCCTCCTAAACCAACAGAAGTCTGATGATCCCATTCCATTTCAAACACATCTCCACTAACATTCTCAAGAATTTATGAGATCCTATCTCAGAGGTATATGGTATCTCTCACCTGCAAAAAAAAACAATAATCACATCACTTATAATTTTTATCAAAAAATTAATTGATCACTGCCAACTACTAATCAACAAAGATTTTTTTATTTAGATCGATGGAAATCCACCCAATCATCATCAATCATACAATCACTGACAATTGGGCATTCTTGAATAAATCTTGTCAAAAATCATAAAATAAAATAAAATAAAATAAAAAATCAAAACAAACTATAAAATTTAACCTACTTACCCCTCTCCTCATTCACCGCCTCTTCTGACCACTTCCGCTCGCTTCCGTCTCTCAAAAAAACTCTAAATTAACCAGTCATATCTCTCAAATCATAAGTGATAGCATCACATATGAGTAATTTTCATGCCCAACTTAGCTTATATAATCTCTATTTTTGTGATTGTCAGTGACTATAAATTATCGTCAATCATTACCCAAACCTTCGACAATCCATAATTGTCACCGATCCAAATCCCTTTCATACATCCTAGAATTTTTTTTCACCTAGATATTTTCAAACACACAGTGACACCATCAATATCTTATATGCCTTTGCTTTGGTTCTCAACACCTTTGTCAAAACTTTGTTTTTGACCATACAACAAGTTTTACACACATTATGGATGTTTTCATTTGATCCTTTGGTCCCACGAATTCACACATCCTTGTGAGAGTTCTCCCATTGGATCCTCTCCATGTATTAATCTTCCTGAAGCACGTGTCTATAGGATTTACACATTAGTGTCACCCTCCTAAGGCCAGATAATGTCCCATACCAACTATTTCCAACACTACTACCATCTTTGCACTCCCCCGGCATGATCTTTTTAGACTACAGTCAAGCCCTATAATAGCTTTAAGAAAATCCACCAAATCAATGTAACTATCTTCAATCTAATGACCAATATAATTATTGTCTATTTTTGCACCCCTTACAAAAATAGGGCAACTTGGTTCACCGCAGACTTAGAATAAGGACCACAAAGAAGTTTTGGCATTCCATGACTAAGGATTGAATGCCACAGAGTAAAGGGTGTGCTCTGATGAAGCCACAGGTAAAATCAAATCAAGAAATACACATATTGAAGGGAAAGGGTCTACAGATGTTGATAAAAGCTGTGATACACCAAAGCAGAAATTTACAGGTAAAAGAAAACTGAGAAAACTGCAAATTGAAGGGGAAAAAGTCTGTGGATGTTGATAAAAATCATGTAATAAGTGAATAGACTATGGCCCGAGTGAAGGAGATAATATATCCATGGAATGATCAAGTCAAATCCACGTAGAGCTAAAAGATAATAGCTGTGTAATAAAGAAAATAGAAATTTTCTGCAGGGAGTTGAAATTGATATAAATTTAGAATCTGATGATCAAATCTTTGTAAATCTGATATTATTGAAGAAATGTCATCCTCATCCATGGAATAAGATTGGATTTTCTGAATCATAAAGATGGTAGGTGGGCAAAGAAAAAGGTTGTCATCTCCAACACACAAAGGGTCTATTCTAGCTAGCTCAACTACCAGAATTAAATGCAGTATGGGCCTAGTTCTTTCTTCAACAAGGAAAAGGGCA
This sequence comes from Taxus chinensis, assembly GCA_019776745.2. Lineage (NCBI taxonomy): Eukaryota > Viridiplantae > Streptophyta > Pinopsida > Cupressales > Taxaceae > Taxus > Taxus chinensis. The sequence goes on from CM034146.1 coordinate 544,850,307, forward strand.
TGGGGAGGTTGAATTTGTAGAAATAATCAGACATTTTCATAAAATTAAATGAAGGTTTTCGGATGGTGGAAGGAGAATTTGAATTTTCCCTCTCTTTTTTCTTCTTCTCCTTCTTCCATTTCTCTATATATTGTAAAGTGATGTGTTGTTTTAACGTTGGATACTTTGGGAATACGAGGGCATCATTTCATGTTGTGAAAGAGTTCTAAGAGTCACATGCCTTGGGTCATATCTCTCTGTAAATGGTTCACATCTTCCTCTTGTATTGTGATGATCTGTGCATGATCTCCTAGCAATAAAATCTTTGGTTTTGTGGCTTGTTTCTGCCTTAGATATTGTTTTATTGCACTTTCTTGCCTCTCATTCATTCACAAGTGTGTTGTATGCATTGTTTAAGAAGTTGTGTCTATTATACATCACGACAATGGAACTCTAAATGCAATTTTGATATGTGGATTTCCTTATAGACCTCTTCATCGTCATTTTCTTTGATTTTTTCCCTTTCTTGAGTATTCATCCCCTTATTTTTGGTCTTATCACCTTCTCTAGTTTGGGTTTCTGTTTTATGCATCTCCTTCTCACCCTAGTCTCTTGGAAATTTATCGTAGAGCTAGATAGTTTCATTTCAATTCCTAGAAGTAGTTTAGTATTAGAGGTAAGTAGAGGAAGTCAGCCTTCTCCAAAGGTTTGTCTCAGTTCGAGTCCTAAAACTAACAAAGAGTCTCATGTCACCTCAAACCCCAAATTGTCTATAATTTAGGCAAGGGTCCACATTTGAGCTCCAACATTTTTTGCACGCCTGATGGGACATTGAAATTAATATTTCTAGTTTTATCAGGTTTTGATGTGTATCTTGATGAAGCTCTAGCCTTTGGATGCACTGCAGCAACACATCTTGTGAATCCATTCAAATATCAATTGGTTACAAAAGTACTGATGACCTAGGTTTCCCTTATTCATGAGAAGGATCCAAACACGGTTGAGAACAAGAGAAGGTATATTTTATTATTTTTGATTATCCCCAGGAAGAGGTAGAAGAGGAATACAGATTAAAATATCTCCATATCCTCCAAATCAAACTCTTTCAACACCTCCACCTAGAAGGCCCTTCTTGCAATCAACAAGAGTTCTTAGACCTATCAGAATGGCTCATCAATAGTAACTGCCATAATAAAATCCATTTGTAAATTTCATAGGCAGAGGTCTGCTTTCCTTGAATGCTCAAAATCCTATTCCAGTAGTTGTCTTACAAAATATCTCATATTTTACTAGAGAAAATCACACTACTCCAATTTACCACATTCAATATATTGCTAATGTCTGTGGTATCCATGAGATTGCTAAGATGGACGTGGAAATCAAAATTTTGGCTTCATCACTTAAAGGAAAAGCTCTGTAATGGTTCAAAAGCCTAGGGGAAAGAATAATTCAAAACTGGAATAAATTATGTACAAGCATTTTTTTATCAATTTTGTGAAAGAGCACACAATCTATCTCTTTTTTAGCAGCTCACTATAATTAAGAGAGCACCTAATGAGTAAATGGTGTATTTCAACTTCAAATTTCAGTGAACTTGGGATAGAATTCCTACTCTCGTGAGATCTGCGGTAGAGGGCGCCTTTCTTTACTTTTTAAAATCTCTAAAATTTGATATATATGTTATGATACAAAATATGGGAGGAACAAATCTACCAGCTGCATATGCAATTGCAATAATAGTTGAAAATAGTCTAATACAAGCTGGAAAATTAGCTCCTAGACCACCCATGCATTGTATCTTGAACTACCTAAATCTGCTCAACCTTCTATTTCTCCTATCCCTGAGCCAAATCCGCAACCTATTTCTTCCACCTCACAAACTCCCGCTTGGAAAAAGGAGGATGAAGAAATGAAGGCTTTGATTAGAAACCTAACAAACAAAGTTATATCCCTAGAGAAATAGGAAGCTTGATCCTATAAGAATTATCATAATAAAGGGAAATCTTCTAATCAAGGCTATCAACCATGAAAAAATAAGCAACCTAATCAAAGATAAGCACATAAACATCACAATAACATGGTATGCTCAAAGTGCTCCTCTTCCATTGGTAAAAATACCTCCTCCACAAGCACTTCCTCCTCCTAGTTCAAGTCAGGCCTTAGTTCCTGTGCAAAATAATATGGTACAAGAAACAAATTGGTGTTTTACATGTAACGTGTCACATAACCAACTTTGTTGGGAAAGGGAAATGCATCTTCAAGCATACATGGTTTAGGGATCTTCTAGTTAAGAAGAACCACTTCTAGAGGCACTAAACCCATGCCATGAAGTAAATTAGGAGACCAATAATGACACTAGCCTGATGTTCTTTGGAGCCAAATATTTTTGTATAGTCAACCAAGTGGCTGGAATTTTTAACAGACCATCAATCAACATTATTGATAATACGTGTCACAAGAAAAGGATGTTGAATTCACAATCTTGACATTCTACGGATCACACCAATGTTGTGGAAAGGGATAAATAAGCCATGGTGAACAAGAACAAGCCACCTGAGATTCCTCACAAATCCGTAGATAAAGAGGTTGTTACTCAACCAAAGCTACCAATTCAAATGCCACCATAATAGAGAAAAGAAGGTATCATGCTACCTATGTAGAAATTTGTTGGTCTCCCATTCAAAATTATTGAGCAAATGAAGAAAACCAATGTCAATGTATCAATTTGGGATGCGCTTGCTATTCCATCATAGTGTGATATCCTATGTATCAAATATAGTTATGTATCTAGGGGATTTTAAAAACTTAATGGATCAATTTTGAATGTCATGGGAGTAATAAAAGACCTTGAGTTTACACTTCATGTTTGCTCAAGCCTCACCATAACTCATGAAATTTTTTTCATTGACTTGCCTCCTATGTTTTCCATCTATTTATCTAGATACTTCATTGCTAAAGTAGGTGGCTATTTATCCTCAGAATAGACACACATGCTGTTAAAAACTAGATATGGTACACGATTCACAATACAATTTGAGCCCATCTTTTCTTACCATATTGATCCATATGACCCCACTCCCTCCAATCAAATTATTTAATACAAGGACATGAGCAGTACTTAGCTCCTGAGGAGCAGGTTATTCCTCCTCTCATGCCTAATTTATTTTTAAATGAGTGGGACGAGAGATACCATAGGTTTAATCCTTATGATGAAGAGCTGAAAATTTTTGAGACTGGTCTGGGAACATACTGCATTCTCTAGGAGGAATATGTGATACCCATGGCATTCAAACTATAAAAGGAAGATGTTTATGGACTATGGTGGATGTTCTTTAATGGTTCAAGATGTAGAAATGGAGTTGGGCCAGGTGTTATGCTCATTTCCCCATGTAATGAAAAGTTATTCTTTATTCATAGATTGCATTTTGCATGTTCTAACAATGTATCAGTATACAAAGAATTAGTGCATGGCTTGTTAATAGTGGAAAAGAGAAAAATAAAGAAGTTGCAAGTCTTCAGATATGCTGAATTAGTTATTCACCATGTTCGTGGCAAATTTGTGAAAAAGAACAATTTTCTAAAAGCTTAAAAACATAGGGTCTCAAATTTTCTAGAAATATTTGATGACATTAACCTACAGGTTGTGCCCAGAAAGTTGAACAAAGCCATAGACCAAATGGTGTCCCTTGGCTCCCAACTCTTACCTGCTGAGGATTTGATTAAAAGGAATGCCCAACATATCAAAATGGTGGTCAGGCCTTCCATCTCAGACAATTAGACTTGGTGGTAGGTAATTGACAGTGATGAAAAAATTGTGCAGTTCATCCAAAATGAGGTGGATTTCTCCTCAAATATGCAAGCTGATTTACAAGAAGTATATGGGGATCAAATTATTCAACTAAAATCAAATAAGTTACCAAAAGGATTGGTCACGCTGGAGAATATTTTTAGTCTAGATGATGCGTTTAAAGGAATGTAAAATGATATGGTGGAAAAGTAGGAGGTTTCCATCTAGTTTCAATTTCTCCAAGAAAACAAATTCTACTTGGAAAGCTATATGATGAAAGTGGAAGGAAAAATTTTGTTTCCTTGTGTCAGAAGTTCAGTGATGTGTTTTTTTTGGGACTATGAAGATTTAAAAGAATTCAATCTAGATATAGTCCAGCATTCCATTGATATTGATCCCAACATCAAGCCAATTAGACAGAAGAAGAGGTCGGTTAACCCCAAGATTAAGCCCCTCTTGATAAAGGAACTCTCTAAGCTCATTGAGGCCAAAATTATTTTTCCAATCAAGTATTCTACTTGGGTGGAAAATCTAGTTCTGGTAAGGAAGATGGATGGTGAAATATGGATTTGCATGGATTTTAGGGATTTAAACAGGGCTTCCCTTAAGGATCATTACCCCTTACCCTCCATGGAACAAATTTTACAAATAGTAATAGGGGTTGAGAGGTTTTTAATGCTTGATGGCTATTCTGGTTTTAACTAGATCAAAGTGAAAAAAGAAGATCAATATAAAACCACGTTCACCACCAAATGGGGAATGTTTGATTATTGAAATATGCCCTTTGGCTTATCAAACGTAGGTGTTACTTTCCAAAGAGTAGTGGATATTTCTTTCAAAGGATATATCAATCGACTCATCTTGGTTTACCTAGATGACATTACTGTTTTCTTCGAACAGAGTGTGAATCACATGAAACACATGGATAAAGTGTTTAAAATATGCAGGGAGTTTCATGTATCCCTTAATCCTAAGAAATGTGACTTTACATTCCCTAGAGGTAAGCTCTTGGGGCATATTGTATTGAAAGAAGGCATTATCATTGATCCAGAAATAATTGCAGCTATCGTGTCTCTTTCCTTGCCAACTCACAGGAAGGCTTTGCAGTCTATCCTTCAGAAAATAAATTTTTTATTCCAAGGATTTAATCCTATATGCTCATGGGGCAGAATCTAGTATAGTTGCGGTTTTGACACAACTGAATGGTCAAGCAATAGAGTAGCCTATGGAATTTTTCAATCAAACACTGAAGAATTATGAGATCAAGTATAGTCACATTGAAAAAAAAGTGTTTTCCATCATGACATCCTTGAAGAAATTCAAAATTATGATTACTGCTAACTGCTTAAGAGTTTTAGTATCACATTCCAGCATTAGAGACTTCATTATGGGAACAAATATTAGTGAAAATCAAGCTAGATGGGTAACTAAAATCATGGAATATGATGTGACCATTAAAGCTACTAAATTGGTGATGGGACGAGCACTTTGCAAGTAGTTGGCTCTAGATGTTATGGAATCTCAAGAAAATTCCCTCATAAATTAAGTGCCCTCAAATGATGATTTGTTGCATGATAATGAGTGGCAACATGATGAAATAAATGTATTCAATGATCGCAACTAGTTTGCTTGTATGTCAAATTTTATATCTATTGGTGTGTACCCTCTTGGTTTGAATAAATCAATGAGAAGACATCTGAGGTTACAATCTATTCCTTATGCATCAATTAATGGTGTTCTATTCAAAAGGAACATTGATGCAATGCTACTCAAATACATTGATGGTGGACAATGTGACAAGGTCCTGAATCGTTTCCATGATGGTTTCTCAGATGGACATTTTTATGCTAAATCTACAACCATAAATATTATAAAAGCAAGTTATTTCTATCCTACATTGTTTGCGGATGCTCATAGATGGGTCAGGAAATGTAAGGAATGTGCACTCTTCACTGGAAAGAAAATATTGGCGGCCATGCCACTTCATCTAATTCAAGCAAATAATCCATTTGCATAATGGGGCCTTGACTTCATTTGGATGATCAACCCGCCATCTTGTGCTAGTCACAAATGGGTTCTCACGGCAATAGACTATTTCACTAGGTGGTCTTAAGTCGTGTATTAAAGGAAGCCACTGAATCAACCATCCTGGAAATTCTTGAAGAAATTGTTACAAGATTTAGCATACCTCAGACCATCATTTTTTATAATGCTAAATATTTTCTAGGATCCAATATTTCTATTTGGGATTTGGGACTTGAGATTTATCTGAAAAATTCTTCCAATTATTACCCCCAAGGTAATGGATTGGTAGATTCTAATAACAAGAACCTAATCAGAATCATGAAAAGGATAATGGACATCAATAAAACATAGTGGCACACAGAGGTAAAAAATTCTCTTTGGGAGGATAGAATAACAACGAAGAAGGCTATTGGAAATTCTCCCTAAAAACTGGTATATGGTAAAGAAGAAAGATTTCCATTTTCACTTGAGTTGCCTTCTTTTGAATTAGTTCAACAGCTGGAATTTGAAGGAACAGGTCAAAGGGAAATCAAAAAGGTGGAATTTATGGAACTAGAGCAAAGAATAAATGTTGTTATGGCTAAGATGGAACAACATTAGGAATCAACTAAAAAATGGTTTGACAAAAAATCTAGAAATTAGACATTTAAGGTTAGATATTTGCTTTTGAAGTGGGACACGGATCGAGCTAAACTAGGGAGACATTCCAAATTTGATGTTATTTGGAGTGGACCATATATCATCACCGCCTGTAAGGAAGCTAAATCATTCAAGTTGTCTGATCTTGATGGGAGTGTACTTCAAATCCCATTCAATAAGATTCATCTCAAACCTTCTCATTAAGATTTTTCATGCATCTTGTATATGGTAGATTAGAATTTCAATTCGTCCAAGTGCTTTCAGCAAATTGCATTGTTGGTAGTATAGGTTTTTTTCTCTAAGTGATTTGCACAATATTTTTTATTGGATATGTTCTTGTGCACTATTTCATCATTCCAAATTGTTTTCAAGAAAGGAGGTTCAAAAGATCAAAGATTAGTTGTAAATTAACTCAGAAAATTAAATACAGAGCAACTAAATCTGACTCAAGGATTTACAGCTGACTCCATTCTCAATGGATGCTAAAGTTACTAATGATCTCATCTAGCAGGAATATGTCCACTATGATTCACCAAAAATGTTGTTTATTTTTGTACCCCTTGAAGAAATAGGGTAGCTTGGTTCACCTTGGACTTGGAATAAGGACCACAGAGAAGTTTCAGCATTCCGCAGCTAAGGATTGAACGCCATGGAGTAAAAGGAATTCTTTGATGAATCCATGGGTAAAAGAAAATTGAAAAAACCATGGATTGAAGGGAAAGAGTCCATGGATGTTGATAAAAGCCATGATACACCAAAGAGGAAAGCCGTGGGTAAAACCAAATCAAGAAAACCGCGGATTGAAGGGAAAGAAGTTTTTGGATATTGATAAAATATGCATGACAAGTGAATAGACCGCGACCCAAATAAAGGAGATAATAGAGTCATGGAACTATTAAGTCAAAGCCACCCAGAGCTAAAATATAATAGTTGCGTAACAAATAAAATAGTAATTTTTTGTGGGTAGTTGAAATTGATATAAATTCAAATTTTGATGATCAAATCTTTAAAAATATGATATTATTGAAGAAATCTCGTCCTCTATGGAATAAAATCAGATTTTCTGAATCAGGAAGATGGTAGGTGGGAAAAGAAAAAGGTTGATGTCTCCAACATGCAAAGGGTCTATTCTAGCTAGCCCAACTACAAGAATTAAATGCAGTATGGGTGTCATTCCTTCTTCAACAAGGAAAAGGGTGTGGGGAGGTGAAATTTGCAAAAATAATTAGACCTTTTCAGAAAATTAAATGAAGGTGGTCGGTTGGTGGAAGGATAATTTGAATTTTCCCTCTCTTTCTTCTTCTTCTCCTTCTTCCATTTCTCTATATATTGTAAAGTGATGCCTTGTTTTAATATTGGACACTTTGGGAATAAGATGACATCATTTCATGTTGCACAAGTGTTCTAAGATTCGCATGTCTTGGGTCATACCTCTATAAATGTTTTACATCTTCCTCATGTATCATGATGATCTGTGCATGATCTCTTAGCAATAAAATCTTTGTTTTTGTGGCTTTTTTATACCTTAGATATTATTTTATTGCATTCTCTTGCCTCTCATTAATTTACAGGTGTGTTACATGTATTGTTTCAGAAGTTTTTGTATATTATACATCATGAAATTGGAACTATGAACGTGATTTTGATCTGTATCTTTCCTTCCAACCTTCTTCATTGTCATTTTCTTCCATTTTAGCTCTTACATGAGTATTCATCCCCTTATTTTTGGGGCTATCACCTTCTCTAGTTTAGGTTTCATTTTTATGCATCTCCTTCTCACCATGGTCCCTTGGAAATTTATAATAGAGCTAGATAGTTTTATTTCAATTCCTACGATTAGTTTAGTATTAGAGGTAAGTAGAGGAAGTTGGCCTTCTCTGGAGGTCTGTCTAAGTTTGAGTCCCACAATTTGGAGATAGTTCCATGTTGTCTCAAATCCCAATTGTTTATAATTCGGTCACAGGTGCACATTTGAGCTCCAATAAGAATCAACCATTGGCTTGAGGGGCAGACAATATCCTTATCACAAAACTGGGGCATCTGCATGATAGTTTTTTCTCACAACATGTGCCTATAGAAAACAAAAAAAAAGGGAAAATATAGACACCAATTTTTCACACCTAGGTGACCAAATGAATATTAATTACAATACCATTATTCACATTATTATCACTATCCTAAGTCCATTATCCTTATAATTTAATTTACCGTCATAAATCTTAATTTACCCGTGTAGAATCTTATTTACCCTCCCCTAACCACCTAAAACACACCTAGCCTAACTTATCCTACCCATCCTAATACCCTAACCTCTTCCTACCCTAATTCCAAACCTCCCACCATTCATGAAAAAGCCATAATTCTCATATGGAAAGTGGTTTTAACCATTAGCCATATTTTCCTTAGTTGGTTTTTAACATCTTTAGATAAATCGATGGTGATCCACAATCACTAGTGATCATTACGGATGTCGTCGATTATATTTAAACCACCCTCTTCTCAATTTCTTAGTTATAAATAGAAAATCCAGACATAATGGACTACGGCTAGATTTTTGAGCCTCCACACAATATCAGTACATTGTCGGACATAAAAACTCTTCTATCATTCCTTGGCTAAATATCGTCAAATCATCAGTCATCCATTTGGATTTTTTTCATCCTTTGAATCATTCAACAAGGTTAGAATATTTATCTTTATCATTTTAAGTTATATCTTGTATCAATTGTATCCTACAAACCTTTTTCTAAACCATCCTCCATAGCCAATTTACATTTAGTCCCTCATTTAATCACTTTCTCAACTTTTAGAATATTTGTAATTTCATCAGTTATCACTGCCAATCCTTGAGCATCATCATTCGATGTCCTGGTCACCTTTTCCTATCATTATCCCTTCAAACACATTGCAATATCATCCAAAATAATCATTGTTAGCTTCTTCAAGATAATCAATTTCTTGTATCATGCTCTTTTTATACTTAATATCATCTACCTTCACATTTTCACTTTCAATAAGCTTAAATGTTATGAAATTGTAACATCTATAGGCCTTGCTCATTGAATATTAACCAATAAAAATACTTTCATTAGATATAAAATCAAAATTACCTAAGTCTTCATCATCTTTCTTGATATATCATTTACTTCCAAATACTATGAAGTGTTTGAAAATTTCCAGTCTTCCCTTTCATAGTTCATAAGGTGTCTTGATGTTATTTACTCTAATTTTCCCTCTATTTAGAATATAAATTGTTTTGTGAACTAATTCATTCCAAAAAAATTCAGATACTTTGGACTCATCTAGCATGGTTCTGGCCATCTCTTACACAATTCTATTGTTTATTTCAACAACTCCATTTTTTTTTGAGTTATTGTAGCTAAGTAATCTATTTTTATTCCATGATGTTCACAATAGTATATGAATTCATTTGAAGTGAATTCTCCTCCTCAGTTAGATATTAAACACTTGATTTTCAAATCTAATTAATTTTCAACCAATGCTTTGAATACCTTAAATATTTCAAATGCTTTAGAATTTTCTCTTAGAAAAGTAACCCATGTCATTATATAATAATCATCAATAAATAAGATAAAATATCTCTCACCTTACATGCTTTGAGTTCTCGTAGGCCCACACAGATCAGTATGCACAAGTTCCAATAAACTTGTGGTTGAGTACTCTTTTTCCTTAAATGAGGTTCTTGTCTGCTTTCCAAACTAACATTGTTTGTAAATGGTATTTGTTGGTTTGGTAATTTATGGCATGTCTCTAATAACTAATTTGGAACCAATATTTACTAGATTCTCAAACTTCATATGATCCATTCTTATATGTCATAGCCATCTCTCATCAATTTTCCCTATGCATCACTTTCATCTTTAATCTCACCAAGAATGTAAAGATTGTTTGTTATCCTGCATGCATCAACAATATTCCCTATAGTTTCCTTTCTGATTTCACACCCTCCATCATAAAATGTTACTATGTATAACCTATCACTCATTTAACTCACACTCATAAGATTATGCTATAGTAATTCAACATACAAAACATTTTTAGTATTTGATTTACCATTATTTAAGCTAATGGTTCCTTTATCTAAAACTCTTATAGTGGCATTGTCTCCAAATTTTATAGTATCTCCATTACCTTTTCCAAAGTGAGAAAATTACTTTTGTCTCCAATAATGTGGCTTGAGTAACCACTATCAATGTACCACTAATTTTATTCATTATTTGCATGAAATTTTGTCTGAACAATCATTAATTTTTATTTGATTATTTATTTCTCTTGTTTCTCCTTCCAAACATTTGTTTACTAATCCTTATGATTGTATTTTTCTTCCTTATTATTAGAATGCTTAGAGGATTCCACAAACCAACTTCTACAAGAGTGAGATTTATGTCCAAAGTTGTGGAACTTATAACATTCAATATTAAAATTCATCAGAGGTGCAAATGAGTTGTAATTTATATTTGAGGACACATGAATTTTCATTTTCCTTTCTATAAAAACTTCTTACATGAGATATGTATTCTTCTGCCCTATGACCAAACTGATTACATGAAAAATAATAGCCATAAAAGGAATTTTGTAACCTAATTTTACAATGCTTTCTTGGAGGAAATGGTCTTCTTGTTATGTCCTTGTTGCCCTTTGAAGGAGTACTATTATTTTGTGAAACATGACTTTATTTTCTTCTATTTCTTTCATTTCAAGTTATTTTGTATTAAGGTGCATGCACTTCTTCCTTTTTTTTTTCTCATCTCTGGTAGAACTTTTAAGAGCCTCTACATAGCTTCTTGATTTTTCTAGAATGGTCATCTTTGGAGACTTTTTGTGATTTTATTTTACAGACTTAACAATTTATCCAAGACCTATTTTGATAAATGGTGATATCTAATATTTAAGAATTGTAGACACGTATTTTTGGTTATAGCGCCCCTCCGGCATATCGCATTCATGCAATTTCCATTCTTGCTTCTCTTTTTCTTAAATTAAATGAAATCTCATCTGTTTTCTAACCTTGTTTAATTAATTATTAAATGGGCTCCATGTAGGCCCATTTGATAATTCAACTTTTGGCATTATCCCCCATCTCTCACAAATTATTTAATCCATGGGTATTAAGACACCCATCTGACACCCCTTTCTAAATGAAATCTATCATCTCACCTACCATGTCAATCATGCTCCCCACTCCATCTAATAATTCAAGTTGTTGTCCCCACATGATCACATCATATTTCTTAACTTAGGTTACTTTACTCAACCATGGGTATCATTTAACCTATAGTTTAACCTCACATCCAAGCTATAAATATGGGTTTTCTCCCATATTTCAAGGACCTTGGATGGAGATATATTTTTCAAGGAGGATGGAAAATCTAGACGCTAACTAATATTTTTCAAGAAGACCTAGAGAGACCTAGGCATAGAGAAGAGAAGAAAGAGCTTAATTAAGTTCTGTCAATTTAAGGAAGAAACCTTTGCCATGGTTCATTATCTTGCCATCTTCATGCCCGGTTCATATCCGTAGCAAAGCACAAGCTAAGTTCCCTTGTCATTTTAGTTACTTGTAATTTTATATTCCATTACTACTATTCATGATCTGTTATTATCTTGTCTGACATGGGGGTTGACATCCTCCAAGGGATTTAAAATCCTCTTGGAACCAACATTGTCCTCGCAAACCCCACGTATTGTGATCTAATCTTATCTGTTTCAGTTTTGTAGATCGAGCATCTTTATATCATACATTTATCAACTTTGCACCCGTATCATCCATCGTCATCTCCAAGGTACTAAGCCCTTATATACTTGACGTTGTTTAGTATTTCTTGATTACTCACAAACTCATCTGGATAGGAAGCTGGAAACACAGATCAACAAGAATATCTTAAAAAATTTCATATTTATTTTCAAATTTGAGACAATTGTTTAACTTGGTAGTTAATTTCTCAAGTTCCTTTCTTAAGAAAATAACTTCATATTCAAGTTTCTCATAGTCTTCTTTTTTTTTCAACTATGTTCTCACATCCTCATCCATCTTCTCCATTATTTAAATCTTTAGATCAATTATGATTTTATTGGACTCATCAAGATCATATGTCATCTTTGATTTCAAGGCACCATGCTCATCTTCTAGTTTATGAAATTGTTGTTTTAATTTATGATTTTTCTTTGATATAATCTTGAGTTCTTCTAGGGAATAAATGAGTTCTCCTTTAAGATCCACTTCAGCTTCAAATTTAGTATCTTCTTCATATTATGAATCCATATATTCTTTACTTTCTGTAATCTCTAAGGCTATGAGTATTGATTCATCTTTATCACTGGAATAGACACTTTCATCACTTTATTCAAATGAGTTACTTTCCTCCTTGGTATAGAGGTTTTTTCTTGTGCTTGCAGAAATTCTTCTTACTTTAACATCTTCTTTTCTTATGATTCTTCTTGGATTGATAATACATGTTATCATCCTTACAATTTTCTTTTCTTTATCATCCTTATTTTTATATGGAAATTTGTTTGCCTAAAGTCCTATTTCACCACAATCAGAACATTTGAATGGAAAATTACCTTTATATTTTCTAGATCCTTTCTTCAACCTTCTAAAAAATTTAACTTCTTCATCTAAATCATTGTTGAAGTAACCATGTCGTTCAGATCTATTGATTTTCACCTTCTTTAATGCTTTGAGTGTACCTTATCTCTTTGATTATTTATAACCTTCCATTCTCATCCCATGTGTTGTGAGAATCTCATATATTCCATCCATTGTTATGATGGTTAAGTCTTTCAACTCTTCAATGATAGATACTTTGGCATAAAATATTTGAGGAAGAGGTCTTAACATTTTTTGCACAATAGTTTAAACCTTAATTTCTTCACCAAGTCCTCTAATATTATTGACAACTGCATCCACACAGAGAAGATAGGCTACAATGTTTTCATGCTCCTTCATTTTCAAATTCTCAAATTGACCTCTATGTGTTTGGATTTTTTCTTTCTTCACTTTTTCATTTCCTTAAAAAATAATTCTTAAGCTTATCCCAAATTTCCTTTTTTGAACTACAATACATTACTTTGAAAAATTTTGATTCAAAAAATCCACTCAAGATTGCATTCATATCCTTTGCATTTCTCTCACTTTCTTTCTTTCCAACTTAATCTATTGGAGGAGTGGTTGGAACTATATAACCATTAATAGCATATTTTCATATATCAAAACCAAGATCCCCTCGATAGGTGTGCATCCTTGTACTCCATAAATCATAGTTTGATCTATAAAACAATGGATCCATGTTTGAGGAGAATCCTTCTTGACTAGACATGTGTGTTTCTAAAATCTACCTTCTAGTGGTCAAACTGTTTAGAAGGAAACCGCTCGTATACCAATTTTATAAAACACACTTATACTGAGAGGGGTATGAATTGGTATTATCAGACATTTACAATTTAAACTTTAACATTCATTACATACTATATAATAGTTGTACAACACAATATTTATGTGGAAACCCTTTCAAGAGAAAAACCACAGAGAATAGAATACTTGGAACTACTATCCAAATATAGCCATAAAATTATTATTTTTACAAATGTTTGTAGGCACCAACCTACTGGAGACACCAATACCCAATTTTAGACACCAAATCAGCTAAATTTGTGAGCACCAACTCACTAGAGACACCAATCCCCAAGTCCAAGAACCAACTCATCTTGATTTGTGAGTATAAACTCACTAGAGACACCAATCCCCAAATCCAAGCACCAACTCAGAAATGAAAAGATCCATCTACTTTAGTTACTTCTTTAACTTGATGATGGAATTTAAATTATTCTTAATTCTTCCTATTATTTTTGTAAACCCAAAAATTAAAATTTTATCATGCACCACCCATTCTTCATTCTTCTTCAACAACTTCACATTATAATTTGTTTGAGTTTTCTCTTTCTCTTTGTTCATATATCCTCTCGATATAGCATCATTGATTGCTCCTCTATTCTCTCTCTCTCTCTCTCTCTCTCTCTCTCTCTCTCTCTCTCTTCATTTTATTTTCAAGATGGTATCATAATAATGTGAGAACACTCAAATAATTTCACAATGGAATTCATTTGTATATCATGTTCATTTCATGAACAGATGTGAATTTTCAATGAGTCGATATCATTTTGAATATTTTTCTCAGATCAGCTTTAGTATACTTTGAAATTTGAATATTTTAAGTTTTTCAATACTCCCATGGACCCCTGTTTTCTCTTGGTCCCATGACATTTCATGACCATTGTGGAAAATTCTGTAATTCTAGAGTTTTCTCTTTATTGTGCAGTAATATTTCAAACCCACAACATACTTCATTTTGATCCTTCAATATATAAGGCACTACAACAACCCACAATACACACAGATACCTGTGAAACATCACTAAACCCATGGAGCACCAAGAAAACACGTAGAATACTACAAAACCTGAAGAATACTACAAAAATATATTGAACATTCTAAAAAAATTCTTTAGTGCATGATATGAAGAATGCAAACTATATCATCATTTTCACAAGAGGCATACATATGTAAACACCAATGACAATATTTATAGCATATGATATACTTATCAGTATTCTTTTGACATCAATGACAATATTTCCAACATTTAACTTAATATAAACTCATGTAGTTTAATGTTATTTGTGTTGTGTTAAACTTTATAAATGGGTAGGATCATTTCGATCTACCCAATATTGTGTTTACTTTCATGATTGGAAATTGAGGAATATACACTCTTTGACTTATTTGAGTGATTCATACATGTAATAATGACTACCCTATATTATGTGTAAATTATTTAGGAATATCTAGGAGATCCTTTAGTGATTTTGGAGTGATATTTACAATAGTATCTTGTAAGAGTGTCATGTGAGTTATAAAGCTATATTGACTTTCTTATTTAGCCTTCCATGGGAGAAATTTTACAATAAGGTTGAACCCAAGAAGATGAAATGGCACAATAAATATATTCAAAATGAAAATAGAGTTGGAATATTAAATATCAAAGGACCATGCAATTCATCCAAGGTCCTATAACACATCCTGACCAAATTGTGCGGTCATACACAAGAAGCATGTGGTGTAAAATAGAAATTTATATAATGATGCTCAAGTATGATTTACTACTTTGATTTATTAGTATTTCCTAATTTTTTGAAAAATAAGAGTTTGGAGATGATAAATTCATGAAAGATATTGAGATATGTACCAATTGGACTTTGAACATGAACATTTTTATTCACAAGGGAGCATAGACAAAACTCATCTTTACTAAAGGATACATTAGAAAATTTTAGTGCCTACATTTCCCCCTTTAAGTGTGTAATTAAAAATTACATACCTGAAGGAAAAACATATATAAGTTTGAACATGCAATTTGTCTTTTCTATATAGTTATCTTTCGATGTGTTGGTGTTAGGACGCTCCATAGTGAAACTTGTAACACATAGTGTAGGAAACATTGATAGTATAAAATAATTTTCAAATCAAAGTATAAATAACACTTGTAACTTTTGTAACTTTGAACATGTGTAAAAGTAAAGGAGATGCAAATCATTGAAGGAATACACCTATTATTTTATGGAGGGAGGAGCTCTCATTCTTGTTGTACTATGGATATTTGTAATTTTTGTTGAGATTGTTGAAGGATTGGGGGTAACCAATCCCCAATTATACCAAAGGATAAATTTGAGTGTTGAGCGCATGTAACCCAACATCGAAGGAAATAGAGGAACTGAAATACATAATTAAGAGATAACTCTCACATATCATAATGTTTAATAATCCTAATAAATTCCTCTTTAAATTTGTGAGAGAAGAGGAAGGAAAATATATGAAAAACTTAGCCACTTTGATACCTTCCACAACCCAACCTACCACACAACTACAAAAGGATCAAGGTCTAATTTTGTAACTATTATAAATATTGAGAAATATAAAACCGCATAGACAAAAAGCAATGCATGTACCATGCCCATATCACGTGTTGTACTTATAAGACTAAGTGTATAGATTATATAATAATATTGAAGATAAGAAGGCATGTGGCCAAAAAACTATTCTTACAACTATGTCGAAGTAGTGTAGATGAGAATAAATAAAGTAATCATGCCCCCTATATAATGCTCTAAATTAATTAATTTGTGTTTAAAACTATATATGAAACCTATGAATAGATGATAAGATCTAATACTATTGAAAAATTATGAGAAACTTCATTTTGTTTAGTAATGTATAGTGTGGCTAAAGCCATTCTACGGTCTTAACTATAGTGTATGACTATGAACAATATTCAGTTCTATCACTATTTAGTATGTGTACCTATTTTTGAGGATTTGGACCCTATAAAAACTTATTTTTGTGTCATGTAATATGTCTTATATGTAGAATATATCCCAATGAATGCCCCCTCTTTTAGGGTGCATGTGAAAAAAATTTTGAGGGCATGAACCAAAAGAAAAGATGTGTACACATGTCTAATAATTATGATCGTCTATGTGGGATCACATAAAAATGTTGCAATAGTGGAAACCATTAGGAATTTGTTCCTGTAAAAAATCTTGCATGGTGGATACCATGGTGCACAAATAAATCAATATAAATTTCATGAAATTACTATAATACATTTGTATATAAGTAAGAAAAACACAGTATAAATATTTAATCATATCAATGTTATATGTCTATAGGAAGAGAAAAAATAATGTAGAAATAGGTAATTGATAGTATAGAAACATAGTATAGAATATAAAGGAGGATTGGGCCCCATAAATCTTAGAAGAGGTCATGGATACTCATGTATAATTTTTGTAGAATCCATATTATGTGTCTTATAAGATATAGGGAAGAATACATGTGATGAATAGTGTGTGGAAGGTGAGATAATCAGAGGCCTAAGAGAAAGTGTCATGAAAGGGGTAGTATTTGACCTAATTTATTGGGTAAATTGTTTTATGGAGAGTGTGACCAATTAGAATTAGCATGTGAATAAGAATACCTATGTACAAGTACACTAAGAGGAAATGTCCTACTAGATGTAGCACAAGAACTAGAAGGCCTAGACATAGATGCACTAGGACTAGGAGTGGTAACTACATGTTTTGGGATAAGTTTCTATAGGGCCCTTAAATGGTATACCGATAATTATAACCACTTGTTTAGTGTGAAGGAACTTAACACACTAATTTCGTAGCAAAGGGATATTTTAAAAATTATGTATCCAATGGAAACTAATATCTTATCACATAAGCTAAGAGAGGATACCACTAAGAAGGTAATATAAAAAATTAGTTGAGCCAACTATGACAAGGAGGAAAGTATGCCCAATTTTTATCTCAGGATCAACTACTATTTATTTTTTAGTATATCCCATAGAACACAATAACTTAAGAGTGCATATGTTATGTAGAGAAATACTATCAACCAAAACATTATGTATATGATGTTGATAACCAACAACATGAATGTAAAGTGTATCGGATAGAAAAATTTGAGCCATATCAATGTCATCAAAAGTAAAAACTTGTGAAGAAGGTTTAG
The DNA here is from genome assembly GCA_019776745.2 of Taxus chinensis. Classification (NCBI taxonomy): domain Eukaryota; kingdom Viridiplantae; phylum Streptophyta; class Pinopsida; order Cupressales; family Taxaceae; genus Taxus; species Taxus chinensis. The sequence goes on from CM034146.1 coordinate 544,868,333, forward strand.
TAGTAATATTACTATTTATAACATTGAATGGTTGATCATCAGAAGGTGGAGGTGGTACAACATGATAAACATGGTTTACCTCTAAATTCGATTTAGTAGTATTATGCTTATGAAGTGGCTCACTAAATATTTCAAGCTTTGCATTATCATTAGTAGGATTAGATTCGGTGGGAGCATCCCATTAAATAGTACCAACATTGAGAAGATATAATAACATATGGTGAATATTAACACAATGATTATTATAATGACAAACACATTTATGATAATCATAATGGGAACTAGTATCAAAATTTTTTACCATGAGGCATGCTTATATCAACCTCAAGTGGTGGAGGGAAATATTACAAGGTTGCACTCAAATATTTGTTCAAAACACTACATGTGGTGCATAAAGAAAACATGTGAATTTATTACGATGAGTTTGCAGCTATATCTTTGTGGGTTAAAATACAACATTAATGATGGCATTAAATTCATATTTTCATTTTTAAGTTTCCTATTAAAAGTATTTTTTCCTTAAAAAGTGTGATTAGAATTTTTAGGAGTAACAACATATTTGAGCTTATTAATGTTGAGGATATTAGCTTTGTGTTGTTTTAGAGTATGACATAGATGATCAAATGCGTGAAAATTGTCAAATTTAATTGTTTCTTACAAATGAGTAAGAATAATTTGTGTAAATAGATCTTGTAGTTCACTATTTGATAAAATTTTGTTCATCTTTGTAAGCATGATCTTATAGCACATATAATAGTCACTTATGGGCTCATTCAAACTTTATTGAATTTTAGTCATTTGATCACAAGAAACATTGTCTCAAATATTAATAGAGAATTATGTGAGAAATTGATTATCTAAAGGATTAAAATTCCAAACAGAATATATGGGGAGGTCATAAAACCAATATAAAGAAAAATGTTTAATACTTTAAGGAAATAAATTAGTAAGTAATTTTTCATTTGAAGAATAATCCAAGAAAGTAACATGGAATTTATCTAGGTGCTCTTCAAGATCACCCTTTCCATCGTAGATAAGAAGCTTAAGAGAGAGAAAAATGAAAACCAAAGGGTAGGAGGATACTTTTGGTGTAAGTGGGATATAAAGCATTTGGGTAGAATCCATAACATGAGTTTTTACCACCTTTATTTCTTGTTGTCATTGATGTCTCTTTGTTGTTCTAGTGCTTCTTTGTCATAGAAGTGATGTGTCTAGGGATTCACAAAGTGTTGGTTTCTTTTCAATCCATGATAAGTCAAATTGATGTTTTTTAAGTACATGGGAGTCATGTGAGTCTATGTGGTCAAAATTTAAGTAGTAAAATACTTATATTAGGTATATTTTAGGTGGATGGGCTCATTCTAAGGCCTCAGAGAAGTTAAGAAACATGTTTTTGAGATCAAAATGCCACTTTTAGCCAAAACTGCCCTTGAGGAACCTCAGTTGTTCTTGTATGCAAATGAGATTGGACAGAGGTTCATAGGAAAACCTATGGCTAAATAAACACATTAGAATGTGTAGAGGGGTGTCTAGTAGTGCTCCATGTCAAATTTCATCATATTTTGAAATGAGGTATTTTGAGCTATTCCAATTTTTCTAAGACTATCTTCTTTAAAAATGCATTTCAAGCTCCTCTGGCTTATTAACACTCAATAAAAATTTTGAGGTATTTATTAAAATAAATAATAGAATAAAATTTGGTAGTAAACTCCAAGCCTGAGATAATACAAAAAAATTTCAGATCAATTGGACATGTTTCGAGTAAAGTTATGAACAATCTTCTGAGTAGGTTCTTTCTGGTGTCCAAGATAGTGCTTTGAATCGATAGTGAGCAAAAAGGTGAAATTGGTCTCAAATGTCTTGTTTGATCAGTGATAAATATTTTATCAGTACATTTATGATGTTTTTCAAGGCACACATGGTATTTTAAGGACAATATTTTTGGAGTTGCATGTAGTAAGTCAATCTTGGACTTAGTTTAAATGCTTACTCATGGTATAATCTTGAACTTGACTACAACAGAGTAGTAAAATAACTACAAAAAGAAATCCCATACCCTCTCCACAAGTAATATTTAAGGTGTTTGATCAATTTAATTGGTTGATAGGTGAATATCATAGGTGTAAGACTAATCTTACTGATGTTTTCCTGGACTCTTGGAGTCTTGACTTGCTCACACTCAGGTTTGCAACTGAGTTGTTATCCGGGGATAAGGTGCAAAACTTGGTCATCATACAAGGAGTTGGATGGAATATGATATACTCAAAATAGCCTCTATGAGCTCACCAAGTCATTCAATGATCTAAATTTGTCTCATTGCAATCATGATCCTTATACACACAACTATGTCACACAATGAATCACTGTTTGTCTGAGTTTCTTAAAGGTTTGGAAAAGGTTACAAGTTTTCATTCAAAGAATATATTTAAGAAGGGTTACTATAGTGATCCATTATTCCTTAAAAATTCTCCAAATACATTCCCTTCAAGTATCCATGATATATCTCATATTGGTAAATTGGTCATTGTTATAACCCTGACAATGTTCTTGAAGCACTGTGAACTATCTTCGCTATTGCTGGGAGATTTTGAAGGTAGTTCAAGATTATTTGAGCATAAAATTAATAGGAGAAAGACTGACACAAGTCCCTTGAGAAGTGGAATAATCCAATTTCATTTGTTTTTTAAAGGAGAAATTGCATTTTTAGCTCTCTCAGGTTTCACAGTCCCTCAACCCTGAAACTGAGGGTTTATAAGAATTTTTTTACATCGAATCTCACAAATGGACCAATGAAAATTCATGAAAATGGGGTATAATCTCTGTGATTTTGATTCCAATCAAATTCAAAAAAAAATAAAAATTGGTTTCATCAAGAATTGATGGAGAAATTCGTTACATAAATCTCAAAAACGTGCACACGTATCCCCTCGACTGGTAAATGGGCATTTTCTTGTTCTACAAGCTAATGTGTGCAAACAAGGATGTAATTTCCATGGAGTTAAGTTGAAAAGAGGTGAAATATGGATTAAAGATCAATTTCATCCTTTGAACAAGTACTTTCTAGGTGAATGCAAGAATTCCCGCTCTTACAATGGTTACTAATATAACTGTCAAACAATGTTTAGACTGAAATTGAAACCTTCAAGTGGGAATTCGTTAGTTGAAAATGAAATAGTCCAATTTTGCAAAATGTATTAGAGCTCAGAGATGTTCAAAGTAAACTTCAATGAGTGAAATGGTTGAATTTATTGCTCATATAGTCATATCTCAGACTATGACTCATAAAGTTAATTGAATTATCAAGTTCCTTCATCCTTGTGAAAATGAATGATGCAAAGCCTATTCAATTCAAGTGCTCGAAGATTTTTTTTTTCTATTATTTCTTAGATATTTGGGCTTTGGAATTTATACCCTGGGTAGGATCCTAGTCAGATCATAAATAAAAAAATCTAATTGAAAGAAAGGCTATTGGAATTTTTAAGAATCCTAAAATGTTATGATCTCATAAAATGTTCTCAAGTTCAACATAGGAAGGTAGAAAGACACTATTGTCTTGTTCATACAAAGACAAGAGTCCTTTGAGCTTCAAGGTGATATGAAGCTCAGGCTTGTGTCAATGGTTGAATTTTGTTGTCATCTTATTGTGAAGAGCTCTAGGTCAAGGTTAGTTGAGACTATGAAGAGTCATATACTCTGATGAATGAGAATTCAGAACTAGAAGAGGTAATTTTAAGGGATGAAGGGTTTATTAGAATTCAATTTTTTTGTGTTGAAAGAAGGGTGCATCAAAGAAGGTGAAAAGGTGTAGAGAATAAATGAATTAGCTATTTCTAGAACTGAGATAGAACTGATAAAAAAGTGAGTATGAAAAGGTAGTGAGGTGTATCAAAAAGAAAACAAGATAAGATCAATGAATACATGGAAAGATTTTGTCTGTTATAAAATACAGAGATACTAAATCAGTGAATACAATATCAATGACTACAAAATAGAAGTTAAATGATAGAGGTGCATGAAGTATCTAATAGTGAATTGGAAGGTAATACAGTGAGTATGTTGAAAAGCTGAGATAGACAAATATAGAAGCAAAATACAGTGAAATTCATACTAAAACAAGTGATTGCTATACAAGAACAAAGTTAGTAAATATATATGAAGTACTGATATTTTTTGAATAAGAGAACTAGTAAAGTGATCATAACCAATTGATGCAATGATACAAGGTAACTATATGATCATCTTGTTTTCTGATATTATCTAAGTAGGTGCTTGGACCAAATCAAGTTGAGTGGGTGCTTGGCAGACTTCAAGTTGGTTCTTGAAAGAATATTTGAAGTGGGTGCTTTATGATTAAGTGGGTGCTCAATCATTTATAAATAAGTTTTCTAGAATTGGGTGTTCTGAATAAAAGGATGATTTCAAAGTGGTTTTTTTCCTTTCTTAGGTTTCCCACTATAATATTGTGTCACTCTCTTTTGTGTTTCTTGTTTCAAGTTTCTATTATTCTCTTGGTATAGCTTCTAGTTTAGTTTAAGAAAGGTAGAAATTTTGAAAAGGTCTTAATTGTATTAAGCATTGATTCCCCCCCCCCCCCCCCCACCCCCCCCCCCCCTCTTAGTGTTTGTGATATCTAATAGTGAAAAGAAGAAAATATTCCTTGTTGGAATTGTAAGGTTTAAGGTTTCAAAGTATTAAAAATGGATTCAAAATTTGGTGTGCTAGGAGGAGGAGAATGTGAAGCACTACGAGTAAAAATAGGATATGTAACATCAATAGTGGTCATAGGAATAGACATATCAACATTGTGAATCGTAATATTGTGTGCCCCCATTAAGATATGAACTGTAGATGCAGGAATAGTGGATGTATGCATGTTAAATAATGTATCATTTAGATCAATTATGGAGGATATGAGAGTATTATCAAGTTATTATTGATTGGTATAAAGAAGAATACAGATATTATCAGCATGTTCTTGCAAGAAGCATGTAAAATGTTGTGCCTTGTCATCAGATTGAGCTTGATTATTAGATGTGTTAAAATAACCCTCACCATTTAGTATTGTAAAACCCATGAAGAAAAAATGATAAAAAAAATATTGTCAGTATAATATGTGTGCTTGTGAGAAATAGAAATGGTAGTTTCATAATGTACATCACCACAAGTAAAAGTAGCATATGGTTGTTAACACTCACATAAAAGAGGGGCATGAACATGATTAAAGGGATAGTAGTTCCTATTAGAGAAAGGGAGGGAACCATTTAGCTTGAGATAGAGATGATGATAATGATAGTGATCCATGACATTGGGAATGAAAACACACCAAAATAAAAAAGAGGAAACCCTAAGGCCACTAGGATTTGAGCAATAAATTTGATTCAAAATTTGGTTTCACTAAATGTTAATACCCTAATTAAATTATGTTATAGAATGCACATAAAGTTAAATAGGATGTTAGGGTTTGTTACAGTATATTATTTTGATATAATTAATTTAAAATTAACCATGCATAATTAGAATAATGTAATAATACTTGTGAAAGTGATCAACAATAAAATGATAGCTCAAATACACAACAGGGTATATGAACGGAGATGGGTTACAAAAATTTGGACACATTATCAAAATAACAGTAACATGTACATATTTTTAATGGTAACGCGCATGCATTATTTTTCACTAGGTTTGGTTATTACCAAATATATAACACATACATATTATATAACATGTACATGCTATATAATGTGTACACGTTATATAAAATATATGTGTTAATGTGTATTATAAAACAAAAATAGAGATAAATCATTTGTATCCTTTCCTTCAAATCATGACTTTCAAACCAAGGAAAATAGTCTCATTTTTCACTGAAGGCCAAAGTTCAAATTTTTTCAACATGTCACACCCATTCATCAATCATCATCGATGTCACACCAAAGAAGAAGTAACAATGATTTTCATTTATGAATTGTGTGTTTAATTCAATAGATTTTTTTAATTGTTTGCATTTTAAAATATATATTTTGTGCTTTTCACAACTTCTCTACACCCTCATACAAATTAAACAAGACCCAAAAATGAACCCCAAATATTTGATGGATGAAAATTTTAAATTAAACTTTATATAGAGAAGTTGATACAAAAATTTGAGAGAGACCCAATCAACAAACCCTCACGATATTTCTTTTGTGAACTCCTTTCAAACATTTCTAGGATAATTTGATTTAGTTGTGTGTTAAATTGATATATGGGAGTCATATAGAGATACATGTAGGGTATATTATGTGTATATAGATAAATACTACAAAAATAAATAAATAATACAAATAAAAGAAAACCAAATCCTTCTTCGTATCTCCTTGCAACCTCAAATGAGATTGCTGAAGATTGGAATGAAGAACTGATCTTGTTGAATCTATCGATCAAATTTATTTGTGGATTATCCAAAGGTGTTCTGAATGGAAGTAGAATTCAGCTAGGACCAAATTAATTAAATGACCTATTTAATTATAGATTCATGATCATTTGGACAACGTAACAATATGTGAGATTGAATGATAATCCAACACAATGATGATAAATTTTTCAAAGCTTCTGAAGATGATAAATGGAGAGGAATGTGTTCTTATTTATAGATGAGGGAAGATAATCCCAAATACTTGATTTATTTGATTAACGTATCTAATCCAAAGCTAACTAATGCATCATTAGATTTTTTAGTTGAGTTTCTAATTGGATTGAGGAGATAAGTTGTTATTTTGAGCTTACATGGATGTGTTATTATTGAGTTGGAAAAGGTTGCACATGCTTCTGTATATTTAGAATTAAATATTAATTCCATGACTTTTGTTTTATTCACCCAAAAATTTGATGTGAATTTTAGCTTTTGGATATATTTTATTTGATTTAGAATGCCATGTTTTATGGGATATGTTTAGCTAACTCAAATGCATGATTTGATTTAATTTAAATTTGTCCTTTTGCATATATTTAATTATTTAATATTTAATTGATTTTTTTTTCTCTATTTAACTTGAAATGTTAATTATTGAAGTGAAATTGAATAAGAGGTGAGGTGTAAATGGATAAATATGAAATTAGTTAGTGGGATAGGGGTGGAAAATACGAGTGATAGGATTAATTAATTAATCCTATGAATGAGATATGAATGTAATAGGGTCCATTGTGTGAATATTTAATAATTTGAGACCTATGTGTGAGCGATAAGAATGATTAGGGGAGTTGTGGAACAATGTTGTAAAATGCCACTAATGTCATAAAATAACGAAATATATCAAAAGTGGTTGAAAGTGGTGAAAATTATCGTAATGTACTGTGAATTAATTACAAGATGATTTTAGAGGTTTAGAATGTGTAATACGATATTTTAGGGTGGATACATTATGTAACCAAATCATCTACCAAAAAAAATTAAAATGAAATAAATAAAAAAAGATAAAATATGCACCTTATTTATAGAGCCTATGACCATTGAAAAATTTCCATTTAATTGTAAAATATTTATGATACATTGGTGCATTCATGAAGTTTTAAAAAAATTGGGATCAATGGTGGATGGTTTTCAAATAGGAACCTTGTAATAGCCATGACGTCCCACTTTATTTTTTGAGGAAACTCTACTCTAAGTTTATCCTAAAAAATATTTCAAACTATTTTGACCACTCCGAATTTTAGGGTAGAGGAAAAGGATTTTTTGATGCAGAGAGCATTATATTATCATGGATATAACAACTATCAAGATTTTTACAAACAATTATGTCCACTATCTCTATACTTGAGGATCCTTATAAGCTCAAAAATGACTTAAATTTTCAAAAAATGATAAATTTTCCTTGAATAAATCAATTCTCAATATGCCCTGCTTCATACCCTGCCTAATATGTCATTTAAATCATACAACTCAACTCATTTAATGAAACTTCAACAATTCTCACCTTAATCCAAGATAACCTTCACTTTCTCTACAAGCTTCTTGACTCAAAAACATGTACTTTGGATTAATCATCCTTCCTTGATCCTCTCTCACCGGTTCCCTACTCCATCATCTTAAATCATTTTTATAACAATCATAACATGATGCAAGAAATACCCAAGACTCAATCTTCCACTTTTCTTGCTCGAAATTACCTTTCGTGGCCCTTAAGACAAGTATTTTGCTAGCTCTATGGTTGAATACATCTAGGGATACCCATAAAAATATTTTAAATCCTTCAAAGACCCTTTATCATCCTCAATATGTGTTTTAAAATTCATAACTCAAATCCTTCATTTGTTTTCTTTATCTCACTTTACTTTTCTAGGCTTACTAAGTCAAGACTAGGCATGAGACAATCTTAATCCTCTCATTAATTTCTTTTCCTGAGGTTTCTGAGAAAAAATCAACCTTTCTAGATACCCTTTCCCAATTTTTGATGTCTTAAAATTTTCAATACTAAAATCACAATACAAACCCTAGTTCCTTTGTAAATCTACCCTTCACAACTAGCCCTCTTGTTGTGCATATAATCCCTCCTATCGAGTGTCATAAATATAATGATTTTGGGAGTGAGTTAGGTCTAAATGTTTTGAAATATAAATTCACATTTGTTTTATATTATATCTTGAAACTTTTATCCTTTAACTCCTTTGTATGGAAAAGTTATGGTGGTTTCCGTGACTGTATACCTTAAAATCTGGGTATCTCCATATTGGCTGACTATTTTTTCCTTTTTACCCCCTTAATTACATCCAAAAATATTTAAATTTTAACCACATATTTGACCCAATTTTTTCATCATTTCCACAAATTTTAGATGTTTTCAATGAGTACAAGTAAAGTTATGCCATTTTTTCCTCTTTTCGTAGACAAGGTTTTCACAAACCAGCAAACAAGTAATTTTAACTTTATTTTTAATTTCTTATCCTTTCAAGTGTTGTTAGGCTTTAAAATTCTTCCTTATATCCATATATACCTCAATCACATCACTCCAATACTATTTTAACCTTCTTATATCTTCTTATCAAACAAACAATCATAAAAAACCTTCATATAATGACTGTCCACACATAGTTTGTTAGTATTGATTTCTCAAGATGAAATTTTGTTTCAAACCATTCCAAGACCTATAAAAAATCCACAACATTTCTTCCCAAATAACACATTCTTATAAAATTCTTGCGCACTTTTCAATTCACACAAACAATCATTTAAAACATAAATCATGCAAGTTCTTACCTTAAACCTTGTTTTGTTATTGCTTCAAGAAACATGGCTTCATAGTTATTCTTCAAACACTTCCTAGTCTTAACTTCTGAAACTTTACCCTTGATCATTCAAAAATTACACCACTCCACATTTTTCTATCATTTAATCAAACATACAAGACATAAGAATACATTTTTCTCAAAGAAACAATCCAAAATACAAGCATTTCACCATTCATTTTTGTTAGAAATGTGTATTTCATTATATTCCATATTTACTTACAAACCTCCTGAGCCCTCTTGGATCCTTCTCACGTGCTATCCTCTAAAATTCCTTCCAAAAACATCTAACTCCATACAATTTTAATTTCTCCCATTTATCATAAGATAAGGTAGTTACAAGTTAATCCCAAGGTCACCTAACCATGGTTTATGATGGTTATGGGTTATGAAAACCTAGGAAAAGGTTTTTTTAACATCTCATTTTATCCCCATAAGGTCTTAAATGACCTTTTACAACATCATTAATCTTTACATTTACATTAGACCCCCTTTCCTATAGAATTAGAATTCAAAATTTTAAACTCTCCATTTCAGAGGGAAATTACATAAGGAGCTAAAACTACACATAGAGGTTACATGGAGGTAATGAAACAACCTAAAATGCCAAAATAGGCCTATTAAGACCCCTCACAAACCAAAATTAGAGTGAAAGAAATTTTTTAACTATGTACAAGATGATGCTCCTACATCATTTGTGCAAGATAGAGAGGGTGACCATGAGAATCCTAATTAGCCTACTAGAGTTAGTTCCTTGAGTCTCCTTGAGTGTATAGTATTCCCCCCTTTTTATGAGAGACACATTGCATGCCCTCATCTCTTTTACAAAGGGACTAGTTAAGCACACCACCCATATTCATGATGACACTAAGAGTGCACAAGGCTGCTCTTTATGTACTATATTTAAAGAGATTGATGATACCTTAATATATGTTTTTTTTCAAAGAGACATTTGACACATTTCACACCATTGAATCTCTGACAAAATCCCCCTTTTATTTCACATGTATTATTTTTGAATAAACACATTTTTTAATTTATTATTTTCTAGTTACATACAAAATAGGAATTTTGTTTTAAATGTACATATAATTTCACATTGAACAAGGTGATACTAGATTGTGTACTAGCACATACATTAGTGGTAGTCATCCATTGTTTTATTTTAGTGAGGCACTTTTTTATTATTTGAAAATAGCCATACATATATTTATTTTTCACTATTGTTTAAAGAAATACATGCACATGCATATATATGCTTGAAAATAACCATGATTTTGTGCACATGTAGTTGATGACCCCTACCTTTAATCCTCCCCATTTACTAAAAAATAGTAGACATGGGGTTGGTGTTGTAATTACTATTGCAGAGCAATATATAGAGGTACATGATTTTGTTCTTTAAAATTTTATATGCATGAGTTTGTTCTACACAGTATCTTCTAGGTGATTTAATTTAAATAATATTAAATATAATTATAGAATAAAAACTATAAATAATGATGTATAAATGATAACATATAGTAAAGATGTAAGAAAAAAAGCATATACAATATGAAACCCTAAGTAAGAGGGGGAGATAAGAAGACTTAGCTGATTTCTGAGAAAACCTAGAGTGATGTGGGCAAGTGAATAGCTGGAACATGTAGTAAATAGTGTTTTTCAATGCTTGCTAGATGTTATGGAACTTAGAATGACACAGGACAAAGGATCCCGCAGGAGGGCAGGAGCTCCTGGGTGCTGGTGACTAGATCTGGGAGATGGTGGCTGGGAAAAGGCTCGAGTTTTGATATATTTTGAGCCGGGTTTTTTTATCTTTTTCTGTTGCTTGAGATTCACTCCTTAATTGTTGGAGATAAATGTACCTGAAAAACAATATGTCTAATTGCACATGTCCATAAACCACATCAAATCTAATAAAAGAGATGCAGAATGTGGATTTGGAATGACCCCAATGGTCACCCAAAGAGTGAACTTACTACCAAGCACTGCACTACATCTCATACCCCATGTAGTTATGTGTGAAAGTGTGTGTAATGATCCCCTAGGATGCCCTTGTGAGAGTTACACTAAGATAGCGAGAGATATAAAATTATCTAGATGAAAATGTGTGGGATGGAATAGAATAGACTTCCCCTCTTGTGTTATGTATGTAGAAGTGTTACATCCCTTATCCCTTGAATGAGTGTGCTAGATGGATTCCTTTTTTACTCTTTTTCCTTTTGGATGCAAGATTAGGTGATAATAAGTAATGCTAATGTTTGGTCTTTTATTTTGAAAACACAAATATGTATTTATATGACTCCCTTGTTTGAATTTCATAATTAACAACTGAAAGGCTGACCCAAAGTGATAAAAATTAATCAAGAAGTGAAAGGGGTCTAAAATAATAAGAAAAGGATAAATAGAAACAAGAGCGCCCAAGAGAATAGGAGCTCCTGACGCTAGTGTCCTGACTGGGCACTAGTGTCTGAGGCCATAGAAATATAAAATAGTTAAATGTCAGCAAGAGTACAAGATGTATAAATCCAATAAAATTACAGAAGAAAAATTTAAATGCTAAAGGGAGTTGTTAATTACTATTTTTCTTTCTTAGGAATCATGTAAATGCTAGCATGATTTTAGGACCTATAAATGTACCTAAGTGCATAGATTTTGTGACTGATTTTTTTCCCAAATTATGTTGTTGAGTGAATACTCAATAGCATAAATTATTTATAAGATGTCTACCTTATGATCCTTTAGATATTGCAATGAATAATGTGCCAAGTAGACAAGTGAAGCATGAAGTGATCACAAAGTGAAGCGTGGAGACTAGGAAAAGGGTAGTATTTGTTTTTGTGCTTGTATGTATAGCTTGTATTTGTTTTTGTGCTTGTATGTTTTAATGTAGGTTGTTTCTTGTTGTGTATTAAGGATAGGCTTACAAAATAAGAGAGAAAGAGTATTCAAAGTTTTGTATATGAAAAAATATGAGAAAATCATGTATAAGTATGTAAAATTGTGAAATTATGTAAAAATGAAAGTGTGTACCTAATGTATAAGATTCTAAAAGATAGAAATATGTCCTGAAATGATGCAAAGGGAGAGTTTTTTGGGTGATATCATACCAAGATCAAGTTTTTTGAGTGATCTGACGCCAGAAGTGATTTTTTTGGGTGATCTTACGCCAAGTGTGAGTTTTTTTGGGAATCTCACACAAAATGCAATTTTTTGGGTGATCTCATGCCATGGGAGAAGATTTTTTGGGGAGAGAGGTCTAGTTTTACTATTCTTCCATGAATTCTTCCCAAATTTGCACCATTCTAGATGGTACGTCCCATGTTATTATGTATTGTAACTAATTGTAGGAGATAGATTGCATTCTGTATTTAGAGGCAAGTGCCTGCTAGTGTAGAAATACTTTAAAAATTGTTGTAAAATGTGTTGTACTGATAAATTACATGTTTATGTCCCTAGGACATTAGCACCTAGGAGAGGACAGGAGTACCAAGGTGCTAGTGTTTGGTACTAGGTGTTAGTGTCCATGTTATGTATGAAGTCCAAGTTTGATTTTGAACTATTTTGTGACTGTATTCCTATGTTATTTTTGTAATGTTTTGATCAAAAATATAGCCTTGAGATGTTGTATGGGTGATTTTTTCACCCACTGTATGCCCCCCCCTCATCTGGGGTGCATGTGACAAGTGTAGCAGAATGTGGCCAAAAGGAGAGGACCTGATGCTGATTTGGAATGGATACCTGCATGGGGTAGGGGATGTAATTGGTATAAACCAAGGCACATGAAAAAAAATGGGCTAGTACAAGTGTTAGTAGCTTAACATGTAATGGAAATAATGTAACAAACAAGTGTGCAAATAAGATGAACCGCAATAATTAGGTTTCAAAACATGGGACATTGCTCACAATGTCGCAAGATAATTAGGGCCAAAGTGGCCAAAATCATACAATGGTCACACAAGACATAGAGCATAGCCCGCAAACAATAGCAAAAAGTAGAAATAAAAATGTGACAGATATTCATGATTGTATATAGACCTACAAGGAAAATGCTACACATAAAATACTTGTTAGTATGTTAGAAATATAAATAGTATGTCAAAGCATGTATATATCAGTGAGACATAAAGTGACAATAGTAGTAAATAATGTGACAATATAAATTATATTGGTGTAAGCGCAGTAAAAAAGATGCCCCTAGGAGCCTTGGCAAGACTAGCAAGGAATTTAGTATCGAGCATCGTGCATCATGTAAGGAGATGTAAGAGATATGTATTCAGTTTCAGATACCAAGTGAACGTGCATATATATTTATAAAAAATTAACGACATATTGAGTATCTGAATAGCATAATAAGAAAAGTGCAACACATAACTAGCATAAGAAAGTAAGAGTAAATGTGACCAAGATATGCAAATGTTATGAATGTGATGGTGGTTTATGAAAAATGTGAATATGGGAGGATTTTTATTTCCCCCCAATGTATGTGTGTGAAATGAGGTTTATTTATAAATTCCCCCTCAATAGTCAATAATGAACCATAAAACAAGAGTGTGTGATTGGGAATTGGGTTTTTCATGTGCGAGTAGCTATTAGAAATATATGTTGTGAAGCATAGAGTGTAAAGTTTGGAATGCAAGGTTAAAGGATTTAGTGTTCCCTCAACATTCAAGTGTGAACCAACATTCAAGTGTGAACCATAGAATGAGAGTCAGTCATAGGGTAGTGATAGTATAAGGTGTTTACCAAGAGGAGAGAATTCTTATAAATACTAGACACGAAGTGCGGAGCATATAGTGTAGTAGTAGCGACTAGAGACAACTGATAGTCTAGAAAAGGGGGGTAAGAATGTTTGATTCCTCCCAAGTGTGTGAGGAGTGAATACTATTCAATGATAGTGAAGGGTGAGGACCCTCCACCTGATGTTCAAGGAGACCAAAGCATGTGATAATGAGCTAAGGTTAGTGATTTATGAGAGTAAATAAGTGCATGGACATGATACTGATGTGAATAAAAAGGTGGTGAACACTTATGAGGAATGGTTACCTGAGTAGGGGACTTAGGCCGATGAGGTGGACTAATGGACCTATGAGGACAACAAGGTCGAGATGTATTCCATGTGCAAATAGAATAACTAGGTGTAGAACTAGATTTTAACTTAGGAGGCATAAGAGGCCACATATGAATAGGAGAATTATGTGTAGGAGTAGACAAGGATGTGAGCCATGCAGGAGGATGAAATGTCTTGGATAATGCACAAGGATAATCATGAGTGTGTTGAGGCAATGGTGTACGAGGTGGAATACCTTTGATGGTGATAACTTGTTTTTTATGAAGGAACTTGAGACACAAATGATGCATGGAAGGGATAATCTATGTGGCACAAAGCCAAGGAATACCTAAGATCATGTCACAGCTGAGAATATTAGAGGTAACAAGAAATGGTGTACAGACTGTAAGATACCCAACTGTGATGGGAAGACTAACATGACCATACGAATGAGGACCCATAAATGTAATTAACGATATTGAGATTTGAATAGCTACAAGAAGGGAAATAGATCATGCATTGGTAAGAGGTAATGGATATACCATAGTGTTGTTGATATCATAGGTGTTAACAGAAGCGTTGATATGTAATGAATCTGAAGAAAATGTAGTGTGATAGTCATGATCCAAAAATTTAATGACTGGCGGTGGCACATCAAAAAAAGAAAAAAAAATCAAGAGGCCCCAATGAAGGAGGAGGCATAAAATGATAAATATGATTGGTAGAAGAATATGTAGCTTACTTTTCATGGTTTAGTAAACATCTTTAAAGATTTTTAGCTTTTTGTTATCATTGACCATCTTGGAAGGAGATGGCGTAGGAAGCTTGTTGGATTTTTTATCATTAATATCTTGAATTAGATTTCTAATTTTTAAGAAACGACTAGTGGGATACCCAATGCATTGATGGTAATCACATCATGTGTTTTCATCATAGTTATGGCCACATGGACGAGAAGGATCTAGATTGAGTGGTGGTGGAAGAGTAATAATATTTATTTTTGATAAGATACGTAGTAGGAATCGAGGAGCATAAGGTAACTTAGTAAATGTATGATGCAGAGCTTGTACTTGAAGTGTGGTAGATGGAGAAACAACATTCACAGTGGTCTTAGCTTTATTAGGTTTAGGGGATGGATTGAATGCAGATTTAGCTTGAAACCTATTAGAAGAGGATAAGATAGTATCATGATATTTTAATTTTCCCATAGATAAAATTTTTCCTTTGCGCATCTTGACGCATAAAGGCATAATTGATTGAATGATGGAGAGGTCTCAAATATGACGCTCTCTTGAAGTGGAAGTAATAAACTTTGAACAAAAAGATCTTATAATTATGAATCATCTAGTACCCTTGGTCATCTTAGCAAGGTTGTTCTTATATCATAAAAAATAGTCCTGAATAGATGCTCATTAGATCCTTTTTTGATTTGAGAAACTTGTGCATAAGATATCTTTGTGTCGATATTGATAGAAAAGTGTGCAAGGAAAGCATCGGATAGGTGTGTAAACAATGTTACCGAATGAACAAGTAGATCATAGAACCAATGCATATCCTAGTCTTATAAACTTCTAGGAAATAGCTGAGCTAGTAAGGTATGGTCATCCACATAGTCAAGGCATGCAACATGGAAATATTGAATATGATCATGACAATCACCATGGCCATTTAAGGTGGACATATTGTAACCAAGTTAGGAGGAAGTGGATAAGAAGATATGGTGGGTGCAAAAAGGGTTTGAAGGGGTAATGAGGAATCAAGATATGGAGAGGAACGGGAAGTAGCTTGTTGTAACTAATGGATTTGAATTTTTAGATCATGATATAAAGAAGTTAGGTCATGGGTGCCTGAAGAGGAATCAGGTTGTGTATTGGAGGTATTAGGAGTAAAGAGTGGAGTGGTAGTTGTAGAAATGGAATTAGGAATGTAAAGGGGTTATGTGGAGGCCATGACAATTGAGGAAGAACCCACAAGGGGGTGAGAGGTATCATCTCGAGCATGTTTGTCATAAATTAAATCATTTAGGACAAGGGGAATGTGTGCAGGGTGGTTGCGTAGAGCATAATAAAAATTAGTAAGTGTGTCTACTTGTTCTTGATCAACGTTGGTATCCTCATCATATGAATGTTCACTATCATAAGCTTATATTTTTTCAAGAGGAACATTATTGTAATTGATAAAATGGTTAGAAGATTCAACCATTTACTTAGAGAACTTACAAACAGATGGAGGAAGCTCAATGTCCTCAAAGGAACCAAAACAACGAATACGGGTGACGAGCATAAAAATAAAATGCTAGAAGAAAGGTAGGATTCAAGCGATATGTTAACTAAATGTAAATGGAATTAATTAAACCTTATTTGTAGATTAAGTACTATAAATAATGATGTAAAAATGATAACATATAGAAAAGACACAAGCAAATAAGCATATACAATATGAAACCTTGAGCAAGAGGGGGAGATAAGAAGACTTAGATGATTTATGAGTAAATTGGGAGTGATCTGGGAAAGTGAATAGTGTGAACGGGTAGTAAAAAATTTCATCGATGCTCATTGGAGGTTCTAAAAATCAAAACGATATAGGACAAAGGTATTCGTAGGATAGAAGGAGCACCTAGGCACTGGTGACTAGATTTGGGCACTATCGGCCGGGAAAATGCTCATGTTTTGATAAATTTTGTGCCCGAATAATTTCATTTTTGATCTCTTTCTTTCACTTTAGATTCACTCCTTGATCACTGAATGTACCTATAACCTAGAAAACAAGATGTTTTTAAATAGAGAAAAATTAACTGAAAATGGAGACTAACAAATAAACTTGCAAACCTCCTTGCAGCTTTCCAAAGTAAACCTTAAGTAGGTTTTGAGAGCTTAGAAGTTGTCTAACCTTGTGGAATTGTGAGCTCTCTTGAGTGACCTCTAGAATAGATTGACTAATGCTATAAATAGAGAGACTTTGGCTTGGATTATTTCTTCCAAAATAGTAAAAGTTGGAGAAATTTTAGCAGACTTTTTGTACTTAAATCCAAGAGGGTTTGATAGAGAGCATGTTTGAATTTTATAGAGGTATAAGTGGTTGGAAGTTGGTTAAACATAGTTGAATTCACATGATAAAAATAGCATTTTAGGAGGTTGCAGCAGTTCTGAGGCATTTAAGGGAAGTAATGGAATTAATTTCATAAGTTACATCCAGAAAGGTGATTGTACATGAAATTTTAATCGCCCCCACCTTTCTAGGATTCTAGAAGTGTAGTTGACTAAACTAGTGAAGTGGAGTCCAAGTGGAGTTAACTACAATGAGGATGTCGAGTCCACGTGAAGTCCATGTGGGTCCAAAGTGGTTGTTGAGTGTGCACACTTAATTAATTAATCATTTAATTAGTAAATGATAATTAACTTAGCACAAGGGGGACTAGGGATTAATTTAATTAATCCAAAGGGGTACAATGCACATGCTTAGTCAATTTAATCAATTAATTATAAATGGGTGAATAACAGGATGTACTAGGAAATGAACTGGGAACATGTGAGTGATTTTGGGGTGTCTACATTTTCCCCTCTTTAAAGTATTATTGATAAGTAGTAGTCATTTAAGATAGTATATGTATGTAGAGTAGCGAGCAGAAAATGATGAAGCATTAGGATGCCCCAGCAAGTAGGAAGTGGTGAAGCATTTAGATGCCCAATGATTAGAATGGTAGAGGAATGCACCCTCAAATGGATGGGTGATGCAGCAAAGTAGTGAACAACTGCTTGATATAAAGGAAAATAAAATATTGAAACAAGGATGGGAAAGGGCTGTGCTTGTAGCATGAGCGTCATTTGAATAATAATTTTAGAAAAAAATTATTTTTGTTATTGCACAATATATTTGTCACCATGATTATGAAAGAATTGAGATGGTTAACCCATATGTGCGTAACCAAATACACACAACAAATAAAATATAAAAAGGAAAGAAAACCCAGTATATAAAGCAGGTGCAGGAATCTGAGTTATAAAGGAACCAAGATGTAATCACACTTACTTGCAAGTGGTCTAAAAATTAAACATCAACAAAGCAACACAAATTCAAAAAATAAGACAATCATATATTCCCCTTATTCATACCACAGTGATGATTAACTATATTCAAATGTGCCCAAGTGGAAATAGGATGAGACTTGAAAAGAAGAGTTAAAGAGAACTCTTATGACACTCTTGTTTGATCCATTGTGAAAATGATCAAAGCTTAAATTTCCCTAGGAGAAGTTAAATCATGAAGGACAAATATATTTTTGACTTACCCCTAGCAGAGTTAGCATATCATGCAAAGGGAAGAAAGTGATAGTTGTAATATCGGAACGATCACTAGTGTAATAGATAAAGGTATGACGTTTATCAAGATTATATTGAGATGTTGAAAGATTCACTTCAAGGTTTCTCCAATTGTAGGATTACTATGATAAGTGAATGCTTGTTCAAAAATTTTGTAATTTTTTTCTTGGACTTTTGAAATATTTGATTTTTTGGATTTTGAAATATATTATTTTTTGGATTTTTAATTTTCTTTTTAATTTTGAAATATTTGATTTTTTCATTTTGAAATAATTGTTTTTTTGGACTTTTATGATTCTCAAAAGTTTGAAATACAAATGCAAATAAATGTAAAAAAACATGAATACATAGTAAGAAGGAAAACATTCCATGGCTTAAATAAACCAGGAGGAAAACATAACACGTGCAAGCTATAAGAAAACTTGAAACAAACATTGTAAACAAACCCAATATGAACAAGAAGGAACCACACAAAATTTATATGTGAACAAAGATGAGAATAAATTTCTTGCAATTGGTCTACAACAAAGGTAAATAAAGTAAAAAAATAACAAATTGAAAGAAATAAAAACATCATCACAATGTTGAAAAACCGCAACAGTACAACACAATGTGTAAAAATGACATCTAATGACACTTTGAATGTGTTCCACATTGAAGAGATAGACAAATTTGAATGCGCTCAAGCGATAGCTTAGAATGCAAGAGGATTAGATCAGGGAAAAAATTGGAGTGATACTTATATACTCTTGTCGAATCCTATTGAATTTTTATTTGCATTTGGATTTGTTGTCCTTTTAAAATTTCCCCTCTTTTGAAAGTTGAAAAATTGAAAATTTTGAATTGACACCCTTTAGTGATGTTCTAATGAAGTGAAAAGTTGAGGAGAGAGTAAAAATTCACATTTTTTGGAGTTATTTTGGTGATTTGCAGGGATGTCAGACATTTTTGTCCCTTATGTCCCATGTTCTGCTAGGCCTTCTATTCCCCAATCAGCCACATTCCCTGAAATTCTTTAACTTTTGATTCTGTCAGAACTTTTTGGCCCATTTGTCCCAAGTTCACTTGGGCTCTCTATTCCTTGATCACCCGCATCACCCACATTGGGTCCTTCACGTACTTTTGTCCCATCTATCCCAAAATTGTTTGTGCCTTTTGTCCCCTCTTTTCCCACATCACGTGCATCAGTTGAATCACGTCTTCACATCCCTCGCGTTTCCAAGTTTCTGGACCACCCATGCTCATTTGGCCCACATTACCCACATCACCCACATCGGTCGGATCACGTCTTTGCATCCCTCATGTCCCAAATGTACCAAAGACCATCCGAGCAACTTTTTTCCTCTCTTCTTGATTCTTATATTTTTAAGTTGGTGCAATATGAATTTAATGTGCATTTAATGACCTTCTCTCTCCTAAACAACTATTTAATGGTCTATTCTCTATGCATTTGACACATTGCTCATTTTCCATCATTTGCTCGAATTCCTATAATTAAGGTCATTTGCTCGTGCTCCTTCTCCCTTTGCATTTTTCATTACAAATTTGATCCTTGAAGGTTTTTCCTCTGTGCACTGCAAACATAAAGATCAAATTCCAAGGCCAAGAACATGTATCACCCCTTGAGACTGATGTTCCTGATATTTGGGATAATGAGGTTCGACACTTGGATATTGGGGATTTTTGGAAGAGATTTACTAGCCATAATCCTTCCCCCATGGCACAAATGATCAATGACAACGGTCTTGCTTATGCGTCTGGTTTCCCTATCTTTGTACAATGTACCGACACTGTGCTCACCTATGGAGCTCATTTTAACTTGGACACCAAAGAATTGACTAATGTGCATGGGGAGTTGATTGTCAAACTAGATGTTGCTACCATTATTGCTGCCCTACACATTCAAGAGACTAAAGACTCCATCATTCTCACTCAAGCTCAAGCTCAAACCATATTTGAGTAGGACAGTGAAAAATATAAGACAAGAATAGCAAAATCATGGTTGAATAACCCTAAGAAGGGAGCGTCCCGACTTTCCAAAGCGTTATTTATGGCTGATTTTAATGAAGAGCTGTCTGATTTCATCATTTTTCTAGATCGTGTCATGGGATTTCCCTCTACCAATGAATTACACTTCTGGATGTGCCCTCTCATCAACATCATCTACGAAGGTAGTCAGAACATAAATTGGGCATAAATCATTTGCATGAATTTGACCAAGTAGTTATCTAATGTGCAACAGACTAAGAAGTTCTATATGACTTCTTATCTCATGTATTCCCTAGCAGCATCCCGGTAGTGGTTTGGATTCACATACATGGAGGGACAGAAGGATGATCCCATTTATGTATACTACCCTCAATTCACCCTTAAAACTAGCAACCACAATTTCAGGAGAGTTAATGATGCCTTTACCATGTATATTGTAAGGCTCTTAGAAGGTGATACTGCCAGGAATTTTCTAATGAAGCCATGAATCTGATAGATAAGTATAGAGATTTCTTCATTCAATTCCAGAGGTTTTCATATATTAGGTTTGTTGGTTAGGAAAACACACCTCTCAAGATCCCCATGTTTTGTAATGACAAGATGGATCTAATTGAAGTGTGCAAGAAATTGAATAAATTACATAGAACCTACAGGGATAAGAAAATCTCTGGTTTGCACTTCCCTATTTCTTTGGGAAACTATACGTGTAAAACAACCTTAGATGCCCAAAATATAGAAAGGGCCCTTACTCCCAACACTGTCCACTTTTTTAGGCCTAGGACTTGTTTTGATTTCAAGAAGTTCATTGAGTAGAACCTAAGAATAAATTATCATCACAGGCCAGATACTGAGGATTAATGGGCTGATTGTGTAGATGATTTTGAAGCAAGGTGGAGGCACTATGGTGGGCTCTCTCTGCAACTAATTAAAGAGCTCAATATCTATCAAATTCTTGAAGGGTTCTAGGATGATGATGCAAACATGTAGTATTTTGAATATGATACATTAGTCAAACATACTCCTTTAGAAGATCTGGATTGGTATAAGAAGGAGAAGGATGACTTGGTTGAGATTTTGACCCCTATCCTTGTAAGAACCAAAGTTTGGTTTGACAAGAAGGTTCGAGATCTTAAGAAGAATCAAAGTGGATATTCTTCCAGAGATACTTCAACACCTAGGAAGGAAACACATACACCCAACACAGAGGTACTTGTACAAACCCCTCCTTCTTCCTCAACTAAAGAACTTGAATCATCTACTCCCTCTTCTTCTACTCAAGTGTACCAAAATAAGATAAAAGAGGTTAAACAAGAGCCAATTAAGGAAGAACCCCTTCTAGAGCATTCAGGGCTAGAGAACATTATTGTTCTTAGTGAAAGTGATGATGGAAAAGTACCAAACCCTTCAGGAACTTCAGAAGTTACAGTAGAAGAAGAGAAGGATGTGCCTAGCAATGAACCTCCTAGTACCACAGATTCCTCTACACAAGAAGCTCCAGATGCCTCACTCACCTCTTTACTAGAAGAAACAATGGTGAATACCTTAAGTGTCATGGGTTCACTTGATCTTATACCTCTTGTCCCTTCTTCTTCTTATTCTTCTACTTTTGCATGGGTACAACCCTTGGTTGATAGTGGGAAGAGAAAACCTTCTTCCCATTTGACAGGGCCCAATTTTTATGTTGTGGCAACTTTGCTAGCTACTAATACTCCTCCTCCAGCAAAGAGAGCTAAAAAAACTTCAAGAATAAGGACAGATGCTCAAGGCCAACAATTTATAGAGGTTGCAAAGCCTAAGGTTGATAAGGTAGAGCAAGATCTATTAGCCTCTCACCTAGAAATTTCTAGAATTCCCATGGGAGAATCTACTCCTGAGAGTGAGGTACATAACCTCCAAGAAACAGTAACCAAGGTTATTGAGAGAGTGGAAAAGGGTAAACAAACTATAGAATAGTTGGAAGAACAAAATCAAGTTCTTTCCAACTTCATCAAGTCATTATTGGCTAAAGATAAGGTTTTGGATCCTGTTCCACTGGCTTCCCTCCCACCTCCTATGATTCTCAGTCAGGATGAGGTTTAGAGTATCCAGGATATACATAGATATTCCACTTATGGAAGGGATATGGAAGCCATGGTTGATGACATGACCATTGCAGGCTTGAAATTCATTGAAGAGGCCTTCAAATCCAATGAGAAGGTTGCCAACCTGTAACAAAAACTCTCCTCCTCTATTAAAACTATGGACAAAGAACTGAAGCTTTGGAGTAGTTGCATCATAGAACTTCGCCTGATGGGAGAGGCTGATGAAAAGATATTGTTGGCCAGTAAAGTTTTTGATGACTCTAAGGACAGATTTTCAGGGTCATGAGTGTTTAGTGTTGAATGGAAAATAAAAGTTCTAGAAGAAGCCTTGGGAGAATTGAGAAACAGTTGGCAGAAGGGAGAATCTTTTAGGACTTGTGTGGCATCTTCCTTTAAGGATATTCATTGTCATCTTCATGATGAAAATTCGAGTGTTCCTTTCTCTCTTCAAGAGATTAAAACTTAGTTCAGGACATTTGTCAAGAAGGCATGTTCAAAGAAGAATTGATTACCAAAGATAAGATAAAGGATATTCGCTCTCTTCAATCTGTCATTGAAGAGGCTGATAAAGAATACCTAGAACATACTAAGTTTGATAAGAACATGGAGAAATGTATAGGCACTTGGTCTCAAACCACTGCCAACACATCAGTCCCATGAGGTAGAGAGATAGTTGAGGCATTAAAAAGATTCAGGAAACTAATTCTCAATTCGGTGGGCCCTCCTCAACAATAAGAGGATGTTTTCTCTCCTAGTTTCTCCTTTTCTCCTTCTTTTCCTAGAATCTAGCTCATTGTAAACCAATTAAGTACATTGTGTTGAGCACTTCCTTAATTAATATTCTAGTTAAAAGAAACGGTTACCAAGTGTAACCAATTTGTAAGCTATATAATGGGCTCTCTACGCCATTTTCAGGGTTGGAACTTTGGTTATTTTTGAAAGTGTAAAGGAGTAAAAATCCATCAATACAAGAATATCTCTCTTTCTGTTTCTATCTGTTCTTGTTCTTTCCTTTCTATCTATTAAAAGTTATTGAATCATTAGTTTGTTTTACTTCAAGAAGATTTGTATTCTTGTGGATGTCATCATTGGAACTTTGTGTCTGTGAAATAACATTTTGTGGTTTTAATACAAATGATTTTGTTCTATATGATTCCATTCTGGCATGCGTAAGGAATTATTTTTTTATCTATATTTCTTGAGAGTGCTATTCTACCTCCTCCCATTCCTTAATTCTTCTATCCTTTTGTATTGATGATCTGTTATATCAAACACTTTCATGATATCAGATTTCCTCATTAAAACTAAATGTTGTACATTTTTAAATAGGTTTTTTCGTTTAAATAAGGGAACCTCTCCCATTAAAGAGGAGGGAATTTTTGTCCCCTAACTGTTGCTTTCAATAAATTCCTATTTGACAACCAATAGGATTAAAATTTAAAATCCAAATGTACCCCAAGAAAAGTTATATTTCAAAATGGTAAATGATTGCCTTGGGAATATATATACACCAAGGGAAATAAAGATGATTGTCAAAAGATGATCTGGAATGATCATAAGGAGCACCGTCAAAAGTTGAAATTTTTGAACTGTCTTATCCAGTTGTTGAAAATTTGGTCAAACATTATTTGAATGTTTTAATTGTGACGGTTTTATACTATTTTTTGGATTTTAGAACAATTTTATATTGTTTTTGAATTTTTGTGAAACATTTTTGAATGTTTTTTATTTTTTGGTATTTTACAACTTGGTAAAAAAAGGGTGCACTACGTGAAAGTAGGTGAAAATAATTTAAAATATTCCATTCCATTTTCATAAATGTAGGTGATAAAATGATAGGGTTTTTAACTTTGATATTAGCTCTATGCAACTAGAAAGATATGAGGGCTCATCACTAAGAGCTAAGAAGGACGTGAAAATGAGTTGAACAGTGATATAAAAGTGAAGATAATGGATGCGAAGACACAAGGTGTAACAATGATCCATATAATAAAAATGTAACTCATCTCTAGTAAATATTATCAGACCGATTCCAAGATGATTCTACTTTATAATTTTTGACTTGAATTAGATCTGTTAATGGCCTACTGATTGGCAAAAAATTGGTTGAAGGAATTGTTGTCTCTCTTTAACATGAGCAACTAAATTACTTCTTGGGATGTTTTTTATTAAGAAATTTTATTAATATTTCATAGTTGATATTTTTTGTGAATGACCCCCTACATGTTGCCCCATGTCACCAATAAGAGACAAGAGCTCAACACCAAAGACAAAATGTGGGCAAGTATGGGATTTCTCCATTCCTAGTCTCATACTGCCAGTAAGAAGTATGGGCTTATCACTGAAGGCTGTGAAGGATGAAAGGTGTAGTGATATTATATTTTTCATATTTTTAGATTGATTTAATTTTCCTTGTATGTTGTTAGTGTGCTTTTTTGGATGGAACATCTTGCCCGCAAGTCTCAGCCTGATGCGACTAGTAAGATGCAAGGGTTAAACACTGTAGATTGAGATGGGTGGTCAAAAATGATTGAGTAAATAATTTTAGTGATTTCTATTAAAGAGATAGCTTATTTTAAAGGAGGAGTTACCATCAGTAAGCCTCAAGAAAAAACCATATGTAAAAATATCTGAAATGATAGAAACCATAATAAAGGTGAGACACACAATGCCTAAGAGGAACAATTTTAACTTGTGTCACAATAGGTGAAGAGGGAGAATATATGATAATAGTATGATTAAGATATATTCTAGTAGATGGAATTCTTACCATTATTTGTATGTACTTTTTCTTTTTCAATTGGAAAATAGTGATTTAATACAGAGTTTTATTTTATTTTAAAGATTTTTAAGTTGTCTGAATGTTGGCAGATGAGGATTTGAAATGGAATCATCTAGAAAAAGATCCATGTTTATTGAAGTTTACAAGTCCTAAAATATGAGACTTGTGCGAACGAAATCTAAGTCAAGAGGGGTAATCCAAAGATTCGATAAATCCAAAAATACAAGACTTGGCTGGACTAGGTCCAAGTCAAAGGAGGAAATTCAAAGATTTGATAAGTCCTGCAATACAAGACTGGGTCGAACATGATCCAAGTCAAAGGATTGAATCAAAGGATTCAATGATTCCCTAAGTATGAGACTTGGGTGGACAGAGTCCAAGTTAAATGATGTGTGATAAGATGAGTCTTCAATGAGATCAAAAGACCTATGTGATGTTAGAATAATATTTTTGATGTGGGGAATATGTTGAGATTATTATTCACTTGTGAGTGAAAGAGTGTGAGTAAAAGAGGATGGATATCTAGATTTATACCTAGGGTTCCTTGTAATCCATAGAGAGGACATATTCAATGTTACTTTGTCTAGTTTATGAATTAGTTGATTTGATGAAAGTTTCAAAATTAAAGCATGCAAAGGTTAAATTAAGATATCCTTGGGAATACATACCTCATAGAGTGTACGCATGTAGATGTCTTGATAGGTAAGAACCATTGATGATGGTATGACAGAAGAGTGATTGCATGAGGTATAATAGACAAAAAAGCTTGCATAATGGCAAGTATCTAAGCTTTTTGTGGTTGTATTTAGACAGTAAGACTAGAGATGTTAGGAGTAGGAGCCAGAATGGAAATAATATAATCAAGCTTAAATGTTCTTGATGAAGGACCATCTTCTATTATGTCCAGAGTTGAAGGAGAGTCTTGGAGAAAATTCAAGATCTCATTTGATGTTAGAAGATTGTCCGAGACAACTTCAATGTCTATTTAGAATAAAGGAATAAAATATGTAGAAGATAATGTTTGGTTAGAAGGGAGAGATACTTGACTTTCATCATGAGCTTGTTGAATGTTGGTGTGTAAAGAAGTGGGAATAACAGTCAACTCTTTGTTTGAAGTTGTGGAAGTTAACATGTCATTGGTTACGAGAGCTTTTCCGTCAAGCTCTATGGAAATGGTTCCATCATCAATTAATTATTATACATAATGATGAAGAAGTGTACAATTATGAGTAGGATGGCCATGCATGTGATGGTATTCACAATAGTCAGATGCATTGTACGATGTAGGATTAGATTCCCTATTAGACAAGGGTTTAGTAGGTGGATATTACATCATGTTAGCATTTACTAATTGTTGAAAGGCACTAGATAAACTCTCTCTGAGAGGTGTAAATTGAATTTTCATGGTGCATGGAGAATTGTCGTTAATACAGGAAATGATGTATTTATAATTAACATTGTTTACAGATTCTCCATACTCATGAGATTTACCATTTTCATAATTTTTAGATGATATATCTTTAGCCACTATGTTTCCATTGCCAATGTGGTCTTTGATGTAATTGTGAAGTTATTTGCATTTGTTTGTTTGATTACCATAAATGTGATGAAAATTGCAATATTTTTTAGGTCTATACCAACCTAGCTTAGGTTCACCTTCAAGGAAGGGTTGTGCGATAGGATAAGTGACCATATTGGTACTTGTCAGCTGTTTTAAGACATTTGAAAGAGATATCCCCAAAGACATATTGTCTTCAATTGTAATCATGAGGAAAATTTTCTATTTTTAAGATGGTGACAAATGGTTTAGACACAGTCTATTTTAATTGGTTTTTCTGTAAGTTGTGCATGTTGCGATTATCCATGACAATGTTATGGTTGCAGTTGATGTAAATATATTTATCATGGTAAGTTTTAGGGTTATTGTTTTTTGTGACAATTATGATTGTTCCCATTGTCTTTGTGATGAGTCTTGATCAAGTCTTTAGAAATGAGGGATTTTTATATTTGAGTTCCCTTTTAAATAATGTCCTCAAAAATTTTGAGGTGGTGCATCTGCATGTGAAAGAACAACTCATCATTAAAGTTAGGGATGAAGATGTTAACATCTATTTTTCAGTGATTAAACATAGGAACCGACTTGTGATTTTGCGCCAACATTGTAAGAATTGTGCAAAGGTCTCATTTTTTTGTTTCTTGGCATTGCAAAAATCCATCATGGTTATTTCAAAATCAAGGTTGAAAGAGAAGTTTTTGACAAACTTCTCAAAGAGGTCTACCAAGGTAGAGATAGATCCCTTTAGAAGGCGTAAGAACTCATTCAAATATTTTCCTCCTATAATTTTAGGAAAGAGGCGCAAGTGAAAGATATCGTTATAAGCAACCTCATAGCATACCATGAAAAATTCCTTAACATGCTCTCTAGGATCATTTTTTCCCTTGTATTTGTCAAATTTGGCGTCTAGAAAGAGCATGGGAAGGGTATATGTAATATGTCCATGTTGAAAGGGTATGGAAACAATTCATCAAAATTGAATAGTTTGTGTTGTTATTTCATGCCTGAAATAGTGTCCTTCATCATTTTCTACTTGTTGTCACTTGCCCAAAAATATGTGTATTTTTTCCTTACTCTTCAAATTTTTTAGTAATTGGCTCTTACAAGATATTTGTTTGTCTTTGTGAAGTCTGAGAAAGATGGAGTTGCTTTCAACACTTAGTTATTTCTCAAAATTTTGAATTTGGGGACTTTTCCTTTATTTTGCAAATATTTTAGGTTTTGGTGTTCCTTGTTTCCCATGTTCCATCAGGCTCTAAGTTCATCGATTCCCCACCTTCCCTGCACTGAAATACATTCCCTTTGTGTTGTGGTTTTTCCAATTTTGAGATGAACCTTTTTCCCTTGTGCTCCAATATAGCTAGTTCTCTGCATCCCCACATTTTTTGTAACCCTGAAATTCACTAAGTCCCTTTTGCACTGTGGGTATTTCAATTTTGCAAAGAACTCACTTCACAAGGTCTCGAGGTTTGACTGTGTAAAATTTTTCCAACTTACCTGATTTTAGTGTATTGCGGGTGTTTTGGATTTACATGTCCCAAGCATCCCAAGTGCTTCTAGGCTAGTTGTAACTAGTAAACCCGCATTCACTGCATCATACATAGAGCCTCCTTCGTACTATGGGTATTTCAGATTTCCACGTCCCAAGTATCCCAGCATCAAACGGACTAGTTGTGGACAAATTTTCCACCATATCTACATTCCATAGTCTCAAGTAGGCATTTTGTAGCTAGAGTTTACCCGTCCCCCGAAATACATTAATTTTCACATTTAATGCACCCTGTCGATCTATTCAAAATGGGATGTGTATAAATACCTAGGGAAATTGATTGTTTCTACCATACTCCCCATAATTAGCTGTTGTTTTCTGTTTCATTCACCCTCTCCACTGTTTGTATTTGTGGTGAAGAATTTTCTAGTATTTTTCAAAATTTCCAGGTGCATCTCATTCTTGTAGAGGTTGCAGTTCATTTGAAAGTAAGATTCATAGGATCAAGAAGTTTATTGCTGAATATTTTTTTCCCTTGCCACACGATCCTATCGGTGACTGTATTTTTCTCTCTAGCCAATTGCTCAAAATTCACACTCACTATGAATATCCATTATAAAAGGCACGGACATCTCTCTTCTTTGGAAACATCTATACCCAAGATAGGAGATAGTGATGCCCAACACCTTGACTTCAATGATTTCTAGGCATGGCTTGATTGTGAGAATCCTACTCTTATTTCTCATTTAATCAAATAAATTGAGATAGCTCATGCGGTGGTTTTCCTTTTTCTGTTCAATGTGCTAACATTGTGTTAGCGTATGGATCCTTTTTCAATCCAGACACAAAATATGTGCTAAGTTAGACACTAGTTGTATCATTGTTTCCCTCAAAATCCCAATGGTTTAAGATTCAAATACTCTCACCAAATCTCAGTCCCAACTTCTGTTTGATCAAGATAGTGAACAATACAAGAGCAGGGTGGCCAAGTCATGGTTTAAAAACCCAAGGAAATGAGCCTCAAGACTACCAAAAACCATGTATATAATTGATTTCAAGGAGGATTTGTCATATTTCATTATCCTTATTGCTAGAATAATGGGGCTACCCTCAACTAATGAGTTCCACTTTTGGATGTGCCCTTATATCAATGTCATAGGTGAAGGTAAACAAAGCCTAAATTGGGGAGAGATCATTTTTATAGTCTCACTGAACAGCTTGCCAATGTTCAAAGGACTAAAAATTTCAATATGAATTCTTATTTTATGTACAATATTGCATCATACAGGGAGTGGTTAGGGATTTCTCCTTATGAAGACAAAAAGGATGATTCTATATATAATAATTGCCCACAGTTAACATTGAAGAGTAGTAATTGTCATTTCATAAGGGTGAATGATGCCTTCACCATGTATATTGTCAGTTTGTAAACACAACTCGAAGATTCTTAAAGGAGTCCAAACAATTGATTAATGTCTATGGGATCTTTTTCATTCAATCCAGAAAGGTTTCTTACATACAGTTAGCTGTCTTTGAGGGAACACCCCTGAAACTCCCAGTGTATTGTAGTGATAAAATGGCTCTAGTTGAAGCCTATAGATAGCTAGATAAACTTCACATAACTTATAGAGACAAGAATATTGCAGACATTCAATTTTCAATCACATTGGAAAAATACACCTACATGACTGCTTTGGATGCCCAAAATGTTGACAGGACAATTTGCCCCCTCACACTTCATTTTTTGAAGCCAAAGACCTACTTTGATATTAAGGGCTTTATTGATAATAATTTTAGAATGGGTTTTCATCATCTTGTTGATAGTGAAGATTATTGGACAGACTGTTCTTATGATTATGAAGCTAGAATAAGGTATTATGGCAGATTATCTCCTCAACAAATCAAGGACTTTGAAGTGTAAAAGGTACCAGATGAATTGTAAGAGGATGGTCAAGATCTACAGTCTCTTGAATATGAAAGGTCTATCAGGCATACTCATATTGAAACCATTAATTGGTTTATTAAGGAAAAGTATGACTTGAAAGAACTTATAAACCCTGTCTTGGTGAGGACAAAACTTTGGTTTGATATAAAAATTAAAATGTTTAGAGCAAGTAAGTCAAGGTCTACCTCTGAAGAATCCTCCTCTCCTCGGAAGGAGATTCCTATGGAAACCCCTAAGGAACATGCACAATCATTACCCTCTCTAGTTTTATCTTCAAATTTTGTATATATGAAGAAAGGGAAGGCTAAGAAAAATGAAAAGGTAGAGGAGGTAATTCAATGAGAAAGTGAACAATTTTCTTCTTTGAAAAAATTAGAAGTAGTACCTGAAATTGAACCAGTTATAGATCTTCGTAATGATGATGGTGATGAGAAATAAACAAGATAACATGAAGAAATTAATCTTGATGAAGGTAGTACAGAAAAAGAATAGGAAGAAGATGATAACCAAAGGGGTCATATTTTAGAGACAGAAGCAATGGTTATCCTAGGATGCTCTACCAAAGAAACTCCTGACAAGGAGGCCCCTACCTCTAAAGTTGAAACATATGTTTTGGAATTATCTATTGTAAAAACTTTAAAAGCAATGTGCACACTTGCACTTGGGTCTCTAGCTCCCTCTACTTCTAATTCTTCCTTTGCTTGCGTGTAACCATTGGTAGAGAGCAAGAAAACAAAAGCTACATCTTATATTGTTGCTCCAAAATTTGATGTTTTGGAAGCCCTTCTAGGTACTACTCGTCCCCCATTCATAAAGAATGCTAAAATCACATCCATGTTAGTATCTGATTCTCAAGGGTAGTACTTTATAGATATTGCTAAACCTAAGATTGACAAGGATGAAATATATCTATCTATAATTGATTTGGAATTGACGAGAATTCCCCTAGGCAAATATACAACTGAGAGTGAAAGGCACAATTTGAAGGAGAAATTGTCAAAGGTAATTGAAAGGGTTGAGAAAGGCAAGTAAACATAGGATCAGCTGGAGGAATAGAACCAAATCCTTTAAAATTTCATTTGGTCCCTATTAGCAAAAGACAAGGTACTTGATCCAACTCCACTAGCCTCAATTCCACCACCTACTGTCTTGACTAATGATGAAGTTCAAGTTATCAAATAAATACATAACCATGCTACTTATGGGAAGGAGATGGAAACCTTTTTTGATGATATGATAACTTCACATGAATAAACTACATTTAAGAATCATACAAGTCATATGATAAATTCATTTTGATACAGCTAAAATTTACTACAACACTCAGTGGTTTAGAAAGAGAATCTAAACTGTGGAGTGAATGTATTAAATATCTCTGGCTGATGAGTGACATAGATGTGAAGGTTATTTTGGAAAATAGATTATTTGATGAGGCTAATTTTAATATATCTAAACAATGGGTCTTCAACATTGATTGGAAGATAAATGTCTATGAGGAAGCCATTGGTGAACTCAGAAATATATTGTAGAAAGGTGATGTTTTTAAATCTTGTGTTATATCTACCTTTCAAGATATTCACTTCCAACTACTCATAGAAAAATTGAGTGATAGATTCACAGTACAAGAGATCAAGTCCCAGTTCATAACATTTGTTAAAGGAAATTTTTTTAATCAAGAGACTATGTCCAAATATAAAATTACAGAAATATGTATACTTTAAGTAGCAATCACTGAGGCCAATAAGCAGTTTCTAGAAAATGTAGAATTTGGGAAAGAAATGGAATAATGCCTAGGCAACTGAACTCATGGGAGACTGTAAATACCACTATCCCTCGAGGCATGGACATAGTTGAGGCATTGAAAATATTCAGGAATCAAGTTCTCAAGGAGAGGAGTGTCACAGTCACCCCTCCAAATGTTCCAACTCCCAGTTCTTAATTTTTTTATTTTAATCGATGTATCTAGTTGAGGTGGTTATTTCCTTTCTAGTCATGTAATATTGAAGTAAAATACAATTTGATGTTATAATGCCTATTTAGATATTAACCCTTTGATTAAAAGAAGGGAAACTGAAAAGACTCTTTTGTAACCACCCGTGAGGCTATTTAAGGGGATCCTCTTGTCATTTGAATGGGTTAGTTTTTTATGTCTTTAATGTAAGAGTACTCAATTAGCAATCAATACAGAAGAAGTTCTATCTTTTCTTGTGTTCTATCTATTTCTGATTTCTATCTAATCCATGTGAAGTTATATATATCTGGATAGAACTTTGTGTCCTTTAGTTGATGTTGTGCTTAGAACTTTATGTCAATTGCATATATGTCATGTATTCAGGTGTATATAATTCTAATCTTGCCAATCTTGCATCCATAAGTAGGACATCATTCGGTAACCTATATGTCTAAAAGTACTGCTTTCTTCATTTTCTGAATATTAATTCTTCTACTTTCTTATCTTTTGTATTGAAAATTTTATGAGATGAATACATCAAAAGCATCAAAATCCTCATCGAAATATTGATAGTTTGTACATTTGTAAATAAGTATATTTTCTTATTTGTTGTGTGTTCAATAATGGAACCTCTCCCATAAAGAGGAGTTAATGTTGTCCCCTAACTGTTGCTTGTTCTGAAAGTCAAATATAACAACCAACACCACTCTACAGAAAATGGTGAATTGTTTTATGGGATGAATGTTGAGTTATCATTCGTATGATCTTTGTTCTCATTATTGGTTTTAGAATGATTTTTAAAAAAAAAATTCACTTTTATTCATGTGTTTGATACCTTTGGTATCATTCTTAGTGACTGTAGAGGATAAGTGAGAACATTGTTTTGCCATTGCATTGATTTGATCAAGCAAGGATTAGTTTAGATTAGAGGACGAAGCGTTATATTTTCCTTTATTATCATCATTTGTTTTACTTGGTCCTTCATCGGCATGTTTGTTTGACTTGAATGGTTGACCCTTAGGGGATATAGGTTGTCCCTTTAAGGTTCCATCGTAAAGTTGCATCAAGAGAAAGGTTTTTAAGTTAATCATCATCCTCTTCATCAAAGATGATATGGAAATAATTTATTTTGTCCCGTAAAAAAGGACTATAATCATGATGTTGTGTTCCCACCATTGTGTGAAAATAAATGTTGATAAATAATATAAAATTGACAGTACACATTGTATTTGCAGGTTAGCATAATGGTAAAAACCCGTCTGCATAACTGTGGGAAGTGCCTTGGTATAAGCCATAAAACCATTTTGAGGATTACCACAAGAACTCCAAATTAGTCAACACATTGAAGGAAATGGCTGACAAAATGGGAAAAATTTATCCCAATTGAATAGTAGAGCCTTGTGAGTTAGAGTCACAGATATCCTTTGTGGTGATCCCAATGTGATTCATTTTAAGGAAGATCCTTACTCAAGTTTTCAAAGCGGGTAAAGCAAATCCAACAGCTAGCAATAGCACCACACTTTCTCACGTATAGTGCTGACACCTAGTTGAGTGAACCACCTAGGAAGCCATGCCTTGTCCAAGACAATCTAAGGTAGAGGCCAAAAATTTCACAAACATCAGTTTTCATTTTTATCATGTGTTACACACTTGTGTTTCAATTTCGTCATTCAATTTTTATCTCTCATCTACCTTGTTGCTTTGTAAACATGTCTAAGTCTCGGGTTACATACATCCATATCTGAACTTGAGCACTTTCATTTTTTCACCAAGTCTTGACATTGTGATACTCATTTTTTCATGGTCAAGCACTCGCTTGATCACCTTGATATTTCATTGTTATAAGTATTATGTTTAATGTTATCTTGTTGAACTCTAAGCATTCGATCACTCGTACATCATCGCATTTCACATCCACTTTTTTGAATTAATGACCTCTTTCATATCTTTCCCCCATCATCTAACATTGTCTTACTTCACATTCACTTTATTTAATTGACTACATTCTTCTATCTAACTTCCATATCTCTTACTTTGTCACACTTTGTTGCATTGATGACATCCTCATCACTTCTCTCCTTAAAGTATTCACTTTGCTTTAATTTTATCTCACTAATATGTCACTTTCCTCTTGTCTCTTATCTCCATTTTTGTGATATTTGGACCTTTTCATCATCATTACTTCACTTCTCGTGACAACATTTACTTTGTTGTTCTTTACGTACTCCCACTTCCTTGTCGTGTCTCATATTTTAACATGCTTTTATTAGGAGTAGAAATTTTTTCATCGTCTTCTTCAGTCTCCCCCTTTTTAACATCCATTTTTTTTTAAATTCAAGCAAAATCATCATCTTTCCTGAGTCTCTTCCTTTAACACATTTTTGTTAAATTTTATCATCGTCTATCATGTTTTAAGTCTCCTCTTTTCGCACTCATTTTGTCACAGTTTAAGTGCACTAACTTCTTTAGTCTCTTACCTCTTTACATTCACCTTGTAAAACAGTCGCGACATTATTCAAACCTCTTAATATTTCTTAACACTCATTTTTTTAAGAATCATATAAACCAACATTTCAATCCATATTCCACCTTAACATCATTCATTTTTTTAATTGTTGCAAAGTCTACCCTGTTTTCGTCACTTTTATCACTCATTTTGATTAAGAGTTGATCGCATTCACTTTTTTAAGTCTCTTGCACATTAGCATCACTCATTTTTCTAAGTGTCACAAAGTCCCTCTTTTTCATTCTTCTTAACACTAATTTTTTTAGGAGTTAATTTTTCCCATCTCTTTGTTACTCTTATCACTAATTTTGATTAATATTTGATTGTGTCCACCTTCTCAAGTCTATTCTCTCTTAACATCCATTTTTTTTAATGAGTAGAGCACTTCTAACCTCATTTTGTCCCTTTCATCTTAACTTTCATTTTGATTAAGATTCGGGAAATCAACTAATAATTTTTTCATCTTCCCTCTTAGCACCCATTTTTTCTAGGGTTGAGCTTTTTAATCTTCTTCCACCTAAGAATTCACGTTACTAAGAGTTGATTTTTTCATCACACCTCTTCTTGTTCCTCCCCTCTTTCACACAATGGTGGGAACATGACATCATGGTTATAGTCCTTTTTGATGGGACAAAATAAATCCTTTCTATATCATCTCTGATGAAGAGGATGACGATCAACTTAAAAACATTTCTATCTATGCAAATTTATGACAAAAAAAAAGACAAATTCCTTCACCTCCTCATAAATTTGTGTCGATGTAAAGGTTTTTAAGTTGATCGATATCCTCTTCATCAGAGATAATATGGAAATGATTTATTTCTTCTCGTAAAAAAGGACTATAATCATGATGTTTTGTTCCAACCATTGTGTGAAAGAGGGGAGGAATGATAAGAGGTGTGATGAAAAACTCAACCCTTAGCAAAGTGAATTCTAAGGTGGAAGAGGGAATAATATTAAAAAGCTCAACCCTAGTAAAATGGGTGCTAAGAGGGAAGAAGAAAAAATTATTAGTTGATTTCTCGACTCTTAATCAAAATGAAAGTTAAAAGGAAAGGGACTAAATGAGGTTAGATGTTCTCTACTTATTAAAAAAATGGATGTTAAGAGAGAATAGACTTGATAATGTGGACACAATAAAATCTTAATCAAAATGAGTGATAAGAGAGAAAAAGAGATGGGAACATTAACTCCTAACAAAATTAGTGTTAAGAAAAACAAAAAGAGGGACTTTGCGACACTTATAAAAATGACTGATGCTAAGGTGTAAGAGACTTAACAAAGTGAATGTGAACAACTCTTAATAAAAATGAATGATAAGAGTGACGAAGAAGGTGGAATTTGCAACACTTAAAAAAATGAATGATGTTAAGGTGGAATATGGATTGAAATGTTGGTTTATATGATTCTTAAAAAAATGAGTGTTAAGAAAGATGAAGAGGTTTGAATAATGTTGTGACCATTTACAAGGTGAATGTAAAGAGGTAAGATGCTAAAGAAGTTAGTGCAGTCAACTTGTGAAAAAATTAGTGCAACAAGAGGAGACTTAAAACATGATAAACAATGCTCAACTTTTAAAAAAATGTGTTAAAGGAAGAGACTTAGGAAAAATGATGATTTTACTTAACTTTTAACAAAATGGATGTTAAAAAGGGAAGACTGAAGAAGACGATGAAAAATATCTACTCCTAACAAAAGCATGTTAAAATAGGAGACACGACAAGGAAGTGGGAGTATGAAAAGAACAAAAAAGTAAATTTTTTCATAAGAAGTGAGGTGATGATGATGAAAAGGTCCAAATCTTGTAAAAATGGAGATAAGAGATAAGAGGAAAGTGACATATTAGTGAGCTCAAATTAAAGCAAACTGAATGCTTTAAGGAGAGAAGTGATGAAGTGATAAGGATGTCATCAATGTAACAAATTGATTACAAAGTGTGACAACGTAAGAGAGATGGAATCTAGATAGAAGAATGTAGTCAATTGAACAAATTGAACATGAAGTATGAAAATGTAATATGATGGGGGAAAGATATGAAAGAGTTCATCAATTCAGCAAAGTGGATGTGAAATGCGATAATGTAAGAGTGAAGGAATGCTTAGAGTTCAACAAGATAACGTTAAACTTAATACTTACGATAATGAAAGATCAAGGTGATCAAGAGAGTACTTGACCTTGATAAAATGAGTATCACAATGTTAAGACTCAGTGAAGTAAAATGAAAGTGCTCAAGTGCGGATATGGATTTCTGTAACCCAAGACTTAGACACGTTTACAAAGTGATAAGGTGGATGAGAGAGAAAAAATGAATGATGAAATTGAAACACAAGTATGTAACACATGATAAAAATGATGTTTGTGAAAGTTTTGGCCTCTACCTTAGATTGTCTTGAACAAGGCATGGCTTCCTAGGTGGTTCACTCAACTAGATTTCAGCAGTATACTTGAGCAAGTGCGGTACTATTTCTAGCTATTGGCTTTACTTTACCCCCTTTGAAACCCAGAGTAAGGATCTTTCTCAAAATGAATCGCATTGGGGTCGCCACTAAGGATATATGTGACTCTAAATCACAAGGCTTTACTAGTCAATTGGAATAAAAGGTTCCCATTTTGCCAGCCAGTTCCTTCAATGTGCTGACTAATTTGGGGTTCTTGTGGTAATCCTCAAAATATTTTCATGGCTTATGCCAAGGAACTTCCCACATTTATGTAGATGGGTTTTTACCCTTATCCTAACCTATAAATACAGTGTGTAGTGATGATTTTATCTTATTTATCAACAATTCTTTGCACGCAAGATTTAGTAATTTATAGCTCATGATCAAGGGAAACCTGCAGTTAGTAGTTTTCAATGTTTTAGCAACCTTCATGAGAGAAGGTCCTGCAAATAAGGATTAAAATGTTCATATGAGGTAGGTAGAGGCTAAGATGACATAAAAATGTTCGTGTTTCTGATTTCCCATATTTCTTAGAAATTACAAGGAAAGAGCATACATGCGAACAATATTTGATTAAGTGAGAAGCATTAATTCACAAAAAAAAATTAGAAATGCTTTGATTAAGTGAAAATCATTGTAGTCATTTTTACTCCCATCACAAAAGGAAGGAACCCCATGCACATTGGCCTATCACCCAGCAGAAGCTGAGTGCTCACCTGAGGCACGCGCCGGTATCGAGTCTCTCTTTTATGTGATTTTAGTGGGAAGCATCATTTATGATTAGTGTAAGAGTTTTTATGAGGGAGGTTGAAACATACAAGGACCAAAGGGCTCAAAACGGCCTCTAAATCCTTACAGTCACCTTAGACTGAATACTTTAACAGAATCCAAAACATGCATTATGACATAAAGAACTATACAAGCATTCATACATAGCATGAAAGGAAAGAGAAATAATATGAGAGAAATGTGCATTAAAACCATTGATATCCATGTCTATTTATAACAAGTAACCTCATTATATTCATTGATTCATTATAGAGTGTCACAGAGAGCAGAGCGCAGTCATGCATATCACTATACGTATGTAACTAAGATAACAAAAATAGAAAAATTACAACTCCATGATTAGTACATTACTTCCTGAACACAAATATCCACTCGCAATAATTTTGCAGAGCTCCGCTCACTCTCTAACCCGCTATACCTTGTACTTGTATCTATGTATATCTTTTACTCCACAGGAACTTGTATTTATAATTCTCCTACCCTACCAACTCACCTTCCAGCGTCCTTAGATCTGGTGCCAAGTTTTGAATGTGGTCCATGTGAGCATGCTTCTCTAGGTCTAGGGTTTCCACTTTATCTCATGATGTTCTTCTAGAATATTCCATCCAAGGCATGCTCTTTCCTGGGCCAGCCTATTGCTAGACTAGCATCTTATCCACGTGCAACTGATCATGCTTTTCACATGTTCTGCCCTTGGTGCTCAAATTGACTAAGTCCCGAGCCTCCTTTCGCACATCATGCATGTTAAGTGCTTCCTTAAACCTTTCTCTCACGTGCTTTTTCCTTGCGGGCTTTCTCATAGCTATGACCCTGCGTGCTTATGCGCCTTCATACTTGGCCAATATTCCAGGGGTCCAACATCACCCCACACTACACCTGTTCTCCATCCTTAGAAAAATTTTACTTGACCAAGATGCCTACTGTCTAGGGAACCAATGAATATTCTTACACCTTATGAAAAGAATAAGGGATGAAATAATTGGAGAAAGAATGAAGAATGGGGGGTACATCAATTCAACAAGCTAGGAAAATCTTTCCAAAGTTCTGCCTCTAGCTTATTCCATACTTCGACCTCACCCTGTGCCTTCTAGCAGAGGTCACCCACCAGGGTTATCACTTCATCAAAACTTAGGCTAACTCCCTGGGTGCCCAAAATGTCCACAGTCTACTCCATCTCTACATACCATTCTTCATTTGTGTCTACCACAGGTTTTGGTTGTTTAGCCTTGGATTTTCCCTTTCCTTTCTTGGGTGGCTTGGTTGAGGTATTTTTATCACTCCTACCCTCTCCTTGTTATTATGTCTTACTTATTCCAATCCTCCAATCTTAGATTCGTGATACAACTCTTCTAACCCATGCCCTAGTTTTTTGAACCCTAACTGGGGTAAAATCTCCATAAGACAGCGTTTCTTCACTCTCTCCACACTTTTGTAACCCCTTATGGTTCACAAACTCAAACTGGCTACTTCAATCTCACAGATATTCCTTCACTCGATTGAATCTAAAATCCCTAGTTTATGGAACTCACTTATATTTCAAACTCTTCTATTTCGCAAAGGAAAAATGAGAGTTCCCTAGCCCTTTACTTATAGTTTTTCTCTTTTCTGTACATTAAATGGTACTTCACCTACCACCATACTTTTTTCATTTAATGTGGTTTTTTCAAACAAATCCCATCTTCATCGCCTTCACTTACACACCCAACCTACGTGAAAAATATTCCAACCTTCTAGCGCACAACCAATCCAACTTAATAGGAGACTCTTGCGCACGCATAACCTACGCCGAAGGCACTTCTTTTTTTCTTGATCCTTGCTCTCACCTACCTCATGTTTCTTTAAAATGTGCTTTCTCCTCCTTAGTACATGGGATCTACAAGTAGCTTTACCATGGCACCAACCATTCTTCCATCTTCCTCTTTATATACCTCTTTCAACCTGGCTAATCAACAAGGCTTTTCAACACAACTTCTTTGGTACTTTGATCATGTGCTTCTTCAGCTTTCTCCACCCCACACTAAAAGTGATGCGTGGTCCTTTTCACACTCAAAAATTCTCCAAAAATAGCAATAAGGTTACCGGCACCCAAGGCACAAAACAAAACAACAACGCAAAAGGAAACACAAGAAAGGGAAAAAGCATAAAGGAAAGTTCTAAATTAACTGGAAAAACTACCTTATTTACAAACACCAAGAAGACTTATTTATAGTAGGGCTTCATCATACTACCATTGAAGTGTCCAGGAAACTTTTTCCCATCCAGTGCTTATAACTGGCACGCGCCCGAATCAAGGATGTACAAGATTGTGTAAGGACCCAACCAATGGACTTTCAACTTCCTAGGATGATGCAGAAACTTAGAATCGTATAATAATACCAACTCCCCAACCTCAAAATTCTTGTTTCTAATATGGCAATCATGCCAAGCCTTTTTCTTTACATTTTCTACTATTTGGTTCCATCAGGTGAGTGATCATCTCTCATCCAGTTTCATTAGCTCATTAATTCTTTTTTCCAATGCTTGTTAATTAGCTAACACTCCTGCGCGCGTTATTCATTGAGAAGGAAATATAAATTCAACCAGAAAAATAGCTTCCGTGCTAAACACCAATTGAAAAGGTGTTGCTTTGTTTAGTATTTTCTATGTTGTTCTGTAAGCCCATAGTACTGTTGATACCTTGTAATCCTAATCAAGTCTTCTGACGTCACAAATCTTGGTCAAGGTATGACTCAGTATCTTGTTGAATGCTTTCGTGATTCCATTTACTTGTGGGTGATAGGGCGTAGTCTTATGATGAGCTACCATGAAATCTAATAATAGGATCTTGATGGTATCATTTAAGAAATGTGTACCCCTATCACTAGTCAAACTCAACGGACATCCATACCTCATGATAATGTTTTCCCATAAGAACCTTGTCATTGTTGCTAACGCGCAATCTTTAGTTGGGGCTGCCTCTACCCACCTTGTGAGATAATCTGTACACCTTATGACATAACATGACCTAGTCCTACGCACTGTTGGTGCAATAGGTCCTACAAATTCTATCACCCACTTTTCAAAGGGCTCTGTGCTAGGAATAGGGTGCAAAGGAATTTCATCTCTCCTTTCTAGTTTGCCAATGCACTGACAATGGTCACACACTTTACAATAATCTTTGCAATCCTTGTAAAAGGTTTCCCACCATAAACATGCCATTAATGTCTTGTGCGTAGTGGCATCACCTACATAATGCCCACCCACACTTCCTCCATGTGCTTCCTCCATGATGGCCAGACGCTCATGCTCTAAGACACACCTATGTAAAACTTCATCACGTCCCAATTTTTATAAGTCTCCACTAATTAACATGTAGGGCACGACGCATATGGCCAACTACTTCTTTTCCAATGTCTTCATTCCATCTGGTACCACACCTTCCTTTAAGAATATTACAATCTCCTCTAAATCCAAGGGTGTGTGCCATAACCTAAACAGTTACGCATCTGGCATTACCTCCTCAATACTCTGTGTGTCCTCCCCTGAATCAATTCTTGACAGATGATCAAGCCCACAGTTGCTTTTTCCAGGTTTTACTACAATGGTGAATTCAAAATCTTGAAGCAACAATGCCCATCGACATATGTGCCCTTGTATAATAGGCTTGTTTACTAAATGCTTTAATGTCATGTGGTCGGTGTAGAACACAAAGGGTTTCGCCAACAGATACTTTCTAAATTTAAAGAGCACATAGATCATTGATAATACCTCATGCTCGGTTGTGGTATAATTCTACTCTATTGGTGTCATCTTCCTACTTGCAAAACAAAGAGGATGATTAACAATCCCTTCACCTAGTTGTGCAAGCACTACTCCAATGGTAGTCCCTGAGGCATGTACATGAACATGAAAGGGCTTGTCCTAAGAGGGAAACCATAAAATAGGCATGGTAATAAGCCTATCTTTTAAGGTATCAAACGCCCTCTACTACGCCTCTCCCCAATGGAAGGCACTTTTATGTCTAAGAAGCTCTTCTAATGGCACAACAATCTTGGCATATCCCTTAATGAATTTTCCATAATAGCCCGCATGCCCAAGGAATCCGTGCACTACGCTCTAGCTATTAGGCTCCCTTAACCCCACAATAATTGCAACCTTGGTAGGATCTACCAGAAATCCCTCCTTACATATGATATGCCCTAATAAAGTCCCAAAGGGTGTAGCAAACACACACTTATTAATTTTTAGGGATATCCTCAACTGCCTACACCTCTCAAACATTAACCTCAAATTGTCACAATGGTCTTTAGCCAGACCATATATAGTCTAGTCATCCAAATAGACCTGAAGAATTTATGGATGAAGTCCTGGAATGCTTGCACCAATGTGTGTGAAAATACATCTGGCACATTCTTCAACCCAAAGGGAATGACTGTATATGAAAAACTTCCCTCCTCGGTAGTGAAATTTGTCTTCTCCCGGTCTTCCTTTGCAATCCAGACTTAGTGGTACCTTGAAAATCCATCCGTAAAGTAATAGATTTCACACCCAGTGACTCCTTCCAAAATTTCTTCAGTGAAGGGGGTCGGGAATGGATCAATGAAACAAACTACGTTCAACTCCCTATACTCCACACAGATCCTAATATGGCCATCCTTCTTGGTGTTGATTACCATCAGACTTATTCACTTCGATTCTTCCACTTCCTCAATGATCCCAGAAGCTATAATTTTGTCTATCTCCTCCTTGACCTTCACGTGCAAGTTGGGATTCATCTAGTAGGGCCTTTTCCTAACCAAGCATGCACTATCCTTCAGTTTTATCTTCATCTCCCCCAAGGAATGGTGAACACATTTGAGCTCATGATATCCACATGGAAATAAATCCTCAAATTCACATAGTAGATGAATGATCTTCGATGATTTCTTCTCTGTCTAGTAATTCCCAATAATAGCTTCCTTAGGCTCTTCTTCTAAACCGATGTTAACTTTCTTCATCTTTAAAGGCTCATGGTAGGCACGTGCATGAGCATCTGCACTGTCCACTACCTTGTGCATCCCCATAAAATGGCTAACATATAAGCTTTCTGATTCCTCTCCATCAATCACATACACCAACTTTCCCTTCTCTTTTTCCAAACACACGCTCTCAAGTTGTAACTCTTCTGCTTCCTCTTCTTCTTCAAAGAGTGCCCCCAATCCTGGTTCCCCTAGTAATTCCAATAGCCTATCTTCCATCCTAGCACTATCCCCCATGGTAAGGTGCTTGATATCCTGCAAGGCCTTATCAACTGATGGCTTGGTATTATGATATTCAAAGTTTTGAATAAGGTCAGCTGCGAGTTCTTGTCAATTCCTTGTCTGGAGGCGTGTCTCTGAATGAATGTACCATACATGTGTGTAACCCTACAGTGTAGAATAAAACTTGTGCACCTAGAGGGATGGTGGAAAAGCTTATGCGCCTTCTCTTTCAGACCCATTTAGACTCCTGGATATGGAAACAGGTGGGCTCCTTCCCATGGTACTACTTGATGATGGTGGGTACATTTATCTTAGAGAATCTAATAGAGAGAGAAATTCTTACCTTATGTCATTCTAAAAGGATTTCTTGATGTGTGGCCCACAACCAAGATGTTGTGCCGAGCAAGACATAACTTAACACCTCCCTCTATTCCTTCTCATCCTTCCACTGAGATTCTACCTCCTGCAGAAAGATCTCAGGGAAGGCTCCTCTTGAATACTTGGGTAGTTCTCTTCCTCCAAGGCACCTAACCGTGCACACCTTTGTTACCTTGGTCACCGACCCTCTCAACTGCCATCCCATTAATTCGTAAGTTCCATTCACCCAATTTTCACATGCCAGACTGGTAGTATCACTCATTAACTAAGCATCTTCAAACTGGATAACCCCGTTAGTAGGGTGTATCATCTCAGGGTCTCTGATTGAGCACACATAAATCTTGTCCAGAAATTCTTCCCCCAAAGGTTCAATATAGGGTGTCAACTTCCCATCAACTAGGGGTATAACGACCCATTCCTCATTGTTCTCGAAGCTGATGTACCCTTTGTTGAACCGAATTTCTGCATTATTTTTGTAACACCAAGGATGCCCAAGTAGTGCTGAGAAATTTTCTGCCTCGGCGAGTGCCAAGACTTCGAAGTCCCCAGTAAACTTGGCTCCCTAGATAGTAATAGCCACATCCTTCAAGACACCGATGGGCATTGCCTTAGTCTTGTTTGCCATATATAGAAAATTCAAAGATGGTTGTAATGCAGGTCTTCCCATCTGATGCCATGCATCCAAAGTCAAAACATTAACCTCCACACCTGTGTCAATGAGGATGTTGTTGAGGAGCCATCCATCTATAATTGCATTCAACGTAATCTCCTTGTCATAATTGAGGTTGTAAGGGGGAAGGTTCACATGCAAGACCTGTCTCTCGTGCTCTTCTCTGGCACATGGTACCTTCCCTCTCAACCAAGATCCTAGCAAGGAAATGATACTCTCCTACCTTAGCATTTTACACA
Source organism: Taxus chinensis (assembly GCA_019776745.2). Taxonomy (NCBI): domain Eukaryota; kingdom Viridiplantae; phylum Streptophyta; class Pinopsida; order Cupressales; family Taxaceae; genus Taxus; species Taxus chinensis. Next base: position 544,912,997 of record CM034146.1, read on the forward strand.
CCTCCTTGACCTCATCCAGGTCATCCTTTTACACCTCAACTCTCCTTCCTTGTTCCTCCCTCCTGGATTGCTCCTTTAGACACTGGAACTCCCATTTTAAGCTTCGAATAACATTCATGGTGTCCTAATATATCTCCTTTTGATGCGTGGGGTCTGGATATTTTTCATGAACGACCTCCTCTCTTGAAATCAAGGTTTTTTGTCTTGGTACCTCTCTTATGCTTACATATTTTTCCCTTGTTGTTACCAAGATAGGATCCAAAACTTTATCCCGTGTTACCCGGGACATCCATTATATGTCTACCTTTTTAATACTGACCATTGTAGGTCCCTTTTCCTTCTGGTGCCTCTGATTCATGTGCTCAAATAATTCCGGGTACTCCTCATACTTATGCTTATTTCTACACCGTGAGCACTGTAACAAGTCCAAGCACTCATGTTTGTAATGTTCTATAGATCCACAGTTGAAACATTTTCCACACAGTAACTCACTCCTTCCTCCTCCGTGGTTACCTCGACCACAGAATCCTCCTCAAAAACCTCTTCCACACACACCTCCTTTTGCGCACTCCTCATAACAGTGATCATTATCCTTGGAACCATTGACAATACTGGTTTGGCACACCCCATGATCAATGGCCTCATGGATCTAATCAATGAGCCTACAGTCCTTAGTATCATGGGTTGTAGAGGTGCAAATTTTGTAGTAACAAGATACATTCTTCATGATCACGCGTTGCAGTAAGGGACATCTACTTGCATCATGGTCCCCATGACAAATTTCACAATCCACTGTCAAAGCGCGTACCATCCTCCAGGGGTAATTATCCTTAACATGTCCCTCTATTTCACAATCTGTGCACCACAAACCACTACAAGTCTCATGGGCTATGTTCGTAGATAATTTTTCCAACTGCTTTTCCATAGCAGCAATCTGATCCTCGAAGAATGGGCTAACATGATTATCTATACTACCAATAGCTTCGGCATGCAAGGAAGCTTCCAATGCTTTGCACGGGTCTGTAAAAGTTTTATGAGACAAGGCCCTTCTAAAAGGTGTGATCAATCCTCCAACAAACCACTATGCATGCTAAGAAGGATGGATATCATATGATAATTTAGACAAGATATTTTTAAAGCATGCATCATACTCCCACACACTCTCTGCCATTCCTTGTTGAATATCCTTCAAAGCATTGATGCTCTTCTTCTTGAACTTAGGAATGTGGAACTCTACCAAGAATGCATTCTTTAAGGCACTATAGTCAACCACCGTTTGATGAGGGTCATACTTCCTATACTAGCTATGCACACACCCTTACATCATGGTTACAAACTGACTAGCCTTTTATTATGGGGTTGTGATACCCTTTGCATGACATAGTAGTTCACACTTGTGAACATGTTCCACAACATCCTCAATGCCCCTGTAATCTAGTAAATGCGGAGACATTTCAAAGAATACTTGAGGTGGTGGCTGGGGTCCCTGTCCTCCTGAGCTAGAGCCTTGGTTCCCTCTGGTGTTTCCTCCACCACCTAATCCACCAGGTCCACTGGGTCCTATACCTCCAGAGCCACCAGATCCACTAGAACCACTGGGTCCAATAGAGCCTGTAGGAGTTGTGCCAAGCACCTCCATGGTCCCACTGAAATGTGTGTTGATCGTCTATGATAGCATTCCGCTCCCACTACTGTGTCCCGCGCCACTCCCTGATGCGAGACCAAAATCTTGTACACTTTCTCCGTGTCCAAAGACTCCTCCAAACATTAGAATGTGTGTAGCCATAGAAGAAGGGACTGTAAAATTGTATCTCCTAGGCACGGATTTGTCTCTTCCACTGATATCAACTGGGTCAATAACACTTCTTCCTAGTTTGGGAAAACCAATCCCAAAGGCTCATCACTAGGTGGGTTCAAATATGTGCCAACGACTCTCCTTTCTTCATGCGATGAACTCTTACTAGAAGCCGAAGGTGTCTCCCTTATGCACTTTCCAAGATAGGGTAGCATAGACTGCTCAGGTTCCACGTCCTCTGCGTGAACCTCAACTCCTTCCCACAATGTCTGTCTCCATAGATCCATCACACTAACAAATTTACATCATCTAATAATCTCCCTTTCACGTGCTTCACTATACTTAAGCCATCTCTCTTCCCTCTCCTTCTCTGTCGTGATATCTGCCATCTTCCTCCACCCAAGCTCCCTTACCCAGTGCTCAGAATGGTTTAGCCAACCATTGGAAAAGCCTCTAAACTCATGGTAACCATCAATATCTTTATAGCTAGAGAAATAACACATATAAACGTTCCTCTAGGTTATCATAGAAATTCAAACTCAGGAACCTCCGGACAACAATACATTGAAATGGCATACTCCAGAGTGTAGCTAGTTAGTACTCCTCTCCACCAATGATCTATAGCACGGGTCCATGTTAGATCTGCATCCTACAACCTTTGGTAGTCTTCTTCAGTCCATACATGTGATCCATAATGCCAACTTGATCTAGACACGTAGGTTGAAATCCATTCATATAGTTCTATTGGGAAGCAGCAAAAGAAGGTCTCATACATATCATGGTAGAGGTTCTCTTCTACCCATCTATGTGCATTAAACTCAGGTCTAGTGCCGAATCTCTGAGAAAATTCATCCTCCGTGCTCTTGAACCATGGTTCAACATTTTCCATTGTTAACCACTCTGCCATTCCTCACTACACAGATCATGATGTATGTTATATCCCACTATAACTTCAAAAATAGGTCCCAGAAACAGAACCAAGAAGTAGTCATCTTTACTCCCATCACAAAAGGAAGGCACCCCATGCATGCCAACCTATTACCCAGCAGAAGCTAAGCTCTCACCCGAGGCACACGTGAGTACCGAGTTTCTCTTTTATGTGAGTTTAGTGGGAAGCATCATTTATGATTAGTGTAAGAGTTTTTATGAGGGAGGTTGAAACATACAAGGACCAAAGGGCTCATAATGGCCTCTAGATCCTTGCAGTCACATTAGACTGAGCACTTTAACAGAATCCAAAACATGCATTATGATAGAAAGAACTATACAAGCATCCATACATAGCATGAAAGGAAAGAGAGCTCATATGAGAGAAATGTGCATTAAAACCATTGATATCCATGTCTATTTATAACAAGTAACCTCATTATATTCATTGATTCATTACAGAGTGTCATAGAGAGCAGACCACAGTCATGCATATCACTGGATGTATGTAACTAAGATAATAGAAAAAGAAAAATTACAACTCCATGCTTAGTACATTCCTTCCTCAACACAAATATCCACTCACAGTAATTCTGCAGAGCTCCACTCACTCTCTAACCCGCTATACCTCGTACTTGTATCTATGTATATCTTTTACTCTGTAGGAACTTGTATTTATAATTCCTACCCTGCCAACTCACCTTCCATCATCCTCAGATTTGGTGCCAAGTGTCGAATGTGGTCCATGTGAGCATACTTCTCCAGGTCTGGGCTTTCCACTTTATCTCATGATGTTCTTTTAGAAGATTCCATCCAAGGAATGCTCTTTCCTGGGCCAGCCTATCGTTAGGCTGGCATCTTATCCATGCATAACTGATCACGCTTTTCATGTGTTCTGCCTTAGGTGCTCAAATTCACTAAGTCCCAAGCCTCCTTTCGCATGTTGCGCGTGTTATGTGCTTCATTAAACCTTTCTCTCGCGTGCTTTTTCCTTGCACACCTTCTCATAGCTGGGACCCTACACACCTATGCGCCTTCATACTTGGCCAATATTCCAAGGGTCCAACAATCATTAATTCCCAAAAAAAACAAAAATGAGAAAGGATCACAACTCTGATTCCCAAGATCACTTAGAAAGCGCGAGGGATAAACATATGTATGGTCGTTTCATGATTAGTCTCACAAAAACAAAAAAATGACAAAGTAAAATCATGCAAAACATGTTATAAAGTGTTATTCAACATTGGAAAGTGAATAAATGTGCACAATATGGCTAACAAGAAATACAAAAATTCTTCTGAAACGCCCAATAACCCTATTTTTGTAATTTTCACAAGTAATCAGAAGTGAAAATTGTGAGCGAAAAGGGATTAGGTGCAAGTAAAAGCTGACCAAAAGGTCTCAAAAGCAAAAAATAAAGTGAATAGAAGCACTCGCCAGCCTTGGAAAATCAAGTTTCACAATTAGTGCTAGGTGGAAAACTGGAGCGAAAACATTTGATATCCCTGTAAGATCAAGTGTGACCATTAGTCCAGTTAACGAAATCGATGAAAAATAATAATAAATAACAGACCGAAGTTAGTTTGAAAAATACCTAATTAAATGAAAGAAACTAATTAAGTAAACTAATAAATAAATGAAACGAACTAATTAACTGAACTAATATAAAATAAAATAAATTTAGCGAATTAAACTTAACAATGAGACTAATGAATAAATTAAACCTAGCTAGTTAACAAAATTAATGAAATAAATCAAGCCAAAGTTAGGAAAAACTAAATAAATAAATTTATACCTAACTAAAATTACACAAAGCACCTGAATAAATAAAGGCAACCTAAGTTTTAAACTTAAGAAAAACTAAAATTAAAATGTAAGATTAAATCCTAAAGTTAAAACTAACGTGTATAGGAAAAGATAAAAACTAAATATAAATAAATAAATAAATATAAACCTAACCCTAATTTGAAAACAATACGCTAAACCTAAATTTCACTTATTTCAGGTTTTTTCTATGTTATTGTATTTGGCGTATAGGGTTTGTGGTGAAGGTTAGCAGGAGGGTGTTTGTTGTGTATGGTTCGACACAGGGTACATGATCAACTCAATACTATGGACAACGAGTTTTACCAGGATGTAGCTTGGTCTCCTCAATACATAGCATGTTGCTCAATGTACTTAGTAAAACACAACTCATGGCTTTGAGTTGGGCTTGAAAATTCACAACAAGTGAGCTCATGTTTAGTGATGGCAGTGAGCAGTGGAGAGCTCATCATGACTCAAGAGGGAGAAATATAGATTAGAGGCATAATTGAGGGAAGGGATGGTGTGGGGGATATCCCAGTAGCTAGATTGCGGGGGTCACTTGGGAATGAGATTCAAGTCCGAGGATTGGGATTCGAGGATCGAGAAAAGGTGTGATTATTGGTGCCAAGAGGAGAGTCATGGGGAAAATGGGTTTGGGTGGTGAGTTGCCTTATCGGGGTAAGAAGGGGACTTTGCGGGGGGTGAGAGATCACCATTTTGGGTGGGATTAGTCTCCTAGGGGTGGCTTACCAAATTGGTATCTCAGATGGCATTAACGGGGTTGGGGATGGGATCCGCGGGGAAGGGCTTATGAGGGGAGGTGAGGATGGGATACGAGGGAGGGAAGGGTAGCTTAGGTCACATGGAGTGATCTTAGCAAGCCAAGCTCACCGAGCAGGGTCTGTCGGGGTGGGGGGGTTAGGAATAGGGGGTGAGGGGAGTGAGAGGGGCAGCTCGGCCAAGCTAGCCAAACTAGAGGGAGGGGTAGGGGAAGGGGCGAAGGGTATGGTTTAATTTAGGATCTAGGGTTTTGAATTTTGTTTTTGTTTTTTTCAAATGTTTTTTGGTTTGATTTTTTATTTCTACAATAAAATCTAGAATTATTTTTTGTGATTTTAAAAAAAAAAATCTAACTCTAATACATTTTTTTGTGTGTTGGTATTACAACAATGAGTAATTACAAGAAGATAAAACCTACAAACAGAATTTAACTGAAAATAAAACCTGCAAACGAAATACAACCAGAAACAAATTTTTGCACCGAGATAAACCAACAGTATAAAATTAGAAATTTATTAAACAACAACATCAAATATGTTTGTTTTTTTGGAAAACAACTCTTACTTCAAAACCTATGCAACAACACAAAGAAACACAAAAATAAAATAAAAAACTCCAATAACAAATGTAATCAATTAAAAACCTCATGCAGATGTTAGCAAAGATTATATTTGCATGAAAAAGTGGAAGGGAAATGGAAACAAAAATAAAAGAAGATGGGGGTGCGAATCCCACCGGGCGTGCCAAAATGTAAATAAAGAAAAACTAACTGGAAATGGAGACTAACAAATAAGCTTGCAAACCTCCCTACATATTTCTAGAGTAAACCTCAAGTATGATTGACCAATGCTACGAACAGAGAGAATTTGGCTTGGATTATTACATCCAAAATAGTACAAGTTGGAAAAAATTAAAGAGTTTTTGTACTTAAATCCAAGAGGGTTTGATAGAGAGTAGGCATGCATTTGATAGAGGCAGAAGTGGTTGGAAGTTTTTTGAACGTGGTTGGATGCACATGCTAAAAATATCATTTGAGTAGGTTGCAGGAGTTCTAGGGCATTTAGGGGTAGTAATGGAATTAATTGTAGAAGTTGCATCTGGAAAGGTGGTTATACATGCAATTGTAATTGCCCCCACCTTTCTAGGATTCTATAAGTGTATTTGATTAGACTGGTGAAGTGGAGTCCAAGTGGATTTTATTAAAATGAGGATGTAGAGTCCAAGTGGAGTCTATATGGGTCCAAATTGGTTGTTGAGTCTGCACACTTAATTAATTAATCATTTAATTAATTAATGATAATTAACTTATCATAAGGGTGGACTAGGGATTAAGTTAATTAATCTAAAGAGGTACAATGCACATGATTAATAAATTAATCACAAATGGGTGAATGACAGGATGTACTAGGAAGTGAACTGGGAACAAATGAGTGATTTTGGGGTGTATACAAGGTCCACCTACACATTTTCACAAACCACATCAAATCTAATAAAAAAATATGTAGAATGTGGAGTCAGACTAGCCTCGGCGGTCACCCAAAGAGTGAACTTACTGTTGAGCATTGCACTACATCTCATACCCCATGTAGTTTTGTGTGAAATTTTGTGTAATGTTTCCCTATGATTCCCTTATGAAAGCTACACGAAGATAGATGGATAGATCTATAATGCTCCAGATGAAAATGTGTGGGATGGAATATAATAGGATTCCCCTCCTATGATGTCTATGCAAAATTGATGCATCCCTTGTCCCTTGAATGAATGTGCTAGATGGATGTATTTTATGCTCTTGTGCCTTTTGGATGTAAGCTTAGGTGATAGTAAGTAATGTTAGTGCTTGGTCCTTTATTTTGAAAACACAACTATGTATTAATATGATTCCCTTATTTGAATTTCATAATTGACAACTAAAAGGTTGACCCAAAGTGATAAAAAGTAATCAAGAAGTGAAAGGGGCCCAAAAGAATAAGAAAAGGATAAAGAGGGACAAAAGCACCCATGAGGACAAGAGCTTCTGGTGATATTTTCCTAACTGGGTGCTAGTGTCTGAGGCCATGAAAGATAAAATAGTTAAATGCAAGAAAAAGTGCAAGATGTATAAAGCCAATAAAAGTATAGAAGACAAAGTAAAAACCTAAAGAGAGTTTTCAATTACTAGTTTTTTTCTTAGGAATCATGTAAATGCTAGCCTGCTTTTAGGACCTAGAAATGTACGCAAGTGCATATATTTTGTGACTACACCAGATTTGTCTTAAACCTAGCCCAGTGCATATGTTGTTTAGGGAAACTAATGTGGTAAACTCTATACATAATTCCATTATTTAATTTGTATAGGCATTTAGTTTTTTTAGGTGAGCTTTAATTTTTTATATATACTTGAAGTATCCAACCCCCTGAATAATATTGCATTATGCTAGGTCTCTTTTTCACACTCCTTCACGTGAGCCACATGATTTAATTTATGAGATTGAGTAGCAGAGACAAATTGAGATGGAACATTCTATAATGGTATGCACTTGTTTAATTTTTCTATCATTTTAGTTAACTTTTAAACTCGTTTAAATATTAGTTCTTAATTTATGTTTACGATGAATAGGTTAGTTTCAGGTGATCCTTGAGCCTAATAGATCTACATATCAACAGAGCATAGATACTTGGTGGGAGGGAACCCCATTTTTTTAAAGGTTCAAAGGAGAAAACTTTTCTAGATATACTTTAGTGGATTATATAGACATTGATTCTCATGTTATAGAGACACTTGAAACTTATCTAAGTAGTTTTTGTTGCAAGACTTTATGAATTTTATGGCATTTATGTATATCAAGATTTATGTTTATTTAGATCTTAAATTCCTCATTTTTGTTCAATAATGGTGGTATCATGATGTACTTTCAATAGTAATTTAATTATCATTGTGTGTGAGATAACATCATGATCCCTATTTTAGACTCGTTGCATACATTTTATGAATTGAATATGATAAAATATTTCTTATTTTATTTCCATAATTTATGCCTAAGTGGAAATTGATTGAAAATTTGTTTTGTGTAATTGTTTATGAGTAAATTATTATTTTTTTAATAATTGACAATGAAATTAATAAACCATCTTTCTATAAGACATGTTTTTTAGGAACATTCTCAAAGACAATGACCTAAGCAAGAATATCAGTGTGGATCATAATTTTAATATTTTTTTATGATAACATGTGTTATAACTTTTTATTATCAGAATTTAGGTTGATATCACACTAAATTTAAAAATTCAATCGTTACAATGGAAACAAATTTATATAACATAATAAGAAAGAAAAACTAACAAAGTTTGTTCAATAATGGAAATGGAGTATGGAAATAAGATTAAAACATATTAATTTGAAAGCTTTATGCATACTAATATTTATGAGAGACCACTGGAAGTGTTTTTAGAATGAATATATATGTACATATTACTACAAAATATGGAATAATATATTGATACTTAATGAGTATCACAACTATGGCACTAGGTGGAAGTGTATATAGTCAGATGTGGCTCTAAGATTGATATATAGTTGGTGCCTGCTCTGTAGTGATGTAGAAAATTACTTGAGGGTTTTTACATCATCCCCACAAGGTTTTGTCCTATAATATGTAATTTATTTTTCCCTTTTGTGGAAGATAAGGTAACTACAAAAAGTTAGGAAACTTTGTCTAACATATAGTGACATACATAAGGGAAAATGTGTGATACTTACAAAGATATTTAATATTTGATTTACTTAATTGAAAAACCATAGATTTGATTTGATCAAAACTCCAATTTAAAAAATACACCAAACATCACAATAAAAAATAGGTCTTAGTTATACTCATCAAACTATATTTGAATGTTTTTTTAATCACGAATTATAAATAAATATAAAATAAATAAGAACATATTGCAAAAGAAATTTTGATATGCATTGAGTTTTACAAAAAGCTTTAACATACACAATAAACCTTTAGAATATATAGAGATAAATGAGAAGAATAGAAAACATGTTAATCTCACCTTTATGAAGGTTCCATATAAAAACATTGCTATTTTTTGGATTTTTTATTATTAAACTTTTAAGGATTTTTTGAATATATATATATATATATATATATATATATATATGGATTTTTTACTCAGTAAAGGGTGCACTGTCTAAACCTATGTTAAAAAAATTGTAAACATTTAATTTCATTAGCAAAGTGTAGATGATATAGTGATAGGATGTCTGAATTTTCCCTTGACTCCACACAACTAGTAAGATGTGAGGGCTCAATACCGAGAGCCAAGAAGGATGTAAGACAAATGTGATAGTGATGTTGAAATGAAGATGATGGATGTAAAGACATGAGGTTAACAATGGTCCATTTGGGAAAATTTGACTCATCCCCAATTAATATTATTTGACTGATTCCAAGATGATTTCACTATATAGGTCGTGACTATACTTAGACCCATAGGTGGCCTACTATTAACAAGATCTAGCGTAAGGAATGGTTTTCTCTCTTAACATGAGCAACCAAATTGATTCTTTGCATTTTGTATGATTAAGCACTTTTGATTTAGTTTTCTAAAGGCTTTCCACTTCTTGATTTTTTTAAATGGACCCCAACATGTTTTCCCATACCACCAGTTAGAGGTAAGGCTTCAACAACGAAGACAAGATGTAGGAAAGTAAGGGTTCCTTTCTCTTTTCCTAGTCTCACACTACCAACACCAAATACTTTGAAGGAGGAAAGGTGTAACTATTTTAATTTTTTTTGTAATTTTGATTGATTTTTCCTTGTTTTTGTATTGTGCTTGTTTTGGAAAGAAATTTTGCCCCTAAATATCAGCCCCATGTAACTAGTAGGACACAAGGGATCTTCACCTTAGACTGAGATGGGCAGACAAAAAATCTAGGTAAAGAAGTTTGGTGCTTTCTTGTTAAGGAGATAACTTCTTTGAAAGGATGATTTTTCAGCAATCATCTTATAAAGAAAACTAAACCTAAACATATGGAATACAAGAATCCAAAAAAGGGATGAGATACATAATATCCCACATGAACAAGATTAACATGTGTCTTATAGGTGAAGAGTGTGAAGATATGATAATGAAATGATAGAGATATCTATAAATGGATGAAACAATTAAAATCAAATGTAAAATTTACCTCCCCCAATGTGGAGGGTACACATGAATAAGAAGTTTTTGCTTCTCGATTTTTTATTCTCAAATAACTCTGTGATTAGGGGTTTAATATGCTGGATATTTTTTCTCTTTTTTTCATTTTTGATTTTTCATGGATTAGGATTTGCAATGGACTAATCATTGTAGAATAGGTCCGTGTTTTTTAATTTTGATTGGTCCTAATGTACCAGATTTAGGTGTATGAGGTCAATTATTATGTAATTTGATTGGTCATGACTTACGAAACGTGGGCAGACAAAGTCCAGGTCAACAGTGTGGATGGAAAGGTTTTCAATGATTAGGCTTGTTTCAGCTAGATCATCAAGGAGGCCATATGTGGATAAAAGGTCATGTGTAATTTGTATTTCAATGTTCATATTCTCTAATACCTTTGTCAATGATATTCATCAGAAGTGGAGTAGAAGATGTTGATGATGTAGTAGAAGATATAGATGGTTAGGTTTTGGAAATAATATCAGCGTCAATTTCATCCTCAAACATGAATGGAATGATGTGGGGAATGAAGGATTGATCTATAGATGGGCTTTCAAGGCATCTTAATAGTTTTGTAGAGAAAAATATTCAAGGTTTCTCTATTTTTTATAAGCACAGTTTTTATTTTATGATTACTAATGAATGCTTCAATGCATAAGGAATTGATGTTTATGATATTAGATTTCAAAATATCATGAGGACTAAATGATATAATTGAATTATTTGATGAAATATTCAAAATTAAAGCTTAATATGGTTGTGTATTGATACCCTTAGGAACAAGCACATATTGGAGTGCACGAGTAAGGATGTATTAAAACATAGGTTTCGTTTTGGTCATATCCATGACTAGGATTTGTGTAGATGTCTTCTTTGACTAATTGATAATGTCATGAGAAATATACAAAGACTTTCCATTTGATGGATGTTGTGAAATAGCCATAGACTTAGGATTGAAAGTTTGAGATGTTGTGTACAATGTCCAAACCTATTTTTGTAGTGTTGTTACATCAATGATAGGGGTGTTGGTTTTGATGGTAGCCATGATATTATGCGTAGGATCTATAAGTGACATGATAGAATCAAGCTCAACATTTTTTGATGATTGACCTTTATTTTTAACTTTGTCATTTGTATCATGTTTTGGAAAGGAGTCTTGAATCACTTCCAATTCTTCAATTTATGTATTGGTAGTTTATTATTTTTCTTTTTTGATATTTATGTGATCAATTAAATCTTGGATGTAATGGCAGATATTTAAACAATGATCCATAGAATGGCCATTGATGTGGTGGTATTCACAATATTATGATTCTTTGTACCATGTAGGTTTTTGTTGCCCTTCATTGAAAGGTCTTGTGATTTGATATCTTATCATATTATCACTTGCTAATTAGTGGAGGACACTATAAATACTTTCTCCAAGAGGTGTGAATTGTCTTTTTTTGACTTCATGTGGAGTAGTTTCTTTGCTAGAAATTGTGATTGGTTGATTGTTTGATTTTTTATTGACTTGGGAAGCCATATGAGAGATTTTTTTTGAAATCCTATGAAGTTTTTTTAATAAATATTCTTTTGATGTCTTACATTGGATCACCATTGTTTATTGAAACCAATGTTTGATTTGATCAAATATTAAACTATGTTTTAGATCAAAAATATTGATATTCTGATTTCAATTCAATTCAATTGGGATTGATTGGATTTTAGAGTCTGATTAGGATTGATTTTCTTAAATTTAGATAAAATGAATATGAAAAAGTATAAAACTTTGATTTGATATGATTGATTTTAGAATCTATTAGGACTGATTGGGATTTTATTAGCTTTGGATAAAGTGAATATCCAAAGTATAAGGCTTTGATTGATTGGATAGGTTTGAGTTTAGACTCTAATTAGAGTGATTTGGATGTTGATGTGCCTAGATTTGGATAAAGTGAATATATAAATTACAATAATTTTGATTTGACGGGATTGATTTGATGTGCTTAAACTTGGATTTCATGAATCTGAAGGATAAGGATTAGATGTGGTTTGATATTGACTTGGATTAATGTCCAAAGGATAAGATTTACATTTAGATTTGTTAGAACAAAAGTGCTGAGCTGATTATATAGAAAGTACGTTTTGATTAGATTGGGATAAATTTTGATTGGATCTGATTATGACATATCCTATGAATAGGATCCCAATTAAGATTTGGGTAATATTGATTGTGACTTGAATAAGATGGATGTGAATATTCAAAGGATAAGATTTGTAGCTTTGATTTTTGGATTGGCTTGAATTGGATTGATATAAGATGTGGAACACAAACTGTTTTAATCTATCAATCTAAACAAGAAGGGATTTTTTATCCCTAGTTTATTAGGATTCCTAGGGATTCAGGATATTTGGTCACAAATGTTTTTAAAAATGAGTACACACACTAGAAAATTATAGTTATATACTTTACCCCTCATTCAATTAGAATGAGGTTTGTTATCACATACAACATTTGGTTTTCCTCGCAGATGATACTACTCAGTCAGGATGGGGCACTTCTCATTTTGTTAGCTGGTCCTCTCAATGTGCCAACTACTTTGGGGTTCCTGTGGTACTCCTCACAATGATTTTTAGGGAGTAATCCCAATTACTTCCCACAGTTAAGCGGATGGGTATTACCCTTATCTAAACCTACAATAGAAATGTTTTGTTTATTTAATTAACAAATTTTATTTTTCTTTGACTAAGGAAACCTACATACAAGGTGTTAGTATTTTGTTTCCTGATGTAGTAAGATGAAGATCCTCTTAAGCGAAGTGGTCTTGATTAAGAATTATTATTATTTCTCTTGCAAACAATAAGTTAGAAGAAAAGAGAAACAAAAGATCATGGTCATTTTCTAATTCTCAAGATCACTCACGAGCACGAGAGAAGAGCATATATGGATTTTGATCAAAATAGATGTTATAAATGAAGGAAATACATGGGAAATAAGTAAATTTGATTAGAAAAGTTATTGAGAAAAGATTTAGATTAAAAATAGAAAATGAAGTGAAATTAAATACTTTAAATTATTAGTTTTGACATGGGTTCCTTGCATAAGGCATAATTTTTCACTCATTAGTTTTTTTGAGGTATTATTTATTTTGTTGGAAAGCTTGGAATTTCAAGGGGACCTAAACTTTTTTAGGGGTTATTTTAACCCAAAAACGCTCAGGAAAAGGTCAAAATGTTGAGATAAAGTTGTAGTAAAGTTTTTTGAAATAAATAAACAAATAAAATTTAGTTATGTTTTAATGAATTAAATTACAAATCAATGTCAGAAATGTATAGAAAATACTAAGGGAATAAAAATAAAGATGCTAGAAAATTGGTAATTAAATTGAAACTGAAAACAAAATGCTAGTGCACCTAGTTTGATGCAGACGCATTTTTAATGACGATAACACACTTTATGTGATGCTAGCATGCATAGTATGACACAAATGCACTTTATGTGATGTTAGCATAGGTAATAATATGATAGCACAAGTATTAGCATGGTAGTGAAAATAAGGCAACAATCATGGGGGGTTCACTTAGTAAAATTATGGTATAACATGTTCATTCGAAGGGTATTAAAGAATACCCTTAATTATAGTTTTTACCTCTAATTATTCAATTGATAATACCCCCTCCCATTATATTATTAGAATGAAAATACCCCCTATTTTTTCCATGTACCTTACTTACCCATTTTTCCATAACAATTTTATTTACCCCTTTTTATTTCTACCCTAATTTATTAAACAAAAAATATATCATATTTCTCACTCATTTTTTTAATATGTATTTTCTCTTGAAAGATAGTTTAAATCCATTCAAGACCTATTACCAATTACCTTATAAATGTTAAGGTTTAATCATTTACCAACAGTTCTTCAAATTCTTAAGATGGTGAAATAATATCACTTGTGTTGAAAAGCATATTCAATCTTAGTTTTCTACCATCTTATTATTTCTTGGTTAAGAATCTCTTAATTGAGATTTCTTTATTCAAAAATAGATTATAATTTAACTTTATGACCACACTCCTTAAATTGTAATTTTAAGGTATTTAGTTTTAAAAACTAGGGTTCAAATGTTTTAGTTTTATATTAAAATTAAACCTCCCTTTCCTTTGGCCCACCTCTCTAACCTACCTTCAATCCCTGATTCAAAATATTAATAAATTAAACCCTTTCACCCCCTCATGTCAACCGGTATATTGACTTTACTTTTACTAATTTTAATTACCTCAATATGAACTCATGTGCTAGGATATTGCCTAGATAATGATTACCCCATGGAAATAGTAGCTCAGATAAAAACACAGTAGCATAAGTAACAACACAAAAACACATGTTTAGTAATGTTAGCACAAATTGTGTCACAGTAGCACAAATCACTTGTAGTTGCATAGAAAAAGTTAAAATACAAACAACTTGACTAGTTTTTCGAAACTAATTGCAATTTAATCCATGAAAAGTGGTGAAAATTGGTCGGTGATTTCTAAACAACAATAAGAACACAAAAAAAATGTTAATTTCACAAAAAATGATGAAGAATTGAAAAATTATATGGTTTTATCTCACCGGGCGTGCCATAAATATATACAGAGAAATACTACAAAAAAATAAGTACTGCAAATAAATAAATCCACATCCTTCTTTGTATCTCCTTGCAACCTTGGATGAGATTACTGAAACTTGGAATGAAGCACCAAGCTTATTGAATATCTTTATCATTTTTTGTGGATATTCCAAGAGTGTTTCGAATGGAAGTAGAATTCCGCTACGATAAAAGAGATTGAATGAGTGATTTGATTATAGATCCGTGATCAATTAGACAATGTATATGTGAGATTGAATGATAATACAACACAATAATGATGCAAATTTCAAAGCTTCCAAAGCTAATAAATGGGGAGGAATAAGTGCTTATTTGAAGATGAGCGAAGAAAATCCCAAATCCTTTATTTGTGAGATTAACGTATCTAATACAAACCTAACTAAAGCATGATTGAATTTTTTAGTTGATTTTTCAATTAGATTGAATAGATAAGTTGTTATTTTGGGCTTGCATGGATGAGTTATTATTGAACTTTGGAAAAGGTTGCACTTGCTTTTGTATATTTAAAATTAAATATTAATTCTATGTCTTGTGTTTTATTCACCCAAAAAGAGACATGGTTTTTAGATTTTGGAGAGATTTTATTTAATTTTAGAATGATGTGCTTTATGGGGTATGTTTAGTTAACTCAAATGCATGGTTTGATTTAATCTAAATTTGTCCTCTTGCATATATTTAATGATTTAATTGCTTGTCTTTTCTATAGTTAACTTGAGATGTTAATTAGTGAAGTGAAAGTGAATAAGAGGTAAGGTGTAAATGTATAATGTGGGATTTACTTAATTATTTTGGTATGAAATTAGCTAAAAAAAATAGTTAATGGGATAGGGGATGAAAAATAAGAGCAGTAGGATTAATTAATTAATCATAGGAATGAGATATGAATGTAATAGGGTCCATAGTGCAATTATTTAATAATTCGACACCTACATGTGAGTGATAGGAAAGATTAGGGGAGTTATGGGAAAATGTCGTAAAATGCCACTAAAGGTCATAAAATAGCATAATATATCAAAAGTGGTCGAAAGTGGTGAAAATGGTCGTAATGTAGGATGAAGTAGTTACGAGATGATTTCAGATGTATAGAATGTGTAATGTGATATTTTAAGGTGTATACATTATGTAACTAAATTTTCTACTAAGTAAATTAAAATAAAATAAATAACAAAAGATCAAATATGTACCTTATTTATAGAACTTATAACCAATGAAACATTGCCATTGAATTATAAAATATTTCGGATACATTAGTGCATTCATGAGGTTTAAAAAAATTAGGACTGATGGTGGATGGTTTTACATCAAGCACCTTATAGTAACCATAAGGTTGCACTTTAGTTTTTTAGGAAACTCTATTATGATTTTATCCTAAACAAGATTCTGAACAATTTTGACCACTCCAAATTTCAGGGTAGAGGAAATTTTTTTATGCAGGATAGAGAGGGTGACCATCGGAAACCTAATCAGCCTACTAGAGTTAGTTCCTCAAATCTCCTTGAGTGTATGGTATTCCCTCCTTTCTTATGTGAGATGGTATAGAGAGACATGTTGAATTCCCTCGTCTCTCTTACAAAGGGACTAGTTGAGCACACCACCCATATTCATGATGACACTAAGGGTGCGCAAGGAAAAAATATGAGACCCATGGCTAGTGCTCTTTTTTGTACTTCTTGTGGCTCTTTATGTACTATATTTTATGAGATAGAGGATACCTTAATATATGTTTTTTTCAAAGAGACATTTGACACATTTCACACCAATAAATCTCTGACAAAAGCCCCTTTTATTTCACATGTATTATTTTTTAATAAACACATTGTTTAATTTATTATTATCTAATTACATATATTGAAAATAGGAATTTTGTTTCAAATTTACATATAATTTCACATTGAACAAGGTGATACTAGATGTTGCAATAGACATAGATTAGTGATAGTCATCCATCATTTTATTTTAGTGAGGTAATATTTTATTATTTTAAAATACCCATACATATATGTATTTTTCATTATTTTTTAAAGAAAGGTGTGCACATGCATATATATGCTTAAAAATAACCATGATTTTGTGCACATGTAGTTGATGACCTATACCTTTAATCCTCCCCATTTACTAAACATAGTAGACATGGGGATTTGTGTTATAATTTCTATTGCGGAGCAATATACAAAGGGACATAAGTATGTTGTTCTTTAAAATTATATATGCATGTTATTGTTAGAATACATATTGCTATTATTTTTGAGAATATTTGGGGCATGGGTCTCCTTTCTGTGACTAAATTTTTGTAAATTTTAGCTTTATTCACATTTACTCAATTGTGTGGCACACGGGTAGAGTATGGGGGAAATTCATTCTCTTATATGTTGTGTCCTAATTTTTAAAATTCAGCCTAGTTCCATCTACAACGATGTGGTCCATAGGGTCATGGAAGGTGTTGAGGTGGCTAATTTCTTCATAGGTAGTCCCTCCTCACCTCTTATACCTAAAGGGAAAGATATAAAATTTATTGAATGACTTTGATACAACGTATTCTTCCTTCATGAGGTGCTTCATATCCTCATTCTTCTTCTATCTCTAAAACATTCGTGTGTTAGGTTCCATATACCCAATACTCTAGCATCTCCTTGCCACAATTAGGGACTTATCACCCCCAATTATTTAACAAAGCTCAATAATCTAATTTTCAAAGTATAAAAAAATAGGAAACTCTTCCCTCTAAAAAACAAACATTTTTATTCCTTCCACATTTTATATATCTTTATTTCACTCTTTATAGTTTCATATTTTATTCACATTACATCTTTACATTTGAGTTAAAGTTCAATTTTTATCATGGACATTGACTACTCTATGTTTCAGGTTTCATCTTGGAGTGTACCAATACCAATATAGTGGGATCTTACAAATCAAACATCAAACAAAGATAAAGTTTGTCTACACACTCAAGTATATTTTCCTTTAAGCATGTAATTTCATTTCATACTTAAATGGTGACAAATGTAAACACTCAAATTTGATAATTATACTCTTTGACAATACTAGTCTTGAAATTTCTCTCTTTCTCAAAAAAGTTAACTTTCCCCATTCTCATCTAGTACATCCCTAGGTATCTTGTATAGCTTACTTGACTATACACACTCATATGTCGATAGTTTTTTAGAATTAAATACATGAAATCCACTATGAAAGTTTTTTTATCAACCTCCAAGCCTCACACTTTATATTTCCCATCTAGGATAAAAATGCACAACCTGGGAAGGAAGTTCCATGCATTCCTGACCCTAGTGTATGGTTTTGACCTGGTTAACTTTGATCCCAAAATTTCAGTTGTACATTATTCTTTGGGTCATTTAATCTTTCTCAATCAATATTTGGAATTTAAATCCCCTTCGGAAGCATATATAAGAAAGTGAAACTCACCTCATTTAGTATCTAGCACTCTTATGGAATCCTATTGCAAAATATAGCACAAAAGGAACCCAAAACTCCCTACACTCAAAAAATACATGTACATATTCATTAGGGTAACACCATCTATAAGTCTAAAGGTTCTCACCAGGTCTAGGAGATCACTTCCCACATTTACAAGCACTCAAAGTCACTCACTCAAGTAGATTCCTAAGAGATAAACTCAATTCAATAATTTTCAAAGGAAGGACATCAAATTTGATTGCACTACAGCTAGATATCACATGCTAGATAGATAATGATGTTTGGTTTGATGCCTCTTCGGAGTAGTGCCAATAGTATGAGGGTGCCCGCAACCCAACTAATGTTTGTTTTGTAGAAATCCCTATCCATGGTTATAGTTTGATAGGTTGATCAAATGATTTATAAGCCCCCATAGTGTGACTGATAGTGACTGACAGAGAGTGACCGCACACACAGAATTTAAACAATTGAATTCATTTATATATCATGTTTATTTCATGAACATATGTGAATTTTCAATGAGTCAACATCCTTTTGAATATTTTTCTTGGGTCAACTTTAGTATACTTTTAAATTTGAAGTTTTGATTTTTTTCAAGACTCGTGTGGACTTCCCCTATTTTCTTCTAGTCCCACAGAATATCATGATCATCATAGAAAATTATATAATTCTATAGTTTTATCTTTGTTATGTGGGAATATTTCAAACCCACAAAATACTTCAGTATGATCCTTCAATGCATGAGGCACTATAACAACCTGTGATGCACATAGATACCTATGGAATACTACCAAACATGCAGAACACCACAGATAGCCGCAGAACACTAAAAAACCCACGAAATACTACAAAACCCACAACATTATTAAAAAATTCATTTGGAATGTGGCATGTATAATTCAAACTAAATCATCTTTTTCATAAGAGGCATACATTTGTAAACATTAATGACAATTATTTCTAACATATGAGATACTTACCAATATTCCTTTGATATCATTTAAAATTACTATAATAATATTTTCCTTTGTCATTGATGGCAACCAAGCATCTTACAGCACCATATAGACAATACGTTTTCACCCCTAAGTGACCTGACACACATTAATCACATTATCACTATTATCATTATCATCCCTATCCTAAATACCTTATAAACTATTGTCATAAAGACCTAATTTACCATCATAAATCTCATTTACCATCCCCTAACCACTTCAAACAAACCTAACCTAATTTATCCTACCCATCCTAACCCCCCTAACCTCTTCCTACCAAAATCTCTAACCTACCATCATCTAGAAAAACACCTAAAACCTCGGATGGTAAGTAGTTTCAACCATTTGTCGTCATTCCTTTGTTGTTTTGTAACCTCTCTAGAAAAATCAATGACAATCTATGATTGTCGGTGATTATTGCATACACCATCAATCCTACTTATCCAACCTCTTACTTCATTTATGAGATAGTCATAATCTATTTGCAAGGATGAACTGTTGCACCTACAAACAACATCATCACACTTTGAATCACCAACACCCTGTTGCTAAAGTATTGAAAAAGAATCATCAGACCACCAGTTAACCTTCTTGGTAACTCTATCACCTTCAGAACATCTCTCAAGGTTATTACTGCATTTCTTATATGGATCAATCTTGTTTTTTCATCCATTATAATCTCTTATCATTCATCTACATCATTATGCATAGCCCCTTTAGGATGTTTCTCTCGTTTATTCATTTAGCCAATCCTTAGGATATATGTAGTTCAAACATAGATTTTTTTCGATCCCCAATCATTGTTGATTAGTCCTTCGACATATGTTTCCTTCATTAGCCTCCCAAACACTCCTGAATATTTGTTTTGTGAATTTCATATATTTCTAAAATCCTTATAGTCCATCTCAACACTGTCAATTCTATCTAGCATTAATTATTGTTTTTTTTACTAGTATTTTACCAAAACAAACATTTTAACAACGATCACCTTCAATTCCAGATTGTCGTCGATTCATGTATTTTTTATCCATTTTTAGGATTATCACATTTATATCAATTTGATTCTAGTCTAACAAGTTGTTTGCAAGATGTTTGTTCTATAGATGACTGTTCCAGGTCCTTCACACCCTATCACTAGCATGTATGATATTTTGATCATCCAAGATCCCTTTGTGTGGGAACAGTTCAACATATGACATGAGCTCAACCTACGCACCATCAAACTCACACCAAATATCGAAGACATTGAATATCAACTTAAAATCATACAAGAAATGTAGGATGTAGATGAATTAGTATGGTTTGGCTATTTCCTAGATTTGAGCTTGCTACTGCCTTAACTTGGGCCACCTAAAATTTTAAATATGATCTTTCCATCCCCCTTGAATTCTAAAATCATTTTTTATCATTTAGCTTATCATTATCAAATCACTTAATTGTATCAAATGAGTTGACACCCTTCAAGGAAGTCTATCAAATTCCTAGGATCATCATTCATAGAGTAACTCATTATCATCCTTATCTAATAGCTCCTTATTTATATGTCTTTATATGTAGGTATTTTCATTTGGTGATAGGAGAATCCTCTTTCGATTCTCGCATACTCGATCACACCAACATTGTGATTTTTGGTGCAAATATCGGTAAACACTACTTATTTGAGTTGTTGGTACTTTCAGCATATTAAAACTAACCAAAAAACACCATAAACATCTTGGCACACCCTATGGGACCTCTTTAGTCCCTTTTTTATTTAGATTCCACATCTCTTTATTTTCTTTTATTGTCAATATCATCTAACTTTTTATCTCAGAGTGCCTTGTTGTCATTTCAAAAAGCATGCTTGAATATTAAAATCAAAAATTAAAAAGGAAAAATCGATCATAGTTACACCTCTTTATCTTCTTTCAATTATTTTAGCATTGTATCTTATGTTTCTTGTTTTCATTGAACTAAACATTTCCTTTAGATCCTAAAACGAACATTCATGCTTGTTTTATCACATAGCTTAATCAGGGGTTCAAGGAATTGCATTCATGAAAAATCCCTTCACACACAACCAAACCACATCAAACTTAATTCACATCTAAACACTCCTTCCCAAGTGGAACTAATTGGATTTCATCACCAAGAGGATAAGATGACTTTGTTTTCTGGCTGAGTATAAACAATTTGGTGGGTAGTATATCGGCTAAGCACCTAATACCCTTATCATTATCAGACCGTGAAGTAAGGGGATAGACCCCAATAACACGCCTCATACCGACACCAACACAGATCTAGGCCTCATGTATCTTTGGATATATTATGGACTCTAACCTTTAACTTACCTTAAACTAGCCTTATACAGCCTTCTCTTAGTTCATGAATAACCATTTTTCACATTTCACACATGTCTTAATTTAATCCATGTAATTAAAATTTATTGTCTGACTTGCTTGAAGTTTTTCTAATCAACCACATTACTTTTTTACTCCATTGATTGTGTTCTAGTCCATGGTTCTAACCAAACAATAGTGCCATCTTCAAAACACCAATAATATGTCTAACCCTCTTCAACAAGCCATGGACTCTATAAAGACCGGACTTCAAAAAATTCCAAGCATAATGGACCAATTTCAATCACCTTCAGTGGCCAATCAAGAACCCACACATTCTTTAAGTAGTCATTCATCCACATCAAAAATCCCAAATCTACATATCCCATACTTCTTCAATAGTGGTGATCTAATCTTCATAGAGATTCTGGATTATAATCTCGTGGCCCTAAACACTTATCTTACTTTATGAGGTGTCTTCTTCTAATAACCAACACCCAAACAATGACCTACCATCACTATTGTCAAATTTGACACTACCAAGCTCATCGACCCTAATCACGAGTCGGCCATCTAAAAAATTCATCCCTACCCCACTACTAGTGGATTAGGAGAATTAGGCCCCACTTCGTTAGTCCTTGTCATTAGGTTTTACCTTAATACTGTCTCATCACAAGACATAACCAACCAACATCCATCTTTGTCATCAGATCCTTCGTTAATATTTTCTTCTTCACAAAACAACACCAACACATCTCCTTCCACATCTAGTCTCGTAACTGCCATGGTTACTCCTACACCTCATGTGATCTCGGTAGCCATCCCTCTTATTATGTCTCAATTCATATCTTCATAATAACCTATGTCCTCTATCTAGAATTTGGTCATGTCCATCCCAACATTTATACCCCATATCAATACAATTTTTATCGCTAGTAGTCACCCCTCTTCATTATAGGCATCCACTTCCCTTGTCTCGTACATCCCTTCTCAGTACATACGACAACACATTTATCAACACGTCCATTTATAACCCCTATCAATATATCCAACCATCACAACCTTTGGTTTTGTAGCATACATATAACATTCCCATGAGTGTTCCTCTTCAGCACAATGTATCGTTACCTTATCATTTATATCAGGAAGAAAACCCACATATCTATAATCAACCTAGCTCATCCTCATACAACTCTCAACAATCATCACAAAACTATCCTTTACAATTATTAATGAATAGAATTTAAATTCTTGAAACCATCACCATGGGTCCCAAAACCACCCTATCATACAAAAAAATTGTAATGACCTTATTCGCCCATTGGTACCTTTCAAATCCTATCCCCCATATTGGGAACTCCTGAATTTCATAAATTTCTATAGTAAGGAGGACCCTCAACATCACATCCGAGCTTTCCTTCATGCATGTTACCATATTGCACATGACTAATACCTCATGTTGAGGACATTTCCTATGTCCTTAATAGGGCCCATGCTAGACTAGTATAATAGTAGTCCACAATATTATCTCGTTTCCTTCACACATCTCACACATTTTTTCTTAGAACATTTTTCTATCAACATCACCCGTAATATTTCTCTCACATATCTCTACACTATCAAACAATTTGAAGATGATATACTATACATTTCATCACCCACTAGTGTTGGATCATCAATCAATCATCCTTCTCACTCCCACAAACCAAATTGATTGATTTATTTTCTTAGTTGTGTGCTAAAAACATATTGTCAACACTTCAACTATAATCTTTTCAAACATTTGATAAATCCTTTACTATGGCCCAAAACTTAGAAATTTTTTCCCTCGAGGATGGTAAATTAAAACTTAGATCAAAGAAACCTATTCCTAATTCCTCATTCAAAATTTCTTCTAGTAATGATAAGTCCAAAGGATCAGAAAACATGTTCGTAGTAAAAGTTGGTTCCAAAGGGCATTCAGATTCCAAATGCACCTGACCCCAATGTAACTATACACCCATCATAGAATCATATAGTGTGATCTTTGATAAACTCTTAGCCACGTGTATGATCAAACTTCCACTTTTCTGTCCTATCAACATGTCCATCTCTAAACCCTCATGGTATTAAGAAAATGACTATTGTAAATACCATCATGTCCAATGCCACGACATTAAAAAGTTCCATTAATTTATAAATTTCCTCTAGGATCTTATCAACCGAGGTGACCTACAATTGGACAATCTAAATGCACATCTAAATAAAAACTTAGACATATTTAAACAACCCTTTCCAAATCATGCTCCATCCACTACTCAACCCCAATATAATGTTGTCGAATCTCATCCCACCATCAACACTATTAAATATCTCCCACCTACACCTTCAACACCTAGTGTTTCTGTTGTGGAAACACCAACTGAATCATCCAACCTCTCTATTCTTGCCACCAAAAATGTCATAACCCCTTCCACATCCACCACATTTTCTTCAAACCTGCCCATTACCTCTTTGAAAGTCTTACAAAAGATACCCGTCATGGAAATCATAAAAATATATTTTGATGATCACGTTACCCGACATCGCATACAGAACCTCAATAAGGCCACTATACAACCCAAAAAATACTTATCCAAAATGATAAAAGCTATACCACAAAATTTTCAAAAAACCTCATGACAAAATACAAATCCCTTCCCTTCCATTTTAGGGCCTCACCCTTCATCTAAATTCACAATAATTATTATAAAATCTAAATTCATTCCTCGACCAGTACCTGAGCATATCACACAAAAATGACCTCATCAGCCCCAACTTCCAGGAAATCAAATGAAACGTAAATCCCCTCAACCTTAGATTTGACAAGATACTATGCTAGAACCCTCAAAAGGCTCATCCAACTATCTATGATATTCATACCTCATCTTCATCCATCCATCTCCCGAGGGTGGAAACCCTCTTGGTATAACTTTAAATTATTTTATTTCTATCAATGTACTTTAGGAACCACTACCAAGGACTGCAAAGCCCTCCACACTACTATTTGAATCCTTTCTAATAAAGGGATCATCCCCACATATCTACGAAGTCCAAATCAAATCTAGAAAACTCATCTGACCCCTCAACCCATATTTTATAAACCACCATCCAACACCACATCCACATCCAAAGAGGGAGAGGCCTCTTCCAGTAAGAACCTTCTCACACCAATGAGCTCCCCTCTATTTAACCTTATTGAGGACAATCAAACATATATTTGGTGATGATTATCTCTCTAAATCTAAAATTCCCTTCGATCTATCTAAAAATGCTAAAATATCCTTTATTCAACCTATTAACTAGTGTGTCATTATAAGTGGCATTCTCTACAAATGTGGATTTGATGGCCTCTTGCTTTAATGTATAAAATCTCATGAATCCACTATAGCTATCTAGGAATTCCATAATGGCATATGTGTTCGACACTTCAGTGGTATGGCTATTACTAAATATGTCTTACAGATGGTCTATTATTGGCCTACCCTTAATAAATATTGTTGTGCATATGTCAATAAATATGTTAAATGTCAACAACATTCCAATCTCACTCACATTCCAAGTCAAGCCCTTCATCCTGCTTAGGATTTATGTCCTTTCTTACAATGGTGACTCAACCTCATTGGCCTCATCAATCTGAAAGGAACGACAAGAATATTGTTCCAAGATGTGATCTCAGATGATAATAGCACACCACATTAGATTTACAAAGTAGTAGAGCTAAAATACCATATATGGAAATCCATCATAATCCATAATGCTCGATACATTACAATAGAATGACTTGAATTATTCAATAAGAAAGATGTACATATAGGAGGAGGGAAGTGCAACTACTACCTAAATCAATGGTGAAGAACTCCCACTAATTGATACTGGTAGTTAAGTTAACTCTAAAAGACTAGTAAGCTAACTCAACATAATTAAGAAGCTAACTTCACACAACTAGTACACCTAAGCAAGCTAACCCAAAAAGTGTAGAGCTAACACAAGTGTAAGAATTATCCTAATAAATAAATAAAAGGATAAATAATAACCTACACTAACACCCTCCCGTAAACATAGCTTAGGTGGGTGGAAAAAAAGGTGGGTCCCGGAAACAAGGCCTGATGAGGTACCGATGTACAACAACTGGGAAAATGGACACCGCAAGGTACCCAAAACCAGTAATAACAAAGTAGAGAGAAAAATCCTACTGCAAGATATCCTCAAAAGCTCGACTCCAAAAACTTGTATAATGCTAAAGAAGTGTGGTGCACACTATGGTCTGAATCCACTACTCGATCATATAACTCAAAAACAACTGACATTGGACTTCACCAGAATAGCTCCATGCAAGGAGACTGTCAATGGAGTGATGTCGAAAAGTGAAAAACAAACACCAAACATAATTTGATCAACTACTACAAATAGGTGTGCCACGATCCGAGAAAAACCAAGGCAGCAAGGCAAGGACATGAGATCCAAATAAATAGGAGTGCCACAATCCAAGAAAAAGCCAAGGTAACAAGGCAAGGGCATGAAACCTAAAGAAACAGTATCAACACCACACCCTCCCATACTATAGAATGGGTAGAGTGACACCACGGATCTGTATGAGTTGTCAAAATCAACTACTCGAACACTGAAAAACTAACACTGGGCTCCACCAGAATAGCTCCCCCACAAGAGAGACTGTCAACATGCCAAAAAAAGTGTCAAAAATACAAATCCAAAATATCTCAACAAACAAGAGAGATATAAATGTATACACCCATAGATACAAGAATGCAATACCCAAAATTTTAGGACGTTGGGCTCAACCAAAAATGCATCCACAAGTGATCACAACACCCTCCCGAATTCGGCACTTTATAATTGAGTGCATGTAAATGTTATAATGAGTAACAGTACCTTTTACATTTGAAATGTGTATAAAAATGTCACCAATGCGTAGATTTCGAAAAAATACACAATTTCAAAAAAAATATCACCTTAATCCAAGATACGGATCAAAAGTTATGAGCTCTACAAGGTTGTGCTATTAAAATAATATTTTAATGTTGATCTTTTTAAAAGGTACACGTGACACCCAAATGTCCAAAGGGTAAAAGAGTGCATCCACACAATACATGCTTGCGACCAAAGGATAAAAGCCTGCACCCAAAACCCAAAATGTCCAGAGGGTAAATCATTGTGTCTAGAGGGTACACGCTTATATCCAATGGATAAAAGAATGCACCCAGAGGGTACAAATTTGCGTCAAGTGGATAAAAGACTACATCCAAAACCAAAATACGCAGAGGGTAAAAGAATGCATCTGGAAGGTACACGCTTATATCTAATGGATAAAAGAATGCACCCATAGGGTACAGGTCTGCGTCCAGTGGATAAAAGACTACATCCAAAACCAAAATACCCAGAGGGTAAAAGAATGCATCTGGAAGGTACACGCTTATATCCAATGGATAAAAGAATGAACCCATAGGGTATAGATCTACGTCCAGTGGATTAAAGACTGCATCTAAAACTGGAATACCCAGAGGGTAAAAGAATGCATCTTGAAGGTACACACTTATATCCAATGGATAAAAGAATGCATACATAGGGTATAGATCTGTGTCTAGTGGATAAAATACTACATCCAAAACTGAAATACCTAGAGGGTAAAAGAATGCGTCCAGAAGGTACATGCTTATATCCAATGGATAAAAGAATGCACCAGATTTGACTATCTCAAAACATGGTCAAGTTTATAGTCGATTCTAGGGTTTTGGCACCTTCCAAAACCAATTCCGCACTCCTTTTTGCATAAAAATTCATGTTGCAAAAAAGTGATAGCTAAATTCCGATATACATGAAAAAAATAAACCCTTGCTTGTAAAGAAAAAACTTACAAATGGATGTCTACATCATCTATCACTCTGATACCATGAAAGCAACGATAAGAATATTGTTACAAGCCATGATCTCAGATGATAATAGCACACCACATTAGATTTGTACAAAGCTAAAAGAGCTAAAATACCATATATGGAAATCTATCATAATCCATAATGCTCAATACATTACAAAAGAATGACTTTAATTATTAAATAAGAAAGATGTACATATAGAAGGAGGGAAGTGCAAATACAACCTAAATCAGTTGTGAAGAACTCCCACTAACTGATATTGGTAGTTAAGTTAACTCCAAAAGACTAGTAAGATAACTTCACATAACTGAGAAGCTAACTCAACACAACTGAGTAAGCTAACTCCACACAACTAGTACACCTAAGCAAGCTAACCCAACAAGTGTAGGGCTAACACAAGTGTAATAATTATCCTAATAAATAAATAAAATGATAAATAATAACCTACACTAACATTCCAATCTCACTCACATTCCAAGGCAAGCCCTTCATCCTGCTCAGGATTTATGGCCTTTCTCACAATGGTGACTTAACCTCATTGGCCTCATCAATCCTTGTTCCTCATAACGGAACTGTTCAATACTAAATACTTCACAAAATGGGTAGAAGTCATTCCCTTGGTCTCTACTAAAGAAAATAAATCACTGATTTCATCTACGAACATATCATATGTCGCCACAACATCCCTCACGAGCTTATCACACATAATGGAAAATATTTCAAAAATAAGGAAGTGAAGAAATTGAGTGACACTTTCAACATCAAGCTAATCTTCATCTCCTTACTATCCACAAGAAAATGGTCAAGATGAAGCTTCTAAAAAAACACTCAATAAAATCCTCATGAAAACCTGTCGATCAAGTAAGAAGGAATTGACATCTCCAAATTTTGTTTTCTCTATGGGCCTGTCAAACTAGAATCCAAAATCCTATAGGCGTTATGCCCTTCTCTTTATTCTACATCTCCAAGGTGGTTTTACCCCTTGAATTTTAAATCCCATCTCTCCATGTGTCCCTCAAATATTTTATCTCTCACGAGGATTATCATCAAGAATGCCCTGTACAACTTGAATTGTTAGAGGAATATCACATAACAGACCTCAAACATCATCATATCTATCAAGAACATATCAAATGAGGATACAACAAACATATTAAAGAACATGACTTCAACATTGGGGATCTTTTCCTCAAAGAGAATCAAAATGTCACTACTATGGAAAATAGTAAGCATGGAAAGTTTTCCCCTAACTAGATCATTCCATATGTCATCACTCAAATGTGTGGGTCAAGAGCCTATCATTTAGCCTTCCTTGATGGTAAACTAAAAAAAGGAACCTCTAAATTCCCTACACTTGTAGCCTTTCTATTGTTAACACATCTAATTACATAAAATTAGTCATATTGAAGATCTCATTCCACCACCGACCTATCATTTAATACTGTAATGATTTGGAATTATGTGGTCCTCTATCACTATCTTATATCTACAACCTTAAAGATGACCACCACGACTCTGTTCATCACATTTTCCACATGGACAATTTCCTTTGCATAAGTAGGAACCCCACAATCATTACTCTCATCTAACCTTTGTTTACCAACTGAAAACATGCTAAGGGGTCACATATTTGGTTTGTACACATCTTTTCCCCTCCTCAAGTGGTCTATTAGGCCTACCCTCAGCTCAATCAAAGTAAAAAATATCCACATAGATGTACATTATCAAAATTATATAAATTGATCCCTCGAAGGAAAGTTATTAATCATACTATGAAAATACATACTTATCCCTCAAAGGACAATTGTCAATCAATATATAGATCAATCCCACGAAGGAATGTTATCTAAAAAATAAAATCAAAATTTTAGACCACTCCCTTAAAGGATGGCTATCCATATCATTAAACAAACGCTTCCCACATCGATCATCCTTCATATCAAAGTCAAATATTAAAAGAATCCTAGGAAAGCTTCTTGCATCGATTACCTTCACATCAAAAGAAAACTTCCCACATTGATAAGTTTGTGAAAATAAATATAGTTGGGGCATAAGCCTAAAAATCATCAAAAGGAGAACCTACTCCCTCATACAAATAACATATCAACCCTTTCCATGTTGTAAGAAGGCATATAAGATCATTTCCATCTTTATCCAAGATCCTACATATGACTAATAATTGTTAGTTATATGTTAACATCTATTATAAGGCCTCAAAGTGTACTATCATACATATTTGATTTACCATCAGATTACATATGTATCAAATCCAGTTCAAAAAGAAAACATATCACATTTTTCTTAACCATGATTAAAGTACATTTTGAAACATACATCAAGATCACTACATTTTGTGCCATGTGGTATCAACATAAAACATCACATCTAAACATTGTATCAACATCTACGCATCTAATATCATATAAAAATACATCTAAAACATTTAATCTCATCACAAAATCATATATAACATCACATCAAAGTAAATCAACAACTCATGAATCAAAAATCGTAATCATCTATATATCTCGTCAATAATGTTTATACAGAATGCCTTAAAAGGGATCATATACAAAATCATCTACATTTGAGTCATATATAAAATCCACATATTATGTGGTAAAATCAAAATCTGACACTCGTTCTCCACTTTGGCCTCCTGCGGCTTCTCCATC
Organism: Taxus chinensis; assembly: GCA_019776745.2. Lineage (NCBI taxonomy): Eukaryota > Viridiplantae > Streptophyta > Pinopsida > Cupressales > Taxaceae > Taxus > Taxus chinensis. Next base: position 544,943,462 of record CM034146.1, read on the forward strand.
AGGCCCCAGATCTATCAGAGGTTATACAACACTCCTAGTTCTCACCAAGGTAGCCTGATAACTTGATATACACTCACTCACTCTATGATCAACATAGTGAGGTACATCAAGAAGGTTATCTATCACTAAGCACTCATAATAGCTCATCTCCTCTCCTACAGCCCAATACTACTTAAGAATCATAAGACCAGGTGGCTCCATCTGCCCTATTGTTGCTGGCACTCCACGTACAGGTACTACTGCCTGCCTGACACTAGGACTTTCTCCCTAGGAAACACTCCTAAAAACCTTTAAATATGTCCCCACCTCTCCATACTTTTCCCTAAGTGATTTCTGATGTCAGCAATATCTATCCTGTTGTTGTTGATAAGTTTGATGCTCTAAATATGTTTGATCTCTCTCTTACCACTGTGTGTCTCACTACCGATGAGTAATGTCATGCTCGACCACTAATTTATCCCTCTCTAATCGTAAGGCATTAAAAATTTTGTTGCAATTGGTCTAACTCCTCCCCACCATCACCATCCTTCTCCACCTCTCCACCTTGTTGCCTCCTCTCTACCCCATCTCATCGAGTGTCCCACTATTATGTCCACCACTCATTAAATCCCTACACCACTCCATCATCATCTACATTTATGGCCTCCATCTCCCTTACCTCCTCATCTTTCCATGTCTCATCTACTACAAGTATGAAAAATTCACTCTTTGAATCATCCCACTGATAGAAAATTGGCTCACCTAGTATTTTTTGTAAAAGCCTAAACTACCTCTGCGCCCGAGGAAACTGCACTATCACTATCATCTCTACCCTACTCCCTCGAATCCATCATAGATGCCTCAATCCTCCCAACTCTACATCCATCCCAAGCCATGTGGGGAACCTCACATATGGCCTCTAGAATATGTCATCTAGGAATAAACTTTGTATTTGATTAACATAGTAGGTATGGTCTCTCTCCACTCCATCATATCTCATCCAATCAAACTTCCCCTGCATGAACCCCACCACATACTTTGTTGGGTCTCCCTCCCTCCAAGGTAGGCCTACTAGCCTCACACCAATAATATTCTCATAAGCCCAATAACGTAATACGAACCCCACAGCCAATCCATACCTCCTTCCAGTCAAAAACATCCACATCTCTTCATATACCTGAAACAGTAGTGCACAACCCCAGGCATATATTGTCTGGTGCTCCATAATAGCTGCTACAATACCCACAAGTGTCCACAGAAACCTACAATCCCCTAAATATGGTAGTGCATAACATGAAATAGCCAACATCACCACTAACATCAGTTAGTTACCCAGAACCTCTGCATCATCATAATTCTCAATATGAAATCCCTTTGTTATATATCTAGTATTTAGGGCATCATCTCTATATAATCATCTCATCATCTTAAGACAGACCTCTCGAGTGATAGGAACTATATTCTCACCTTTGATAGGCAATCTTAGTATCCTATACACATCCTCTAATGTGATGGTCATCTCACCGATACGGAACCAGAAGGTCCATGTATGCGTCTCCCATTTATCTATCAATACTACCACCAGCCATGCATCCTCAGGAATCCACTGGGAGTGGTGCAATCCTCTTAAACTAATGGTTATAATATGGGTCCACTCCATATCTGTCGCATCTACTCTAATCCTCTCCAACATCTCCAAGAATCTGTCATGGAGATAAATCATGTTTCTCACCTATAAACCACACAAAAACATGCATCACTTAGAAAATCCATCCAAACCAATCACCACCGATTTAAGATCGGTGAATTTTTCATTAAACTAATCAACAGTTATCCATCTAATAACTGTTGATCATACGATCGGTGGAAATCAGGCATTCCCACCTTAAATTTCAAAAAAATAAAAACAAATACCAAATCAAATCTACGTACCCCTCTCTTGATATGTTGTTGCCTCTTCCTACCACTTCTACTCACCTCCATCTCTTCAAACACTCAAAAATGACTGGTCATAGTTCTCAAATCACACAATGACATGTTGAAAATGAGCCATTTTTGTGCTAGGATTGGCTTATATATTTTCCATTTTTGGAATCATCAGTGATCCAAAATCATTGTTGATGTCTGCCCCCAAATGTTGGCGATCAATAATCACCACCGATTTAAACCCTTTTTACACACCTTACATATTTTGGTCTCCTAGACCTCTCTTATCACATCACAATACCATAAAAATCTTCTATGCCTTTTCTTTTATGCCTAAAATTTTGTTAAAACTTTATTTTTTACCATACATCAAATTTTGTACACATTATGGATGTTGACTTCAACCCTTTAGTCCCATGGCTTCACACATCCTCACGAGAGAATTCCCATTAGATCCTCTTTATATATAAGTCTCCCTAAAGAACGTGTCTGTATGTGATCCACATTAGCATCATCCTCTAAAGACTATATAATTTCCCCTACCAAGTGTTTCCGAGATTACTACTATCTCTACAAACTACTCTAGAGTGGTCATTTCATACTACAATCAAATCCTAGAACATCTTAAATAAAACATATCTAAACAATCTAACAACCAACATAGTCAGCCATTGGATTGAGGGGGAACAATATCATTATAAAAAAACCGAGGCATCCTCGTGCTAGTTTTGGTCTCGTAGTCTTTGCCTACAAACAACTCAACAAAAAGGGACAAATATAGAAACCACTTTTTCACCACTAGGTGACCCAACATACATTAATAACATTATCACTATTTTCATTATCATCTCTATCCTAAATACCTTATAAAATACCGTCATAAATACCTAATTTATCATCATAAGTCTCATATACCCTCCCTAACCAATTAAAATCAACCTAACCTAATTTATCCTACCCATCCCAACCCCCTAACCTCTTCCTAACCAAATCCATAACTTCCCACCATCTAGAAAACAACCTAAAACCTAATATGACAAGTAGTTTCAACCATTTTCCATCTTTCCCTTGTTGGTTTATAACCTCTCTAGAAAAATCGATGGTGATTCGTGATTGTCGGGGATCATTGTGGATGACATAGATCCTATTTAGCCAGCCTCTTCCTCCATTTTTCAGTTAGTCAGCATTTGGATGCGAGGAAAAACTATTGCACCTACATACAACATCATCACACTTTGAACCACCAACACCATGCTGCCAAAATCTTAAAAGAGCATCATCAGACCACCAATCAACCTTCTTAGGAACTCTAACACCTTCAGAACATCTCTCAAGGTTAGTAGTTAATCTCTTATATGAATCAAGCTTGTTTTTGCATCAAGTATAATCTCTTATTAGTCATCTACATCATTCTACATAGCCCCTTTAGGCTCTATCTCTCATTTAGTCATTTATTCAATCCTTAAGATATTTGTAGTTCAAACAAAGATTGTTATCATTCCCCAATCATCGTCGATCAGTCCCTTGACCTCTATTTCCTTCATTAACCTCCCAAGCACTCTTGAATATCTATTTTTTTTAATTTCATATATTTCTAACATCCTTATAGTTCATCTCAGCATTGTCAATTTTGTCTAGCATTAATTATTGTCTGTTTTACTAGTCTTTTACCAAAACAAGCATTTTAACCTTGATTACTATTGATTCCTGTATTTTTGATCCAATTTTAGAATTATCACATTTATATCAATCTGATTCTAGTCTAACAAGTTATTTATAAGATGTATGTTTTGTAAATGATTGTTTCAGGTCCTTCGTATCCTATAACTAGCATATACAATATTTTGATCATCCAACAACCCTTTGTATAGGAACATTTTGACATCTCACACAAGCTTATCCTCTACACCATTGCACCCACACCGAAGATAGAAAACATTGAAGATCAACTTGAAATCATATGAAAGATACACCTGACACAACTGAACAAGCGTGGTTTGACTATTTATTGGATTTCAAGCTTGTTACTACCCTATCCTAGGCCACTTACAACATTGAACATGATCTTTCCATCCCCCTTTAATTCTAAAATCATTGTTATCATTATCTAAACACTTAATTGTATCCAATGAGTTAACACTATTCAAGGAATTCCATCGGATTCCTAGGATCGACATTCACCGAGCAACTCATTATCATCCTTATCTAATATCTCCTTGTTTAGTTATCTTTGTATATAGGTATTCTCACTTGGTGATAAGAGAAGCCTCTTTCATTTCTCATGTACTCGATCACACTAAAATTACGATTATTAGTGCAGGTATTAGTAAACCCTACTTATTTGATTTTTTGGTAATTTCAACATATTAACACTAACCAAAAAACACCATAAACACACCATCCATCTTGATCTATTTCTCCCCCTCAATCTAATTCTCCCCCTTGATGTGTTACTTCTCCTGAATTTCACTTCTCCCCCTTTTTCATCAATGGCAAAGGAAAAACTCTCAAAACACTCTCCCCTGAAATTATGCTTCCATCTAATGATCTCCTAAAAAGGATATCACTCCCAACATTTTTCTTAGATATTATAAAATGTTTATTTTGGAAGAGGTTTTGTAAAAATATCAGCAATCTATTCTTTTGTGGTAATATATTCCAAATTAACCTGCTGATATGTAATTTTCTCTCTCAGAAAGTGATATTTAATAAGAACATGCTTTTTTCTAGAGTGCATATTTGGATTCTTTGATATATTTATTACACTAGTACTTTCACAGAGTATGGAAATTGCATAATCAAATTCTACCTTGACATTCTTCAATGTATGTTTAATCCAAAGAACTTGTGTGTAATAAGATACTGCAGTAATATATTCTTCCTCAACCATGGATAAATAAATAGAAGCATGCTTCTTACTTAACTAAGATACTACATTGTTTCCCAAAAAAAAAGCATCTCCACTTATACTTTTTCTATCATGAATACAACCATCCCAATCTACATCCGTATATATTGTTAAATAAAAATATTCACCTTTTTTATACCATGCACCATAATCAATCATACCTTTCAGATATTTAAGTATTCTTTTGACAACTTGCACATGAGTTTCTTTTGGAGAGGCTTGAAAACATGCTACTATGCATACTACTTGCATCACATCTGGCCTTGATGTAGTTACATATAATAAACTCCCAATCATTGATCTATAAAGAGTCTAATTTAATTTAGGATATTTCTCATCCTTGCTCAGCTTATAACATGTGATCATTGGTGTACTTACTAGATTAAAATCTTCCATTCTAAATGTTTTCAACATATCGTTGATATACTTGGTTTGTGAAATGAATATGCCTTTTTCTAATTGATAAATTTGTAATAAAAAAATGATAACTCTCCAAACATGGACATTTCAAATTATTTTTGTATTTCCTCAGCAAACTCTTGACACATCTCATCCTTACTTCCTTCAAAAATGAAGTCATCAACATAAACAACAATCATTTGATTCTCACCTTCAATTTTGATGTGCAGATTACTAACAGTGATACCTTTTTTGAAGCCTTTATATTTTAGATACTTGTCTAGTCTTAAGTACGAGGCTCTAGGGGGTTGTTTCACTCCATAAAGAGTTTTCTTTAGCTTGCAAACATAGTCCTTATCATTTGATAATATGAATCCTTATGGTTGTTCAATGTAAACATCTTCCAAATTCCCATTTAAAAAGATAGATTTAACACCCATTTGATAGAATTTAATTTTTTTTTTAAATAAAATGATAAAAACATTATAATGGATTTTTAATGTGGAATAGGAGAAAAAGTTTCTTCAAAATCAATACCTTCAACTTGTGCATAACCTTTGCATACTAACCTTTCTTTATTTCTTACTACTTTTCCATCTTCATTCAGCTTGTTTCTGAATACCCACTTAGTTCCAATCACGTTTTTTACCTTAGGTCTTGGGATAAGCTCCCAAGTTTCACTCTTCTCTATCTGATCAAGTTATTCTATAGCTCCAATCCAGTGCTCATCTTCTCTTGCTTCAGCAAAATATTTAGGCTCTATTTTAGACAGGAAAGATAGATTTGCATGTTTTGTTGTATTTTTCAGTCTTCTTATGGTTTGTAGTCCAATATTTTTATCACCTATAATCTGATTTTTTGAGTGATTCTTTTGGATAGATATATATGGTGTTTTTGTTTCCTTTATTTTAACTTCTTCTTTTTCATATTAATATTCATTTTCATCTTCACTACTTGCTTCTTTAGAATAATAAATTTCTTGTATCATGCTCTTTTTATACTTGATATCATCTACCTTCACATTTGCAATTTCAATAATCTTGAATGTTCTCAAATTGTAACATCTATAAGCCTTTCTCATTGAAGAGAAACCAAGAAAAATACCTTTATCAGATATAGAATCAAACTTACCTAAGTCTTCATCATCTTTCTTGATATAACATGTGCTTACAAATAATATGAAGTGTTTAATAGTTGTTAGTCTGCCCTTTCATAGTTCACAAGTTGGCTTATTGTTATTTACTCTAATATGCCCTCTATACAAAATATAAACTATTTTTTTTACTGATTCTTTCCAAAAAAAATCAAATACTGTGGATTTATCTAGCATGGTTCTAGCCATCGTTTACGCATAGTTCTATTTTTATTTCAACAACTCTATGTATAATGTGGATTTCTTGCAACTGAGTAATGTATTTTTATTCCATGACGCTCACAATATTCTATGAGTTCATTTTAAGTGAATTATCCTCCTCGGTTAGATCATAAACACTTGATTTTCAAATCTGTTTCATTTTCAACAAATGTTTTGAATTCCTTAAATCTTTCAAATACTCTAGATTTTTATCTTAGAAAAGTAACCCATGTCATTATAGAATAATCATCAATAAATAACATAAAATATCTCTCACCTTGTATGTTTTGAGGTCTTGTAGGCCCAAATATATCAGTATGCACAAGTTCTAATAACCTTGTGATCGAGTACTCTTTTGTCTTAAATGAGTCTCTTGTCTACTTTCCAAACTGACATTGTTTGCAAATGGTATTTTTTGGTTTGGTAATTTTTGGCATGTCTCTAACAAAATATTTGGAACTAATATTTACTAGATTATCAAAGTTCATATGACCCATTCTTCTATGCCACAACCAGCTCCTATCAATTTTCCCCATGCAATACTTTTCATCTTTAATCACACTAAGAATGTAGAGATTGTTTGTTTTCCTCCATGCATCAACAAAAACCTTCCTTGTACTTGCATTTCTAATTTCACATCCTCCATCATTAAATTTTATTGTGTATACCCTATCACTCATTTGACTCACACTTACAAGATTATGCTTTAGTCCTTTAACATTATACATTTTTAGTTTTTGAGTTTCCATTATTTAAGCTAATAGCGCCTTTATCTGATTAATTATTGCAGTAGAATTTTCTCCAAATTTTACAGTACCTCCTTTTACCATTTCAAAGTGAGAAACTTACTTTTATCTCCAATCATGTGGCTTAAGAAACCACTGTCTATGTACCATTGGTTTTCTACATTTTGTGCATTAAATGTTGTCTAAACAATCATTAATTTTTATTTGTTTATTTATTTCTCTTATTTCTCCTTCCAATATTTTTTTGATTCATCCTTATGATTATATTTTGCTTCCTTATTCTTAGAATTCTCAGAGGATTCCACAAGCCAACTTCTACAAGAGTGATTTTTATGCCCAAAGTTGTGACACTTATAACATTTAATATTAAAACTCATCAAAAGTTCAAATGAGTTGTAATTTCTAATTGAGGACACCTGAATTTTCTTTTTTCTTCCTATAAAAACTTCTTACATGGTATATGTAGTCCGCTACCCTATGACCAAACTTAATACATGTAAAACAATAGCCATAAAAGGAATTTTGAAACCTGATTTTGCAGTGCCACCTTTGAGGAAATGATCTTCTTACATTATGTCCTTATTTCCCTTTGAAGGAGTACTATTATTTTGTGAAACATGACTTTATTTCCTTTTGTTTCTTTCATTTGAAGTGTTTTTGTATTGAGATTTGTGCACTTCTTCCTTCTTGTTGTTCTCATCTCTAGAAGAACTTTTAAGAGCCTATGCAAAGCTTCTTGATTTTTCTGGACTAGTCTTCTTTGCAGACTCTTTTAGATTTTCTTTTACATAATTCTCATTGTATCCAAGACCTATTTTGATAATTCATGATATCTGGTTATTATGAATGTATTCTAAAACTTCATATCTATTTTCAAATTTGAGACATTTGTTCAACTTGGTAGTTGATTTTTAAAGTTCTTTTCTTAAGAAAACAACTTCGTATTCAAGTTTCTCATAGTCTTCTTATTTCTATTTCTATTGTGTAATCACATCCTCATCCATATTCTTTATCTCTTCTAGTTGAATATTTAGATCAATGATGATTTTATTGGACTCTTCAAGATCATATATCATCTTTGATTTTAAGGCACCATACTCATCTTCTAGTTTTTGAAATTGTTGTTTTCATTTTAATTTTTCTTTCTTAGAATTTTAAGCTCTTCTAGGGCATAAATGAGTTATCCTTCAAGATCCACTTCGGATTCAAATTAAATATCTTCTTTATATTTTGAATCCATCTCTTCTTTTCTTTTTTTAATCTCTAAGGCCATGAGTAGTGATTCATCTTTATCACTGGCAGAGACGCTTTCATAACTTTCTTTAGATGAGTTACTTTCCTCCTTGGCATAGATTTTTTTTCTTGTACTTGTAAAAACTCCTCTTACTTTAAGATCTTCTTTGCTTATGATTATTCTTGGATTGATAATACATTTTATTCTCCTTCAAGTTTTTTTTTCTGTATCATCCTTATTTTTATATGGAAATTTGTTGGCATAATGTCTTATTTCACCACAATAATAACATTTGAATGTTAACTTGCCTTTATATTTTTTGTATCCTTTCTTCAAACTTCTTAAAAAGTGGGATTCTTCTTCATTTGACTCATTAATGGATAAATCGTGTGGTTCAGATTTATTACTTTTCATATTCTTTAATTCTTTGAATGTAGCTTCTCTCTTTGATGATTTATCACCTTCAGTTCTCATCTCATATGCTGTGAGAATCCCATGCAATTCATCCATTGTTAGGATGGTTACTTATTTCAAATCTTCAATGACAGATACTTTGGCATCAAATCTTAGAGGAAGAGATCTTAACACTTTGTGCACAATAGTTTCATCCTTAATTTCTTCACCAAGTCCTCTAATAGTATTGACAACTGCATCCACATGCAGAAGGTAGGTTGCAATTTTTTAATCCTCCTTCATCTTAAAATTCCCAAATTTACCTCTATGTGTTTAGAGTTTTTCTTTCTTCACTTTTTCATCTCCTTAAAAGAATTTCTTGAGCTTATTCCAAATTTCCTTTGCTCAACTACAATAAATTACTTTTATAATTTTTTCTTCACACAATCCACTCAAGATTGCATTCATATCCTTTGCATTTCTCTCACTTGCTTTCTTTCCATCTTGATCTTTTGAGGAGTTTTTGGAACTATATAACCATTAGCAAAAGACTTCCATATATCAATATCAAGATCCATTAGATGGGTTTGCATCCTTATACTCCAAAAAGCATAATTTGATCTGTTAAACAATAAATCCCTATTTGAGGAGAAGCCTTATTGACTAGCCATGTATGTTTCTGAGATCTACCTTCCAATGGTTAGAGTGTTCAGAAGGTACCCACTCTAATACCAATTGTAGAAAAAACACTTATATTGAGAAGGGGTGAACCATTATTATGTTATGTTTACAATTTAAGCTTTAACATTCATCACATCAGTAATTATATAAGATATAACATTGTCACAACAAAATATTCATGTGGAAACCCTTTCGGGAGAAAAACCACAGAGAATAGACTACTTGGTGCTACTGTCCAAATCTAGCCACAAACTTAATTGTTTTAAAAATGTTTATAGGAACAAACGTACTGGAGACACCAATCCCCAATTTTGAGAACCAAATCACTAGAGACACCATTCCCCAAGGCTTAGCATAAACTCAGCGTGATTCATGAGTATCAACTCACTAGAGACACCAATCTCCAAGGCCAAGCACCAACTTAGCAATGCAAAGATCCACCTATTGTAGTTACTTATTCAACTTGATGATGGCATTTAGATTATTCTTCAACTCTCCATTTTATTTATGTACACTCACTTTTTACACTTTGCTTATGCATTGCTCAATCTTCGTTCTTATTTAGCAACTTCACATTCTAATCTGCTTGAGTTTTCTCTTCCTTTGTCTTTATAGATCCTCTCGATATAGCTTCATTAATTGCTCCTCTCTTCCTTTTCTTTTCAAAATAGTATCATAATACCATAAGCACACACATAGAATTTCAAAAATTGAATTCATTTATATATCATGTTCAGTTCATGACCAAATGTGACTTTTTTATGAGTCGGCATCCTTTTGAATAATTTTCTTATGTTAACTTTAGTATACTTTGAAATTTTAATGTTTTAATTTTTTCAAGACTCTCGACGACTTCCCCTATTTTATCTTCGTCCCACGGCATTTCATGAACATCACAAAAAATTCTGTAATTCTGGAGTTTTCTCTTTGTTGCGTTGTAATATTTCAAACCCACAACATACTTCATTTTGATCCTTCAATATGTGAGACACTACAACAACCCACAAATATCCCCGTGGAACATTACCGAACCTATAGAACACCACAAATACTCGTAGAACACTACAAAACCCACAAAATACTACAAAAAAAATTGAGCATTATAAAATTTTTATTTAGTGCAAAGCATGAAGAATTCAATCTAAAGCATCTTTTTCATAAGTGACATAAATCTGTAAACATCAATGACAATATTTCTAACATATGAGATACTTATCAATATGCCTTTGACGTCAATGAAAATATTTCCAATATTTAACTTAATATAAATTTCTGTAGTTTAGTGTTATTTCCATTGTGTTACTTTCTAAATGGGAAGGATCATTTGGTCGGCCCAGTATTGTGTTTACTTTCATGCTTAGAAATTGATGAATCTATACTCTTTGAATTAGTTGAATGATTCATACATGTAACAGTGACTACTCTAAATTATATACAACTAATTTAGGAATATCTAGGATATTCTTTAGTGCTTTTGGAGTGATATTTGCAATAGTATCTTGTAAGACTATCATGTGAGTTCTAAAGAGATATTGACTTGCTTATTTAGTCTTCTATATGTGAAATATTACAATAAGGCTGGCCCTAAGAAGATGAAATGGAACAATAAATATATTCAAATTGAAAATAGAGTTGTAAGATTAAAGAGGTAAGGACCATACAATTCATACAATGTCCTATAACAAATCCTGACTGAATTGTGTGGTCATACACAAGAAGCATGTGGTGTGAAACAAAAAATTATAGAACGATGCTTAGGGATGATTTACTACTTTGATTTATTATTATTTCTTGATTTTGCAACAAATAAGAGTGTGGATATGATAAATTCATGAAATATCTTGAGATATGTACCAATTGCATTTTGACTATGAAATTTGGATTTGTAAGGGAGCATAGGAAAAAACCATCTTTTCTAAAGGATACATTATAAAGTTTTAGTGCCTACATTTCCCCTTTAAGTGTGTAATTGAAAATTACATGCCTAAAGGAAAAACATACCTAAATTTGAACACACAATTTATCTTTTCTCAATAGTTATCTTTCACTATGTTACTGTTAAAACACTCCATAATGACACTTGTAACACAAAGTGTAGGAAACATTCATAGTATAAACTAAACTATAACTCAAAGTATATATAACACTTGTAGTTTTTGTAACTTTGAACATGTGTAAAGTAAAGTAAAGGAGATGCAAATCATGAAAGGAACACACCTATTTTTTTTTTGGAGGAAGGATCTCTCATTCTTGAAGATGAAGGGCAATATATGAAGAACTTACAAGTTCATTCAAACTAAAACATGTGGGTAAAGAAAATAATGATGGAACAACTTGTTTCAAGCACTACACCTTCTTTCAATCCTTTAAATGTGTTGAGGTTTGCCACATAAAAATAAGTTTCGAATAATGTTGGATTTGGAAAATACAATAGAGTTCCATCAAATAATAATTGAATGTATATAATTATTACGTACATCTTAAAACATATAGCTCTATCACAGTAAAAAAAAAGTGCTCTGGTTGTAATTTTTTTGTAGGATTTTTTGAATCCCATGCATGGGATCTCCCTTGTGATGTTTTATCCCCTTTGCCTAGATATTGAGGGCTATGGTTCTGCTATGGATGCCCCCCTAATTGGGATATTAGAAATCAGTGGTCGTATCTAAGTCTCTTCTAGCCTTTTTTGTTGGGCCCTTGCTATCTATGAAGGCATGTGTTGAAGGATGGCAAGTTGTATTTGACTACTCCTCAATTTGTTATGGATTCTACCATTGCAAGAAGAGATGTTTCCTTGATCAAAATTTTTTTGGGCCATCTCCTCTTTAAAAGAAATCAAAAAATAGGTGTGCAATAAATGGGCTCCTTGTTGTTCTCTAATAGTTTTAACCCTTCCAAACTACTTCATCATTTTTTATTTTGACCTAAAAGAGGATTTATCTCATGCTCTCCTAAATGGTCCCTGGTTATTTCACTGCATGGATTTTTATCTACGTAAATGGACCCCTAGATTCAATTCTTTTATTAAAATGATGAATGAATCCCCAATCTAGGTTCTCCTGTCGGGCATCCCCTTTAGATCTTTAGGAGAAATCAATGATTGAATGCATTATTGAATCTCTCAATAATTTTTATAGTAGTGGATATAGCGACAAAAACAAGCTCTCATATAATTCATGCCAAGTTTTTCATTATCGTGGATATAAGTAAACCCCTTCCCTCTTCCATTGATTTGATTTCAAAGTTTGGGATCTAGGTTCATCCTTTTGAATATGAGTACATTCCCTAAATGTTCTCCACTTATAAAGTTATGGGTCATCAACCTTCAACTTGTCCCTCTATTCCTCATCCTAAACCCATCTCACTTCCCAAAAGGTTCCCCTCCAATATTTCCCCCAAAGGAAAGGGTAAGGGTGTCTTATAGATATCTCCTGAGGTTTGCACATCTAATCCTTTTATTTCCCTGTCTTTGGAAGATTATCCTCTCCCATCTCCTTTAGATCCAATATTGGGCCCAATTCCCCCAAGCTCAATCTCTACCTATTTCTTGTCCCCATTTGAGCCATTCTCCCCTCCCTCCTCCCTCTCTTCTGGAAAAAGGCAAGATTCTTACCTTTGGCCCTCCTGTGCTTCTAACAGTTACTATCATCTCTTCATAAATTTCTCCACCCCATTTTGGTTTTTTCCTTTCAACCCCCATAGTGAATATTTTTCTTGTTGGAGAAGGAAATAATTATGGTGATCCTCCTTAGGATGATTCTAACTAACTAGAAGTGTTATCAAGAATATTGATCTATCTTTCTCTAATCCCAAAGGTAGACCCCAAAATATCTCCAAGATGCATCAAGAAGCAGATCAAGGGGTGGAAGTTGGTACATATATCATGTTAACAATCTCAGGTATACCCAAACTCAAAGGTTCTTAATAAAAAATTTATCTTGGAATATCAGAGGACTAAATGCATCTCAATAAATTAGAATTTTCAAACATGTTTTCCTATCGCATAATCCATATATTATAATGTTGTAAGAAACCAAGCTTAAGGATGATAATAAAATTCATATATTATGGCCTAATGCTTCTTTTGTTGACTAGGTCTCCTTGAGATACTCTGGGGTATCTTTTACTTTCTGGGACCCTACGATGTTCTATGGGGAATGCCTATGCAAATCTAGTTCTTTCATGGGTTTTTTCCAAGAGATAGGGTCAAATTTTAGCTGGATTTCCTTACATATTTATGTTCCTAACTATGAATCACATAGAGAAAAATTTTGGCATGACATTTTGTCTATGAATAAAAATTGGTGGAATTTTCCATGGTTCATTGCGAGAGACTTCTATGCTCCCATGTTTTATAATGAAAAATAAGAAGGTATTCTTGTCGGCGTGAGTAGCATGGAAGACCTCTAATTTTTTGTCAATTTTAACTCCCTTTTTGACTTGGAGCTTCATGGAAAAAAATTCGCTTGGTAAAATAAAAGGTTGGGAAAAAATCATATTCAAATGAGACTCGATATGTGGGTTCTTTGGACTACATCTCTCACTTTAAAGAAGTGTATCTTCAGTCTCTCCTAAAAAATATCCTCCAATCATTATCCTCTCCTTCTTATTATGGGAAAGGATGGTGGTAATAGATCACCCCCCTTTCCATTTTGAGTTATCTTGGCTAGTCAACAATGATCTCTAAGAGCTGATTGCTAAATTTTGGTCTTTGGAGATTAAGGGATCAATAATGTTTCGGTTCACCAAAAATATGCAGGATTTTAAAATATGGCTCAAGAGATGGAAGGTTGCTCTTGTTTTGGTAATATCAAAGAAAGGAAAATTTTCATATCTCAGTATATTTCTATGGTGGCTAGAGAGATTGAAGAGAAGGTTCATCTTTTTAAATTACAATCAAAGGAATTGAATTCTCTGAATAATCCATGAGGAAAGAGACTGCCTGGAGGAAAGATTGAGAGCTCTTTGGTTAAAATATGGAGATAGGAATACAATTTTATTTCATTTAACTGCCCAAAAAACATAAAACTAGAAATAATATAATTGATTTGATCCAAGATAATGAGATGGTTATCAACAAGGAAAAGGACATTATTGATGAGGTCACACTTTTCTATAACACCCTTTTGAGTTCTGTGGAGGATGAAACCCCAGATAAAATGGACGACATGATGGATTTTATTCTAGAGGTTGTCCCTGAGGATATTAGTGACATTATTACCCACCCTTTTGATATGGAGGAGATGAAAAAGGCTACTTTTAAAATGAATGGGGAGAAATCGCCAGTTCCCAACGGCTTCTCAACCACCTTTTTCCAACATTTTTGGGATATTATTAAGCAATATCTTCTTTTGGTAGTCATGGATTTTCGAGATAATAATGTCCTCCTTAAAGAGTGGAACTCCACATTTGTCACCTTCACCCCCAAGTTTTTTTGAGGCTAAAATATTGTCTGATTTTAGACCTACAAGTCTATGAAATACTTCTTAAAAAATCATTACCAAAATGTTAGTCAATAGATTAAAACCCTTTATCTTCATGATGGTTTCTTCCCAACAATACAACTTCATCCAAAGGTGGTTGATTTAAAGGAGGCATTGTCACAATTCATGAAGCTATCCATTTTTCTTGCCTCACCAAATTTGTGGGTTATGGTCTTAAACTCGATATGTAGAAATCCTTTGATAGAGTTAGTTGAAGCTTCCTTATCAAAGTTTTGAGGAAATATGGTTTTTGTGAAAAATGGATTAAGTGGGTGAATTGTTGAATTTCCACTCCTCATTTCTCTATTTTATTCAATGCTTATCATGAAGGCTACTTCCTGAGAAAGAGAGGTCTCCAACAAGGAGATCCCATTTTCTCCTTTCTTATTTATCTTGATGGTAGAATCCCTTTGTCGAGATCTTAGTGTGGCCATGCTTTCATCTTCTATCTCAAGCCTTTTCATTACTACTACACTTCTTTTTCCTACTCATAATCAATTTGTTAATGACATGATTCTCTTAGGATTTTCCTTTGTTTTGGAAGCTAGAGCTACTATGAACATCATGGATTCATATCAAGAATCTTCTGACCAAAGAGTAAATCTAGCCAAAGGGTAAATCTGGAAAATTTTTATATTTGCTTCATCAATACTCCTATAAGGCAATGGAGGATTGTGGATATTTTTGAATAAAGGGTGGTGCATTTAACTTCATCTTATCTTGGCCTTCCTCTTTTCAAAGATAGGTAGGTTAAGGGGTTATGGAATTTTTTCCTTGATAGGATTCGCTGGCAACATGTGGGTTGAAAGGGCTCTCTCCTTAACCAAGTTGGAAAACTGTAGCTCGTCAAATCTAATCTCCAAAGTACATCGATTTACTTTCTCTCCCTTCTGAAAATCCCCTTTGTGGTTTCCACTAAGATTGAGTAGATTCAAAAAAAAATATTATGGGTAGGGATGGAAGATAATAATATAACTCACCTCGTCACTTGGAACATGGTTTTCAAGCCAAAAATATTGGGTGGTATGGATTTGAGAAGAATTTGTGATATGAATAAAGACATTTTGGATAAACTTGGTTGGGTCATTGTCATGAGATCCCTGGGAAATTATTTTAATAGATAAATACTTGAGCTTAGATGTCAACTTTCTATATGTAAACCCTCTCCCTAATGGATCAAAAATTTGGAACACCCTCATTAGCAGCAAATACCTTTTACATAAAAGCTTTACATAGAATTTGGGTGATGGCAGAAGAATTGATTTGTGGGATGATTAGTGGATCTCAGATCAACTGCTCTCCAAGGACCATATTTGGAACCCTATCAAGCTCACTTGATCCATTTTGTGGGTCTTCTGTTTGTTAGCTACATTAACATAAATTCTGATCTGCCTAATGGCTACTACCAAAATGGAAAGGGTGCAATAACAATCAAGCCATGTTGATAGATTCTTTGGAGCGTCTTCTCTCTTTAATACACATTGGCTATTATCCTTCCTCTTAACCGGTGATTTAGCCTTGGAATTCTTTTAGTATTTTCTTTGTTATCACGGCATACAACTCCCTTATTTATTATCAAGGATGAACTGCCCCCTCAAACACCTCTGACCAGTTCAAATCATTCCCAAAATTGACATATTTTCCTGGCTAGTTGGGAAGGATGATATTCTAATGGGTTTGAACCAGAAGTGAAGAGGTTACTCCCTACCCCCAAGGGATGTATCCTATGCTTAAATAATATTGAATACTCTTTTCCATCTCTTTGTGCAGTGTCCTTTCTCTTCTAAAATATGGTAATTTATTTTGAGATCCTTTGGAATGAACTGGACCTTCCCGAGATCTATAAAAGAATTTTTTTCTCAATTGAATTCTCCCTTCCAATTATAAGTTTTGTTTTTGTCCTAGAAATATCTTCTTTCCCACGTGGTTTGGGGTATCTAAAAGGAAAGAAGCAGTTGAATCTTCAAATATTCTTCCCAAAATGAGGGTGAAGTTTCTATCTCCATTGTGAGGATGCTTCAAGACGACCTCAACTCTTCTCTACACAGGAAATGAAGCTCCAAGAAATATCTTATTGACAATGTTAATTAGATAAATGATCTATTTTTTGAGCCCATTATCTAGCAATTGGATGCAGCAAGAGTTGCAACTCATTGGGAAGCTCTACCTTCTGGCTGGTGGAAGTTAAATTTTGATGGAGCCTCAAAAGGAAATCCTCATCCCTCGAGCTGCAACGGTGCTTTGAGGGATAGCAAAGGAAATATTTTTGTGGATTATGCCAAAAATGTGGGTTTCAGAAACAACCATATAGCGGAAGAAATGGCTATTCTCAAAGGTATGGAAATGACTAGAAAATTTAAGATTGATAAATTATTGTTGAAAGTGATTCCCTAAATATTATAAAAATCATGAAGGAGATCAATATTCCCTCGTGGGACTACTGCATTATTTTTTAGATACGTTAAATGTATTCAGGGATATTTTTCTGAAGATACTTTTTAGCATGTTTATTGGCAAGAAAATACTCTTGAATGTTCTTGCTAATAAAGGTATCGATTGTAATGGCTACATTTCCTAGCATAAATTATTTCTGAAAGATATTTTCATTCTATTTAAAATTGATGTAGCCTTGGAAGTAGGATAATCCCTTAAGGTCTGAATTAATGTAGAATTTTTTGGGCTTCATCTTTAAAAAAGACCTCTCTCCAGCTTCACCAGTTTTGTGTACTACCCCTAGAACTATTATTCTATATTTTCTCATGTAGAACTATTATTCTATATTTTCTCATGTTAGTTTATTTAGACAAAGTTATTTCAACCATTCAAATAATCATTCCTTACATCATCCTTGATCTTTCATTTCTCCACACGAGGAATTCATTAATTGGGATGTTGATTTCTTTAATTCATCACACGTCAGCACGTGCTGAGGAAGATACTTTTATTTCTTCATATATCATCACCTTGCATGGTAACATGCGATGTTTAAAGGATTGTGGTGTATTAAACAAATTTCAGGATGTTATTTTTCACAGTGATAATATCTCTTTCTCTGGTTTCTTGATAATGTGTGGGAAAATTGTGCACATCAAACCTGTGGACTGTCATGAAGCTAAAGAAAACAAAGAAATTTAGGACATCATGATTGAGGGTGGTGTATCAGTCTTCTTAGAATCCTTGCAAAGCCACTCCCTTATGATATGCAGTTACATTCTATCTTCTTGGGAAAAGCGAAAGGTCAAATTGGGGTGACCTGGTTTTCACCATTTCAGCAAGCAGCATTGCTGAAGTGATGAGTCTTCTAAATAGTGGGGCCATCTATATTAAGTGGATGCTAGCTGATGAAATTGTAGATTGTGTGGAAGAATTTGAAGAAATTCAAAAGTATCAATCTATCCATGAAATAAATTCTCTTAAACATCCTTAGCACAAGGTGATGTGTTCTATCATGTTTTATTTAATCGTTGATGGTTGTTACAAGGTGATATATGGTGTTTACCTTTTCCTCCTAGCTCACTTCTGACACTGAAGAAAGGTAATTATTTCATAATTTCTTTTTAAATCTCCCTCTAATTTTATTGTTCATGTTAGGAAGTTTTTGGGCCCTATCATTCATCGGGGTTTGATCTACATGTTGTTCACTAAGGATTCTCATACCCAAACATATCCCCCGCTACTCGGCTCTTGTCTCCCAAGGGTAAATGTAAATTATCACCCTTCTTCTCCCCTACTTCTGCTCCCTCTGTCTCATGGAAATTATTTTTCTTTCCTCTTATCCCTTGAATTATACTACTCGTAAATCTTGTCCATTTTCATTGTTTCACCCTATACAATTTTGATGATTCCATTGGGGTTGTCTTACCTCTCCTTTCTCCTATTTCAGCTCCTCTTATGTAGAGACATGATTATCATGTTTTCACTCCCCCTTTATCTCATGTTGCTCAGCAAGCCTTTCCTTCATACTGTTCGGTATTCACCAACTCAGTCTTTTTCCTCCTCATCATTAGTTGATGCTTTTCTGGCTGTTATTTCTGATCCAACAATTGTGGAGGCTTCTAATCTTGTTCATCCGAAGATGGTGCATGAATCTCTTGTTGATTTGACAACAAATTATGGTCTCTTAGACTCTGAAGACACTAAATAACCAAATGATTTAGGTAGGTTGTCACCTGATATCAATCTTCCCTCGAAATTCTCTCAACCACCTGAATTCAACCAAGTTACTCAAAAAGATGATCCTTTCACTCTCTCTGTCAACCATATTCTCTGGAAAATTTAGAGAGTGTTCATTGCCATAAAAAATTGGTGTGATGATACATATATCTTGAAAGATGCCATTCATAATTCTTCTGAGGAGATTAAAATATCCATTGAGATTATGGTAAACTCTGCAAGGTATAACTGTTGAGTTTGAAAGGGAGGGCATCCATCATTCTCAATGAGATTAGAAATATGTAGTAGTTCTTTTTTTGGTTTCCTTTTGTCGATCCTCTTGTTGGATATTTTTGTACAAGGATAAGGATCCTTTCAAAATCCTATATTTTACTCTTTGTAAAAAATATATATGAAGAACTTATCCACTATTATACCTTCCACAACCCCATCTGATCACACCACTACAAAGGGATCAAGGTCTAATTTTGTAACTTTAATAACTGTTGAGACTAAGATAAAACTAGATAGACAAAAAGGAATGGATATACCATGCCCCTACTCATGTGTTGTACAGATGAGACTAAATGTTGTATATATTCTATGGAATAACATTAAAGGAGAAAAATGTCTCATGCCCCAAAAACCTATTCTTGTAACTGTATCTTAGTAGTGTAGACAGATAAGGAATGAAGAACACATGCCCCCTATGTGCAATAGTTTATACTGATGTAATTTGTGTATAAAATTGTAATCAAACCTATGTGAAATATATGTTAGGAGTCTAATACTGCTGAAAATTTATTTTAGAATCTACACACTATGTTGATGAACGTCTAATATGGTCAAGGCCATATACTATGGTATTGAATGATAGTATATGGTTTTGATTGGTGTTTATTTCTCTAATTTTTTAGTATATGTACCTTTTTGCTTGAGGTTTTTTACCTTGTAAAAACATATTCATGTGTCATGTACTATGATTGTACCAAATGTAAATGTATAACTATATTTCGATGAATGCCCCTTCTTTTGAGGGTACATGTGATAAAGATTATTTGAGTGCGTAGACCTAAAGATATAATATGTATACCCATGGTGGATAAGTCTTATAATCTATGTTAGAAGCTGCAATATATATAGGTTGAAATGGTGACCGAATACTATAATATGGAACCTTTACTTACAAAATGGGTTGTACTAACAATGTATGATTATTCACATTATATAAAGTTAGAAACAACTTGGTTCTAGGAGTCAATAATCATCACCCATATCTCTCAAACCCTAACATAGAAATATGATCAGAAACGTAGTCACATGAAGTCATAGAGTCACAAATATGAGATCACTTCACAATGTCACGAGACAATCAAAATGGCTAGGTGATTATAGGCTTCTCATAAAGAAGCAAAGTGTATATATGCTACTATAGGCATAAATCCATGAAACATGGGACACTCATGATGTCACAAGAAAATCAAGGCAACTTATTTACATACTGAATACAGCAATGAATAATTTGATCATAAGAAAGTAATTAGAAAATGAAGTAGTCAAGCATAGCAAGGTAACCCACATAATGGTCACCAGTAATGAATTTGTGCCTGTAACAAACAAGTTGTAGACAATAGTGGATACCATGGTGCAGAAACATAGATAACATAAAATAGGTTAGCATTGCACCAGAAACATGTGTTAGTACTATTAGCTCAAAATAAAAACATAGACTACAAAATATTCGATCATCATAAAAAGGAATATGTGAAGTAACCGAGGATGAAAAAAAAATCTCTAAATGGAGTGTAGTGGATACCCCAGAAAGATTAGTGTCAGTACAGGATAAGGGGGTAGCATAATGGGCTACACCATAAACCTCAAAAGAGATGAAGGATAGGCATGTATAATTTGTGTCGAATCCATAGTATGTGTTGTATAAGAGATAGGGAAGAATGACTCTATGTATAAATAGTGCATGGAAGGTAAGCTAATCAGAGGCCTGGGATTAGAAGATCCATGCATGCGTGGTAGTGCATAGACCTAAGTGATCTAACTAGAGTGCCTGAGGAGAAAGTGACCTATGTTAGAAGTAGTATGCGATCTAGATGACCAATACATATGTACATGTGCACTAGGAGAGCATAAATGTCCTACTAGAAGTAGTATGTGAACTAGAATAATTATACGTATATGCACTAAGATTGAGGAGTAGTAACTACATGTTTTTGGCCAAGCTATTTCTATTTAGGGTCCTCAAATGGTATAATCCTACTTGTAACCACTTGGTTATTGTGAATGAAATTAACACATTGATTTATATAGCAAATGGATAGTGTAAAAATTATGTAGCTAAAATGGAAACCGAAACATCTTGTCACATGAGCTGAATAAAGGATAAAAATAAGAATGGTAATATAAAATACTAGTCAAAGACAATTATGAGAGGGAGAAAAATATGCCCCATTTTTTTCTTATGATCAACTATTATTTATTTTTTAGCATATCTCAAGAGAAAACAATAAACTTGAGAGTGCTTATGTTATGTTAGAGCAACATACTATCAACTAAAACACTATGTATATGATGTCAATCAACAAACTCATGAATTGTAAAATGTATTAGAAACACAAATGTGATCCATGATCAGTATCATCAAAAGTAATAACTGGTAAAGAAGGTGTCATATTAGTAATAGTACTAATCATAAAAATCCAGTGGATGATCATAATAAGGTGGAGGCAGTACAAAACATGATGAGCATGGTGCACATTTGAAGTAGATTTAGTAGTATTATTCATTAAAAAATAGGTCATTAATTTTTTTGAAGCTTTGCATTGTCATTAGTAGGCCTAGATTCAATGGGAATATCCCATTCAATAGTACCAACATCGATAAGATCTTGTATAGCACATGGATAAATATTAATACGATCGATTACTAATATGGACCAACACGTCAATGATAATCACAATGGGAATTAGCATAAATTTTTTTACCATGAGGTGAATACTTGTATTGATCTCAAGTGGTGGAGGGAAAGATTACAAGGTTGCACTCAGGTAACTGTTTAAGCACTATATGTGGTGCACAAAGAAAACATGTTAATTATCCAGTCAACGAGCTTGTCAACTAGAGCTTTGTGGGTTGAGATACAACATTAATGATGGTTTCTTTAACTCATGGTTTTATCATCATTATGGTTTCCTTTTTAAAGTATATTTTCCTTTAAATTTATGGTTAGAATGTGTTAGGAAGAGTAAGAACATATTTGAGCTTATTTATGTTGAGGAGTATTAGCTTCGTGTTACTCTCCCAATGTATGGATAGAGATGATTGAATAAATGAAAATTGTTCAAGATTTAATTGATTCTTGCAAAGGAGTAAGAAGAATTTATGTAAATAGATATTGAAGCTCACTATCAACTCAAAATATTATTCATCTTGGTAAGCACAGTTCATGTAGCATAGAAACATAATCACTAATATGGGTTCATGCAGAACCTTGTCGAACGTTTAGCCATTCGAGCATAAGAAATTTTATTTCAAATATTGATAGAGAATTATGTGCAAGAAATTGATTAGCTAAGAGGAGTTAAATTTTGAACAAAATGTATTAGGAGATCATAAAACCATTATAAAGAAAAATATTTTAGACTCTAAGGAAATATTTTGGTAAGTAATGTGTCATTTGAAGTATAATCCAAGAAAGTGACATGGAATTTATATAGGCGCTCTTCAGGATCACCCTTTCTATCATAGATAAGAAGCTTAGGAGATTAAAAAATGAAAAACAAAGGGTAGGAGGCTACTTTTGGTGTAAATTGGCTATAAATCATTTGGGTAGAATCCATAATGTGGGAAGAAGTGCATATTCCTTGTTAGAATAGTAAAATTTAAAGTTTCAAAATATTAAAAATGGATTCAAGATTTTGTGTGCTAGGATGAGGAGAATGTGAAGCAGTATGAGTAAAAATAGGAGATGTAATATCAATAGCAGTCATAGGAATAGACATATCAACATTATGAATTGTAATAGTATGTGCCCCCACTAAGATAGGAATTGTAGATGCATGAATAGTGGATGTATGCATGTTAGATAATCGATCATTGAGATCAACTATGGAGGATATGACATTATTATTAAGTTGGTACCGATTGGTATAAAGAATAATAATAATAATATGTAATGCCCTGTTCAATGTTCCCCTAATCCCTAGCATGATGACCTTGTTGCTAAGCCTGGGAGACTTGTGTGCATGTGCTTTTGTTGACCGTTGTTTACCTTGTCCTTGTCGTAGTGAATATTTTGCACCTTCCATCTCCTTCTTGCCTTTCGGGTCGTTGTCTACACCCCAAACTGAGGACCTCGTAGTGTCATGGAAAACTATCTGGTTAAAGGAAATTATGGTTCTCAATTCGTCGAGTTTACCTGGTCGTCACCATTAATAGGATTAATAATTATTATCATTTTTTAGCCGTAAAATCATAAAAATAATGTTTATAATAATATTATAATTTATAATTTCGAGGTGTGATTATTATTATTAAATTTTTGTTGTTATTATGAATATGGCGATCATCATTAATTGTGCTTATCATTATTTTACTTCGTTTAGGGTTTTTATTCTTATTTAGTTAAAACAAACAAACAAAAAATTAATTAAAATAAAAGTTTTAAAATTAAGAAAACTCATGATTCCTTTGTTGGGGGCGGTTTTAGGGCAAAGGATGCCTTTTGTGGTTTTTGGTTGTCTTTTTGCTGTGGAGGAGTGAGCATCGCCACCTTGGAGGGAGGGGAGAAAGCTCTAACCTGCCGAGCTTATCCTTACCAGGACACTACTGGCTTGTGGCAACATCCTCCCAGCCTGGGTCCAAAGAAAATGAGCCCCCCAAACCTGTGTGTCATCTAGCAAAGTATAAATGACTTAGGGATTTTGTCAGATGTTGTAGTTGCAAATACCTTAAGATGTGATTGCAAGGTTTGACCAGAGGAAAGAATGGGACAGCTACGCATGGGTAATTTTATGGTTGTGCGCGTATGCTACAAACAGGGTTCTAACCCAATCAGTTTACTTTTGCCACATACTTCTAACATGTGTCAAAAAGGGGGAATCCTTATTTTCTTTGGGGCATTGTTTTCTGTGTTGACCAAATGAAAGAATGAGACAGCTCCTCATGGAATTTGGGGACGGTAGTTTGCAGAAGGTGTGGGTTTCATCATGGTAGGCATACTGTTTCACCATGCAACAAACAGGTCTCCAACCTGTTGTGTTTACATTTGCCCAGCACATTCTCAGACTGTGCCAAATGGAAGATTTGAAACAGAGTATGCACATCCGTCAAAGCATTATGGAGAAGGTATTTTTGAATGTTTTAGTTCCAAGTGCCTTGGAAAATACATATGTAATATGTGGAATCATGTGAACTGTTTAGAATGCCTCAAAGAGATGTGGTCTTATGGAACATACCCTGACCATGTAAGCTTCATTTTTGTTTAATTATCTTTCAGCCATGTAGGTTCAGTGCATGATGGTTGTAAATAATTAGATGGCATGAGTGCCTCTTGTACAATCATGCCTAGAATTAATCATTATGTTTTCTTGGTGTTTGATGAGCACATGAGAATGTGCAAAAATGTGGAAGCATGCAAACTCTTCAACAATGCCTGAAAGGAATGTGGTTTATGGGCTGCAATGATTGCAGGATGTGTAAAAAAAATGAGTTTGTTGAAAACGCCTTGGAAACTTTCAAGCAAATGCAATTGGTACGTGTAAATCCAGATTCCACAACCTTTGTCAGCATCCTCCCCGCATGTACAAAAATAAGAGCTTTAGAATAGAGCATAGAAAACCATCAAGGCATAAAAAACAAGATGTTTTTTGTTTGCAATGCAACTTCGCTGGTAGACGTGTATGCAAAATGGTGGAGCTGTGGATGCTCATGACCGATTGATGAAGTGCCCAAGCAAGATGCTGAACTAAAGCTTACGGCTTCGACCGACTTCATTCTCTAGGCATGGATCTTCTTCCCTTATCTCTCATAATTCTCATGTTTTAGTTCTCTTTTGCAACTAAATATAATTTTAAATTATTAGGATTTTTAATACAGTTAAATGTTTTTTCAACTTGTTGCAAAACAATAAATTTTCGTGTCGTAACTCACGAAGTCATTATAACTTGTCTACTTTAAACCATGAATTATCACCCTCACTTCAAGATGATTTAGAAAACTCTTACCCATCTTGATCACTCCAATATTGTTTTATCGACCAGAAAAATTTGACTCCCCATTAATAAAGTTGACCTTCTCCCTATTTTAAATAGTTAAATTTTGCATTTCTTGGAGACTCACTAAGTACCCTTCGTAACTCTGGAAACAAGATGTGAAGTTTCATTTGTGTACCTTGGTATACGAGGAGTCACCTTGATCTTTGGTTTGACCCGTAACGATCATATGACATCCTTTTGACGCTCTTATAGGAGCCATGTTACACTTGTTTACAACAGTAGAAAGTTGTTAAATCTAGAAAGTTGGCCTTCATTTTGAACCGCCATTTGAAACCTGGATGGAGAAATTACTTCCCGTCTTCGTAGACCTCTAGTGTTTATACTAGACAATTACATGGAACATTCAGTTTAGGGAAAAACACTTTTCAGGATAGTTTGGCAAAGCCATTTTGTAGGCCTCCGGTCGCAGTTTGACGAGGTCAAACTGGACCAATTTCGTCTTGTCCCTCCAGAAAATTTGTCACCGTTTGAAAATGGTTTTCTAGTTCTCAATCCCGTCGACTCTGACGAATTCTCCTTATATAGGGGAACTAGTAGGAAGTGTCTCGTTTCATGTGCATCCATCGAATGTTATTTTTGGATGTGGTTTTCTGAGCCCCTGAGCTAACTTTTGTCCTTTTTACAACTAGGTCAACTACGATCAGTAGCCTCGGAAAATTAACCATCAAACGCAAACCGTTCACTCTTTTTTCAATTCCGTGAGTTACTATGAACTCATGGTATAGCTGGGGACATGTATAAATTTCATCGTGGTGTGCATTCTCATCGGAAGATAACCTTTGGAAGCGGTTTCTTAGCCTCCGAGCCCGTTTTGTACGTTTTTGTAGCTAGTAAGAAAATGTAAAAATAGAAAGCTGCGGACCCTCGTAGGGTTGCCAAACCACCCTAGAAAATTTTAACACATGCAAATAACTTTTTAAAACCCTTTAGTGTATCTATTGTGTGAAATATAAATTTTTAAAAATAGTGTTTTCTCTCTCTTCCCTTCTCTTTCTCTCTCCTGGGTTACAAAGTGAAGTGAAATGAAATGCAATGAATACATGTTTCTAGACCTTTTTTATTTCGATTGCAAATTGTAATTATTGTCATATGTAAATGGGAAACTGAAAAATGATACTTATGTTAAGTTAGGGTGGATGCCATGCCAGCGAATTATCGATGATATCATGCTCACGTGGGTTTTACAAGATGGAAGAATGATGATGAAAAAGGTGATGTGTAATTTAATTATTATTATTGTAATTTTTACAGGTCATTGTAAAATGAATAACTGTCTAATGTAGTCTCTTGTTACAGAAAATTTATAATTGAAATGTGTTAATATGTATGAGATGCTAGTTTTAGGGGTATCTTAGGAAATGTGCATCTAATCACCGGTTCAATTTGATCCTTAGTTGTGTATGGAAAAAAGGGTTCGATATATATATATATATATATATATATATATATATATATATATAGTAAATGAAATTGAAGTTAATATATTGTAGTACATTCTCAGTATTCAATAAATGATTAAATTAATTACTGGGTTATCTTCTTACCTTGTAAATGTAATAAAGATTTTTAATGGGAACACTTAAAGCTAATAAAATATTCGTGCATAGCTTGCCTACATGTGTGATCCTTTTTACCATATAAGAAATTTAAAACCGTAGAATGAACTTAAACTTTGCACTTGATGGAACCTCCTAGGTTAGGTAAATAAAACCCATAGTTGGAGTTTACCGTCATAGTCATTATGTTTAGCGACATTTTCATGAACCCATATTTTAGGAATGACATGGTCCAACTTTATCCAAAGTATGTGGTTTCCTTCTAGTTTTGGTAATCACGAAAAGAATGTCCTCTCTTTAAGTCTGACACCAGGCTAAGTGGTGAAGACCTCCTTGGCAGTCACCTTATGAGTCCTTGTTAGAAGGAATGACTAAGCGGTGTAACCTTACCATCTGTGGAGTAGGTAGAGATATTACTCCCTTAGTATCCTATTGGATTTCTGGGTCTTACGAAATTAGATCTAGAAATTAACTTCATCAATGAATGAAATCCCTGTTGGATCCAAATGACCTAAATGAAGATCGTGATATAGTTGTTCTATGTCTTGCATTCTCGTTAGTGAACTCTTTTGTCCCTCGTAGATAAATGTCTTGTCTTTGGCTTGTGAAAATTTAGTGCCTTGATCTTTCACGAAAGGTTTATAGGGTAAATACATTTTAACATTAATCACATCTATAATAGGGATTGAATCCCTAGGTGAAACTGGAATTAAGCTTAACCATGTGCTTCTTAATATGTCAGACAAGTACTTTTGTAACTTGTATGTTTAAAACGATGGTAATAATGAGACCCTAGTGTGACACAAGAGTAAATCATATGAGAGTAAAACCAAAATTTGAGGTTAAGAATAATGTCACTGGGAGTCCTTATGACTTAATTTAAACATCTTCATGTGTTACAAAGAATATGAATTGTCAAATGGTGTGATCAAACTTCGAGAAAACAAAGGATGTATGTATATATATATAAATCTTATGGGAATTCAATAAGTTTTCAAATTATAATAACAATGATAGGGAAATAAATATAGTGTGAATCGATAAATGTTTTTGGAAAAAAGCTACCCTATATCTAAATCTCCATCAAATCCTTTTATTGCGTTCTGGACATCAATTCACTTTTGCTTGAGTTGTAAGGGTAAAACTGTAGACATCAAATAAATGTTGGAGAAGAATATTCTTAACATAATAGTAAGATAATTAAGTACTTTGTATGCAATTTGATTTATGCCAAATATGTATGTGAGTTATGGAAATTTATATAAAGTATAAGAAGCCAACTTAAGATGGTCAAACTGTATTTTCAACCGCGGGATAAATTTAAGAAAATGTAGGTGGACAAATGAGGAATTTATCCTCACTCATAATGTCCTTGGAATGTTAACCGTAACTAAAAATACATTTAAAGAAATGATGTGTTGTGGGTTCACCATTCTTGAAGTCATGTTCTTGTGGTTAGGTCTTTACTAGTAACCTTTCATTGGGAAAAGTGTAGTGTCAACATGCCTATGTTGTTTTCGTGTGTCTATGTGATTCGATGACTTATGTGAATGTCGTATGTGAGTCAAGTTTTTGTACTTGGAGCCCTTGTTGTGTTGTGTGTAGGGAGCCATGTAATTCAAAAAAATATATATCCTGGTATTTTACTGTTGTATTTGTGTGTGTAAAATGAGGGCACTACATATTATCAACATGTTCTTCCAAGATGCATGTAAAATTTTGTGCATCATCATCAAATTGAGATTGATTGTTATATGTGTTATAGTAACCCTCGCCATTTAGTGTTAGAAAAAACCATGAAGAAAAAATGAGAAAAAATATTGGCAATAAAATATGCATGCTTGTGAGAGATAGAGATAGTAGCGTCATAATGTACATCACCACAAGTAAAAGTAGCATATGGTTTCCCAAACTCACATAAAGGAGGGAAATGAACATGATTAAAGGGATGGTAACACCTACTAGAGAAAGGAAGGGAACCATTTATCTTAAGATAGAGATGATGATAATGATAGTGATCTATAACATTGGGTATGAGAACATGCCAAAATCAAAAAGAGGAAACCCTGAGGCCACTAGGATTTGAGCAATAAATTTGATTCAAAATTTAGGTTCACTAAATGTTAATACCCTAATTAAATTATGTTATGGAATGCACACAACATTAAATAGGATGTTAGGGTTTTTTATAGTATATTATTTTGATCTAAATAATTCACAATTAACCATGCATAATTAGAATAATGTATTAATAATTATTAAAATGATAGCTCAAATACACAAGAGGGTATATGCACAGAGATGGATTACAAAAATTTGGACACATTATCAAAATAACATAACACATGCACATCTTTAATAGTAACTTGTATGCATTATTTTTCACTAGGTTTGGTTATTACCAAATCTATAACACATACATGTTATATAACAAGTACATGTTATATAACGTAACACATCTGTGTTAATGTGTAATATAAACCAAAAAATAGAGCTACGTAATTTGTATCCTTTCCTTCAAATCATGAGTTTGAACCAAGGAAAATAGTCTCATTTTTCCCTAAAGGTGAAAGTTTAATTTTTTTCAACCTGTCACACCCATTCATCAATCATCATCGATGTCATGCCAAAGAAGAAGTAAAAATGATTTTAATTCATGAATTTTGTGTTTAATTCAATTAGTTTTTAATTGTTTGCATTTTAAAATATGGCTTTTCTTTTTCAAAACTTCTCAAGCCCCTCATAAAAATCCACCTCAAAATCATCCCAAAGAGCCTCCTCAAAACCCTCCTAAAGAGCATATTGAAAATTGTCCTAAAGAGCCTCCTAAATAATCTCCTCCAAACCCTCTTTTAATTACACAAGACCCAAAAATAAACCCCAAATATTTGATGGATGAAAATTTGAAATTAAACTTCATATTCACGAGTTAATACAAACATCGAGAGAGACCCAATAAACAAACCCTCATAGTATTTCTTTGGTGAACTCCTTGTAAACATTGTTAGGAGAAGTTGATTTAGTTACATGTTAAATTGATATATGGGAGTCATATAGGGGTAAATGTAGGGCATATTATGTGTATATATACTACAAAACAAAATAAATAATACACATAAAATCAAACCAAATCCTTCTTCGTATCTCCTTGCAACCTCGGATAAGATTGTTGAAGATTAGAATGAAGCACTGAAATTGTTGAATATCTAGATCAATGTTTTTTGTGGATTCTCCAAAGGTGTTCCGAATAGAAGTATAATTCAGCTAGGAGTAAAGTGATTGAATGACTAATTTTATTGTAGATTCATGATCAATTGGATAGCGTAATAGTATGTGAGATTTAAGGATAATCTAACATAATAATGATGCAAATTTTGAAACTTCCAAAGATGATAAATAGAGAGAAATGAGTGCTTATTTATAGATGAGGGAAGAGAATCCCAAATCCTTGATTTTTTTTATTAACTTATCTTATCTGGAACTAACTAAAACATTATTGGATTGTTTAGTTGAGTTTCTAATTGGATTGAGGAGATAAGTTGTTATTTTTAGCTTGCATAGATGAGTTATTATTGAGTTAGAAAAGGTTGCACATTCTTTTATATATTTAGAATTAAATATTAATTATGTGTCTTTTGTTTTATTCACCCAAAAAAGTGACATGAATTTCATATTTTGGAGATATTTTCTTTAATTTTAGAATGACATGCTTTGTGGGATATGTTTAGTTAACTCAAATGTATGATTTGGTTTAATTTAAATTTGTCATTTTGCATATATTTAATGATTTAATATTTAATTGATTTGTTTTCTCTAGTTAACTTGAGATGTTAATTAGTGAAATGAAAGTGATGGATAAATATGAAATTAGCTAATGGGATACAGGATGAATAATAAGAGTGATAGGATTAATTAATTAATCATATGAATGGGATATGAATCTAATAGGGTCCATAATAGAATAATTAATAATTCGAGACCTATGTGTGAGTGATATGAATGATTAGGGGAGTTGAAGAACAATGTCGTAAAATGCCACTAAAGGTCATAAAATAACAGAATATATAAAAAGTGGTTGAAAGTGATGAAAATGGGTGTAATGTACTATGAAGTAATTACAAAATGATTTCATAAGTTTCGAATCCATAATGCAATATTTTAAGGTGTCTACATTATGCAAGAAAATTTTCTACCAGGAAAATTAAAATAAAATAAATAATAAAAGATAAAATATGTACCTTATTTATAGAGCCTATAATGATTGAAACATCGTCATTGAAGTGTAAAATATTTATGATACATTGGTGCATTCATGAGGATTTAAAAAAATTGGGATCAATGGTGGATGGTTTTCTATCAAACACCTTGTAATAACCATGAGGTCCCACTTTATTTTTTGAGGAAACTCTACTATGCTTTTATCCTAAACAAGATTCTGAATAATTTTGACCACTCTAAATTTCAAGGTAGAGGAAAAATATTTTTACAAGATAGAGAGGGTGACCATCGGAAACCTAATTAGCCTACTATAGTTAGTACATGGAATCTCCTTGAGTGTATGGTATTCCCCCCTTTCTTATGAGAGATCGTATAGAGAGACACATTGAATGCCCTCGTCTCTCTTACAAAGGGACTAATTGAGCACACTACCCATTGTAACGACCCATAATTTCACACACAAACAACACAGTAAAATACAGGATAACTTTTTTTTTCACACAAACACGACACGACATGCTACCACCGAGGTCACAACTAACTCCGTGGATAACTCAATACAAGGATGACCACAAAGGTAGCACGGAAATTTTCACACCCACCAAGGATGGTTCACTTTTCTATTTGAAAAAACAACATAATAAACCACCACATAACACGCCTATAGATAGGGCAAGCCACAATGAGGAAATTATTGATGGTTATTTATTTTTATGAAACCTCTTTCGATCCTTAACTTTAGTTTGCTAAGACTCTAGATATGATTTGTACAATGCTAAGTTCTTACTTTTACTTTGAAGAGAAATTTGTTCTAATTCTTCTCTATTATGGCCTTTATTTGCTTAATTCATTTATCAAGAAAAAGGAGTATTTAAATTCCACAAGGCCATCTGTTCACCATTAACGCTACTAAGACTGTTCTTGCCCACAAGACAACATGGTTTTAAGTTCAACACACTTAAGAGAAGAAATACAAGGTGCCTTGGAAAAAGGTTAGAGGGAGAAGGTCGAGATGAAAACATCTTTAGGACCTCATTAGTTATTGCCAGTATTTAATTGAAGCTAGAGCTCTTAACCAGAATTATCAACGATTTTACTTAGGCTTCGCTAAATGAGTATTACAAAGGAGTGAAAATTTACTTTCCAAATGGCGGTGAGAAAGATTGTGAGATCTCCAATTTGTTTTCTCTGGCTTATTAAATCTTATCATCTTCTAACAACTAACAGTTCATTTCACCTTAGGGCCATTTTACAAATTTCACCATAAAAGGAATAATGTTCACTAGAGGAGCTAGGGTTATCATGTTATATAATTTTACTTGCAATGATAGTCTTGTCTTTGCTTACTTAAATAAGCACTTGCTCTCAGACCCCTACGTTACTTTATTTGGATACAACTATTAGTTTAACTTCCAGAAGTATTAAACAATCCCATGTTAGTTTACTTATGAAACATGATTACTAAGTCATAGCAAGATTTAACTCAACATTTATTCTCAAAGGTAAAGTTGTAGCAACACTCATTTACAAGAACAAAACAAGGTTACATTAACTCTTAAAATACTGATACTCCAACAAAGTCACTCAACAACAGTAACCAAATTTTCTTATAATTTCAATGATAGTCAAACAATACAAGGTTTCCAAAGTTCAGATGACAAAGTCCACAATACATTATACTAAGACATTGATCCTTTTCTAAACTTTCCACTAGACGTTATCAATAGTTGAAGAACGTAAAAAGATTTCGAGAAAAGGAACCTCTCAATTGAGGTTGATGAAAAAAAATATACTAGTCTATCCCTCATCTACTCGCAAAATCCATCTGCAACAAATTTTCTACAAGATTCAGTTTGCAAGAACTGAGCAAGATAAGGCTACACCAAAACCACCATAACTGTTATCTATCAATACCATGAAAGAAAGCACTTTATTGCAAGAATCTGGGTCAAACCTCTAAATACTATCAACACTTCAAGTTATAGTAAGTTTCAACAATGCCAATCAAGGAAAAAGACTATATACTTCAGTTAGGAGTAAAAACAACGAAAGTATAACAATCGAAAAAGAATGGCCCTTGGCCCTACAAGGAGAAATAACCAATCTAACAAAACATGATTCCCATCAAGTAAATAATTAAATAACAATCACAAGATTGTGATTTGATATATAGTACCAACCATCTAGAATTTTATCAAAGGTACCAAATGCATAGGCTATAATATTATATTTCTAGAAGAACAAGAGTTGATTGGCCCAAGAAAAGGGAAACCACGGTTTTCAAGAATTAACACAAAAATCCATGTATAAATGATTTTCAAACCTGAAATCACATAGAGTATCCACACAACATAAGTTTCGAAGCAAGGGCACAGTAAACTAGTTTGGCCAATAATTCCAAGAGATTTCCCAATCATTCAAGAAGGCCAATGCCCTGTGGGCTAGTAACAAAAAACACGAGAGAAGAAGGGGTTCTGTCAAACAAGCGTATACGAAAATGTCTTCAAAAAATTTTATAACCCTAAAGATTTACAAACCTCCACATCAATTTTAAAGTTTGGTTGATTTAAGATAATTTTCCTGTTTCCCAAAACAATAATATTTTTAAAGCAACCCTTGGTAACACAGTCAAACGTCACACATAGACACAAACATAAATATCTAAGTGACATTAATAAAACAAAACCTTCCGCTATGAATCCATAAGACTATTAAATGCACGATGAATTTTCCTGAAGATTAATAACGTTTAAGGCAATTTTCCATCACAAAATATTAAGGTAAATTACGTGCATGGAAAATGACCAATATTAATTAATAGCATTAAAATTATAAAAGAGAAAGAATGCAAGTTAGGAAAAATAGAAAGAAATGTCATTAACAATAATTCTGAGAGAGGGATTAGACCATAACTATCCCTAGTGTGAACGAGGTACTGGATTCACATGATAGAAACCTCGAGCTTAGCAGATCCGAAAAGCTAATTATAGTTCAAGTGGATAGGGGTGGTTAAGGTACTTTCTGAGGGATGGCCTTAAATGCCTAGGAACAAGTTGAAAGATAATATGGGAGTCTAAGCATGTGAGATTTGATGGCTTAATTACATGCAAACCTTTCATTTTAAAATTTTTTAATACCGACGACCCAACCCGGATAGCCCAAGCACGTGATCACTCCAATTCTACAATCTGTCTTTCTGATGTCAAGAAGATTATCGAAGGTAACAACATAATACTGGTAACAACATAATAATATAAAACTCAATCGTAGAGAAGAAGATATACGTAAAAAGAAAGGATGAAGGTCGAACAATCAAGCAAGAAAAACATAACACCCAAAGACGATGGTAACATACGTGTTTTCTCACTAACACATTGATAGCGATAAAGGTGAAAACAAGAAATAGAACATGCAAAAAGGAGAGGTCTCCTAGTAACGACGTCCAATTGACAAATTTATACAAGGAAAAAGGTGGTTCGGTTTCACGATAAAATAAATATAGCAACAGTAGAAAATTTTAGAGTTATCTTGCCTATTTTTCTCCAGCTTCAACAGGGTGCCCTTTAATGCCACGTCTCCGCCAATCCCAACGTGCCCTTCGAATTCGCCCATCCATTTTAACTTCAACTTCAACAATTGCACCGTTACTTGAAGCTTCCTCGGTATGGTAATCTCCTCTGCCTGCTAGACTGGGGTCTCCATCGTTGCTACAAGTGTCCACACAAGAAGGGGGTTTTGCAGTCTCAAACCTTGGATAGACGCTTGCTAACTTTGTGCATGGTTTGTTTTCAATGTCCATGTTTCCTTGAAACGAGTAGAAGGGTTTCAGTCGTGTAAACCTAGGGCGATGAGATAAGGCATTGGAGTCGCATAGGCAAAAGAAGATGCAGTTAAAGGTAGATAGATGCCATGAAATATATGCACTTGTAATTGTTGCAGTTAAGGCACTCAACCTACACGCGCACATCTTGTCTATCTCGGGAAAATGTTTGACATTGGAGTGGATGAGTTTTAAGGCAAGAAAGACAGCCGAGGCACGAAAAGCACTCAAAAATTCTCCCACCATGTTTTCCAAAACATCTGACCAACATAAGGCGTGAGGAGGATTTTATTGCGGCCAGGGAAGACAAATAAAAGACATGCCCAAGATCTGGCGCACCAGCAAAACGACCATACAGTAGAGAAAAAGTTGCAATAAAACTCACAAATGTGAGCTTTCCACCTGGGCGCGCGACCCCCAATCCACTGAGCATAGCAGATCCCCAATACAAATAAAACGTGGATAGTAAGCCATAACGAATCATGAAGACAAAACACAGGCCAAAACCCAATAAGATTTCAATCACGTTTCCCCCAGATCCAGGTAAGATACAACAACGATTTCCCTTCACAGGATGGTGCAAAAATGACAAGGCCGTGTCTTCCTCATGCAACCATTTTGAAACTACAGTGAAAACCTTTAGAATTTACACCCGTTGAAAAGGAAATAACGTCTATCTTGGAGGAGGAATCTATGTGATACACAGGTCTTAAAAAATTCTTCCCATTCGAGCACGTCTTTTAAGATTTCACTGACCTAATCTATATTTAGTTAATTCTCCTTAAATGTCGAGCAGGATAAAGCTTCATCCTCATTTCTCTACATTATTTTATGTTATCGCTTTGCTTCAAGAAGTCCGGTAGTTAGATCTGATCTGAAATAAATAAAAGCATACGAATAGTATTATATAACGCCTTAAGTGTAAATAACCATGTATAGTTTTAGGTTACAATGAAAGAATCCCTCTCCTAATTCGGTATTAACATCTCCAAAGGAACTTAACGTGATAGACAAACCAGGAATAAATAATGGATCCACAATATCCACTTTAAAAGACATCCATTTAATAAACATGTTGTACACGGTATCTCTGAGAACTGAAATGTGAAGCGAAGAGCAAGGAGGAGAGCTGGGTTATGGCGGGAGCAGCGTGGCAGGTTGGTGGTCAAATTCACCACTAACCTGATAATTATCTTACTTGGCATACATGGACCAATTTCATCACAAGTGGAAAAGAAGAGAAAGCGGTTGAAGGCATTTACCCTACAACGCATACCAGGGCACCTAGACGGCCAAGGATAAAAACTTTGAACCTTACACAAGAACACTATGTCCTTGATGATGGCGCCACCCAAGAACCAGCTTCCCTTACGTGAATCGAGGCTCGATCCGTGAGGTGACCAAACTAAAACAATAAAATCACTTATCAAAAATTAACAACAGGGTTGGTAACAAATCGACGATCAGAAAGCGAGGTTAACGTCGATCGATAAATAAAAATATTATTATTATTATTATTATTACCACTTATTAATACTTATTAATAGAAATAACAAGAACCAACTTGCGAGCTCAATAAATCGAGCGCACAGTTTTCCTTTAATAGGAGGAAAATGAAATGGATGAGGTGGGAACACCCACAATAAACATCGACACGACGCGAGAAGACAAGACAGAGTGGGAGAATTCCTTTCATTTTCTGTGATAAGGGCGAAGCCAACGAAAGGTCAACATGAGCACCACAATGTTAAAACCTTAGTCACATGGTCATTAGAGAATGGGGAATTACATTCTCCTCCCCTTAAGAAAGCATCGTCCCCAATGCGACAAGGCATAGAGGAAAAAAAAAAAAAGATAAGCTACAAGGAACGGAAAAAGACAAAAGTGCACTCTAAGGTTAAATCTCAATTGATTAAAACACTGCCTTGCAGGTGGCCTAAGGAACATTTGGTGCAAATTTTAACTTTTAAGGTTCTGTGAAGATTGGTAGTTCCCTCTTATTCATTGTTTTCATTAGACTCCTCTCATTTCATCACTTCCAGTTTCAATTCTTCAAAATTTTATTGTTGTAGATTTTTATTTTTATTTTTATTTTTATTTTTTACTTTTTGTTAGTTTATTCCTTATTGTAGGTGCCCAACATGAACTTCCAACACAACACCCTATCGGGTTCAGACAAGACACTACAAATTCACAAACACACAAGTATATACTTCATGACTGTATTACACCATAAAAGGTTACTCAAATACGGAAGGGAATATGTACGGTCCTCATAACCTAGTACTTGTCACACAATCATGACTGAAAAATAGAATACTTGAGCAAGGTGTTCTATGATAATAAGACATTTCCTTAATTCCACAGATGAAAAAATTCACATAACTCTGAACAAAAGCTACATGTACATAGGGTACACCTAGGAGTCATAACCATAACCAACTCTCATGAGCACACACACATCATAACACTACCCCCCCCCAAGAATATTACCAAGCAACACCCTATACCACCAAAAACATCAGAAAATAACCACCTACTCCCAAGTATTACAAAGCAACTCCATATAATCTCCCAAAGAGAAAGAAACATAGTGCCAAACCAAGTTGGGTCGCTCAACCATAGAGCCACATCAAGAATATCAGGTCACTCAACCATAGAGTGCCATAAAGAATATCAGGTCACTCAACCATAGAGGTCTGTCTCCTTTCCTCCTTTTAATGAGGCCGGGTCACCCTATGGCCCTGGCACATAGAGCCCCCGTCACCCCCAACCCAAGTGACATGATAACTCGTGGTCCAACAACCTGCTAGTTATCTATAACTCCTTGGGGCGTACCCCCCATACGACAAAGCGGGGTCCATGGGCCCAACCATTCCATGGTGCATCCCATGACCATAATCCACACATCACGACAATAGGAACTAGCATAAACAATCTGATCAGAATGCCAAGTTGGCAAAGTACAAGCCTTGGGCAAGGCGGTAGAAATCATAAAACTTAGAAGAAGATCCAAAACCAAGCAAGAAAAATGACCAAATGGCCATAGTTAGTGTAAAAATATGCGAGTTAGTACCAAAACCAAGGAAATGCCCAAAATGTAAAACATGGAAATCAAGAAAACTGTTGGTCCTTGCAAAATTAAAGTAAAAGGGTTCAATTTATGAATAAAATACCCATATAAGAATAGCACATTACTATGACTATGTGGCCTTATCTGGCCACCAAAGGGGTACTCAACGAGTTGCTAGCACTCGGCACATCAAGCCTCAGCTCGTAACAATATATATCAATAATACAACTGTCATCATCTCAATCTGAATCATCTCGCCACAACTTCAACAAGGCTCAACATAGTCAAAATCACATAGGTAGAGTCCATACGACAACCATATCGGGAGAGAGAAAGAAAGTACATGCCACCATCTACTGAGCCTAAGGTGTCCACGAAACACAATATGCATGACACCCGTTGAACAAGTGTCACACATACCAAACAAACGAAAGTGGGTTTTCAGCCTATGTAAGGCTCCACTTCCTATCTCATACTCAGCTCGAGCGACTAGTCAATGGTACACATTTTCTCACTCCATACATACACAGTTTACTGATTTCCCTCAGGGTCGGTTAGTGTAAGGCTCACAACATAACATATAACTACATCACTAACACCATGGTGGTACACACATAGCTACCATAACGTCTCACGTATGGTATGTATACAGGGTAGATCACAATCATACATCCACATGGCGTAATACATCACTTTACCACATTCTGCACCCCAAAGTGCAATCACTATACGATAGGGTTCATACACTCACCGTATGACCCTAATTCACGACATGAATTGTTATATATCACACAAATCATACATCTGATGGAAATAGTAACATCACAACATAACATTCATTTGCTACATATAATGTGATACACACATTTCTTCAAAACATGGTAAAACATCATGATACAACTTAATTCACCTTACATCAATCCAGTCATACACATATCGACACACCCACATAACACAATATGCCACAATGCTCCAACACCCCGTCATCCACCTTAGAATTATTTTCACACATTCCAAGCAGTAATCCACACGTGAACTCTTCATATAATCCACACGAAGGAGAGATAAAGCTCCCATCCCCAGCACAACAACAGGATAAAAAATGTGCACTAAGTGATATACACCTCATGTGTGTTCACACTATCACAATTACGACATAGATCACATCACTCTTAAAACACATTACTCTTCCAAAAAAAATTTATCACCATCATGAAACACCATCACCATCATGCAAAGTCATCACATCTCCAATCCATCCCAGATGTTCAAGAGCACGAACCTCGCTCTGATACCAAATGTAACGACCCATAATTTCAGACACAAACAACACAGTAAAATAAAGGATAACTTTTTTTTTTACACAAACATGACACGACATGCCACCACCGAGGTCACAACTAACTCTGTGGATAACTCAATACAAGGATGACCACAAAGGTAGCACGGAAATGTTCACACCCACCAAGGATGGTTCACTTTTCTATTTGACAAAACAACATAAGAAACCACCACATAACACGCCTACAGATAGGGCAAGCCACAATGAGGAAATTATTGATGGTTATTTATTTTTATGAAACCTCTTTCGATCCTTAACTTTAGTTTGCTAAGACTCTAGATATGATTTGTACAATGCTAAGTTCTTACTTTTACTTTGAAGAGAAATTTGATCTAATTCTTCTCTATTATGGCCTTTATTTGCTTAATTCGTTTATCAAGAAAAAGGAGTATTTAAATTCCACAAGGCCATCTGTTCACCATTAACGCTACTAAGACTGTTCTTGCCCACAAGACAACATGGTTTTAAGTTCAACACACTTAAGAGAAGAAATACAAGGTGCCTTGGAAAAATGTTAGAGGGAGAAGGTCGAGATGAAAACATCTTTAGGACCTCATTAGTTATTGCCAGTATTTAATTGAAGCTAGAGCTCTTAACCAGAATTATCAACGATTTTACTTAGGCTTCGCTAAATGAGTATTACCAAGGAGTGAAAATTTACTTTCCAAATGGCGGTGAGAAAGATTGTGAGATCTCCAATTTGTTTTCTCTGGCTTATTAAATCTTATCATCTTCTAACAACTAACAGTTCATTTCACCTTAGGGCCATTTTACAAATTTCACCATAAAAGGAATAATGTTCACTAGAGGAGCTAGGGTTATCATGTTATATAATTTTACTTGCAATGATAGTCTTGTCTTTGCTTACTTAAATAAGCACTTGCTCTCAAACCCCTACGTTACTTTATTTGGATACAACTATTAGTTTAACTTCCAGAAGTATTAAACAATCCCATGTTCGTTTACTTATGAAACATGATTGCTAAGTCATAGCAAGATTTAACTCAACATTTATTCTCAAGGGTAAAGTTGTAGCAACACTCATTTACAAGAACAAAACAAGGTTACATTAACTCTTAAAATACTGAGACTCCAACAAAGTCACTCAACAACAGTAACCAAATTTTCTTATAATTTCAATGATAGTCAAACAATACAAGGTTTCCAAAGTTTAGATAACAAAGTCCACCATACATTATACTAATACATTGATCCTTTTCTAAACTTTCCACCAGACATTATCAATAGTTGAACAACGTAAGAAGGTTTCGAGCAAAATAACCTCTCAATTGAGGTTGATGACAAAAAATATACTAATCTATCCCTCATCTACTCGCAAAATCCATCTGCAACAAATTTTCTACAAGAGTCTGTTTGTGAGAACTGAGCAAGATAAGGCTACACCAAAACCACCATAGCTGTTATCTATCAATACCATGAAAGAAAGCACTTTATTGCAAGAATCTCGGTCAAACCTCTAAATACTATCAACACTTCAAGTTATAGTAAGTTTCCACCATGCCAATCAAGGAAAAAGAGTATATACTTCAGTTAGGAGTAAAAACAACGAAAGTATAACAATCGAAAAAGAATGGCCCTTAGCCCTATAAGGAGAAATAACCAATCTAACAAAACATGATTCCCATCAAGTAAATAATTAAATAACAATCACAAGATTTCGAGTTGATAAATAGTACCAACCATCTAGAATTTTATCAAAGGTACCAAATGCATAGGCTATAATATTATATTTCTAGAAGAACAAGAGTTGATCAGCCCAAGAAAAGGGAAACCACGGTTTTCAAGAATTAACACAAAAATCCATGTATAAATGATTTTCAAACCTGAAATCACATAGAGTATCCACACAACATAAGTTTCGAAGCAAGGGTACAGTAAACTAGTTTGGCCACTAACTCCAAGAGATTTCCCTATCATTCAAGA
The DNA here is from genome assembly GCA_019776745.2 of Taxus chinensis. Lineage (NCBI taxonomy): Eukaryota > Viridiplantae > Streptophyta > Pinopsida > Cupressales > Taxaceae > Taxus > Taxus chinensis. The sequence continues at coordinate 544,984,957 of CM034146.1, forward strand.
AGGCCAATGCCTTGTGGGCTAGTAGCAAAACACGCGAGAGAAGAAGGGGTTCCGTCAAACAAGCGTATACGAAAATGTCTTCAACAAATTTTATAACCCTAAATATTTACAAACCTCCACATCAATTTTAAAGTTCGGTTAATTTAAGATAATTTTCCTATTTCCCAAAACAATAATATTTTTAAAGCAACCCTTGGTAACACAGTCAAACGTCACACATAGACACAAACATAAATATCTAAGTGACATTAATAAAACAAAACCTTCCACTATGAATCCATAATACTATCAAATGCACGATGAATTTTCCTGAAGATTAATAACGTTTAAGGCAATTTTCCATCACAAAATATTAAGGTAAATTACGTGCATGGAAAACGACCAATATTAATTAATAGCATTAAAATTATAAAAGAGAAAGAATGCAAGTTAGGAAAAATAGAAAGAAACGCCATTAACAATAATTCTGAGAGAGGGATTAGACCATAAATATCCTAGTGTGAACGAGGTACTGGATTCACACGATAGAAACCTTGAGCTTAGCAGATCCGAAAAGCTAATTATGGTTCAAGTGGATAGGGGTGGTTAAGGTACTTTTTGAGGATGGCCTTAAATGCCTAGGAACAAGTTGAAAGATAATATGGGAGTCTAAGCACGTGAGATTTGATGCGTAATTGCATGCAAACCTTTCATTTTAAAAGTTTTAATACCGATGACCCAACCCGGATAGCCCAAGCGGTGATCACTCCAATTCTACAATCTGTCTTTCTAATGTCAAGAAGATTATCGAAGGTAACAACATAATACTGGTAACAACATAATAATATAAAACTCAATCGTAGAGAAGAAGATATACGTAAAATGAAAGGATGAAGGTCGAACAATCAAGCAAGAAAACATAACACCCAGAGACGACGGTACATATGTGTTTCTCACTAACACACTGATAGCGATAAAGGTGAAAAAAAAAATAGAACAAGCAGAAAGGAGAGGTATCCTAGTAAGACGTCCAATTAACAAATTTATATAAGGAAAAAGGTGGTTCGGTTTCACGATAAAATAAATATAGCAATAGTAGAAAAGTGTAGAGTTATCTTGCCTATTTTATCCAGCTTCAACAGGGTGCCCTTCAATGCCACGTCTCCACCAATCCCAACGTGCCCTTCAACTTCGCCATCTATTTCAACTTCAACTTCAACGATTACACCATTACTTGAAGCTTCCTCAGCATGGTAATATCCTCCACCTGCTGGACTGGGGTCTCCATTGTTGCTACAAGTGTTCACACAAGAAGGGGGTTTCACAGTCTCGAACCTTGGAAGGACGCTGCTAACTTTGTGCATGGTTTGTTTCAGTGTCCGTGTTTCCTTGAGCGAGCAGAAGGGTTTCATTCATGTAAACCTAGGGCAATGAGATAAGGCGTTGGAGTCGCATAGGCAAAAGAAGATGCAGTTAAAGGCAGATAGACACCATGAAATAGTTGCACTTGCAATTGTTGCAGTTAAGGCGCTCGACCTGTGTGCACACATCTTGTCTGTCTCAGGAAAATGTTCGACATTGGAGTGGATGAGTTTTAAGGAAAGAAAGACAGTCGAGCATGGAAAGCACTCAAAAATTCTCCCACCACATTTTCCAAATTTCTAACCAGCATAAGGCATGAGGAGGATTCATTGCGGCCAGGGAAGACAAAAAAAGACACGCCTAGGATCTGTGCACCAATAAAACGACCATACAGCAGAGAAAAGTTGCAATAAACTCACAAATATGAGCTTTCCACCTGGGCGCGCGACCCCCAATCCACTGAGCACGCAGATCCCCAATCCACTGAGCATGTAAATCCCCAATACAAAGAAAACGTGGCTAGCAAGCCATAATGAATCACGAAGACGAAACACAAGCCAAAACCCAATAAGATTTCAATCGTGTTTCCCCAGATCTAGGTAAGATACATCACAATTTCCCTTCACAGGACGGTGCAAAAATGACAGGCCATGTCTTCCTCATGCAACCATTTCAAAACTGCAGTGAAAACCTTCATAATGTACACCCATTGAAAAGGAAATAACGTCTATCTTGGAGGAGGAATCTATGTGATATGCAAGTCCAAAAAAATTCTTCCCATTCGAGCACGTCTTGTAATATTTCACTGACCTAATCTATATTTAGTTAATTCTACTTAAATGTCGAGCAGGATAAAGCTTCATCCTCATTTCTCTACATTATTTTATGTAATCACTTTGCTTTAAGAAGTCCGGTAGTTAGATCTGATCTGAAATAAATAAAAGCATACAAATAGAATTATATAACTCCTTAAGCGTAAATAACCATGTATAGTTTTCGGTCAGAATGAAAGAAGCCCTCTCCTAATTTGGTATTAACATCTCCAAAGGCACTTAACGTGATAGAAACTAGGAATAAATAATGGATCCACAATATCCACTTTAATATACATACATTTAATAAACATGGTGTACACGGTATCTCTAAGAACCGAAATGTGAAGCGAAGAGCAAGGAGGAGAGCTAGGTTATGGCGGGAGCAGCGTGGCAGGTTGGTGGTCAAATTCACGACTAACCTGATAATTATCTTACTTGGCATACATGGACCAATTTCATCACAAGGGGGAAAGAAGAGAAAGCGGTTGAAGGCATTTACCCAAACATTTACAACGCATACCAGGGCGCCTAGATGGCCAAGGATAAAAACTTTGAACCTTACACAAGAACACTACGTCCTTGATGATGGCGCCACCCAAGAACCAGCTTCCCTTGCGCGAATCGAGGCTCGATCCGTGAGGAGACCAAACTAAAACAATAAAATTGCTTATCAAAAATTAACAACAAGGTTGGTAACAAATTGACGATCAGAAAGCGAGGTTAACATCGATCGATAAATAAAATTATTATTATTATTATTATTATTATTATTACCACTTATTAATACAAATAACAAGAGCCAACTTGCGAGCTCGAGAAATCGAGTGCACAGTTTTCCTTTAATAGGAGGAAAACGAAATGGATGAGGCGGGAAAACCCACAGTAAACATCGACACGACGTGAGAAGAAAAGACAGAGTGGGAGAATTCCAGTCAGTTTCTATGACAAGGGCGAAGCCAACAAGAGGTCAACATGAGCACCACAACGTTAAAAGCTTAGTGACATGGTCATTAGAGAATGGGGCATTACACCCATATTCATGATGACACTAAGAGTGCGCAAATCAAAAATATGAGACCCATGGTTAGTTCCCTTTTTGTACTTATGGCTCTTTATGTACTATATTTTATGAGATAGAGGATAGCTCAATATATGTTTTTTTCAAAGAGACATTTGACACATTTCACACTAGTAAATCTCTGACAAAAGCCCCTTTTATTTCACATGTATTATTTTTTAATAAACACATTGTTTAATTTATTATTTTTCAAATTACATATATTCAAAATAGGAATTTTATTTTAAATGTACATATATATCACATTAAACAAGGTGATACTAGATTGTGTAGTAACACATAGATTAGTGTTAGTCATCCATTGTTTTCTTTTAGTGAGGTACTTTTTTATTATTTTAAAATAGCCATACATATATGTATTTTTCACTATTTTTTAAAGAAAGGAGTGCACATGCATATATATGCTTGAAAGTAACCATGATTTTTTGCAGACGTAGTTGATGACCTATACCTTTAATCCTCCCCATTTACTAAATATAGTAGACATGGGGGTTGGTGTTGTAATTTCTATTGTACATCAATATACTGAGGTACATGAATGTTTTTCTTTAAATTTTTTTATGCTTGTTATTTTTAGAATACATATTGCAATATTTTTGAGAATATCTAATATGAAAATTTTATCTACACAGTATATTCCATCTTCGTCTCAAACTAGCCCAATTCATATGTTTTCTAGGGAAACTAATGTGGTAAACTCTATACATAATCCCATTATTTAATTATTATATGCATTTAGTTTTTTTTTTGTGAGCTTAAATTTTGTATATATACTTGTAGGATCCAACCCCCTAAATAATATCATGTCTTGTTAGTTCTCCTTTTCACACTCCTTCACATGAGCCACATGATTTCATTTATGAAAGTGAGTAGAAGAGACAAAATGGGATGAATCATGTTATAGTTATATGCACTTGTTTAATTTTTCTTTCATTTTAATTAACTTTTAAACTCATTTAAATATTAGTTCTTGATATATTTAAGTGATGAATAGGTTAAGTTACAAGTGAGCCTCAAGCCTAAGAGATCTACATATCAGCATAGCATAGATATTTGGGGGGAGGGAAGCCCATTTTTGTCAAATATACAAAGGGGAAAAAAATTCTATATTTACTTGAGTGGATTGTATAGACATTGGTTGTTGTGTTATAGAGACACTTGAAACTTAACGAAGTACTTTTTTTGCAAACCTTTATAACTTTTATGATGTTTACATATATCAAGATTTATGTATATTGAGATCTTAATTTCATCATTTTTGTTCCACAATGGCGGTATCATGATGTAATTTTAATAGTAATTTAATTATCATTATGTGTGATATAACATCATGTTCCCTATTTTATACTCATTGCATACATTTTATGAATCAATTATGATAAAATATTTATGATTTTATTTCCATAATTTATGAGTATTGCTGATGTGGATCCTAATTGGAAATTGATTGACAATTTGTTTTTGTATATTTTTTATGATTAAATTAATATTGTTTTAATATTTGACAATGAAATCAATAAACCATCTTTCTATAATACATGTTTTAGGAACATTCTCAAAGACAATGAATTGAGCAATAATATCAGTGTCGATAAGAATTTTATTATTTTTATGATAACATGTGTTATAACTTTTATATTATGAGAAGTTAGGTTGATATCACACTAAATTAAAAAAATCAATTGTTACAATGGAAACAAATTTATATAACATAAATAAGAAAGTATAATTCACAAAGTTTTTTCAATAATGGAAATGGAGAATGGAAATGAGATTTAAAATATTAGTTTGAAATCTTCATGCATACTAATGTTTATGAGAAACCAATGGAGCTATTTCTAGCATGAATATGTATGTACATGTTACTACAGAAGATGGAATAATATATTGATACTTAATAAGTATCACAGTTATGGCACTAGGTGGAAGTGTATATAGTCGGATTTTTCTCTAAGATTGATATATAGTTGGACCATGCTCTATAGTGATGTAGAAAATTATTGGAGGGTTTTTACATCATCCCCACAAGGTTTTTTGTTCCATAATATGCAATGGATTTTTACCTTTTGTGGAAGAGAAGGCAACCAAAGAAAAGTTAGGAAACTTCTTCTAACATATAGTGACATATGTAAGTGGAAATGTGTGATACTTCAAAAGAAATTTCATATTTGATTTACTTAATTGAATAAGCACATATTTGACCTGATCAAGACTCCAATATACAAAATACAACATACATCACAATAAAAAATAGGTCTTAGTTATACTCATCAAAATAGATTTGAATGACGTTTATCATGAATAGAAAATAAATAAGAATATATTACAAAAGAATATCTTATATGTGTTTAGTTTTACAAAAAAAATTAACATACACAATAAACCTTTAAAATATATAGATCTCAATGAGAAGAATAGAGAACACATTACTCTTACCTTTTTGAAGATCCCATATAAAAACATTGCTATTTTTTTAGATTTTAGATTATTGAATTTTTAAGGATTTTTTGAATATATGATTTTTTTGGAATTTTTACTCAATAAAGGGTGCACTGTCTAAACCTATGTTCAAACAATTGTAAACATTTCATTTCATTTGCAAAATGTAGATGATATAGTGATAGGATGTCTGACTTTTCCCTTGACTCCACACAACTAGTAAGATGTGTGGGCTCAACACCGAGAGCTAAGAAGGACGTAAGACAAATGAGATAGTGATGTTGAAAAAAATATGATGGATTCAAAGACATAAGGTTAACAATGGTCCATCAGGGAAAATATGAATCATCCCCAATTAAGATTATCTGACCGATTCCAAAATGATTTTGCTTTATAGGTCGTGACTAGACTTAGACCCACAGATGGCCTATTGTTGACAAGACCTGGTGTAAGGAATGGTTTTCTCTCTTAAAACACTTATTTTAGTAAATCTAGACTTATTCCAGTCCGAGCAGCTAAAAAATATAGCCAATATTGGAATCCAAAATTACTAATTTTGAAGTTTCCCTTGATGACACTCATTGTACTCAACATTTCAAAATGGAGCACTCTCTAAGCATATCGTAGAACCCTAAACCTAAATCTAGTGCTAATGGTTGTGGCGGCTCAAATGGCATGGTTTTGTTCATGTAGATCAATGGGGCATTCCTACATGTTTTTTCTTGGACGTGGTAGGACCCATTGTTGGTGGGAAGATGTTTTCCATAGTGGTGAATGCGCCTGGTGTAGATCCGGACCCAAGATACACCCTTGGGCTCCAATCTGAGGTTTATGATGGACTTTAGCTCTCTAGGGATCGTGGTTTTTCTTCAATAGGGGATAGGGGGGTCACTTCCCCTATTCTTGGCCATGCCTCTGCTCCTGTGGGTCGGGTGAAAATTACTGCTAATGGAGGTGAATCGGTTGCATATCAGGGTAGCCACAAAATTTTTCTTGAGCCAACTAAAGCTTGTGCCCCTTCTCTTCCTATAAACCATGCAAAGTCATCTCTCATTATTCGTTGTGGTGCAGAGGTATTGAAATATGAGACATTTTTTAAGGAGAATGGAATCATCTGCAGATTCAACAATATATGCCCGAGCCTTCTGACTCTCTATGATTAGATCTCCTCTTCCTAGAAGTTGCTTATGGAAGGTAAAGTTGACATCTACCCCACAGCCAGGGGCTTCTTCGTAGTTGTCTTTGATGTTACCACTAATAGAGATTTGATTCTCTATAGATTGTGGGATTATCAAAACCATTTTTTTCTTATGAAGCCATAGTTCCCTCTTTTCAACCCTGTTACTGAGACTTTCCTAATTAGCCTTGTTTGAATCTGTTTGCCATATCTTCCCCTCCAATTTTGGGGAGAGAAATGTTTAACCTCTATTGGGGATTCTTTTGGTGAAACACTGGCTATTGACACAAAGAAGACCTTATATGAGTATGTTATGTATGCTCGCATCTTGGTCGATATGAACACTTCAATAGATTTCCCTGCTTCTGTTGATCTTCAAATTGAGGATAGGATCTAGACTCAAAAAATTGACTATGAAGGCTTCCCCTTCAGATGTCAGAATTTCTTTTCCCTAGGAAATTTAGCAGCGGACTGCAAGTTTGGGAATAAAAATACTAATAATCGAACTTCATGGTGGAAGAATGTTGATTCTAGCCATTTGGTTGTTTATAGTCACTCAAATTTTGAGTCATATGTTGGATCCGTGTTTGAGGAAGTGGTGGATCCTGTACAAGAGATGGTCTCCCCTTCTTCTACCCCTGTAGAGAAGGATCTTTTTCCTTGCACAATTGGGGCCTTTTCCCTTCCTCCTTCCTCAGTGCTCCTTAATCAGGTGGGTGGAAAAAATATTGAAATTTGTATTCTGGTTCACACAAAGGAAAATTTTAATCCAAAGACTGGTGACGTTTGGTCTATTGTGAGAAGAAGAAAGAAATGGAAACTAAATGAATCCCTTAAGATGCATCTCAGATCCCATGGGAAAAATCCTCATGGCTAGTGTTTCTATTGTGTTTATTATTGTTGTTATTTTGACCATCTTTTGTTGTTTCTTTTTGCCGCTAGAAGAGGCGGCCCTATGTGTTCCTCATCGATATATTTTATGTCTCCATTTCTACTCATTGTAATGGGGTAGGGACCCCTCAACCCTCTTTTTACCCTCAATAAAAAAAATTACTAGTTTTAGATTCTAAAATGTTAAATATTGGAATTATCTATGGACTCCAAAATCTCACATATTGGAATCCAAAATAAACATATATTGGAATCCAAAATCACATATATTGGAATCCAAAATCACATATATTGGAATTTACTACACTCCTCTGAAAATCATAATATTGGAATCTGAAAATTCAAATATTGGAATCCTGTTATACGGGTTAGCGGAATCGCTAGGCATTATCTATGATTTGGAATAAATAGAACATGTATCTATTTTATACGGGCTATCAACCGCTAGGCATTATTTATGATTTTTTATATACAGAACATGTTTCTGTTTTATAAGGGCTAGCGGCCACTAGGAATTATTTATGCTTTGTTATAAACAAAACATGTTTATGTTTTATACGGGCTAGCATCCGCTAGGCATTATTTATGCTTTGTTATATACATAACATGTTTCTGTTTTATATGGGCTAAGTGGACACTAGGCATTATTTATGCTTTGTTATAAACAGAACATGTTTATGTTTTATACGGGGTAGCGACTGCTAGGCATTATTAATGTTTTGGAATAAGGTTCTTATCAGTGTTTAAATGTCTTTAAGATTAAACTATGAAGATTTGAATAATTAAAATGCCTTGTGGCCTAGTGGCCGCTAGGCTAATGAAATTCAAGAGATTTGAGACACTTCCAGGTTCATTCAGTATGATGTGATTGAACCTTGGTGTAACCAGAGAATTACTAAAGATATTATGAAGAAACTAGAAGAGGGTGACTATTTAGAGTAGGAGAATGTAATTAACTATAAAACCATTCCATATATATTTTCATATTTAAATATGGATATGAAATTAATTAAAATTAACTGTAAAACCAACCCAGATATATTTGCGTATTCAATTATAGATATGAAATAAATTTAAATTGCTTTACTAAAGATAGAAATGTAGAAAAACATTTTAAGAATTGTTTGAATTTTATTGTAACACTATTCCCAAAGATCTGGGATCCCAAATTAACAAAATAAATCATAGTAAAGCTCCAAAAAATAAGCTCCCTCTAATTTAGTTTTTGATCAAATAACATCTTGAACATCTTCCATGTCCTTCAATGGTTGCAACAAAGGCCACAACCAGGTGTTAAATTTGACACCCGTTTAGACATTTTTTAACATTTTTAGCCATAAAATACTTGCAAATATTTGAAATAACCATCACATATGACTTGCATATTTTAGATATGACCGTTAATTTTTCTAGAGATTTATTATATATTAATTATATTATAAAATATTAAAAACAATTAAGTATATACAGTATAATTTTATATTTATTTTATGAACAGTGTAAAAATAATACTATTTTACAATTTTTGAAGGGTAAGTTTTTATGATAATTCACCACACAAGTTATTCAATCATACTATCAGCTTATAATCAATGAAAATATAAATACTCCCAACTTATATTTGTACAATCTCAACATAATATAATAAATTTAAGCAGTACCTTCATAATAACATATGAATGTATATATTATTTACAATGTTAAGCAGTACCATCATAACAACATTTTGAAATGATAAATAGTTATTTAGCATTTTCTTGCTCCAAATATTTGATGCCCTCTACCACATTCAATCCCTGAGACACTATTTGTGATATTTTTTTGTACAAATATACCATCAACCATTTATCTTTTGTACAATATTTGCATCTGCTTTTCATCCCAACCATAAAATTTTCAGGAGGGTTTCCCTTTGCACCTAATGTAATACACAAAGTGTTTTTAGAACTGTAGGAAAAATCATTTCTACTCCAAACCTTTTCTAGGTCTCTTATTGTTATTCCCGTCGACTATATTGCAATGTTCCTTTCCCCAAGTGAGTCTTGGATTCAATACAATCGATATTTTTTATTGAATCCCGTTGATATCTTTTTAACATCAACAGAAATGAGATTGTCAGACCAGAATCCCAGTTCATAGTATGGTGATAATAATTTTATAAATTCTGACAGGCCACCTCATGCAGGTTGACAGCTTTCATGTCGGACCTGAATGACATCTTCTATTGTATGTTTTGTTTATCCCATATAGCAAGTCCTCCATATCTAAAATAAGTAAATAACTCTTATCACTACATAGGGAAGTAAAAAAATTTATTTTCATCGGCCGCATATCAATTATAACCAATTGAAATAAACAACATTTTAGCTTACGGCTACCAGTTACCGATTGAGATTGCAGCTTGGATTACACTGCCTTTACACATTACTAGATCCGTTGATGCAAGATCTATTTCAAATAAACATTCATCAATTCATAATATATTTCTTGCTATTGAAAATGTGAGCATAATGTATTTGAAATAAACATTAATTAAAATAAACATTAATCAATTCATAATCGATTTCATGTTGTGGCAAATGAAAGCTTAATTGGAAAAACATAGTGGTTTCTGTGGTGATATGGTAAGTACAATATCAATTGTTCTTTGTCTTATATATTCAAATTTAGTATCCGCTAGGCTATGCTTATATTCACCAAACCACCCTTTGGTGGAAAACAATCCTCAGCTATTGATGAGGATTTGTGACCGCTAGGCTATGCCATCATTGGTTGAACTACACTTCACTAGAAAACCTTTAATGAGGCTAGCCAAGTATTACTTTACATACCTACAAGTGGGATCAAGTCATATGTAGTTTTGTTTATGATGATGTTGAAGCCAAAACAATGTTAATTCAATGTAAGTAGTCAGTATGCAGTAGTGAATCAGTGAAACATTGTAGACAATATGCAGTTGTAAATCAACGAGACATTGATGAAAGTAAGGTTTTTTAGTCTAACCATTACTGTATTGAATGTGGATGCATAGATTCCACTAAGCTCTATACTTTGTTTTAAATTGTTAGCGTAGCTTACAAATGGATTTCCTTAAACTTTGTCTTCTACCGTATGCCAAACATATAAATTAATGTCTGTTAGTTATCGTTTCCTATAAATTTGTGGGCCTTATAAATGTTTTTGTTTTAAAATACACATGGCTAACATACCAGGTTGTGAGTGTTTATTCATGTTGGATACCTCTGTGCCCTCCATGGTTATGTTCTCCGGTTGTTGGTTGTCTGCATAATCATTTATTGTCTTATAAATTTGTGGGGCTTATTAGCAGTTTTGTTTGTAAATTCACACTCCTAACATACCAGGATCTGATTGTGTATTCATGGCAGATGTGCCTGCATCCTCCACATCTATCATCTGAACTGTAAAAAACATAAGTTTGTTAAAAATTTGAAAACCATGGAAATTGAAAATAGAGCTCATTAAACATATTTATAAAATGATTGAAGGTAAATCACCATGTTGAACTGGTTGTGTAGCGTCAAGTTGAAAGGGTTGTACATCAACTTTTATAGATTTTTGGTTGTCTGCATAAACAATAAATGTATAAGTAGCATATATAGGTTCAAATCCATTAAAAAAATCACTTGTTGAAGTTGTCTTCGGTGACGAACCTTTCTTCATATGAGAATAGTAATGTTTCAAAAACATTTCTTGACTATGTGTCTCAACAATAAAAACAACAGATAGATTGGAATCAACTAATGCATGGATTGTGACACTACCACCGTAAAGCACTAGTACTAGAGAATTTTTGGAACAACATCGAGTGAACATCTCAGCCCAGAACTCATAAGATAATTCGCAAGGAAAAGGATGGATGTTTCCTTGTAGGCCAATTTCACTTGCAGTTACCAATTTTTGTGGAGTTTCTCCATCCAATCCCTAGTGACCTCTTCTCTATAATCATCATTATTGTCGTAGTTGTGCACACCAAATATTGTGTACATAAGACACAAACTTTTAAATATCTCATTTTTGTCGTAGAGTCTATAACATCCATCCAGAATTGATTCTCCGTTGTCTTTAACCTTTTCCATGTATCTTTTTACTATGTCTCTTAAATTTTTGAATAATCAATTGGTATTAGAACAATAATAATACAATCCAACACACTGGTTCTGATAACTGTTAGAAGCTCCATTATTACATTCAGAAGAAATATCGCTAGCCAAATTGTAAAAATCAGTGATCATGCATTCAACATTGAAAGGATTAGTCGAAGGAATAGTTGATAAAGTTGATGGAAGCTGGAATGGATATGCACATTTACAAGAAAAATATTTTGTGTCTTCCATCCTTGCTGGTATATTTCCTTCCATTGACATCACATAGTTATCTAATATTGTCTAAGCCTCGACGAGAAGAACTTCTTCCACCTCATGGTATTTTTTCCATTTTTCCATTTTCCCCCTATATGGGAATCATATTTTATTTTTCCATTTCTCTCTTCACCCAAAAGTATAGACAACTGGAGTGGTAGTGTGATTCATGCAATTTAAATTTTTTCAATTACATTGGATTCACTGTAGGTTGTCAATACAATATTATCCGGATGCTTATTTTTCAAATAATGTATAACTTTTTCTCTCATTTGACTTTGTCTCCTTTTATTCTCTGACAGTAAGAATCAAATGTCTCTGCTATTACACTAGCCTCAATAGACCCAGTTAACCTAGACATCCCCTGATTGCACTTTATCAGCTAGTACTGATAGTTCTTTGTTGGTCATTCCTCTAGCAATTCTGAATGGATTGTCTGTGAATCTTGCAAGTGAATTTGGCTGAAAGTTAACTTGATTATCCTTAATAGGTGAACAAGGCCACCTGATCTAAACAACTAAAATTTTGTTGTCCATTTAGTCCATATGTCATCAGGAAACAATAGAAAATTCCATTTATCATACAGATTTTTTATTTTTTCACTTGAAAAATTGAGAGGCATTGATTCTCAAAGCTCTGCATTCAAAGGAAAAATATAATTTTTATCTTTTTATATGATGAAAGTAAATGTTAATAACCAATGCAATACAATTAAAATACATTACCTTCCAATATTTTGTCTTTGTTTTTGTCAATCCAGACCATTGAGGACATCCTAGCGATTGCCAAACTAATCTAGCTTTGTACAACAAATCAATAAACTTGGTTTCTATCCAAGTTTTGTTTACTTCATTATGTTGTTTGCAAATATTAGCAATGGCTTCGGTAGATGCATTTGTAGATAGAATGTGATCCTTTTTGAAACCTTAGCCTTGAATGTAAAGACTTGTAAGTTTCTGAGCCCAAAATCATTTTTTGCACACATATTGTATGTTGGCCATCAAGTATATAAAATTTCACATCATCACTTTCTAGTTCATTTGGATCATGGAGTTCTACAATGTTATTCATAGACTGCAAGAAGGGAAGAAGAATGTGCATCTCTGTGTAGGAATAACATTTATCAACATGGAGTGGAAAAGAAGGTCAACATTTTCATCATCTATCAGATGATACTGATATTCTGGAGGTGCTACATGGCATCTTGAAACATCAATTGAAAATACTTCACCATTAAAAAAAAAAATGAAACTGTTGAATAGTCGAAGGTTCTATTTTCTTGAATATAGTGGTTTCCTTCTTCAACAATGTAGCTGATTTAGTATTCATTTTCAACCCATGCAACTTTGATTTAGATGGATCTATCTCCAATTTAATCAAATATGTTCACCTCAACATAGTAAACAACTTGGCATGTTTTGGAGGTGAAAGCAAACCTTTCTATGCAAGAAATGACAAACAAAAGAGGTTTTTTCATTTCTATACAATTTTCTTGAATACTGTAAATATACCATTATGAATTTCTTCTACATTTGAACAACCATTTTTTTTAGAATCTATAAGCATCCCCAAATTCCAACCATATTTTGAATAGGAATATGGTCCACTGTTTATTGAGGCATGCATTTCCCATTTCTTGAAATAAAGAAACATCCAACTCCATATCCAGAATAAGACACTTATTATTTTCAAAGTCAATGTGTTCGACCTGAACACACAGTGTCCCCGAATCAATAACTTCTGAGGATAGAACAATACCAACTTCCTCTTGATTTTCATCTATAACAAAAAACAACCACAGGTTGACGTGGTAGTTTTCAGGGGAATGGATTTCAAAAAACCATTCCTCATCTCTTTTCTTCCAACAATTACCACCTACGATGAATGGAATTGTCATGAATGGAGCATGAACAATGGAAGACATTTTACCTATAATTAGAGTAAAATACATTAATAATTAGGTCATTTATGAAGTTTAAAATGTTTTTATCGCATTGTCTGATAAGGAATATAAATACTACCCTAGTGATCACCAACCTCTAGATTTATTTACTATGTATCATTAGAGAGTAATTAACTTAATGGTTAGTGGACCGCTAGGCTTCGACATGACATCTTATGTATCATTCAACTGGTTACGGTAATTCATATTTTGTGGATCAAATCAATAATAACATAATTTTTCTAAAATTCTGATAGCCAATTATGATGCATTGAAAGATAAGAAACCATTTGCACCTTTTGAAAGGATTATCTATGAGTTGGACAATCTATAACATTTCATAGATGGCAATGATAGGAACGTTAAAAAATATACACTTTGAGTGGTAGATAGGCTTCTAGTCAACATATAAAAGAATAACTTAAAACATTATTTTTAGCCATTTACACCTATTGAATGGAAAAGCGTAGAGGACATTAAGATCTAATGTTTGGTATTTTTAAGAGAGTGTTTGAGCAACAAATCACATTAACGGAGTTTGTGGTAGCTCAGGATTTTTTTTTACAAGATGATGTGAATTATGTGTATATCATTCATACTGTAGTCATGAGGATTAAATGCCTATAACAAGACTAAGGAAGATATTTAAAGTGTAGCGGTACGAAGATCTAATGTTTGGTATTTTGAGGAGAGTGTTTGAGAAAAAAATCACATTAACGGAGTTAGTGGTAGCTCAACATTTTTTGTTATATAAGACAATGTGAAATATATGTATATCAAACATACTGTAGTCGTGAGGATTAAATGTCTGTAACTAGTCTAAGTTATGATATTTAAAGCGTAACGGTTTGTGGGAAATTCCACAACAAGCTATAAAATACAAATGGGAAGGATTACACTTTTCCTAAACGTAAGTATGGACCTTGTCACTATAGTCATTTTCGTGGAAACATTCATGTCTATAAGGTCATGGTGGGTTATACCTATTTGAGAAAACATTTTATTATTAACAATATTTAATGAGTACCGCTAAAACAAGGGTCTATTATCTCTTACTCTGACTATAAGTTAGATTTACAATACTAATTGAATAAATTTATTCCTGATTGTTCAAACTTATGTTAACACATTTAGAGTGTAAGTCTTCTTAGGCTATAAACATTTATTTTTTGATATGTTGTATTGATTGAGGTTAAAAAACACTAAGATTTTAAAATAGTGATAAAATAACAAATCATGACCTAGCTTAGCGGTAGCTAGGGTCCTACCATTACATATTGTCATTTTAATCACTGTCTGTACACTTTTGGCTTGCTAGTGTTTTTCATTTATTATAATTGTATCATATTTGATGGACTATCCATGGCAGATCCAAGTGCTACACTAAAAACCCTCAAGAGGGATCAAGCCATATGTAGTTTCCATAAAATATATTGTTTGTAATATATAATTCACAACATTTTGTATGGGATAAATTGTTTACGAAACTCTTAGCTTCATTGCTTATTGAAAGTAACGGCACAGTGGACACTAGGTTCAATAGTTTCTTATTTTGAAAATACTGATAAAATAATAAATCGCGACCTAGCTGAATGACAGTTAGGATCCTACCATTACTGTCATTGTAAAAACTATCTATGCAAATTTGGATTGCTAGTGTTTTCCATTGATTATAATTGTATCATATTGACTAAAATGTACCTAGAGGAGACAATAGTTGCACTCCATACCATCTAAAGGGATCAATCCTTATGTAGTTCCCATAAGATATATTGTTTGTAACATTCACATTGGATCGTATGGGAGAAAATGCTTAGTGAACGCTAAGCTTCATTACTTATCGAAAGTAATGGACATAGCGGATGCTAAGATCAACAATTTCATAATTTAAAAATAGCAATAAAATAAAAGAACATGGTCTAGTTTAGCGGTCGCTAGGCTCCTACCATTACTGCTAGTCATTATAAACACTATATGAATAGATTTGGATCACTGGTACTTTTTTGTTTATTATAATTGTATCATATTGGTTGGGACTTCCCTAGCGGATCCAAATATTGCTCTATAAACCCTCAATAGGGATCATGACTTATGTAGTTCTCACAAGACGTATTTTTTGTAACATAAAATTCACATCTTTTCATATGAGAGAAAATTCTTAGCGATCACTAAGCTTCTGTATGTATTGAATGGAACAACATAATGGCCACTAGGATCAAATGTTTCTTATTTAAAAGCTATGTGTACATTTTTTGGAATGCTAGTGTTTTCCATTGATTTTAATTATACCACATTTGACTAGGCCATCTGTGGCAGAGATAAAGTCTTGTACTACATACCCTTGAGAGGGATCGAGACGTATTATGTGTTTCCCATAAGATATAATATTTTGAACACATAATTCGCATCATTTTCTATCAAAGAAAATGCTTAGCAACCGCTAAGATCCTTTACTTATTGGCAGAAATGGCATATTAGACCCTAGGCTCAATAGTTTCTTATTTTTAAAATAGCCATAAAATAACAAATCACGATATAGCTTAGTGTTCGTTAGGCTCCTACCTTTACCTCTTTTCATTATAAACACTATCTATACAGTTTTGGAACACTAGTGTTTTTCATTGATTATACTTGTATCATATAACAACTTTGGACAATTTTTGCTAGCCTTATTATGTAGTTCCCATAAGATATATTGTTTTGAACATGTATTTCACATCGTTTCCTATCAAAGAAAATGCTTAGCGACTGCTAAGCTCCTTTACTTATTGAAAAAATGGCATATCAGACCCTAGGCTCAAAGTTTTCTTATTTTGAAAATATCCATAAAATAACAAATCATGGTATAGCTTAGCAGTCGTTAGGCTCCTACCTTACCTCTTATCATTATCAACACTATCTGTATAGTTTTGGAACACTAGTGTTTTTCATTGATTATACTTGTATCCTATAACTGCTTTGGATCACTAGCCTTATTATGTAGTTCCCATAAGATATATTGTTATGAACACATATTTCACATCATTTCCTAGAAAATAAAATGCTTAGCAATTGCTAAGCTCCTTTACTTATTGAAAGAAATGGCATAACAGCCCCTAGGCACAACAGTTTTTTATTTTTTAATTATAGAATGAATAAGATACAAGCATAAATACATATAAACATAGCATCTACCTTTACCTCTTGTCATTATAAACAATATCTGTACAATTTTGTAACACTAGTGTTTTTAGGATTCTCCTCAACTTTATCCTATTTATTATAATTCAGTCGAACAACCTTGGATGTTTCATACATTGCTGGAAAGGAATCCTAGGAATATATTAGAATGGCTATCGGCTGCTAGGATTTTCCTCGAAAAATAAATAGCTTAGCTTCTACAAAGACCTAACGCTTTATTATTTTAAATCCTTCATTTGAATAACAAATCCTAGTAATTGGAGCTTAGTGGCCAATAATTTATTTCCTATATATAAGTCAATTTCAAATATGTGTCAAATATAATGTAGCCCAAATAGCTTGTTTGAACTTATCGCTCGACACATTTTATTTGGAGAATTAATTTAAATTAGTGCACACTATATCTAACAATGTCAATATCGATTTTGATAAAAATTAAAAAGTAAATTTATGTATATTATTCTATTAAACTTTAAAACTATGTTTAGGATTTATTTCTTCTGTTTTCTTATAATATATATTTTTACTATGCTTGTTTTAATATATGTTATATAATATATTTGTTATTATGTTTATATTATTATAGGCTATAGACTGACAAATTACGTTGTTTTTAATTCATGTTTAGTTTTAATTTTTAAACCATGGAAAAATTAAAATTTTAAAATTCGAATTCCCTCACATTTTTGAATATTTGAAATTTCAATAGCCCGCCTTTTTCTTTAAAAGGAGGAAAGTGAAAATTTCAAATTTTTCATATCCCAATATTTTTCTATTTTTGAAAATTCATTCGTGGAATGTGCCAAACAAATTATTAAATACCTTGGAGAAATAGTGATTAGGGTTTCTAATTTTTTTGGTCACGCAAAAAACGTGTCTTCAAATTAAAAAAAAATGCACATGTCGTAGATTTTTGGGCCAAGTGTTTGAATCCCGATTGATTTTTGTAACTAATTATAATCTTGTTTGTAGAGAAGGCACACAAAGGATGCACAGAAAGGACACACACGAAGGAGGCAAGAAAAAGAGGTTGCAAATAGGATCATGCAAATAGTTGTTTGAGGTAGCAAATGGAGGTTTCACAGACAACATAAAACACAAAATAATCCTAGATATTACTAAATCAGGTATTTATAGTAAAGGTGTACATCATTTAATTGTGGGATCTATTAGTTTATCTATAGTTGAGCGGTTCTTATGTTTTGCACAGCAGTCCAATCGTGATCCGCACCAGCCCTGCTCTGTCATATTGAATCTTGTTCCATAGTCAAGCCTTTCTTTCTATTTATTTTTGATCTCCATGCCAAACCACCTTGTTCTTCATGAAAATACAATTTTTTTTGTGTGTTAACGAAAGAAAATTTAATCCCTTTTTCCGCTCTAGTATTTATCTTTGTTGAATGCTTTCCCATTTCCGCCATTCTATGTCTCTCTCTGGGTATTTTCATTTTGAATTTTTTGTTCTTGTTCCTGTGATTTTTTTTTAGGATAATGATGGTTTGTCACATAATCACTTTTTTTTAATTTTATTTTGGTTGGGAGAACCAAAATATTTTAATATTGTTTATTAAGATGATACAAATTACATTACATATTACATGGTGTTTATTAAGTTCATATTACATTTTTTACATGGATGTCGCTTAGCCATTTTAGGAAAATATATGAGGTTAACAAATTACTTTAAAACTATTAAACCATATTAATAATTCAATTGTATGATAATTATTTTCAATTATATGTGTTTTTCATGTAGAAATAACCAAATGTAATGTCTTCAACAATTTTGTGTTCTATACAATGGAAGTTAAACATATTATATATATGCGTAAATATTATTAAATATAATTTTTAATCACTATATTTTTAATAATTAATATATACTTCCTTTTTATCCCGCTAATCTATGCAAAAAATTCACATAGATTTTTGGCCACCATGATATAACTCTTTATTTCGACAACCAATTTTCTAAAGCTGAAATTTATTTCAAATTAAATACACAATTCTACACGTATATTTATGTATCTGTTATCTAAAATCAATTATCGAATTTTGCACACATGGCAAGATTGGATAATGGGGTCCTATCACGTTCAAAATGAAATAATAGTCCCAGGAACCCACCTCCGGTTATTATCGAGATACAATAATTAAAAATAATTCCTAAAT
Organism: Taxus chinensis; assembly: GCA_019776745.2. Taxonomy (NCBI): domain Eukaryota; kingdom Viridiplantae; phylum Streptophyta; class Pinopsida; order Cupressales; family Taxaceae; genus Taxus; species Taxus chinensis. The sequence goes on from CM034146.1 coordinate 545,004,371, forward strand.
TACATATGAAGAGATCACCTAGCATCGAAAGGCACCCAGTTGATCTCAACTCAGTGAAGAGTTCGGGGTCGAGTTGATAGAGAACCCGGTGTCAAATTGATAGTCATCTCAGAAATCATCTGGTAGAGTCTCTCAGTTGTAAGAGCTCGATGAGATCTTGTTAATGCAAAATTGAAGAAGGATCTCATCATAGGGAGCTCAGTGCCAAATCTAAAGAGGTCGATATGATGTTGCTCGCAATGAGACCAATGGAGCTCAGGCTTGGACTAATAAACCACCATGCGTAGAGTTGGATAAAATGTGAGAAATGAGATGAAAGTGGAGGTAACACGCCTACTTCACTAGCTTGTAGCTTCATCTATAACCACCATATCAAACCCATGGGCCAGGCACTGGAATAACTTCCGGCCACTACTAGAAATAGTAGTGAACACAATCTCAGCCTCATTTGCAAAACTTGCCTCAAGATTTGATCGAGCTTCTTCCATGGAAGTGACTTTCCAAAATGAAAAGGCGAGACAACTCAACTAAAACTTTATCTCGTTCTTCTACTACAGCGGCAAGATTTTACAACAACTGATCACGACTGTGGTCACGTGCAACCAGAACATCAGGATCAACACCAACGGTTCCTTGGGATCGCCCTGCAGCAGCTGTCACAATTAACTCTCTCTGGAGGCCACTGATTTTCTGAGATAAGTTTACTTCTCTACCCTGTAGCTGCTGCGTATAGCCAATTACTTCCTCACGAACTTTCCTAGGAGAATTTCAGTTCTACGCTCAAAGCTCCCTTTATCTTCCTCACTGTGCTGGTTATCAGATTGTTTACAGTCTCCACAGACTCCATTGTTAGCTTAGAGTTAGGAAGACTGTCAAGTCATTGCAGAGCATTGTTTTAAGGTAACTCGTACATGGGCATTGAGAACTTGGCTCGATAATGGAGATAGTGTCATGGCAAGCCGATATGATATTTCCACGCATGGGAAAATTCCATGATGATTTCCAAGTGGGTTTTTATGAATGGTAGGCTAAGCTGTTAATCCCGTGCTAAGGTATGAATAGGGGAACTCAGGGAATACATTCCCAAGTGGAAATATTGGGTTGGTAAACCATGGTGATACTTCCGAGCGTGGGAGAAATCAGATCAAATTGCCAAGCAGGAGATCATATGATGACGATCCGTCATGAGAATTCCATGTGTAACTTGGAGCGGTCTGAGTCATTGTGCGAGTCACCAGGAGAATTAAAGTGGCAGTTGCAAATTGGGCGGCGAGTAATCCTCCAAGCGATAAGGGAGGATGATGGTGAGATGGTTGAAGATGGGTCGACGTTGGAAAAAGTATCAAGTTTCAGGCTCACAGGATCGAACGATGCACGAGAATTAGAGAAGGATCTTTCCGATGTTGACGCACAAGGCAAAGCTTGGTAACCTACAGTCATAAAAACATGGCTGACATGAGTGAGTCCATTCTGTTCCAGAGTGAGTAGAGTGCCTAATTAGTCGCGGAGTTACTAGCAATCAGGTGGATCTATTTCATATCAGAATATTCATGAAGCACAATTTTCTCTGCAATTATATGAGCATCTTCAACGAGTCACTAAGTTGGCAGGCATAAAGGTTTCTGTTGGAATTATCACACCTTGCAAGCTACAGCTGAAATGTTTGCACTGAAAGTTTGATGTTTTCCTCAAATCTGATGAAGGAAAAGGTTTATATATCAATACGGTAGATGCCTGTCAGGGCCAGGGGCGTGATGTAATCATTATGTCTTGTGTCTGAGCTTCAAATCATGGGGTTTTCTTTGTAGCTAATGTTTGCTATATGAAGGAGGCTCTACACAGCTTACCACACATAACACCCCTGTAAACCCGTCTACATATCTTCAACTATTGCAGACCTACATTTCTAGGAATATGCTTTCACAAGAAAGAGACGCCTTCTCATGGAATACCATAATTACAGCTTACAGAAGACATGGGTTTCCTCACGAGGCATTGATACTGTTTCACCGAATGTAACAAACAGATGTCTGACCTGATCAGTTCACCTTTGCTAGCATACTTCTAGCCTGTGCCACAATAAGAGCTTTGGAACAGGGTATGGACATACATCGAAGATAATTGAAAGGGGTCCGTGAGGATGTATCGTGCTAAATAGGAATCATCAAGTGAGCTCAGTTGTTTAGAATGAATGCCAAAGTAAATGCCTTGACAGTTCGAGCTCACGTAGAAGTTAGCCATATGGAGATCGATGCGTCGAAGATTGCAAGGAGCTTGGACACGTAAGTTCTTTCAAGACATCGCGTTAAGAGTTGGCTTGTTTCATTGAATGAAGTGAATGAGTCTGTAGACGTTCGGGCTCTGATGGTTTGGTGGTCAGAGAAGCTCCCACGCACCAGGTAGGAGCATGTTGCAGTATAGTAGAAGCCTTTTTAGTCTTCCAACAAGCAGGTTGTCCAACTATGTTGTTATATGTTCAGTATTGAATGCATCCTCAAATGCGGGATTTTCCTTCAAGATATTTTTATCAAAATCGATTAAGTGACAGTGAGAGTGTTATCGGGAGACCTGATGAAATTTATTACAAAGATTCTCTATTGATAACCTTACTTGTTTTACGATGTAACTCATGGAAGTGAATCTCATAGAGGTGGATCTGTTTCATATTAGAATATTCATGAAGCACAATTTGCTTTGCAATTATATGAGCATCTTCAACGAGTCACTCAGAAAGTCAAGCATGTTTCTTGGGAGAAAGGAAATAGCTCAGCGTTGAAACATTTGAGCTCACTCAGAGATCAAGCTTATAGCCAGACTGAAGTTCAGTTAAAATATTAATCCTAGTTAGACCCAAAGGAATTGATGGTCGAGTTTACTGATATCTTGAGTGAAATCACTTATGGCATAGCGGTTCTTAGAGACATGTTGTAGATATGATAAGATGACATGGGAAAATAGGATATGGTGAACTCGGCCTGACAGATAAAATGATATTTTCATAGCCACGAGTTCAAGGATCTTAGATGGAAGCTTCCTATAATATCCATGTTTGCAGAGTCTATGTATAATATCTTGAAGCTCGAATGTGTCATGTAAAATCTTTGAAAAAATTGTTGCAAGGTATGCATGGAAGGAGATCAGGCATGATCAGACAACGATCGAAAAGACGTGTTGAGGTTTGGAGTTCGACATGATATAAAGGGATTAAGCATGTATTAGAAGAGAAGCCCTTGAAATACCACATGAATTTCTCAGGGTGATCGCAGGAATCAACATCGAGGAAGAGGCGTGAAAATGTGAACATTGAACAAGTCTTAATATTTCCCGCAGATACAAAGCATAAATAGCTCGGAGAAGATGACGAATCAAAGAAGACTCAACGCATGAGCTAGTGCTTAAGTTTATAACCAATGAGCATAGACCCATTGTTGCAAAGTAAGGAACTTAGATGTGCAAGATGGTAAATATGAGCTCGGTACATAGACATGTGAGAGTCCGAGTTGAGCTAACCGGGTGTCAAGTCGACATTCAAAACAAAGAAGCCAAGTCAGTTGACTCATGGGGAGACACTTGGAGGTGAGTATTGATGCTAGGAAAGGTAAGATTTTGTGTAGAGCTCGCCGAGTTGGAAAGAATTGGCTCAGTGACTTGAATGAAAATTCAAGCTCACATATGTTTCATGAAAGGAACGTGGAATGCATAAATGGCCTCGAGTTAACCAAGGAAAACGATAAGAATCAAGTTTGATAGCTCACCATTTGAAGGACTCAATGCAAAAGAGCTCGATTGCCAAGGCAAGGAAAGAGTTGGTGTGGGGTTCAAAATTGAGTGCAACACCGAGTTAGAGGATTCGAAACTCACCGAGTTGGGCTATGTGCAGACTCTATCCACATGGACCCCCCTCCTCTTCAAGTCAAACGGGTCAACTGGAGGGTCCCGACATTATGTTAATTAATTTAATATTTTAACTAAAATATTTTAATAATAATATTTATTATTATTATTTAAATATTTTATTTAAATATTCTTTTAATTAATTGAGAAGACTAGGTCATCAGACAATTAATGACCCATGATGGAACCTTCTCAGGTGGTTCAACTAACTGTAATAAATACATCATGGGCCTTCAATTTAGGAATGTAATTATGACCTTTCCTCTTCTTTCTCACATATTCTTCTATAAATGTAAGTTGGAAGCTCATTTCAAAGGGTTCCAACAGTTCAGACAAGTTGGACAGTTAGATATCTTAGGCGAGTGTATACTTTTCAAGAGTCCTCTCTCTTCTGCAAGTTGTTCTTGTGTGTTGAGAGAACTTTCAAGCCTCCTCTTCAAGACTGTAATGGCAACTATTGCCTCTTCTGAATGTATGATGCATTGTGCATGTTATTGAAGCAATAAAAGTGTGTGTTTTGTGACTAATCTCAGTCCTTTCATCCTTCTATGCTTCTTTGTGCCTTTCTCGTACTTGCAGGTACACTGTGCAAGTTTAAGTTTCTATTGCAGGTTCTTGGAGTTCTGTGCTTATCGAGTGGTGGAGTATTGCATGCAGTTGAGTTGTGGTGTCTGTTCACCCTTCTTGAGTTCATCCTTCTTCACTGGGAAACTGGTATATTTCTCGGTCTGATAAATTTTAACAAAGGGAACACATGTCTCTTAGTTTGTGGTATCCTGTACCCTCTCTAAGTTGCAGTAGGTGAAGTTGACCTGTGGTGCACACACCCTCTTCAAATTAACCCTTCCTGAGTCTGGAAACACCCTTTATTTGGTGCATCACCATCCCTAGTATAATTTCATTTCTGTAAATCTCTTTCCCTAAAACCCATGAAGATGTTAGCATAGGATTAGATAATCATTTTTGTTACACTAGGAGTAGTACAACACTTAGTTTAGGAAGAGGAAGCCGGCCTTCTCTGGAGGTTCACTTCGAGCCCAAGTCCCACAGCTTGAGAGGTGATCCCATGTGTCCCAATCACACCGAACATCCTATTCACATCCTGGCCATTCGGAGGGTGCAGTGATTTGGCGACAACAGTTTTTGGCACACCCGGTGGGAGAGAGTTGGTACTTCTCTTCTCACTTACACAAGTCAAAGTACCTGGCGACTCTATATCTCTAGATTCCAAATCTCAGTGCGGTAACTTATGCGAAGAATTCAGACAAGAGCTTCTTCAAAGAAAGGAAATTATCAGCATATCGAACTTTCCTTGTCTCCTCCAAAGAGAAGAAGAAGAGGCATTTCCACATCCCCAGTTGCAGATTTACCTAGTAGGGGTCATTCGACTCCTCCTTACAGAAGGTTTCCTCCACCCAGGAACAATCAACCTTTCGTTGCTATGGCGAGGAACCAAGTTTTTCCCCCTTTCAATGCAAGCAGTCCTCTTATGTTGGCTCAACATGACCCGATACCTGTTGCGGCACTCAAAAGTTTACCCTTCTACACGGGGGAAACTCACGTTACTCTAGTGGAGCATATCTTTGATGTAGCCAGCATCTGCGCAGTACATAATATCACAGAAGACAATGTTGTAGTTAGACTTCTTGCTACCTCTTTCAAGGGAAAAGCACTTCAATGGTTTCACGGGTTAGGTGTTGGCACTATAACCACTTGGGACAAGTTGGGAGAAAAGATATGTAAATAGTTCGAAGACAAAAGTGATCACCTATCACTTTTGGAACAACTCACTACTATGAAGAGAGCTTCCCAAGAATACATGAGTGATTTCAACTTCCGATTCCACAGGACTTGGAATAGGATTCCGGCGCTTGTAAAGCCTTCTGCACATAATGCATTCTTGTACTATTTGTGAGCCTTGAATAGCGATGTAGTAGTTATGATCCAGTCCATGGGAGGGACTACACTTCCTGATGCTTACGAAGTTGCCATAAGTGCAGAGAATTCTTTGATTCAGGCTGGAAAGATAGCTCCATGACCACCAATGCCCTTTTCTCTAGATCTTACGAATCATCAACCTATCATTGCTCCTATTCCAGTAGACTCCAAGCAACCATCTCAATCTTCCCTTGCCTCTTCAAATGACCTATTTGAAGTCAAGTCGCTACTACAAAATTTTGGAAATGAGCTCGTTGCACTCAAAAGGCAACAGTTTCAATACAATCGTCTGTATCAGCCACAAAATCAGCAGTATCAGGCTAACCGTTCTCCTTTTCAAGGGAACAATCAGCCTCAAAATCAAACTACAAGTCAAGTTACAAATGTCAGGCCCTTGAACTTTCGAAACCCTCTTGCAGCTAGCTCATCTAGAGCTATAGTACCTGTTCAGAATAATCTAGTTCAAGACTACGAATGGTGCTATCCTTGCTCTCAACCCCACAATCAAAATATTTGTCCCAATGGGGTTCTTAGCCAGGCCCTTATGGTTCAAAGTGTATCTGCCCCTTCAGAGTTAACAAATAATTCATCTACGCAAGAAGCAACAGATCAACCGCAGGCACCTGAAGAATCCACTTTGCTAAACTGGCAAGCAGAAGATTTTTGTGGGTTGAATACAGATTCTTCATCAGTGGCAGCAAACACTCGTTCCAAGAAGAGAGCAATGGAGCCTCAACCTCTCGAAGCTGATCTAGCGTCCACTTCTCAACCTGGGTTACAAATGGCAGTTGATAAAAATGTGGGAAAGAAATCACCAGAAACACCGGCTAGCCACGCTGCAGGGAAAGATGGTTCTCCAGGCATCACGGTACCCAACAAACATTTTCCAAAGGAGGACCCCAATGCCCAAAAAAGTGTCATCAAAGTTGGAGCGATTCCCTTCAGCATAGTAGAACAAATGAAGAAAACCAATCTGAGCATTACCATGTGGGACGCACTCTCGATCCCTTCTCAAAGAAACCTGTTGCGAGAAGCTCTGAACAGTTTTAGTACAACCAGTAGATCACCAAGCCATGGAGTGACAACTGCTACAAGTTTGTGTCAACCGGAAGGGAAAATCATTCCTACGGAAAATAAACCACCACCATTCTACATTTCCCTGATCATTGGCGACCACCTGGTACATAATTGCATGATCGATTCTGGTGCTAGTAGCTCTGTCATGCCTAAACAAATTACAGATGTACTAGGCATACAATATGTGCCAGTTGCAAGAGGGGTTGTTCAGCTGGATGGCACAACTGTTAAGACTATTGGGGTTATCAAAGGACTTCAACTTACCATCCACGCATGCCCAAGCTTTGTCATTCACCCAAGATATATCAGTCATTGATCTCCCTCCCCTCTTTGCCATCTTCCTATCACGGGATTTCACCGCCAAGATGGGTGGTTACCTATCGGCCAATTGGTCGCATATGATTCTTAGGACTCGATACGGAACCAAAGTAATTATAAGGGCAGAACCAATCTGCCATAATCATGTAGAACCCTACACTGCTAGTCCCATAAATGGAAATTACACCATCGGTGATCCCGAAGAGGAAGATGCCGATCATGAACCAACCACCCTTGTTGAAGAAGTCCCTGATACTTTGCTAGATGAAGTAAGTAGAGATCATCAGTATGATCCCTACGCTGATGTATTGGTAGAAGAAGAAGCTGGTTTGCTGGTCTTGGAAGAAACAGGATTAGGTACTTACTGTATCCATGAAGAAGATACAATCATACCACAACTTGTCAAAACACCAAGTGATTCTAAAGGACTGTGGCAATTGTTCTTCGATGGCTCAAGAAGTAAGAATGGATCTAGTGCTGGTGTTATGTTAATTTCTCCAGAGGGAGATAAGTACTTCTCATCTTTCTGGTTGCAGTTCAGTTGCACTAACAATGTTGCTGAATATGAGGCTCTTGTGCAAGGAATTCAGCTAGCCCAAAGGAAGGGAATCAAGGCCCTGACTATTTTTGGAGACAGTGAGTTAGTTGTTCATCAAGTTTCGGCATGTAGTGCATCCAAAAATGATCTTTTAAGATCATACAAGAACCGAGTCTGGGACCTGATTGAAGATTTTGAAGCTTTTGGAATCCATGTAGTTCCTAGAGGTCAAAATCAAGATGCAGATAGGCTTGCTACAATTGGTTCACAATACAACATACCAGTTGATATCATGAAAGAAGGGAAGTAATTTGTTAAAATGGTGGTTCGACCGGTAGTCCCTGATAATGTGAGTAGTTGGCAAGTGTTCGATAGTGACAAACAAATTGTCCTCTTCCTACAAGAAGAGGCGGAGTTTGCTACAAAGAATCAAGATAAGTTGTAGGAGTCATATGGTGAGAAAATTATCCAATTGAAAAGCAACAAGTTACCAAAAGGTTTAGTCACTTTGGAATCCATTTTCAATTCAGATGACCAAGCCAAAAGACAAAGCCCTAACATGGTGGTCAAAGAAGAATATTTTGAGGAAGTCGAAGTATCAAATGCAAAGTTTCTTAAGATCAGAAAAGTGTGTACTTATGAAGAGAAAGAAGCTTTCATCAAACTTTGTCAAGAGTATCATGACATCTTTGCATGGAGCTATAAATATCTGCGTGGTTTTGACCCAGGTCTAGCACAACATACCATCAAACTGGATCCTAATGCTAAGCCAGTTCGTCAGAAACAGAGACCAATTAATCCCAAAATTGAGCCACTAATGAGAAAGGAGCTAACCAAGCTCATCAAGGCCTGTATAATTTTTCCCATCAAGCATTCCTCATGGGTAGCCAATTTGGTGCCCATGAGGAAGAAGAACGGAGAGATCCGGTTATGCGTAGATTTCAGGGATTTGAATAGTGTGTCATTAAAAGACCATTATCCTCTTCCATCGATGGAGCAGATCCTTCAAACGGTGGTAGGAGCTCAAATATTTTCTTTTCTCGATGGATATTCAGGTTACAATCAAATCCTAGTCCAAGAATCTGACCAATTCAAAATGGCTTTCACTACCAAGTGGGGCACGTATGCCTACAATAAAATGCCATTCAGATTGTCCAATGTCGGGGCTACTTTCCAAAGAGCCATGGACATGGCATTTAAGGGACTAATCAACGATATTATTTTGGTTTACCTTGATGATATAACTGTATACTCTAAGCATGCATAAGATCACATCACACATCTAAGGAAAGTTTTCCGAAGGTGTAGGGAATTTGGGGTTTCACTTAACCCCAAGAAATGTATTTTCACAGTGCACGAGGGAAAATTGTTGGGGCATGTTGTTTCAACGGAAGGATTATCAATCGATCCAGCCAGGATTCATTCGATTATGTCCTTATCTCTCCCAAGTCACAGGAAGGGCCTCCAGAGTTTTCTGGGAACCATAAATTTCGTGTGAGAGATTCATCCCTCAATTCACGACATTGGCTAAACCATTGATAGCCATGCTGAAGAAAAACATGCCATTCTCATGGACAAAGGAAGGACGAGAAAGTTTTGAAGCCATCAAAATAGCCATTTCCCAAGCTCCCACGCTTGTGAACCCCAGGTTTGACAAATATTTTATCCTTTATGCTTTTGCAGGTCAAGAGAGCATTTCAGGGATCCTCACCCAACAAAACAACAACCTGATGGAGCAACCAATTGCTTTCTTCAGTCAATCCCTCAAAGACTACGAGTTCAAATACTCATTCATTGAAAAGCAAGTCTTTGCGGTTATTCAAGCTTTGAAGAAATTCAAGCACATGTTGTCCAACAACAAGATTCATCTGATGGTGTCTCATCCAGGTGTCAAGGAGTTTTTGCTGAACAAAGAAATGAACGAAAAGCATGCTGGATGGATCACGAAGGTAATGGAGTATGACGTGCACATCAAAGTCACTAAACTTGTCAGAGGTAAGGGTTTGTGTCAGCAACTTGCTGCAGACATGGAATCAAAAAGTAATGAGGACGTGACACTCCTAAATACTGATGAGGATGTTGATCAAGCTGACTGGTTATCCAAAATGAAGAATTTCCTCTTCTCAGGAGCATATCCGGCAAACATGGATAAAAACCAAAGACGAAACTTTCCGTCTTCAATCTATCCCATATGTTTTGGTAGATAGCATTCTCTTTCGAAAATATTTGAACGGCATTCTCCTTCGGTGCGTAGGACCAGAACAGGTCAGTAAGATACTAGAAGAGTTTCATAATGGCCTATCTGGAGGACATTATTCCACACGAACAACAGCTACCAAGATCATGTAAGCCAGCTACTATTGGCCAAATTTATTCAAGGATGCCCATCTCTGGGTAAGGAAATGTAAGGAATGTGCCTTTTTCATAGGTAAGCAGAAGCTGGTAGCTCTTCCGCTGCATCTAATTCAAGTGGATCAACCCTTTGTTTAATGGGGGTTGGACTTCATCGGAATGATTAATCCTCCATCCAGTGACGGACATAAGTGGGTCCTTACTACAACAGACTATTTTACTCGATGGACAGAGGCGGTAGCATTAAAAGAGAGCAATGAAAAGGTAGTTCTAGTATTTTTTGGAGGGTATAATGACAAGGTTCGGTGTTCCATTTACAGTCATTTCAGACAACGCGCTGGCTTTTCTTGGTATGAAATTGAGTGAATGGGCTGTTAAAAATGGGGTATACCTCAAAACTTCATCCAATTACTATCCGCAAGGAAACGGATTGGCTGAGTCTAGCAACAAAAACCTCATAAGGATTATTAAGCGCACAATGGAGACTAACAAGAGGACTTGGCATACATAGCTTAAGACCGCCTTATGGGCAGATCGGATCACACCTAAAAAGGCCATCGGAAATTCTCCTTTCGTTCTTGTATATGGAAGAGAGGCAAAACTCCCGCTCTCATTGGAGTTACCTTCTTTGGAGTTAGCTCATCAACTTGAAGTTATAGAGAGTGATCCTCTGACAGTAAGGTTTGTTGAACTCATGGAATTAGAGGAAGTATGAGACAAGGCTATGAAAACTTTGGAGCAGCATCAGGCTCAAGTTAAGAAATATTTTGACAAGAAGGTGTCTGACAGGTGTTTTCAAGAGGGAGATTTAGTTCTCAAATGGGATGAAGATAGGGCCAAACCAGGCAGGCATGCCAAATTTGACGCTCTTTGGAGTGGGCCATACATCATCACAAGTTGCAAAGAGGAAAATTCATTCTGTCTATCTAGGCTCAATGGAGAAGAACTGCCCATTCATGTGAATGGGATACATCTCAAAGCTTGTTTTTGAGAAGCATTCCACCCCCTGTACAGTTAAATTAGGTGTTTTCCTCCAAGCTTATTGTTGTGTGTTGTTGTTTTTTGCTTTCCTTGTTGTGTTTTGTGTTGTTCTGCACATTGTTTCATCATTGGAAGGTGTCAAGGAGAAGAAGGTTCAAGGTTTCCATAAGAGTTTCAAAATCTACTTTCATTCAAAATTTTGTAGTGTTCCATGGATGTCAAGCATTCAACAGATTCAGTATACTTCATGCTTAGCATTCCAGGGAGGTCCAGGATATCGGTAATGCTCAAGGAGATTCTGAGATGTGTCAAATAAAATCATACTACTTTCAGGATTCCAACATAGACTCCATGCCCAATGGATGACTTAAGGCTACTGGAATCATGCTTAGCAGGCAATCATCCCCGAGAGGTCACCAAAAAATGTTATCCAATTTTGCACACATGGCAAGATTGGACAATGGGGTCCTATCACGTTCAAAATGAAATAATAGTCCCAGGAACCCACCTCCGGTTATTATCGAGATACAATAATTAAAAATAATTCCTAAATTTCATATGAAGAGATCACCTAGCATCGAAAGGCACCCAGTTGATCTCAACTCAGTGAAGAGTTTGGGGTCGAGTTGATAGAGAACCCGGTGTCAAATTGATAGTCATCTCGGAAATCATCTCGGTAGAGTCTCTCAGTTGTAAGAGCTCGATGAGATCTTGTTAATAAAAAATTGAAGAAGGATCTCATCATAGGGAGCTCGGTGCCAAATCTAAAGAGGTCGATATGATGTTGCTCGCAATGAGACCAATGGAGCTCAGGCTTGGACTAATAAACCACCATGCATAGAGTTGGATAAAATGTGAGAAATGAGATGAAAGTGGAGGTAACATGCCTATACTTCACTAGCTTGTAGCTTCATCTATAACCACCATATCAAACCCATGGGCCAGGCACTGGAATAACTTCCGGCCACTACTAGAAATAGTAGTGAACACAATCTCAGCCTCATTTGCAAAACTTGCCTCAAGATTTGATCGAGCTTCTTCCATGGAAGTGACTTTCCAAAATGAAAAGGTGAGACAACTCAACTAAAAAATTATCTCGTTCTTCTACTACAATGGAAAGATTTTACAACAACTGATCACGACTGTGGTCACGTGCAACCAGAACATCAAGATCAACACCAACGGTTCCTTGAGAGCATGTCGTAATTAACTCTCTCTGGAGGCCACTGATTTTCTGAGATAAGTTTACTTCTCTACCCTGTAGCTGCTGCGTATAGCCAATTACTTCCTCACGGCACTTTCCTAGTTGAATTTTAGTTTTATGCTCAAAGCTCCCTTTATCTTCCTCATTGTGCTGGTTATCAGATTGTTTACAGTCTCCACAGACTATATTGTTAGTTTAGAGTTAGGAAGACTACCAAGTCATTACAGAGAATTGTTTTAAGGTAACTCGTACATGGGCATTGAGAACTCAGCTCAATAATGGAGATAGTGTCATGGCAAGCCGATATGATATTTCCACGCATGGAAAAATTCCATGATGATTTCCAAGTGGGTTTTTATGAATGGCAGGCCAAGCTGTTAATCCCGCGCTAACGAATGAATAGGGGAACTCAAGGAATACATTCCCAAGTGGAAATATTGGGTTGGTAAACCACGGTGATACTTTCGAGCGTGGGAGAAATCGGATCAAATTTCCAAGTGGAGATCATACGATTGTAATCCGTCATGAGAATTCCACGTGGCTTGGAGCGGTCCGCGTCATTATGTGAGTCACCAGGAGAATTAAAGTGGCAGTTGCAAATTGGGTGGCGAGTAATCCTCCAAGAAATAAGGGAGGATGATGGCAAGATGGTTGAAGATGGGTCGACGTTGGAAAAAGTATCAAGTTTCAGGCTCACAGGAATTGAGTGATGCACGAGAATCAGAGAAGGATATTTCTGATGTTGACACATAAGGCAAAGCTTGGCAACCTGTAGTCATAAAAACATGGCCGACATGAGTGAGTCCATTCTGTTCCAAAGTGAGTAGAGTGCCTAATTATTCATGGAGTTTACTAGCAATCAGGTGGATCTATTTCATATCAGAATATTCATGAAGCACAATATAAGAGCATCTTCAATAAGTCACTAAGTTGGCAGGCATAAAGGTTTCTATTGGAATTATCACACATTGCAAGCTACAGCTGAAATGTTTGCACCAAGAGTTTAATATTGTCCTCAAATTTGATGAAGGAGAAGGTTTATATATCAATACGGTAGATGCCTGTCAGGGCCAAGGGCGTGATATAATCATTATGTCTTGTGTCTGAGCTTCAAATCATGGGGTTGGCTTTGTAGCTGATGTTCGCCACATGAAGGAGGCTCTACACATTCTGCTTACCACACATAACACCCCTGTAAACCTGTCTACATATCTTCAACTATTGTAGACCTGCATTTCTAGGAATATGCTTTCACAAGAAAGAGACACCTTCCCATGGAATACCATAATTGCAGCTTACAGAAGACATGGGTTTCCTCACGAGGCATTGATATTGTTTCACCGAATGCAACAAACAGATGTCCGACCTGATCAATTCACCTTTTCCAGCATACTTCTAGCTTGTGCCACATTAAGAGCTTTGGAACAGGGTATGGACATACATTGAGCCATAATTAAAAGAAGTCATGAAGCGAATGAGTCTGTAGATGTTCTGGCTCTGATGGTTTGGTGGTTGCGAGAGAAGCTCCCACGCTGGTCGAGCCATAAATATCTCAAGGTTTATGTGAAGTATGAGTCGTTCAAACATCGGGTGAGGATTTAAATGGTGTATGTCAAGTTCTCTTGATATCAGCGAGTAGAGGGAGTCATCTCATTTAGTAATGCGTCTTAGTAAGCCGAATGTATATTGTTTCATGTGTATATACGAATTGCGTAATGGAAAGACAGTGAGAAAAATGGGCATATGGTGAGCCGATACGTGGGAAATAGCTCATTTATAAGCCATGAGAGTTTGACTTAAGCTTAGGATATATTTTGAGGAAATAAATGATGAAGGTGTTAATTGGGGTGTTTGGGCCAAATTCGGTGTTCATGGAGGTGCATACGGCAAAACACTATCACCTCAAAACGGTGTTCTACCTGCCATGTACATAAGGAAATAGCCTGGGTTGAGCTGCGCTAATGCTCCACACAGGTAAAGTAAGAGTTGCAGAGTTGGTTCCCAAGCATGTTGAATGGGATTCAAGGTGGCTCACTGAACTGATTAAGTAAGGTCTTAATCAAACTTCCCCAGCTTGCGAAATGTCTTGTGTACTAGGTGAAGAATACAGAGGATGGCTTGGTGGTGAATCTATGTGTCAAATATGGAGTCCGGTTTTCAATACTAGTGAGAGCGCTCGATAGCTCGAGGTAAAGGAGCTCATACTTAGAAATGAAATCAACATTGAACGAGATGGTATTTTGGTTGGGCATGAAGTAGAACTCAAAGAAGTATGACATGAGTAGTAAAGGGAAGACTCTACCGAGCTAGGGTGGGGTAATGTCGAATGGCTCGATCAAAGCGCAACGAGAGAAAAATGGTGAATATGGTGGCATGATCTGTCGACACTAAAATTTTCCTCCATAATTTCTATTTCATTAATGTATGTATTAGGAATAGGATGTTGTTAAGTGTAATTAGTAGTAGTGTCTGATAGAAGATAACGGCGCCGTCAGTACGGTGCCGCCAATAATGTGGAGTACGGTAACAGTTAAAGTACAATAGGAATGTTGTAAAAAGTAAATATTTGTCGTAAGTGGTCCGGTAATGTTAAAATGTCAAAGTTTGGGTAATTAGAGAAGTAGGGTCTACATGATTAGGAATTAGAAATATTATATTGGTAATAAGGACAAGGAGTGAGGTCATAAATATTTTGTGTATTTTATTTGTAAAAAGTCTAAAAATGTGGAACCCATGTAAAATGATAAGGTTTATCTTATCTTAACAGATAAGCTTACATGTATAGATAAGAGTTAAGGTATGGAATATGATTCGTCAGAGTGGATTTCTTATCCTATCTTAGAGATAGGATGGATAAGCCTGGAAGTTCTATAAATAGAGAGGCCACCCCCCTCATTTAGCATGGAAAGAAGTAGTGAGAAATATTGTAGGAAGTGTGCGAAGGAAGCCATCAGTTAAAGGTGTGTTGAAGAAGCCATCAAGAGGTGTAATTATAAAGTTTCTCCCATAGTCTTGTTGAAGTATCTCATGGGTGAGATTGTAACAGTTTCATGTTAATATTATAATTTATTTTGATATTTCAGATTTGTCGTCATTCTGTCTTATCGTAGTCAATGGTATTCTTGTGTTCGGTTGTTGTTTTGTTTCCAGATTACATCCACCAAACTAAAGGCTGTGCATTAGCAAATAATCATAGCACGAGGAGTTCCCGGTGAAGAATTATCATAGTGCCGGATTACTGATGACATTTTGGTTCCGTTGCCGGGACCATTCCTCGTTGGTGGATTTTCTGGAGAGATATTCCCACTTAGTCAAAAATTAATTGGAGGGTAACCTTGTTTTTACTGTGTATAGTAGTTACCATGGTAAAGTCATTTTTACTGTGCATAGTAGTTACCATGTTAAAGTCATTTTTGCCATGAATAGTAGTTACCCTGGTAAAGTCCTTTTTGCTGGGAATAGTAATTACCGCAGTAAAGTCACTTTTTACCGTGAATAGTATTTACCGCAGTAACTTCACTTTTTACCGTGAATAGTATTTACCACAGTAAAGTCAGTTTTTACCGTAGTAAGTCAAGTTTTACCATAGTTTACCGTGGTCATTTCTATTTTACTATAGAAAGGTGTAAAGTCACTTTCTAGTATAGTGATTCCAATTATTTGTGCACATAAGTCTTGTTAATTGTACTTGTGGGTTGGTATTTCACGGTGGTTACTTTTGAAAATGGGAAAGATTCCTGTTTTTTCAGCTCAATCTAATGAAGATGCTTCTTCTTTCATTCAAGAGTTTAAACGATCTTGTATTTGTAATGGCCTTATAAGAAGGGAACAATGGACTGAATTTTTTCCTACCTTTTTGGATGGTTCAACAATTATGTGGTTTGAAACACTAGGTGATAATGTGAAAAATTCATGGGATTTATTAACTGAAAGTTTTCTTGAAGAATTTGGTGAACAACAGAAATATGCAGATCTCATGATCGAGATCACAAAGCTATCCCAAGGAGAGAAGGAGAAGATAAGGGATTATCATGCTCGTGTTCTAGAGCTAAGGAGGAAGCTCGATGCCCAGATCCGGAAGGAATGACTAGCAGATGGGTTGATGAATGGCGTGGATAATCTCCTCTGTAAGCACTTCATTCTTGGGATGAAGTCGGAGATCAGACAACGAGTGAAGTATGACCGCCCAGCCACCATTGAACAAGCAAAGGAGATTGCAAGAAGGCAAGAAGAAAGCATGGAAGAGGAGCCCAAAGAAATTTTTGCTAAAGTAGAGCCTACACCAGCACATTTGGTCCTGAATCCACAACCACTCCCGGTGAGCACAAATATTTCTCCTAATACATCTACTGAGTATGAAGATCTGCTCAAAAAGATGGGTCAGTTAACTATTAATCTTCTTCAAGGAAAGGAATTTAGTTCTCAGGGAGGGGATAGAGGTCCAAAAAGAAATATTTCTGAAGTTGTTTGTTATGGTTGTTATAAAAAGGGTCATTATAAGTATAATTGTCCAGATAGAGCTTCTACATCTGGTAAGCGAGATAATGATAAAGGAAAATCACCTGTGAATTCTTTTGATGTAGTAGATAAGAGCATAAATAATGAAGTAGATGTGTTTGTAACAAAAAGAAAGAAAGAAAAAGATAATCAAGATGGAAATGATCCTAAGAAGATGAAAGAAGAAACTAGTAAGAAACATAGGAGAAGAAAGTTGGGTGTGCAGGATTTTCTGATTTCACAGGGGCAAGGACCATACTCCATCTTGGAAGATCTGTCCAAAAGGCCTGCAAATATTACATATGGTCAACTCTTGGCTATGTCTTCTGAAAAGAGGCGAGAGTTGCGAGGTGGACTCAATGCTCGAAGAAGGAAGGAGGTTGAGGTCCCTGTTTTGGAGGCAGAGGCAGATCCCTATGCTCCACAAGCTGAGGTATTATGTAATGGTATTTCAATTCATGATGTCTTAGTTGATGGAGGTGCTGCAGTTAATGTAATGACCGAGTCTGTAATGAATATGTTGGGTTTAAAATTGATCGCCCTTCAACACTTATGTTAAGGTCATTAAATAAGGGAAAAACTAAACCAGAAGGTGTAATTTCAAATGTGGCAATATCTGTTATGGGTGTTGTATGTGTGGTAGACTTTTAGGTGATGAAAAATGGTACTGTTGCGTACCCAATGCTACTGGGAAGACCATGGCTAAGGAGAGTTCATGCAAGAAACTACTGGAATGAAGGTTTCATGACACTTGGACGTGGTAGAGAGAGGGTGAAGATAAACGTGATCCCTCGACATCATAAAGTAGAACATGTGGATTCAAGTGATGAAACTGATGATTGGACATCCTCTGATTACTCTAGTACCAGTGAAGTGGACACTGAAGATGAAGAAAGCGAGGTGGATGTTTCAGTCATGGATATCCTGCCAGTCACACAAACTCATGACCCCATAAAATTATCTGAAGAATAAGTTGATGATCGTCTCCAACAAATAAAGATTGGTGATGTTGTGATGGAGAGTGAGAAGGAATCCTACCTCCAGCTCTTTCGAAGGTACATACACCTATTCACTTTTGATTACAAGGAACTCCGTCAAGTAAGTTGGGTAGAACATTGTATTGAGCTGGTAGATGGTGCTAAGCCTATAAAGCAAATGCCATATAGAATGAATCCTAATTTATCCAAGACTGTAAAAGAAGAAATAGATAAGTTGCTTGATGCAGGATTCATATTTGCTGTGGAGAATTCAGAATGGGTTTCTCCCATTGTGATCTCAATAAAAAAGAATGGGAAGCTATGCATTTGTGTTGATTACAGGAAGCTCAATAAGGCAACAAAGAAGGATCATTACCCTCTTCCATTTTCAGATCTGATCTTAGACGAAGTAGCTGGCCAGGAGTGCTATAGTTTTGCTTATGGATATAGCGGCTACAACCAAGTTCGTATAGCAGAGAAAGATCAGCTGAAGACCACGTTCACCACTCCTTGGGGAACGTTTGCTTATAGAGTTATGCCTTTTGGGTTGTGTAATGCTCCAGCAACATTCCAGTGTTTGATGAATAGGGTGTTCGAACCCTACATTGGGACCTTCATCAGAGTATTTCTGGATGATTTTTGCATCTATGGGAGCAAGTTGGACCACCTGCACCAGATGGAGACAGCATTTCAAAGGTTAGATGAAGCACAAGCCTCACTAAACCCTACAAAGTGTGTCTTTGGATGTTCTAAAGGCGTTTTGTTAGGGCATGTTGTATCCAGAGATGGTATTGGTACTGATCCTGATAAAGTTTCAAAAATCAAAGATTTACCATTTCCTATGAATAGAAGTAAGTTGAGATCATTTTTAGGCCATGTGGGTTACTATAGAAGGTTCATCAAGAATTTCTCAAAGATTGCACAGCCACTAACCTAGTTCTTGAAGAAGGATGTTGCTTATGAACCAGGAAACAAGGCGCATGAAGCTTTTGGACAACTGAAGGAAGCTCTGGTGTCTTCACCTATTTTGAAGAATCCAGATTGGAGCAAGCCATTCATTGTGTACACTGATGCCTCAGATGCAGCACTAGGTAGTACTTTGAGCCAAAAGGATGAAAATGGGAATGAACATCCAATTTACTTTGGAAGTAGACAAATGAGCAGTGCTGAGGTAAACTATACTGTAACTGAAAAAGAGGCTCTAGCTATCATTTTTGCTGTAAAGAAGTTTAGAAATTACTTGCTAGGGCAGAAATTTATAGTTGTAACGGATCATCAGGCTCTGAAATATATTGTCAATAAGCCTAACCCATCAGGGAGGATAGCAAGATGGATAATTTTGCTACAAGAATTTGAATTTGATATTATAGATAGGCCAGGAAAGAAGCATGTCAATGCAGATGCACTCTCTCGAGCCTATGATGGGTTAGGATCATCTTGTGATGATGATGATTTTCCCGATGCAGCATTGTTCTCCCTTGACACAATCCCTAGTGAATACAAAGATATTTGGAATTATCTGAATGAATTCAAGTTTCCTGATGGTGCCAATGCAAAGACTAAGAGAAAGATTACTCAAGCCAGTCGTCCATATTCTATTCTGCATGGAGCATTATTTTGAATCAGGCCTGATGGACAGTACAAGAGGGCAGTTGGACGTGATCAAGGAAAGGAGCTGCTAGAAGAATTCCACAATGATACATGTGGAGGGCACTTCTCTGGACAACTTACAACAAGAAGGATCTTGGATGCAGGTTATCACTGGCCCACTCTTTTTAAAGATTGTTATAATTATTGTAAGACATGTGATATTTGTCAAACACATGGTAACCGTAAGACTTCATCAGCTCCATTATGTCCTATTCTTCCCCTTGTTCCTTTTGAAAAATGGGGAATAGACATTATAGGTCCACTTCCAACTACATCACGTCAAAATAAGTATATTGTAGTTGCCACAGATTATTTAACCAAGTGGGTTGAAGCTAGGCCATTGAAAACAGCTTCCATGGATGAAGTGGCAAGGTTCATATATGAACACATTGTCACCAGATTTGGTTGTCCATTATAAATTGTAACAGATCAAGGAAGCCACTTCATTAATGAGGTGGTAGAAGCCCTAGTCAATAAGTTTTCTATCAAGCATAGGAAGGCAACAACATACAAGCCAAGCACAAATGGACAGGTGGAACGAACAAATTTTGTGCTGTGTCAAATTCTAGCAAAAGATGCAGCCTTGCAGGTACATAAATGGGATAAAAGGATTCATGCAGCATTGTGGGCATATAGGGCAACATCAAAGTCAGCAACAGGATACTCCCCATTTCAGTTGGCCTATGGCATTGATCCAGTTCTTCCTATTGAGTTTGATATTCCCACTGTGAGAGTTATGAAAAATGAAAGGATGGATGAAAGTGATTCAGTAAAAGAAAGGTTGGTACATCTTCATTTGCTAGAGGAAATGAGGGAAATAGCAAAGGATACAAGCCATAAGAAGAAAATGAAGCAGAAGGAATACTTTGATCAAAAGATCCGATGGTCTCCATTTCATGTTAATGACTTGGTCCTAGTATATGATTCCAGATACAAAAAAAGAAGACAGAAAATTTCTTCCAAAATGGATGGGGCCCTACAAAATAGCAGCTGTGCATGAAAATGGTACGTACCGACTGGAGGAATTGGATGGCACTCCCATTACGAAATGGGTCAACCAGGACAAGTTGAAGATTTTCCAAGCACCAGAATAGTCTACTCCGAGGACGGAGTAGAAGCTAGGAAGGGGGAAGATGTCGACACTAAAATTTTCCTCCATAATTTCTATTTCATTAATGTATGTATTAGGAATAGGATGTTGTTAAGTGTAATTAGTAATAGTGTCCGATAGAAGATAACGGCCCCGTCAGTACGGTGCCGCCAATAATGTGGAGTACGGTAACAGTCAAAGTATAATAGGAATGTTGTAAAAAGTAAATATTTGTCGTAAGTGGTCCGGTAATGTTAAAATGTCAAAGTTTGGGTAATTAGATAAGTAGGGTCTACATGATTAGGAATTAGAAATATTATATTGGTAATAAGGACAAGGAGTGAGGTCATAAATATTTTGTGTATTTTATTTGTAAAAAGTCTAAAAATGTGGAACCCATGTAAAATGATAAGGTTTATCTTATCTTAACAGATAAGCTTACATGTACAGATAAGAGTTAAGGTATGGAATATGATTCGTCAGAGTGGATTTCTTATCCTATCTTAGAGATAGGATGGATAAGCCTGGAAGTTCTATAAATAGAGAGGCCACCCCCCTCATTTAGCATGGAAAGAAGTAGTGAGAAATATTGTAGGAAGTGTGCGAAGGAAGCCATCAGTTAAAGGTGTGTTGAAGAAGCCATCAAGAGGTGTAATTGTAAAGTTTCTCCCATAGTCTTGTTGAAGTATCTCATGGGTGAGATTGTAACAGTTTCATGTTAATATTATAATTTATTTTGATATTTCAGATTTGTCATCATTCTGTCTTATCATAGTCAATGGCATTCTTGTGTTCGGTTGTTGTTTTGTTTCCATATTACATCCACCAAACTAAAGGCTGTGCATTAGCAAATAATCATAGCACGAGGAGTTCCCGGTGAAGAATTATCATAGTGCCGGATTGCGGATGATAGATCGTTGCAAGATCATGGCTCAGTCAAGTTTCAGGCTCGAACGAGGACTCGACTTGGAGGTGAGTTTGAGCTTAGGAAAGGTAAGATTGTTTGTTGGTTGAAGAGTTCGGTGACTTCGTAGGGAAGCTCACATATGTTTCACGAAAGGCAATGTGGAATGTAGAAATTGCCTCGAGTTAACCAAGCAAAATGATAAGAATCAAGTTTGATAGCTCACCATTTGAAGGACTCAATGCAAAAGAGCTTGATTACCAAGGCAAGGAAAGATTCGGTGTGGGGTTTAAAATCAAGTGCAACACCGAGTTAGAGGATTCAAAACTCACCGAGTTAGGCTATGTGCAGACTCTATCCACATGGACCCCCCTCCTCTTCAAGTCAAACGGGTCAACAAGGGGTCCCGACATTATGTTAATTAATTTAATATTTTTATTTAAATATTTTCATAATAATATTTATTATTATTATTCAAATATTTTATTTAAATATTCTTTTAATTAATTGAGAAGACTAGGTCATCAGGCAATTAATGACCCATGATGGAACCTTCTCAGGTAGTTCAACTAACTGTAATAAATACATCATGGGCCTTCAATTTAGGAATGTAATTATGACCTTTCCTCTTCTTTCTCACATATTCTTCTATAAATGTAAGTTGGAAGCTCATTTCAAAGGGTTCCAACAGTTCAGACAAGTTAGACAGTTAGATATCTCAGGTGAGTGTATACTTTTCAAGATTCCTCTCTCTTTTGTAAGTTGTTCTTGTGTGTTGAGAGAACTTTCAAGCCTCCTCTTTAAGACTGTAATGGTAGCTATTGCCTCTTCTAAATGTATGATGCATTGTGCATGTTATTGAAGCAATAAAAGTATGTGTTTTGTGACTAATCTCGGTCCTTTCATCCTTCTATGCTTCTTTGTGCCTTTCTCGTACTTATAGGTACATTGTGCAACTTTAAGTTTCTATTGCAGATTTTTGGAGTTCTGTGCTTATCGAGTGGTGGAGTATTGGATGCAGTTGAGTTGTGGTGTCTTTTCACCCTTCTTGAGTTCATCCTTCTTCACTGGGAAACTGGTATATTTCTCAGTCTGATAAAGTTTAACAAAGGGAACGCATGTCTCTTAGTTTGTGGTATCATATACCCTCTCTAAGTTACAGTAGGTGAAGTTGACCTATGGTGCACACACCCTCTTCAAATTAACCCTACCTGAGTCTGGGAACACCCTTTATTTGGTGCATCACCATCCCTATTATAATTTCATTTCTGTAAATCTCTTTCCCTAGAACCCATGTAGATGTTAGCATAGGATTAGATAATCATTTTTGTTACACTAGGATTAGTACAACACTTAGTTTAGGAAGAGGAAGTCGGCCTTCTCCGGAGGTTCACTTCGAGCCCAAGTCCCATAGCTCTAGAAGTGATCCCATGTGGCGCAATCACACCGAACGCCCTATTCACATCCTGGCCATTCAGAGGGTGCATTGATTTGGCGACAACATTTACCTTGGCGGCCTCATGGATAAGTTATTTTTTATATAGGCAACACACTAGTTTTTCGGCCTAGTGATCACTTTTTTATTTTTCTCCTGTTATATACACAAAGATTAACAATTTAGATTTATAACACAACTTCATTATGAATATGAAATATTTACATTTAAGAATAGCTTAGTGGTCCTTGGGGTGCAATGAGTAGATCGTGTCGTATCTAAAAAAATTGTATAACTTCGCGGTCGCTAGTCCAATTTTCTTTAATTTTTATAAATGTAAAATAATTCTTGCAAAATCTCATAAGAAATAGAGAAATCTATATGTATAACTGTATAACACATAAAATACACGATTCTACACGTATATTTATGTATCCATTATATAAACTCTAGATTTATTTGTTATCATTTATAGATTTTCAATATGATTTCTCCTGTATGAATACACTCTACATGAAAATTTTTACCTACCCTAGCACCCGATAGGCTGTAATTTGTATTTGGAGATAACATTCGTTTACCTCGGTAACCTCACTGATCAATTTTTTTAATATAGACAACAAACTTTTTTTTGGGCCTAACGACCGCTTTGTCATTTTTCTCATGTTATATACGCAAATATTAACAATTTAGATTTATAACATAGCTTCATTATGAACATGATATATTTACCTTTAAGAATAGTTTAGCGGTCACTAGGGTGTAACGAGTAGATCATGTCGTATCTAAAAACTTGTTTTATAACTTCTCGGTCACTAGTCCAAGTTTCTTTAATTGTCATAAATGCAAAATAATTCTGCCAAAATCTTATAAGAAATAGAGAAATCTATATGTATACCTATATAACACATGAAATACATGATTCTACACGTATATTTATGTTATCCATTATATAAACTCTAGATTTATTTGTTATCAATTATATCTTTTTAATATGATTTCTCCTGTATGAATACACTCTACATGAAAATATTTTCCTACCCTAGTGACTGCTAGGCTACAATTCTTATTTGGAGGTCGTCTTCGTTTACCTTGGCGGCCTCGCGGATCAATTATTTTTTGTATAGGTAACATATTGTTTTTGGGCCTAGATATCGTTTTGTTATTCGTCTCCTTTTTTATACGCAAAGATTAACAATTTAGATGTATAACATATCTTCATTATAAACATGATATTTTTACTTTTAAGAATAGCTTTGCATCCGCTAGGGTGCAATGAGTAGATCACGTCGTATCTAAAAAAATGTTGTATAAATTCTCAGTTGCTAGTCCAAGTTTCTTAAATTGTCATAAATGTAAAATAATTCTATCAAAATCTCATAAGAAATAGAGAAATTTATATGTATACCTATTTAAAATATATAAGGTTGATGTTTAGAACTTTGTGGTCGCTAGATAAAGAAAGACTTGCATACATTAGTAAAATTTATTGTTTAGATTTTAGAATTTAAAATAGGATATTTTTAGCTTAGCGACCGCTAGGATATACTAACACATACAAGTTGGAGCCTAGTTGTGTTTTGCAGTCGCTAGGATTTAACAATTTCAATTAAGATTTTATGAGATTAGCTGAAACTATTTTAGGTAACGACATAATATTTATGGAAAGGGTATAACAAATTAATGAAAGATATTTTGAGCTTATCGGCCACTAGGTTATCCTAAGACATAATATTAAGAGCTTACGATTGGTTAGATTAAACAAATTAAATTAACATATTTTGAGCTAAGCGGACGCTAAGTACTGCCACAATATAATATTTTGAGCTTATTGGTCACTATAATTTATCAAGTTACTTAATGATATTTTGAGCTTAGTGTCCGCTAGCTTATGACACAACATAATATTTGGATCTTAGTGGTCTCTATGTTTCAACAAAAGAAAGTAAGATATTATAAGCTTAGTGGTCGGTAGGTTACTGCAAAACATTAAAAAAATTATTTTTTATTTTTTATTTTTTTGGATCTTAGTGGTCTCTGGGATTTAACAAATTAAATCAACATAGTTTGAACTTAGTTTTCGTTAGGTATTTAAACAATATAATATTTCGAGCTAAAGAGTCATTAGCATTTAACAAACTAAAGAAAGACATATTGAGTTTAGTGTTTGTTAGGTTATGTTTCAACATAACCTAGCAAATGATATTGTAATCTTCGAAGTTGTAAACAATATATGTATATATTAGTTGAATTTATCATATGATTTTAAGATTTTGAATTAAGATGTTTCAAGCTTAGCACTCGCTAGGTTATGCCACCAAATAATATATGGAGCCTATTGGTAGTTAGGATTTAATAAATTGAATTAAGATATTTTGAGCTTAGTGGCCGCTAGGTTATGCCACAACATATTATTTGGAGAATGCATTCGTTATGGTTTAATGATTTCAATTACGATATTTTACAACATTTAACAAATTAGAGGAATATATTTTAAACTTAGTTGCATGTACTGCCCTCCACTGTTATGCCCACCTACCACGAAGTGGTTTCCTTGAAAAACACTCCAATTTTTTATTTTTTAGAGAAGTCACATTACCAATCATTTGACTTGGGATCATACTTCACTCAAGAAATGGTATAGCCATGCTTAGTTTAGGTGGTTGAGTTGGCTCTCCTGAGCATGCTTCGAATTTAACTATTGGTTATAGGATGGAGTGTTTATCTATAGCAAAAAAATGTGGGGAATTAACTAATTTTGAATCTTGTCCCTAACTAAGAGATGTCAATCAATTTGTAAAATCCTCATCAAGCATATCGGGGTGTTTTTTTTGTTTGAAATCATTTTGAGGTTTTCATCATGTGATATATGAGGTTGCAAACACCTCACTTGGCACTGTTTGTTCCCCTAAGTGTCATCGTAAATTTTGGGTATTTTACCATGAGGATTTTAGAACGACGGTTTTTTATTTTAAGTTGCGAATGACAGATATAGAATAATAAGTAATAACACATTTAAATGATGTTTAAATTTTAAAATAATATATATGTATGAATGAATATATATGCATAAACATATTTGAATGAAACAAAATTATTATTGTAAAAAAAAACATAAAAACTTGTGCAAAACCCTTGACACATATGACACGGGCATCAAACCTCAACTCTGAGTGAGTTGCACTTGTCTGGCCTGCATGCCAATGTGGAAGGCTCCTTTGGATGTGTGTAGACTTGGCAGGAGCGTTTGGTTGGAATTCCTTGGCTAGATCAGGGACTGGGTGGAGGAACCTTTGGTCTATCTGGGAGAGCACCTCTTGATATTTCTTTTCTCCAACGTTGTCATCTGTATTGTCCTTTCTATGGATCAATTGAGTTGTCTTTAATGGCAGGTTTGTCATTTAGGAAAGTTATTTTCCTCCCGCATGTGAGTACGAGGTAGTCCCATATGCTATAAGTTGTTTGTAGACCCAAAAATAGGCTGCCCGACATTATGGACTATAAAAACCTATTATTATTATTATCTAGAAATTTCACTTTTGTAAAATAAAAGAATGAAATAAATATAACAAACCAAGCATAGACGTCCCTTCACTAATATTTTGGAGATCTTATGCATTTTCTGGAATAGGTACTAGGGAGTATAATGTTCTTGACCAAAAAAGTGGGCCTTAGAAACTCGTGAAAATGCGATTGGCAGAAGTAAAGAACAAGAAAAAAAACTCCACAGCAATTTCATACTTCCTTCTTATCAATGCTAAATGGCTCTGTAGGAGTAGTGTATGGACATCCAATAAAGAATAACATGTAGAGGGGTTTTATTAGTGGTATTAATGATTGTTGCTCTAAGAGATTTATGCAAATGGGGATGCATAGACAGCAATAGAACTGTTTGGAAAATGTTGTAAAGAATGCGTCTGTGTGGACTGTTATGATTTCAATATACACACAAAAATGGGTCAGCCTTGGAACATTTTTAAGCAGGTGTTGTGGATAGTTGGATTATTGTGCTCTAAAGGCATCAAACAAGCACATCCACCAAAGCACCATTGGCTTTATTGACTGTTATAAAGCAAAAAAAATAGAATTTGTGTAAGCTCTTATCTACATGTGCCAAATGGGAATCATTTTGGTCATAATGGACATCCATCACGGCATAAGAGTTAAAAAGGGATTTTTTTTTTGTAGCTACAAGTGCCAAGGTAAATGTGTAGGGAAAATGTGGACACATGTAACATGTATGTGAACTGTGACAAAATACCACAAAACAATAAATTGGTGTGCGTAGATAGAAATGGTTGCAGAACATATAAAAATGGGTTTTTCATACCTGTTATTGAGTGAAGATCATTTAGAATTTATTTGGAGACTGGTTGATGACTCCTCCAAAAATAGAGTTCTGATAAAATTGCTGGTGAAAAGATGCACTTGGCCATGACTGGGTGCTTGGTGATTGTGCATGTGGATGGGACACTTGAAGCAGTTTAGTGGTTGAAAAATGATTTATTTATGGGATCAATGGAAAGTGTATTGATAAAATTTGGAGATTCGGTTGCATTTGGTAAAGTAGTTTTGTGAGGCTGCTCACGTCTTTTGCAAGCTGGTTGAAGTTAGAGAGCA
The DNA here is from genome assembly GCA_019776745.2 of Taxus chinensis. Lineage (NCBI taxonomy): Eukaryota > Viridiplantae > Streptophyta > Pinopsida > Cupressales > Taxaceae > Taxus > Taxus chinensis. Next base: position 545,031,846 of record CM034146.1, read on the forward strand.
CAATGCTTGCGATTAAAACATTCTAGTACTGAATCTCTGGGGTAACTTAGAATGTGATGATGGGACAATCTTCTCACCCTTGCTAGTTTAATCTAAAGTTGTGCAAAAGTGATATCATTGAAGCAAGACATGAGGGAAGCAGGAAGAAATTTTGGTTGCTCGCAAACTTTTGACGGAATTCCCAAAGGATTTCTTGAGTCTCACGGAATACGAGTGGATGTCCCTAGAGCACCTCATATAGAACCTCACCATTTACCAGGCATGGTTTTCTCTCTCCTCTAACATAATTCTCATTTCTTTTTTTTTGCATTCGTATTTGATTTGGAAACTTCGAAATAAAATGGTGGGGGTGGGTTGTTTTTACAAAACCAACTTTTTCGCCAACCCGTCAAAAGTTAAATTATTTTTACTATACCTGAATGATCACTTATAGTATTGAGTATGATTCCAGATCGCGTAGAAGCTAGTTAAAACTTATACGTGTAAATTTGATAATGATATACTCTATAATAGTCATTTGAATATGAGTCTCTGTTTTTTTCACTTCCTCTTTAAAGTTAGCAAAAGTCACTTCCAAACCAACAAGAATAAAATATCTCTCTCTAACTCATGTGGCACAAATGACAAGATGGATTGTGTCCTAAGATAACATGAAATAACAGGAGATAACAGCTTTCGATCACTAGCGATGGAGATCACGAGCGATGGAGAAAACTATGGCAATGCGGTTTCTGTAGTTCTGGCTGCAAAATGTCTGCGCACTAAGCTTAAAATTGCTGAGGAGAGGCTGATCTGTGGCTAGAATCAGACAGTTGTAAGCATGAGTATGAGCGAAAGAGAAAGCGCTGGAGGTACTGTCAGTGCAGTTTCTGTAGTTCTGGCCGCAAAAAGTCTGTGCGCTAAACCTAAGAATGCTGAGGAGAGGTAGATCTCTGGCCAAAATCAGATGGTTATAAATGAAAATGTGGAAATGCTGGGATCCACACCTATGGCCTGGAATAAGATGCTTCAAAGCTCTAACATCAAGGTGGGTCTGAAAATTGTTGGTCAGCTCATGTGGGAAAAGGACAACGAGGATGCCACCTGCCTGAGGGTCCCAGATGGATGTGTTGATAGAGCCTTAAGCAAAGTGAATCTCTCCCTCATTGGTAAGTTTCTTGGATCTAAACCTAATATTGATTTCATTAGAAAATGGGCTTTGAGAAAGTGGAAACCTAAGGGAGCCCTGAGCATTACCATCATTCCAAAAGGATTTTTTCTGGAAAAATTTAATCAGCAAGAGGATTTGGAATCGGTGCTTCTTGGAGGACCTTGGTGGCTGGGTAATATGGGCCTTTTTTTGAAAAAATGGTATCCTAGATTTGACCCTAATACTGAAAATATAAACACCATCCCAATCTGGTGTAGGCTACCTGGACTACCATTGCATTTTTTGGATGATGAAATTCTGCTAAATATTGCAAAATCCTTAGGTGCCCCTATCGGGCTGGATGGGCCCACGAGAAATAGATCCAAACTTGCTTTTTCTCGTTTCTACATTTTCTCTGTAATGGAACAGGAGTTTCCGGAGCACATAATCTTGAAATCTAGATATGGGATATGGACCCAAAAAATTGAGTTTGAAACTTTGAGATGTAAACATTGTCATAGCATAGGACACTCTGACAAAAGCTGTTCCAAGAAGAAGACCCCTACAATGGAAGCTGAATAGCCTGTGGAGGGCTCAATTCTGAGCAAGGATAGTAGGGTTCCTAGCATGGATAACTGGAATGAAGACAAAGTTCCATAGTCAGAAGGAGTTGGAGTTTAATAGAAAGGGGCAAAAAAAGGGGTTTTAGAACTCAAATAAGGAAACATCTGGTCTGACGTCCCAAAGTCTCAGCAGTAGCTTTTCCTAAAGCACCTAACCAAGATGACTTGGAAAATATTGTGAAGGTATTCATGGTGGTGAACGAGCAAGAAGGCTCTGTGAAGATTAATATAGTCCCTACTGAACAATTTTAGAGCAGTAAGGAAGTCGAGATAGATAATCAGATCGTGCATCACTAAGGAAAATTTGAACAAGGACTGTATGGATTTTATAGAACCTTTGCAGAAAAATACTCCTAGGGGAGATGGTAATTCATTTACAGATATACCTCCCTATTCCAGCAACATATCAGTGGTTTCACCTACTTGCTTCAGCACCAGAATAGCTGATACACACACACCTGACAGGATTCAGAAAGAACGTGAAGAGGGAGAAGTTACGCCTATCAAGGATGAGGAGGATCTAGATTCTGGATTCACAAAGGTCATTTCAAAAAAGAAAAAAAGAATGAAAGGATTTGAAATGATCCCATATTCACTCTACAGTGATAAGAAAAATAAAAAAGACAACTGGGACACATCAACATCCAAAACAACTAGATCTTTTGCTAGATGATTAGTTGACTTTGGAGGAAGTACAAAAAGAGGAAGACCCTCTAAAAAGGCTCTTAGATCTAAGAGAATGGAGAGGGAAATTGAAAATGGCATTCAACGTCAGTTGAACCATCAAGAAATTCCAACCACCAATCATTCCAAATGAAGATTATTTCTTGGAACATCCAAGGCCTAAATGGAAACTCCTAGCAAAGAATCATCAAGGAGTTATGTGATTCTAGTAATCCTAGTATTTTGATTTTGTAAGAAACTAAGATGAAAGCTAAGACCCTAGAAACTATTAAAAAGAGTTTCTGGGATAACTCTGAAATGGAAGCTGTTGACTCCCAGGGAGCTTCTGGAGGACTGGTTACTCTTTGGGATAAAAGGCACTGTACTGGTACGATTCTCAATGCTAGTATTAATCATCTTGCAATCAAATTTGTTTCTATTGAGAATAATGGTGAATGGTTCCTTTCTAACATTTATGCCCCTAATACGGTTAATGGTAGAAGAAAGCTTTGGGATGACCTTAAAACATTTAGAAACCAGCATTGTTCTGCTAACTGGCTTATTATGGGGGATTTCAACTCCCCACTAAACCTAGGTGAAAAGTATGGAGGTACCTCCAACTTTTCTACTGGTATGGAGGATTTTGCTGATTTTATTGCTGAACATAACCTCTTAGATGTGGATCTTCATGGGAATAAATACACTTGGAGTAATAGAAGGTTGGGAAAGGAGTTTATTTAGGTGAGATTGGATAGGGCACTAATTTCAGTGAGATGGATTCTCAGTCAAGACTTCCACCTCTCTTCCTTGCCCAAAGTTGGATTGGATCACAATCTGATTGCTTTAAATTTTCTCAATTGGACTAAACCCACCAAAAGCTCATTCAAATTTGAAAATATGTGGATGGAGAATGACAATATCTATGACAAGATAAAAGAATGGTGGGGATGGAATGGTGAAGGCACTGCTTAATTTAGATTGGTTCAAAAGCTCAAAAATGTCAAAAAGCAAGTCAAAATCTAGAATAAAAGTGTTTTTGGTAATGTATTTAACAATAAAAAAAGTTAAAACAAAAACTTCAGGATCTGGAAATAAAAATGGATACTATGGGGAAAATTGGCTGAAGATGAAGTTAATGAAAAGAATATTCTTTCAGAGTTGCATACGATCTGCAGCAGAGAGGAATCTTTATGGAGACTTAAATCTAGAGCTATTTGGCTTAAAGAGGTAGACATGAATACGAAGTTCTTTCATATGACCAATTTGAAGCACAGAGCCTGTAATAGGATCTTAGAAGTTTCTAAAAACAACGAAAATATCATAAAAGATCCCAATAGCATCAAGAAAGAAGCGCTTGATTTTTATAAAAAACTTCTTGAGGAGAGGAATATCATCAATTCTAAAACTATTTCTTTTATGTTGGAGGCCATTCCCCTAAGATAAAATTGAGGAACAAAAATTTAGAAGTATCACCAAAGTGGTCACGCTTGAAGAGCTGCAAAAAGCTGCATTTTCTTTAGAGGGTGACAAGGCTCCTGGTCTAGATGGGTTCTCCATAAATTTTTTCTAGAAATTTTGGGAAATCTGTTCGAAGGATCTTCTCAGAGCGGTGAATGAATTCTATAGAACGGGAAATCTTTTGAAAGAGCTTAATAACACTCACATTGTGCTGGCCCCAAAAAAAATGGATGCTAAAGATTTTAAAGATTTCAGACCTATCAGCCTTGTGAATGTCATCTATAGAATTTTTACCAAAATTATTACTACTAGGCTTCAGTTCATTATGAATGAACTTCTCTCAAGGCAGTAGAGTGGCTTCATCAAAGGCAAGATTATACAAGACGGAGTGATTATGGTTCACGAGACCATACATTCTATGGAAAATAATAAAAATGCAAATATGGTCCTCAATCTTGATATGAATAAAGCTTTTGACATGGTCTCTTGGGTTTACTTTGACAAAGTCTTAACAAAATTTGGGTTCTCAGAAAAATTTAGAAGAATTATTAAGGCTTGTATCTCTACGGCCAGATTCTCAATGGTAGGTAATGGTGAGCCTATGGCTTTTTTCACTAGCAACAGAGGACTTAGACAAGGGGACCCTATCTCCCCCTTGATCTTCATTCTTTTGGCTGACAACCTTAGTAGAACAATTGGAAAAGTAGTTAATGATGGGATTTTAAATGGCTCTAAGCCCACTTCCATCAGTCAAGTTGTCTCCCATCAGCAATTTGCGGATGACACTATCCTTCTTCTTCTATCATCAGTCATTGAAGCTAAGGCTACCAAGGATTTACTGCAGCTCTACGAATCTGCTTCTAGGAAAGAGATCAATTATGATAAAAGCTCCATCTTCTTTTTCAACACTCCTAAGGAAAGGCAACTTAAAATTGCTAAAATTCTGGGTTGTAGAATAAGTGCGCTTCCAGCCACTTACTTGGGCCTTCCTCTCGGCACTAGGAAAGTCTCTTGCAAGGTGTGGGATGATTTATTGGAGATATTCCAAAAAAAAATGGCTAGTTGGAAAGGAGCCTTTTTATCTAGTGCTGGTAAGTGTCTGCTCATTAAAAGTACTCTTCAAAATCTGCCCATTTATGTCATGTCACTCTACAATATCTCCTCTTCCTTCAGAGATAATATTGAAAGGATTTAGAAAAAAATTTTATGGCAAGGCATGGAATAGAAGTTCAAATTTCACTTAGTGGCTTGGGACAAGGTTTACACCCCAAAGTTTATGGGAGGTCTGGGTATAAAAGATATTGAGAAAATGAATGAGGCCCTCATTGCTAAAATGGGCTGGAGAATGTTGTCTGAGAAACAACCCTGGATTGATTTAATCAAAGCAAAATACCTAAATCATCAAACTGTGTACTCTTTCCTACAAGATGAGCACCTCCCCTATGGTTCCATCTTTTGGAATAATCTGGTCAAGAGTAGAAATTTCATCAAGCAGGGTAGTAAATGGAAAGTGGGGGATGGTAGGGACATAAAATTCTAGGAGGATAATTCGTTTAATGGCAATCTCATGGATAGATTTGGGATCTGTTAAGGACAGTCTTATAAGCAAGTATGGCATTAAAATCAAGGACTATATTGAGGGAAATGGTACCAGCAAGAATTGGAAAAAACTTATTGTGGAGAGAAATGATCTGATGCAAATTATTTCCTCCCTTCAAGATCAATTAGATCTTATTCCATTAAGTCAGCTGGATTCCAAGGATGAGCTGGTATGGAATAATTCCAATGATGGGAATTACTCTGTCAAAACTGGATATAATAATTTCTTCCACAGTAGTCAAACAGAGTTCAATTGGAATAAGATTTGGATGTCTGAATTAACTCCCAAAATAATTTTTTTCCTTTGGCTAGCTATCAGAGGCAGGATTCTTACCACTGACAACCTGATGAGAAGAGGATTTATAATCCCTAATAGGTGCCATCTTTGTAAGAAAGATTCTGAGGATATCAGCCACCTGTTCATACATTGTGAGTATGCTACCAGAATATGGAGTTTTTCCCTCTCTAAATTTGAAGCTCTCTAGGTGGTGCCGAAGGATCTTAATCAGCTATGGACTCAATGGAACCCACCCTTTAGGCATTGTGTTGTTAAAAGGATCTGGAAGCTGGTTATCCTCATTTAATCTAGAGGATATGGAAGGATAGAAATGATATTATCTTCAGAAATAAGAAGCAAAACTATAAACTTAGTATTGGTAAAATTTCTAATGGTATCAAAGAGAATATTGCTAGATTTAAACCCCCCAAGAACAAGAGATATCCAGAGAATGAAGAATACATCTTATCCAATTGGTAGATAGGAACTGTCAATAGTCAGAGCAATCCTGGGAATAGCATTGATAGATCTTTGATTAAATGGCATCCTCCTGATTTTAATTGGTATAAGTTGAACTTTGATGGGGCCTCTAAGGGAAACCCTGGGATTGCGGCAGGGGGAGGAGCGATACGGGATCATAAAGGTAATCTGATTACTGTGTATGCTGGGAAAATGGGAATTCAAACTAATCATTTTGCCGAAGCATTATCTACTCTATGGGGCCTGAGAATTTCCCAGACTCAAAATATCCAGAACCTCATTATTGAAGGGGACTCCCTGAATATCATTAATCTCCTTAAACAATGCTCATCTCCAAGTTGGAGCATCAAGGATTTTATCTCAGAGTCCATAAGTATTAGTCATACATTCAATAACATCAGGATCATGCATACTTACCGGGAGGGTAATAAATTGGCGGATGCGCTGGCTAATTATGGAATTAATGTTAACCTCACTATTTGGGATAATAATAGCATCCCTAAGCAGCTTCAAAACAACATTCATGCGGATTTCTATACGCAAGCAATATCTTGAGCTGAGTTATGATTATTGGGTGTGGATCAGCATCAATAATACTCCCACACGTGTTGACTTAAAGAATATGATTATGCAAATCATGTCAAATAATCAAGATAGTGTGAAATATATGGGGAATTCCAAGTGGAGTTACATTGATTTGAAAATCGTGCATGCGGGCTGCACTGCGTCTGCTAAAAGTTGGATACAAGGCTCCACGGAAACCAAAGATAGTAGTAATGTGATTGATGATAGGGAGTGGGCTAACATAAAGGCTGTTATTCCCACATGTGATTTTCCACAGGCTCAGATCAGCAGACATGCAGCCGTTCATGGGAAAAGCAACGGCTCTCATTTCCAACATTGTGCGGATTACAATAGTAAGAAGAAGACTGGCTTCAGTGCTCACAAGGATTTGGGAATTTGTTGCAAACAAGTTAAGCACAGAGAAGATGGGGGGTCCCCCTTGCCAAATTGAGCCTAGTGCGGACCCAGACTGGAAGGATAATATTGAGCTATGGAGCATACTCAGCAAGGGTGGCATCACCAACTTCATGGAGAAGGTTCAGGGGCATGATCAAAGCATTTCTAGTGTGTTTTGTGAAGGATTGGAAGGAGCGAACTGTGGAATATGGGGGGTAGAAGATCTTGGTCAATGAAGAACTTATTGCTGAAGTGACCGGCCTTGGCTTGGAGGGCTACCATTTCTTTAACAAAAGGGTCGACAGAGATGTTGAAGAGAGGAGATTTGTGGAGGGATCTGAGAAGCTGATCTATGTTACAGCGGGCCTGCTTGTTAGCTCGATCCCTCCACCTTATGATGAGGTTACTCACATGATGATACAGTTCATCTCCTTGGAAGGAAGGTTTTTCACTGTACCTGCTAAGCACCTTATCTTTCTTAACCACTTCCATAGGAATCGCATGGTTTGTTTCCCCATTACTTGTTGAAACTCTCTTGAGCGCTCCATTTTGGAGTTTCAAAAGCATACCCGGGTGGTTCCTTTACACCAGGGGCTTATTTTGTTGCTGCATAAATGTTGTCTTCTTAAGTATCCTGGTCTCCCATCCTCTCCTAGCTTGGTTCCCCCTCTGCCGGGTTCTACTGCTGCTAGCCCTGTTTCTCCATTCTCTGCCCCCACCACCGCTACTGTCACCCCCCTGCTAGCCATCCAGGCTTCTTCTTCCATTCCCCCTACTACTGCTCCCTCCCCCCACTTCACCTCCACCTCGAGCCAGACCGGTTACCAGGGCTTCTAGAAAGCTTAACCTTGAGACTCTTGCTGTGGGGAAGGGTCCTCATGAAATTGAAATTGCACATGACCTACTCAATATTAGCAGTGCCAGTCCTCGGGATGTGCATATGGAAAGCTCTTCAAAAAGGCTAGAAGCCTTAGAGGTTGATATGAAACTATTGAAGGATGAGGTTAAGAACTTGGCAAAACAGAAAGGTAAGAGGAAGAAGGAGGAGGAGGTGGATATTGATAACAGCCAGATTGATGATATCTACAAGAAGCTGAACTCCTTAGACTCCCGTTTAGGGAAGGCCAAAACTCGACATGATTACAACATGGCCATCTTTAGGGTGATTGAGGAGTTCATTGAGCAACATGTCAAAAGTGTCTCCAACCTCAGCGGAGTTCCGGCAACACTTTGGGGTAATGATAAGGAAAGCAAAAGGACCATTGAACAGCTGGATAAGACTGACGCTGCCCACATGACAACTTTGGGTATGTTCCATTCCTGGAAGAATATCAAGACCAGCATAGACAAAGCTGCCAAAAAGTAGTTGTAGATGCTTTAGCTGTTCTTGTATGTTTTTATGCTATTTTTTTGCGGTCTCTCTACTGCTTTTTTACAGTGTTTTTGTTGTTTTGTCTTGTTTGGGTAGCTATTTTTTGGCTACTTTGAGCTTCATTGTCACATTTGGATTCTGATCCTTTTCTCTCTAGTTATCATTCCTATTCTGGCTCCTAGGCCATCTTTTGTACTCAAGGGTATAGTCCCTTTCAAAAAACTATTTGCCAACGATAAAAAAAAACATTGGTATGGTTAGAATCACAAAATCTATATAAAGATAGCATTTTGATTCTTATTATAATGTAACTCATAATTGATATTTCCTTTCAAATATCTAAAAATTCTTTTTACAAGATTCCACTTATCTCTATAAATGGTTCCTGTATAAACCTTGAAGTAATTCCTACTGTATATGAAATATCTGATCTAGTTAGAGTTAGATAAATCAAACTATCAACCAATAATGTATATAAAATAGGGTCAATATTTTTCATATGTAAATATAGGAACAATATTTATTCCAACTTCCATTGATGTAGAAAATGGTTTATAATCAATCATAAGAAATGTTTTCAATACAATGGTTGCATATTGTGTTTTGAAAAATAACAATAGAATGAAATACCGTCATATAAATAATATGATGTGAGAGACCTAACTCATTCATTTCAAAGTACTGCTTCAATTTCTCTTTAATCCTATGAATTATATCATAATGGTCACCAAAAATGAGTAAATCATCAACATATATACATATAATGATAAGGGGTAAGAGCACCAAGTTGGTGGACAATTAATTGGACATAAAACCCCAAAATTTAGGTACCATGAGTGCGGTTTATAAACCGCGCTTGCATAATTTTTTTATAGGATCGGTGATTTCCGAACCTAAAACCATGATCGCAGTCTTATGAGACAAAAAAATAGACCAGCAACTCCTCATTTTCACTCATTTTTCCTTTCCAACTGCGATTTATCCTAGACCTTTGGAACTTGCACTCTGAATACCCCCTAAAAATAGTTTTAACCATGTCGCCAAGATAAAGAGGTAAGCCCTCAATTTTGATCAATTTGTTTACATTTTAGGTTATTTTTTGTGATTTTTATGGGTTTTTCAATTTTTTGTTTATGTATACAATTCATTTTTTTTTTCAATTGCTCAGCAAGCTCGTAATCTTGCAAACCGTCTAAATATTCCTCAAAACCCTCCAAACAATTCTCAAAACCCTCCAAACATTCCACAAAACCCTCCTCCAAACATAGATCTGCCTCCTGTGGCTACTTACGTCCCCACATAACCAATAGGAACACAAGATGATATCGTTAGAAGAATCTGACAAAATAAAATTGTCATTGAGAACCTTATTTAGAATATAAGACAAAAGCATGCCACAAATCCATCCCGTATGACTTTAGCCAACACATTACAAACATTGATTGGCAAAGTTGACTCCACAACCAACCAAATAGACAGATGGAATACCCCTAGAGGTGATTGTAGGCATAGGTATGCAAATAAATTATCCCATGTGGCCGTAAAAGACAATTTTTTTGGAAAATATCACATTTGTGCATTATTTACTGACCTAAGAACCAATTCCCCCTGCAGTTACTTGCAAATGGTTCCCAATCCATTGGTGCCATGATGACCAAATAAATAAATTTTTTTGGGACCAATGGTGGATGGTTTTTGATTATCCACCATGCAACAACAATGAGGTTCTCCTCTATTTTTTGAAGAAATTATATTACAAGTTTGTGCTTAATGAGGTCCCTAATTATTTTGACTTTTCTTATTTTTATGGGTGAGATGGTGGCTCTGCACAGAGTAGACGTGGTGCACATATAGGTCAACCAAGGATCCCTCATGCCCCAAAACTCCCACTGCCTTCAGTTATCCCTCTTACAATGAAGGAGGTTGTGGAGATTGACACACTACATGCATTGAGGGAGCTCACTGATACTCTGACCTAACATATTGAGCAGATTGCATCTGGTGATGTTGGTCGACGGTGTCAGTTATAGCACACCACACCACTGTGGATCATGTGGTGCCATATGCACTGCGGGTGAGACATCATTTTCTAGATCACATGATTTATTTTCTCTAGATGAGATGATGGTGGATGTTTTTGGAACTGATGCAAAGGATCTTGGTCTCTCATAGGTGAATGTCAAATAAATATTTAATATATATACAATAGTTTAAATCATGTTTGAGATTTTAATATATATATATATATATATATATATATATATATATATATTTCATTATACGTTATGTACATGCATGTAAAAACTAAGTTTTTATTTTATTTTGCATAACAATCTAGTGAAGGAAACATCCGGCATCAACATGCTAGCTACTACAGCTAGGCATGTTACAAACGTAAGTTTGAAGTTGTACTTAAATTTCAAATTTCATCTGATTGTGCACATTTATTATTATAATGTTTCACCTGTACATGTACATATTAATATATGTTTGTCTTTTGTACACAGGAGCCTGACAGGTCATCATCTGCTCTAGGAACTGAGGCTACTGACATGCCTCACGTGACATTTACATATGTTAGTTTCTCTTTACACTTTGTTTCTAATTGTGGAAGTTCACGTGGATTATGATTTGACTCTGTTATGTGGCAGTCATGTAGATTAAAATTGATTTGTATATGATTTTCATATAGCTTATGAATGCCAGAGAGATTCCTCCATATATGCAGACTGTGGAGGCTATTGTAGATACTGCCATAGCATCTACAGATCCACTAATTGAGGTATAATTTTTCAAATTTGTTAAAGTTATTTAGGAATTATTTCTTATTACTTAAATCTAAAATATCAAATTTTGTACACATGAAATATTTAATTTGAAATTTAATTATTTATATGTAGCTTACCTATCATGAGTCTACTATTGTCCCTGTCATGAGTCAATGAAAAATTGATAGGGATCATGACATTGCGGTAAGATTCACATAAATTTTAACTAAATTCTAAGTTTCTAAATTTTGAATGTATTTTAAAAATATGGGTGTTAAAAACTTATTGTTTATGAATGTGTAGGTTAGGTTCCAGGCTTGCTTAGAGATGCATAGGACTACACAGATGAAATCCATAGTGGCATCTCCCTCTAGTACATCCCCAGGTCATGGACATACTACTTCTAGTAGGGTGAAGAGAGGGAATATGTTTCATGATTAGATTCATAGGACGTGGATATACATATATATATATATATATATATATATATGGGCCAGCTGGTCCTAGTTCATGATTCTTCATAGGACATTGTATATATAGCCTTATGTGACCACATGTTGTCCTATATGTATGACACACTTGGTTTAAGATGTACACATGTTATGAACTTATATTTTCAGAGATGTGCGTTTAGCATGCACTTAGTTTGATACATTATATATCCATGTGTTGGTTTTCATAACGATATTAATTCTATGTTTGATTCAAATTCATTACACATGATATCCTTCTATGTATGTATATTCTATGTATATTAATTCTATATGTATGTTTGATTTAAAATTAAAAAACTATGTCCTGGAGCACTATATGGTACAATTGTTAAGCAAACGTATACCATGTAAGCAATACCATGCATAGGTACAATTGTTAAAAGGGCAATGAAGGGAAGCACTGTGTATTCCTTTTAAATCTAACATGGGAAACTGTTTCATTTTTCAACTTAATGTGAACATTGATAGAAATATGTCAGGTAGAGTTGAATCTTGAAATATATGAATGTAGCATTCCCTATGGTGCAACATTGCATGGTACAATTGTTAAGAAACTAAGGGATGTATTTACATTTTATTTATCAGAAATTAAGGGATATCAATTCATGTTCACACCTTGATGAGTATGGTGGTGTATGACCAATCTATGGTGTTATATCCCCACCAATATCGTGATAGAAACTTTGGCTCAATAATATACCATATGTAGCTAGCATGTCTTCCACAAGTAGATTCACTCTTGATCTTTCATTGTCATTATTTGTCTGTAAATTCTACTTGAGAATCTTACCATCCTGGCTCAAAAAGAGGTAATTCCTTTTGTTTTCATGTACAGTCAACAATGGCTTTCAATAGCAGGGTTAAGAGTAATACCAATATAGTTAACAAATTTTATAAGCATGACATTGACTCTTGAGGCATTGAATACCCTGTCAATAATGTAATCTATTCAAGCCTTTATAGGTCCATCATGAACAACAAGGAAAGATAGAAATGTCTCCTTCACTTAACAAGAAGAGGAGGATTTTAAGGATCAGAAGGTTCTAAGAATGAGTGGTTCCTCAGGAGTGGGAATTTGATTTTTAGTGTTGGTAGGATTCTTGGAACTTGTATTTTTACTACTTCCTATTGATAAACTGAGTACGAGTTTATCAAAATCTCTTGGGGTGTTTTTTTATGTACTTCCTTTCTCCTCCATTATTCTTCTTTCATGCTATGTTCTCCATTATGAAAATTCTTTTCTCTTCTTCATGTTTCTCGTGCATGAAAACTATTTTCCTCTTATTCCTTCATAGGATCTCAATTATTTGTTTTCCTTCACTTCTTTTAGCATGCTTCATAAGTGACTTGATTGGCCACTTCACTCTCCTTCTAAAATTCCATCTAAATATGCAAACTTGAAGCTACTTGCCTTAGCATTTTATTGATAATCTTATTCATATGTTCACATTCTCACCATACTATTAGAAACAATGAATAAATGACATTTCATTCCTTTAACATGACTTACCTTTACTCACCACTTTTCACTAGTTCTTGCTTCACTAGGAATTATGGCTCATTTAATTTCAACTCCATTTAGTATTCTTGACCTATATTCAAAAACTTAATCCACTATTAGAATAACAAGGGAATGATTTATTCAGTTTGAATCTTCAAAGCATGATAATTAGGGTATTAGATACCCATTAAGGGATGAAAAGTATGTAAAAATTTTCATGGTAGCCAAGAGCATGACCATATTACAATGCAAACATAATGAGCATGTAAGCACATAGCTCGGGGCAACAGAGGATGGAGAGAGATCACCACAACAACATAGCTCAAGAGACCTAAAAGGAAGGACATTTGATGAAGCACCTAAGAGGATAGAGGCAAGTCCAAAGAGAACAAGAGAGATGGAAGGTAAACAAATGACATTGAATGTTTTGAGTCCTAGGAAATGAATAGGAGGTGAGGAGTGAGAAGTCATACCTCAACGATGGGTCGTGGCACCAAACCGAATGTGCCTGACACATCTGGGTGGCCAGGTGAACACTAGAGGAGGCATTGTTTCGGTGCGCGACAAGGTCGTTGCTTCCGGGCTACTTCGTTCAGGCGTAGTCCCTTAAGATCCCTGAGACCAAAATATCATTCAACTTCGATGGGTGACTACTCAGACTCTGTGGCACCTAGAGATGACTCATCTGATCCTGACACCTTAGTGTAGGGACCCTCTACAATAACCTCTCTCAGTTTTTTCCTTCTCAGATCGGTGCTCTCGCTGCCCTATTGTTTGCAAATGCGTGAAATAGTGTAGTTGGAGCCAGTGTAAGGTTGTCAAATGCTATATTTTACAAATGGTGGGTCATGGCACCAAACCGACTGCTGACACATCTGAGTGGCCAGGTGAACACTAGAGGAGGTGGTGTTTTGGTGCACGACAAGGTCATTGCTTCCAGGCTACTTCGTTCGGGGCGTAGTCCCTTAAGAGCCCTGAGACCAAAATATCGTTCAACTTCGACGGGTGACTACTCAGACTCCATGGCACCTAGAGATGTCTCGTCTGATCCATCACCTTGGCATGTAGGGGACCCTCTATAATAGCCTCTCTTGGTTTTTTCCTTCTCATAATCATTGGTGATCCCTGCCCTATTGTTTGCAAACGCGTCACGAAATAGTGTAGTTTGAGCCAGTGTAAGGATATCAAACGCTATATTTTGCAAATAGTGGGTCGTGGCACAAACCGAATGCGCCTAAAACATCTAGGTGGCTAGGTGAACGCTAGAGGATAGTGTCTTTTTGGTGCTGAAAATGTCGTTTCTTCCAGGCTACTTCGTTCGGGTAGTAGTCCCTTAAGAGCCCTAAGACCAAAATATTGTTCAACTTCGACGGGTGACTACTCGGACTCCGTGGCACCTAGAGACATCTTGTCTAATCTAACACCTTGGTGTAGGGACCCTCTACAATATCCTCTATCTTGGATTTTTTCCTTCTCCAGATCGGTGCTCTCGCTGCCCTATTGTTTGCAAACGCATGAAATAGTGTAGTTTGAGCTAGTGTAAGGATATCAAATGGTATATTTTGCAAACGGTGGTCATGGCACCAAAATCGACTACACCGACACATCTGGGTGGCTAGGTGAATGCTAGAGGAGGTGGTGTTTTGGTGCGCAACAAGGTCATTGCTTCTGGGCTACTTCATTCTGGTCGTAGTCCCTTAAGAGCCCTGAAGACCAAAATATCATTCAACTTTCGACGGGTGACTACGTCAGACTCCGTGGCACCTAAGATGTCTCATCTAATCCGACACCTCGATGCATAGGGACCCTCTATAATCAGCCTCTCTTAGTTTTTTCCTTCTCCAATCGGTGCTCTCACTGCCCTATTGTTTGTAAACGCGTGAAATAGTGTAGTTTGAGCCAGTGTAAGGATGTCAAACACTATATTTTGCAAACGATGGGTCATGGCACCAAACTGACTGTACACTGACATGTCTAAGTGGCCAGGTGAACACTAGAGGAGGTGGTCCTTTTGGTGCATGACAAATCATTTACTTCCTGGGATACTTCGTTCGGTGCGTAGTCCCTTAAGAGCCCTGAGACCAAAATATCATTCAACTTCGACGGGTGACTACTCAGACTCCTTGGCACCTAGAGATGTCTTGTCTGATCTTACACCTCAGCATAGGGACCCTCTACAATATTCTCTCTTGGTTTTTCCTTCTCAGATCGGTGCTCTCGCTACCCTATTGTTTGTAAACGCGCGAAATAGTGCAGTTTGAGCCAATGTAAGGATGTCAAATGCTATATTTTGTAAACGGTGGGTCGTGGCACCAAACCAGCTGTGCCAACACGTCTGGGTGGCCATATGAACACTAGTGGATGTAGTGTTTTGGTGTGTGACAAGGTCGTTGCTTCCGGGCTACTTCGTTCGGGCATAGTCCCTTAAGAGCCCTGAGACAAAAATATCATTCAGCTTCAACGAGTGACTACTCAGACTCCATGGCACCTACAGATGTCTCGTCTAATCTGAACACCTCAGTGTAGGGACCCTCTACAATAGCCTCTCTCATTTTTTTCCTTCCCAGATCGGTACTCTCGTTGCCCTATTGTTTGTAAACGCTTGTGAAATAGTGCAGTTTCAAGCCAGTGTAAGGCTTGTCAAACGCTATATTTTGCAAACGGTGGGTCGTGGCACCAAACCGATTTGTGCACACATCGTAGGTATGGTATTTTAAAAACTTTGGGAGGAGTCATTTTGGTTCTCTAAGCTATAGGTGCTTCTGGGCTACCTCCTCCAAATTTACAGAACCCCCTCTCATGGGTACATAAATCATTGTTAATTACTTCTCTTTTCTTGTAAAACAATGAAAGCTTCTCTTAGCTTCGAGAATTTAAAATTCTCTACTAACAGTGCCAACCACGTGAAGGTGGAAGCTTTTCTGGCACCACTAACCTGAACATAAAAGTGTTAGTCAAAGAAATTTAAGTTTCAAATCAAAACCATACTAGATATATACAAAATACACAAATTTAAAATAAAATATATGAACTTAAATCTATCTAACTAAACAAATTTATATATATCAAAGAAATTATATATACCAGACATGAGCATTGTAAATTCATTCCAATGAACCATCAGGATCGGATCTACTCTGAATAGCGGACAAGATTGCTTCATGATCTGACTCTCGAACCTTCCAAAGAATCTTGTTATTAGGCCTTCCTCGATATCTATACAGCTGAATATTTGTCGCTAGAACTAGATGTGAATATAAGAGTATTTTCTTATGTGTCTCAAAGTCTTCAAACACCCAAAATAGAGGAGTTTTTTAATGGATACCGTCGAAGCCAAGTTCCAGTAACTACCACTGACCCTATAGGATACTCAATATCTTCACCATCTATAATAGGAGAAGTCAACTTCTTTCTTTCCTCGATGCAATGACATAAGAAATAGTCTGTTCCTTCTTCATTGTCTTCTGTCGCAATAACTGCAAACACATGTCCTATGTAAAAAAACAAAGGTTGAAACAACTCAAATTTAAATTACATATTAAAATTTCAATGGACATAACTCAATACAAAAATTAAATAAATAACCATAAATACCTTGTCTCACCAAAATCAAAATTTCGTCAAAGTCCTTGGATGTTGCAACTTCATCTGTAGAAACAAGTCGTAATGCTTGTGGAGGTTGATAACTAGGAAGCAGAGTTAGAGGCCTACAAATCCATCCATCCACCCATTCTTGTGAATCACACTCAGCAGTGACAAATTCGATACAAGATGCACAAAAACATGTCAACTTTCTTGTCCATACAGCCCACGAAGTAGTGTCTGAGCTACAAAATGAGTGCATATCACTAGGACCCAGTGAGTGTCATACAATCCTCGTAGTTAGCAATTTGTTGTTCCTCTATCAACCAAAAATATCTGCAAACTGTGGAATTTTCTTGAGAACCTCGGGCCATGTTGTCAATACACCATTCCACTATGCTCTTTGCATCTTTTAATTTAGCACCATCTTTGTACTTCGACTCTTCTCTTGTAAGAGCTCTTTTCACACATGCCCCTCCACTGTCATGCTCTCCTTTTCCATGTCCAGCCTCAGTGAAACTCCAAATATGTTGCACACCCATCTTGACGTGCATTCTGCTCATCCAATAAAACATTCGTGCATTCTTAAACTAAGACATGAAATTATCTGACCATATATAATGTTGTTTGAAGTGGATGTCCCTATCAGACAAGTTTCCATAAAATAACTGGAAACACCCTTGCACAAATTCAGTAGAATGAGTACGATCATCACTGATATAAAAGTGGTACTCTCTTAAAAAATTTGATCATTCTTTGTACTATCAGGAGAATGTAGAAATGCTATATGCACAAAAATGGCAACTTGTACTGAGTTGTAATATTATGATTGAACCTCCATTTGTGGTTGCAATGTGTAATTCTCTACAAAATCAACCACTGAAACAATAGTACCAATAGGAAATGTGTCCTTGCATATCTTGAATTGTTCATCTAACCATCGAGCTCTATGTGTATGCCTAGCATACTCATAAACAATTTCATCCTTAAATTTTCTCAAAAATTGGAAAATAGAAATTTGTTCTGTAACTAGCTCACACCGTTTAGACTCTTTTCCATCTTTCAACTAGTATGTAACTGATTTATATTTATCAAACTCAACTAAATTATGTCGTATTGTACCTTCAATTTGCTCATGGATGTAACTTTCCAATTTAGGTAATCCTGCCGCATGTACTACAACTTCCATCTAAACAATCCTGACTATAAAAATCCAAAAAAAATATAGTAGGAATGAAATCCCTGGAAGATATTGGTGGAACTTGAACACCACATTCTGATAACATAGTTTCAGAATGAAAAATAGAACGAATACGTAAAAAATTAGCATAATGCATCACAAATTCAACATGTTGCCTACAACAACAAGTGGTGCAAGCGTGGTTGATTTTCACATAGAATGGTTTCAACATTTCAAAAAAATGTTGACTAATTTTAATTTCTAGATTCTCTTGTTCAAACTTACAAAAAAATTGAGTTTGAGTCATATCTAAGAAATGCTTTGGATGTGGTTCACGATTAGTAGAACCAACTCTCTATTTTATAACATCTCTTGTATTAGGTGAAACTCTAGTGTTATCATGCCAAAATTGAATAACAATTTCTCTTATAGCATCAGAATTATTTTTGTCCTTACACGGTGCTCTAGCAGAAAATACCCAAAAATCGGCGTTATTGAGTGATTGAAGGATATTACGTCTTTCAATTTCTTTCATTAGATTTTTTCGATTAACTTGCAACATTCGACTTGTTTGCGTAATCAAACATTGTTTTTTATTGATTCACTTACAACACTAGTATCAAGTACACGACGCACAATATTACTATCCCTAGTGCGTCTCTTGACACCAACAGTGTGATATGCATCATGAAGGTTTTCAACAATTGTAGAGGTTTGACCACGTATATTAGATGTTGTCAATCCTAAGGTGTTTAATGTAGGTCTCATTTTAATCAATTTCATCAAACTAACCAACAACTGACATCTTTGGGAATCATTTAAAATTTCAAAATGATTATCCCAAATTTCAGTGGCTTTTCTTCTGATTTGTCATTCAGAAAGTTTGTCAGACATTGGTTTCAAAAAAAATTCATCAATTTCAATTAAAAAAATTAGGTTTCTTACGTAAAATCCTAGGAGGTGTTTTTGTCAAATTTTGCCTGTCTACAGTTTCAACATGAATTTCCTTATTCACATTTTCATTGTCTCCTTCAATTTCAACATTTGCTACATCATGAGTATTTAATTCTTCTTCAACATTGACAGTAAAAGCATCTTCATCACGAGTATTTAATTCAACTTCAACATTGACAGTAGAAACATTACCTGGTTCTTCATTGCTTACAATAGTTGGGGTTGAAGATGAACCTCTTCTTGATTCATGAAGATTCTGCATTCACTCAGCATTTTGAAATTTTTTGGCCTGTAATTCGTTTGGTGTTTTTTTTACTTAATGACTTCCTTTTTTGACTTCGTTTCTTGTCTCCCATGATGTTTTGCTTCCGGTGATAAGAAAAATGTGCAGAAAAAGATAGAATTTCACAGTAATTCATACGGTAAGGTCAGAGAGTAAAAATCACATGGTAATTCAGACATTGGGATGTGTGTAAATATGATTTATGAACCGCGAGCATGCTTTATAAACTGTGATCTGTAGTTTATAAAGCATGCTTCACGTTTGTGTTAAAAAACCATGATCATGCTTTATAAACTGCGATCGCGGATCTATCTGCCAAACCTAAGCCTCGGGAAATCTTTTTTTTTCCCCAACCAAAGCTATGGAAGGTCATTATGAAGTGTAAAAGGTTAAAAAACCTCAAATTTGCTCTTCCAAAGACTTGAACCATGCTAAAAAACTGAAAACATTTCACAAAAATGGTGTCATCGCGTAGGGGAGACTATTAGCTTCGTAGAAATATTGATTTTAAAGTGAATAGAATAAGATAAATATCATTTTATAATTTTTTACTAACAATAGGTCTTTAAGACATATTTTCCTCGTGAATGTTCATGTCTACGTTTAAGACTGTAACTTTTGTTTCACTTATCAAAATGTGATAAAACTTATACCATCCCAAGCGTGGAAAAATTCTATACACTTTAAAAAGAAATTATTTTATTTCGATATTTTTTGATATAGTTATGGCGGGCAAACGGAAAGCGCTCCATTTTCTAAATATTTTCAGACCACTTTCATGGAAAAAATCATTAAAAAAAAATATTGCTCAAAAAAATACAAAATAAAATCCATCCCAAGATAGACAACTACATCTAACGTTTCACCAAATGAAAAAAAAATAAAAAGATTTGGTCATCCAAAATCACGGGCAAACGGACTACAATCTTATAAGTTTTTTCAAAAAAAAAAACTAAGTCATATAATTTTAAGTGTTTAATATAGCTAAACTTGTCCGTTTTTTAAAAAAATTAGTATTTTAGAAACTAGATTCCAAATGCTACGATTCATATTTATATCATTTTTTTCTAATTTTGAGTGTGCGTATTGCTAATAATCCCTACAAGTTGAGATTTCATTTTTTTTGCAATATGACGTCCACGGATGACCCCATATTTGTCCATCAACTTCCTGCACTTACCCCATCATGGGTAACCTGATAAGCTTAACCATGTTGAGATGACCTTAGTAGATCATCTTGAGATTTTAATGGAACCAGGATTAGTCAAAAAGTAAAAGAGATTTTCTGAAACTAAACAGATCCACAAGGTTCCCTCGCTCATTTTTCACTCAATTACAAAATGCTCTTAAAACAAAATATGATGTTTATACCCTTGATCAACTACTTGTAATAGTTTTTTTAATCATTATTAAGGGAAAATATACGATATGTGAAATGGGCTTAGGGACTCATGTGAGATTCACCTTGCTAATATGTTGTGTCGTCTGATCATTCATTTGGTCCAGTAGGTACCTTGAAAAAGGAGAGATTCCTTAAGAACTATCATTGTTGTTTCATAGTTGCATGTAATAAATGGGATGCTATGTAGATTTCCGTGACATGTGCAAGCCTCGTAGTAGATCTTAGCCATTATTGCCCTCCTCCACCGCTCCCTTCTCTGTATTGTTCTACTCCCTCCTTACTGTTTCAAAAGCGATGTGAGGACCATGACATCATCATCTGTGTGTACATATCCCACTCAACAACATACAAGAAGAATGAAATACCATTAGGTCATGTCTAAGTTTAACAATACAGAGGCATGCAGATTAAATGACTCAGGCATGATTGCTAAACGAGATTGAATCAGCTATTTTAGCTCATATTGAAGTTGAATCAGATGAATGTCATATCTTGTGATTGACCACTCTTGAGTTGATCTAATGGGATGGGTGCAGTAAGTTGAAAACGAAACCTAGCCCATTGTTGACTCCTTTTCAGTTTGATCAATTCCACATGAGCTTTTACCATGCTCAACATTCGAGCTATTAACATTAACATTAGATCGAGTGTTGCGAAATGAGTAGGGTGTAGTGAGATTTGACGTCCACCCCTATCTAGTCAGATACTACAAAATTTGAATATGGTTTGAGCGTAGTTTACAGACCTGGTCACAAATACATTTTAACCGTTTTCAAACTATTAAGGCGGTCACTTCCAAAACTCTCCTAGGGATTGATTCTGTATATCATGATGGTTATATAGAAGATTAATGTATAGTGTATAAAAATCTATAGAGAAACTGACATTATCTAGAATCTGAGACGTTGATCTCAATATCATTTTTTTAGACATTGGATTAATGTGCTAATGTATGTAAAACATTCTAGCATATATAAACTAGACATCATACAGAACCCTCTTTAGATAATAGATTTACGAATTACAATGTATGTGGTTGTATGCATTAACAATAGAAAAACTTTATTGTGGCAACTAAGCAAGGTGATTCATAATTAATAGGTGAACTATAAGTAATGAAAATGTGGAACCTTTTTGTATATCAGAGGAGAATACCATTTACAAATAGTATAAAGGTCATACTTGGGGATTCATCCCTCATGGTAACAATTGGCATAAGGCAGAACCCCTTACTCTGGGTTTGCATATTTTGGGCTTCTATCCCATTCTTGATTTAAGTATCAACTCTAAAGAACTTGCATGAAGTTGGAAAATAACTCTCACAATGAATTGGCTCTATTCTTACTTGCACGAGCTTTTTACATAAGACTGAGAAAGTCCCATGCACTTGTCCCATGCTCATCCCCATATTAGATAGATATCAGTAATAACTTGAAATATCACATAACATTAATAACATTAAATCGTTCACCCCTGTCGTTTTGATTGAAACAATTATGAGATATTTCATGGTCCTTTTCCTAGAATACTCTAATTATATCGTTAAAGGAAAGCTTAAAATAATAAACTCAAAAAATGTCAACTCTGAAAAGAACTAAATGGAAAATTTGTTACCTATTGACCTAACAAGAATCTCTGTTATATTGTTAGATCTATATGAACAATTCCCTTGATGTGCAAATAGCAAAACTGTATTAGAGATTTGTACGGAGGTCAATTGATCCAAGTTGTGTGAACATCCATGTGATGTGTGACCGTGCACATATGTGTGTGTGCCGCTGAATGTGTGTGTGTGTACATGACCATGTAACACCACACCATATCCATTGTGTATGTGTGTCATGAGAGAGAGAGATAGAGACCGAGAGATTGAATTAGTTTCCTTGATCCAGAATTTGATTCTGAAGGATAGGCCGTAAATTCTGTGTGAATGTTCCTATGGAAGTTTAAGATGGACTTCCTAACCCACTGTAACAAATCTACAATTAATATGGTTCCCCATGTATTCTTATCTCTTATGGATTCTAGACAATGGAGTAAAAATTGCATTTTTATTAAATGTAGCTAAAATTGTATCTTGAATGGTTTCAAGTTGCAGATCTGGTAGGTATGCATGTATGCTGCATGCG
The DNA here is from genome assembly GCA_019776745.2 of Taxus chinensis. Lineage (NCBI taxonomy): Eukaryota > Viridiplantae > Streptophyta > Pinopsida > Cupressales > Taxaceae > Taxus > Taxus chinensis. The sequence goes on from CM034146.1 coordinate 545,054,700, forward strand.
AAAGCCTTCACATTGTAAGACCTTGTCAATGGCATTAGGAATATGTTCTATTGTAGCATGGATTGACGCTTAGGAGCACAATGAGGAAATATAATTTATAACACTACCATATACCAACTTGGAATTTGGCTGAGTGGTAAAACATTGCACTAGCTATCTATCTGGCTTGTTTAAATGCAGTTGGAGCAAGTTGCAGGTTGACTATAACATAATTCAAAAAATGAAAAAACAGTTTTGTTTTAACATGGAGACCTATCAGATTTTATATAACTGGACAATTTTTCCGGATAGAAACCAATACTAAAACACTAACATTTTAATGGAGGGTTTGATTAATCAATCGTGCACGTCAAATTGACAGTAACTTGATAAAAATGTTATGAAGTTTAACATTGAGAGGACTTTTCTCTACAAATCATTTTCAAATTTGTATTCTTCTTAAGAAATGCATGATGTTTGTATTCAGTGCTTTGAGTTATTATAGTAAGCCACCCTTGCTGTACCATCTGCATAAACCCAGTTGGAGAAGGACTGTAATTCCCTCCATTTATGGAATTGCATAATGTCTCACAAGCTCATGGTCACCATCTGTAACTCTACCTCTACAGATGCAAGTGTGAAATTAATTGAAACTTGGTAGCAATCCTATTGGAAATTGCTATCTGTAATCAACATTACACGGGTTAAGTAAACCTTTGAAGGAACACAAGGGCTCTGTTTCAGCTGTAAAATGTTATGGATTACTACTTTATACCTATTAAGTCTCAAAGAGCTCGATATATTACAAATTATCTTCTTCACATGGAGGCAATTTAATCAGCTTATGTGTAACTAGAATCTTATAGTTTCATAAGGGAGCTCTGGTATTGGGACCAAGGAGCCTATGCCGAATAAACACCTGAAGATGTTCATCAAATCTCATTTCAAAATAGGCTTGCGGATTTGAACCCATCTACCGCACTTTCGTATAACTTGAATATATTTGAGCCGTTAGATTTCAAGATATATGTCTGTACATAGGTATTTATCCACGGTCGGCTGTGTGAATGTTGCCTGAGAGGGACAGATCTCATCAACAGCGGCTATTATCTATCACTCATATATGCACTGAGTATATATGTCGGTCATACGCATTACAATGGACGGTCAAGATGCATTGACTGACATTAACTAGGTGCATATTGAGTGAATAGGTAGCAAATCTTCTGGTCTCATCTCACTGACGAATAGCCTTCCGCCTAAAAAGTGCACATAGAGGGGTGGGTGGCAATGTGTTCTACCTACATTAGAAGGTCATTGTTTAAAAAAAAATCATTATCATTAGAATTCTGAAATAGGATAAAGCAAATATCCAATTATATCATGTGAAGAGATTTGTGAAAAAGATGAACAGAGAGGGATATCCAATGGCATGGCATATTAATCACGCATTATTTGAGCATAATGCGGGAGTGGGGCTGTCATGATTGGTCTTCCTATAGACCTGCAAATCAGAGAGGGGTTCGCAGTATCGAAATACAGAACCCACGTGCGAACAATCATTTATATATACTTAGACATGGGTTTGTTATTTAATTAAAAGCTTACAATCCTTCTGCTTGATTACATTTTGTTAAATTACAACAACCAATTCACCCATGGTAATTACTAATTGTGGCTCATCCTATTAAATCATTGTACTTTTGAAACAATTCAAATCCTCTCCAAGGAAGTATGAGATCCGCTCGACCAGTGTGTGTCCCTGGTCACTGCTGTCCTGTGTGTCTGTGCATGCATGCGTACGTGTTTCCTCTCATGGAATCCTAAAGAACATCTTTAACACCCCATGTATGTAAGGCACGAATCCCATAGATGATGCATCCATTATGCCCTGGTTTACACTGTGTTGTCGAAATGATATGACAGCATTTACAGAGCTTCCGAACTCTTTTCATCTCTATTTAAACGAGCACAAGAAAATAGCGCACACATTGATCATCTTCCATATCTCCCATTAGTCTCTAGGAAAATCTATTCTGGGTTATAAGATCAGATTCAGGAAAACTCTGACAAATCATGAGTGGTGGCGAGTGTATGCTTAGTGTCATTTCATAGATCGAAGAAGTATCGTCCCGATCTTGTGACCTGGGCCAAGCCCAATGCACCAAACTAAAGAAGGCAATAAACCCTGAATTCATTATATAAACCAATGGAAATCGATAATTTGATTAGACAATGTCGGGACGATGAAAATAGGATAATCTGCAGGAAATCCCATGTCTGACAAGACGAGCTTATTAGAAGATCAGCCATTTTGAGTCCTGAAGGGAAAAATCTCAGCAATATGTTTAATTTCGTCCTGCAAGTACTTCGAAAAAGTGTAACTGGGCTTGTATTCATAATCGGCGCTGCTCCAAAAATTTATGCGATCTGACCGTGTACCAGTCGGCGCAAGCTCATGGAACTATGTAATGCCCGAGACGGCCAAAGGATTAGTTGAATGCATGTAGGTGGGATTAGAGCTATCCCTCGGGGACGAATACGGGAAGTATCCCGCTTTGGGAGGCAGGAAAAATAGATAGGATAAAAAGATAGGAAAAAAAGTTAGGTAGATAAGTTTGTGTAGGATAAAATCATCCTAATTAAAATGTTGGTTAGGGAAATGAATGAATATATATTAATTAATTAACGGGCAATAAGATTAATGTGGATGGGATAATTGGGCATGTAAAATGATTTATTAATAAATGTCACTAAATTGAATTAATGACCCCAATTGGGATAGTGGTGATTTAATTACATAGCCCCAGGGGGATCCGATTAGAATAAATATACATGTATAGGACACTATGAAGTCATAGATAATCAATTTTAGGTCTCTCCATTTTGCTCCTTTTTGTCAAGTAACTTGCGATAAGCAAGGTTATGAGACAAAAACAAGGAGATGGAAGAAAGGAAGAAAAAGTGATGATGTGATCCCCCTCAAACTAGGGATGGGATGGGTGATAGAACAAACGATCCCAAGTTTGAAAAAAGGTAGATGAAAACGTGGGATGCCCCAGCTGGATGTCTAGAGTAGATCTGATCATTGATGATGTACAAACATGAATAAAGAGGAAGCAACCTAAGGAACTCACATTGGTAGGGCAGACTAGACGGTCTCCTCATGAGACAACGTTAGTACCTACAGACCCATGAGTGTAAGGAGGGCTGCAAAATAGTCAGCATCTAAAGAGAGACACATTGGTAGGGACAACTAGATGGTCTGCAAAGCAGATGACGTTAGTGCCTATAGACCCGTTTAACTCTAAGTTGCCAAAAAGTACGAGTGCCCCATGCAAAGGGAACAAACTCGAAATGGACGGTGATATCAAAAATATGTGCCAAAAGGTAACATTCAGCGCACAATAATGACCAGATAAATAAGCCAAGCATCTACGGCAAAGAGATGGAAAATCGGTGGCGATCACACTAATCGGCACCGACCTAAATAAACAGCGCCGCCTAAACAAAATCGACGCCGACCGTTTACAGCACATATAAATATGTGAACGGAAAACGTGAACGATTTATTTACACTGTGACGATTGATTCAGAGAGAGTCAAAAATTAGATTTGAGCACCATGGAAGCCTCTAGAAGAGGTCAGAAGCGGAGGAGGACATGACCTGGGGTAAGTGGTTCTTCTTGAACCCATGGTATTTATTTTATTATTTTATATTTATTTATTTTTTTGGGTTTTGCCTGGTGGGAGGCCAGGGTGTTTTTTTACATCCGGCCTATCAATCGGCGCCGATTGGTATTAATCGGTGTCGACTAGAAATAAATGACACCGATTGTATTTAATCGACGCCGATTGTATAGACTTGTGAATAGATTAAAAAAAAATTGTTTTGGATGTTCGGATTTGGGTAAATATGAGGCTAATATTGCTCTTGATGTCGTGGATGCAGGCACGAGAGGTTCTACACATGAGGGATGCTATTCCCGAGTTACTAGAGACTATTCTCCCTGACGTGACTGACGCAGATTGGCGGCATTTAGAGTTAGTTGGGCTCGGGGGCTTTAGGTACTACAGACGAGTGCCGCGAGATGTGAGCACTAGTGCGACGATGGGATAGCCAGACGTGCACTTTTTGGTTCAAGACGGGTGAGATGACCATCACCCATGAGGATATATACAGGATTTTGAGACTGTCGATCACTGGGGACCCGATAGAGATTACACCACGAGAGCAGCAGCAGAGGGCCCTAGTTCGATTGTATAGAGATAGGGCGGATGATTCAGAGATAGTGTCCGGGGCAGTGTGGATAGCCTCGCAGTATAGACAGGATAGTCCCAGGAGCAGATGGATAGTTTTGATTCAGATGGTGATATCCTATTTTTCTCTACCAGATTCAGGAGGCGGGAGATTCCCACTATTATTATTAGATTGCGTTTGCGACATCCTACAGTTCAGACAGGTGGTTACTTTTGCTGATGCTTTGATAGCTCAGATATATCATGAGCTATGGATGTATACCACTAGCCGGAGGACAGGTATTGATGTAAGTTTTGTGCTCCATTACTGGGCATATGAGCACATAGCAGTGATCAGGCCATCCGGGCTTCCTTGGATGCCAGCAGTAGTGGGAGCTATTGATTATGGATTCCGGCGATGGCGGGCCGATATGGCCTCTGGAGATACAGGGAGATCGGCAGATTGGTATACTGAGCGTTTCAGGACACTGACACCGGAGCAGGTCATCTGGAGACCATATCGGGTATTTCCGACATGGGCTGGTCAGGATGCTCACTTGGTGGCATTGAGACGGAGCAGGGTGGTTAGGGGCCGCAAGCCTGATATGTGGGAGCGCGTCCCGTTTATGCGGGTATTGAGACAGTTCGGCCTAGTACAGACAGTGCTGACTACTTACAGGCCTTATAGGCGAGACAGCAGAAAGACTGATCTGCCAATTTTGATCCCGGCAGATCCATTGAGAGAGGCCCCACCCTCCACAGACAGTGATGATGACGCCGTAGTAGGTGATGGTTATGCTGCATGGTATGTGACAGAGCTACCACGACACCTTCCGGCATCTATAGATGCCGACGAGGAGGATATGGCTGCAGTGCTGGAGAGATTGGAGGGAGAGCACGCCACCCTGACATAGACACACCATGTGGCTCTCGAGGAGATCAGAGCTTTGACAGAGGAGAGGGATGCCCTGATTTTGGAGAGAGATACCGCTCGCCAGGAGCGAGATATAGCGATCTAGTAGAGGGATCGCTACCATCGACATAGGGAGGCCCTCAGGGCCAAAATATGGGGAGACAGGTACCATGTCAGAATCTGGTACACAGGGCACGACCATAGGAGGGGCACCACCAGCAGCACCAGAAGCACCATTACGAGCACCTGGTACTGTGAGCTTGAGCACATATCAGTCTCTCCTCACTGAGGTGAGATACTACGAGGATGCCCTAGCGCAGCATGCCCCAGATGTTCCTCGGTATGGGGCGAGGAGGAGATCAGCGACGACCACAGCGAGCGGGGCATCAGAGGGAGGGAGCACCGGGAGAGACCGAGGTGGGCAGAGGCCTCCAGCAGCAGGTGCGTCTAGCTCGATAGGTGGCGGCCAGGAGAGACAGCCTGGTCCAGAGGAGGGTGGAGGAGATAGTGTCCTCCACGCATCAGATTTTACGATATAGGAATTGATGTATTTTGTATCAGTGTAGTGATGTAGCCTCGATTGGAAGGCATTGTATAGATGGCTTGATTGAGAGCCACCCATTTTTTGTTGTACAGAAACTCATGTATATATATAGATTCATTATTTCCTTTTTCGTATGATTGTTCTCCTGTTTTTAATTTTGATATACATGGATAGATGTAGTGTAATTGTGATGGATGTAGACATAGATTGATGGATAATAAATAGATGTGATTGGATGAACATAGACATAGAGGATAGATAAATGTGATGTAATTTGATGTGATTGATATGTGGATTTAATTTTGATTAAAAATAGATATAGATAGATGTAGTGTAACTTGGATGTACATATTTTTAGATGTTTTGATGGATAGATGGATGTAGACATAGATTGATAGATAATAAATAGATGTGATTGGATGAACATAGACATAGAGGATAGATAGATGTGATGTAACTTGATGTGATTAATATGTGGATGTAATTTTGATTAAAAATAGATATAGATAGATGTAGTGTAACTTGGATGTACAATTTTTTAGATATTTTGATGGATAGATGGATAGATGTGATTGATGTATGGATTTAATTTTGATGAAAAGTAGATAGACAGATCCACATGTGTTGACAATACATGCTTTGATAGATAAGATGAAATTAGATAGATGATAAATTTTGATTAAATTAACATGTGAAATGTCAATTTAACCAGATGAATAACAAAGAATAATGGGGAATACTCTTTGCGAGAGCCAAGGATGTAATGAAAATGATCTTGACTAGAAATAAAGGAAATACACCCAGATAGGGGAAAAAAAATGATAAGCTGGACTCCCAACCGACCATAAATAGAATCTGGACAGGAAACCAAAAGATCATGCATGCAAGGCACTATATGAGGTTAAAATAAACCTAACACTAACTAGCCGCAAACCAGATTTAGCAAGGAAACGGAAGGAGCAGTAAGTAGGTATCTTGTCGAAATTTACTAGGGACAGAATACATGTTCATACTGGGAAAATAGGACTCTCCATATGATCGACAAAAGGTCTTATATCTCAGCTTCATGATTTTTGGCAGAAAAGCAAACTGATCAATGCGGGAAGTTTGCTAGATATGGAAAGACTGATAAATACGGGAAGTCTTTCAGTGATGCTAAAAAGTGTATAAACTAACTGAAAGGCTGATCAATGCAAGAAGCCTTGAGTATTCCTTTGATAAATAGCCATCCTTCAAGGGAGCGGTCTATATTTTGAATTTTAATGATAGCCATCCTTCGAGGGCATGGTCTATATATTTTGATTTATTTGATTGTATGGGTAGCTGTCCTTCAAGGGATCAGTCTATCTTCTTTTTTTTTTTTTGAAAAGCTTTTTGGATGAAGCTGAGTTTAGACCTAGATAGATCAGATAGAGGGGAAGAAAATGTATAAAGAGCATACACTCATGCCCCAAGTAGATCTGATTAAGATAAGCACTTGGGACAAATGAAACAGTGATTAAGGTGTTCCTACCATGAGGAGAAACATATCCATAAGAAAAATGCTATGAGTAGAGCTGCAATACTCATATTTAAGGTAAAAAAGACAATAGGTGGAGAACCACATAATTTCGAATCACCATGAAAGTATATGACTGGTTGTTAGACGGAAGAAAGATCTGTATTGCGACTAGACTTGTGTAAGATAGATTTTAACAGTAGAAGGGCCATAGATGCAAGGCATTAAAAGGTTCCACTTCGGGTATACCATCCATGGAAGATAGACGATAAGCCCCAAACCCATATTTATGGGTGATAACATACGGACCCATCCAATTGGGAGCAAACTTACCACGCTGACTCCTTTCGAGTGTAGTGACGTTTTGATTTTCTTTAAGAACAAGATCACCAATTTTGAAGTCACGGTGTTTCAAGTGCTTGTTATAAGCACGTTTGACACACTCAAGATAGACCTGATGATGTTCAAGAGCATTGAGACGCCGCTCATCTAATAATTCAAGTTGTGCTGGATGATTTTGACGATAGCCCTCATCAGAGACAAATTCTCTAAGAGAAACACGGAGAGATGGGATTTGGACTTCCAAAGGAAGAACAGCCTCAGACCCATAGACGAGAGAGAAGGGGAGTAGCACCAGTAGGAGTACGGATGCTAGTCTGATAAGCCCAGAGAGCAAAAGGGATATGTAAATGTCAATCCCTACCAACTCGACTAGTTACCTTTGTGAGGATATTACACAAAGTTTTATTGGAAGCTTCGGCCTGACCATTAGCTTGAGGATAGTATGGAGAAGAAAAGCTGAGCTTGATATTGAAAGCGTCATAGAGGTTCTGCAAATCAATGTTCTTGAAAGACTTACCGTTATCTGTGATGAGTTTGTGTGGAACACCGAAGTGACAAATGATGTGATGATAAACAAAATCAACTATGGGCTTAGCTTTTGTTGAAGAAAGAGGGATAGCTTCCACCCACTTAGTAAAGTATTCAGTGGCAGTAATTATAGAATGATGATGCTGTGAAGAACGGGGATTGATGAGACCAATGAGATCAAGACCCCATTGCGAAAAAGGCCACAAATCTGCTGTAGGTTGTAAAGCTTGACTAGGGATATGTGTGAGATTGGAATGTTGTTGACACTTGACGCATTTCTTAGTGTATTCACAACAATCTCGATTAAGAGAAGGCCAATAATATCCCAAACATAAGATGCGTTTAGCTACGGCCAAGCCACTAAAATTTCCACCACAGATACCGTCATGGACCTCTTGGATAGCTTTAGATGATTCAATGGTTTTGAGGCACCGAAGTAAAATGCCATCAAAGCCGCGTTTGTAGAGGATCCCTCTTAGAATAGTATAGCGATTAGCGCGTAGGATAAAATATCTTCTATCATTGGGATTTAGATCTGGAGGAAGCACCGAATGAGATAGATAATCAACGATCTGTTGATACCACTCATCCTGAGTATGGGTTGTGACAGCATGGATTGAAGTTAGTTGCCTAAGATGAGATGGTTGATCTAATCGTTGCACAGCCACATAAAGTCGCGAGTCCTCGGTAAAAGGTGGGATAAGTGAGGCTAACGAAGCCATTGTATCTGCGAATCGATTCGCAATGCGAGGAATAGCTTGGATAGTGAATTTATCGAAAGATTGGAGTTGAATGAGAACGATATCATGATATTTTTGAAGGATATCATTCATGCATTGATAGACGCCCATGACTTGATTAACGATGAGTTTAGAATCACCAAAGATGTCAATATGACGAGCGCCAAGATTAATGGCATTTTGAAGACCCAAGACAAGAGCTTCATATTCAGCCATATTATTGGTGCATTCAAAGTTCAATTTGTGTGCGACTGGGATAGGCGTACCCCAAGGAGGAATCATCATGAAACCTGCACCTCCCCCTTGCTGGCATTTGGATCCATCAAAGAAGAGCTTTACTTTACATGGGGATAGACCAAAATCAATTTGTTGGATATATTCATCGGGGAATTGGGCAAGGGGGACTTGAGTGTCCGGGAGAGAAGCATTAGCTAATTGATCTGCAATGACCTGACCCTTGATAGACTTTTGCGGGATAAACTTAAGATCAAATTCTGTCATAAGCATGAGCCAACGAGTGATACGATCATTGTGATAAGGCTTCGCATGAATTTTCTTGAGTGGATTGACACTTGTGACAATGTAAGTTTTGTGATTAAGAAGGTAATGACGAAGCTTAGAGGTTGCGAAGAAGAGAGCACAACACAGCTTTTCAGCTTTGGAATAACGTGTTTCATACTCATGGAGGGTGCGACTGATGTAATAGATAGCTTGTTCTTTACCGCAAGCATCCCAATGCGAGATCATGGCTCCCAGAGCATGGTCAGTCACAGAGATATAAAGATAGAAAGGATCCCCCTTGCGTGGAGGTGTAAGCACAGGTGGAGAAAGAAAATAAGCTTTGAGATCATCAAAGGCCTTTTGGCAATGTTCATCCCATTCAAAATGAACATTCTTATGGAGGAGATGATGAAAAGGTTGACAACGGTCCGACAATTGTGAGATAAAACGACGCACTGATTGAAGACATCCTTGGAGACTGCGGAGTTGCTTTAAGTTAGAAGGGGGAGGCATCTCTAGGATAGCTTTTATTTTTAGGGTCTACTTCAATACCCCTAATGGAAATGATAAAACCTAAAATTTTACCAGTGAGAACGCCAAACACGCACTTAGATGGATTTAGACGAAGACAAAAGCAAATAAGCCTCTCAAAGAGAGGTGCAATAATGAAAAAATGATCCTGACGACATTTGGATTTACCGAGGAGATCGTCGACGTAATCTTCCACAGTTTTGTGTAAGAGATCATGGAAGATGTAGGTCATTGCTCGCTGATAGGTTGCTCCTGCGTTCTTAAGACCGAAAGGCATGACACGATAACAAAAGGTCCCCCAAGGAGTTATGAAAGAAGTCTTATGTTGGTCTTCTGGTGCAATGAGAATTTGATTATACCCAGAGAAACCATCCATAAGAGAAAGCATCTCATGACCCGCAGTTAAATCCACGAGTTGGTCGATATTAGGTAGAGGAAAATCATCTTTTGGACAAGCAAGATTAAGATCCCGGAAGTCAGTACGAATTCAAATTTTCCCAGTAGCTTTAGTTACTGGTACTACATTAGAAACCCATTATGGATAATTGATGGGTTGGATGAAGTTAGCCGAGAGCAAGCACTGCAATTCTTCTTTAACAAGAAGGGCTACTCTAGGGTGCATTTTACGTAATTTTTGTTTAACCGGTTTGATATCGGGAAGAGTAACGATATTGTGGACCACAATATCAGGATCGAGTCCTGGCATATCCTCATATGCCCAAGTAAAAGCTTGGCGATGGTTGGAAAGAAAAATGGTAAAGTCTCCTAATTCCTGTGGATTAAGATACTGGCTGACCTTAATGATGCGAGGGTCTTTAGAAGTCCCTATATTAAGGTCGACAGTGGCTTTGTTGAGAAGCGTAGACGTGTCAGAAGGAATGGTTTTAGGAAGATAAGAATCCTATGCCCCCAGATAGGTGAGGACAGAATCATCATCCGCACAGTGGATAGTGTTGATAGTAGGAGAGTCGTCTCCAACTATTTCAGGGAAGATTAACGGTATGGAAGCAGACCTATCATTATTCTTATAGTCTAGCGGCCCTAAGAAAATGGTATTGATAAAAAAAAAAAGTTAAACGGGATGGAAATGGCGTCGTCCACATCGAGTGATGTTTCTGACTTAGCGGGAGAAGATGGTTCCTCAATAGGAAGAGGCTCATCGAGAACAGTGACGGTGGCTTTTGAAAGAGGTTTAAATCCTAAACCAAATTTTTGATGTGGCTTGAGAGTTGGAATGGATGCGAGGTCATGCACACCTTGTTCATATTTTCCTAAGCCAAAGCCCTTCCACGCGCATCAATATAAATAAGTTTTTGCAAACGTGGGATTCTGTAGACAATCGAACCCTGTTAGATAAGGTTTGGTCCTAGGAGGAGAATCCGGGCGATAGTGAGGCATATCAAGACCACCGTAAATGAAATTAGTCTGTTGATTGGGCAGACCAATGGTGACGATGCGACCAAGACCTGGCTGGTATTCAGGTTGTTTGTCTGGTCTACCATACTCACTAGGTTTAAGATGGTTGTCAAAAGAAAGGAGAGGAAGCTCTCCTAGTGAGAAACGCTGCAATGTCTCTTCTAAATTTTGTACATCCGGTAGTTTGGTTGCAGGTATGGAAGAAGATGAGGCCCCGTCAAGAGAACAGGAATTTTCCTTTAGAGGGGCAGACCCTGTGGTCATGTCGCATTGCATGGAAGGAAAAGGATCTCCTGGATGAGTATAGATTTTGCCCTCATATTGATATTTTAAGCATCGATGGAGGGTGGACGGGACACAATGCATTGCGCAAATCCAGGAGTGTCTGAGGATCATATTATAGTGGAATTTCCCTTCAACAATGTAAAAGAGTTCGTGAAGTAACTTCTTACCTACTCGAATGGGTAGGACCACAGTTCCTAAAGTAACTGCTAGCTGATCGTTAAATGATCGAAGGGCGAAAGGCGGGGGGTGACACTATGTTCTTTGGTAACTTAAGTTGCTTGAATGTGTGCGAGGAGATGACGTTGAGTGCAGCACCACTGTTGATCATAATGCATTTTAATGTAGTGTTGTCGATTTGGACTGTGATAAAGAGGGGAGCCTCCAAATCCTCGGAAGAAAGGGAAGGAATTTCCGAATCTTCAAAAGAAATGGCAGTTGATGGTCTATTCAATCCAACAATCATCTCGAAAGGCTGGGGCTCATCTGAATTCACTGCGATGCAACGCAGATTATCAATCAGAGCCTGGCGATGTTGCGGAGAGGATTGAATGAGGTCAAAAAGAGACATTTTGACTGGAGCCTAGGTGAGTTGTTTCATAACACTCTCCTCAACTGACATGGAAATTTGAGCCCGAGGTGTAGCACGAATAGAGACACAAGGTCTTGGGGCTAATGAGGAAGGAGGAACTCCTTCGAGGGCTGCAGAAATGACAACCTGTGGTCGAGATGCTGTAGATGACGATGGATTATCATACTGTTGGGTTCTCGTGGTGATATGGATTGTGTCGATTTGAGAAGGTGGAAGATCAATTGGAGTGTAATCACTAGAAGTAGAGGCCTGAGTAGATCGTTGGGGTTCAGATGGAGCTAAGATGATAGGAGGTGCTTGTTTCTCCTCCTCCAGAAAAAGATCACTTTCTTCCAAAAGGTTGTTGACGACAGATTGAAGATCTTTACATCCCTCAGTATCATGACCCGGGGTATGGTGGTAAGCACAAATCAAATCAGAGTTAAACCAAGTAGGTTTAGCTCCTTTAGGGTTATAGGGTTTAATCGGAGGAAGAGATATAGATGAAGATTGGACAAGTTGGCGAAGGATTTCAGTATAGAACCTAGTAGACAAAGATGAGGACAGAGATGATGAAGGCGCCTCTTTTACTTTAACAGACTGCCGAGGTAAAAGAACCTGCATGTTAGGTTTGACAGTCTTTTTAGGGATCATCTTATTTTTTTGGACATTTGGAGGAGCAGCGTTGGGCACTTGAGACGGAAGTAAGTGAGACATGATTGATTTTGGTGGAGGAGGAGCCCCTAAAATAGATTTTGAAGATGATGGAGGTGTGACAAGTGTTGTGGTCTTCAGAGATAAGGGAGGCTACTTGGTCGAAACTAATGATGATTTAGATAATGTCGATTTATATGAGGGAGAAGCTCCCAAAGTAGGTATAATCAGAGGAACAGAGGGTGCCCTGGTTTTTGGTAACGAAGATGATGATTCTAATAAAAGAGGTGACGTCTCTTTAGTAGGTAAGTCCACTTTTCGAGGTGCTGGTGAAGAATGTGTTGTAGAAGAAGATGATGGTTTTGATAAGTTTGGCGAAGAAGATGCCTTCTCAGCGGACAAATCCAATCTTTTATGAGGCGCAGAGAGAGATGTTTGCAGGAAAGCACCAAGAGTCTTGATGGTTCGAAATATGGGCTTTCCTTTTTCAGGGATGGTGAAAACTTCAACCGCATAAGGTGATTGTAACCTTTTCGGGGGAAGCAAATGGGGAGGTACTGATGACGCAACGTTAGGTTTCGGTTGTCTCGGTCTAAGTTCAGGAACCGAGCGTATAGATGTTGGTGCTTCTTCTTTAGATTTTCCCTTAATAGGAAAAGTAGCATTTATGATGGAAGAAGTGAGTGATGAAGAAGCAATTCCTTGCGAGGGAACTATTTCTGGTACAGTAATTGTGGGTGAAATTACTGTAGGAAAGGAAACAGGAAGAGTCAAAATCGAAGACGCTTCCGTCGAATTCGGTACAACTATAGGTACGTTCACCAAGGGCATAGTCGCAGCAAAAATGGGAGAAACAAAAGTAGATGTATCCGCAGTGGAAACTCGAAGGGATGTAATTGCCTCGAGCATTGAAAGGATGTCTGACGATGAGACAGATGAGGATGACACTGTCTCGGGTATAGATGGAAGATTAGACAAAGAAGTAGAGGGAGGTGAATCCGTATCTAACAATGTTGGAATGTTCAAAGACGGGCTATCTGAAGATGGTGGAATCCCAGCGATTAACGAAGCGGAAGGAGGCTCTGATTCAGTCGATGTGTTTACAGATGGCTTAGTTTTAGAAGAAGGTTCTTCAGTAGAGATGAAGTTGATAGTATGATTGTTTGGTTTTTGAGACTCTGAAGCATCATGGTTTGGGGAATGATTGGGAAAAGGTTGTTTGAAGACATCCAGTGCTTGGTTTGGGGGAGCATTTGGGTTATCCAGAATGAGTTCGCCTTTATCGATGAATTTCTAGACAATATTTTTGAAGGTCTGACATCATTCGATGTCATGACATTTGGTTCTATGATAATGACAAAAGTCATTTTCCCTATACCAGAATGGATGTTCTTGGCTTTCATCAATATTCCTAATGGGGGGAAGTTCGATCATATGGACTTACAACATTTTTTCTAGGATAGAAGCATATGATTCCCCCAATGAAGTGAAAGATAGAGATGATGAGGTCCCTTTTCGAGAAGATGAGGAGTCTCTTCATGGTGTTTGATTAGAAGTGGTATCGGCTCGTGGTGTTTTTAATACAATAGCCTTGGTGGATCCCTGATTCTTGTCTTTAGGAGTGGAAGGATTTGATTTGGTAAACCAAGAAAAATCTGGTTTAGATTTAGAGTGAAGTTTTAACTTCCCTTGTTCAATGGCGCAAGATTCAAGTTTGTGTGCCATCGTAAAGGCTTCTTCAAATGCATGAAAGGTTTGGATCCTTAAAGTGGAAGAAATATGATTAGCACAAGATCGAGTAAACAACTTGATCTGTTGGGATTGAGGAAGGGAGAAAGACAATTGGTTTATTATCCCTCTCCAATGAACGACAAAGTCTACAATAGACTCATCATCGAATTGACGAATGTTATAAAGATCTATAATCGAGATCTTATGCGCAATGTTTATTGAAAAGTTTTCAACAAACATCTGGGCCAGTTGAGAGAAAGAAAACAAGGAATGTTGAGGAATGTTATTGTACCAGTCTAAAGCAGGACCTGCTAGAGACATAGGAAAAGTACGGAGCATAAGCTCCTGATCCTAGACTATGAGGTAGCAAGCATGTTTGAATGCTCGCAAATGCTGTTGAGGGTCCTCCCAACTGTTAAATTTTGAAAAATTAGGAAGTTCCCATTGGGGAGGATAAGGCTTAAAGGCCACTGAGGGGTGAATGGGTTCATTACATACTTCTTCAAAGGAGTATGAAGGACGAGCCCCTTTGGTGGAGGCTTCCAATTCTGTGATTTTCATGAAAAGAATTTGAACCACATCAGATTGAGGAGGAGGCATACTGGCATGTCCTACATAAGAAGCAAATGGTGGATGTTATTGAGGTGTCAACGGGGGATTCATCTGTTGATTGATAGGATGATAAGAGGAGTAACCAAGCGTTCTGGGTGACGCCTGGTGGGGTATTTGCTGTGAAGGAGCCTGTGTATAGGCAGGCTGTGAGATAATAAGTGGTTGAGAAAATGAAGGTTGGATGACAGACGGAGCCTGTGATTGGTGGACTCCTATGCTTGTTGACTGAATCGGGATAGATTGAGGAACATGGGTGCCGATTTGATTGGACATATTGGGGAACAAGACCTGAAAGAGGCTTTCTACTACTGGATTAGTTATTAAGGGCGCCGATGCTAGAGGATGGGCGAAGGTCACTGTTGCTGGAACATTGGAAGAAAGACCCACTGGAGGACGAGAAGCAGGAACCAACTGACTAGTCGGAGGGGGTTGACTCATAAAGGGGTACTGACCCTGGGACACGATGGAGGGCATAGATGAATTAACAGCAATATGCGGGTGTACAGACGCACTCATTATAGCTAGATCAGAGGACCTCTCAGAAGTAGGTTGTGGAATATTCAAGGTAACTGCGGTGTTAGGAATAGGTAAGACTATTTGAGAACTAGTCGATATGGTCGGTGGAAGAGAAAAAGGAGGCACAGGTGCGCCACCCTTCTCCGTGGCTCGAGGTGAGAGAGATGATGCTAACTGTTCTACAAAAGCCTGGGATGGTTCACGAGAATAGTCGTACACTTGCTGGATTGGTGGTCCCTGATCAGATATTTGAATAGACTTGTGTACTAGGTAGTCCATGAGGGCTACCGAATTGCGATCGAGGAGCACCTAAAATTCAGGATCCCCGCGAGGAACATACTCTGAGTTAGAAGCAGATGATATTTCTGAAGGACTAGGGGAAGCTGGACATGATGGGGTTGCTTTGGCCTGATAAAAAGGATTATATGACCAGGATGGGGAACTAATTAACAGTGGTCCTGAGGAAGACCTAGGGGGTGCCGAAACATCCACACTAATGGTGATCTCGGAGGAAGAAGGGGCTAATTGAGCCATTCTTCTAGATTGTAACCGAGTGATGACCGTCATAAACAAGCAAAAAAGAAGATTGACCTAACTAATGCACAAATAATTCAAGCAGCGTAGGTGATTATCTCTTTTAAGTTTTTATGCTTTTAAGAAAGAAAATATTAGGGAAGGACTTTTAGAACAGGAACTACTCAAATAACCAAACTAAGGATGGTTTGGGGGATGTTTTGGTGAGTAGTCCCGAAGGCACTTCAGTAAAAGACCGGTACGTGGCTTGATATAGGGGCCTACCCCCGCACTTCACACACCGCTGCGATAAGGGAGTCGGGTGCTTTGCCAATATATACCAGAACTTCCGTGAATTTATAGCGCGGCCCGAGTACCGCGTAGGCTCTTCCTCTTGGATATCACTTCCAAGTAGGCGAGGCCAGGGAAAGAATTTTTGTTTAAATGCTTTATACCTAGTGATTTTGGCTTTGTGTGCAAGGGTGAAAAAATAAAAATCAAATAGTGTCACTACCGATTTTGATCAATTTTCCAGCCTAATTAGAACTAGATGAAAAACATACAGTAGAGATGACAAAGAAAGAGTTCTTTTTAAGCACTTAAAAATGAAGTGTTTGATTTCGATGAAGACAAGTCAAACAAATTCTTTCCCAAATGCGATTAAATTCTTTTTAAGTACCAACAATTGAAATGTTTGGATGTGATAGACAACAAACAAAGAATTTTTTATTTTTTTGAAAAGGAGAAAACACCGTAAAAGAGAAATACCTGTAGATTTAGCTCTCCAAGGTGTGTGGACTTCAAAAAGCACGTTGTTGAGCTCTTCCCCTCAAACAATCCCACGAACAAGCAAAGTGCTCCGCAAGAAAAGGTTAAGCAAACACCAAACAAAATCCAGAAAGATATATCCGGATAATGGTGAAACGGAAATTTCTATTTTAAGGAACTAGAAAAATTTCAAGGAAATAACAATTTCGCATAAAGAGCAAGATTGAAACGATGAAAGGAAATGCTCAAGCAGAACTGATAAAAATCAGTGAAGAAAAAGAACAAAGCTCAAAACTAGAAAGAGATGAACTTACCAATAAGGGACTTTGGTTGGGTCCCACCGGGCGTGCCAGAATGTAGATCAAGAATTTTGTGCTTTTTACCTGTCCAAGTTAATGCACCAAACTAAACACAAAAACCCTAAAAAACTCCAATGAAATCGATACCTGATGGACAAGACCCGAAGATGTAGACGGATGAGGAAGCCGATGTAGATAAGATGGGCGCACACGAGAAATTTTGCACAGTAGATCCAAGTAACCTGCAAGACACTGATGCTTGACAGAAAAAGACCACGTTAAAAGATATTTAGGTGGACTGCCCGAGAAGCGGGTCCGGGAAGCGATAAGCTCCCTCGGCGGATGTCAGCCCATGTTTTCAATTAAGTAAAGAAGCATACATGATAAAAGATGTACGTACAAGACTAGATTTTCTTATCAAAGTAATAAACAGAATCTAAACAGCAGGCAGAAAGCAACAGAAAATAGGGTACTGTGAAAACAAAGCTGGATTTGTGTTACCTGTGTCCTTTTACCTGTCTGCAGGATGATCGGCGTCGATTATGTAGATTGGCGTCGACTGATGTAGATCGGCGTCGATCGGATACAAAATGCGAGAAGATTTGGAAATCGGAAAGTGAAGGCAAGATCATCAACGTTTGTTGGATCTGTAGAAGCCGGTGAGATACTGGTAAGACTGCACCTATGCTGGGTATAGGAACAAAGTCACCAGAAAATCAATGGAGACGTGTGACATTGATGTGATAAGAGCAGAGTAACGGTGCTCCTCTCGGGGATTGATTTGGACAAGATCTGCTTTCATTTGATAGATAATGTTCACACTAGATGCGCAAAGATCTCTCGTTCTCCCTCTTTCACGATTTGTGTTTCTGTGTCCTGGCGATCTGTCTCTCTCTCTGTGTTTTTTCGTCCTCTATGTTTTTTCGTCCCCCCAGAACTGAGTTCTGGGCTTCTATTTATAATCGGTGCCGCTCCAAAAAATCGGCGTCGACTGAGTACCGGTCGGCGCCGATCACGAAACAGACTCCCGAGACAGCCAAAATGAGCGATTTCTGGGAAGATAAGAGCTATCCCTCCACCTCAAATACGGGAAATATCCCGCTTTGGGAGGAGGAGAAATAGGGGGGATACATGGATAGGATAGATATGGGGTAGATAAGTGGTTAGGATACATGTGAAAAGGTATAATTAAATAGTTAATATTTAATTACTCACGGGTAAAACATAATGGGGTGAATTAGACTTAGGATAGGTGTCTGAATCACAAATTGAATAATACCCCAAGGGGATAGTGGTGATATAAACGTGCCCCAGGTTATCCGAGAGAGCAAACGCGCACGAGGGACACTAAATTGGATAACCAATTTTAGGTGTCTACAGTCTTGCCAAAGATGCACACTTTTGAATCCAACCCTTTATTAAGAACTAAAGTTGAGTAGAATTTGTTGAAAGTAGTAGTGGAAACAAATAGGGATTACTAAATATAGTTTAAAACTTGAGAATGAGGTGGACTGAAATTGCATTATGGAATTACGTGATCCTAATGTATGTTTCGTACTTCCACAAAAAGAAATATCTCTTTGGTGGTAAATAACGATGTGATCAAAAGTGAAAATTTAAACTTTGTGTTCACTGGAATGATGTAAAAGTAAGTGTTAGTGGTTGTGTGGGTCCTTGTTATGTGTCATGTGACAAGTACTAATGTTTTAAGTGTGGTATCATATAACACAAAAAAAATTGCTAGTTTTTCTATTACATTTTGGAGGTTAAAATACATGGGAATTACAGTTGGTATTAGAGCGAGGTTCAAACACTTGAACCTTTGGGATTAATTGGTAATGAGTCTTGTGTATTTTGTTGTGTATGTATAACATTAGTGTCATGTCAAGTCATGTTGGCGTGTTATGTGGAGTCATGGTGATGTACCCTGGTCCACGTTTTGTATTGTTGTACTAGGTATGTGGCTCCTAGTGAGAAGGTCGTATAATGGGTCCCCAATTCCTTGTATAGACTTGTATTATGACAAAAACCACAAATATCTTCACATTATGATATATTGATTGCTTAGTACAACTATTTTGGAAAGTTGCACTATGGATGAAATTTGGGGGACCATTTTGAAAGATATCAGGAGTTGGTTGTTACCTTCACGAGTTCTATCCTTTAGTGGTTATGATTGTTGCATCATACATTTGATAGTTGATACATGGTAGTATTTGACACTTGAGATATTTGGTTTCCTCCTTGGTACAATTTACCTTGATTTTGACCCTTTCCATTTCCTTGAATACTACGTTATGAATATTACTTTGACCCATCTTAGTTAAATAATTGTCGCTATTCTAAGATATTTTATCCATATTCTTGTGCATTTAGCAATTGAAAATATTTACCCAATTTCATGGATAACCCTATCTTCTCTCTAGACATTGATGGTTGACTAATCACAATGATATGAATTCTCTTTCAAATCATTAAATTTCTATTCTCTTCAATCTTGCATTGATGCATTTACCAATTCTATTTTCCTGTCAAATCTTCTAACCTCTAACTCTTTGAAAAATGCAACAAACACTATTGGACTATTTGACATTACTAATCAGATGACTTTCTACGTGATAACCTTTTGGAAGAAAACCTTTAGTTCCTGGTCAGGGTGTGATTATTTGGGTTTATTGTTATTACTGGATACAAATGTATTTGTTTGAGCCATGTAGATATCTTGTGGGTGATGTGCACTGGATGATCTAGTACCCATATTGGCAGCCATTAAGCGCTGCATAGTGAATGTGATGTGAATATTCTATGTGTATTTTATTTGTAATTTGGAAATTTCTTAGAACCAACATTTTATTTTATTGATTTATTGAGAAGCTTCGAGGCTCTTGTTCATTTTTTTTGTTTTCTTGTAAAATTTTCAAAGTTTGAATGCGTCTACTTGGCCATTTTTCTTGGTTTTCGAGATTTTATTTTATTTTATTTGTTTATTAGAACTTGAAGCTTCATCGTTGTTGAAGCCACTTGGCTAAATGTTGTCAAGAGTGTAATGTGGATTTTCTTGCTTGCTTGATGAGCTGGTTCTATCTTGTCGTATGGTATGTGCTTTTCGCATTAGGGTACTCCCAAGGTATTATGTGTGCATGCTTGGTGCTGCAGTAACATGTCTTGGGTTTTGAGGTGACAGGACTCAATGCGTCTAAGACCATAGTGTGATCCGACCTCACTTGGATACTTGGTAGATAGTCTTCCTATGTTGGAGAGACATATAATATTCATTCCTCTATGGTTGAGAGACTTTTATGGTACTCAGCCCTCCTATGGTGAAGAGACATATGATATTCAGTCCTCTTATGGTGGAGAGACATATGATACTTAGTCCTTTATGGTTGTTTGGCTTGGTTATTTCAATCACTGGAGGAGAGGTTATGATATTGGACTACAGATTTTGTTGATATATTGTCAAACCTAGATTCATTGGGCATTGTACAAAGTGAGATTTGCTACCTTGGGTCTTGGGGACCCCACTACAATTTTGTTTTTGTTATACCCCACTACCTATGTGTTTGGTTATACCCCACCACCGTTGTGTATTTTTAATTATTATTATTATACCTTGTTATAGATGTATTTTTTTCATACCCTTTTCGGCCATGGATTGTGTGTGTCTCACTATATACCTATTGGTATTGATTCTATGATACGAAGACCATGTTTTATGTGATATGTTACTTTTACCTCCTATGTAGGTCGGTGTCCTCTTAGTGAGGAAATGTGGTGTTTTGCAATAATTTGGTTGTGTCATCAAAGACTCATGATTAGTTAATGTGATTTTCCATATTCCTAGAGTAAATTTATGTCTTTACCCTTCCTTATTAGTGAGTTTCATGTTATAATTGTGGTGTCAAATGTGAAAATATTTTAAATGTGATGTGGCCTATGTTATGGTTCTAGGTAATGGATGACCTCATGATGTATTTTCATATGGGAAACTCTGTGAAAATAGTGAAATTCACTCGTTAATTAATGAAAATAATAAAATATAATTGCATAACGGTTTAAATGTATGGAACATGGAATTAAGAAAATTGTCCTTATGTGAAATATATATATTCTCAAATATTCTTACGAGGAAATGTTACCGATTAAGTGTGGATATGATTATGATATTTGGTCTCGATTCACTACGGAAGAGAAATACCAATCTTCATAAAGCATAAACAATTGAAGAAAATAACAATTTTGTTTTTTCTTTCGTTGTCTCTCAGCTTGGGTGCCACAGTCCATTCATTAGTGACATGGGACATTATGTGTGTTTTACTTGTACATGAGTACTTACTCTGGTCTTGTATTGGTGTCGCATTGAGGACAATGATCTTATAAGGGGAGGGAAATGTAGTGCCCCGCACTGTTACGCCTAATTGGTAAGGGTGAAAAGACCTACCATGAAATGGTTTCCTTGAAAAACACTTTATTTTGTTGTTTTTTATAGGAGTCACATTACAAATTGTTTGACTTGGGATCATACTTCACTCAGGAAATGGTATAGCCATGCTTAGTTTAGGTGGTTGAGTTGGCTCGCCCGGCCATGCTTCGAACTCAACTATTGGTTGTAGGGTGGAGTGTTTATCTATAGACAAAATGTGGGAGTTAACTAATTTTGAATCTTGTCCCCTGACCTAGAGATGTCAATCAATTTTGAAAATCCTCATCGAGCATGTCGGGGTGTTTTTTTTGTTTGAAATCATTATGAGGTTTTCATCATGTGATATACGAGATTGCAAACACCTCACTTGGCACCGTTTACTCTTTAGGTACCGTCGTAAAATTTGGGTATTTTACCATGAGGATTTTAGAACCATGGTTTTTTATTTTAAGTTACAAATGAGATATATAGAATAATAAGTACTAACGCATTTAAGTGAAGTTTAAATTTTAAAATAATATATATGTATGAATAAATATATATGCATAAACATATTTGAATGAAACAAAATTATTATTGTAAAAAAAAAGGTCAAAACCTGTGCAAAACCCTTGACACGTATGACATGGGAATCAAACCTCAACTCCGAGTGAGTTACGCTTGTCCGGCCCACGTGCCAATGTGGAAGGCTCCTTTGGATGTGTGCAGACTTGGGAGAAGCGTTTGGTTGGAATTCCTTGGGTATATCAGGGACAATTCGGGAGAGCACCTCTTGATAGCTGGATTATCGTGCTTCAAGTGCCACTGGTTCGATTGAATATTATAAGGGATAAAAATAGAACTGGTGTAAGCTCTTATCTACATGCGCATCAATGGAGATCCATCGTGGTATAAGAGTCAAAAAGGGACTTATTTGTTGAAGTTGCAAGTGCCAAGGTAGATGTGTAGGAAAAATATGGACAAGTGTAACATGCATGTGAACTGTGACAAAATACCACAAAACAATGAAGTGGTGTGCGTAGACAGAACATAAAAAAATTGGTTTTGGAGACCTATTATTGAGTGAAGACCATTTATAATGTTTTTGGAGATTGGTTAATAACTCCTTCAAAAATAGAGTTCTGATAAAATTACTAGTGAAAAGATGCACTTGGCCATGACTGGACGCTTGGTGATTGTGCATGCGAATGGGTCACTTGGAATAGTTTAGTGGTTGAAAAATGATTTATTTATGGGATCAATGGAAAAATTATTGATCAAATTTGGATAGTTGTCGGTTGCATTTGGTAAAGTAGTTTCGTGAGGATGCTCATGTCTTTTGCTAGCTGGTTGAAGTGCTTATGAGTCCAACATTCTGGTACTGAATCGTTGGGGTCAGTTGTAATGTGACAATGGGATGATCTTCTCACCCTTGCTACTTTAATCCAAAGTTGTGTAAAAGTGATATCATTGAAGGAAGAAGGAAGATATTTCAGTTGCACGTAATTACCAAAGGAGTTCTTTAGTCTCATAGAATACAAGTGGATCATCTCATAAAGTGCCTTGCCATTTACTAGGCATGGTTTTCTGTCTCCTCCAACACAATTCTTGTTTGCTTGTTTTTGCATTCGTATTTGATTTGGGAACTTTAAAATGAAATGGTGGGGGTGTGTTGCTTTTATAAAACTGACTTTTTTGCCAACCCATCAAAAGTTAAATTATTTTTACTATACCTGAATGATCACTTATAGTGTTGATTATGATTCCAGATCACGTAGAAGCTAGTTAAAAAGTATACTTGTAAATTTGAAAATGATATTCTCTATAATAGTAATTTGAATATTTTTTTAACTTTTTTTCCCCGTCCTCTTTGAAGTTCGCGAAAGTAGCTTCTAAACCAATAAGAACAAAATATCTCTCTAACTCATGTGGCACAAATGACAAGATGGATCGTGTCCCCAGATGACATGAAATGTCATTTACACTTTTAAAACAAATTTAGATGATCATTTGAATGAATTGTGGCATGTATTTAGGAGCTTCGTCACATCTTTTCGTAGCCTAAGACAATTGTCAAAGGTTTGCAATCGGTTTTTTTGTTTGAGCTCGCGGTTTGGGACTCCATGTTAGGAAATGGATTTCTACAACAGCTTACCTCTAGAGTTTCACCAAGGAGAACATAAACAACCTCTAATTTTGAGAAAAAAACTTTATAAGTTATTTTATAAGTGTGTATTGTAGGCCACTAGTCGTTCTGGTGCAAGGATGAACTATAGCATTATCGATGATTGGCTTTGGAGATATAGGTTTAGATTTAACCCTACTTTCCATAAATGAGTTTTGTCAATTCCGAAGGTATCTCTTTATTTAAGGGAAGAGAGGATAACTAACAAAATGGGCATATGAGTGTTGGACGTTGGATTGGGAACTATGCTTTGGAGCCACTTAGGCTAAATTGCTCACTCTTGGAAAACTCGCAACAATAACTGTAAAACAATCTTGGGAAACCTTATAAGCTTAAAATTTTTGAGAGACCTTATGAGATCTTCTTGAGACTGTATGGAACCTTTATTATTCACTTGTTCAAATAAATTTTATGTCAAGATAATACTATGTTCTCTCTCTCTCTCTTAAAAAATTCTCTTAAAATTGAATATGTGTTTATACCATTTTTCAACTAATTGTAGTAGTTTTTTTTATCGTTATGAATGGAAAATATGCATATGTGAAATGTGTTAGATCATGTGAGATTACCATGTCATATGTTTTTGTTTGATCATGCATTTGGTTGTAGGTACCCAAAAAAAGGAGAATTCGGTAGGGTTATCATGTTATTTGACAGTTGCATGTAATAAATGATTTGTATGTAGATTTCTATGAAATTTGGGGCCTCGTCTAACTTTTGTTGAATGTAAATATCGTTATTATATTATTCTACTTGAGAGTTACTTTCTCACTATGTGAGGAAATGTATTGGAATGGTGTGTAAAAGAGTCGACTCATATTAATGAATGATTACCAATGTTCATTATAAGGTAACAATAGATAAGCATGGAAATTAAATGATTTTTTCATGATTGTATGAGATTAAATCGGTTACATGAATATAGTAAAGGAATAATAGTGTCATATTTTGTGAAAGAATACTCTTTTGATCTAATGGGGTGGGTGAGTAAGTTGATAACGAAACTTCTAGAAATAGATTTTTCAGTTTGAAATTAAACATTACTTTTACCATAGTAAGGTTTAATATTAACATTAACATTAATGATTGTAGGAAATGAGTAGGGTGTAGTGAAATTATTCCACAATTAGAGATACTTCCGTATGTGACTATTGTGAGCGTAGTGTCAAATGGTCACAAATATCTAAACCGTGTACCCTATTAAGGGATTTTTCCATAGCACTCGTAGGGAGGACTATGTTTAGCAAGGTGGATAGATTGAGCTTACTTTGTTGAATAAAATCTAAGAGAAATCAGTTATCTAAACAAAGAGACAGAAGTAACTTGGACATTCGATTATCGCTTACCTTTTTAAAACATTCTAGCATATATCAGTATAATCATGCAAACCCTCTTTGGCTTGTTCTTTTAGGAACTAGAAAGTATGTGGTTGTGTGCATTTAAGTGTATTTAGCATGACAACTAATCAATATAATTCTCGTGCAAGGTGAACTATAAGTAATAAAATTGTGGAATCTTTTTGTATATCATAGGAGAATACATAACAATGTATGAAGGTAGCAATTTTGTTAATGGGTTTGGTAACAAATAGATTAAGGAAGAACCCATTATGCTGGTATGAAATTTTCCATCCCATTTTGATCTAAGTATAACCCCGAGGATATGATGTGGAAGGAATTGATAGGTTGTATTGATTATTGCACAAAAATTAACATAAGACTTCTAACTCCTTTTTATGCCATCCCCAACTAGAAGATATAAAACGAGTTAAATCTATTAGCGTAGTAACATTATCGTGAATTGATGTCGTTATGAGAAATAATTATGAGAAATTTTATGTTCCTAACCTAAAAGATTAGTATATCCTTCCAGCGTCTTGTTGTAATAATCTCCCTACAACTATCCTGGGAATAATGTTATCTTTCCCACTGACCTAATAAACTCTTTGTTAATGTTAATTTATGTGCATAATTCCCTTGATGTGTCCTTCAATGTATTAGTTAATTATATGAATGGAACTTAATTCAAATTTGTTTTTCACTTAAATATATATATATATATATATATATATATATATGCCCTTCGGACTCCTAGTGATCTCTTTAACACCCCATGTATGTAATGCAAAATCATATGAGTGTCTTATACCCTGGTTTGTATGGGTTCTCGTGATATGGCGTTTGATTTATATTCTTCTCTTTCTATTTAGTGGGACCACAAGCACACTTGAATCCATATGAGATTGGTGGCTACGAAAATTTATTTTGGGTTTTAAAACATAGTCGTGAGTGGTTACTAGTGTATGATTAGTGTCTTGCCAAAGATGTGCGTGCTTTTAAATCCAACCCTTTATTAAGAACTAAACTTGAGTTGAATTTTCTCAAAGTAGTAGTGGGAACAAATAGGTATTAATAACTCTAGTTTGAACCTTAGAATGAGGTGGAACGCAATTGCATTATGGAATTGTGTGATCCTAATGTATGTTTCGTACTTCCATAAAAATAAATCTCTTTGGTAGAAAATAACGATGTGATCAAAAGTGAAAATTTAAACATTATGTTCATTGGAATGATGTAAAAGTAAGTATTAGTGGTTGCATGTGGGTCCTTGTTATGTGTCATGTGATAAGTACTAATGTTTTCAGTGTGGTGTCATACAACACAAAACAAATCTAATTTTCCTGTTACATTTTAGAGGTTAAAATATATGGGCATTACACTGCCGCTAGGTTAAACACCCATATAACATTTGGAGCCTACGTTCGATAGGATTAAAAAAATAAATTAACATATTTTGTGCTAAGTGGACGCTAGGTACATCCACAATGTAATATTTCGAGCTTAGTGGTCGTTATCATTTATCAAGTTACTAAATGATGTTTGGAACTTAGTGCTAATTTATGACACAACAAAATATTTGGACTTAGTGGAGTCTAGGTTTCAACAAAAGAAATTAATATATTATAAGCTTAGCGGTTGGTAGGTTATGCCAAAACATAATATTTATATCATTGTGGTCACTAAGATTTAACAAATTAAATCAACATAGTGTTAAATTAGCGTTTGCTTAGTATTTAAAAAATATAATATTTCAAGCTAAATAGTCACTAGCATTTAACAAACTAAAGAAAGACATATTGAGTTTAGTTTTTGCTAGTATATCAAGTTACTAAATGATATTTTGAAATTAGCGTATGCTAGCTTATGAGACAACATAATATTTGGATCTTAACGGTCTCTAGGTTTCAACGAATGAAAGTAAGATATTATAAGCTTAGTGGTTGGTAGGTTACACCAAAACATAATATTTGGATCTTAGTGGTCACTAGGATTTAACAAATTAAATCAACATAGTTTGAGCTTAGCAACCACTATTTATTTCAACAATATAATATTTTGAGCTAAAGAGTCACTACCATTTAACAAACTAAAGAAATACATATTGAGTTTAGTTTCCGCAAGTATATCAAGTTAGTGAATGATATTTTGAACTTAGCATCTGCTAGCTTATGACACAACATAATATTTTGATCTTGGCGGTCTCTAGGTTTAAACAAAAGAAAGTAAGATATTATAAGCTTAGCGGTCGGTAGGTTACACAAAACATAATATTTGGATCTTAGTGGTCACTGAGATTTATCCAAATTAAATCAACATAGTTTGAACTTAGTGGCCGCTAGGTATTTAAACAATATAATATTTCAAACTAAAGAAATACATATTCAGTTTAGTTTCCACTAGTATATCAAGTTACTGAATGATATTTTGAACTTAGCATCTGCTAGCTTATGACACAACATAATATTTGGATCTTATCAGT
The DNA here is from genome assembly GCA_019776745.2 of Taxus chinensis. Lineage (NCBI taxonomy): Eukaryota > Viridiplantae > Streptophyta > Pinopsida > Cupressales > Taxaceae > Taxus > Taxus chinensis. The sequence goes on from CM034146.1 coordinate 545,082,283, forward strand.
CTCTAGGTTTCAACAAAAGAAAGTAAGATATTATAAGCTTAGTGGCCAGTAGGTTACTCCAAAACATAATATTTGGATCTTAGTGGTCACTGGGATTTAACAAAATAAATCAACATAGTTTGAACTTAGTTGTCGTTAGGTATTTAAACAATATATTATTTCGAGCTAAAGATTCACTAGCATTTAACAAACTAAAGAAAGACATATTGAGTTTAGTTTCCGCTAGGTTATGTTTCAACATAACCTAAAAAATGATATTGTACTCTTCAAAGTTACTAGGTTTTTAAAAATTAAGCTAATATCTTTTGAGCTTAGAGACCTCTAAGTTAATCACCCACATTAACTTTGGAGAACTGTAAAACAAACAAGATATGTATAAATTAGTTGAATTCGTTATATGATTCTAAGATTTTAAATTAAGATATTTCGAGCTTAGTGCCCGCTAGGTTATGCCACCACATAATATTTTGAGCCTATCGGTGGTTAGGATATAATAAATTAAATTAAGATATTTTGAGCTTAGTGACCACTAGCTTATGCTACAACAAATTATTTTGAGATTTCATTCATTAGGGTTTAATAATTTCAACTATGATATTTTACAACATTTAACAAATTAAAGGAATATATTTTGAACTTATCTGTCGCTAGGTTAAACAACGATATAATATTTGTAGCTCGCAGTCATTAGGATTTAACAAATTATAAGCTACATTTCTAATAGTTACTTCCACAATATAATATTTCAAATTTATTTTTGCTAGCACTTAACAAGTTAAGGAATTATATTTTGATCTAAGCCAATGGTACTTTATACCACAACATAATATTTCGAGTTTAGTGGTCGCTAGGTTTTATCAAAATAAAGTAGGATATTGACATCTTCACAAGAAGGCTAAATGTGTTTGATAGCACCCCGCATAGTGAACTGGGAGATAGTGACATAGATGTCAAAGGCCCGATGTGGAAGTTGATTAAATAGAGATGTCAAGCAACTTCATTGTAATCTTTCTCCAAGCTTTCGAATTGAAATATGTCCTTATTAATAATATTATCTTGCGTGTGTATAATCATTAATTGATCACGTCCATCACACAACTGCAATCTATCGATGTCATAAATGCCCATTAAAGCTACACATGTCATAACCTCTTATTGCTGCCAAAAAAGGTTACGCCTCAACATAACCTAACAATTTTTATTATAATATTAGAAGTTGCTAGGTTTTAACAAATTAAAGTAAGTTGTTTTGAGCTTATCGACCTCTAAGTTAATCAACCACATTAACTTTGGGGAACTATGTAGCAATCAAGATCTGTATAAATTAGTTGATTTTAATATTTTAAATTAATATATTTTGAGCTTAGCGACCACTAGGTTATGCCACAACATATTATTTGGATATTGTATTCTATAGGGTTTAATATTTCAATTACGATAATTTACAACATTTAAAAAATTAGAGGATGATATTTTTAACTTAGTTGTAAGTAGGTTAAATAATTCAAGATTAGTAATTGCTAGCATTTAACAAGTTACTTTATGATATTTTGAGCTTAGAATCCGCTAGCTTATGAAACAACATAACCTAACAAGTTATATTTTAATATAATAAATCGCTAGGTTTTAACAAACAAGAGCCGTGTAGCGGCAAGTTCCTGCCTTCTATAGTTTAATGTTATCTACCTTGATAATGTTGAAAAGTAATATAATTTATAGAGGGACTAAGCAAAAATTTCTATGCATGTAAGAATTAGGCTAATGAATTCCCCATTGGCCTTCTTCAACTATGGCATTTGGTCTAGAGGAAACTTTGACAAGTTGAAGTCTTCCTGCCTTAGCTGGAATTGAATTGTAAAGATTGGAGGACAAAAAATGTATTTATTTGAAATATGTGATAGTTACTACAAAATGCTTTTTATGGTGTACTTATAATATGTTGTTGTTTGAATGAAAAATATTGAACATGTTTATAAAATAGTTTGATGTCTTTTAAATGTCCTGGATAAATTGTTTTCACAAAAATACTTTTCCTACATGCATTGATGGAGATCAATGACTACAATGCTTAAGTATAACACTTGACATATCAGTTATTGGATGAAACATATTCATTGTTAGAACATATGTTGTCTTACAAAGCGTTCACATGGCAGAAACATTGGAACAAAAGGATTTCTAGAGGAAATTTTGGATTAAGTATTTACTCCCTAAGGTCAACATGTTTTTCTAGTTAGCTATTCAAAACATGTGCAATTTGAGAAAGGATAGAATTCATAATTGGACCTTAAGAAATATCCTTAACGATACTAAATAAATTCTTAAAGAGTTTGATAGCTTTGATTTTATTCATACCCCTATAAAGGGTAATAAATGTGCAGATCATCTTACCAATTTGGGGTCTAAAGGAAAAAAAATTAATTATGGGGGAGGGGAGATGATATCCCCAATGTTATTAATCTCATTAATAACATTAAGTATTGATGTGTGAGTTGCTCTTTTCCCTCGATGAAATGCAATCATTGTTCTTATGGTTAACAGGGCCCTTTGTACGTGCAGAATATATAGTGAGATTTGTATTAAATTTTCTCTTAAGATTCATTTTGGCCATTATTTCTTCAATTTTCATTCTCGGTCGACTAAAACCATGGGAGGTGGTTATTTGAGAATCAATCCCATGAGCTATGGTACCCTAATGGAAAACCCCTCCTAATGGTCACTTTGAAAATTGGGAGATTTAGAAATTTCATCTCAAAAATCAAGGGGTTTAATCCATATATTTCGTTGGAGTTTGGTCGATCGTGGAACAATGGAAACATGGTGATCTGTGACATGTAAATTTAGGTTTCAGAACTACAATATTGCAGGTGACTGGAATGGATATTGAGGGCTTAAAGCTATTCGAAGACCACACCAAACGTAAGCACAAAAATCAAATTTTCTTCCGCGGTAAAGAAAAGGTTTACCTACTTGTAGACAATATAGCTAGATTCTACATCCCTAATATTTGGAAAACGGTTTGCCTCCACCTTCTGAGGTACATTACTCTTGAAGGGAAATATAGAAATATATATACTCACCACCTTACTATGCTTAATATGTTTAGGTATAAGATTTCTATGAGCCTTCCTTTTTTCTTGTTTATGTCGCACTCTATGTTGATGAATGATTTTCAACAGGGGAATATTAAAACCCCGTTACACCATGGTCTAATTATTTTTCTTTTTAAGAATGGTAAACCAGTGGTGGAAAATGAATTAGAGCCCAAATCGGGGGATTCATATGACAATTGTACTCTTGTTGACCGTATGAACAAATTGAGGAGAAATAAGAGCACGACTTCTCAGGAGAAGGGAAATCTTGGTATTGGGGCTGCAAGTTCTCTGGTTGATATGAAAGGGGAGTCATCTAAATGGAAAGAGAGAGAGGAGCTGGATTGGAATGTGGCTTTTGATAAAATTTCTCTCAGGGTCAGGCAAGTGCAAAGGGATATGGAAGCCTTAGGTGAAGTTAGAATAGATATGGGAAACAATTTCATGAATTGCATCAACGCCTCTAACAAAATTGTCTCCCAAAATTCTATTTGGGTGGATATTACCGAGATCAAAATTTTTGTTTTAGATTTGCAAGGGCATGTGGCCAAGCTGGAGCAAGGACACAAAGTTTGTAGGTTTAATCTCCACCTCAGTAGTTTTGATACGAAGAGAAGGTTGAAGATGACATCCCTATCCCGAACGAGAAGGATGATCAGATGAAAGGACAAGAAGAGTGTCAACCATAGGTTTACAAACATTTGAAGACTAACTAGTCTCTTGGATCTTGGAGATTTTTTTTTACTATTTGTGGATTGTATCGTTTGGGATGTTTTCCCCTCCCTATTTTTGATCGGCTCTGGCATTTTTTTTTTTGCATTTTTTCCTTGTATTGAGCCAATGGACTATAGTTTGGGCTAATTTTGTTTAGCCCTTTTTGTCCTATTTCTTTTTTGCTCCTTTCTTGTGTAGTGCCCTCATTTTACACACCTAAATACAACAGTAAAATACCAGGATAATTTTTTTTGACTTACATTGCTCACGACACACAACACAGTAAGGGCTCCACGTACAGAACTCGACACACATGCGACAATCACATAAGTCATCGACTCACATAGACACATGCAGATGACATCGACATATCGATACCACACTTTTCCCAACGAATGAATACCAGCAAAGACCCAACCACAAGAAACGTGACTTTAGGAACAACGAACCCACGACAAATCATTACTTTAAATGTATTTTAGTTATGGCTAACTTCCCAAGATCCTTATTAGGTAAGCATGATTTTCTCCCTTTTTCCACCTACATGTCCTAAAAATTCATTTCGCAGTTCACTTATTGTTCAACCATTTAATTTGCTCTTTACCCTTATAACAATCTTCAGAACTTACATAAGTATTTTTCCATATATCAAAATTCCTACAAGATTCTAATTCTCTCATTCTTATGTTAAGATTTTGCTTATCAAACATTTATTTAATGGCTACAGTCTTACCCTTACACTCAAGCGAAAGTGACTTGATGTCTAAAATGAAATCAAGGATTTGACGGAGATTTAGACACAGGGCAGCTTTTCACCAAAATATTTCTCGAATTCACACTATATTTATTTCTCTACCATTGCTATTATAATTTGAAAACTTATTGAATTCCAATAAGAGTTATATATAGCTAGGTATACATATCTTTTGTTTTCTCATAATTTGGTCGCACCAAGGTGACTTATATTCTTTGAAACACTTGATTATATTTAATTAAGTTTTAAGGACTTCATGAGTGACCTCAATCCTAATCTCCAATGTCGTTCTCATCTTAGGATATGCTTATACATCGCACTATGGTCTCGTTCATAGCATTGTTGTGAAATCAGGAGTTACCAAATTATTTGACTACCATCTTGAAGGGGTATATGGTCAGAAGAATTGTAAACCATACACGAACCACAAGTGACACCTCCTAATCAGCTGAGGGTTGGTTTCTTCCATTATGCACTCAATGATCCACGCCTCAACTATATAAGAGTTTAAGGCAGGTGGACAAAAATATACTAAACCACATTTAAGGACATACCAAGGGGTTATTTTGATAGAATCTAGGGTTGCACTGCTTAGTCGTTCCTTCGAACAAGGACTCATAAGGTGACTCCTAAGGTGGTCTTCAACACTCAGCCTGGTATCAGACCTGAAGAGAGTACATTCTTCTCGCGAATGCCAAATCTAGAAGGAAACTGCATACTTTGGATAAGGTTGGACCATGTTAATTCTAAAATATGGATTCACGACAATGACGCTAAACCTAATGACTATGACGATAAACTCCAACGAGGGGTTTTATTTACCTAACCTATGAGGTCTCATCAGATGCAAAGGTTAAGGTCGTTCTTCAGTTTTAAATTTCTTATATGGTAGGAAAGGATCACATCTACAGGCAAGTCATGCACGAATATTTTATTAGGGTTGAGTGTTTCCCATTAAAACTCATTACTGTGTTTGCAAGGTAAGAAGGTAGCCCTATAATATTAATTTAATCATTTATTAAATACTGAGAAGGTACTACACTGTATTAACTTCGATTCCAATTTACTAAGTATAAACCAAACAGCCCTTTTTTTTTGCCATACACAGCTAAAAATCAAATTGAGCTGGTGATTAGAAGTACATTCCATAAGTATCCTTAAAAACTAGCATATCATGCATGTTAGCAAATCTCATTTATAATTTTTCAGTAACAAGAGACTAAATTACACAGTTATTCATTATACAATGACCTATAAGAGTTACAAAAATAATAATTAAATTTCACATCGCCTTCTTCATCGTCATTCATCCATCCTGCAAAACCCACGTGAGCATGATATCAGCGATAATTCACTGGCATGGCATCCACCCTAATCAATCATAATTGTCATTTTTCAGTTTCCCATTTACATCAGAAATTAATTACCATTTGCCAATCGAAATAAAAAGTCTAGGAACATGTATTCATTGCATTTCATTTTTCTACATTTTATAAACCCGGGAGAGAGAAAGAGAAGGGAAGAGAGAGAAAATATCATTTTATCAAAGGTCCCAAAACACACAACAAGTTTCATTATAGTGTTTTAAACAGTTATTTACATGAGTAAAAAGTTTCCAGGGTGATTTGACCACCCTACGAGGGTCCGCAGCTTTCTACTTTTACATTTTCTCACTAGCTGCAAAACGTACAAAACAGGCTCGGAGGCTAAGAAACTACTTCCAAAGGTTATCTTTCGATGAGCACACACGTCATGACTAACTTTCTACGTGTCCCCAAATATACCCAGAATTCATAGCAGTTGACAGAATTGAAAAAGAGCAAATGGTTTGCGTTTGGCGGTTAGTTTTCCGGGGCCACTGGTCATAGTTCACCCCAGTTGTAAAAAGACAAAAGTTAGCTCAAGTGGCCCAGAAACCCGTGTCCAAACCGACATCTAAAGGATGCACACGTAACGAGACTCTTCCTACTAGTTTCCCCTATGTAAGGAGAGTTCATCAGAGTCGACGGGGCTAAGAACTGGTAAACCATTTTCAAATGGCGACAAGTTTTTCCTGGAGCAACAAGACGAAACTGGACCAGTTTGACCTCGTCGAAACTATGACCGGAGGCCTACAAAATTTCTTCACCAAACTATCCCAAAAATTTCTCTTTCCTATACCGAATGTCCCAATGCATTTGTCTAGTATAATCGCTAGAGGTTTGTGAAGACGGGAAGTGATTTCTCTTTCCAGTTTTTAAATGGCAATCCAAAATGAAAGCCAACTTTCTAATTTTAACGACTTTCTACTATTGTAAACCAGTGTTACAGGGCTCCTATAATGGCTTCAAAAGGATGTCACATGATCGTTTTGGGTCAAACCAAAAATCAAGGCAACTCCTCATATACCAAGGTACCCGAACGAAACTTCACATCTCATTTCCAGAGTTGCGAAGGGTACTTAATGAGTCTCCGAAAATTGTAGAATTTAACTATTTTAAGTAGGAAGAAGGTCATCTTAATCAATGGAGAGTCAAATTTTTCTGGTTGATAAAATGATATTGAATAGGTCAAAAGAGTAAGAGTTTTCTAGGTCATCTCGAAGCGAGGTGATAGTTTGTGTTTTAAAGTAGGCGAGTTTTAATGGCTTCGAGAGTTGTGACACGATGTTTTATTGTTTTGCAATGAGTTGAAAAGACATTTAGCCGTATTAAAAATCTAATAACTTAATATTCTATTTGGTTGCAAAAGAGAACTAAAATACGAGAATTGGGAGAGGTAAGGGAAGAAGGACCATGCCTGGGGAATGAGGTCAGTCGAAGCCGCAGGCTTGGGTTCAGTCTCTTGCTTGGCACTTCGTCAACTAGACCACGAGCATCCCCAGCTCCACCATTTAACATACATGTCTTCTGGATTAGACCCACCACTTGCTGAGCATGATCACAGGGTTTCTTATTGTTGTTGTTTGGATAGGATGATATCTTCCTCCTCTTGTGTGTAGCCTCAAATCTTGCAACCATTAGACCAAGATCTTTGAAGGCGTTTAGACAAACACTTCACATGCCTTAAGCATGCCTCCACATTTTGCACATTCTCATGTGCTCATCAACACCCCCCCAGCAGCATAATGATTAATTTTCGGCATGATTCTACAAGAGGCACTCATGCCAACGAAGTATTTGCAACCCTCATGCACTGAACATGCATGGCTGAAAGCCAGTTAAAAAAAAATGAAGCTTACATGGTCAGGGTATGTTCCATAAGACCACGTCTCTTGAGGCATTTTGTCAAACAACCCAAACGCCTTTTAAACAAATCCATTTTGTGCATACACTGCCATCATGGCATTCCATGAAATAACATTTCTTTGAGGCATTCAAAAAGACAGGTCTGCGCCCCCTTTTTTTTTATATAACAGACCCATTTTTTGCATATCCCGCTGACATTGTAGTCCCCGGGAACTACATTTCTGCCATGCATTCAGGCAAACAGTTCACATGTTTCCACATTTTGGCAATGTATCTGCCAGGGCGCATGCAACTAACACATCTGACAAAAAAAAGAACTTCCAGGCGCTGAAATCTGGGTGCGCATTTGTTTTTAACACAGGCTGGGTATTTGCTAGACTGAACAAGCTAGAAACATGTTTGAGGCGCGTCCATACTCTGCCCCATACGCTTTAGGTGCCTACAACAACATCTGGCAAAAATCCCTCTCTCCAACGCTCGTTTTTCCCATGCAGGGGGTGTGAGGCGCGGCCTGGGCAAGAGCTGGACATTTGTGGAGTCTAGATCTACGTGAATCAAGCATTCCTTCTGATAGACAAACAAAACAAAACAAAAACGCCCTTCAGCGCATTGGTTTGAGTGAAAAGAGTTGTGAACCACCTTTCTTTCAGGCATTCACTCAGAACAAGATTGGAGTTTCCCCCCATGGCGGCGGCAGAAGCACTCTCCCTCTCTCTACACAGCCAAAACGATGGAAGGAGACTTTCTGCCCTAATTTGCCCTTAAGAGAAAACACGGCTTTTTGATTTCATTTTTAATTTCTTTTAAATTTATTTATCTATATTTCTATTTTTATTTATTTTTTTGTTTCATTGTTTTACACTTAAGGGAGGCATTACATCTTGTCATGCTCACGATGCATTCTATTGTAAGGTTTTTGGGTTCCTTAATCCCTATTTATTATCTAATCTAATAAAAACATGGTGGAAATATTAGCCCTTTCGGTAAATAAACTAGCCAATCATTATGTTCACGTATATTTAATAAACCTTGTTAATAGTAATTTTGTTAATGACATTTTAAATTAAACCAAAGTCATGAAGTGGCCAGTTCCTACTTGTAGGCTACGAGGTGTATTTTGGATTAATAGAATTTGATAGTTCAATGAGTGGAATTGGGGAGGCATTTGACAATATGACCAATTAATTAAGATGTATGGATATAATTTATAAGCTAGATAGTTTCTTTATTGGTTTAGAGGTTTTATTCAAGTAATATTATGAAAGAATGACAATATGTTTGAACCAAATTACATCTAGAAATGGATGGGCCAAATAAAGGAAATATGTCGTCACAGTTAATGAATTTATGAAATTTAAGATATCATAAAATTAAAATCAAATGTGTTTCTTTAAACTATCCCTATTCTTAATAATTAGAGAATAAAATCCATAACCATAAGTGAAAACAATAAGTGCATAATTGTTTTTATTGAGAGAACCATTCTAAACAAGATAAGGTTCCAATAGGAGACAAGTATAAGGGCCACCATTGTTTCAGTGGAATAAAATTAGTAAAATAAAAAATAATTAGAGACCTAAATGAATAATTATGTAGTGTGTCACAACCATAAAACCAAACAAGGAAATACAGGTCTAGAGAATCCAATGACATGGTCAATTTCCCCTCACTTGAAGCCTTACTGGTAATCATTTTCTTAGAACAGGAATATGAGGTACTAGAGGTATTAGAGTTCCTACCTTTCCACATGATGGAGTAGATAATATGTAGGTAGAAGATGATGTTGATCTGAATAATCCTTCAATGCACAGTGGTTAATGAATGTTTTCGATGTCCTCCTCTCTGCATACTCAGAACATTTTGAAGCTCTTGTGTAATTCCATTGTTGAAAATCTTGGTTTTTGTGCAGTGCATACTACATATCAGTATATTAATTTCTAAGCACCCATAGTATTTGCTATTGCTAATACATGGATGAATGGATAGATGGAAATATGAGTTCGTTGCTTTTAAATGGAAGAATTTGTAATACGGTCAAATTATATCAAATAATGTTGGAAGATGTAAAATATGGGATGTTTAATAAATTGACAATATCACCAACACTTTTTCATGTCATTGTGGAAATAAATTTTTTCATGACATATATGTTTTGAAATTGTTGAAAGCTATATGATTTGATAGGCATTAATAAATGTCCAGCCACATGACCATTTCTAATTTTTTGGTTTAAGAAATAAATAAAATCATCGCACTTCAATAAGGGAAATACAAATAGTCAAATCATCCTTTCTCACAAATCAAAATAACAAAAAAGCAATTTATCAAAAAGTACATTCATGTACTTATGTCAATTCAAAATTTATATATTAGAAATCTTTACATGAGTAGAAAAAATCTTGCATATTATTGGCTCACAGTAACATTGCTAATTGGATGAACTAAAAGGTATATTATCCTGCCTTGGCATGAACTAATAATAGTATTATTATTTTTGTCTTTAACATAATATAATTCATATAAAATTTTGTTTTGTTAAAATTTTAATACAAACATAGAAAAAATTGTATTTTAAAAAATTTAACTTACAAATCTAATTTTTATTGCAAACGGGGATAAAGTAAAGCTCAAATTTTTTTACTAGAAAACCCAAAATAGTAAAATATATATACATAAGGAGTGGGATGGGATTTAATTTATAAATGTTTATTATGTGATTTATTAAATAAATTTTATTAATTTTTATGAATAGTGTACTATTTTGAATGTGTCACTTGTCCAAGCTTGCAAATAAGTCTTCTTTTTTGGATAAACATTAAATGCAGTGAATAATTTATTAACATTTATATTTTGTTAAATGTCATATCTCATTTAAAGATTGGACATGTGTCTTTCTTAGAATTTTGAATTTTTTAAATAGAATAAATCAATGTTGCAACAAGGCTTCATATTTGTCAAATCAGTACTAACTAGCCAATAAAGATAAAGATAAATAAGTTTTATATATTAAAAATTTATTTAAATAAAATATAAACATTAGAAATTTGAAAAGTTATAGAAATTTTTTTATTTTGATTGGTGGATTAAGGACAAATCATTTGTTTGAATTAAATGTATAGTATTCTTGCAGGAGGCAGGAATTAATAAAGTAAGATGTTTTGAGCTTAGCTCCTGCTAAGGTAAGTGAATACTTCCACAATATTATATTTTGAGCTTATGGATCGCTAGCATTTAATAAGTCAAAGAATAATATTTTTAGCTTAGCATTCGCTAGCTTATGCCACACCATAGTAATTGGATATTAGTGATCAATGGGATTTAACAAAATAAAGTAAGATATTGTTATCCTAGAGTCTACTAGGCTATGTCACAACAACATATTTCAATGTACAAATAGTATGTCCATTTTTTGCAAAACGGTTAATATGGGGTTTTGAAAGGACCCGCATCATTTTACAAAAAGGACCTTAAGGAAGAATATGACGTTTAAAGCATAGAAGAGAGAAATCTGTAGGTAGCAAAAGACAAAAATCCATAAAGGCACAACCCAAACAAAGAATTTACATTTTGTGAATAGTTTTGAGGATAGTTGTTGCTTCCATGGTAGCAGTCGTGGCACTTTTGTTAAAATAATAAGAAACATCTTAGAGTTTCCTTGTTCCTCGAACTCTTCTTCCACAAATCTTTAATTGTTCTTAAGCTCTCCAAAAGCCAGCTTGAGTTCTCCCACTAGTTGAATGTACCATATTTTTTCACAGGGCATACCTCATTTTGATCCAACACCAACAGGATAAAGCCTGGTGGAGAGGGATTCTTAACATGAATATCTTCTACAATGATTGTAAACATTGACAATGTCAATGACGTCGTAGCACATTGAATTTTATTGAGTATGTGTAGTTGAGGACTATTTAGGGATAAACTAATAAGGCCAGCAAAATAAAATCGATGTCATCTAGCATATGGATTCCTGGTAAGCATCACCGATGACCATAAATTGATAGTCGGCCTTCAGGGTTTTTAATGTGCAATTAAGGTGAGATCCACCATCCATACCACTATGGCTTCTAGGTAAAGACATCCTAAGGTAGCCATAAAAATGGTTCTTGGCAGATTTTCATTACCTTGTAAGAATTCTACAAAGATTCAGTCTCATGTTATTATGGCTTCCTCTCTGTCATTTATCTGTCAAGATGAGCTCCATTCTGTCTTATTTCACTGCTCTTTCTAAACAAACTAGTAAAATATATATACATAAGGAGTGTGATGGGATTAATTTAGAACTACATTCTATGATGTTATTTGAATAACATAAATTGCTTCAGTTTAATTATCTACATTAATAGTGTACTAATTTTGGATGTGCTGACTTGTGAGAATGCTTGTAAATAAGTCTGGCATTTTTTGGAAATCAAACAGTTTCCAAAAATGCGAGCATAGAATTTTTATTAACATTTGCCCTTCTAAGATGTCATATCTAATGATGAATATTGTGACACATGCTCCTTCATTAACGAAGAGAGTTTATTTTTAAATAGAATAAAATATAATGTCTGTAACAAGGCCTCATTTATTTTTCAAATCAGTACTAACTAGCCAATAAAGAAAAAGATACATAAGTTTTGTAGATTCAAAAGTTGTTTAAATAAAATATAAACATTAGAAAGTTGAAAAGCTATAGAATTTTTTTTTACTTTTGATTGGTGGATTTTACATAGTCCAATTATTTGTTTTAATGAAAGGTATAGTACTCCTACAGGAGGCATTTTGAACTAATAAAGTAATATGTTTTGAGCTTAGTGCCCGCTAATGTAAGCTAATACTTCCAAAATATAATATTTTGAGCTTATATAAAGCCCTTATATAATTTGGGTAAAATAAATCCTTTAATTATTGTGTTTCCACTTCAATGTGCGAGTGATCGCACTTAGATGTGCATGAGTTGAGACTCACACTTAGAAGTGAAAGTTGAGAGAAGTGTGAATTGAGGCTCACACTTAGAAGTACGATCATTCACACTTGTAAGTGCGATCACTTGCATTTTGAGTTTTGCCAATCTAGTAAATATCTGCATGAGTGTGTGTACAAAACAATGTTACTTATACACTACTTAAAAATTTTATAAATGATTATTCCATATTTTTTTAACTATGCTTAATATATACAAAATAGTTTCTATATAAATGTATATAAAAATTGATGGTCACATTTTAAACATGACAAGTCACATATGACAGTTCTATAAAAAACTTAAAGTATGTTATGTCTAAAATCATGAAAAAAATGTCTAAACAACCATCAAATTTAACACCATTCAAGGATGTTAAGTTCTAAAATAGATGACATCTATCTTAGAGTATTATCTGGATAGGATTTTCAACATCAACGTTTATTGATTTGAATAAGGTATACATAAATAGTTGTATATGTATGATGATATTAAGATTGATATGTGGCATAAATGACAACAATCACTTATGTATTGTCTTGAATGCTACCCAAATTCTACATTTGTTCAAGATTTTCCTGGATTAAAGGAGGTTTAAGAGATGTTCATATAAGATGTTTATTTTTTTTTCATTGTGATTTCAAGCATATGATTTAACCTTGGAATTGTTATTGATATTTCTAATTTTCAAATTTTCCATACTAGGTTTAAGATATAAGTGGCCACTCTACTAATTTTATCTTTTTATGTGTGGATATAGTTGAAAATGAAATTTGTATTCGAAGGAGGAACATATGTGGATTTACCCTCGAAAGGTGTGAGAGTTGCAGAGGGACTAGTATATTCATCTTTAACTACACTCCATTGCAAAGAAATGGGGTCTAGCTTATTCGTTATCACAATAAGTATTGTATTCAATGGAAGAGTGAGACTTCCATACACAATTAATGATTGTGAAACCCTGGAAGAAAGTGAAAAAAAGGGATAATCATATTGATGTTGTGGAATCCCAAAGAGCAGCCATTATGGATACTAAAAATCTTAGATGAATGGCGAGAGGAGGGAAGTAAATGGAAATACAGGAAAACACAATAGGGCAAAAAATGGAAATATAAGAAAATAGAAACAACTGTCAAGCAGTAGTGTCACAACTATTGCATTTATATCCGTAATGGTGGAGATAAATTATGATATATCACCACACATGTCTTGTTAAGTGGGACATTTTTCCCAAGTTCCAATCACCAAGAATAAATTATTTGTCAAATGTGACAAGTGCACAGAGGTTAAGACATAACATGCATCCACTTCATGTCCAGAAACAATGGCACAAGTAGATCAATGTTAGAAATGGAAAATTGATGATATTTTAAAGTTTTCATTCAATGTACTATGCTCATACATGATGGGAAGATGATACTTGTAAGACATGATATATATACCTATATGGATGGGCAAGGTAGAACAAATTCCAATACATGATTTCCACACAAAGGCTCAATAGATAAGGGTAAGTTGGTGGGAACCCACAAGAAAAGAAAATATAGAAAAAGAAAGGTACTTAAAGAAAAAGAAATTCTGAATGGAAAATTAGAATAAAACAATGGTGGACACCAAGCAAAAATGAAAAGGAGATCAAATAATTCTTTGTGACATATATTCTATTCTCAAATGTAACAATAAATCTATTAAATTGTTAAAAAAATGTTGTCTAAAGAAAAGTTTTAAAATATTATTTAAAAATTAGTTATAATTAGTTTCAATGTTTGAAGTCTTTAATATATAAATATATATTGAAGTGGGAAATTGTAATTCACAATATTAATAAACTTATAATGTAATAAAGTTATGATAAATGATTTAGAAAAATATTAAGTGTGGCATGCTTGATAAGAAAACATAATAAATATAATGGCATCATGCATTCTTGAATAGGTGGCATGTACTTATTTTGAAAATGAAGAACAATTCATTTGTACACTTATTAAAGTTGTCATAATTGTCGTGACACTTGTTAATTGAAGATTTTTCCTTCAAATATTATTGAAAAAGATGTGTTTCAATATGGCCCATAATTTTTCTTATCATGAAAAAGTAACCAATAGAAAATCAACTAAATCAATTTTATTGATTTTTTAAAATTATGAAATTGTTTAATTTATATTCCAACATTTAAAATATAGACACTAGAAAAAATAAAATGTCTTTGATTGGAGGCTATGGAAAGAACTAATAAGTTGTGGTGAAAGGTATAGTAACTTGTCATAGGTAGGAACTAATAAACTGTGAAATTCATGTTTTAAAACAACGTGTTTAACGAAATTCTTAACTCTTTGTTGTTCGGTATGATTTATAGACTAGAAAAGCATAAAAGTAGTTCACATTGTCTGGATTATCATCTATTTTGAAATTCCTAATGACCGTTAATTTCCATTACAATGATTTCCATTTTACAAATTGATTAAATAAGTATTGAAAAGATGTATCTTAGCGGTTGGTATGCTTATGTGTATTATCAACCGCAAGTATTATGTAGTTTATCGATCATTTATGTAACTTAGCAGCCACAAAGATTATGTAACTTAGTGGCCACTAGGGTTATGGAGCTTAGTGGCTGCTAGGGTTATGAAGCTTAGTGGCCACAAGGAAGATGTAACTTAGTGGCCACAAGGAAGATGTAACTTTGACATCCCTAGGCTAATTTCACCAAGTATGTGCTTTCATCATATAAATTAATGGTCAGTAGACTTATGTAAGTTAGCAACTGCTAGGCTTATGTAAGTTAGTGGACGCTAGGATTATGTGGGGGACTCAAATAATAATAAAATATAAATCCTAAAAATAGTGAAACTAAAAATTCTAAAAATGGGATTTAGAAATTGGATTCCAATAATGGTGAAATTGGAATCCAATAATAGCATTCTTGGAATCCAATAATAGTGAAATTGGAATCCAAAAATAGGGAAATTGGTATCCAATAATAACAAAATCAGAATCCAATAATTGTGAAATTGGAACTCGAATAAGTCCAATAATGACAATATTGGAGTCCAATATTGCTACTAATGAAATCCAATAATAGTAATAATGGAATCTAATATAGAGAAAATTTGAATCCAATATACGCAACAAAAGAGATGGATTTCTTCCAATACTTATAATACTGGAGTCCAAATTTAATGGAATATGTCCAGCTTTAGTGAAATAAGTGTTTTAACATGAGCAACCAAATTGAGTCTTTGGATTTTGTATGATTAAGCACTTTTGTTTTAGTTTTCTAAAGGATTTATATTTCTTGATTTTTTTTAAATGGCCCCCTACATTTTTCTCCATACCACCAGTAAGAGGTAAGGGTTCAACAATGAAGACAAGATGTAGGAAAGTAAGGGTACCTTTCTCTTTTCCTAGTCTCATGCTACCAACACCAAAGAATGTGAAGAAAGAACTTAGGTGTAACGATTTTTTCATTTTTTGTATTGTACTTGTTTTAGAAAGACAGTTTTCCCTGAAATCTCATCCCCATGTGACTAGTAGGACACAAGGGCCCGTCACCTTAGAATGAGATGGGTGGAAAAAAGATCCAGGTAAAGAAGTTTAGTTCATTCATTTTAAGGAGAGGGCTTCTTCGAAAGGAGGCTTTGTCATCGATAAGATTCTAAAAAACATTGTACTTAAACATCTGGAATGGAAGAATCCAGAACATGGATGAGATACACAATACCCCACAGGAACAAGATTAACATGTGTCTTATACTAGGTGAATAATGTGAAGATATGATAATGAAATGATAGAGATATTTGTCAATGGATGAACAATTAAAATTGAATATACAAGTGGCCTCCCCCAATGTGAAGAGTTTCAATGAATAAGAATTTTTTGCTTCTCCATTTTTTATTTTCAAATAACGCTTTTTATGAGGGGTTTAATATGCTAGATATTTTTCCTCTTTTTTTCTTTTTGATTTTTTTATTTTTCATGGATTGCGGTTTGCAATGGACTCGTCATTGTAGAAGAGGTCCATGATTTTGAATTTTGATTGGTCTTGATGTACAAGATTTGGGTGGATGAGGTCAATGATTATGTGATTTGATTTGTCCTAACTTACAAGACTTGGGTAGATGAGGTCCAGGTCAACAGTGTGGATGGAAAGGTTTTCAATGAGTAGGTTTGTTTCAGCTAGATCGTCAAAGAGGCCATATGTGGATAAAGGTAATGTTTATTTTTTGTATACATATTGTATTTTTTACAGTACGAGTATCAACTAACTACCTAAATTGTCTCTTCCACTAGTTTCACCTGATTCATACACTGGAGTAGAAGATGTTGATGGAGTATATGACCCATATATCCTTGTGATCTGACAAATGAATGATTAGCATCAACTGAAAACCGTTCTATCTCTCAGGGTTTCCTCTCTAGCCAACCAAAGATGTGACCCACGTATATTCTAATTCTAAGGCATTTTAGTGTATATGTACAGTAAATGTTCAATGTTTATGCTATAGAGTATAGGGTCCAAACTATTAGTGGTGTGCACCTTTATGATTAGTAATGAATGCTCCAATGCAACTAATGAAGCTCATTTGTAAACCACATCACACATTTCAAAAAACCATATCAGCCGTGCTATTACTATCATCCTATCTCCTTACATATATCATCTAATATAGGGAAGAAAAATAACTCGTGATTACAAGACTCTTAACTTGTTGACTGTAGTCAATACCTATGTAGTTTCAAGCTCATCCACCAATTTTATTAGTACATGATGTCATTGAAATGTAGGTGTTTCTTGTGGGGTCATAACAACCCAACTGAGAGGTGTTTCCATAGCTTCTCCCCTTTGTATGAGTATCATAAGGTCGCGAGAAATAGACTCATACTTGTTCATTGTCAAATGGATCTAGCGAGAATCGCCATGATCTCTACAGCCTAATAGTTAGAGAAGTAATCGTAGACGATGTCCTAGTCCTCTAAGTCTCCACTCATAGTGTTGTTACACCAAGGCTAGGGGTGATGGTTATGATCCTCCTCCTCCTAATCAACAACATCCCTCTTGGGGATGACATGATAGAATCAACCTCTATACATTGTTTCACTGATTGACCCTCTAGGTTTAGCTTCTGTCCCTCTGTATCACTGTTTTGGAAATGAGGCCTGCGTAAACTTCACAATTATTCATTAGAGTGTCCATAATGAAAGTTGAAAAAATAGCCCCAGTTCCTATGCTTTATATGGCCATGTAAGCTCCCTAAAATGTTGCATGTAATGATACATATTTGAAAAATGGAAATCCTTAGAATGGTAAATTAATGGATGTGGTATCTCCCATAACTATCTTGACACTATCGTATCCACATAGGATGTGTCCTGGTTACCCAATAGTGAATAGGTCTAAATGTGATTATTTAGGTTACTATACTTAGTGCTTCCTAATTAGCAGAGGGACACTAGAGATACTTTCTCCAAGGGGTGTGAATTGTCTATGCTTGACTTCACGGGGAGTAGTTTCTTTGTTAGAAATTTTGATTGGTTGATTGTTTGATTTTTTATTGACTTAGGAAGCCATGTGAGAGATTTTTTTTGACATCATATGAAGTTTTTATAATAAATCTTTCTTTGATGTGTTGCGTGTGGTCCTCATTGTTCAATGAAACCAATCTTTGATTTGATCAAAGAGTAAACTATGTTTCAGATCAAATAGATTGATATTCTGATTTTGACTCTTTTAGATTAGCATTGATTGGATTTTAGAGTCTTATTAGGACTGATTTGTTTAAACCTAGATAAAATGAAGATCTAAAAGTATAATACTTTGATTTGATATGATTTATTTTAGAAATTGTTAAGACTAATTGGGATTTTTTAGCTTTGAATAAAGTTAATATCTAAAGTATAAGGCTTTTGGATAGGATTGACTTTAGAGTCTGATTAGACTTATTTGGATGTTGATGTACCTACATTTGGATAAAGTGAATATCCAAATGATAATACTTTTGATTTGATGGGATTGATTTGATGTGCTTAAACTTGGATTTGGTGAATCTGACGGATAAGGCTTAGATGTGGTTTGATTTTGACTTAGATTGGATATCTAAAGGATAAGATTTAAATTTAGATTTGATTAAACACAAGTTCTAAGTTGTTTGGATATAATGTAAGTTTTGATTAGATTGGGATAATTTTTGATTGGATCTGAATATGCCATATTTGATGAATATGATCTTGATTTATATTTGTGTAATTTTGATTGTGACTTAAATAGACATTGGATGTGAATATCCAAGTGATAATATTTGTTGCTTTGAATTTTGGATTGGGTTGAATAGGATTAATATAATATGTGGAACACAAACTGTTTTAATCTATCAATCTAAACAAGAAGGGATTTTTTATCCCTGGTTTGTTAGACTTCCTAGGGATTTGGGATATTCACTCACCAATGCTTTTAGAAATGATTACACATACTGAAAAAATTCTAGTTGTGGACTTTATCCCTCAATCAATTAGAATGGGGGTTGTTACCACTTACAACATTTGGTTTTCCTCATGAGTGATACTACTAGTCAGGATGGGGCACTATCGGTTTCGATGGCCGATGATCTCAATGTGTCAGCTACTTTGGGGTTCCTATGGTACTCCTCATAATTATTTTTAGGGATTAATCCCAAGTACTTCCCACAGTTAAGTAGACGGGTATTACCCTTATCTGAACCTACAATAAAAATGTTTTATTTATTTTAATTAGAAAATTTTATTTGTCTTAGAACCAAGGAGACCTACATATAAGGTGTTAGTAGTTTGTTTCCTGATTTAGTAAGATGATGATCCTTTTAAGCGAAGCAGTCCTGTATAAGAAATATTATTAGATCTCTTGTAAACACAAAGTTAGTAGAAAAGAACAACAAATTATCATGGTCGTTTCTCATTCTCAAGATCACTTGAGAGCACGAGAGAAGAACATACGTGGATTTTGATCAAAATAGATGTTAGAAATAAAGGAAAGATGTGGAAAATAAGGAAAATTGATTAGAAAAATTATTAAGAAAAGAGTTACATTAGAAACTGAAAATGAAGTGAAATGAAATACTTTAAATTTGTAGTTTTGATAGGGGTTCCTTACATAAGGAATTAATTTTCCCTCATTGCTCTGTTTAAGGTATTCTTTATATCATTAGGAAGCTTAGAATGAGATATATCATGTGTATGGGAACTAAAAAAATTTAGGGGTTTTTTTACCCAAAAGCTCTCGAGAAAAGGTCAAAAAGTTGAGTTAAAGTTGTAGTAAAAAAATTGGAAATAAATAAACAAAAGAAATGTGGTTCTATTTTAATGAATTCACTTGCAGATCAATGTCTAAAATGTACAAAAATAGTAGGGGAATAAAAATAAAGATGATAGAACTTTGATAATTAAATTTAAGCTAAAAACAAAATGTTAGTGCACCTAGTTTGACACAAACACGTTTTTTAATGACGGTAACACACTTTATGTGATGCTAACGCACCTAGTATGACACAAATGTAATTTATGTGATGTTAGTGTAGGTAATAACATGATATCTTAGGTAATAACATGATATCACAATTATTATCATAGTAGCACAAATAAGGAAATGGTAGTGCAGATAACAACACAGTAGTGCATGTAACAACATTAAAAACACATATCTAGTGATGTTAGCGCAGATTGCATGCTAGTTAGCGCAGATTCTATCACGGTGGTGCATATCACTTGTAGCTACACCGAAAAAGTTAAAATGTAGAAAAATTCATTGGTTTTTTGAAATTGTTTACAATTTAATCCATGAAAATCCCTAAAAATTGGTCAATGATTTCTAAACAACAATAAGAACACAAAAACAAGGTTAATTTCACAAAAATGATGAAGAAACGAAAAATATGTGGGTTTATCCCATCGGGTGTGCCAAAAATATATTCAGAGAAATACTAAAAAATGAAAGAAATAATGCAAACAAAATCAAACCAAATCGTTCTTTGTATCCCCTTGAAACCTTGAATGAGATTGTTAAAGCTTGGAATAAAGCACCAAGCTTTTGGAATCTCTTGATCAATTTTTTTCTGGATGCTCCAAAGGCGTTTTGAATGGAAGTTGAATTAATCTATTATCAAAGTGATTGAATTACTGATTTTATTGGAGATTCTTGATCAATTGGACAATGTAACAGTATGTGAGATTGAATGATAATCCAAAAAATAATGATGCAAATTTCAAAGCTTCCAAAGATTTCACTCTTCCCCTTCAAGGAAAACATGGAGTTGTCATCTTGTAAGTTTTTTGTTCTTATGGTTGATTTTTTAATGGGGAGGAATGAGTGTTTATTTAAAGATGGGGGAAGAGAATCCCAAATCCTCTATATGTGTGATTAACTTATTTGATCCAAATCTAACTAAAGAACGATTGGATTGTTTAGTTGATTTTCCAATTAGATTGAAGAGATAAGTTGCTATTTTGAGCTTTCATGGATGAGTTATTATTGAGTTGGAAAAGGTTGCACTTGCTTTTGTATATTTATAATTAAATATTAATTCCATGCATTTTAATTTATTCACCCATAAAAGTGGCGTGAATTGTAACTTTTGGAGAGATTCGCTTTAATTTTAGAATGACATGTTTTATGGGATATGTCTAGTTAACTCAAATGAATGATTTGATTTAATCTAAATTTGTCCTCTTGCATATATTTAATGATGTAATCTTTAATTGATTTGTTCTTCTCTAGTTAACTTGATATGTTAATTAGTGAAGAGAAAGTGAATAAGAGGTGAGGTGTAAATGGATAATGTAGGATTTATTTGATTATTTTGATATGAAATTAAATAATTAAATTAGCTAATGGGATAGTGAATGAATAATAAGAGTGATAGGATTAATTAATTAATCCTATGAATGGGATATGAATGTAATAGGGTCCACAGTGTGAATATTTAATAATTTAAGACCTATGTGTGAGTGATATGAATGATTAGGGGAGTTGTGGGACAATGTTGTAGAATGTCACTAAAGGCCATAAAATAATGGAATATATGAAAAGTGGTCAAAACTAGTGAAATTGGTTGTAATTTATAGTGAAGTAATTACATGATTATTTCAGAGGTTTAGAATAAATAATGTGACATTTTAGGGTGTCAGTATTATGCAACCATTTTTTTTATGTACCAAAAAGATAAATAACAAAAAGATAAAATATGTACCTTATTTATAGAACTTTAAAACAATCAATCATTGTCATTGAATTATAAAATATTTCAGATGCATTGGTGCATTCATGAGGGTTTTAAAAAATTAGGACCGATTGTAGATGGTTTTCTATCAAGTACCTTGTAATAACCATGATGTCCCACTTTATTTTTTTGAGGTAACTTTACTATGAGTTTATCCTAAACAAAATTTTAAACTATTTTGACCACTCTGAGTTTCAGGGTAGAGGAAAATTCTTTGTGCAAGATAGAGAGGGCGACCATCAGACACCTAATCAGTGTATTAGAGTTATTTCCCTAAATCTCCTTAAGTGTATGGTATTCCCCACTTTTTAAAGGAGACTGTATAGGGAGAGACGTTACATTCCCTCATCTTTCTTACAAAGGGACTAGTTAAGCACACCATCCATATTCATGATGACACTAAGGGTGCGCAAGGAAAAAATATGAGACCCATGGTTAGTGCACATTTTTGTACTTCTTGTGGCTCTTTATGTACTATATTTTATGAGATAGAGGATACCTTAAAAGATGTTTTCTTCATAGAGACATTTAGCACATTTCGCGCCACTGAATCTCTGACAAAAACCCCTTTTATTTCACATGTAGTATTTTTGAATAAACATGTTGTTTAATCTATTATTTTCTAATTGTATAAATTAAAAATAGGAATTTTGTTTTAAATGTACATATAATTTCATGTTGAATAAAGTGATACTAGATTGTGTAGCAGACATGGATTAGTGGTAGGCATTAATTAATTTCTTTTAGTGGGGTAAATTTATTATTATTTTAAAATAGCAATACATATGTGTATTTTTCATTATTTTTTAAAGAATGATCTGCACATGCATATATACGCTTAAAAATAATCATGATTTTATGCACATGTTGATCCATAGGTAAAAATTGGGCATTATAAGTTCCCAAGATCTACCTAAACCTATTCTTTATAGAAGACCAAGTTGAGATTTTTTTTTGCCTATTAGAACATACAAAACAAATAGCGTATGATCTAGATGTCATCCGCGTAAGAACAGGGTGTTCACCGGACAGAGCTGGGCACGGGGATGCAAAGCCTAGGCACGTTGTAGAAAATTGAAATGTGTTGTCATGAAGTCAGAAGTGATTCGGAGAAAAATAATGGGTCGTGTTTGTAAACCTCTGATCTTCGACAAAATGGAAAAAGGGTTTGTAACAATGGGGTCCAATTTTGTGTCAGAGGGGGACTTGACCGTTGTATAATTCCAAGTAGCTCATCGACCTAAGATTGAGTTAAGGTTGGTCTTGTAACTAAGCTACCCAGTGAGTTAGAATAGATTTTATTGGCGAGTTAATATGTGAGCCTAGAACCAAGCTATATGGGTGAGGTACCACCAAGCTTGGTGCACATAAACTAGTGAGCCCACTAAATGGGTGAACAAATTACATGGTTGTGGCTATAGCCACAATAGCCTTGGAGGTTATGTGCTATACTAAGCCCTTTATAACTCATTCCATGAGGAATGTGGGATAATCCCCACCACCAAAAAACCTAGCCCGATGACTCGATGACCAACTTGGGCAGATATGGATGCAGGTGAGTTGGTATCGATGGATGGGTGTAGCAGCATGGGTAACAGAAAACAGGTGAGATGAGGACATGGCATAGAAAAGACACGTGGTGTTGTAGCGGATGTGGAAGTGACAACTCAATAAAGGACCATACAATGGACTCATTGGGCTCAACAGATGGGGTCGAGCAGGTAACTCAGATGACATCTCGATTTCAAATAAGCATAACGACAGAGAATAAACTGGTAGGCAAGATCCGACTAGTGCACCTGTTGGATATGAGTTAGGCAGTCTAACTAACTCGGCCAACCGAGTTGGTTATCTTAAAAATGCTGATAAGGCATTTATACAGTATTTTTGGGCCCAACCCCTAGTATATAAAGGGGTGGAGGCCATATCTCCAAACATACAACAAAGCTTTGAAAGCTTAGTATAAAGGAGAGTTTGAGGAACCCTTAGAATAATAATAAGGCATTTAAGACATTTTTTAAGGCATTTTAATTTTGAATTAATTATTTTTTTAACTCGAAATTATTGTAAAGGCTATTATTAATCCTTAGTCTTCTTTTGTGGGGTCGGAACTTAGGAGTGGAGCTAAAGGATGTTGATATAGCACTGGAGAAGCATTACAAAGATCTAATTCTTCACATTGAGAGATATTATAACTAATTTCGTATTGTTTGGAGGTTATGGAGGGGAATCGTATTACTGAGCTTGATGACACACTAGATCTAACTTAGCTATGTGTAGAGACCGGAGGTCATGCAATAGAGGGGAATTCAAAAGGAGGGTGATTTCCTAAACTAACTATATCTGAATTAGCTCTTTGTAGAGGCTGGAGGTCATGCAAAAAAGGGGAAGTCTATACGAAGTGTAAGCCGGAAAGCAATATCAAGAGATTGATCACCTTTCTAAGACCAGTTTAAGTTCTATCGGATTGATTGGCACCGGAGTTCGAGTGAGCCAAAATATTCATTATAGTAATATAAAATTTATTTTTATTTATAATCAGAACTTTATAATGAATCGATTCATTGTTTAATGAAATTGGAGATGTAGGTAATTACCAAACTCCGTTATCATCTCTTGTGCAATATCGTTTATTTTCTTGCGTTGCATTTTTATTGAGTTGATTTTATTTTTAGGATTAAAAATTACATTAAAATAATTTTCCTATATGGATTTGTTGATTAAGGAAAATTTTGACCAGTTTATCAATCAAGTTTGGTATCAAAGCAGTATTGTTTCTTACAAACTTGTTATCTCCAAATAAAATTTACTATTAAAGCATAATTTTCACCTGTAAAATTGTTATCTCTAAAGCAAGTTTGCTATCATAGTTGGTTGTCATATGTAATAACAGTTTTTTCCAGTGAAATGGACTTTTACCAGTTCATTAATTCACCTATTGTGCTCACCATCTTGGGCACCATAATACACAGGGTGATTCTACATCGATGAGATCAAGCATGTCATATTATTGAATTGAGATGGAGTATGGAACTCCTACAGTCTGTATTGCAAGAAGAACATCAACACCAAGGGACCCAAGAAGAAAAGGATTGTCCATGTGCACATTGTTATGTGACTGGGCATGATATGGAATAATGTTGGTATTTTTTCCCAGACCGAGCACTAGATTGGTTCCAATGTAGAATGGTGGAGCATACAAAGGCACCAAAAAAGACCAGTAGCATCCAACCTATTGTAGCTACATCTTGGCACGTACCCTGTAGTCCAAAAAAGGATTCCCAACTGAGGAAATGTCTACAACTCATGGAATCAGAGAAGCAAGAGCTGTAGGAAAAATTTGAGTCTCAGGAAAAATTCCTTAGAGGAGTAATCACAAAATTACAACGTGAACTACAAGCTAAGGATTACCTCCTAGAAAAATTACAGGATGGTGAAGAGGTGGTGAAGAAAGATACACCCACCAATAAAAAACACAGTAAGTGATTCATTGAATTTTCCTTCCTAAGAAGTTGTAAATCCTACTTTTGGTGATTTTAAAAAGTACACTAGAGGTATATGATCAAAGTTGAATTTTAAATTGGATATGAAGGAAAAGGCCTTGGTATAAATATCTAAAGTATAACTAACCCTATTCAGGTGAAGGAACAACCTAAATATGTGGGTCTATGTTACAACAGTGGTAAAAATGGGGCAGGAGAATGCTCTGAGACAACCGAAGCATGCCAAGAATCAAGCATAGAGACCATGCCACCATTCCTCTTAAAACAACCTACATGAGGTTATAGACAAAACTCTCCGAAGAATTATGAGAGAAAATGCAAGAAGGAAGTCCCAAGGGAGATATCATCTAGTTCAGATAAGAAGACTTCTACATAACACAAGAAATCTCTTAAAGCCAACACAAGAAAATAAGACTCATTTTCTACTTGTAATTCTTACAAAGTTAACATCCCTAAGAGGTATGATCATGTATTCTTTGATTACACAAAAGATCCTATAAATAACCCAAGTGCTATTATGGACATATCCATGTGCTTACTGTGGATCCAATAGCCATTGTGTGATTTAGTGTGGAAAATAAAAAAAACACACTAAGAGGATTATGGTTGATGAAGACAAGGAAAAATATACCTAGTCTTAATCACTTGTAGTGCAATGAAAGGATCTGATGCAGGACTAGAGCTACCAAGTAAGCGACCACTTTGCTATAGGTTTATCATGCCTAGTGTTTTCTTTTAAAAATTGGTAAATAAAGCTCTATTATGAAGTCCTCATAAAGACCAAACAGATATTCTCTATCCTGATTTGGTAATGTCAACATCTGATTGGTGTAGCAGTAGACAGTGGTCCCATGTGCCACAGGTCCTAGGATCAAGCCATATGGTGATTTCCCAATTGAAGGAGTAGTACTTTGAAGGTTATTGAGTAAACTTCAAATATCTCCATGAGGAAACACAGAGTTCCAGATCTAAAGCGGAGGAAAAGAAGCTTTTTGTGGACCAAAAGCCTCCTTAGTATGGATATGTGATCTAGAGGTCAACATGGGGAATTATAAGTTCCCAATATCTTCCTAAACATATTCCTTACAGAAGAGAATATCGAGATATTTCCATTTTCCTATTGGAATGCACAAAATGGATATCATACGCTCCAGATGTAATATGTGCAACAACAAGGTGTTCATAGGATAGAGTAGGGAACAGGGATGTCGAGACTAGGCACGTTACAGAAAATTAACACATTTTGTCAAAATGTTAGAAGTGACTCATAGGAAAAATATAGGTCATATTTGCAAACCTCCGGTCTTCGACAAAATAGAAAAAGGGTTTACAACAGTGGGGTTCACTCTTTTTTTAGAGGGGGACCCAACCACCGTAGAATTCCAAGTAGATCATCAAGCTAAGACTTAGTTAAGGTTGAGCTGGTAACCAAGCTACTCAATGAGTTATAATAGAGTTAATTGGTGAGTTAATAGGTGAGCCAAAAACAAAGCTATATGGGTGAGTGTAGACACAAAAGCATGCACATTAGACATTATTTAGTCTCGGTCTCATACTACTATTTAGAAGGTTTTTGAGTGAAGAAATTAATAATTAACCCCCATCTTTTGGCCATCTTACTTTATTTTATTTCGTCATTCCCGACCTCTTGCACCCATATACCTAGTCATCTTTTGTCATTTTGCACTATTTTAGCTTTGACTGGGGCGCCCATGGGCACCCTAGTCCCACCAGGGGTGCCCTGATCCTTTTTTAACTTTCCCACCACTTTTTGGGAACTTTCTAGCCATTTTATCTTCTTATATTTTTGGTGGTCATCCATTTTAGGGTTAATTACAAAATTAGATCAAGATAACGCTATAAATATAAAGTTATGAGACCATAATGAGAGACCAAACACTAGTCACTACTATCATCCACCTAGGGTTGCATTCATCTAAGGCATTTGGAGATCATTTTCATTCACTTAGCTCCATCACAAGGGACAAGGTTGGTTCATCTGCATCACACAAACATAGGAGGGGATACTATTCTATTTCATCCACTATTCTACTACATTTTTACATCTAGTTATTGCTCGTTACTTCACAAAGTGAGACTAAAACAAGAGCACATATGACACATGATTCACACACATACTAGAACTACATTTGGGTCTGGAATGTAGTGCAGTGCTCAGTTAGTAATCCCACTATTTTTACAGTTGAGGTGAGTCCAACCTATTCATTTGCATTATTTTTTAAGGTTTTGATACTTCTTATTTCCTATGTTAGGTCTTTCTGTCATGTTGGATTATCAGAGACACCTTGCACAGTGCAACGAATCTTATGCAATACACAGCGAAGGTTTCAAACCACCTGCCGAACTTATAAAACTCATTTTTAGACCTCCTACATAGACTAAAGTGCCCATACTATAGACCAGGGTGCCCACAGGTGCCACAGCCCTTCTTTAGGTTCCCTAGTATAGAGAATTAGTCTAGATATTTCCTGTTTAGTATCTGTTATCACTATTTTGTTCCCTGAAAAAATTGATCAGTCACGACATTACACAGTAGAAATCAAAGAAATCATGTTTGAATCCTGTAAATAGGTTGTAGAGAGACTCTACAATGGAGTGGAAAGGCCTGCAAAATTTCAAATGACCTCGTACAAGAATAAATTCAAGAAACGGTTTTGTCAAGTGAACTCGTGCTTCAAATCTAGCAAACAGATTACATGCGGGTTCTAAAATGGAATAGAAGGGTCAGGGAAGGAGAATAAAGTAAAAAATAAACCAACAGATTAATGGAAAAGAAATGGCGAAGGCTCAAAGTTTTCGGCCTCTGAAATGACTTAGAACAAGCCCTAGAAATGACTAAGTATGGAGGAGATAACGGACATTGCGAAGTGTCCAAACGGTACACCTCCAAAGGTTGAACCCAAAGAGGAGCAGAGTTAATAGCTAAAAGTCAAAAGGTGATTACCAAATGAGCCCCAACTCACCACATAATTAGAACCCAAAAAAGTAAGCGCGGTTGTTGAAAATTCCAAGATTATGTAAAGCTTCCATGTGTCGACCCTTCACTCCTTCAAAGGCAAAATCTTGAGCGGGTTTCTAAATGAGCGCGGGCCCTCCCCCTATCCCAAGCCTAAATAAAGGGACAGGGTTGGGGTTGAATAGTCAAAACATAAATAGGATAGTGGAGGATGTCAAGTGTCAACACAACGCTAATTCGAGAGTAAAATTGGGGAAAGGTTTCCAAACAAATGCCAAGCCTCTGTGTGTACCTGATCAAATATATGACCTTGTCGAACAAAAAGACTTATCCAAAACATGAAGAAAATTAGTGAGCCACGAAAGAAGCCATGTGTTAGCCCGGAAAAACTTCAAAAGCAAAATACAAAGGTAGCCCTCAAACATATACTAGCCCTCCACATGTCTAATTTCAAAAGGGGGTCTGTTTTAGCAACTAGTTGCCACCATTTCTGTATGGACCCGATTCAAATTTTAGATGGGCATATCTTTTGACTCAGTGCTCAAAATCTGAAAAATCTTGCACCGTTGGAAATATCTCGGCCTCTTCTATACCACAGAGATCTGAAAATTTAATTTTGGAGAAGCTAAGTGGGTGAAAAATGGAGAAACACCTTTGTGCCATTAATGTAGGATCTATTTGCCCCAACAACCAGATCATATTTGATATGATCTATCGTTCCTTCTCCATCGAGGCATCGAATGAGTAATTGTTGCAGACATGACAGATTTGGGGTAGATTTGCAGGAGGCATTAATGATAGTGGTTAAACTCTGAACTAGTTTTCTCACTTCTCTCTCCTTCTCCCCTCTGTGTCGAATCTATAAAGGAAGGGCCGAGGCTCATTGTAAAAGGTTGGAAATTTTTGTTTTTTTTCCCTCCCTTCTTCTTTTGTTCATAGAAGGATTTGTGGAGCTTTTCTAACCTCTCCTTCAGGTTGTAATGAAAGTTTTGCTTCTTGGCCACTGTAATGTATTGTATCGACTCTTGAGAAATAATATATATGTATGTGGATGTTTCTCGACCCTTTCATGTATTCTTGGTTGTTTCCCCGATATCTTACAGCATTTTTGGTCATCTATGCATAGTGTTTATATTACATTTTGTGGTCTGTGTTAAATTACT
Organism: Taxus chinensis; assembly: GCA_019776745.2. Lineage (NCBI taxonomy): Eukaryota > Viridiplantae > Streptophyta > Pinopsida > Cupressales > Taxaceae > Taxus > Taxus chinensis. Next base: position 545,111,907 of record CM034146.1, read on the forward strand.
AAACGAGTGCCTAACATTCCTTTGGTGCATCACCTCGTTAGCTTAGTTTATTTTCTTGCATCTCCTTGACCCTGTCTCCTTGGTAAAATAGAGTAGATTCAAAATAGATCCTCTGCAATATATTTTTGTGCACCTGAACAAAGGAATAGGAACCAGCCTTAGTCTAGAGAGCTCTCTCAACTCGAAATGTCCCACACTTTGAGAGATGCTCCATGTTGTGCAATCACACTAAGAGTCTCAACCCATCTGGTTGCAGGCATTCAGGGGTACTGTGATTCTACACTAACAATTTTGGCACACTCGGTGGGACAAGAAGTCTTCATTTTTTATTACAGCAAGATTGATGTGCACTTGTTGCAAGTTCTATCTTTTAAAGAAGCTTTGTAACTGCACATCTAGTGACTCCAAAAGGGATAGAATCCACTTGTTTTAGTATTCTAAGCTTGCCAATTTCATGAGAAGAATTAAAATAAGGTCAAGAACCAGATAAGAGGGACAGTTTGTCTATCTATAATTATCTCCTATCAAAAGGAGAAAGGGGAGAAGAGCCCAGAGGTCTCCATCTCCACCAAACAAAGCCTTGTCAAAACCTCCTCCTAGTAGGCCATTCTTTCAATCAAGGGTTCTCAGGCCAATCAGGATAGCACAGCTAAATCCTTATGTCAATTTCACTAGCAGCAGCCCACTCGCCCTTACTGCACAAAATCCATTCCCAGTGGCAGCTTTAAAGAGCATCATCCCATATTTCACTAGAGAGAACTAGACTTCTCCTGGTGACCATGTTCAAGACATTCCAAACGTTTGTGTAATCCATGAGATCACTGAGATGGAAATTGCAGTCAAGTTTCTAGCCTTTTCACTTAAGGATAAATCTTCACAATGGTTCAGGAGTCTAGCAGTGGGATCTATTCATAATTAGGACCATTTGTGTAGAGCTCTTCATGACCAGTTTGGAGAAAAGGGGGATAATCTATCCTTGTTGGAGAAACTGACAACAATCAAGAGAGCTCCTAACGAGCAATTGACAGATTTCAACCTGAGATTTCAAAGGACATGGGACAGGATTCCAGTGGTTGTAAAGCCCACAGATGAAGGTGCCTTCTTATAGAGCTCTAAATTCTCATGTTTCTTTAATGATTCAATCAATAGGAGGAACATCCTTGCCTACTACCTATAGAATTTCCATAAGAGCTAAAAAATTGTTTAATTCAGGCTAGCAGACTTGCTCCTATGCAACCCATGCCTTTATATCCATAATTAGGAAACCCAAGCACCAGCCAGACACCCACATTAGCTCCTATGCCTCCTCCTAGGAATCAAAGTTCAGTTGAAGCCTCCACCTCATCCTCTAGTACCTCAAAAGAGATTCAAGAAGTTATGAAACAACTGCAAAACCTAGGGAATGAGTTTATCACTATTAAGAGGCAACAAGCTCAGAGTTCTAGGCCATATCAGCCTCAAACTCAGTATCAAGATAGACCCCCATATCTGTAAAATAGGCCACCAGCTCAGGCTACAAATCAAAACTAAAACCAAGGACAACCTCAAGTTGTTATACCTTTCCGGTCATATGATCCAAACACAGCTTCAACATCAAGGGCCTTGGTCCCAGCACAAAACAATATGGCCCAAGAATATGATTGGTGTTTCCCATGCAATCAGCCTCATAACCAATCAATGTGCTTTAATGGTGCACTAACCTAGGACTTGAGTACAGACTAGTGGTGTGTCACAAGAGTCTAGTCAAGAATAAAATCAGTAGCAAGGAGTTCAACAAGAAACATCTCCAAGTGAAAATATGCTTGTTAATTGGAAAGTTGAAGACTTATATGGAATGAATCAGTTCCCTCCTCAAAGTGTGGTTTCCAATACACAGTCTAAAAATAGAAATATTGGAGAAGGACAATCACCAAATGTAATAAATCCTCAACCCTCCATTACTCCACAAGGTATTGGCACCCAAAGTGCAACTCCCAATATGCAGATTCAATCCAAGCCACCTTCCAAATCCACCCAGGCATCGGTTGTGACAACTCATGTGTAAGAGAAAATTATACCATACAATGGGGTAGAAGAAGGATAGCTCATTTAATATCATTGAACAAATGAAGAAGACAAATGTGAACATTTCAATGTGGGAGTCACTGGTCATTCCAGGACAAAGAGATTTGTTACAGACTATTATAGCCAATTAGTCAAGCTCAAATATCCCCCCTAGATAGATAGAGAAAGTGCTTACCAATGCAGCTCAGACTAGGGGAAATAATGGATGACAACAAGGAAAAAATCTGAAGCCACCTCCATTTTATGTTTCATTGATCATTGGGGACAAATTGGTACGTAATTACATGATTGATTCAGGGGCAATTAGCTCTGTAATGCCAAACCAAATAGCTGATCATTTGGGTCTCCAATACGAAGTCATCTCCAAGGGGGTAGTGCAATTGGATGGGACAACAGTGACAACTATTGGAGTCATTAAAGATTTGAGCCTCACACTGCATGCCTACCACAGTGACTTTATTGCAAAACATATCAGTCATATACTTGCCACCACATTTTGCACTGTGTTTGTCGAGAGAATTCACTACTAAGATTGAGGGATATTCATCTATTGATTGGTCACGCATGCTTTTTAGAATAAGGTATGGAGCTAAGGCCACAATTAGATCTGAGCCCATTGCATATTACCATATTGAGTCTTATGTACCTATCCCAATAAATGTCAATTGTTCAGCCTTTGATTTTGAGGACCTGCCAAGCACTTGTGAGACAGATACCAAGGTGGGGTGTATCCCATACTTGACTCTCGATAAGTGGGAAAACACGAGACATGCTTTTGACCCCTATAAAGAGATGGAGGAGTCTGAGTTAGGAGTCTATTGTTTACATGAATAAAATCAGCCTCTTCTTAACATCATTAAGCCTTACCAAAAAGATGACAATGAGGTATGGCATTTGTTCTTTGATGGCTCGAGAAGTAGACAAGGAGCTGGAGGAGGAGCTATACTTGTTTCCCCCCAAGGTATGAAATACTACTCAATTTTCCATTTCCAATTTGCTTGTTCAAACAACACAGCAGAGTATGAGGCTTTGGTGTATGGACTGCATGGGGAAAGGAAACGAGGAATCAAGAACTTGCAAGTGTTTGGTGATAGTGAACTAGTTACTAATCAGGTCTGAGGACAAAATGCTACCAAGAATGGCATGTTAAAGAGTTACAAGAACCAGATATGGGACCTCATTTAAGAGTTTGAGGCATTCAGTATTAACTTCGTCCTAAGGAAGAAGAATGAAGCAACAGACAAATTGGTAGCAATTGGGGCAGTATTTGATGTTGTGGAGAGTATCAAGAATGATAAGCATCAGCCCCATATCAAGCTATTTGTATGGCTAGCTGTCACAGACAACAACACAAGTTAGCAAGTCTTTTAAAGTGATCAACAAATTGTCAACTTTCTACCAGAGGAATTTGAATTCTCCTCCATGAATCAAGATAAATTGGAGTAGTAGTATGGAGATCAAGTGGTACAACTGAGGACCAAAAAAATACCAAAGGGTCTTGTCACTTTGGAATCAATATTCAACCCAAATGACCAATTCAAAAAAGAAAATGTAAATATTCAGGTAAAGGGTGAAGATTCAGAACCTATTTTTATAGAAGAAGACAAAACATTACAGATTGGAAAAGTGAGCACTCAGAAAGAACAATCTGAATTTATTTAACTTTGTCAAGAGTTCACAGATGTCTTTTCCTGGACTTATAAAGATCTAAGAGGTTTCAACCCAAAGCTAGCATAGCACACCATCGAGTTAGACCCAGGAGCTAAGCCTTTCAGATAGAAGCAAAGGCCAGTGAATCCCCACATTGAGCCTCTCATGAGAAAAGAATTGAGCAAGCTAATTAATGCTAGTATCATTTTTCCTATCAAGCATTCGATTTGGGTTGCTAACTTGGTACCTATGAGAAATAAAAATGGAGAAATCAAGTTGTTTCTAGACTTTCGTCATCTAAAATAGAGCATCACTTAAGGATCACTACCCACTTCCATCAATGGAATAGATCCTACAAGTTGTAGCTGGTTCTGAGAGGTTCTCATTGTTATATGGGTATTCAGGATATAACCAAATAATGGTGAAAGAGGAGGATCAGTTCAAGATGGCCTTGACCACCAAATGGGGAACATATGCGTATAGGAAAATGCCATTTGGACTATCAAATGCTGGAGCAACATTTCAGCAAGCTATGGATATGGAATTCAAAGGCTTGATTAACAACATAGTCCTGGTGTACCTAAATGATATCACTGACTTTTCAAAAAATGTTGCAGACTATCTCTTTCACCTTAGATAGGTATTTCAGAGATGTAGAAGGTTTTGGGTGTCATTAAACCTAAAAAAAGTGTGTGTCCTGGCTCGTGAAGGGAAATTGTTGGGGCACATTGTCTCTAGAAAAGGGTTAGCAATTGACCCTGAAAGAGTTGAAGCTATCCAGACACTTCCATTGCCACAACACAAAAAATCTCTCCAAAGCTTCTTGGGGAGGATAATTTTTTTTCACATGTTTGTACCTGACTTTGCTACTCTTGTGAAGCCTTTAATAATGATGTTAAAGAAGAGTCTTGTATTTAAATGGAAAGCAGAAGGGAAAGATATTTTTGAGGCCATCAAGCTTGCAATATCACAGGCTTTGACTCTTGCTAACCCAGACTTCCCAAAAGACTTCATGTTATATGCTTTTGGAAGGTCAGACACCATCTCAGCCATCTTGGTCTAGCCCAAAAATGAAGGTTTAGAGCAACCCATAGCTTTCTTCAGTCAGAGCTTACAGGACTATGAGGTAAAATACTCTTTCATTGAAAAACAAGTCATGTTTGTTATTAGGAGCCTAAAGAAGTTCAGACACTTAGTCTTAAATAACAAGATTCAACTGCTAGTATCTCATGTTGGTGTCAAGGAATTCCTTTTAAATAAGGATTTGAATAAGAAGATGGCATGCTAGATCACCTGAGTAATGGAATATGACATTGAGATCAAGGTGACCAAACTGGTTAGAGGCAAGGGACTGTGTGAACAGATCACCTCCAAGAAATAGGATGAGTTAGTGGATTTAAAACAGGTTGTCCTATTTTTACAAAATGATCAAGAACAATTAGCTAATGATGCACCTACCCCATGTTGGACCCAAGCCTTGGTGCATTACCTTTAAACAGTCTTGTTCCCTCTAGAGTGGAACAAGGCAAAGAGAAGATACTTCAGACTACAAGCTATCCCATATGTGCTTGTTGGTGGTGTCTTGTTTAATAAGGATGTCAATAGTATTCTATTAAGATGCATTGGGATAGGTCAGATTGAGAGAGTGTTGCATGAGTTCCATGATGAAGATGCAGGAGGTCACTTTTCCCCTCAAGTAACGGCTCTCAAGATCATGAAATCTAGTTATTATTGGCCTATAGTGTTCAGGGACTGCTATTCATGGATCAAGAAGTGTAAAAAGTGTGCATTCTTCACATGAAAAGAGAAGCTAGCATCCCTTCCCCTTCATCCCATTTCAGTGGAACAACCATTCATGCAATGGGTACTAGACTTCATTGGGGTGATTAACTTAAATTCAAGACAAGGCCACAAGTGGATACTCACTGCAAAATACTATATCACCAAGTGGACTGAAGCAGTGGCACTAAAAGAAGCAAATGAATCCAACATATTGGATTTTTATGAAGGAATAGCCACTAGGTTTAGAGTCCCTGCCACTATTATATCAGATAATGCATTGGCATTCCTTGGTACAAAGATACCTAAATGGGTAGTTAGGGATGGTGTGTATCTGAACACCTCATTAAATTATTTCCCTTAAGGTAATGGCCAAGTAGATTCCACAAATAAAAACCTATTAAGGATTATCAGAAGAAATCTTGATGATAATCAAAGGACTTGGCATACAAAGCTCAAATCAGCTCTATGGGCTGATAGGATCACATCCAAAATATCCATAGATAGCTCACCATAAAGGCTTGTATATGGAAAGGAGGTAGTATTGCACATATCATTGGAGTTTCCTACTTTGGAACTCATGAAACAGTTGGAGCTGGCTGAATTTGAACCCATGGAAATTAGGTATGCAGAGCTGATGGAGGTAGGAGAAACAAGAGAGCATGTAATGCAAGTCATGGAAAAGGATCATGCATTAATAAAAAAAAAATTGACAAGAAGGAAAGAATAAGGAGCTTTCAGGAAGGGGACTTAGTCCTAAAATGGAATGCAAATCAAGAAAATCCAGGAAAACACTCCAAATTTAATGCCATATGGAGTGGCCCTTACATGATCATAGAGTGCAAGAGAAGCAATGCCTTCCAGCTGGCTAAATTGGATGGCAAAGAATTACAGATCCTAGTGAATGAGATCCATCTCAAACACTGCTACTGATTGGGAAGTTTCCACCCCTGTAAATATTAGCATAGGATTTTAATTTCCCTAAGTGCATATGCATGTTGTTTTATTATAGTGTAGTTTTTTTCCCTAAGTGTCGTGGCACATGTTCTTTGTTGCTCTAGGTTGCGTCGTTACACAGTTCATCATGCCTCCAAGTGAACGTGTTATCCCTTTTAGTATTCATGATAGACAGACCCATGGTTGTCAGTAATAGTTGTTATTTCAAAATAAAAAAATAAAGAACAACTAAAAATTTGTCTTCGAAACAGACCATACAGGGACATATGAAAGCCTCGGGTCAAAACAATTTTCTACTCTCAGAAGCCTTGTTCCAAGATTTCTTATGGAAATTGAGAGTGCAAATGGTCAGGCTCGCAGATTAGAGGTAGGATCATTATCAGGCCATCATTCTTGACTACATGTCCAACGGATGCTTCAAGGCTACTGATCTCTTCATCTAGCAGGCAGACACCCCTGCGAGTCGCCAAATTGTTATCACTATTTGTTCCCAAACAAAATTGATCAGCCATGACCTGGCATAATAGAAACTATAGAAATCATGTTCAAATCCTACAAATAGGTTGCAGAGGGACTCTACATTGGAGTGGCAAGGCCTACAAAAGTTCAAACGACCTCGTGCAAGAATAAATTCAAGAAAATGTTTTGTCAAGAGAACTCCTTATTCAAATCCAGCAAACAAAATGCAGTCAAGTTCTAAAATGCAACTGAAGGGTCAAGGAAGGAGAAGACAGTGTCAAAGAAACCAGGGGCTTAAAAAAAAAGAAATAACAAAGGCTTGAAATCGTTGGGATTCGAAATGAATCAAAACAAGCCCTAAAAACAAAAAAGTATGGAGGAGACAGCGGATGGTGCCAAGTGTCCAAACAGTGCACCTCCAAAGATTGAACCCAAAGAGGAGTAGAGTCAATAGCTAAAAGTCAAAAGGAAATTCCCAAATGAGTGCTAGCTCGCAACGTACTCGGATCCCAAAAGAGTAAGAGTGATCATTGAAAATTCCAATAGTCTATGGAAGCTTCCACATGTCGACCCAACACTCTTTCAAAGGAAAAATCTTGAGCGGGTTTCTAAATGATCGCGGACCCTCCACGTGTCCCAGGCCCAAAGAAAGGGATAGGGTTGGGGTTGAATAGTCAAAATAGAAATAGGATAGCGGAGGATGCCAAGTGTCAACACGACGCTAATTCAAGAGTAAAATCAGGGAAAGGTTTCCAAACAAGTGTCAGGCCTCCGCGTGTCCCTGGTCAGATATATGACCCCGCCGAACAAAAATACTTATCAAAAACATGAAGAAACTGAGTGAGCCATAGAAGAATCCATGTGTCAACCTGGTGTAACTTAAAAACCAAAATACAAAGGTAGCCCTCAAACATGTGCCAACCCTCCGCGTGTCTGGTTTCAAAAGGGGGGACTGTTTTAGCAACTGCTTGCTACCATTTATGTATGGACCCGATTCAAATTTCAAATAGTCATATCTTTTGAATTAGCACTTGAAATCCAAAAAATCTGGCACCATTGGAAAGATCTCGCTCTCGTTTATGCCATGGAGATCTGAAACTTTAATATCAGAGAAGCTAAGTGGGTGAAAAATGGAGAAACATCTTTGTGCGATTAATACAAGATCTATTTTGCCCAACAACTAGATTGGATTTGATCTAATCCATTGTTCCTCCTCCTTCGAGGCGCCAAACAAGTAATTGCTACAGAAATGAAAAATTTGGGGTGGATTTGTATGAGGCATTAATGATAGTAGTTGAACTCTGAACTAGTTTTCCCACTTCTCTCTCCTTCTCCCCTCTATGTCGAATCTATAAAGGCAGGGTCGAGGCTCATTACAAAAGGTAGGACATTTCTGTTTTGCACCCTCCCATTTTCTTTTGTTCATAGAAATATTTGTGGAGCTTTTCTAACCTCTCCTTCAGGTTGTAATGTAATTTTTGCTTCTTGTCCAATGCAATATATTGTATTGACTCTTGAGCAATAATATATATATGTCTATGGATTTTTCTCGACCCTCTCATGTATTCGTGGTTGTTTCCCTGATCTCTTATTGCATTTTTGGTCATCTGTGCATAGTGTTTGTATTACATTTCATGGTCTACGTTAAATTGCAAAACGAGTGCCTAACATTCCTTTGGTACATCAACCCATTAGCTTAGTTTATTTTCTTACATCTCCTCGACCCTGTCTCCTTGGTAAAATAGAGTAGATTCAAAATAGATCCTCTATAATATATTTGTGTGCACCTAAATAGAGGAATAGGAACCAACCTTAGTCCAGAGAGCTCTCTCAACTCGCAAAGTCCCACACTTTGAGAGATGTTCCATGTTGTGCAATCACACTGAGAGTCTCAACCCATTTGGATGCAGGAATTTAGGGGTGTTGTGATTCTGCATTAACAGGACCTCTACATAGTCATAACTACTTCCATATTATTCTATTTATACTGTGACACAGTTCAGCGAGATCCTCTTATAAGTTGTGTCACTTCCTCACGCTTCTTACATATTAGGGTTTCTATTTACATTAGCTCAGTTGCTTGGGTAACTTTCCATGCTTGCTTATTACATTTATTTACATGTTGTTCTAGCTTATATTAACTACTATTACTCCCCATTTTTATTTAATCATTTTTGTGACCCTGAATTTAAAATCCACTTTATGTCTAGGGTTTATTCTTATTTCACCATGGCTCACTCTCATTAAGAGTTTTCTGAAGCTCATCTTAAGGCCATCAATGATCACATTCCTGAGCATCCCCAAGATCTAGATTTAATTTTACATATTTCTCATGAGGTAGCCACTAATTTGGCATAACTCACTACTTCCATAGCCATACCCACTTTTGTTGCTACTCAACCACTCGCTTCTACTCTTCCATATATTTCTACTATTCTCATTTTTGTTACTACTTATACCAATCATTTTACACCACCCTTAGTTTCTCATATACGGTAGGTTTCATCTATTGACAATCAAGACTTAACTTCTCTTTAACATGACCTTCAAGCTCAAATTCATAAGTTGTAATAGGAAACTTCTCATGCATCTTCATCTTTAGATTCTACCTTATTATTACGTACTCCATTCACACCTACCATCTATGGTTATTCGCTTCCTCCTAACTTTATCACCCCTAAGCTTCCCATTTTCAATGGTCATGGTGACCCACAAGAACTTTTTAGAGCATTTCACGTCACTTATCTTGATTTTGATGATGATCATATTATTTTAGCTAAACTCTTTCCTCATAGTCTCCATGATTATGTGATGCATTGGTTTTATGACCTACTTGTTCACTTAGTAACTTCATTCATGCACCTAGTTGATGCCTTTCTTACTCATTTCTCCATCAATATTGGCTCTAAGATCTCTTACACTCAACTATCACAGCTTAAATAGGAATTAAATGAACACCTCCCTAACTACGTTTTGAGGTATAAGAACAATCTAGCTAAGATGACAAATGTTCTTACAGACTCTAAGCTTTAGGAATTGTTCATTCATAGTCTTTTACTACCTCTTCAAGAGAGTTTTCTCTTTAAAACCTCTCCTTCATTCGATTAGGTTTGTCATACTCTTAAGATTCATGATACCAAACTCATATCCATAGGCAAGCTTAAGTATCAAGAACAGATTTCATCCTTCACTCGTTTTCCAAACAAGACGACATTCAAACCATCTGCCACTAAGATAACCGATGCTAAAATCACCATCAATGCAGTCACTCTTACTAAAGAGGTTCAGTCACAAAAACCTTGGCACACATTTAGTAACTTTCCTATGGTGCCACATATCATATTGAAATAACTTCTCGAGAGCAATCTTATTACCCTTCCCCCACAACTCAAGTTAGACCCATCATGACGAAAAGGTAGGAACTACAATAAGAACTTTCGTTTTGATTATCATCGATGCATGGGACATTCTAAAAATAGATGTTTGAAACTGTGTACAATCATCCAAGATCTAATTAATGACAACAAACTAGAGTTTCCATAGTATACTAACTCTGCCCCGACCAATGACAAGGGTAAATTCAAGATCTTTAACAACGAATCTCAACAATGTGACAAGGATACATCTGACTCTTCTTCCAATCATACATATCACGCAGTACCTCCACCTAGATTAAGAGCTCTAGATTTCTTAGTGGTAAGCACTGAAACCTTGCCACCAATAATTTTCTTCTTCGATCATGATTATCATGTAAATTTTACTTCCAAACATTTACATATCATTGCATCTATTGGTTCGACCTATATTAATAACACTAAGGTTAACCCATCATATCCCATTAGTGCATGCTCTAGTTCACTTCTCAAGGCTAATGGCTATCCTCAATCACAAATTGAGTACCCTTTCAACAAAACCTTTGGTGTTATAAGCTACATGTTATGGTTGGTCCTCTTACTCTACTTGTGACTTTCCTCATTGGAAGCACAATTGACAGATGCAACATGCTTCTTGGTCTCAATTGGATTTTTTTGTCAATCTATCATTTCTATGAATCATTTTTGACTTAAATTTACTCACAATAAACAATTCATTTCTATTGACGATGTCCTTGACTAACTAAAATTAACAAAATTAGGAGAAGTATAATGATAGTTAATCTAATCTAGGAGGACATAAACACTGTAAATAAATGCACTAAAATAGTATGAAGTAATTGAATAATTAAACTAATAGAAATGAAACCCTAATGTGCAAGGATAAAGTGAGGAAATAACTTAGTTGTTTATAGATGACTGGTGCAGAGTGTCGCAAGTATGACAGGAAATTATAGGAGTAGGTTCGACCACACAGAGGTCCCGAAAAGAGTGCATCTAGAAGATTAGAGAAGACTAGAGCACCCAGCAGGGTTCTGAGGCACCCCTAGGTGCCCTGGTATGGTAGAATAGACACCCTAGTCTCTTAAAAAGCTTAGAACTTGATTCTTTTAGGGTCAAAAGATGACCTATGAACTTTGTTGTTTGTCACACTATATTTGCTGAAATCTGTCGAATGTATCAAATGAAGCAAGATGATGTTGAAGACCTGCAAAATACCAAAGGTATCAAATCCCTAAAAATAAAAGATGCAAGTGAATGGGTCAGACTGACCTCAGATGCCATAACAGAGGGCTTACTAAATTGAGTGTTGCACTACACTTCAGACCCAAATGTAGTTTTAGTGTGTGTGTTCATGTCGTGCCCTAGGTGCTCTTGTGCCAATCGCATTATGTGAAGTAGAAAGCAATAAATAAATGTAGAAATTGTAATAGCATGTGTGCATAGAATAGAATAGAATCCCCCCCCTATGGAGTGTGGGTTTATGTAGATCTCTTAATCTTGATGCATGGAACTATGTGGATGCAAGTGATGTAATGGATGTAACTCTAGATGGAGTGATAGTATTAAATGATACTCGGACCCTCATTATGGTATCATAGCTTTATATTTATAGGGTTCTTTTGGTCTAATTTCATAATTAACCCCAATATGGCCGACTAGGAAAAAGATAAGGATAAAAAATGGATAGAAAGAGCCCATAGAGTGGCAGAAAAGTAGAAAAATTATCAGGGCACCCCAGGTGGGACCGAGGCACCCTAGTATAGGCCTAGGCACCCCGGTTTAGGATAAAATGGTGGGAAAGTGTCAAAACAGACTGGGCATGTATATAAAAATGTTTGGGAATGACGAAATAAAATATAAAATAAGATGGCCAAAAGATGGGATTAATTATTACTTTCTTCACTCAAGAACCTTTTAAATATTAGTATGAGACCAGGCTAAATAATGCCTAAAGTGCATGATTTTATGACTACATTTTTCCCCCACTTTGTGTTGGTGAGATGAAATCTCGGTAACATAAAGTAGATATAAGTGTGTACCTAATATCCATGGAGAGTGTAGTAGGAATGCACTGAAGGACTAGACTCAAACGTGAAATGAAAAAAAGAAGATGGAGGAGTGTGGAATCTAAAGATGAAAAATGTGCATAAAAAAGTGATGAGAGTGAACCTAGGGTGGAACGTGTGTGTAGCTATTGCAGTGTGTAGTGTACCTACATGGTTAGTAAAGCATGTGTTTTCATGGAATGTTGTTGATGATGTTTTCGTTGTTGTTGTTGCCCCCAATTTGATTGCTTATTTCTCATACGGTTGGATCTACAAGGAGAAAACGATCGAGTAGTCAAATATGTATGTATGTAAAACCACTATGTAAAATACTTATGTATATGAAAGTGTGTAAAATATGAAAATGTAAAATATGCTAAATGAAAATGGTAAATGGAATATGTGCACTTGATCCATGTTGAGAGAAAAGGTGTAGAATGATATCATTTATTGTTGCAAGGTTTTTGGGTGATCTCACACCACCCTGGGTGAATAAGTGTAGGGAGGAAATGCTATGTTCCTCCAAGCTTTAACCACTTCTACATAAATGTGTGAAGAGATCTCTGTAGCATCCTAGATTTTTGGGTGATCTGATGCCACTGACCAAAGTAGTGTAGAGAGGCACACCCACTGTAAACCCCTAAGCCTGTAACTGCTTCCCAGAAATGTTAAGGATACCATGTCCTGTAAAATCCATTATGTGTGGGGCTCGTAGACTAGTCTGAACCCACTCATTGTATGTAAACCCACATGTGTAGTAAAGTGATCATGCAAAACACCAGCAAACTAGAGTAAATTCCCCCCAAGACAATGCAGTATGTTATGGATGGATGAAATAGAATGCACGATGGGATGATAGAAGTTGTGTGCCCCATGAATGGATGGAATTGTATGCAATGAGGTTTATTTATTTTTCCCTTAAGAAATCAAGAATTCACCATAAATAAGAGTGTGTCATTGGGAAATGGTCAAGTAGTGTTTTTTTGTGTCCAGTGTGTTGCGATGAATGCGTGTGTAGTGATGAAATGCAACATGTATAAAGGATGTGTATGAACCCTATGACTGAATCATATATCATGAATTTTTGAATTGATTAGTGATGATTTGGCTTAAGTGTATATCACTGCATGATGAAATGAAGGGTGATTATTTAGCACTAACCGTATATCACTAGAAGATGAAAATATGGGTGATGATTTAGCCCTAAGCGTATATCGTTATATGATGAAAGGATGGGTGATGATTTATCCCTAAGTGTATATCACTATAAGATGAAAGGATGAGTGATTACGTAAGGTGTATACCACTACAAGATGATATAATGGAGGTGGTTATTTAGCCTAAAGCATATACCACTACTAGATGATATGGTGGAACTGGTGATCTAGCCTAAAGTGTATACCACTACTAGATGATATGGTGGAAGTGGTGATCTAGCCTAAAGTGTATACCACTACTAAATGAAATTAGAGTGAGTGATGATTTATTCTAAAGCGTATGTCACTAGCCTAATAATTTCATATAATGAAATGTCGCATGATGAGTGTAAGGTCCATTTGATTGGTAAACCCTTGGTAGTCAGGTATGGACCAAGGAACTAAAGTGCATCATAGTTTGGTTAGCACAATGCATAGAAAAAATGCAATGTGTGTAATAATGAAATTACCATGTGGTAAGTAGGGTTTGTAAATGAGTGGTGTGTAGAATGTGATGTTAAAGGTAAAGAATATGTAATGTATAATACATGATGTAACATGTGTAGTAATGTAGAATGTAGGGATGACATGAAAGCTAGACTCATATGTAATGTAACCTAGCATACTATGCAGAATAAATGGGATGTATAGATGTGCAGTGTATGATCTAACTATGCATGGTGTAAATATGTATGTAGTGTGTAAGAGTAATAACAGATGAACCTAAACACGTAGATGATAGCAATATTATAAAACTAGCATAAATGTGTCATGTATGAATGTGTAAATGTCAAATGTTATAGACAAAATTATAGAATGTATGACATGTAATGTTGGATGAATTGTAATGTATAATGCCTATAGTGTAGTGTGTGGGGTTCAGTATAATGGTAATCCCTCAACAGTCAAGTGTGAACTGAAGCACAAGAGTGCATCATCGGGTAATGGAATTGCTAGAACGTGTGATGAGTATTCCTATACATGGATATAAATGTATGATACTGCAAAAAAAAGAGATGCATATATGCTTAATATGATAAAAGGGGGGGATTGTGTAAGTGTTATGCCCCCCAAGTGTGTATGCAAGTTAAAATCTAGACGAGAATGTGTTCACAGTGGATCGATGTAAGGATTAGGGCCTTTGAAGTAAAGTGATGTTACACTGGAAGTTATATGTTGCAAAAGTGAACAACTGATCCTATTCCACCATAAGTGAACTCTTTTTATCCAGGGTTTAAAATCATCAATAGATGCTAGAGTTGATATTACAGGTGATAGGCACACTTACTAATAGATTAGTGGTGGGATATACATTGCGAGAATCTTGCATGGTGGTGGTTTTAGTGAATTTGACCTATCCATAAACTCTTTTTAGGATTCATAGGATACCAAGGCGGTTGGAAAAAAAAAATGGAAACATTCCTTTGTCTAACAAATTGTTGAGGGGAGGAAAAGTTGCATTGAGTCTCGAAGGATACTTCTTAGGTTGACTTGGTAAGGCAATAGATGACTTAGTAGGAGGGGTTTGTGAACTAATTTCGATATGTGGTTGAGTTTTTTGACTTGGTGATATCATAGGTGATTATTTAGGCATGCTTTTCCATCCAAAGAAGGTGAAGGAGAAATGGTTCTGGCATGACGCTCATTAAGTGGAGAAGAAATAAATAAAATCAGAAATAGGAGAATCATGGGATGAAACTATAGTATTTTTCTGACTAAGCGAAGAAGTATTATGCACATGTGAGTGATTTTCAACATCAAGCATGTAATGAATAAGAGAAGCATCTAGAACTTCCTTATAAATCTCACTAGTATCCGCATAGCATAACGGAGGAGGGGGTGAACTACTTGTGAGAGGTTGTTGCTTATGAGTGGCTTGAGTAACGATAGTTTGATGATCCTTAGATGTAGGTGAGTCAAATTTAGGAGCCCAATGGGAGTGAGCATTTATATTAGGATGTTTTAGATCAAACAAAATAAGGCCTTGACACTTAAGATGTTTGACTCTACATTGTAAGGCATAGAAATTGTTGTCAGTATGTCCATTGATTCAATGATAATGGCAATATGGACGACCCTGATACTTTGTTAACTGACAAGGATGATAGTAATGAGAAGGTGGAAAAGTCATCAACTGATGATTGAAGATGTGACTAAGAATTTCATGTGACATAGTATTATGCTCAAACATAAGAGGCTCAGGCAATGACATGTCTTCAAGTTCAACTAGATGACATGTAGTGGACATTGATTGCATACAAGATGTAGAAGGAGCAGAAACATGAGATCGAGAAGCATCCTTAAGCTATTGAACTTCAGATCTAAGGGATGTAATGGTTGATTTCATAGCCTTAAATTCATCTTGAAATAAATCATGTAGAGATTTAATTAAATCTAATAAGGGTTGAGTAGCTGGAGAATCACAGGGTCAGAGTCATCAAATAAATGATCAAATATATAATTGATTTGGTGTGGCGGCGTATTGTCAACTAGATACATGCAGTCTAGTTGTTTTTGCAAAATATCCTAGCAATGAGGATATCTCTGAAGTAAAGTAGATAAAGAGACTTGAGCAACTTAGGGAACCATGCTAGAAAATATAAGAAAATCCCTTTAATGAAGGTGTATTCAAAGGTCGGGTTCACCAAAATGATTAACTAAAATTAGGAGAAGTATAATGATAGTTAATCTAATCTAGGAGGACATAAATGATGTAAATAAATTCACTAAAACAATATAAAGTAATTAAATAATTAAACTAATAGAAATGAAACCCTAATGGGTAAGGATAAAGTAAGGAAAGAACTCTACTGATTATAGATTACTTTCGCAGAGTGTCGTAAGTATGACAGGAAATTCTAGGAGTAGGAACGGCTGCAAAGAAGTCTCAAAAAGAGTGGATCTAGAATATTTGAGAATAATGGAGTGCCCAAGAAGGTACTGGGGCACCCCGGGGTGACCTGGTCTCTAAAAGAGCTCAGAACTTGATTCTTTCAGGGTCAGAAGATGACCTGTAACCTTTATTGTCTGTCGCACTGGATTTGCTAAACTGCACCGAATGTATCAAATGAAGCAAGATTATTTTGAAGACCTGTAAAAGACCAAAGAAGTATCAAATCCCTAAAAATAAAAGATGTAAATGAATGGTTTATATTGACCTCAACTACCACAATAGTGGGCTTACTGAACTGAGCATTGCACTACTTTTTGGACCTAAATGTAGTTCTAGTGTGTTTGTGCATGTTGTGCCCTAGCTGTTCTTGTGTCAGTCGTACTATGTGAAGTATTGAGTAATAAATAAATGTGGAAAATTTAATAGCATGTGTGCATGGAATAGAATAAAATCGCCCCCCCTATGAAGTGTGTTTTGATGCAGATCTCCTAGCCATGATGAATGGAACTATGTGGTTACAAGTGATGCAATGGATGTAACTCTAGATGGAGTGATAGTAGTAAATGATGTTACAACCCTCATTACGGTCTCATAACTTTATATTTATAGGTTTCTCTTGGTCTAATTTTGTAATTAATCCTGACATGGCTGATTAGGAAAAAGATAAGGATAAAAACAGCTAGAAATAGCCCAAAAAGTGGCAGGAAAGTATAAAAAGGATTAGAGTGCCCCAGTTTAGGCTCAAATGATGGGAAAGTGTCAAAACATACTGGGCATGTATATAAAAAATGTTTGGGAATGATGAAATAAAAGGTAAAATAAGATGACCAAAAGATGGGATTAATTAGTACTTTATTTACTCAAGAACCTTTTAAATAGTAGTATGAAACTGGGCTAAATAATGCCTAAAGTGCATGATTTTATGACTACAGTCCCTCCATCTACTTCATGGTCATCTTCTCCTCACACAGTAGATAGCACATCATCTAATTCTTCAAGTACATCACATTCTATGTTTCTCAAAGCACAATCTACTACTAGCTCACCTACTCGAGCATCGTCTACACAACCGCATAGTTCCAGTAGTCTTACACATAGGTATAGGTCCATTCCTAGGAAATTTACTACATCTTGACATAGGTCACCACCTCGGTTTATTCCACGTGAATCTTCATCATCTTCACATTCAACATTACGTAGATATCCATCACCGACACATTTTTTGACACCACGACCTTAGTCATACATTCATCCATCACATGCGTATAGACGTTACTCACTAGCACAATGCTTATCTATTATACTACCACTATTAGTGCATAGTCATACATTTTCACCATCGCATGTGTCAAATGGACGACATTTTTCCTTCACGATCATTGGTTAGCCTACACATTCATAAACACTTCTAGGGCTTATCATACACCACTCTCATAGCATAGGCACATTTATCTACATACTTTGTAACCATTACCTGATGACACACTCTTGTGCTTCGGTTCACACTTGACTATTAAGGGCTTACTACACATGAACCCCACACACTACACTATAATTTATACACATCATCACATGTCTCGCATCATACAACTACATTTAGTCTGTAACACTTCAACATTTGTGCATCCACACATTCCACACATTCTACACATCTTACATATCATATGGTCATTTACTGATCACACATACTACATCATATTCTGTGTTGCACTCACTACCCTATGACGTACTTTATTTCCTCAGTTCATACTTGATTGCTGAGGGTTTACAAATCAAATGGACTATATCATACTCACACATATATCATTATGTATGCAATAATTTCTTAGCTATGCAAAGAGAATTAGAACTAACACCTAGTAGTCCTAAAACAAAGCTAAATCAAAATATATGCATTATCATGCTTAGAGCTTAAACAAGACTAATCTACCAACATCCTTGCATTAGAATATGAATAAAGATTCAAACTAATATGCTAATCCATTAATCTCTATCTCTATTGAATGTTAATCAAATGAAATGAACCTATTTAGATCCTTAGCAATCAAAGGGTTGATTGTATGTTTGAATCCCAAGGTTTTCATTAAATGGAGTCTTGTCAATCCATGACTACAAGACCATTTGACATATCTCCATATGACTTCAAACTTGGAAGAATAAATGCAAGAAATGAAAATAGCTAGCTCCTCCAATGAAAAATGCTCTAAGATGATAAAATGGCTATAGCTTAGGCTATATGCTCATTTAGGTGTAAGAAGAAAGGAAAGAAGGAGGGCTCCTTATATAGCCTAATGGATAAAAGAATCTCTACATCCCTTTACATGTGGGATAATAGGGAGGTTGGGTTAGTTGTGGATAAGGGAGGTTTAGAAAGGGTTGAGTCAACCTTAGGAGAGTTTATTTTGTCCTTTAGTGACTCATGGGGTTTGAGGGGATTTATTAATTAACCAAAGTGATTAATTAATAGGTGTGCAAGCTTATAGAAGCTTTTTAGAGGAATAGTTAGTATGATTTATGTTATGAGAGGATTTTAATCAAATAAATGACGATTTATTGATTAAATAGAAGAGAGAATTAATTAATTAAGAATAATTAATTAATCTAGATAGAAAGGGGTATTAATTAATTAGAATTAATTACTTAATGTAGATAGAAAGGAGAGCTTAATTAATTAGAAATAATTAATTAATCTAGATAGAAAGGGGAGCTTAATTAATTAGAAATAATTAATTAATCTAGATAGAAAGGGGATCTGATCAACAGAAGGTCGTTAATTGGCGTCGTTGTTGGATAGAAGAGTTAATTAACTAACGTAATGTAATTAATTAACGATGATAGCAGAGAAAATGTGTGATATTGACGATATGTAGTCAATTTATGGGAAAGGGTATAATTAGCGCAATTTAAGTATTTAAATTGCTCGAGATAAATTATAGGTGTCTACATTTTCCCCTCTTTGAGGTGGAGTAAGTGACGCCACTTCAAAGATAGTAGACAGATAAAATTTTGAAGACGTAGAAGAAAAATTAGTAGAAGTGAGAGATGCCCCCTTGAGTGTCGATGGAGTGATGATAGAAGGTGATCGACGATCGAAAAAGGTGAGAGAAATGGATAGAAGAATGGGTAGGGGTAGGATGCCCCAGGTGAATCAAAAGAATAATGTTGATAGGAGGGTGATGTAGAATAAATATGGAGAAGCAGAGAGAAGAACTAGCTTTCATCCCTTGCATTGGCAACAACCTTAGTGTCATCATATTGCCAAAGATCTACGTCATTAGTCCTTATTAAAAATATAAGCATACGAAAAAAGTAGAATGACATGAAAATCCATACTATGAACAATTATCCATTGCTGAAAACACCAACTCAATGCAACATATGAAAAGCAATGCAATATGAGAAGCAAACAAACTCATTTAACAGGAAACAAGTACAAACACACATATTCCAACCTTAGTGTCATCATTTGCCAAAACTAGTCATCGGTTCTTATTAAAAATATAAGCATACGAAAAAAGTAGAATGACATGAAAAGCCAACTATGAACAACATTGCTAAAAAAACCAACTAAATGCAACAACAAAAATCAATGCAATATGAGAAGGAAACAAGTACAAACACACATGTCCAACCAAAAACAGTCAAGACGGTTTTAAATGTTATCAAGTTGAAGATCCCCAAATGTTCGTGATTGATGACAAGGGTGAAAAATGATGCCCCTAGCAAGGATACATGCAAGGGGAGATGATAAAGGATGCCTAGGTCCAATGATAAATCATTTGTGTGCAATGAAATAGTATCAGGCAACTAGATGTGCCCCAGAGTACCGACGAAGCAAAAAGGCTAGCTTTGTAAATTGTTGTAAATTGGATGATCCACGAGTCATTTGATCTATGAACACATGAAAATTCCAGCAAGATATGGAATGAATACCATGTGCAAGACACAAGTTGCAATTGTTATGAGATGGTTTACCTAGTTTTGCAAATTTTACAATTTTTTAGGATTTTTGAAAAAGTTTTGAATTTTTTTGGATTTTTTATTTTTTTAGATTTTTTTTAGACTTTTGACAATTTGGATAGAGAAGAAGTTAGAATAATTGGCAAGAATCTCCTAGGAGCAAAAGAAATTCCCCAGGGAGAAGAAATAAGCAACATGTGGCAAATAATGCCCCAGTACAATGGAAAGATTAACAAAATAATTATTTAATAAAAAATAATTATTCGATGGAGTGTGCAGAAGAAGCGACATCGCTTAGGAGCAATAAAATTGTCCTAGTGAGAAGAAATGAGTACCATGTGGAAAATAATGCCCCAGCATGGCAAAAAAGTAAGGAAAATAATTATTTAAATAAAATAACTATTCACAGCGAGTAGAAGAAGAGTTAGAGTGTGATGTTATATGGTTTGATTTCACACTTTTGTATGTATCATGATGATAGTTGAGATGTTTGTACCACATGTGTTTGATTTTGACATGATAGATCCATAAATGATATCAATTATATTTTACATGTGATGCTCTAGATTAGTGGACGGGATGACAAGATGATATTGGTGCGGGGGGATAGATTTTGATATTTGTGATCCCTCTTGCCCCCATTTGATGATACGATATGCGATGATTAGCTTAGCATTCATGTATGATGTATACTTAGTTGTTTTTATTTATATATGATGTATAGATGATGTTAGATGTGATGATATTGATGGAGATATGATGATGTGATAACAAAACTATGTACATGCGACAAAGACACAAACAAATGTTAACAAACCTAACCAAATATACAATGTTAACCAACATGAATTAACACAACTATGTACAATTATTTACAAGCATGCAAAAACACACTTCATATGTACAAGTAAGAATGAATCTAATCTAAGCAAGAAAAGATGAATCTTATCAAAGTATGTCTAAGAAACAAACTATACAAATGTACAAACAAGCAACAACTATACAAGCAAACAATGTACACAAACAAAGCAAGAAACAAGATAAAGTAAGTAAACTAAAGTTATGTTTTTGTAAGATTGTTTTGTGAAACACTTTTCTATTTTTTTTGTGTTTTTTGATTTTGATCATATTTATTTTGTAATTTTTGAACATATTTGAATTTTGATCATATTTGAATGTTTTTGTGATTTTCAAACATATTTGAATCTTTTTACGATTTTCTAAGGTTTTCTGAAGCTATGCACAGGTAACCGAGAAACATGGATGCCCCCAGCGTTAGACGGAGAATATACAAGGGTAGGATGCCACGTGTTTATAAACAGGAAGGTGAAGTCGCGAAGTGCCCCAGCGTTAGATGGGGAATATACAAAGACCATCCCTTCACTAATTTACAAGAGGATAAAAAATTGGATCAAGGCTTGATAGGATAGGTTCACAGGGAATCTCGGATGCAGGTGCGGAACTAGCCCTAGGCTAAGTAAAAGTACCCTCCAGATGCAAGATGCTTGTGAACAACGAATCCTCCCAAGGTGCTGGAAACGGTTTTTCACCAAGGGACCTATCCAAAGTGCCACAATTGCATGGTTTTCACATATGGATGACCTGTTTTCTCTTTTTCTTTTTCTCTTATTTTAATTTTTTTGTATTTTGATCATTTTTACTTTTTTTGTTGTTTTGTTTTTTTTATTTTGTGTCATGTTTAAGCATAGAACCACTTGAGGTGCATGGCATTCATAGGCTCATGGAGCTCATCACCATTGGGATGGGAAAGTTTGTATGCTCATGTTCCATATTTTGCCACAATGACATAAGGTCCTAACCAATGTGGTTCAAACTTACCTTTCTTCTCTCTTCCTGCCCTTGTGTTGAACTAATTTTCTTTCATGACCAAATCTCTGACCTCAAACTGACGAGGTATGATCCTTTTGTTATAATTTATGGAGACCTATTCTGATACACCTTGAGATGGTTAAGGGCATGGATGCACTTTTCATCCAGGAGTTCTAATTCTGCCATCCTGGCCACTCTGTAATCCTCATCCTTGTCCAGATAATCCCTAAGAGATATTCTCAGGGAAGGAAGCTCTATTTCCAATGGGATGATAGATTATGTCCCAAACACTAGGGAATAGGGTGTCACACCAGTAGGAGTGTGAATGGAGGTCCTATAAGCCTAGAGGGCTAGGTGAATTTGCAAATGCCAAGTTGTGACCTGTCTTACTCACCATCTTTTCCATGATCCAGACCAATGTTTTGTTAGTGGCTTCAGCTTGCCCATTACCTTGAGGATAATATGGTGTAGACCACTTTAATTTTATTTGAAATCAATGACAAAGGTCCTTTCACTGTCTTGTTCTTGAATATTTTCCATTGTCAGTAACTATGGCCGCAGGAATGCCATAGTAGTAAATAAGGTGATTCATGATAAACTTTGAAATCTGAGCACCCATAACATAAGTCAAAGGAACAGCCTCCACCCACTTAGTGAAATATTCTGTAGCTGTGATGATGTGGGTATGGCCATCAGATGAGGTAGGGGTGAGCTTCCCTATTAAATCAAGTCCCCATTTGGAAAATGGCCATGGGGTTGTGATCGGTTGTAATGGCTGCGATGGTGCATGGATGAAATTTCCATATTTTTGACATAGTACGCATTTCCTCACATAGTTACAGCAATTTGTTTCCATGGTAGGCCAATAGTAGCCTACCCTTAACAATTTATTTGCTAAAACCATTCCGTTTGTATGGGCATTGCACACCCCTTCATGTACCTCTTTGATTGCTTGGACTGACTCTGTTACATCTAGACAATGCAACAGATTCCCATCGTAGCCATGATGATAGAGTGTATCTCCTAAGAGGGTGTAATGGGCTATCTGGTGAGATAAGGCTTTGTTTTTTAGAGTGGGAGATATCAGGAGGAAAGGTATTGTGTTTAAGATAGGCATAGATGTGTGCATACCATGGGGAATAGGGACCAACAACTTCACAAGCCAAGTAGGATTACGGCATGTCATACACAGGCTAGTGTAGATTCTCAACAAAGAATGGCATATCATTTCTCTCTGGTGGAATTTGTAGCATAGAACCTACGGTTTCCATTATGTCTATGGATCTATTATGTCCCCTTGGAATCTGTTTGAATGTAATATGCACAAAATATTATTTCAAAGTTTCCACCAGTTTCTTGTAGGGGATGATTTTTTCATCCTTAACTTGTATATTCATCGTTGACTTGTTTAATGATCAATTGTGAGTCACCAACGACCTTGACATGGTGGATATCCCATTTGATTGCTAGCTTCATCCCAGTGATGAGTGCCTCATATTCTGCAATATTATTTGTACAAGGAAAACCAAGATGGAAAGCTTGAGGTATGGGGTCTCCTGAAGGAGTAATTAACACTACACCTGCTCATCGAGCCATGGAAAGTGAAAGATCCATCAAAGTGCACTTGCCACATGATAGATTCCTCAATATACATTAATGATGCATTTGGCAGATCCAGACTCATAGGTTCTGTTCCTGGTAATGGTGCTTCTACTAACTGATCGGACAAGTACTTGTCCTTTAACTGAATTTTGGTGTACATACTCAATGTCAAATTCACTTAGCAGAATGATCCAATTAGCCATTCTGCCTATAAGGGTGGGTTTTTGACAATAGGTATTTGAGTGGGTCAACTTTGGATATAAGCTTGGTTTTAGTATTCAATAGGTAATGGAAAATTTTTTGGAAGGTAAAAATGACAGCCAAACAATATTTTTCAATCTGAGGATAGTTGAGCTCATAAGAAATTAAGGTATGACTGAGATAGTACATGGATTTTTCTTTCATGGTCAAGGTCATATTGGGTGAGCAATGTGCCAATAGAAAATTGAGTAGCAGAAATATACAACAAGAGTGGCTCACCGGGAGTTGGAGGCATGAGGATAGGTGGATTGGCTAAGTATTTCTTAAGCAAGGTGAAGGCCTGTTATTTCTCTGGTCCCCAAATAAAGGCAACATCCTTTTTAAGTAGATGGGTGAATGAATGACATTTTTCAGCAAGTTGGGAAATGAAGCAACAGATGGTTTGTATCTTTCCTTGCAAGTTGCGCAGTTGTTTGATGTTTTTGGGAGGAGGCATTTCAGTAATGGCAGTAACTTTAGTTGGGTCTACCTCAATCCCTCTTCATGATACAATGAATCCAAGTAAATTTCCTGACAGTATGCCAAACACACACTTCTTTGGATTCAATCTGAATTTGTATTCCTGCAGGCATTCGAAGATACGCCACAAAATGTCAGGGTGATCTGCTCTCATTTTGGATTTCCCTGAGGATATCATCCACATAGTCCTCCATGATGTCATGAATCATATCATGGAAAATCACTGGTCATTGCCCTTTGATAGGTTACACCTACATTTTTAAGGCCAAAGGGCATTACCTGATAACAAAAAGTCCCCCAAGGTGTTGTGAAGGTTGTCTTGTGTTGATCTTCATCAGCTATTTTGATCTGATTGTAGCCTAAAAATCCATCCATAAGAGATAACATTTCATATCCTACATTTGAGTCAACAATCATATCAATATTGGGCAACGATAAAATCATCTTTTGGGACACGCCTTATTGATGTCTCTAAAATCTGTACATATTCTGATCCCAACAGGTTTCTTTTGTATGGGGACTATATTTGATATCCACTCTGAGTAATCAATAGGTCTAATGAAGCCTATTGCCAACAATATTTCTAGCTCTTCTTTAACCAACAGAGCCACCCATGGATGCATTTTTCTAAGTTTCTGTTTGATGGGCTTGGCGTCTGTGTGCACAACTAGGTTATGCACTACCAAAGTTGGATCCAAGCCTGACATATCCTTATATGACCATGTGAATATATCTACAAATTCCTGCAGAAGCATGGTGAATGTCTTTTGCTCTCGTGCTGAGAGTGAAGCTCCCTAGTTTTGACTATCTTTGGGTCATCTTCTATTCCAATATTCACATCAATGGTTTCTTCCATTAGCATTTTTGACAAATCCTCCATACGCGTAGGATCGAGAGGAAGGTTGAGATCTTCTTCCAAGGGTGTCTCTATGATATTTTCACCCTTGGCGTGGTCACTTTTCTTGTCCATTGATTTTGTTACTTGTTTGTCAGTCAGTGCCTCAAAGAGGTTTTCACTGTGTGACTTGGACTTTTGTTTTTGCCGAGGCTTTTCGTTGGAATTTTTCCCTCACTTTTTCTTAATTTTTGCTAACCACAAAGCTCAGCTTCCTCACCAAAGTACATGTAGGTATCTAAGTCAATGTAGAAACCCTTCTTATGGTCTCAAATTGGAATTGTATCTCGAATGCCCATGAATTCTACAATGGCCTCATCATTTTCAAAGAGGTCCAGTGGTATGTGACGTTGTTGGTCCCATTCGACAAGGCAAGGGTAAACAAGGTCAATTTTAGGTTCAATGGGGGTTAAGGTAAGGACAATGGTATCCATGAATAGGTTCGTGGAGGAAAGATCCTCATATTGGCTACAGTGGGAATCTGTGTCATTGTCTAAATAATCAGAGCTATCTTTGTGCTCAGAACAGGTAGCATCTTGATCATTGGGGTGTGATCCATAGGGTCGAATGTCGATACCATATCTTTCTATCTTGAAATTTGGGAGAGGAACTAGTTCTCTCGGTCCTTGCTCATTCTTTCCACATCCTAGACCCTTGTAGCCCATAGAATACATCATTCAGCTAGACTTCTCATACTTAGGGATTTGGTAGCAAGTTGGTTGAGTATCTTCCGGGACCCAAGTCGTAGGTGGGTCCAAAAATTTCTCCTTAGCGAGTAACCCCCCAGGTAAGAATGTCCCAATAGTTCACTCATCTCTAGGCCATCTGAAATGATAGTTGGGTCGGCCTCTAGTTTTAGGTGACAATGATAGGTCTGAAACTAGGAGAGCTTGTTGCACATTATATTCTCCATAACCGTATTCCAGAACCTTCATCTCCCATGAATCAAAAGGAGAAGTCGATGTAGAAGCTTCACGGGTGTAAGAACTTAGGGAGTCTAAATTTACCCATGATTCCATAGCTTCTAATTGAAGAGGAACAACTATATCAAGAGAGGGACACGTATAGGCACCCTTACGCATAAAACTATTGAGAGATCTCTACAGTGAGCGAAGGGCTCTGGATCTCCTTGTATTGTAACAGTGTGTCCCTCATGTTTAAATTTGATGCACTGATGGAACGTTGATGGTATGGCCTGCATGGCATGAATCCATGGTTGGCCAAACAGCATATTATATGGAAGTTCCAAGTCTAAGACATGAAACTTTGTATGATGACAAGTTGGTCCTACCTCCATGGGAAATGTGATTGTCCCAGTTGATTCACACTCTGTGTTGTCATAAGTGGTTATGGTAATAATATGGGATTCTAGATCTTCTTTTGTATGTCCCAGTTGTTTAATTAGTTTCAAAGTGCATATATTCAACCCTGATCCATTGTCCACAAGCACTTGTTTTATCTTCTAGCGGGTAACAAATACCTCAATATATAGGGGGAGATTATGCACAGGATCCTCACCATAGGGATCTCCCTATGATTAAAGGAGATGTATTCAATTGGTGCAATGTTTTCCACCACAGCTTGAAGATGTGAAGGGTCTACTTCCAATGGAACTCCTGACCCCTGGAGATTTTTATACAAGATGTCCTTATGTACGTTTGATATTTTAAGAAGATCCAAGATTGAAATCTTGGTAGATGTCTTCTCAAGTTGTTCTAAGAGATTGTATTAACCATCTTGTGGGGTTGATGGAGAGGGTTCTAGGATTGTGATACGTGCATACCTTGTTACCTTAGCATAATCCTTTCCCTTGATCCGAATGGTATTCACATGGTCATTGGAAGAGTGAATACATCCAATGAGTGAATCATTAGTCACTCTTAGTATATTAGTTCACAGCCTTGTAACTTTTGGATATATCCTTGAGCCTTTTCTCATCTGACCTACCATGTTTAGGGAAGCCTTGTAAATTTTGGATGTCAACTATCTCCATTGTCAATGAGATCTTGGATGTAGTGACGAAGTATGTAGGAATTTATCTGTTTTGTGTCCCTTGACACGATGTTTCACAATAGTCATGCTCTTTGTACCATGATGGCTTTAGGAGCATTGTCATGTTTCATGGGATAAGTCAATGTGAGTTGCATCCAATTGCTTCAATATTGCAGACAAAGGCTCATTGAGGGGAGTGAATGTTCTACATTTAGGTGGTGGTTGAATAGGTCCTTTGGTCATTTTAAAAGGTTGACCAACTTGAACCATTTGTACATGTTTGGAATCTATGATCCCGTCTCCCACCACGTTCTTGTTTTTGTTAAAGATTTTCAGCTTTTCCGTGGGTTTGGCGTTTTGGTTATCCTTAGTGTGTGATTTAATGGTTCCTTTGGCAATAAGGGATTTCTCTATTTGAATGCCCTTTTCAATGACCTCTTCAAAGGCACGAACACAATGCATTTATAGATGAAAAGTGATGTCTAGGTTTAGATTGGGCACTAAGATACTCACAAGCTATTTTTCAGGAAACACACAAGGGAAGAAACTAGATATCCCTCTCCATCTTTGCAAGAAGCTAGTGAATGTTTTGTTGGGGCGTTTGTTTAGTGCCACACAAAGTCCACCATGGTTATGTCACTTTCTATGTTGTATGAGAAGTGGCGTACAAACCTTTCTACCAATTCAGGCCATGTGAAAATAGACCCACGAGGTAAGCGAGTGAACCATTCCAAGGCTTGGCCCCCTAGACTCTTTGGAAAGAGTCATATGAGGTAATTGTCACTATAGGCCACTTCTTGGCATGCCATGTAAAAAACCTTCACATGATCTCACGGGTCACCTTTCCCTCTATATTTGTCAAATTTTGGCATGTCAAACTTCTTAGGGAAGGGTTGAAGCGTCATAGTTTTATCAAATGGATGGGGACATAGTTCTTCATATTGATATTTTTTGTTATTCCCAACATTACTCTCTTGAAGGCTTGTAAGTCACTTTCATAGATTTCATTTCTTATTTGAGTAATTGTTCTTTAGTAGGAGAAGTAGGGATATATATGTGATTGTATTCCATATTGTCTCCTCCTTGATTTTCCATGTGAAGTTCACTAATTTTGACCTTAGGTTTTGTCTTTTATACATTCTTGTTTATTTCTTTTTGTACATGAGATGTTTACAAAGCTAATTTTTGACTAAGTTTTTGGATTTGTTGTTGAATAGTGAATTCTTCTTCAAGAGGTTCTTCTTCTTCTTCATGACGTGGAGGTTGTTCAACATTTTCGTGTTCTATTATAACTTTACATGGTACTTTGATGAAAGGCATTCTATATCCCACTACATTATCATTTCCCACATTAGAGGTAGAAGTGTGTCCATGTGTTAAGATATCCTCCATGTTAATGAGAGGTTGCTCCTCTTCATTAGCCTGATTCATGGGTGGTATCATTTCCTACTCTATAGGCATTCTAGCCCCTAATTCCACCACTCATGTGCTAGCACCCGATCTTTGTTTCTATAAAGGAATTCATCTAACAAGGTGGGGTCAAAGTCAAATTCCAGCATGTGGTGACTCTAACTCATCACCACTATGATCGAACCATCTCCTCTACTTATTTTTCTATGGAGAATAAAGGCCCAAGATCATGGCCAATAAAGGGATTTGACCCTTGTCTTTTTGAAGTTTCCCAAGTTTGTGTTTTTATTATTTCCAAAGCCTACTTTTTGAGCCCTAATCTTGTTTTAGGGGCCATGATGTATGAGAGTTTCACTAAGGTGTTTTGAATGTGCTTGAAAGATATTGATCAAGTCTAAGTGAAACACAAAAGAATGTCAAGAATTATAATGAATTTCAAAGTATCAATGTGACAAAGTGATTTCTCTAAATGAATAAGTCAATAGCGAGAAACAAGATACAATCACACAATGTTTAGTTCCAGGACCAATCAATCAAATGATATACTTCCTAAGTCTGTTTCCAAAAAGGTAGTTGATGTTTTAAGATGATTAACAAAATGTCACTACTTATGTCAAGTTCAAATAAATGAACAAGGCTTAAGTAATAACAAGGAGTTAACATGATCTCCAAACAAAGTATACTAAAAGCATGCCCAAATCCAATCAAGACCTATATTCCAAAAAGAGTTAGTTACAATTGTGAGTGACACAACAATGTCACCAAGATATGTTAACCAAAATTTGTGAGAAAGTAAGGTATTGATATCAAGATGATATTGATATACCACACGCACAAGTGGTAACACTAACACTTTTCAAAATCGAGGTAATAATTGGAATCAAATAAAAGCTAGAGTATACTTAGGAATTGTTAAAGTGTATATATTGTAACATCACAATATAGATATTTAGGTCAAGTTTACAAGAAACAAGATGTAAATACCAAAATTGTAGTGACACAATATAAACAAGATAACCATTTAAAGGAGAATCAAAGTGATGAACCAAGCCTAACTACGATGACGATCTTGACTTGGGTATCAAGATCAAAAAGGCTACCAATGATATAAAAATGTCTCCACACACTTTAGATGTTTAACAACTCAGCCACAAACATGGATGAGCGTAAACGGACACAAAAGTGGTGAATAAAATCAATTAGCAACACAAGGGTAGTCACTCTTCTTCTGATCAACAAAGTGTCAAAAGAAAGTGAAGGAAGTAGATCAATTGGTGTTGAAAAATGTTGGCCTCACTTCAGCAAAGTTTCACCTTGCCTTAGGGAAAGTGAAAAACTAAGAAAAAGTAACGCTTCACACATTTCGTGATGAATGATAGCTCTTAACTCAAATTGTTTTTGATATGGTCTAAGTTGGCTCCTGGTCAAAGATGGCTTCCTAGGTGGTTCACTCAACTAGGTGTCACAAGTTATCTAAGAGTGAGCTCGATTTTCCAAGAAAAGTCACACTGACTAATTCTTGGAGTATCTCAGCTTTACTTTACCCCCTTCAAGCACAGTGGGTAAATAAATGCATCCATCATGTACTCTCACTGGGGTCACGATATGGATAACTTTGACGCTAAATCTCACAAATGGTAAAAACTAGTCAAGTAGGTTGTGCGGAGCACTTCCTGTTTCATCCACAAGGTTCCCTCTTGTGTGGACTACTTTGGGGTTCCTAGGACCACCCCCATTATTATAGCTTAAGGCTTATGCCAAAGGGGTTATGTCCTAGTTTTAAGCAGATGGGGCGTACCCTTATCTGAACCTGCAAATCAAGTGTTTTGAATGTGGTGTGTTTTTTTATCTTTTAGACTTAATGTGGTTTAGTCGTTTGCTATTTGGAAATCTGCAACACACGTGTAGTTAGAAAAGTTTGTTTCAAACTCCTTTCTTTGACAAATGTTTTTAGGTCCTGCACTCAAGCGTTAGTAGTTCTCCAAGTAAATCACATTATTTAAAAGAGGATTAAGAGTTTATTTTGATCTCAAGATCATCCAAGGATGCAAGAGAAGAGCATACATAACAAATAATCCAACTAAAAAGTAAATAAAATCTTTGCAATCAATGAACCATACAAAAAACTTGATAAATGTTCATTCCCTTAAACCAAAAATGAAAGATGAAGTTTCCAATTTACCAAATGTTATAAAATGAAGACTAAAGTTGCTTTTGATTCTCAAGATCACCCTAAGGTGCAAGAGAAGATCATACACAAACTTTATCCCAACTATATAGAAATGGAAAACTTCAAATCAAAGGACCATTGAAAAATTCTTTGTAAAAGGTTCATTCCCTTAAGCAAAATGAATAATCAAATTTCCAAGTTTAATCCAAATGTTAAAAAGATAGAGATCAAAGTTAGTTTTTGATTCTCAAGATCACCAAAATGTGCAAGAGAAGAGCATACACACGCTTTGTTCTAAATCAAGTAAATCATGGAAATACAACATTCATCAAAATATTAGACATGTTAGAAAATGACCAGTTTTAAAATAAAAGGAAAACCTATAATTTCTGTAAGTATAAATCCCAAATTTATGTTTTCATTGCATAGTTAACTTCAATACCTTTCCAACACAAAAAAAATGGAGTCATTTCAAGTTCGGGAGCAAAAGTTATGGCCTTCGGAAGATGGGTTATGCATATGCTCTTATGCTCACGGGTATGCACTTGACATGCACTCAAAAAATGTCAAAAAAATGTCCCTTAATTTACAAAATGGTCAAAATTTTCCAACCAAGATTCAATTTTGACAACAACCATCACATTAATATATGAATAGAAAACAACCTATCAAACATTAACATTCATGAAGAAATTGACAAAACTAACATGTAGAATGTTGAAAAAGTAAGCTCTAAAAATGAAAACATGATGAAATCTTGAAATTTTCTCACCAAGATTCAATTTTGACAGCAACCCACCACATTAATATGTAAATAGAAGACTCAACACTATCAAACACTAACCTACATGCTCAAGAATTTAAGATTTTCAAGAAATTGACAAAACTAACATGTAGAATGTTGAAAAAGTAAGCTCTAAAAATGAAAACATGAAGAAATATTGAAATTTTCCTATCAATTCCAATTTTGACGGCACTTCACCTCCTTTATACCTACAAGGAAGACTCAACACATGTAAACTCAACAAAATAAATTAAGAAAAACAAGTTATGTCAATATATATAAAAAGAGGGTTAGTAACCAAAAATGAAACTTAACATTTTTACAAAAACTTGAAATTAAGTGCAATATAGGACAATAGAGTAAGAAACTTCTACCACTTGAAATTAAGTGCCAATGGAATGTCCCACCAAGCATGCCAAATGTATGCAATTTTTTAGCTATGTAAAGAGAATTATAACTAACACCTAATAGTCCTAAAATAAAGCTAAATCAAAATCTATGCATCATCATGCTTAGAGCTTAAACAAGACTAATCTACCAACATCCTTGCATTAGAATACAAATAAACATTCAAACTAACATGTTAATCCATTAATATCTATCTCTATTGAATGTTAATCAAATGAAATGAACTTATTTAGATCCTTAGCAATCAAAGGGTTGATTGTATGTTTGAATCTCAAGGTTTTCAAGAATGGAGTCTTGTCAATCCATGACTACAAGACCATTTGACATATCTCCATATGACTTCAAACTTGGAAGAATGAATGCAAGAAATGAAAATAGCTAGCTCCTCCAATGAAGAATGCTCTAAGATGATAAAATTTCTATAGCTTAGGCTCTATGCTCATTTAGGTGTAAGAAGAAAGGTAGGAGGAGGGCTCCTTATATAGCCCAATGGATAAAATAATCTCTACATCCCTTTACATGTGGGATAATAGGGAGGTTGGGTTAGTTGTGGATAAGGGAGGTTTAGAAAGGGTTGAGTCAACCTTAGGAGATTTTATTTTGTCCTTTAGTGACTCATGGGGTTTGAGGGGATTTATTAATTAACCAAAGTGATTAATTAATAGGTGTGCAAGCTTATAGAAGATTTTTAGAGGAATAGTTAGTATGATTTATGTTATGAGAGGATTTTAATCAAATAAATGACGATTTATTGATTAAATAGAAGAGATAATTAATTCATTAAGAATAATTAATTAATCTAGATAGAAAGGGGTATTAATTAATTAGAAATAATTAATTAATGTAGATAGAAGGGGGAGCTTAATTAATTATAAATAATTAATTAATCTAAATAGAAAGGGGAACTTAATTAATTAGAAATAATTAATTGATCTAGATAGAAAGGGGTTAATTAATTAGAAATAATTAATTAATCTAGATAGAAAGGGGGGCTGATTAATGGAAGGTAGTTAATTGGCATCGTTGTTGGATAGAAGAGTTAATTAACTAACGTAATGTAATTAATTAATGATGATAGTAGATAAAATGTGTGATATTGACGATATGTCATCAATTTGAGGGAAAGGGTATAATTAGTGCAATTTAAGTATTTAAATTGCTCGAGCTAAATTATAGATGTCTACACATTCGACCTTTCATCATGTGACATCCCTAGGTTAGTGACATATGTTATAGGATAAATGGTCACCTACTCTATCATCTTGTATTGGTATATGCTTTTAGGCTACATCACCACTCCCTTTATTCATCATGTCGTGAAATATGTTTTAGCTAAATCATCAATCTTTTGATCATATTTTCATGATATACGCTTTGGCTATAAGGTTCACGCACACATCGTTACTAGGTCGCATTTCATCAATACATATATAATCATCATAGTGTGTTAGACACAACACTATTTGGCCATTTCCCAATGATGCACTCTCGTTTACGGTTCATTCTTGATTGTTGAGGGGAAAACCAAATGAACCTCACTACATACATTTCCATTCACTCGAGGGGCACGTGGCTCTTGCCACCCATCTTTCAATCCATTCCATCTATCTACAACATACTGCATATTATGGTTGTTTTCTTAAACAAACTAGTTAGATT
Organism: Taxus chinensis; assembly: GCA_019776745.2. NCBI lineage: Eukaryota > Viridiplantae > Streptophyta > Pinopsida > Cupressales > Taxaceae > Taxus > Taxus chinensis. The sequence goes on from CM034146.1 coordinate 545,145,757, forward strand.
ACTTGTATGTCATTTGTCTATAACATCCACACGTGTGTGTTCACGTCTTTTACTAGTTGTGGTTGCAGATACAAATCTCTTACATGCAACACAGATGCTCACCTTCTACCCTTCCTACACTGGTCATTGGGGGCATCCACATTCATCTCTCATAGGTGTTATGATTTCATTTTGTACTTAGCACTTTCCATTACTTGGTTATACACATTTTTGACATACTAATTATCTTTCTAACATGCTAACAAGTGCTTCATGTGCATCATTTGTTATGCAAGAATATTTGTTTCTATACTTTTTTGTTACATTGTTTGTTATTTATTGTTTTTGTATGCGGGCCTTTCCCTATGTTTAGTGTGCACACTTTTTTTTTGTATTTTTTCATGTTGGCCTTGCGTGTCTTGCAACATCATGAGTGATGTCCCATGTTTGCAACCCTCTTTATGTGGCTTATTTTTCCTTCTTTTGTGTTTATATTACTAATTTTTTTGGTATCTTTTACATTGTTTGGTAGCTTACACTTGTCTTTATACGTGCATACTTGTTTGTACTAACACTTGTTTTTGGCTAGCCTTCTTATTTGCGCATGCCTTGGTTTCTACCAAGCGCATTCCCTTATCTTGTAGGGAAGAGTTTCAGAGTTCATGTGGTTGAAAAAATCCTCTTTAAGGGGGGGCATCATTTAGGGTTTTACATACTACACATTGCATCTACACCAGTTCAATTTAGTACACTTTCTTTCCTTGGCATTGTGGGTTACAATACAGCGAGTGGGTTCATACTAGTCTATGAACCTTGTACACATCATATTTTATAGGACATGGTAGTCCTTAGCATTTTGTGAAGCAGTTAAAGGTTGGAGGATACAATGAAATTCCTCCCTGTAGTTATTCATTTAGTGGCATCAAATTTCTCAAAAAACTAGGCAGTACAAAGATCTCTTCACACATGTTCAGGGAAGAAATTATAGGTTGTAGGATACAATGGAATTCCTCCCTACACTTCTTCAACCTATGGCATCAGATCACCTAAAAAAACCCCAGCATTACAGGAAATCCTTCGAAACTCTCTTTCTCAACATGGATCAGGTGGACATGTTCCATTTACATTTTCCATTTGTGTATTTTAGCATTTATATACATGTGTCTTTTACATTATGTTTTTTACACATACATACATATATATATGACTACTTGATTGTTTTCTCCTTGTAGGTCTGGCCGTATGAGAAAAAAGCAGTCAAATAGGGGAAACAACATTTCGCGATAGCACACACCATACCAACCATATAGGTACATTACACACATTGGAAACTACACATGCGTTTTCATCCTAGGTTCACTCTCATCACTTTTTTGCACTTTTTCATCCTTAGTTTCCATGCTCTATCATATTTTTGTCAATTCCACACTTTGTATAATCCTTCGGTGCATTTTCTACTACAATCTTTATAGACATCAAGTACGCATCTCTATCTACTTTATGTTACCAAGATTTCTGCTCACCAACATAAAGTGGGGGGAAATGTAGACACAAAATCATGCACCTTAGAAATTATTTAGTCACGGTATCATATTACTATTTAGAAAGTTTTTGAGTGAAGAAAGTACTAATTAACTCCCATCTTTTAGCCATCTTACTTTATTTTCTTTCATCATTCCCCAACCTCTTACATCCATATTCCCAGTCAAATTTTGTCATTTCACGTTATTTTAGCTTTAGCTAGGGCACCTAGGCTAGTACTAGGGTACCCATGGGCATCGTAGTCCCACCAGGGGCACCCTGATCCTTTTTGGACTTTTTCACCACTTTTTGGGCACTTTCTATCTATTTTAGCTTCTTATCTTTTTGGCGGTCAACAATTTTAGGGTTAATTACAAAATTAGATCAAGAGAACCCTATAAATATGAAGTTATGAGACCATAATGAGGGACCAAGCACTAGTCACTACTATCATCCACCTAGGGTTGCATTCATCTAAGGCATTTGGAGATCATTTACATTCACTTAGCTCCATCACAAGGGACAAGGTTTGTTAATCTACATCACATAAGCATATGAGGGGATTCTATTCTATTTCATCCACCATTCTACTACATTTTTACATCTAGTTATTTCTCGCTACTTCAAAAAGTGTGATTGGAACAAGAGCACCTAGGACACATGATTCACACACACACACACACACTAGAACTACATATGGGCTTGGAATGTAGTGCAACGCTTAGTTAGTAAGCCCATTGTTGTGGCATCTAATTTTAGTCTAACCTATTCATTTGTATTCTTTTTTTTTAAGGTTTTGATACTTCTTATGGTCTCTTGTAGGTATTTCTTTCATCTTGTCTTATCAGAGACACCTAGCATAGTGTAATGAATCTGATGTTACACACAACAAGGGTTATGGACCACCTATAAAACTCATTTTTGGACCTTCTACATAGACCAGAACGCCCATACTACAGGCCAAGGCATCCACAAGTGCACCATTCCTTCTTTAGGCACCTTAGTCCAGAGAATCAAACCAGAACTTTCCTTTTTAGGACCTCTGCATAGTCATTCCTGCTTCTAGATTATTTTGTTTATTCAGCGGCACAGTACAGCAAGGTCCTCTTATCAGCTGAGTCACTTCCTCACTCTTCTTGCATATTAGGGTTTCTATTTATGTTAGCTTATTTCTTGGGTCACTTTTGATGCTTTCTTATTATATTTATTTATTGTATTTAAATGTTGTTCTAGCTTAGATTAACTAATATTATTCCCCATTTTTAGTTAATCAACGAGCTACCTCTGAACTCGGGGCACATAAACTGACGAACCCACTAAACATGTGAGAAAAATGGATGGGTGTGATCGTAGTCACAACAACCTTAATAGTTATGGGCTATTTTAAGCCCTCCACAAATCATCTTGTGAGGAATGTGGGATAATCCCCATCGAAAAAAAAAACCTAGTCCGGTGACTCAGCAACCAGCTTGGGTGGATATGGATGCAAGCGAGTTAGCATCAAAGGATGGGTGCGGCAACATGGGCAACAATGGACGGGTGAGATGAGGACATAATATAGACGAGACACGTGATGTGGCAATGAGAACTCGGTGAAGGACCACATAGAGGACTCGATGGGTGAGACAGATGAGTTCATGCCAATGACTCAAAAGACATATCGAATTCAAATCGGTGTAATTGCAGAGAAGAAAAAGGTGTGAAATATTTGACTTGCGCACCCATTATATACGAGTTGGGTGGTCTAACCAACTCATCCAACTAAGTTAGTTAGCTTTAAAAATACCGATAAGGAATTTATACAGTATTTTCAAGCCCGACCCTTAATATATAAAGGAGTCGAGGCCATATCTCCAAACACACAATAAAGCTTTGAAATCTTATTGAAAAGGAGAGTTTGAGGAAGCCTTAGAAGAATAATAAGGCATTTAAGACCTTGTTTAAGGAATTATAATTTTGAGTTAATTATTTTTTAACTCAACATTATTGTAAAGGCTATTATTAATCCTTAGTCTTCTCATGCATGGTTGAAGCTTAGGAGTGGAGCCAAAAAACATTGATATAGCACTAGAGAAGCATTACGAAGCTCTAATTATTCACGCTAAGTAATATTATTGCCAAGTTTTTATTTCTTGGAGTCCATGGAGGGGAATCATATTGTTGAGCTTGACGACACACCAGATTTGACTTAGATCTATGTAGAGACTGGAGGCTATGTAGCAGAGGGGAAGACAAAAGGATTGTGATTTCATCAACTAACATTATTCGACTTAGCTTTGTGTAGAGGTTGGAGGTCATGTAACAAAGGGGAAGTCTATAGGAAGTGTAAGCTGGAAAGCAATGCCAAAACAGTGAGCAACTTTCCAAGACCAGTCTAAATTCTATTGAACTGATTGACACCAGATTTTGGGTGATCCAGAACATTCATTATAGTATTGTAAGTTTATTTTTACTTATGATCATAACTTTATAACAAATCAATTCAACACTTAGCAAACTTGTAGACGTATGCAATTGTCAAACTTCATTATCAACTCCTATATAGTGTCGGTTATTTTCTTTCATTGCATTTTCATTTAGCTGATTTTATTTTCAAGGTCAAAAATGGAATTAAACTAATTTTCCTATAAGGATCTATAGGTTAAGGAAAATTTTGACCAGTTTACGGATCACACGTAGTTGATGACCACTACATTTAATCTCCCCATTTACTAAACATATTAGACATGGGGTTGGTGTTGTAATTTTTATTGCAAAGCAATATACAAAGGTACATGAGTATGTTGTTCTTTAAAGTTATATATGCATGTTATTTTTAGAATACATATTGTCAATATTTTTGAGAATATTTGATGTGAAACTTTTATCTACACAGTATAATCCAACTTCATCTTAACCCAACCCAATTCATATGTTGTCTAGGGAAACTAATGTGGTAAACTTTATACATAATCCCATTATTTAATTTTTATATGCATTTAGTTTTTTTTAGGTGAGTGTATATAAATTATATATATATATATATAGTTACACGATCCAACCCCCTGAATAATATTGTGTCCCGTTATTTCTCCTTTTCACACTACTTCACATGAGCCACATGGTTTCATTAATGAGAGTGAGTAGCAGAGATAAATTGGCATGGATCATGTTATAATGGTATGCACTTTTTGAATTTTTCTATCATTTTATTTAACTTTTAAACTCATTTAAAAATTAGTTCTAGATGTATTTGTGCGATGAATAAGTTGAGTTACAGGTGATCCTCAAACCTAAGAGATCTACATATCAATAGAGCATAGAGATTTTGTGGGAGGGAACCCCATTTTCATCAAAGGTACAAAAGGGAAAACGTTTCTATAAATGCTTGAGTGGATTGTATAGACATTGATTTTCGTGTTATAAAGACATTTGAAACTTAACTAAGTAATTTTTATTACAAGCCTTTATGGATTTTATGGCATTCACTTATATCAAGATTTATGTATATTGAGATCTTAATTTCATCATTTTTTCCCATAATGGTGGTATTGTGAGGTACTTTCAATAGTAATGTAATTGTCATTGTGTATCTTAATTTATGATTTTATTTCCATAATTTATGAGTATTATTGATGTGGATCTTAAGTGGAAATCGATTAACAATTTGTTTTTGTTTAATTGTTTATGCTTAAATTATTATTGTTTTAATATTTGACATTGAAATCAATAAACCACCTTTCTATAGTACATGTTTTTAGGAACATTCTCGAAGACAATTACTTAAGCAAAAATATCAATGTGGATCATAATTTTATTATTTTTATGATAATGTATGTGTTATAACTTTAATATTATGAGAAGTTAGGTTGATATCACACTAAATTTCAAAATTCAATTGTTATAATGGAAACAAATTTATATACCATAAATAAGAAAGTATAAATCACAAAGTTTGTTCAATAAAGGAAATGGAGAATGGAAATGAGATTAAAACATATTGTTTTTGAAATATTTATACATACAAATATTTATGAGAGACCAATGAAATTGTTTCTAACATGAATACGCATGTGCATGTTACTACAGAAGATGGAATGAGATATTGATAATTAATAAGTAGCACAACTATGACACTAGGTGGAAGTGTATATAGTCAGATGTAGCTCTAAAATTAATATATATTTGTATCATGCTCTGTAGTGATGTATAAAATTAATGGATGGTTTGTACCTCATCCCAAAAATGTGTGTTTTTCCCATAATGTGCAATGGATTTTTCCCTTTTTTGGAAGAGAAGGAAACCAGGGAAAAGTTAGGAAACTTCTTCTAACATAAAGTGACATACGTAAGGGAAAATGTGTGACATTTCAAGAGATATTTTATATACGATTTACTTAATTGAAACCATATATTTGACCTTATCAAGACTCCAATCTAAAAAATACAATATACATCACAATAAAAATTAGGTCTTAGTTATACTCGTCAAACTAGATTTGAATGACGTTTGTCACAAATTATAAATAAATAGAAAATAAATAAGAATATATTACAAAAAAATGTTTGATATGGGTTGAGTTTTTACAAAAATCTTTAACATACATAATAAACTTGTAGAATATATAGAGCTCAATGAGAAGGATGGAGAGCACATTACTCTTATCTTTGAGAAGGTTCCATATAAAAACAATACTAGTAAGTGGAAAAAGCCACTACTATTATTTTTCAATGGAACCAAAAGTAAAAAACACTTTTCTCAAGATAAAAACATGTTAGAAAACATATAAATTTAAGTTAAATCTTATCTCAATTGAATGAAAACCACTTATTATTACTCTCATTTTCTCCTTATGAAATTTGAAGGAATATTCTTCTATCAATTGTTCAATTGATGTAGAAAATTCCAAACCATCCACTTAGGTAATAAATCACCTTTTCCATCACATTTATAATGGACTAAAATCATAAGACACGTCATCATTCTGTAGTAATTGGCCACCAGATCCAGAAGTTGTTACTAGATAGACACATTCCTTAAGAGAAAATGAACATTCTTAAGATGAGAAACATCATGAACTTCGAGCATACATTACATGCTAAACAAGATGGATAGATACATTCCATATGTTCCATTAGTTACATGTGGGGTCACAATAAAAATTCCTTAGAGCTCGTTCACAAACTCAAAACTATGTAAATATGACAACAAGGTTTCTCTCACATTCAAAACTTATATAACAGGAAAAAACGTTTCTTATTTGACGTGGAAACTTCCAAACCATCCATTTATAAATGATGAATCACCTTTTCCATCATATCTAGAATGGATAAAAATCCATAAGGCATATCCTCATTCTGCGATTGATCATGGCCACCGGAGTAAGAAGTTCCTACTAGTCAGATGCTATTCCTTAAGAGAAAATGCAGGGTTCTTAAGAGGAGAAACACAGTGTAACTTCTATGTCAGTCTATTTTACATGCTAACTCAACATGGATATAAATGCACCATTTATTCCATTAGTTTTATGTGTGATATCCCTCATAAAAATTACTAAGAGGTCACTCACAAAATTAGAAGTACGATAAAGATGATGAAAATTTTCCTCTCATAGCCAAAACTTATCAGAATGACAAGAAAAAAGTTGCTAACCTGATGTAGACAAATTCCAAAACATCCATCTAGATGAAGATATCACATTTTCCATCATGTCCTAAATGGAATTTCAAAAGACCCTAACGTCACATCCTCATTTTATTTATTGATCAATTACTGGAGTCGAGAAGTTGTCTACCTGATTAGACATGCACTCCTTAAGATGAAATAAAAATTCTTAATAGAACAAACAAGGTGAAAATTTGGGTAGTTATTGTACATGCTAATCTGGGAGGGATAGATAGAGGTTTCATTATATTACATTTATTAATTTAGTTACATGTGGTATCCCTATAACAATTTACATAGGATATCTCACTGATGAACTCATAAGTATGTGTAAAGATGATGATAAGTTTTCTCTCGCAAGCCAAAACTTGTAGAATGAGAAAAAAAGCTTGCTCAATTGATGTAGAAAATTCCAAACCATCTGTCTAGATGATGAAACACATTCTCTATCACATTCTAGAATGTAAAAAAACCTGAGGATTCATGTCATTATTCTACAATTATTTTCCATCAGTATTTATAAGGTGCTACCAATCATACGCATTTTTTAAGAGAAAATAAATGCCTCTTAAGAGGAGAAACAAGGAAAACTTTTGGAAGTTATTACATGTTATCCAATAAGGATAAAGAGATGTGTCATATATTGCCTTATTTTCATGTGGGAATACCTATTAACAATTTCCTAATATCTTTCTCATGAACTCATCAGTACGTTAAGATGATGACAAGTTTTATCTTGTAACCAAAACTTGTCATAATTAAGGAAAAAGTTACTTAGTTGATGTAGTAACTTCCAAATCATACATATACTTGATGAATAAACTTTTCCATCATGTATATAATTTCCAAAAATATTAAGGCATGCTATATTTCCACAGTGATCAGCCACCAGAGTCAGAATCTACTACCATTTGAACGCATTCCTTAAGATAAAATGAATGTTCTTAAGAGGGTAAACTAGGTGAACTTTGGGAAAATATTACAAACTAGATAGGAGGGATAAAGACATTTCATCTATTCTATTAGTTGCACATGGGATTTATCTAAAAAATCCTCAAGTATTTCTCACTAACTAAAAATTATGTGAAGATGATAATAAGTTTTCTCTCATAGCCAAAACTTGGAGAATGTGAAACAAGTTTCTTAGTCGATGTAACAACTTCCAAACCATCCATCTAGATGAAAAATAAAATTTTACATCACATGTGGAATGGAAAAAAATCCCAAGGTAGGCCCTTGTTCCACAGTGAGCGGCCACTGGATTCGGAAGTGATTACCAATTGGATGTGTTCCTTAAGAGAAAATGAATGTTCGTAAGAAGATAATCAAGGTGAACTTCAAGAAGCCATTACACACTAAAAGATATGGATACATATGTGTCATATATTCCAGTATTTATGTGTGGGATCCATCTAATAATTTCTGAACTCAGAAGTACTCAAATATGATGAAAAGTTTTCTCTCATAGCCAAAACTTGTAGAATGAAAAAAATGTTACTCAGTTGATGTAGCAACTTGAAAACCATATGTCTAGATGAAAATTCACCTTCACAATCATGTTTGGAATATCCCAAAATCCTAAAGAACGTCCCCTTTCTATAGTGATCAAACACTAGAGTAAAAATTTGTTATTGGTCTAATGCATTCCTTAAGAGAAAATGAACATTCTTAAGAGGAGAAACAAGGTGAACTTTGGGCAGTTGTTGGATGCTAATTGATAGGGATAAAGACGTGTTTTTTCTATTATTTACATGTGGGATCCCTCTTACCACTCCTAACACTTATATGATATTTTTTAAGCTTCTCTTTATTTCAAGAAGATTAACATCTTTACTCACAATACCAACCAAATGAAGTCGGAAGCTCTCTAGTACCACTAACCTACATCAAATGTGTTAGTAATGAAAATAAATACATAATGATGAAATAAATTAGAGTAAACAAAACACTAACCTTGTTAATCTAATGAATTAATGGGATCGACCCTACTCTTAATTGTATCAAAAATATCTTCATGGTCAGACTCCTAAACACTCAACAAATCCTTCTAATATGGCTTGCCCTGATATTTGATCAATTGAACATTTTTAGTAAGAACCAAATTTGAATAATGGTGTATCTTCCTTTTATTTTCATAGTCTTCAAACAACCATACATCAAATTTATTTATCAAATACCACCGAAGCCATGTTTCACTAATAGCCATAGAGCCAATGAGGTACTCAATGTTTTCTCCATGCATGAATCAGAAGGTCAATTTATTTTTTACCTTTACACAACGAGACAAGTAGTAATATGTTCCCTCATAATTATCCTCACCCACTGTCATTATATATACATGTCTTGCATCAATAAAAATATAGCATTTTTATTAATTTCTCACAAATATTTATAATATAGTTTATACATAATTCTAAATTGCACTTGAAGAATTTATAGTTTGGGAAACGACAAGTTCAGGGGAGAATGGAGGCAAAATACGTGTGGGCAACGAACACTGGAAAGGCCACAGACAGAAGCTGAGAGGGCTCGCAGGACATAGCAAAGGGAAAGACTGGTCAAGGCCTGGGCGTGAGGGGTTTCCAGGCTGGTAGGGGTGAGATCAGTAATGGTGGTTGGGATAAGAAGGTGGAGGAGCAGAGCCCTAATCCTAGGGTTCCAAAATCCATCGGGATTTTGATGGGGATGGGTGGGAAAAACAAAGAAAATAAGAGGAGCATTAGAGGTGGTGCTATTGGCCATTGTGGCCCGGAACATCCCCGAAAGACTTCTTCTTTCAAATACATACTGGAAGACAGCAGCAGTCGCTCCTTGGATAAACAAACAACAAGTATCTGGCCTATTTAGTCAATCTGGCCAAGGATATTCCCTTTGTTATCATCGAGAACCCTGAAGTGGAGGAATAATTCAAAATTTTATCTCAAGATGCAATGATTGGTAGGTTTAACAGGTTTTGGCCTTCCTCTGCACTGTACTGGTGGGTATTCGAAACTTGGACCAATAAGTGTGAAATATCCATTTGTTCTAAGGGATTTTTCATTGTACATTTTAGAGAAGCTGGAGACTATCAGCAATGTCTAATAGATGGTCTATGGTTTTGGGGACATGCAGGTTTATTTATAACTCCATGGTTTCCAGATTTCGATCTGAACACATATTCGGTTGCCAAAACACCCATTTGGGTTAGGCTCCCTAACCTCCCCTTGCATCTATGCTATGCCCTAGAGTACATTGGTAATGGTTTAGGAAAGTTTATCAAAGAAGACTTGGATAGAACGCATTTGGTTCTGTGTTTGTTTACCCGTATATGCGTTGAAATCAATTTGAGCAAGGGATTATCGGATCCGATCAATCTTAAATTTGGCAATTTTCAGCATATCCAGATATTAGACTATGAGAATATTGCATTTTGATGTATACTATGCAAAAAAATGGGTCATCTACAAGCTTCTTGTCCCGTCAATAAAAACTAGAAATCTATAAAAAAGAATGGATCGACTTCTTCAAGCGGATGGGGCTCTGTTAACCCAGATTTGGTATCCACTTCAAATTGTAAGGATGTTTTGAATAATCTGACACCCATGAATAAAGTAGCCACAAAGAAGGAAGATAATGAGATGGGAACTTTGAAAAATCACATGATAGTAGGTGGAACGAAAAGGTGACATACTTTGGAAAGTTCGAAATCATATCAAGATTTCGTGTCAGATAAAAGGATTGCTTCAGCAATTTCTAGTGACCTTGCACTGGTTATCTCGACTGACCAATGCAAGTGGTTAGAAGCAAAAAATCAAAGAAACAAAAAGGTTTGAATGGGAAGCATTGAGGATTATTTTCCATCGCAGGGTGGGAAGTAATTTTTTTATTTAGGTTGTTTTGGTTATTCTAATGCTTTTGGAAGTTGGTATTCAGGTGTAGTTGTTTACTTTTGGCTTTTAAAGCCTGTTGGCTTCCATAGGATCTAGCCTCTACTTTATTCATAGGGAATGGGTCCCTTCAACCCGATTTATCAATAAAAAAAAACACAAAGTCTAAATTGCACTTGGTTACACAAATTTAAAAGATTTAATTTACATGTTGCACAAATTTAAATGACGTTTCATGTGATTGAACTAATTATGATACATTGTCAAAATCTATTGACACTATAATTTCTATAAATTATAGTGTTATTGGAGGCCAATATGTGTCGATAGGACATAAATATCTATATTACCATTCATCAAATAACTCTTTTGACTCATAATCATTCTAAGAAAATTCCACACATGATAGAAAAAACATACAAATTTCCTCATATAAATTGTCTAAGAAGATGCATTATAGCTACAAAATGAGTGAAAATCACTTGATCCTATTATTGTGCTACAATATACATACTTGCCAAATTTTCTTCCTTTATCATCCAAAAAAATTCTACAAACAATAGATTTTTTTTAAAACAACGAGATAGTGTATTGTTGCACCATACAACAATGCTTATTATATATGTTAAATGTGTACCATCTGCATACTTCAACTCCTTTCTTATAAGGGGATTTTTCACACATGTTCATGCACCATCATGTTTCCCTTTTCCATGGCCTCCCTCATTGAAAATTCACATATGTTATATGCCAATCTGAGCATACATCATGCCCATCTAGGAGAACATTTGTGCATTCTTAAATTGTGATGTACAATTGTCTTGTTAGATATAATATTGATTGAAACTAATGTTTCTTTCACTCAAATTAGCATTAAATATCTAAAAATGTCATTGGACACATTATAAAGAATGTGATCAAATGTCACTAATATAGAAATGATACTCCCTCAATATATTTTGATCTTCCCTTGTACTATTAGGTGTATGCATGAATGGTATATGAACAAAAATGGTAACTTGTGCATACTAAGTTGTAATATTGTGATTGAACCTCATTCTATGGTTTCATTTTTTAGTTACATTTAAATTCAACTATTGAAATAATTTTAATAATTATGAATGTTTCTTTTCTTAACTTGAAGTTTTCATCTAATCATCAAGCCTTGTGTGTGTGTCTTGCATAATCTTACACAATTTTATCTCTAAATTTGGACATGAAATATGAAACATGTATTTGTTTAATAACTAGCTCAAACCTTTTTCATTCCTTTCCATCTTTTGAATGATATGCCATGGACTTGTATTTTTTAAACCCAGCTAATTGTTTTCCAATTTCATGTGAAGCCTCCTCATGAAAACAAATTTTCAATTTTGACATTCCATCACAAGTGTTGCATGTACCATCCAAACATGTTTTGTTATAAAAAAATCTATTTATTATGTGACAAAAATTGGTAGGAAATAATTTCCCTCGATGATATTAGTAGAACATGTAATCCAAACTCTTGCAATAAAATGTTAGTGTGCAAAGTACAACCTACATGACGAAAAATTTCATAATGTATAAAAAATTCAACACGCATCTGACAACAATAAGTGATGCATGTGTTATTGATTTTAAAATAGAAATATTTGTCCATCTTGAAATATCTTTGCATAATACTAATATGTGAATATTTCTCTAAAACTTTCTATAAAGTTGTGGCTGTGTTGTATCTAATAAATGTTTTTGATGTGATTCACATATACGAGAAGTAGATCTTCTTTTAAGTACATCACTTTGATTAGATGACACATTTGTGTTATTTTTCCAAAAAAAATTAGTTAAACATTTTAGTGTGTCAACTAATACTTTACCTTTCCATAGGACTCTACTAAATAATTCCTATAAGTCATTTTTGTTGGGTTCATCAAGTATTTTGCGTCTTACAACTATTTTTGTTAGTGTTTTCTGCTTATGTTTAGTGTTCTACTTATTTCACTTAATAAACATTTTTTCATTGCTTACTAAACTTAGTGTAATCACACATCTTTTAACATTTTTATATTTAGTGTGTCTCCTCAAACTTATAGATCGGTATGCATCTTATAAATTTATTATCATCTCATTGTTCTGACCATCAATATTAGACATCCTTAGTCCAAGCGTGTTCATATTAGGTCTCATTTTATGCTAACAAACAACTGACATTTTTTAGTGTCATTTAATTTAACAAATATTTTTCATATATTATTATCCTTTCTTCTTAAATTACGTCCATACATTTTATCAACCAATGGTGGCAAAATGTTTTCATCAATTTCAATTAAAAACTTGTGTTTCCTACACATAATCCTAGGAGGTTTTATTCATGGGAAACCTTGTTCAAATTCTGATTCGTTACTGTTTTCTTCATTAGTTTCTTCATTTGATGTTTCCATTGAATTATCTTCATTATCACTTATTTTGTGTGATTGTTCCATCGAATGATCTTCATTTTTACTTTCTTCGATTTATTTTTTCATTGAATTATCTTCATTATTAGATTGTTCATTATGCATTTTAGGGGATGAATTAAATTGCATATTTTCAAGAATGCCAAAATTAAAAAACTTCAAAGTTTAAACATGGACTCGCAACATGATTTAATGTGACATCATGAATTGAATTTGGACTTAAAATTATAGGAAAAAATTCATCGCCATTAATCATTACATTTGGTGATGTAGAGTTGATTTCAACAAGATTATTAAGGATAGATGGCATACATACAGTTTCTTAAACTCTTCGCATCAATGTTTTTTATTTCTCATTTTCCACTTATAATTGTTCAGGTGTTTACCTCTTCAATTTATTTCTCCTACTGTTACAAGACCCACAACCCATGATCCTTAATTAAAGAATATACAAATATGAGATTGTTAGTATATTATATAATCAAACAAAAAAAGGTAAAGATGTGTAATTAGAGTAGGGTTATAATGTTATAGAGACAAAAAAGAGAAGTAATCAAAAGTGGGGTCTAAATTTTGGAGACAAAATAAAACTAATGTAATCAAGCATAAACAATATATTGAAATCGTTGTTCATGTTGCGCAATTCTGTAAAAACAAAGTGGGGTTAGAATACTTGAAGCACATGAAAAGAGATGTTGGTAATTTGTAATTTACTACATGCAATACATAATGCATATGTACATTAATTTATGTCAGTTTCCCTAAAGATCCCTTTAGGCTCATAAATGGCTCAGATTTATGAGCCAAAGGCATGAGCCTGTCATTTTTCTATGTGAAATGTTTTCAATGTTAAATTTCAATTTTGAGCATGGCGGGCATTCTCAATTTCATACACAAATTTCAACAAATCATGACTACGACAAAGAACCAATTGTCCTCTTTTTATTGATATGAGTTTTTTGAATGTTTAATAACTATAAGGATAATAATGTTAAATACTTCTAAATATGACTTCCTACACCATTATATTGAAAGAAAATACATGTCTTACTTTGTGTAAGTAAATTTTGATGCATGCATCCAAATTCAAAGAAAGTTATACCATCACATACTAGACCTAATTCTATACACTTTTAAAAATAATTTTGAAGTAGCTATGGGGGTGGATGCTCAACTATATATTTTTAAACCAAATTTAGGACCTATTTACTAGTAAAATTCATTAAAAATATTGACGATAAATTTTCAAAAGAATATTTTTAACATACTAGATAATCTTATCTAACTTTCCACAAAAGGATTTAAAAATATTAAATGATGCTAAAAAAGTAAGGGGCAAACGGTCATCTATCAACTATGTTTTATCTAAAAAACAAGAGTACTTTAGATTTTAACAATTTCTACCACCTATACTTCACCATATTAAAAAAAAATGGTGATTTGAAAACTAGACTTGAAATGCAACAATTTAATTTTTTATACATTATTCAAATTGTTGGTGAAATTATTATATATATGCACCTTTTATTATAAGTTTACTTTGTTTATTTAGCTTTATTTAAGCTTTGTTGACTTGCTCTATTTTTCACACCTTTTGGGGTTGGATTAGGACAAGTGGCACTCATTGCTTGACCACTTGTCTCATATGTGTCTATTCATGTGGATTTTGTTGCACACATCTATATCATATAGTTAAAAGGAAATTCGGACTACAACTCACTCTTTTTCTATATATAGACCACTTATATTTATACGTTAGAAGCTTATTGATGTCAAATTCATTTGGTTGATTTATTTGCAATATTGTGTTTCTAATATTGTTAATTATTTGCAATAGCTTCTTGTATTTCTAAAGTGAGTCCAAATTAAGAAGGTTCATGTGTTTCACCTATTATTTCATGGTTTCATAGCAATATTCCTTCAATTGGTGATTGTGGTGTTGAAGCTTTTTTCGCTTCTTCTTTTGTTCCATACACTTCTCTAGTTTATTTGTAACATTTTAGACATATCAACTTGTTGGTAATCAAAAAACCATTTTTTTAATTCTTGAAAAATCCCCTTTTCCAACCCTTTTAAAGTGTTTTTTATTTTTACGATAACACTAGATTTTTTAAGTTCTTTTTTATATTTTTATTAAAATCTGCATAAAAAATATGCATTTAAAAAAAATAGTTTTTTTTTCAATGCATGGATTGCTTTCTATTTAAAAATTTAAGTTTCAAGTTTGTAGGATAAGCCACAACAAACATGGTGTACAATAAAACATTTTGTGATATTTTCTAGGTTGGGGGTTTCAATCACTAATCTTCAAATTATTCATCTTATGAGCTTTCTAGACAGTCCAAGTTTTTGCAGTTCAGACTTATGGTTCTCTTGGAGCATCCATTTCAAGTTTGTATTTGTTTGGGCAACCCTTCAAATACTCAAGCTTGTGCTTGATCTTTAATAAACATAAATTTTGACAATTGTTGCATTGAGCATGATAGGTGGCATGAAGATAAGTATTTTTTTGTAAGGCATTGCCTACCAAGAGGTCTGGAGTTCAAATCCCTTAGGCTACATGATTAGCCTTAAGATTATTCTTTAAGTTGTGGGTTGTGCATATGACCCTCCCAAATCACTGAATTAGCCCCTTGTACCCTAACTAGCCCCTAATTTCTTATTTCAACCCTCAAATGACCTACAACTATATATTTTAGCCCCATGTGCAATTTTTTTTCACATACTCTGCACCATTGAGAATTTTTTTTAACTAAATGTTTTCCACATGTTGTATTTTCTACTCTGAAAGGCCTACAAATATTTTGTCATATTGTATATTTTTTCATGTATATTCATGTTTTTTTACTAGGGGTAAATAGTTTTGAAGGGACTATACCCTGTTACAAAATGTGCTCAAAAGCCAGATAAAGCAGAAAAAAATAGTCCATAGTTTTGAAGGGACTATACCCTCTTACAAAAAAGGCTCCATAACCAGATAATGCAATAAATACATCAAGATTGGATCAGCATCGAGAATATATATGAATTTCCAACTATAGTTATCTAAGTAACTGTACAAAAGGATCAAAATAGTAACAAAACTACAACAAAGAAATATGAAAACAACATCCTGACAACATCAAAACAAAAAAACCCGAAGTAAGGACCATCCTCTTCACTTGTCTGCTTTGTAAATATGTGTCCTTACCTTCTGTAGAGAGGTGAAGAGTGTCAGTGCAGTAACATGGGTGGGATCCTTTTTATCCAACTGTGGAGAGTCAAGTTCCTTACTGGTTTTGGCTCCCAAATGGCAATAGGAATGTTGCTGAGCACACATACACTTTTGACAGGCTGCTCTAGAAAGTTATAGATAGCCTTGAGCACATAAATGGTATAGTCATGCCTTCCTTTTACATTTCCCAGCCTGTTATTCAGTGAGTTAAGCTTCTTGTAAATTTCAAGTATATGATCATTATCCTGCTTAGGGTCATTGTGCATCTTCCTTTTTCCTTCTCTCTTGCAGACTTGCTTGAGCTCTTCTTTTAACACCCCAACCTCCTTTTCTAGTTTGACAATTATATTGAGAAGTACATCCTCCCCTTTCGTACCAGAAGCACTAGTTGGAATGCTAATGTGAAGCATATTTTTAGCAAACTCAATTTATTTGCTGCTACGAAGGATTATTTGGGAGGGGAAGGGATGATTAAGGGGGTAAAGTGGATTTTTGGTTTTGATCTTATTTCGACTAGTAGCAATGGTCGAGGTAGTGGAGTCAGGGTAGGGAGGGGCAAAAATAACGAGAATTGAATGATGTTGAGAAATGAAATGGTGTTAAAGCATGTATATTCATGTTATACATATTGGAGTAATTTTTTATAACTTTTACTGGCCCAATTTTCAAGAAAATGTAGTTTTTGCATATTTTTGTTGTCTTGTCCTAGTTTTTGTTCTTTTAATTGGACATATCTTTGATCCATGTGCCAAATCAAGACATTATTTTTTAAAGTACATGTTTTTTATATATATTTCATAATAGTGGGTTCATTTTTGGTTTGTACAATATCAAGATTTTATTTTCGGCATAACTGTATTTGATATGTCAATCACACTTCTTATAAGTGCCACTTATTTTCAGCTAAGGGTTCATCTTTGTGCATTAAAATAGTTTCTTGGTAGGGATAATTTTATTGGGTTACATGTTAACCATTATATTGAGGAAAAAATGTAAGAACTGCATTATTATAAAGATTTTATGAAGTGTTTATTGAGTGTGTTCATTTTTTTAGGTTCTTCCAAGGCATTTTTTGTCTTACTATTGTAAATTAATTCCATCCATGACTTCTACACTCTTAGGAAGACAAATAATAACCTACTTTAGGAAAAAACCATGCTATTTTCATAAGTATGTTCACTTCAAGAAGACATGGTTAGATTTTTCCAAGATAATATGAAGATAAAAAACACAAATCTCTAATGATCTCACTAATTTCCATAAAAGACGCCATCCTTTAATCATTCTAGGACATTGTTACATATTTACAATGTCGAATTGACACCTTGGACATACCTCTCATTGAGCATAGTCTACCTCATGTCATTGATTCTAATCTTATTAACACACCATAATCCTCTATTATACCTAATTATGAGTTGCTCATTGAATCTGCTACACCCATTGTTGCACTTGTTACTACTCACACTTCATATTCATCCACCATTTTTTTGGCTCATTTAAGAAGCACACAATTGATTTTGGATCTAGTACACTCCATTCCATGGGTCATTTTGGTAGAGGCATAGGTATACATTCACATGCCATCACTTCTCTTATCTAACTGATTCATTAGATCGCCCATCAAATCATAGGATATAAAGAAGATAATTTTTCATCAAGTCCACTTTATGTAAACTCACATGTTTTTGTTCCCTCCACTCTTTTTGAGGATATTGAGCAACACATGAGTCCTTTTTCACACCTTCTTAGACATGAGATACCTAAGACTACTTTAGTTAGACATGAGAGTTATGACATTTCTATAGATGATTCCTCACATGTATCGTTTGTAAAAATGGCACTAGATCACATGTAGACATCTTCATCTACCATCAATATTCACCTAAAATAATTTCATATTAGTCATGGTGGCATTTTAAAGATTCTTTTTATGGGATCTAGAGGTGTGGATCCTCTATCATTTAGCTACATTGGTAGCACATTTTGCATCCTTCCTAAAAACACAAACCTTGTTTTGGATAAACTCTTATTTTATTATTTGGTCTTTCTTTGACAGTTAGAAAACCCTTGTTTTGAGATATTCTAGTGTATATGTTGGGCCCTGAATTGAATAGGTCCCAAGGAAGAAGGAGTGTGCATGCGCAAGGCAAGTGAATAGGAAGGCGCTCAAGGAAAGGTGCGCGGGAGAAGAGGTTGGCACACGGAAGCAAAATAGGGTTTGGGGACTTAGCCACATTTTGAAGGTAGTATCGTAAAAGAAACAAGTGAGGGCCCGCGTAGGCGTGATGAATGGATAAGGTACCATCCTGGAGCCTTAGAGTTTAAGAAAATAATATTCCACATAGGGAATATTCCTAGGAGGATAATTATAGTTAGTGGAGGCCTTTGCAAGGTGGCATAAGCACTCGATCATGGAGGACCACACTTCCACTTGGCAGGTGATATGCTCATGGGTGAAACTATGGTGGTGAATCTAGATTCTATTTAAAGGAATTCTTGGGTCCAAAATAAATAAATTTGGAGAGGCAACTAAGTGCTGCAAGAATGTTGTTACTAGGTATATATGTATGCACTCAGGTCTAAACAAGGGGTGTAATGGGAAAGTGTGGCTAGGATCTATGTTCAGTGTAGTTTTGTAAGGTTGGAATGTTATAAAATGTATATGGTTTGAGATGACCCCTTTTGATGCAACATGGATACTGTAAATGGATTTAATCAATATATGGAGCTTTGTTTCATGTATTTATGTTTATGGACTAAACCCTAGTGTGCTTTCATGTTACTCATGGTTCAGATCTATTTCCATTATGTTGTTGTGATGTTTATGTTTATCTCATAGAGCATTTTACTTATCCACTGCCTCTGTATTAGATTAAATGCATATGTTCTTGTTCTGCAAACCTTTCTTCCATTAATGTTGGAACATTCTCACAAGGCTCACATAAAGGAGGGGCTCAGTGCTTGCACATATCTTGGGTGATAAGCAGGTGCCCTTGGGGTTAAAAGAAAGATTAGAGGATAGAGGTAAACGAGACTACATTTTGGTTCCGTTGCTGGGACCTATTTCAAAGTTGTTGTGAGAATGATGTGTGATGATGGAGCATTTGACCTTGGAAAACATCGAGACCTAGCTTAAAAACACAGAGGATGATTTTTATCAGAGGTTCAGTACTGGATCTTATCTTGATGCACATAAATGGGTGGAGGATAACCTGTATCATGAGCTCTATGAGACATTCTTCTGTTGTTTCCCAGTATAGTTGTATGAATGGCTTTCAGCATATGCATCAAGTACAAGTTGGTACTATACACCTCATGTTTAGAACTAGGAGGAATATCAGCAGTTGAAGGATGCTAATCTGACCTGGACTTGTGTTGTTGATCACTGATGGAAAGGTGTGTTGACTAGTTACACATTGGAGTACGCAATATCGACTTATTCTTATCCGGAGGTTACTGAGTTTGAGTTCCTGCGAGAACCCAAAGGATATTTCTTGAGTGCTTTTTTGTTAGCCATCAAGATCCTGATTATTAATTTTATTTTGGAAACATGTCCTATAGCTAGATAAAATCTCGCTAGGCACAGGGCGTGGAAGCTGGTGTGGTGGGGATGACATACCTTGCAGCAGAGGCAAAGAGAGAAGAGAGGTGGTTCAAGTATAATGAATCTTGAGAAATGGATTTGGTGAGACAACCCAAACTTGTTGGTGTAATGGAATTATGGAGACAGACATTGCGAGAAGGATTTGAGGTTAGCGTGGAGGGCACATTACCTGAGCAGTCTGTGTTACCCCATCTTGGCAACCATGGGAGGGAAACCCCCTCGGCTTCTGGTGAAAGCTCATCATATGGAAAAAGGAGAACCGTAGGCACGCATCTTAGGTAACCTGGTGACCAAACCCTAGTGCTTAGTTTTACAGTATCTGAGATGAGTACTTCTAATTCAATTAGTGTTAGTGAGCAAATAGCTTCAGGTAGATATCATTTTACATTACACCCACCTATGGCCACATAGAAATTTCCCGTGTTTGGAGGTATTTTCTTTGGCACATAGTTTGGGTAAGGTGTGGGTTCACAGAGTTTGGGTATTATGTCTGTAAGTGGCACGGGAAACACATCTGGGAGTGGTTCGATATCGTAGACTATCGGTGCACACTTTAGTGTAATGGCGGGAAAGCATAGTGCAACTGCATCAGGCCCCTTACCTATGACAGGAGGAGGATTTGAAGGATCCAGAGGGATAGAAGCTAGTGCATCTAGTGGTGTTGATGATGGAGGAAATTTAGGAGGAGTTCAAGGTTCTATATCTGGTGGTTAAGGTCCACAACACCATCAGCTAGTGTTTTATGAGATGTCACTCCACTTACCAGACTATAAGGGTGTGGAAGATGTTGCAGATCATGTGCACAAATGTGATTTATTATGGCATGTCAATTGGATCACTTCCCCCAAGAGGAAGGCAAGTCAGTTTCCAACTACATTATAAGGGGGTGCATATAGCTGGTACTAGAAGTATGACCCCCATCAGATGGTGGTGGATTATACTGCATTGTACGATTACTTGTTGATAGAGTTTCACATTCCTGAGTTTGAACATAATAGCATCAGCACATTGAAGTAAATCTAATAAGGTATGGTAGTGAGTGTGTGGGAGTATGATGCTCGTTTTAAAACTCTATTATCTAAGTTTTCTTATGAAATTCATCCTTCACAACATGTTGAGTGGTTTTTCAAAGGACTGATCACACTGTTCAGGCGGGTGCTTTCACATAAGACCTTCATAGATCCGCACAAGGCCTTGGAGGCTGCCTTGCATGTTGAGGATGTTGGGACCTTTGATACTGGAGTTAGCTCATTTCTTGAAGAATAGATTGTTGCCATGGAAAAATAGCTGGAAAAATTGTCTGCGAACTTAGCTCATAAGACTCGTAGTGGTTTATGGTGCACAGATTGTGAAGAAGAGGGACACACAAAGGACATTTTCCCATGAAATATGGTGTGCATCGCGTCAGTAGATTGTGAAATATATCATGGAAATCATGATGCAAGTAGATTCCCATTATTATGGCATGTAATCCGTAAGAATGTGTCTTGTTATTGCAAGATTTGCACCTCTACTACTCATGACACCAAATATTACAGATTGATAGAAAAAAACCATGATTTCATTGATCTTAGTGTGTGTCACACCAGTATTACAAGTAGCTCAAAGGATTATGGTCATTATTATGAAGGGTGCGCGGATGAAGGAGGCCATAGAAGAGGATTTCAAGGAGGATTCAGAGGCTGTGGAAATCACAAAGGAGGAAGAAGAGAATTTCCTTGTGGGACCTACTATAACTGCGGATCCACAAAGCATTACAGGTACGAGTGTCCAGACTTGTTGCAATGCTCATGGTGTGGAAAGAAGCACAAGTGTGAAGAGTGCTCATAGTTTTATGACCACATGAGAAAGAATTAGAAGAAGGAAAAAGGCGCGGGGATGGTGAGTGTAAAGAGGACCGACCCACAATGGATGTCGAGGGTAGTGCTTAACTCCAAGATAGAGCTTGTTTTAGTCATTACATGTGTTGAGGTTGCACGTTCCTGAGAGGAACCAAAGTAGAGGCCTCTTATCACAATAGAAGAAGTATTACATGGGAAATATCTTGATCCTATCCAGCAGAAGGAAGTGTACCAAGAAACCATGAATGTGATTAGGATTTTGCAAGGATAGATCTAGTGTCTGAAGGAGCAATCATGCTCGTTGGAACAGAAGAATAACATTGAGGTTCCTCAACAGGATATGGATGAGGTTAGGGAAGTGTGTCAAATGTTGTAGTATGAGAACATTATTCCCTTGTTGGAAGAATGACTGAGGGAAAAGGTAACTCATGTTAGAGGAGTGCGGGAGAGACAAGTCTTACATGCTAACCTACCTCCTCACAACATTGATTATGACAAGGAGATCACATTGAGTGTAGTTGTTTATGGGTGGTTCTTGAGTAATACATTGATTGATATAGGCATAGAGGTCAATGTCCTTACTCTAGATGCATGGAATCAAATGGGGAGGCCCCTATTGTAGCCATCTTTGAATGTTTTATACATGGCTAACAAGACAAAGGCCATGCCTCTAGGGGTGTTGAAAGGTGCATCCATTACTATTCAAATGTTAAAATTTACTAGAGACTTTGAGGTCTTAGAGCTTGTTGAGGCTGATAGTTTACCAACATTACTTGGGCACCCTTGGTGCTATGCAAACAATGTTGACTTGTTATTTAATAAGGGCTACATCAGTTTTGAGAACAAGGAAGAGCGTTTGATCATTCCACTGACTAATGGATGATATGCACCGTATGTGGAGCCATTGGGTGAAGAAGAATTAAACAAGATATATGTGTGCACCATCAGGGACCCGGAATTCATTAATCCATCAAAGGAAGGGGTCATTCAATGGGATGATGCATAATTCATAAGTGATACAACCAGCGTTGCTTGTGACAATTGGGTGCATGGGACATATGAGTTGGTTGGAAGGCATCTGAAGGATATTGAGACTCAAATTGTTAAAGCATGCTCAGTTAGGCACTTGGGAGGAAGGAAGTTGCCATGGTACACTGGGGAAGCCAACGCTGATGTCTTTCTATGCGAAATGGAGACCTAGTGGAAGTGTCAAGTGGAGATAAGGAATATGCTTACCTATAATTTGTGTGGAACAACAACATGTTGGTGGGAGACACATCGAGATAATCTTCTAGAGTGGTGTGAAGTGAGAATCACGCTCTCTATTAGGTTTCTTTGAAGCAATGCACCTTCTCAAATTTGTGACTATGATGGGAAGGGATATGCCTCATGTCATGTTCAGGAGTGTGAGAAGACTTGGATGGGAGTTCCAGAAGCTTTACCCCCTTCCCTATGGGTGCATAAGTTCTATTCCACCTTACATGGTTGTGTGTGTATGGTATATTCATTTAGAGTTGTAGTGACAGAAAGGGAACTGGAAGGATTTCAGGACGGATCTTGTTCACACATTTGAATATCATAGTACTAAGTCATCTGTGAATGAGGCATTATAGGTAGTCAAGTGCCTTACCTTGGGAGATAGTGCCATGGCAGAGGACAGGATTCTAGAGCTGTTAGGTGAACCAGAGAGGGGGCATGCTTTGTGGATGAAGAATGAAAGGAAGTACAACTTGAGCACGACTTCCTGAAGAAGGAGAAAGGAAAGTTTGTCTACTTGATAGATGATGAAGAGGTGGATAACTTGGATGTCATCCATACAAAAGGTACGCTTGAAGTATTAGATAACATTAATGAGAAAGTGTGTTCTTACCATAAGCCATTAAATACCATGAAGGTTAACATTAGTATGGAGGTGGAACTAAAGGAAGCTATTATTGGAGACAACTTGACAGACCAGGAGGTCTCAAATATTATTGAGCTTCTGCACAATTTTTCAGGATTTGTTTCTGCATAGGTACCATGAACTTAAAGGAGTTCACCCCTTGCTAGGAGAAATGAGAATCAAGGTAAAGGATGGTTCGCGCCTGATTCAGAAGAGACCTTACAAGATGAACCTAAATCTACGTGTCAAAGTTGAGGAGATTGATAAGATGATAGCATCTGGGATCATAGAAGTCGTTGAAGAATCTAAATGGGTAAGCTCGATGGTCATCAGTATCAAAAATGATGGGAGAATAAGGATTTGTATTAATTGTAAGGATTTGAATGCATTGTGTGTGTAACTGATCCTTTCCCAACCCCATTCACTGAGGAGATCCTGGAAGGACTAGCCAGGTGTGAGATCTATTTGTTTACAGATGGGTTTTTGGGATATCACCAAGTTTGAGCTGCAAAGGAAGACCAAGAGAAGAAATATTTCACCACTAAATGGGGAAGTTTTTCCTATACGGTAATGCGTTTTGGACTAAAGAACATGTCTATTGTGCTTTCACACATTATGGTTTAGGCATTTCAGGACTTCATTCATAAGTTTCTTCAAGTCAACCTGGATGACTAGATGGTTTACAGATTAGTAAAAGACCATTGTGACAATCTACGATTGATGTTTGAGAGATGCAGGCAGTTGAACATATCCTTGAATATTAAGAAGTGTTATTTTTCCACCCCTTTTGGCACATTATTGGGACGCATTATTTGAAAAGAAGGCTTACTGGCAGACCCCGCAAAAGTTGATGTTATAGTGGGATTATAGGAAGCTACCAGTCAAAGTGTGGTACATGGGTTCTTAAAGCATACAAGGTACTATAGGAAATTCATCAAGATATATGCCTAGATTTCCACGCCCCTAGAAAATCTATTGAAACATAAAACTAAGTTCTATTGGGGAGAGGTGCAGTAGGTGGCATTTGACACATTGAAGGAAAATCTTACTGTTGCGCCCATTCTACATTTTCCTTCTTGGGATAAACCTTTTCATGTGTATGTTGATGCATCCGGGATGGTGATTGGAGCAGTATTAGCACAACCTAGAGAGGGGGTTGTTGATCATCCCTTGTGCTTTAATAGTAGGAAGCTTACTCCAATAAAACAAAATTATACCACCAAAGAGCGTGAGGCATTATCAATGATCTATGCGATGCATAAGTTCATGCAGTATTTTCTAGCAACTCCTTTTAATTTCTACACAAACCACACAGTATTAAAATATTTGTTGAACAAGCTCGTTTTGCAAGGGAAAATATGGCATTGGATACTATTGTTTTAAGAGTTTGAGTTAACGGTTGTGGTAAAATCAAGGAAGAGTAATTTAGGACCTAATCATTTGTCAAGAATTACTTCAGGTGAGTATGCGAAGAGCATCAAGGATACGATGTCAGATGCACAGTTATTCAGGATGCAGTGCATGCCCTCTGACTTGGAAGATATTGCATTGTTCCTACGAACGGGTGGGGCACCTGAAGGGATGAAGGCATTAGAAAGGAAGTAGTTAGCCATACGCGTTGCGCCCTATTTGTTAATTAGTGGAGACTTATATAAGCTAGGTTGTGATGAGGTTTTGCATAGGTGCGTACTAGAACATGAGCGCATTGCAATCATGAAAGAGGCTCATGGTGGAATTGTAAGAGGACATTATGGGGGAATGTAACCACGCGTAATATCCTTTTAACTGGCCTTTGGTGGGAAATAGTTTACAAGGATTGTATCGAGTATTACAAGGCTTGTGACCATTGCCAATGCCTTGGTAAACTTGAGAAAAGAGATGAATTACCATTAAGGCTTATCATCATTACAGAGCCATTCAAGGAGTGGGAAATTGAATTCATAGGCCCTATTTCCCCAACCACAAAAAGGATAGGTTTGTGCTATATCAATACATGCACAAACTATCTTACACGGTGTGTAGAAGTGGAACCTATGAAGGATTGCACGGTGGTGATAACAACTAAATTCTTGTGGGAGAATATAATCAGTAGGTATGGATGCCCGATGAGCTTAACAAGTGATAGGGGTACTCATTTCCAAAATGAGACAGTTAGAATCCTATTGGTAGAATTCATGGTGGCCCATCACAAGACTACCCCTTATCACCCACAAGCTAATGGTATAGTGAAATATTTTGTTGGGCCTCATAATATTGAAGTACAAGAAGGTATGTGGGCTTGTGGGACTTATTTGAAGAAGGGTGTGTGGGTTGAAGGTGCGCAGTGCAGGGTTTAGAAAAAAACACGGCATGTGCACGTAAGCCAAGATGGTTTTTTGGGACTTGGACATATTCGGATTTCTAGAAAGCACATGAGGAAAGCATGACCCATCTAGCATGCAAAGTGGATAAGGTGCCATCCTGACAACTATAGGATCAAGAATGGAATATTCCATGCATGTGATGGAAGGATCTAGAAAGACATCATTGCAAAGAGTGGAGAGCTCAGATCAAAGGAGGCATGCTCCATGGGAGGACCACTTGGACACTTGGCAACCGATCTGTTACCTCAGAAGGCATGGTGGTGAAGGAAAAAAGCTATATATAGAGATGCTCGGGTAGTAGAAGGTAGTGGTAGTGGTGGTGGAAGTAGAGGCGAAGTTCTCCAGAAATATTATGAAGGATTCTATGGGTTGGGATTAGAGAAATATAGGAGTGATGACATATTTAGAGGGATGGGTCTGTGTTTATCCTTGTAATATGAAGGGCATAGTTTAGTTTTTGATGCATGACCTTGCTCTGCATTATTATATGGGTCTGTTATGGCCTTAAGCAAATGTAATGTGGTTATTGAACATATTAACATGAATATAAGGTCCCATTCTAAAATATATATGTGTTCATGAGCATAAATCCTAGTGCATTTCCTTTGTGTTATGAATCAATTATGTATTTTGTTAGATACTTCTCTTTTATGGATACATTGATATGATAACTCATCCTAGGCTCTTAGAATGAATGCATGGTTCTTTTCCATTCTTTTGCACTTAAGTATTTATCATAGATGATGTATTCTTACACAACTCACATAAAGGAGGGTCTCACCCTACGTGTGCCTCGGGTGAGCACCCAGCACCCACTGGGTGATAGGCTAACGTCACATGGGATTTGACTGTTGTTCTAAGGGCGTAAAAATGACTACATCTTGGTTCCGTTTCCAGGACCTCTTTTCGAAGTTGTTGTGAGAAATGACATACATCTTGGCATCTTGGTACCTATGATGTGTGATGACCAAATGTCTAACCTTGGAGAATGTTGAGGCATGGTTCAAGAGCACAGAGGAAATTTTTTCTCAAAGATTCAACACTAGACCTAAGTTCGATGCACGTAGATGGGTAGAAGAGAACTTGTACCATGAGTTGTATGAGACATTATTTTGTTGTTTTCCAGTAGAACTATATGAATGGATTTCAGCATATGCATCCAGATCAAGTTGGTACTATAGATCATGTGTATGGACCCAAGATGATTACCAGAGGCTACAGGATGCAGATCTGACTTAGACACATGTTGTTGATCACTAGTGGAAAGGAGTTCCTGACTAGTTATACTTTGGAATACACCATTTCTACGTATTCTTTCCCAGAGGTTGTTAAGTTCAAGTTTCTGAGGGAGCCCAAGAGGATCATTTTTGTGTGTTATTCCTTTGGCTATGAAGATATTGGTCATTACCCTAAGTTTAGAGGCATTTCCCATGGTCATATAAGCTTCTTTGAGTGCTGGGTGAGGAAGCTAGGGTGGAGGAAGATGGCAGACATTGATGGCAAAAAAAGAAAGGGAGGAGAGACAACTCAAGTACAGTGAAGCTGCATGAAAGGGAGATTGTATAGACAACGTGAGGTTGCAAGTGTGATGGATCTATAGAGGTAGACATTGTGGGAAGGAGTTGAGGTTCATGTAAGAGGATGTGGAACCTGAGTAGTCTGTGCTACCCCATCTTGGAAAGTGTGGGAGAGAGACCCCTTCAGCTTCTGATGAGAGTTCATTGCATGGAGAAAGGAGAGCCTGTTAGCATGCATCTGAACCCACCTAGAGACCAAACCCTGGTCACTTGGTTTTCCAAATCAAGAAAGAAGTATTGCTAACCCAGTTGGTATCGGGGAAGTAATCGATCTGTGCCCAAGAGATATAATTTCTTGTTTGGAACATCCATGGCTATGCATAGACCATTCTGGTATGTTTTGGAGGAATTTTTGGATAAGGTGCAAAATATGCAAGGTTTGGGTATCATGTCTGGAAGTGGCGTGGGACACACAACTGGTAGTGGGAAAATATCACAAACCATCAACGTGCAGTTCAGTGGGACGTTGGGAACACTAGGTGTGACCACTTCAGGCCATTTTCTGGCTACAGGAGGTGGATCTGGTGGTGTGGGAGCTAGAGGACCTAGTGGACCTAGTGGATCTGAGGATCTAGTGGGTTAGGAGGAACATGACCTGGTGGATCTAGTGGATCTAGTGGAGGAAACACTAGAGGAAACCAAGGCTCTAGATCAGGAGGACAAGGGCCTCAACCACCTCCACAAGTATTTTTTGAGATGTCTTTACACTTTTCTAGACTACATGGATATTGAGGATGTTACAGAGCATGTGCAAAGTGTGAATTACTATGGCATGTTCAAAAGGGATCACTAACCCTAGAGTGGAAGGAAAGTCAGTTTGCAATGATGTTACAAGGGCACGTGCATAGTTGGTACCAAAAATATGACCCCCATCAAATGGTGGTAGACTACACTGCATTGAAGAATGCCTTCCTAGTAGAGTTCCATATCCTTAAATTTGAGCAGAAGAGCATCAACACTCTGAAGGAAATCCAAAAAGGAATGACAGAGAGTGTGTGGGAGTATGATTCACATGGTTCAAGACTCTCTTGTCAAAACTATCCTATGACATTCACCCTTATCAACATGCTCAATGGTTTGTTGGAGGATTGATAACACTGTTTAGGAGGGATCTGTCACACAAGACTTTCAAAGACCCGTGCGAGGCCTTGGAAGTTTGCCTTGCATGCTGAGGTTGTTGGGAGTGTTGATACTGGTGTTAGCCCTTTTCTGGAGGCTCAAATTGTTGTAATGGCCAAGCAGTTGGAGAATTTGTCTACAAACTCAATGCATGAGGTTCATGCAGTGGGATTTGGTGTACAAATTATGAAGTGGAAGGGCATGCAAAGGATAGTTTCCCTCGGAAGTCGGTATGCACCATGACGGTAGAATGTGAGATTTTCCATGGGGATCATGATGCAAATAGGTGTCCTTTACTACAATGTGTAATGTACAAGAATTGTTTCTTGCTATTGCAAGATATGTACCTCTATGACCCATGATACCAAGGATTGTAAACTTGATTGACCAGATTCATGATGTTATTGATCTTGGTGTGCACCAAACTAGTCTTGCAAGTAGTTCCAAGGATGATGATCATCGTTATGAAGGGCATGCAGATGGAGGAGCGCATGGAAGAGGTTTTCGTGGAGGATTTCATGGTCATAGTAACTGCAGTGGAGGAAGAAGTGAGTTCCCATGAGGAACCTATTATAATTGTGGATCAACAAAGCATTATAAGCATGAGTTTCCTGACCTATTGCAATGCTCATGGTGTGGAAAAAAACATAAGTACAAGGAGTTCCCTGAGTTGTTTGAACACATGAGCCAACAACACAGAAAGACAAAGTGCTGGGATGGTGAGTATAAAGAAGGATTGACCCACAGTAGATGCCAAGAGTGGCACGTGAGTCAGGATTAGAACCTGTATTGGTGACAATGCGAGTAGAGGTTACGCATACAAGGGAGATGCCAAGACAAAAATTGGTTTTAGGGAAGAAGTGGTACATGGGAAGTATCTAGATCTTACTCATCAGAAGGAAGTGTATCAAGAGACTATGGATGTGATTCAGAGTTTACAAGGGGAGATCCAATGTCTAAAGGAGAAGTCAAAGAAGTTGGAGCAAAGGAAGAATGTCGAGGCTCTGAAGGAGGACCTAGATGAAGTCAAGGAAGTATGTAGGATGTTAAGGCAAGAGAATATTATTCCCTTGCTAGGAGAATGGCTGAGGGAGAAGGTACCACACACCAGAGCAGAGCATGAAAGGTAGGTTTTGCATGTAAACCTTCCTCCTCACAACCTTGACTATAATAAGGAGATTACATTGAATGCAGTTATTGATGGGTGGCTTCTAAGAAATATCCTCATCGACACAGGAGTGGAGGTCAATGTTCTCACCTTAGATGCTTGACATCAAATGGGAAGGCCCACATTACAGCCATCTTTGAATGTGTTGTATATGGCAAAAAAAAAAAGGCAATGCCCATTGGAGTCTTGAAGGATGTAGTTATCACCATTCAAGGGGCCAAGTTCATTGGAGATTTTGAAGTCTTGGCACTCGCCGAGGAAGAAAACTTTCCAACATTACTTGGGCACCCATGGTGTTACAAGAACAATGTTGACCTACGGTTTAACAAGGGATATATTAGTTTTGAGAATAAGGAAGAAAGGGTCATCATCCCCTTAATTGATGGGAAGTCAGCACCTTATACTGAGCCCCTAGGAGAAGAAGTACTTGACAGGATTTATGTGTGCTCCATTAGAGATCCTGGAGATAATTCATCCCATGGAGGGAGTTATCTAGTTTGAAGATGCTCAGTCCTTGAGTGATACCACTAGCATGGCATGTGACAATTGGGTGCATGGGACTTATGAGTTGATTGGGTGACAGTTGAGAGGGTATGTAACAAGGGTAATGAAGGCATGCTCAGTCAAGTGCCTGGGAGGGAAGAAGTTACCGAGTTACTCTGGAGGAGCATACCCTGAAGTTTTCTTGTGAGAAATGGAGGCTCAGTGGAAGAATGAGGATGAGAGAAGGGGAATGCTCAGTTATAACCTACTCAGAACTGCATTGTGCACTGGTGGGCTACACATCAGGAGAACCTCCTATAATGGCATGAAGGTAAGGGTCACATTTTCTGTAAGGTTCTCTAGGAGCAACGCACCCACTGTGATCCAAGACTACCATGGTAAAGAGACTACCTCATTCATGTCCAATCATGTGAAAAGGCCTGGATGGGAAGCACAGAAGCATTACCACCTTCATTATGGGTGCATAAGTTGTATTCCACCTTATAAGCTATGTGTGCATGCATGGTATATTCATTCAGAGATGCATCATCAAATAGGTAATTGGTAGGAGTTGGTGGCTAATCTCATTCAAGCTTTCAAGTATAGGAGTATAAAGCCATCAGTGGATAAGGTGTTACAAGTAATCAAGTGCCTTACGATGGGAGATAGTGCTATGGTAGAAGATAGGCTACTGGAGTTGCTGGGTGAGCCTTGTTTAGAGATGCACCTCAATGAAGAAGAATCAAGAGGAAGTACAGCTTGAGCGTGCATGCATGGAAAAGGAAAAAGGAAAAATGGTCTATGTAGTAGATGGTGAAGAGATGGAAATTTTGAATGTTAACCATTCTGAAGGTACACGCAAAGTCATAGATAGCACTGATGAGTGAGCACACACCTACCATGAGCCCTTGAAAACAAATAAGGTTAACATTGGGATAGAGACAAGAACCTAAGGAAGCTATCATTGGGGACTATTGGTTAGAAAAGGAAGTTTCAAAGGTCATTGATCTATTGCATGAGTTCCAGGATTTTTTCCCTCGTAGGTACCATGAACTCAAAGGCATCCACCATTCCTTGGGGGAGATGAAGATCAAGTTGAAGGAAGGTGCACGCCCGATCTAGAAGAGGCCTTATCAGATGAATCTGAATTTGTGCGTACGGGTCAAGGAAGAAATAGACAAGATGATAGCATCTGGTATCATTGAGGCTATGGAAGAATCAAAATGGATAAGCCCAATGGTCATCAGTATCAAGAAGGATGGAAGAATAAGGATCTGTGTGGACTACAAGGACCTGAATGTAGTATGTGTCATCGACCCTTTCCCAACCCCCTTTACTGAAGAAATTATGGAGGGAGTGGCCGGGTGCGAGGTCTACTCTTTCACGGATGGGTTCTCAGGGTATCACCAAGTCAGGATTGCAAAGGAAGACCAAAGAAAGAAAATTTCACCACTGAATGGGGAATTTTTTCCTACACGGTTATGCCTTTTGGATTGAAGAATGTGCCTGTTGTGTTCTCGTGCATCTGTGGTACAAGCATTTCAGGACTTCATCCATAAATTTCTTCAAGTTTACCTGGATGACTAGACTGTATATGGGTTGGTAAAAGACCATTGTGACAATTCAAGGCTGATGTTTGAGAGATGTCGGTAATTGAGGATATCCCTCAACATTAAGAAATGTGTCTTTGTTACTCCATTTGGAACCCTGTTAGGACATATTATATGTAAGGAAGGCTTACTAGTGGATCCCACCAAAGTTATAGTTATTGTGGGATTAGGGGAGCCTACTAGTCAAAGTGTAGTGTGCAGATTCCTTGGACATATGGGGTACTATAGGAAATTCATCAAGGGGTATGCCAAGATCATTGCGCCATTGGAGGAATTGCTAAAACACAAGAGTGCCTTTCATTGGGGAGAGGCACAATAGAAGGCATTTGACACTTTGAAGGATAGGCTTGTCACTGCCCATACTATGTTTTCCTTCTTGGGATAATCCTTTCCATGTGCATGTTGATGCCTTAGGAACAACCATGGGAGCAGTACTAGCACAACCTAGTGAGGGGATTATTGATCACCCCTTGTGTTTTACAAGTAGGAAATTGACACTGTCAGAATAGAATTACACAACTACTGAGCGCGAGGCACTGTCAATGATCTACACGCTGCATAAGTTCAGATAGTACCTATTGGCAACAACCTTTATATTCTACATAGACCACATGGCATTGAAATACTTGGTGAACAAGCCCATTTTTCAAGGGCACATATGTCGTTGGGTCATATTATTCCAAGAGTTTGAGTTTTTCACGGTGGTTGTAAAACCTAGGAAAGAGTAAATTCTAGGACCCGACCACTTATCAAGGATTAACTCAAGGGAGGACATGCAAATACATTGAGGATAAAATTCGGATACACATATCTATTTAGGTTAAGGCAATGCACCCTCGGAACTTGGAAGATATCACATTATTCTTGAAAACAAGTGTGGTGCCAAATGAGATGAAGGCTCTAGAGAGGAAGCAGTTAGCAATACATGTCACACCCTACATGTTGATTAGTGGAGACCTGTATAAGTTAGGACATGATGAGGTTCTGCACTGATGCATATTAGAACATGAGCACATGGAAATTATGGAGGAAGCACATGGTGGGATTGTAGGAGGACACTATGCAAGGAAATGCTACCACACAAAAGATTCTAATGGCAGGGACTTTGGTGGGAAACCATCTACCAAGATTGTATTGAGTTTTGCAAGGCTTGTGACCATTGTCAGCACCTTAGAAAACCTGGAAAGAGGGATGAAATTCCCTTACGACCAATAGCCAGTGTTGAACCATTTGAAAAATGGGCAATTGACTTTGTAGGGCCAATTTCATCCATTCGTGTGAAGGACTGGTTCACGGTATATCATTACTTGCACTGATTACCTAACAAGATGGGCAGAGGTAGTGCCTACGAAGGATTGCACTGCAACGACAACTGCTATATTTTTATGGGAGAACATAATCAATAGGTATGGTTGTCCTTTAAGCTTAACAAGTGATAGAGGTACACATTTCCTCAATGAAATGGTTAGGATTTTATTAGTAGAATTTATGGTGGCCCATCACAAGACTACACCATATCACCCTCAAGTGAATGGAACTACTGAGGCATTTAAAAAATACTAAGTCACACGTTGACCAAGATCTGTGATGTTGGAAGACAAGATTGGGATGAAAAAGTATCATTCATTCTATGGGCATATAAGACAACCTATAAGATGTTGAACAAGGCCACACCCTTTCAATTGGTGTTTGGCATAGAAGTTGTTTTACTAGTTGAATTCATGTTACCATCACTATATATAGTTCATGTAGGAGGGTTGGATGATGAAAAAGTGCTAGAAGAGAGGATTGATAAGTTGATACAGTTAGACAAAAGGTGATCACATGCTCGATGGAGTCAGAAGATAGAAAATACAAGACAAAAAGGCATGACATGATCGTCATATAAAAACAAGTAGTTTTAGGTTTGTCAGATGGTGTTGTTATATGATTCTAAGTTTTTACGCCATCTGGAGGAAGTTGAAATTCCATTGGCTAGGACCTTACATCAACTCATACATCCTTGATTCAGGTGCTTTCTAGTTACAAGTGCTAGATGGGATGAGATTGCTAGGTCATTTCAATGGGAGTAGGCTACAACCCTACTATAAATAAGTCTTCTTGGTATTTGTAAATAAGGTAATATTTCAAGTTATCTTAGGATATCCCTTTATGTTGTTTCTTTTATTGTGTTTCCAATTCTCATTGCTTGTTCCTTTCTTTTTGTTCTATTTTGTGCCTTGTGCGTTTTTCAACCACATTATTTTCTAAGGTTGTGTATGTGTAGAGGACTGCACATATGTTTTAGTGTGGGGTGGAGTAGTACAAAGTAAAGTATAAGCTAGTAGTAAAATTTGAGTGGAGCAGTAGAAAGAAGCATGGTTAAGATTGAGAAAGCACGTGGAGAAATGGTGGATAATTAATTATGGTGTCAAGAAAATTGAAACAAAGACCACGTATAAAGAATGAAGAGCATAGGAACAACATGAGGTATTCAATGGAAAAAATTAGGTAAAGTACATAAGAAGTACATTCTTCGTTGTAGACGTGTGCATAAGATTCTTCGGTTAGATTGGATTTTTTGCATGCTAGAAGGTTTTAGAAGGTTCTTTTGTGCAAGGATTGGGTGCATGGGTAAGGGCACTTAAAGTTGGCTTAGTGGAAAAAACCAGATTTAATGTTAAGTATGTTTGTAGGTGGTATTGCATTTATTGCTGGAGAGGAGAAAATACTATAAATATTAGGTTAGGAAAGTCATTATTTTACCTTGCTATTACGAAGTTGAAGTGTTCTTGCGAACTAGGGCATCCTGAGAGATTTGTGTGAAGGAAGAAGAATCATAGAAATCTAAGTGTGTGACTAGGGTGGATATGAAAACCAGTAGGAAGGAGTACATGGGCATGAGAAACATTTGTTTTAAGTGCATTGTCTTGAGGAATGGTTTTCCTAGTTAGGGTTTGGCAGTTAGGGCATAGAGAGAGAAGGATTTCTTTACAGAGTTAAGCCATAGAATTGAGTAGAGTAGTTGAGTAGAGAAAGGAGTTTTAAATATTAAATTGATAAGGAAACATGGCACTAAAGAAGGATACTATCTCACCAAGTAAGCAGAAGGGAAAGGGAAAAGGAAAACAAGTCGCTACCATCACTATCTCTAATGAGGAATGGTATGCCGAAATGTAGTACCCAGATGGATTATTGCTAGGAAATGAGTGGGTCTCACACTTGAGACAAAAGGACATGATAAATTACATCCATCACATGAGCACTACAGACAAAGGGTGTGATAAACATTTGTTTGAAGTGTGTCATCTTGAGGAATGGTTTTCCTAGTTAGGGTTTGGCAGCTAGGGCACGGAGAGAGAAGGATTTCTTCACAGAGTTAAGTCCTAGAATTGAGCATAGTAGTTGAGAAGAGAAAAGATTTTTAAATATTAAACTGAAAATAAGACATAGCACCAACTAAGGTGACCATTTCACCAAAGAAACAGAAGGGAAAGGGAAAAGGAAAACAAGCCACTACCGTCACTATCTCCAATGAGGAATGGTATTCAGAAATGCAATACCCATATGGATTGTTGTTGGGAAATGAGTGGGTCTCACACTTGAGACAAATTTCCATGAGAAATTACAACCATCACATGAGAACTACAGAGAATGAAATGGTACCGAAGTTGGTTCATCCAACTAATAAGAGGACACCAGATGGAATGCCAATATATACCAATAAGGTGAAGGTAAAGCTAGAAAAGGAAGGGCTATTGCAACTATATGAGTTGCCTTAGTTTGGAAAGCCCAAGTGGCTATATCAGTGGTTAATTTCACGTATACATGAAGAATATTTCTACTTTGTAGGCCATAAGATGCGCATAACACTGTATTTGATATCTAAATTCACTGGCCTGAATTGTGAAGGAGAATCCATAGATGATGATTTGAGAGATAAGGAGGCCATCAATAAAATAGTAGCAGCTTATGACTACAAAAAGGGTTCGTGGTACTTTGACATTATAGAAATTATAGAACCTATTATGAGGATGGCCATGTGCTTGGTCACCAAGCTTAATGATCAAGAAAGATGGATGCAAGTGAATAAGGCATGGTTGAATGTATGATGGAAAATATCATAAGGGACCATCTATAACTTATCCACCTTTATTGTTGATGAAATCATAAGTAGTGTGCAAGAAGGAGAAAATATATTATTCGACAAAGTCCTCCTCACCATCATCTTCTTAGAGATTGGAGTACCAGATGGGCTAGAAATATTTTTTGGGAGTATTTAAAAGAGAACCCTTCACCCGCAAAAAGGTTCAAGAAGTATATTTGTGAAATCACAATGATCACTAACAAGGCGTGCCTAGATAAGTGGTACAAATGAATGCATGATGCATTTAAGGTAGAGTGGATTATCCCACAGTAGTTTCCCATGCTTGTGGATGGAGAGAAAAAGTTTGCATTTGATCAACATTTTTGCATTGGTAAGTTTACATTGGTAAATGGGACTAAGATCCCATGGTGCAAGCTACTCTTTTCCTTCACCTCAAAATACTTTCAAGTAGGGGTCAACCGGTTCAAGGAGGCCAAAAGGCTAAGGTTTGACCTTAGTGAGGTGGACCAATACCACTGCGAGCTACACCGAAATCTTGTATACCCTAAGAAGCGTGCATACATGGAGAAGTATGTTTCCCATGGAGTATAAATGATGAAGCCAATAATGCTTCCAATCGCCAGAAGTGCTATAATAAGTGTATATATGTGCATAAGGCCTAAGTTTTAGAAATGTTCCTATCTAGAGAGTGATTTCTCCATTCTAGAAGACACCACCACACAATTGGTGGGCGCACTAGAAGCCATCATGAAGCCTAGCACTTACGTGTATAGAAAGAATTCCCAAGTCAAGGAGAACACCCCAGAAGAAGAGGCATCAAAGCATGAAGAGCCCCTCACACATGAAGAATCACCAAAGAAGATGTTGCCTAGTTAGGAAAAGGAGAAAGAAGAATCTCCTATACTAGAATTACCAGTTAACAAGAAGCAGAGGGTGACAGAAGAGGTAGAATCAGAGGAAACAAAAATATTAGAGGCCTACATAGGTGACAGGGATAATGATGAGCCCAAGGAAGGTCAAGACCATCCAATATATATTGTACATGACTCTAAAGAGGAGGAACATGAAGAGAAGAATGACAAGGAGGAAGAAGAGGATCAAGGCAAGGGGGTGAGTGAAGAAGTAAGCTCCAAAAATTAGGTAACCCCAAGCTTCACCTAGGAACAAGTGGAAAAATACACAGAGAGAGAAGTGGAAGACATCATTAAAGATGT
Source organism: Taxus chinensis (assembly GCA_019776745.2). Classification (NCBI taxonomy): domain Eukaryota; kingdom Viridiplantae; phylum Streptophyta; class Pinopsida; order Cupressales; family Taxaceae; genus Taxus; species Taxus chinensis. Next base: position 545,183,369 of record CM034146.1, read on the forward strand.
GGTGGAGGATTTGGAGAAGAATGCAGATGAAATTTGAAGGAAATGGAAGAAGGAAGTGTTTGGAAAGAATATGGCAGCATGGGTGGGAATCCCAATCTAGCGGTAAGCTTCCCAAAAGCTACGCGAATATGTAGGAAGGGCATAGTAGTACCACAAGGGAAAGGAATGGGATACATAAATGATCAAAGAAAGGTGCTATGCATGTGCTTCCAAAGTACCATACCAATGGAACAAATCCTAGCTATGGATTCATTTAATGAAGAAGGTACATATCCCTGAACCAGAAAGATGCTATCTTAGGCATTTGAGTCCCACGTGGATGAACTTTAGTTTGAAGTAATTCAGGGAGCATTGATGAAGGTTTGAGAGATAAAAGGAGTTAATCCCTTGGTTAATTCTCAACAATTATTAGATGAGTAGGTATGTAACACGCTCAACAAAGTTTCAGTGGAGGTTGAGGCTGATACTGTTCAGAAGAAATGATAGGGTAAGATTCATAGAGGTAGGAATTGGAGAAGAAAAAGAAGGAGCTTGTTCAGATAGAGAAAGGAGTTGAAGAAAGAAGAGATTATCAACACCCAATTAAGGTGTGAATTGATATAGGAGAAAGAAAGGGTTCCTGAGTTACACAATAAAATTGAAATTATTACGAGTGTTATTGTTTTAAAGCATCTTGACCTAGTGCCACCCGAAAAAAAATATGAATCAACCTTGTAATTTCTGGAAAATTTTACTCGCATCCTCACAATCGAAAGGAGGCAAATTGACTTACAGACTACAAAAGAAGCACTAACACATGCCAAGAGAAAGGAAGAGAAGATGAAGGTTTTCAATATCATTGCTTAATATACCAATCTCCTTGCAGAGGTAAAGTTTTCCACGCACGCATGTTGTTAAAGATGCATATGACAACTGCACTGATAGAGATAGAGTGGAAAGCATCCTAGTCACACCACATGAAATGGAACTCAAGGAGTTTCAAGAAAATAATAGGGGAACAATGTAGAAAGAGATAAAATCATGGTCGAGGTAGAAAAGAAGTTAGAAGCTATCGAGACATTGAGAGGCTCGATCAAAAACTGGCTAAAGGAATTGTTGATGCAAAATCACAGCACCCATGGATGCAGATCAGGTTTCTAGGTTGATCACTTTGGCATCCAGTGTGATTGCATAACATTGAATGCTTTCTCCAAGTGTGGGACCTGAAAAAATGAGAAAGGATTCTCCAGAGAAGGCTGGTTCCTATTCCTCTGTTCAGATGCACATGAAATATGTAGAGGGTTTTCTCAAAACCTAATCTAATCTGCCAAGGAGACAAGGTAAGAAGATGCATAAAATAAATCTAAGCTAATAGAGGTGATGCACCGAGGAATGAAGAACACCTATTTTTCCAGTAAACAGAAACCATTTGAATGTGATATAAGAATATGCACAGATGACAAAACCTGCAGTAAAAGACCAGGAGGATGCAAAGAATGAACACAGAGAGGGCTGAGAATCATCCATAGACATGCATTACTTGCTCCAAAGATTAATATAATACACCATAGAATGCCATGAGGTAGAATAGTATTTACAGTTCAAATGAGAGGTTTGAATTCCACAAATTCTCCTGAGGAGAAGAAGGGAGAGGCAAAACAAAAAAATGTTCGACCCCTGAAAAGAAGCTCCTCTTTACAATATATAGAAAGAATGAGAGAGGGAAGAGAGAGAGGAAAGCCAAATCTATCCCAACCACCTTCAGGTTGCATTCCATTCATCTCATTATGGCAGAAGCGGCGGATCCTGGCAAAACGGGGGTGTTGTCTAACAGAAGCAGCGAACTGTCTGCTACATTAAAGTTGTTTGTTGAAGCATTACTTCTACTTGTTATTTTGTACGCTAGAGGCATTTCTTGATTTTCTCTCTCCAAACTGAACCAAAATGCAAGATTGACCCCAAAATCGTGTAGATAATTTTACCAGCTTTCCATTGATATAAATAACGTTGCCAATCCGAGCTTTGGATCGAAAGTTATGGCGATCTGAATATTTAGGGAAAAAACAGGCCAAAACGTGTTTTGAAATCTTTCCCGCTCTCTGCCACCTGGATAACACGTGGCATCGTGCTGATTGGACGAGTAATTCTCTCTCCTCTGCCTTATCGCGGGCTTTCCTTTTGAAATTTCCTTATGGGCCCTTTAAACTTAGACACGTGGCGCTATTTCATTGGTTCGGGTCAGTGCTCAAAACCTCACCCTTTGACTTTTGGACTATCTCCCTTGTGACACGTGTCGTGATTTGATTTGGTCCGCGGGGTTTGCCAGCTTTTCGCGCCCCTTTGCGTCTTTATGTCCCAGTATGTCCCAAACTGTTTGGGAAAAAAACCTTTGATCCACCTGAAATGGGCTTTCCTCGTTCCTCATTTGCTAGATGACACGTGGCGCAATCTGATTGGCTCTTGGATTTTTCAGCTATCCGCGTCCCTCGCAATCCTTGCAGCCCAGATGTCCTAGTATGAACTTTCTCTGTTTCGGCCAAAACCGGCCAGTTTCGGGTCCATTTTTCCCAAATGTCCTAGTGCATCGTGGGACAAATTCTTCCGGTTCACCCGATCCGGCCGATTCACGTACTTCTGGCCCAGATGTTCGTTTTGCTTCACGGACTGTTTGTTTCTCATTTTGGCCGATCCGGCCGGTTCGCGTACTTCTCCGTACATGTGTCCCCGTTTGTCCCGGATGAAAGACTTGGGCAAAGTTTTCCTTCTTTCAACCGATTTCGGGCATTTCGTGTCCTGCGCATGTACCTGTTGGCCCAGATGTCCCCTTTGCTTCACGGGCCCGCCTGGAGGCTTTTCGACCGATCCGCGCCTAGATGTCCCTAAATGTCCCGACTACTCCTAGGACTAGGACTTAGCCATTTTTCGTGATTTTTCCTGTTTCAATCTACTTGCCTGGAACCGCAAAACTCTGATGCATGTTATCGAAATTTACCCTTGGGGGGGTGAAATTTTGACAACAGTTTTGACGACTCAGCGGGTGTCACTTGTCTGCTAGGTAGAAGATCAGTGGCCTTTTAACAATCCATTGGGCATGGAGTTATAAGCAATAACCTGAAATGAGCTTGATACTGCAACTTCTTCTCCAACAACACTCTGAACTGTAGAAAAACAACCTGAGAGTAGAAAAACCTATGCCAAAGCACTTAGGGAAATAGAAACCTAACTACCACAGGACAATGTGCATACGCACTTAGAGGAATTAAAAAAAATCTAAAATAATATTTTACAAGGGAAAACCTTTTCTTTTTTTAGTAGCAATGTTTAAGATAGATTCCGTTAACCGGAATCAGAAGTTCCTCTCCATCCAATGCAGACAATTGGAAGGCATTACTATTTTTGCATCCCGTGACCATGTAGGGACCACTCTAGATGGCATCAAACTTGGAATGCCTTCCTAGTTTTGCCCGATCTGCATCCCCATTTCAGAACTAGGTCCCCTTCCTGGAAGGTCCTTGCTCTTGCTCTCTTATCAAACCATCTTTTTACCTAAGGCCTGATCCTTTTCAATCGTCTGAACTGCATGTTCTCTGATTTCTTCTAATTCCATCAATTCTACATACCTGACCTCCATTGGTTCGAACTCAGATAACTCAAAACTGCTTCATGAGCTCCAAGGCTGGCAATTCTAATGATATAGGCAATACTGCCTCCTTCCCATAGACCAACTTGTAGGGAGAATTACCTGTAGACCTCTTTTGGTGTTATCCTGTCAGCCCATAATGCTGATTTTAGCCTTGTTATGCCATGTTCTTTGATTTTTCATCTAGAGTCCTTCTGATGATTTTTAGCAAATTCTTGTTTGTGGACTCTACCTGTCCATTACCCCTGCGGGTAATAATTTGAATGAGGTGCTCAAATAGATTCCATTCTTGACAGCCCATTCTATAATTTTTGAACCTATGAATGCTAATGCATTATCTGATATGATGGTGGCCGGCACACCGAACCTGGTTGCTATTTCTTCATAAAAGTCTAGTATGTTAGACTCACTTGCCTCTTTGAGCGCTACTGCTTCGGGTCCACTTGGTGAAATAGTCTGTCGCTGTAAGAATCCACTTGTGGCCTTGACTCGAATTGGGATTGATGACTCCAATGAAGTCCAATCCCCATTGCATGAATGGATGATCTACTGAAATTGGACGAAGGGGCAGTGCTGCTAACCTTCCTTTCCCTGTGAAGAATGCACATTTCTTGCATTTCTTAACCCATGAGTAGCAATCATTGAATATAGTAGGCCAATAGTAACCAGCTTTCATGATTTTGAGAGCTGTTACTCGTGGGGTGAAATGGCCTCCTGCCTCCGCCGTCATGGAACTCGTGTAAGATCCTCTCAACCTGACCTGTCCCAATGCATCTTAATAGAACACCGTTGATGTCTTTTTTAAACAAAACACCATCAACAAGCACATATGGAACTGCTTGTAATCTGAAGTACCTTCTTTTTGCTTTGCTCATTTCTGGAGGGCACATGCCCGTCTGTAGGAAATGTATCATATTCTGAGTCCAACAGGGAGTGGACACATCATCATTTTCTATGTTTTTGATCATCTTGTAATAGCAAGACAGCGTCTTCTTCATCTTCTGGGTTGTCTGGTTGTTTGGAAGCGAGCTGCTCACACAAACCTTTGCCTCTTACCAGCTTGGTGATCTTGATCTCAATGTCATACTCCATGACATGGGGTGATCCATCCTGCCCTTTTCTCATTCAAATCCTTGTTGAGGAGGAAGTCCTTAACCCCAGCATGTGAGACTAGCAACTGGACCTTGTTGTTTGAGACTAAATGCTTGAATTTCTTCAAGCTTCTGATTACTGCAAGCACATGCTTTTCAATAAAAGAGTACCTCACTTCGCAGTCATCTAGGCTCTGGCTGAAGAAGGCAATCGGCTGTTCATCATTATCTTTGTTCTGCTGTACCAGAATGGTAGAAATAGTGTCATCACCTCCAAATGCATAGAGGATGAAATCCTTGGAAAAGTCTGGGTTGATGAGAGTGGGTGCTTGGGAGATGGCTTCTTTGATTGCTTCAAAACTCTCCTTGCCTTCTGCCGTCCACTTGAAAGCCATGCTTTTCCTTAACATTTTGGTGATGGGCTTGACAAGGGCTGCAAAATCTGGGACAAACCTCCGAACAAAGTTTATCCTTCCCAGGAAACTCTGAAGGGCTTTCTTGTGGCTTGGCAATGGTAGTGCTCTTATGGCTTCAACCCTCTCTAGATCAATTGCTAATCCTTCCTTGGAGACAATATGGCCAAGGAGCTTCCCTTCATGTGCAAGAAAGATGCACTTCTTAGGATTCAAAGACACTCTGAACTTTCTACACCTCTGAAACACTTGCCTGAGGTGAAAGAAATGGTCTGCTGCATTCTTTGAGAAGACAGTAATATCATCTAGGTATATCAGCACTATCTTGTTGATCAAGCCTTTGAATGCCATATCCATAGCTTGCTGGAATGTTGCTCCGGTGTTCGACAGTCCAAATGGCATCTTCTTGTAAGCATATGTGCCCCATTTGGTTGTGAAGGCTATCTTGAACTGGTCTTCCTCCTTCACCATAATCTGATTGAAGCCTGAGTAACCATCAAGTAGTGAAAACCTTTCTGAACCAGCTACGACCTGCAATATTTTGCTCCATGGAAGGGAGTGGATAATGGTCCTTGAGAGAGGCTCTATTCAAATCTCTGAAGTCAACACACAGCCTGATCTCTCCACTCTTCTTCCTGACTGGAACTAAGTTGGCAACCCAACTAGAATGCTTGATTGGGAATATGATTCTTGACTCAATCAGCTTGTCCAATTCTTTCCTCATGAGAGGCTCCATGTGTGGATTGACTGGTCTCTGTTTCTTCCTGACAGGCTTAGTTATTTGGATCCAATTCGATGGTATGCTGAGCTAAGTTGGGATTGAAACCTTTCAAGTCTTCATAGCTCCAAGCAAACACGTCAGGGAATTTCTTGACATAGCTGTATGAACTCACACCTTTCTTACTCAGTTGTCATCTTTCCAATTTGCAATGGCTTGTTTTCTTCTACCAATATGGATACCGAATCTTCTCTCTTAACCTGAATGTTTGCTTTCTCCTTTCTAAACTGATCATTGGGGTTAAAAATGGACTCCAAAGTGATAAGTCCCTTGGGCAGCTTGTCAGTTCTCAGCTGTATCACTTGGTCACCATATTGTTGTTCCAACTTTTCTTGATTCTTAGCTGAGAACTCAGCTTCTTCTTGCAAGAAATGGATGATTTGCTGGTCATTCTCAAATACTTGCCAACTGACATCGTTATCCGGCACCGAAGGCCTCACAATCACGTGGATGTTTGGATGTACCTTGTCTTGTTGAATGTTTTCTACAATGTCAAAGGCTGCCCCTACTGCTGCAAGCCTGTCAGCAGCTTGATTCTCTTTCCTAGGAATGGCTTTAATGCCGAAACCCTCAAAATCTTCCATGAGGTCCCACACCCTGTTCTTGTAGCACCTGAGTAGATCATTTTTGGCCGCATGCTGTCCCTTGACCTGATTTACAATCAATTCACTGTCCCCAAAGACTTGCAAGTTCTTTATTTTTTTCTTGATTGCCCAATGCATCCCTTGCACCAAGGCTTCATATTCAGCAGTGTTATTGGAGCATGCAAATTGAAATCTAAAAGCTGAATAGTACTTTACTCCTTGAGGTGAAACAAGCACGGCTCCACCTCCTGCACCTTGTCTACTCCTTGATCCATCAAAAAATAGCTGCCATACCTCATTGTCATCCTTGTGGTTTGGCTTGGTGATGCTAGGAATAGGTTGACTTTCTTCGTGTATACAATAGACTCCTAGCTCAGATTCTTCTATTCCTTGATAAGGATCAAAAGCATGCACCTTGTTTGCCCATTCATCAAGAGTCAAATCTGGGATACTTCCAACCTTAGTGTCAGCTTCATCAGTGCTAGGGTGATCTTCTTGATCAAATGCTGAGCAATTGACATTAATCTGACTTGGAGTGTAGGGCTCAATATGGAAGTTTGCAATAGGTTCAGATCTGATTGTGGCCTTAGTTCCATATCTCGTTCTGAATAGCATGTGTGACCAATCAGCGGACAAATATCCCCCAATCTTGGTAGTGAAGTCCCTTGACAAACAGAGGGCAAAGAGTGGTGGAAGGTCTAATGACTGACACATCTTGTAAAACAACAACATTTGGACATGCGTGTAAGGTAAGACTCAAATTTCTAATCACTCCAACTGTTGCTATTGTTGTCCCATCCAACTGCACTACTCCCTTAGATGTTATTTCATACTGGAGCCCTAACTGATCAGCTATCTGTTTAGGCATTACTAAGCTACTTGCCCCGGAGTCTATCATGTAATTGTGCACTAGCTGATTTCCAATGATTAACGAAACATAGAAAGGAGGGGGTTTCAACATCTTACCTTGTTGTCCTCCATGATTTCCCTCAGGCTGGGCAGCATTTGTAAGCACTTTGTCTTGTATCTGCTGATTCGAAGTTGGCCAGTCCTTCATGGCAGCTTGCAGCAGATCTCTTTGGCCTGGGATAGCTAGGGATTCCCACATAGATATATTGACGTTTTGTTTTCTTCATCTGATCAATGATACTGAATGGTGATGAAGGATCTCTCTGCTACCCCTTGGTTTGCACATTTACTCCTTGTATGTGGGCAGCAACAGCTGGCATTTGAGTTGGCCTAGGGGCTGTTCTTGGCTGTCCTTGTGCATTTGAAGCGGGACTTTGCTTGCCAATCATTTGTGGAGCCATGGAAGGTTGTGGATTGGCTGGGGCTAATGGCTGTTCTTCACCCAAATTTCTCCTTTTTGACCTTGTGTTTGCTGCAACACCTTGAGAAACTACCTGGTTCATGCCACAAAAATCCTCTGCTTGCCAATTTACCAATGTGGTGTCATTTGGGGCTGATTGTTGTTTGAATGTTTCTTGTTGTTGGCTGTTTTCTTGATTGTTCTCACCCTCCACACCAGTATTTTGTTACCATTAAAGCTTGAGTCAAAGCACCATTGAAGCACATGGATTGATTATGAGGCTCATTACATGGAAAACACCAATCATACTCCTGGGAAATGTTGTTTTGTGCTGGTACTAATGCCCTAGAGGCAGATATGGCATTCGGATTATAGGGCTGGAATGGTCTATTGACAGGAGGCCTTGTTTGATTCATATTTGCAGCTGGATTAGGTGGCCTTTGAGGCTGATATGGCTGCCTATTAGGTTGAGCTTGAGGCTGATACGAAGGTCTAAAACCTTGAGCTTGCTGTCTTTTGAGAGTGACCAGCTCATTGCCTAGATTTTGCAATTGCTTCATGACCTCTTGAAGCTCATTTGGGGCACTTGGAGATGAAGTAGAAGCTTCATTTGAACTCTGATTTCTAGGAGTGGGAATAGGAGCTAAGACAGGTGCTTGACTAGCACTTGGGCTCTCTAAACTTGGATATAATGGCATTGGAGGCCTAGGAGCCAATTTACCAGCTTGGATAAGACAGTTTTCGGCTCTAATGGCAATGCTATAAGCAGCAGGTAAGGTTGTGCCTCCCATAGATTGAATTAACATAGAAATATCAGAATTCAAAGCTTTAAGATAGTATAGAAAAGCACCTTCTGCTGTTGGCCTGACTGCCACTGGAATCCTATCCCAAGACCTTTGAAATCTGAAGTTGAAATCAGTCAGCTGCTCGTTGGGGGGCTCTCTTGATAGTTGTCAATTGTTCTAGTAGAGACAAATTGTCTCCCTTTTCTTCAAACTGCTCATGAAGTGCAATACACAGCTGATTCCAGTTTGTGATAGAGCCAGCTCCAAGGCTCCTAAACCATTGCAATGCTTTCCCCTTGAATGAAGATGCCAGCAATTTGACAGCTACATCCATTTCATTTATCTCATGGATTGCACAGACGTTAGCAATGTCTTTTACATGATCACCAGGAGTGGTATGATTTTCTCCAGTAAAAAATGGAATGTTCTTCAATGCTGCAATTGGAACTGGATTCTGTGCATTGAGGGCGAGTGGGCTGCTGCCAGTGAAATTGACAAATGGATTTAGTGGTTGTGCCATTCTGATTGGTCGAAGGACTCTTGAATACTGAATGAAAGGCCGAGCAGGTGGAGGAGTTGAGAGAGTTCTGTTTGGTGGAGATGGAGACCTTTGAATCCTTCTTCCTCTTGGCCTTCTTCTTGGAGATAATTGCAAGTATTCAAACAACACTTCTTCTTCTCCAACTCTTGACCTTGTGATTCTTCTCATAAGCTTTCAGGCCTGTACTGCTGAAACCAGTTGATCTTCCTCTTAGAGTCGCCAGATATGCGAATAATAGCTCTTTTCAAGCAAGAAAATTGCAGCAGATGCATATCAACTTTGTTGCAATAAAAATGAGACCTCTAGGTCCCACCGGGCGTGCCAAAACTGTTGAGTGCAAAATCACAGCACCCCTGGATGCAGATCAGGCTTCTAGGTTGATCACTCAGGCATCCAGTGTGATTGCATAACATTGAATCCTTTCTCCAAGTGTGGGACTTGAAAAAATGAGAAAGGATTCTCCAGAGAAGGCTGGTTCCTATTCCTCTGTTCAGATGCACATGAAATATGCAGAGGGTTTTCTCAAAACCTAATCTAATCTGCCAAGGAGACAAGGTAAGAAGATGCATAAAATAAATCTAAGCTAATAGAGGTGATGCACCGAGGAATGAAGAACACCTATTTTGCCAGTAGACACAGACCATTTGAATGTGATATAAGATTATGCACAGATGACAAAACCTGCAGTAAAAGACCAGGAGGATGCAAAAAATGAACACAGAGAGGGCTGAGAATCATCCACAGACATGCATTACTTGCTCCAAAGATTGATACAATACACCACAGAATGCCATGAGGCAGAATAGTATTACAGTTCAAATGAGAGGTTTGAATTCCACAAATTCACCTGAGGAGAAGAAGGGAGAGGCAAAACAGAAAAATGTTTGACCTCTGAAAAGAAGCTCCTCTTTACAATATATAGAAAGAATGAGAGAGGGAAGAGAGAGAGGAAAGCCAAATCTACCCCAACCACCTCTAGGTTGCATTCCATTCATCTCATTATGGCAGAAGCAGTGGATCCTGGCAAAACGGCGGGCTGTCTAACAGAAGCGGCGAACTGTCTGCTGCATTAAAGTTGTTTGTTGAAGCATTACTTCTGCTTGTTATTTCGCACCAGAGGCGTTTCTTGATTTTCTCTCTCCAAACTAAACCAAAATGCAAGATTGACCCCAGAATCGTGTAGAGAATTTTACCAGCTTTCCATTTATATAAAGAACGTGCCAATCCGAGCTCTGGATCGAAAGTTATGGCGATCTGAAGATTTAGGGCAAAAACAGGCCAAAACGTGTTTTGAAATCTTTCCCGCACTCTGCCACCTGGATGACACATGGCACGTGCTGATTGGACGAGTAATTCTCTCTCCTTTGCCTTTCGTGGGCTTCCTTTTGAAATTTCCTTGTGGGCCCCTTAAACTTGGACACGTGGCGCTATTTCATTGGTTCGGGTCAGTGCTCGAAACCTCGCCCTTTGAATTTTGGACTATCTCCCTTGTGACACGTGTCGTGATTTGATTGGTCCGCGGGTTTGCCGGCTTTTCGTGCCCTTCGCGTCTTTATGTTCCAGATGTCCCAAACTGTTTGGGACAAAAACCTCCGATCCGCCCGAAATGGGCTTCCTCGTCCCTCATTTGCCGATGACACGTGGCGCAATCTGATTGGCTCTCGACTTTTTCGGCTATCCGCGTCCCTCGCGTCCCTGCGGCCCAGATGTCCCAGTACGAACTTTCTCTGTTTCGGCCGAACCGACCGGTTCGCGTCCATTTGTCCCAAATGTCCCAGTGCTTCGTGGGACAAATTCTTCCGGTTCGTCCGATCCGGCCGATTCGCGTACTTCTAGCCCATATGTCCCTTTGCTTCACGGGCCGCCTGTTCTCATTTCGGCCGATCTGGCCGGTTCGTGTACTTCGCGTACTTGTGTCCCATTTTCCCGGATGAAGACTTGGGAAAATTTTCCCTTCTTTCAGCTGATTCGGGCATTTCGCGTCCCGCGCGTACCTGTGGCCCAGATGTCCCTTTGCTTCACGGGCCGCCTGGAGGCTTTTCAGCCGATCCGCGCCTAGATGTCCCAAATGTCCCGACTGCTCCTAGGACTAGGACTTAGCCATTTTTCGTGATTTTTCCTGTTTCAATCTACTTGCCTGGAACTGCAAAACTCTGATGCATGTTATCAAAATTTACCCTAGGGGGTGAAATTTTGACGACAGGAATTATACCCTTAGATAACCCATGGAATGGATGCACTTGATGATTTGAGCAAGCAGTTGGAAAGTATTCTTGAGACAATGAGTACCAAAGGGGAGGAACTAAGTTTTGAGGAGGTGAGTGCCCTAGTCAAAGACCTATGTCAGTAATCACAGAGCAAGGTTGACACCTGGGAAAAGGTAGAGGAAGAAATAGGGAAGGATTTCCCCCTCCTCCTTCAAAAATAAGCATCGTTCTCTTGCAAGTTCCCCATTCTTTCATTATTTCTTCCAATTCTTCATCCCTTTATTCTTTTTCCAACTATTTGAGGCCCACCATTCTTTATTCATTGAATAGAAGTGTTTCTGAGGATGGAGAACAAATGTAGTGTGGGGTGATGTTGGGCCCCAGAATATTGGCTAAGTACAATAAGGTGTGTGGGAGCATGGGACCTATTTGAAGAAGGGCATGCGGTTTGAAGGCATGCAGGGTAGGATTATAGCAGGGTTTAGCAGAACACACAACGCGTGCATGTAAGACAGGACAGGTTTTTGGGACTTAGCCATATTCAAAGTTCCAAACAACACATGAGAAAAGCATGACCCGTCTAGCATGCGAAGTGGATAAGGTGCTAGCCTAGCAGTTGTAGGATCAAGAATGGAATATTCCATGCATTTAATGGAAGGATCCAGAAAAACATTGTTGTAAAGAGTGGGGACCTCAGATCAAAGGAGGCATGCTCCATGGGAGGACCACTTGGACGCTTGGAAACTGATTTGTTACCTCAGAAGGCATGGTGGTGAAGACAAAAAGCTATATATATATAGATGCTCGGGTAGTAGAACGCGAGTGGCAGCGGTGGTGGATGAAGAGGTGAAGTTCTTCAGAAATATTATGAGGGATTCTATGGGTTAGGATTAGAGGAAATATAGGAGTGATGGCATATTTAGAGGGATGGGTTTGAGTTTATCATTGTAATATGAAGGGTGTAGTTTAGTTTTTGATGCATGACCTTGCTTTGCATTATTATATGGGTCTATTATGGCCTTAAGCAAATGTAATGTGGTTATTGAACATATTAACATGAATATAAGGTCCCGCTCTAAAATATATATGTGTTCATGAGCATAAATCATAGTGCATTTCCTTTGTGTTATGAATCAGTTCTATATTATGTTAGATACTTCTCTTTTATGGATGCATTGATATGATAACTCATCCTAAGATCTTAGAATGAATGCCTGGTTCTTTTCCATTCTTTTGTACTTAAGTATATGTCATCGATGATGTATTCTTACACAAATCACATAAATGAGGGGCTCAGCACCCGCGCGTGCCTCTCGGATGAGCACCCATCACCCGCTGAGTGATAGGTCAGCATGCAAGGGATTTAACTGTTGTTCTAAGGGCATAAAAATGACTACAACTTTTAACAAAATTTTGAGTCACACATTGATAAAGATTTGTGATGTTGGGAGAAAGGACTGGGATGATAAAAAATTTGTCGTGTTATGGTCATATTGAACTACCTATAAAAGAATAAACAAGGCCACACCTTTTCAATTGGTGTTTGGCACGGAGGTTGTGTTACCTATTGAATTCATGTTACCATCATTGTGTATTGTGTGCATATGAGGTTTGGCTGGTGAACAAGCACTTGAGGAAAGGATTGACAAGTTAATGCAATTGGATGAAAGGCGTATAATAGCACAATGGAGCAAGAAAATGGAGAAAGCCAGGCAAAAGGCATGGCATGATAGACACGTCAAGAACAAGAAGTTTGAGGTTTGGTAGCTGGTCCTGTTGTATGATTCCAAGTTTCTACGCTACCCAGGGAAGCTTAAAGTACATTGGTTGGGTCCATATGTGATATCTCATATACTTGATTCATGCGCTTGCAAGTTACAAGTGCTGGATGGAACAATGTTGCCTAGTATTTTAATGGGAGTAGGGTGAAGACCTACTATAAATAGGTCTTCGACGTGTTTATAAATAAGACAGTATTGACATGTAGCTTAGGATTTACCTTAATGTAATGTCCTTTCTTTGTGTTTCCCTTTTTCTTCACTTTTCTGTCTTTTCGTTTTGGGTGCGTTTGTGTGCCAATAGCCTGTTACTTTTTGAAAGGGTTTTTATGCGTAGAGGACTGCACATCTATTTAGTGTGGGGTGGAAGGTGTCAAAGGAGAAGTGTTAGGAGTGATGTGTATAGGAGGTCCAAGTGAGAAAATCAAAAGTGCATGGGTTTAGAAAAGTGCACGTAATAGATGTGATCATGAGAGAAGATTGGTGTCAAAAGGCTTTGAGAAAACCATGTACAAGGGTAAAAAGTATAGAAGCAACATAATGTAGGTGAAGACAAGAGCTTGGTAAAGGAAACAAAGGTTGGTATACTTTGACATGGGGGTGTGCGCAAGTTAGTCTGTTGTCAGAAAAGTCTTGCATGCCAAAAGGTTGTGGAAATTTTTACGTGAGTTTGCGTGTGGAGGAAAAGCACTGGAAAAAATGCACGAAGGGATGTCGCTGGAAAAATATGACTTTAAGGCATTATTACATTGGTAGGAGGCATAGGAGTTTGTGCTGGAAAAATGAAAAGCTATGAATAGAATGTTGGGGGTGAGTTATTCTTTTACCTTATGTTTGTGTTGAAAACCTCTTACAAACTAGGGCATCCTTGCGAAGAAAAATTTGTGGAGATTTTAATGCATAGCAGAAGATTCAATGGATTTGTGAACTAGAGTGGAAAGGGAGTACACGGGTGTGGGCTAAGAAGTGTGCTTGGAGGATTCCCGTGGGTGTCACATTGTCTTATGGAAGGAACACTTTCCAAGTTAGGGTTTGTAGAGCTAGGGCATGAGATTTGAAGTTTTCGTAAAGGAAAGTCACAAGATTGAGAAAAGTTAGGGAAAGAAGGAAGGAAGAGATCACATGGACCAGACGAGAAGAAATGACACCAAGGAAGGGATCTAATGTTTCACCAAAGAAGGGAAAGGAAAAGAACATAGGAAAACCCACTGTATCAACAAGTTTTAATGAAGAATGGTACGCGGAAATTTAGTACCCAGATGGCATTTTGATGGGAATGGAGTGGGTTTCTCATGTGTGTAAAATATCCATAAACAATTATAACCACATAACAGATACCACAAAAAAGGACATATCACTAGAGTTAGTTCGTCTGAATGGAGAGAGGACACTGGATGAGAAGCCTATTTATGATGACTCGGTGAAAACCACGTTGGAGAAGGCCGGACGCCTGCAACTCTATGAGTTTCCCTATTTTGATAAACCCAACAGGTTGTACCAGAGGTTGATGTCATGCGTACATGAGGATTATTTCTACTTTGTAGGAAGAAGAATGCGCCTAACTTCCCAGTTGATTTCAAAGTACACTAGACTTATATGCATAGGAGAATTAATGGAGGATGATTTGGATGACAAGGACGTCATCAAGGAGATAAACGCAAAGTATGAGTACAAGAAGGGTTCGCACTACTTTGACATTAGTAAGATCACAAACCCAACTATGAAGATGGTCACGCATCTACTTACCAAGCTGAACGGATAGGAGCGTTGGACGAAAGTGAACAAGATATGGTTGAACATTTGCAAGAAGATTTCAGAAGGAAAAATCTACAACCTCTTGGCCTTCATTGCGGAGGAGATTATAGATGTGGTGTGTGATAGAGATAAGATTATGTATGGTAATGTTCTCCTCACCATTGTGTTTTCAGAGATTGGATTTCCCAATGGGAAGAACAACTATGTATGGGTATGCCCTTATGAAAACCCCTCCCCTGCAAAGAGATTTGAATCCTACACTTGTGACTCGATGACTGCACCATACAAAGCACGCTTGGAGAAATGGTATAAGTGAATGAGCGATGCATTCGAGGTAGAATGGAGAATCCCGGAGCAACTTCCAATCTTTGTGGATGGTGAGGTTGAGTTCACTATATACCATGACTTCTGCATAGGAAAATGTACTTTGACTGATGGAACAAAAAGCCCTTGGTGTAAACTACCCTTTGCCTTCATAATGCAGTACTTTCAAAGCGCGATCAACAGGTTCAAGGAGGAAAATAAGTTTAGATTTGATCTAAGTGAGGTAGATCAAGATTATTGTGTGTTGCGTCGAAGTCTAGTTTACCCTAAGAAGCACACATATGTGGAGAAGTATGTCTCCCATGAAGTATATATGATGACTTGTCAGTGTCAATTCTTATTGCAGGTAAAACATCAACAATGGTGTATATCCACCTGAGGCCCAAGTTCGAGAAGGGCGCACATTTGGAGGATGATGTATCCATCCCAGAGGATCCTTCCTTGAAGAAGGGAATAAAGAGAGAAAGAATAGAGACCAAATCAAGCAGGGCACTGTCAGACTATAATAGCACAGGAATCAGGTGCAGGACCAAGTACCTACACAAGGAGGAAGAAGTCTCTTGTTAAGGAAAAGATACCAAAAAAAGAAGAGTCCCTTGTGTTAGAGTTGTCAGTGAAGAATAAGCAGAAGATGGCATGAAGTTCAAACTCTGAGGAGATAGAAAGCATGAAGAATGATGAAAATGAGGATGATGAAGAGCATGAATAAGGTAACAGTCCCCCTGTTCATGATGTACACGAGACTGATGAAGAGAAGAATGACTATGAAGAAGGTGCTATAGGAGGAAGTGAGGAAGTAGACATGCATACTCAAAAGACCCCAACCCCGACCTTGACCAGAGAATAGATAGATGACACCGTAGAGAAGGAGGTGGTGGTATTATATAATAGTTGGTGGAGCGTGGGGTGGAGCACAACGCTGACAAAGTGATAAAGGAAACAGAGGAGAGCGCAAGTGTATGGAAGCATGGGCAGAGATCCCAGCCTCACAGTAAGTTTCCCCAAGGCAGTGTGCACAAGTGGAAAGGGCATAGTAGCAGCATAGGAACACACCATGAATTACATCAATGATCCAAACAAGGTGTTACGCACACGTTTCTAAAGCACTGTGCCCACATACCAACTTCCCACTTAGTCTTCTTTTGATGAAGAGGGTGTGTACTCGCGCACAAGGAAAATGTTATATTGGGATTTTGAGTCCCATGTTGATGAGCCCGAGTTTGAGGTTAATAGTGGTGCATTAATGAAGACACCAGATGCTAAGGGAGTGAACCCTCTTGTGAATTCCCAATAGATGTCAGATGAGGAAGTTTGTAACGCGCTCAACAAAGTATCAGTGGAGGTGGAAGCAAGAATTTTCGGTAGAAATGATAGAATAAGAGTCTTAGAGGATGAGGTTGGGAAAAAGAATGAGGAGATCATTGAAAGGGACAGGGAGATAAAACAAAAGGAATTAATCAATGTGCATTTAAGGCATGAGCTGAGGGATGAAAAGGTGAAGGTGCACAAAGTCTACAAGAAGGTAGAAGTTATTTCAAATGCCATTATCTTTAAGCACCCAGACCTGGCCTCTCCTGAGCAAAAGTAAGAGTCAACTATGCATTGCTTGGAAGACTTGACGCGCATACTCGTCATGGAGAGGCAACCAATTACATAAGAGTCGGCAGAAGAGGTGATGGCGCGCTAGAAGAAAGAAGAAAAGTTGAATATTGGGGAGATAATAACTCGGTACTCCGAGCTCCTTGCCTCAGTGAAGACCACGATGCAAATGGCCAAAGTTGTGTATGATAATTGTGGCGACAGAGATAGAGTAGAAAGCATATTGGTTGCTAGCCATGAGGTAGATCTAAAGGAGTTTCAAGAGAAAAACAAGGGCAATAGGGCAGAGTGAGATAAGATCTTGGCTGAAGTTGAGAAGAAATCAAAGGTGATCAAAACCTTGAGGGTTTCGATTAAAAATAAATTGAAGGAATTATACCCCCGAGTCACTTGTAGGATGGACACATTGGGTGACCTTAGCAAGCAGATGAAAAACATCATAGATACACTGAAGGCTAGGGAAGATGAGCTAAGTTTTGATGAAGTTATTGGGTTGGTAGGAGATTTAATTCAACATGCATAGGGTGAGGCAAATGCTTGGGATAAAATTGAAGCATCCGTGAAAAGAGACTTCCCACTCCTCATGCAACAGCAGTAGGATCCTTCTATTCTTCTATTCTCTATTCAATTGCAGATTATTTCATTTATTCTATTCTTTATTCTTTGATGAAAGAGCAGAGTGTTTCCGGGGACGAATAACACATGTAGTGTGGAGTAATGTTGGGCCTTGAATTGACTAAGTCCCAAGGAAGAAGGAGCATGCACATGTAAGGAAAGTGAATAGGAAGGCACTCAAAGAAAGGTGTGTGGGAGAAGAGGTTGGCGCACGGAAGTAGAAGAGGGTTTGGGGACTTAACCACATTTCGAAGGTGATATTGGAGGAGAAACACGTGAGGTCTTGAGTAGGTGTGATGAATGGATAAGGTTCCAGCCTAGAGCCTGGGAGGTCAAGAAAAGAATATTCCACATAGGGAATATTCCCAGGAGGATCATTACAGTTGGTGAAGGCCTTTGCAAGATGGCATAAGCACTCGATCATGGAGGACCACACTTCCACTTGACATGTGATCTTCTCATGGGTGAAACTATA
Source organism: Taxus chinensis (assembly GCA_019776745.2). Classification (NCBI taxonomy): domain Eukaryota; kingdom Viridiplantae; phylum Streptophyta; class Pinopsida; order Cupressales; family Taxaceae; genus Taxus; species Taxus chinensis. Next base: position 545,201,242 of record CM034146.1, read on the forward strand.
GCGGTGAATCCAGATTCTATTTAAAGGAATGCTTGGGTCCGAAATAAATAGAGTGGGAGAGGCAACAAAGTGCTGCAAAAATGTTGTTACTAGGCACATATGTATGTGCTTAGGTTTGAACAAGGGTTGTAATGGTAAAGCGTGGCTAGGATCTCTGTTCAGAGTAGTTTTGTAAGGTTGGAATGTTATTTCTGAAAGGAATGATAACCAGATCGTACCAAGCCAAGACCAAAGATGCTAATCAAACACCACGATCAATAAGATGAAAGCAATTTGCCAGAATAACTTTACATAAAACCTTTGCAAACAAATGAGAAACAATATCCTATATTATTATGGAACTCAATGCAATACATTGAGAATGGGCCTTGCTTAAATAGGCAAGGAATAACAATCTAAGAATCAATCAAGGTCATAGATCAAGCCATAAATCAAGGAAATAACTAGTCATCAAAGAACTAGTCAAGACCATAGATTTAGGAGAGAACTAGACATCAAGGATCTAGTCAATACCATTGATCAAGGAAAGAACTAGTCAATACCATAGATTAAGGAAAGAACTATACCTAACAACTAGATAATATCTCCTAGTATCTAAATTAGATAAAAGAAATATCCACACACATAAGTGGGTGGGGATAAATACAATAAAGGTAAATAAAGTACCTAGGTGAACATGAGCTAAGGTAAATACCTACTCTAACAATTTCATGATGGATATGGTCTGAGATGACCCCTTTTGATGTAGTATGGATACTGTAAATGAATTTAATCAATATATGGAGCTTTGTTTCATGTATTTGTGTTTATGGACTAAACCCTAGTTTGCTTTCATGTTATTCATGGTTTTAGATCTATTTCCATTATGTTGTTGTGATGTTTATGTTTATCTCATAGAGCATTTATGCTTAGAACTAGATCCACTACCTCTTTATTAAATTAAATGCATATGTTCTTGTTCTATAAACCTTTCCTCCATTAATGGCAGAACATTCTCACAAGGCCTACATAAAGGAGGGGCTCGGTGCCTGTGCACGCCTTGGGTGACCGCTCAACACTTGGGTGATATACTGACACACTTGGGTTTAAAAGAAAGATTAGAGGATAGATTCAAACGAGACTACAATATACAATATCTTATTTGTCTTATTTGGTTCTTTTGGGTTGTATATTTGTACTAAGATATTAAGTGTCATAGGGGGTTTGCATTTCACATCATAATCTATCTTCATGTGTGCACTCATTTTTTTGCACACCCTTTTCTTAGTTATTAAGTATTCCTATTATTATGAGTGTCATGCTACTTTTGAAAGACCCTTTTCTATATCGTTCAACACCTTGAAAATCAGATGGCCTCCTTTTAGCATGTATTTATGGCATACCCAACTACCATCATTTTTTGGTGTTTAAGTAGTGGATTCAGAACACTCAAAAATATATATTATTTTTTCCACTCCACCAATTTAACATTATGGGGTGTGTGTATAATCACACTACTTCGGGTGTTATGTCCCTTGCTTACCCTTGGCACATCACGTCATTTACTTCAAGTAGTTGATGGCATTCTTGGTGTACTTTTTTTACTTACATCACCTCATTCGATAGATCAATAGTCTCATTGGATCTATTCTAGTGCATGTAGTGTCAGATTGTCTTCTTTAATGATTGAGTAGTGGATTCAAAACACTTGTGTCAATTTGAGTTCTTCACTATTCTTTTCACTTATACTTCTTACATATTCTTCAGTGACAGATTTAATCTCATCCAATGTTTTTTTAATGATGGCTTTCATCCCATCCATTGCACTATTCATAATACTTGGCATGATTTTTGAGAGACTTTTATTTTATATCTTTTTTTTTCCAAATTGTACTTATTGGACATGGGTATCTTATCAAATCTAGCTGTCTGGATCCATTTCTTTTTTAATTTTGTATTCCCTAAGTATAACTTAAGGGAGGGTTTTGGTGTAATATATGTATGTATGTATGTATGTATGTATGTACACCTTTTATTTTAAGTTTACTTAGTTCATATATATTTATTTAAGCTTTGTGAACTTGTCTACTTTGCACACCTCCTAGGCGTTAATTAGGACAAGTGACACTCATAACTTGCAAAATTGTCTCATATGTGTCTATTCATGCAAAGGTTATTGCACACGTGTCTATCACATAGTCAAAATCAAAGTTAGATTACAACTATTAATTTTGTTATATATAGATCCCTTTTATTTGTAAATTAGAAGCTTATTAATATCAAATTCATTCAGTTGATTTATTGGCAATACTGTGTTTATATTACTACTTATTATGTGATATAACTTCTTACATTTCTGGAGTACGTCCAAATTGAGGAGGTTCTTGGGTTTTACCTATTATTTCATAAATTTTGTGTGTAAGTACCTCAATTAGTCAACAAAAGTATAATTTTCTCAAAATTTTAGGAAAACATGTCCAATTAAGACCACCTTTTTGTAACCCATCTTTGTGCACTTGCTTAAGAGAAGATGAATACTTAGTCGTACAAGTCAAAATAGAAGAAATTTGGATGTGCAAACATGTGGAAAAGGTAGATTAGGAACTATAGATACTTCATTATCAATACTAAAACTAAAAATTGAGTTGGTTTAAGATTGTATAACTTATGTATGGTTTAACCCTGGAACTATATGAGTATGAATATATATGTATAGTCTTGGAATCTTCGGAAGTCAGGTTCTAAAACTTTTTTTGCACTTTGTTTTCCTAGAAAAGTATTATGTCATTCTTTTTCACACAACCTTGGGATGACATGTAATCACTTGTAACAAAGTGGAAACCCTATAAACCTGCACTACCCTTCATCAAAGCATTGAATAACCAAAAATAGAAATCATGTGTGTGGTGAGGCTATGCTTCCCTTGGTGGTCAACCTTTATGAACCAATCCAAGTGTTACATTATATCCCTTCATGCGAGATCAAGCCCCGTGTAGTTATCCTAGGTGCTTGTGCAAGTATAAGTGTGATCTAAGACAACCCCCCTATGAGTTCCCTCATGTCTTTTTGACACAAACATAGTGGGATGACTATAACATAGAGAATGTACCCAATGCATTAGTAGAGTGCTTTAGTTGTGTGACTTAACCCTTTTTCCCTTGAAACCTTTTAACAATGGTTAAAGTGACTTTGTTCTTATTATGACGTGGCTCTACTACCCTTTCATGCTTGGAAATGGAGGAAACTAGACTCTTTGACCTGGTTGAGTCCCTTTAGACCTATAATAGGGGCTACTCTAAATGATGTGCAATTGATTTAGGAAGATCTACGAGAACCTTGAGTGCTTTTGGATTGATATTTGTAATAGTAGCTTGTAAGAGTGCCAAATGAGTTATGAAGTGATATTGACTTGCTTATGTAGCCTCCCATAGATATATTACAATAAGGCCAACTCTAGGCAGATGAAATTCCATAATAAATATATTCAAATTGAAAACAACATTGGAAGATTAAAGAGGGCATGACCGTACAAGTTGGATGTGTTCAAGTTGGATAGGGTCGTATAACACATCCTGACCAAATTGTATGATCCTGGATATAAAGTATGCAATGTAAAAAAAAGGTCTAAAATGTTGCGCAGGGATGATTTATTGCTTTAATTGATTAATATTTCTTGAGTTTGCGACATAGCATAACGTGGAGATGAGAAAGTCACAAAAGTGTCAAAGAGATGTATTTATTGGATTTTGAATGTGAGCATTTGTCTTAGCGAGGGAGCATAGCTAAACTTGTCATTACCAAAGGGTAACCAAAATTGTCATTGCCAAAGGATAATCTACCAAATTTTAGAGTCTATAGAAAGTTAAAAAGTGTCATTCACACCCAAACCAAACCTTCCACTAAAGATTAAATTACCAAATGGTTTGGTCCGAAAGGAACAATTTCGTCCCAACACATTATGTAGAGCATTTTATCCTTCCCACACTTAGTTAATTTTTGGGTTAAATCACTACCAAAAGGGTCGGTAGCATTAGGTATCAGGTTCCATCCATCATCCTTTTCTTTTTCTTTTTCATCCTTAACATTACCATCTTGGTGTTTAAGAGAGATGACTAAATCCAATTGAAGAAATTTCCCTTACGATGGTGTTCCCTAACTAGCAGTGTCATTCCTAGCATGACCTTCGCCACCCACTCCCACTGCCATGGGATCTGCAAGTTATTCAGAGAAATCCTATTATGGAGAGCCACTTTGACATTTTCTACACGAGTGATATCTCCCACGCTGACCAAAGCCATGACCACGAGGGGGAGAACGACAATGAGGCGAGTCCAAAGGAACTTTGTTGATGGCACACTGTGCATTGCCACACTTATCCAACTGCAGGAGGTGCACAATCTTCAAGAAATATTTCTTTGTTTGCACCTGAATCTTGAGAGTGACATTAAAAATTATACGAGTAATCTTCAAGAGAGAAATGATTGAAGTTATCTTTGCACAACTGAAATAGAATTTTAGAGCAAAAAATGTGCCAAATTTGTGTGTATTTGGTAGGAGTCATGGCCAAGTCCCCCAAAAGCGCCATTTTACATGTGAACATTTTAAAGCGGAAGGGTTGAAAGAGGGTGTGAATCCAATGCCAAGTAGGACTAAGCTTGTTTGTAGAGCCAAAAATATTTTAAGTAGACTTAACATGATGACAACAAGAATAAACATGGTGAACCAACCAAGAGCTAATCGATAAACCTTGGTGAAGAATACACCATGATAAATGGGCTTGTTTGAGCTTAATGATTTAAAAAAACAAGTACATAACATTTTAGATCATGCCATCTAATCCATCATTGACAACACTGTATGTCATTGTATAACTATAAACTATTCTAGTATAAGATCTCTCAAATTCAAGAGCTAGTACACATACCTTAAATATATCTATTTGAAAAACACCAATAGATATTAATCTCACTCAATACAACTACTTTGGATTTTACACATACCACATTGATTAATTATTCCATTACACTCTCTTCATATTTCCTACAGATTGGCGACAACAAATCTTTCCAATAAAAAAAGGGTCCATATAACCAAGGTATTACTATTTTTATGATCGACTTCTTAAAACATTTTAAAAAAAAGTGACAATCAAGTAGATGTGAAATTTACAGTCAAAATTACTTTGCGATGGTTAAATGGATGCCAACTTTAATGTAGAATGTTCAGGTCGTGAGCTCAAATCCTACAATTTACATGTAGCATGTATTGGGGACTTAGTGTGTGTTACTCCAAATATAATTGATTAATGGCGCTTGCCTTATGTTAGAGCTTCACTTTTCAAAACCTATGAGTATTTACGGATCCATCTCGATTACCAAAAAAAACACAACTAACCCTATGACGATAATTTTAACCATAAACTATTTCTCAAATTTGACAATTATAAGCTATCACATCATCACATGATCTCTTCCCAAAGGCTCGGAGAAAAGATTGAGAGATGTTCTACCAACTTATGTGAAGACGAGTGGAAAAACACTCGTGCTAATGAAAAACGAAAAATGAAAATCGAGACATGACAGACAAAGCCGCAGATTTGAAAGGCGGGCAGGCAGCGGATAAGGTGATCATAACGAGTGAGCAGGAGCTCTTGACCATGGGCTCTTCCCTCTCCACACACTCCTCACCCTCATCACACCATTTCTCTTAATAATATTCGATTCAATTATTACTATGTGTTTGCAGCACTGAAACAATTCCAATTCAGTTTCCAAATACGCTGCAGCAATGGAGAGGGCAAGGCGTATCCTACGCCCTGCAACAATGAGGCGCATTCTGTTTCAGCGGGGGTCTCAGGTTCCAGTCCCGCCCCCTCTCTTCACCTTTCCTGTGCTCCTCAACCCCACCAACATCCCTTCATTCTTCATTCAATCCCGCACCATATCAGTAGAATCCCTGCGCCCCTCTGACACCTTCGCCCCACGCCACAACTCGCTTACACCCTCCGAACAAACCCTAATGGCTCAGCAGTGCGGTTTTCCCTCGCTGGACGCCCTCATCGACGCCACCGTCCCCCGCGGGATTCGAACCCCGCCCCTGAAGCTCTCCAAGTTCGATTCAGGCCTCACTGAATCCCAAATGATTTCCCACATGAAGCGCCTGGCCTCCATGAACAAGGTCTTCAAGTCCTATATCGGCATGGGGTACTACAATACCTTTGTTCCACCTGTCATTCTGCGCAATATCATGGAGAATCCCGGGTGGTACACGCAGTACACGCCTTATCAGGCCGAGATTGCGCAGGGGCGCTTGGAGTCCCTGCTCAATTTCCAGACCATGATCTCTGACCTCACAGGTACGGATACAGATCTAATTCTGCCAAATACATAATTGGTTTAATCACATTCCTCCCCCATTAACAAATGTTTACACATTCTTTCCATTTATATATTTTAAAACTTCTGTAGCAGTTCCCCTTTCGAAATTAAACAGTTTGCCTCAATTTCATGTAGGCCTAGCCGCCCGACAGTTCGGGTCGGTGGCCTATAGATACGATATATAGGGGGGAACTAACAACATCATCCATATAGTACAAAATGACTTGCACACAAAAAATTATTATACACATAGATTTTGGATGAATATGTTATGGCAACACTAATGGTAGAAAATTGTATATATTTATTGTACACACAGATCAAGGATGAATATGTTATGGCAACAATAATGGTAGAGAATTGCATATATTTATTGTACAGAGATCATGGATGAATATATTATGGCAACAATAATGGTAGAAGAAGATTTTGAATGATGAGACTGTTGTTCTAGATGGAATATATTCCAAAAATTGAGCTTCTGCCAAAATGCAGCATATTGTACATATCCTTAAATCATAATATTTTATAATATTATATTTTTTAGGAATTTTATCAAATAATTTATGTCCATCCAAGATACGACACTTGACATAAAGTTGTATGTTGAAATTTATTCTTCAAAAATATATGCTTGTAGCAAATAAAAATTGCCTACTGGATTAACAAAACATGTGGTTTCGTTTTGTATTTTAGAAATCCTAATGCCATATAAAATATCTTTTGTTTGCTGAACTTTTGGTTATATTGATGTCATCAAGAACCACAATTACACACATGTGGAAAGAAACACTCAATTTCACTAGATCTATAGTCACGATGAACAACAATGCTTAAAACACGTAGAGCTTGCATTTGATTTTTATAGCAACTATAATAGCTGGAGTTACTTGTTTTACTTGTGCGTAGAGTATCATCTATGTGTTATACAAACTATGTATACACAATTTCTGAAGCTAATATTTTTTGTTTGGGTATCATCTTGCTATAATGAGACCGTTCTGAAGTTTATTTCTTTGATACAATTTCACCAAATACAATCATAGAAGATATGTCACTACTTTCCCATAAATCTAAATCTAAAACAATAACAAAATTGTTATCAAATCGAAAGAAGATGTAAATTTGGGAATTTGTGAATTGAACTATCGTAATACCCATCATATACTATTATCATTTAATCTCACATGTCATATAGCTTCATTGTTGTAAGTCTAAAATACTTTAAAAAGAGTGTAGTAGCTAATTTTAGTCTATATTATACCAGAGTAAATAATTCATTCTCATTGATGGGTAACCATAGACAATATGAACTCACAATTTCCAATACCACTTTTAAGAAGCTGATCCTGAATATATGTTATGAAAATAATGTACAGTTCATGAAGATGAAATTGTTGATCTAGTTGACTAAGAACATCTCCCTCTCATAAAGTTTGTGATAACTTAACTTGTCAAAGGAAAGATATGTCATACAATCTTCTACAAAGATTAATTCGTTCCAAAATATTGCACATTCCAATCTTCTATTTCTTGACTTCACTGCTAGAACACCATAAGAAATGTGTCTTATATAGATGATGCTCCAAGAGCTTTGAAGAGTTTCATTCTGCCCTTATGACTTCCCAAATCTTTTGTATTCTCTTCCCAATGTCATTGTTGTGATTATTATTAAAAAAATCATTTTTATTTCACATTTCTTAAAGGTAAAAGAGATTTAATTTTCAGTTTTTTTTCAAACATCCTCAACCACTTATTATATAATATAATCAACCCTTAAATTTAACAAGCACTATTAATGAAAATTTATAAGTTACATAGATGATATAAAGAGTGAAAGATTTGTAACCAAGCATACATATAAAATTGGAGACATTGTCTTAGCTATTAAAAAAAACAACCAAACTTATCATAAAAATGTTTTATTGTTTTAAATTTTAAAAGAGAGCCTTATGTACCCATTTAAAAAAAGAACCAAAATTATCAAAACAAATTGTTTTATTGTTTCAGAAAAGAGCTACATTTTGAGGATACTTTAAGATTGATTATCGTATGCATTTATGGAGTTCCAACTCCACATAAGACCTAAGAATTGTACTCATAATTATTTTGATGAAGAATACATTTTGAGACTAATATTTGTCAAATTTTATTAAAATACTAAAATATGACTTCAGACCATAATTTAATTGAATTACACAACTTTTTTGAAAAAGAATAATAGAACTTTAAAATTTGATGAAAATAAATTTAAATCCCATTAAAGTCCTGGATTTAAGTTTTATATATATATATATATTAAATGAGAAAATATATGAAAAAAATACTAGATTAGTTGCTCAAAAACCGGATTTTAATAATTGCACCTTGTTATCTGTAGGAACCTATATTAAAAAGATTTAATGCTATTTAGACTTGAGAGCTCTTCTGCCTGTGAACATACCCTTTTTGTTAGATCAGGTAACATTGAAATCGTCTTTAACGTTTTACAACACTGTAATTTGAAACAATTCGGGGGTGTTAAATCCTGTTTAATTAGATCATGCAGCTCTTCTAGTATGAGACATTCCCAAATTTTAATCCTTCTACACAGGTTATAACATATTGCTGTTATTCGCAGGTGTCTGCATATAAAAAAGACTCCACTACTCATTTCTTATTCATTTCCCAATTCAAACAATCACCTGAATCTGAACAGCCATTCATATTATGATGAAAAATCTCTAATGTGTAACTCAACACAAATATTTTGACTAATATTTATCAATTTTTTTTGATGAAGACTAAGACAAAAGTTACAAAGAAAGTGCACTTGTAAAGACCTATTGATCAGTTACAAAATACGCTTTTCATGCATATACTATAAAAGCTTCAGCAACTCATAATTAATTGAAAACAAAAAAAAAAAAACTGTGGCTAGCATTTTTCGAATTGGCTACATTTTTATTGCAACATTTTTGCCTTTTTTATATTGAAGATTCGTTTGAATTTCTGCAAAAAAATCTTTTCATTCTGCTTTAAGCTTCCTAGTTCCTTCTTTGTCAATAACCAAAAAGTCTTCATCTAGTATTTGCGAATTGACTAAATTTTCTCCATGAATACATTATCCTTCTTATTTGTACGTTAACTATTTTCTACTTAAAAATATTTTCCTTTTGAAAACAAAGGTTCATCTCAAATTCGTTAAAATAATTTTTTCATTCAGATGCTTCAAGTTTCAACTTTTTGCAGCTCATAATTTGTTGAAAGCAAAAAAAGAAAAGAAAAAAAAGCACCTAGTATTTCAAACTGGCTAGGTTATTTCCCTAAAGGTTTTTAACCTTTGGAAAATGAATATTCACATGAATTCCCACAGAACAGCATTTTTGTTTAGATGGTTTAAGCTTCTGCTGTTCATAATTAATTGAAAACAAAAAATTCAGCAAATTGATTTAGTTATCTCCATATATGTGTTCTTTTTTTTGAAAATGAAGTCCATCTCAATTTTCACAAAAATTGACAAAGTTTCTTCATAAGTATATTCTACTTTTCAAAATGAAGCTTTTCCTGATTTTTTATAAAATATTCCTTTCATTCAGATACTCTTAAGGTTCCATAGTTCATAATTTGTCAAAAACAAAACAAATATTCTGCAATTAGTATTCTCACGTTGAGTATTTGTCCATAATTTTTCTTTGCCTTTCGAAAATGAAAATTCATCTGAATTTCTACAAAATAATATTTTTATTCATACACGTTAAATTTCAGCAGTTCATAATTTGTCAAGAACAAATAAAGTTTGTGTGTAGTATTTGCAAATTTACTAAGTTTTCTCCGTAAGTATATTAGCTTTTTGGGAATTTGTATAAAACAGTATTTTCATTCATACTTAAAGTTTGCGCAGCTCCATAATTTTTTGAAAACAGAAGTTTTAGGAAAAAATGGGTACAAATAATTTTGATGATCAATACTTGGTCACACTTTGCTGACTCTTAAGGATAGCCCTTAATGTTGACTCTTAAGGATAGCCCTTAATGTTGATCACCAAAACCTGCTGTACGCTGGGTTTTCTTCAAATTCTTGTTATCAAACATTTCCTTCTTTCTAAGGTATTTGCCAACTTTTTGTATAAAAGACATGAAATCTGAAGGGAGTTTGAAATTCATATTAAGATTAGGACGAGACGTAAGAAATTGAGAATTTGAAATTGGAAAAGATTTGTTAGCATTTCTAAACTTCTATTATGGTTGAATTTTAGATATTGAAAATGCCATAATGAAAATTAAAGAGATTTGCCAGCATTTTTAAACTTTTTTAAAGGTGATTTCTTCCTTAAAGTTATCCCTGCTTACAGGCCTCCCCATGTCCAACGCCTCACTTTTAGACGAAGGAACCGCTGCTGCAGAGGCCATGTCTATGTGCAACCATATCGCCCGGGGAAAGAAGAAAACCTTCCTTGTTGCAAGCAACTGTCATCCCCAGACGATAGATATCTGCAGAACCCGCGCAGAAGGATTTGATCTCAATCTCATCGTCGGAGATGTTAAGGACTTTGATTACAGTAGAAAGGATGTCTGTGGGGTTCTGGTTCAGTACCCCGGAACTGAGGGGGAGATAATGGATTATACTGATTTTATCAAGAATGCCCATGCCAATGGGGTTAAGGTCGTCATGGCTACTGATTTGCTAGCCCTGACAGTGCTGAAGCCGCCTGGAGAATTGGGTGCTGATATGGCCATTGGTTCGGCTCAGAGATTTGGGGTTCCCATGGGGTACGGGGGTCCTCATGCTGCCTTTCTGGCTACTTCGCAGGAGTATAAGAGGATTATGCCTGGAAGGATTATTGGGATAAGTATAGATTCCAGTGGAAAGCCAGCTTTGCGTATGGCAATGCAGACCCGGGAGCAGCATATTCGCCGAGACAAGGCTACCAGCAATATCTGCACTGCACAGGTTGGGTCAGTATACCTTGGTCTATGCTTTACCAGCACTTACATTTACTTGCAGCATGATAACATAGATTAGGACAAAATTGAGTTGAGTTGGATGGACCAGATATCTGCATCATATATTGCGTTTCAATTGAATTATAGCACAATAGAGCGTAATTGAATTTTTGAGTGTTTGAATCCCACTCTTTCTATTATCGGTGATGATTTCAGCCTTGTTTGCTTGCACCCAAACGAGACATAAGGTACTTTGATTCATTGGGGATAGAATAAACATGTTTATCCATATTGTCTTGGAATGTTATAGGCATATCTTCTAAAGCAAGACATTGTTTCCATTGCGTATATAGGTCTGTAGCTATGGTACCGGATCCTGGTAAACTGGATTTAAAATCTAGATGGTATTGGTATCCTTTGAACATACCTATTAATTCTTAGAGAGTGTGGCCTATCATCTGTCTAGAATCTGGATAAAATTCTTGAACCTTCTTGAATCCATAGAATACTCTCCCTATTGATCAAGTGCTCTCAAGTTTGACTCTTCTACTATCTAGGAAAATGAGCAAAGATAACTCCTTTTCTATGGATTTCCAAGGCTACTACTAATTTTTTTTTGTTTAGCTCATCAAGGTTGTCATCAAACCAGATGCAGATTGCATAGTCAAATCAAAATAAGAATAATAACTTGTAATAAACAAATAAATACCTTTTATTACAGTAGTTTTTGACTCATTAATGATGTTCTTCCATTTAGAGCTAGGAATTACTTTTTTCCCGTGTTGTAATAATTGAAGTGTCTTTACATTAGCCTAGAGTGTTAGGTGGTCAGCAATTGAAACTTTGACTGGCATTTTGTCTTCCTAAAAAATAAATATTTATCTAAGGTGAAATATGCATAAATGTATAAAATAGGGTTTTCATCTATTTAAATACCATCAATTGCTATATAAAGAACAAAATGTGGTAATTGGTGAGAAGAAGATTTCTTTAGTCCCTTTTTTTTTAATTCTCGCGGCTAGTAGAATCCCTTCCTATGAACTTACCCCATTCATTTTGGCTGGTATAAATGGCTAGTTTTATTTTTGTATCCCTTTCTTGTACACTAAGATTGGATTGTGTCTAGAGAGGACACCATACCTCAAGTACATAGTGTGCAGGCTCATGTTGTGAAACACGTTTCATTGTTTAAGTACAAAGAGAAAAGTGAATTTAAGACCGCATATGCTCAACGTCATATATTTCCGAGTGCATGCAAGTACATGTGTCTATTTGTGTGTGAATAAGGGATGCCCGCGTACACACACATGGATATTTGCACACACCACACACACATACTTATACAAATCTAAATGTAATTATGAATGTAACTTGGTGTAGGGATTTGGACTTGGCAAGCAGATTTTTGACTTGGATTCAGACTCGGTTAAAAAATTCAGTTAAAACTTGGCAAATTTAGAAAATATTAATAAAATAGTGAAATTTAGGAAGGAAAAAAAAAGGGTTCACATACAATTCATTTTAGATCAACTTTAAACATGCTCAAAACTAATTAATTACATCTGTGATACGCATGTTTACACCAAGAAGTAAGTAACTAATGTGATATTGAAAATTGAACTTGAAAGTTGAAATCTGATATGAAACAAGAGTTGCTTTTATATGAAAAATGATACAGGATCCTCTCAACCTTAGTTTGGTCTTTAATGCCATTGCGATGGATTTTTAAATCCATTTTTTGTGTACAAGAAATCCATTTCAAAAATATAAAAGCAACATTTCTTTCATATTACTTTTCGAGTTTTATGCTTGACTTTCAATAGTGCATCATTTACTTTCTTCTTGGTACATGTTTGACAGTGTTTGAAGTTGGTTTGATATGGATTGCATATTTATATATTTTTCCTTCCTAAAGTTTGCTATTTTTAATGATTTTTTAAATATTCGTTTTTTGTGGAGATCTGGCTGATTTTTTTTTAACGAGTCCAGATCTGCTTCAAAAATCGGCTCGCCAAGTCCAAGTATCACATTATGGACCACATGTACCCACCATACACATTATGTGGATACATATACATTTATATGCATATACACACCACATATATTGTGAGTTGGTGCAAAGTTCAGATGGATATCTATGGCGATTCACCTTCTTTATATTATTTTGTGGCTTCTTGTCTTCTTTACAATATTTTGCAATCTGTGACCATTACATTTTTAGTGTATTTGCATGGTAAGTGGCGATCCAACATGGTCATACATGAATCATTGAATGGTCTAGAATTATTGCAACACTGTATATGGTGTCCTTTAGTTGTTTTCCCTGTTTTAAACTTTAGTTTTTGATTCTCAGGTACAAGTCTGTAACTTTTATACCCGAGAAATTAGGCTAGTTGTTCTCAAGCTATGATGGAAAAAAGAAATAATCTGTAGAATTGTGGCAAGAGAATTTTGAAGTGATTGGTGTCTATAAGTAACCACCTTTTTAGGGATTAAAGTGACACATCTCTAAATAAGGTTTTCTAAGAAGAGGAATAAAAACCCTGGTGGGTTCCTAAATTGCTTGTAATATCTCTCTAGATTTCATTTTAGATTGGGCATAAAGATGAGCTCTTTATACTTTATCTCGGGTAGAGAAAAATACCTGCAGATTCACTATTTAGCAAGGATACACTCAATTTGGACAAGCGGAATTCAAAGCCCATGTGAATAGTGACCTTGGAGGTAGACTGTCGGGTAACAAGACCATCTTAAATCTGGAGAAAAGTTCTAAAATAGAAATCTAACTTAGGACTGAGACTTAGTGTGGTCCCAAATAAATTAACAATTGAATAAAGCTGAGAAAAATTAAATTAATTTCCTTCTTGGTGTTAGAAGATGAGAGGGATTATAGAAAGAGATTTTGTATAGAGGAAGGTGGTCGGTAGAGATACTTGTTGTTTACAAGAGCAAGCAAACCCTGGTGTACCTACAATGTCTGCAACCTGGTTGATCCAAGGTTGCTAATATCTCCTGGACTAAAGAACCAAAATGGATATTTGTCTTTTCTAGAAGCAATTTTTGCCATTATACTCACCTCATGGAGCTATGTGGAGAGTTTGAAAATAGTCTCAACTCGAAGGGGATAGGCTGTCATTTATGCTTGTAGAATTTTGTGGAATTATGTTATAATTTTATGATACACTTTAGAAATAATGATTTTGACTCAACACAAACTGGAGTCTACGTAGATTAAACATATTTTGTTTTGTAATATAACGTGCCATTTTGTCAGAGTGCATTTTTTGTAAGCTTAATTTGCAATGTTAATGTGAAGCCTTAGATAAGTAGGACCTTGTTATGTTTCTGGGGTTACACCCCCTTTGGTGTCATATTGTGGGTAACTTTACCATGGGTGTAATACCATGGTGATTTTAAAGCAGGTGGGACTGTGTTGTCTTTCCATCCCTTCTAGAGTAGACGCTAAGCATGCATGATCTACAAAAGCTGTTTATTCAAGACATACTGGAGGGAGCTACTATTATTGGCAAAGTTCTTGATGAATTGCTCACAATCGTTGATATACATCCCAAAAAGGGTCGGATATAGATGACATCCTTATGGACTCCAAGGGTACCCTTCATATCTTTTAAGAATGCAATCACCATATGAAAATGATTTTCAACTGTTTCATATAGTATCATAATGGCTAAGATGAGAAAATCAAGTACATTAAAAGCATGATACTGTAGGGAAGGCCTTTCAAAAGTCAACAAGGCAACTATAGACTTTTAAGGATCTTTTATATAGTCTCCTCATTAACATCATGAAGAGTAAAGATGCTAGTGTTTCATAGACCTTATATCGAACTTGACTTGGCCCTAATGGCGTAAACACATTCCTCTCCTATCTCTCAAAAATTCATGTAAATGTCACAAGGTATGCTGAATTTCATTGAAAAATGTGAATTTTGCCAAATATTACTCTTGTTGAACATGAAATCAAACTTTATTCATTGATTTTGCATGGGAAGTTTTGGACATGATTTTGCCTTATTTAAATATTTTATAAATGTGTGTATATATACATATACCAACTGAAAGCAGAAGACACAGAGCTCTCTCCAATCTGTCCCTCTGACATATTTATGCATTTTTTCAGAAAATTAAAATGATAGAAAAAATTATTTGTTTGAACTTAAAGACGTTTTTTTCTTGAACTTAATCCTTTGGCGCACTTCAGCCGATCTTTATCCTCATTGAACATGAACTCAAACTCAAACCTTGTGACTTAGGTTAATAACTTAATAGCGTAAACCTTGGCAAAAGTGTGGCCGACTATGATGGTCCTACAATCATTTGGGCAAGATGTACCATCTGTATTATGAATAGATTGGGGCCACGAGGGAGGGACAACTGTTGTCAAACATATTATTTGAGAGTTGTGACCTCCACTTCATGTTTCAGGAATTTTGATTGGAGACCCTCAACATAACCTACCTTACCAATGCAAAGTTCCTGAATGGCTCTCTGGATATTGTCAAGGTTGAGGGAACACAGAGGTGGAGAGTATGCGAGAACAATGAGTTGACATGAGACATTATGAGATTTAAAACATGAGCAGTTCTTGAATGGCTTTCTGGATATTGTCAAGGTGGAGAGTATGCGAGAACAAGGAGTTGACATGAGACATTATGAGATTTAAAACATGAGCAGCCAGAATGTGAGGGTCAATGTCTAGATGAGTTTGCTTCCACGAGAGAAGACTGTGCTAACAGGAATTAGGAGAGACATGGAAGATAGATAAAATGCTTGTATCTTGTTATTTCTAGGAACTTCTGATTGTTTTCATTTTGTCTAGGAAGCGAATGGTAACTTTTCGGTTAGCCATAACTTATTCAAGGTCATAGGCCATATCATGCATAAGATCTTTACACAGCTTTACAGTCATCAGCATACTATTTGTTCATGGGATGCTAGCCAAGTAGATTATTTAGTACGGGGGAATAGGCTGTATCATATATGTGTCAAGGAGTCTTGAGCAGTTTCCCTAATGATATGGGTTGGGAAATTATATTTCACACTGGCAGTTGGAAAGAGAAGTTACGAAGTAACTATTATGGTTTGGTTTTAAATGCAGAGGGATATGCGTAGCTAAATTTTATTGGAGTGTTTTACAAAGAGATGGCAATAAGGTTGAATATGGGTCAAGGGAGGGCTGGATAGAGTAAATGCTATGTAAACATAGCTGACAAAGAGCAAGCTGATCAAAGATTTGGAAATTTTGAAAACAAGAATTTTTTTCTGAATAAAGAGACCATATGATTCATTTGTCTTTAGAATATGCCTTCCATAATCTATAATTGGTTCATTCATCTATTAAACGTTTGTTCAGCCCAATGTGCCTGATAAATCTCATGAATCTGCAACTCATCATTAATATTTCCACAGACAGGAAATTGTTCTAACCTCATATAATCATTACTTTAAGTCTCTAGTAAATCGTCCTGTGAGGAGTGGTCCACACTATATGATCATGACGTGGGTCACGTATCATGAGTGATGGAAGACGTTGGAGGTTATATCAAAGAATGGATATGCCATAACAAGGTGATGATCAATGAATTTGGAGTTACTCATATTTTGTGATACACAATGAATATGGAGCTACTCATATTCGAAGTGTTCATTAGAGTGTACCAATTATAGGTTAGAAAATGATTATTTTATTGGGGTTAACTAAATATTTTCCTGCACATTCATCTACATGCCTAATTTAGGGTTATCTTGAATTTCTCTGTGCTAAAAGATTAGCACTGAACTGGTCAGTCAAACAGAAGGGAATTCCAAAATATTACTCCAAAAATCCATCAAGCAATACAAGTATTTCCTTGAACAAAACTCCCAATAATTAACCACGTTTAAGAATTTAAGTTCTCGTCACCTGCAAAGATTCTAGTGAATCAATAGATTTGGACTAACTTAAAAGAGTGCATTATATATTACAAAATATGAATCCCAGGGAGGGCAACATTTTCAATCATGTTACTCTCATGGATCAGTTACCAAGAATCTTGAAACAGCCATTTGTAAATCTGCCACGTGTTTAGATGGTCTTGGTGTGACTGCGTTGTCTTCTTTTCTTGCTGATTTTGACATCACAGTAACCCTTGGCATGACTCCTGTATTTGACAAAAATGTTGATGCAGCTTGTGGCTTGTGCAAACTCCTCCTTTGTCTAATGATAGATTTGGCATCCAGTGTTCCCATATATTTAACTCCAATCCTACCTTTTGGTGTGGGCACAACTCCAATGTTTAGAGTTTGCCTTCTCTCTGGCCTGATATTTGTGTCACATTTAAGCATGAGATTTAGTGCTTCCAAAAAGCAGATTTTAGCTCATTTTTAACCACATTAAAATTGGCATTGCTTGATACTTGACCAATAACTCCTAATCATTCCTCATTTTGGCATTAATTAGACACTTAGAAGTTTGGCTAACTGGAATGATCCCAATCAACTTAATTACTGGTCAGAGCTTAAGTTATCCTTCAGATGCTCCATGTGAAGAATGCTTACAATTGTCGTGCTGAATACCACTCATTGTGGGAGCTAGCTCATCCTCCCTACCTAGTACAACTATGTCTATGCTGCAAAGGTCATGGCTTTTTCTGTCAGATAGTATCTTGCTACAATAGTTATTGGGTATCAAATACCAAGTCCACCTTCTGCAATATTTGCACCTATGTCACAAGGTACACCAAATTTTATGGAAAAAGTTTGAACTTTTTCGAACTTTATCCTTGCTGCATATGAAGTTGAACTTTATCTCATGTTTTTATATGACAAGTTTTTGACATAATTTTGCATTATATATATATATAACACCAAATGAAAGCAAACGATGGAAAAATCTCTCCATTCTGTCTCTGACATATTTATGCATTTTTTAGAGAATTAAAATGATAAAAAAATTAATTTTGTTCGAACTTGAAGACATTTTTTATTTTGAAGTTTATTTATTGGTGAACTTGAACCAAACTTTATCCATGTCAAACATGAACTCTAATTCGAACCTTGTGACTTAGATTTGCGCTAATCTGGCTTCGTCACTCAACATTGAAGTCTCAAACAAATTAAGTTGTCAGCTTTTATCGCCAAGTAAATTCCAATATAGCTTGAAAATTCCTAATTGAAATCATCATTGCCAACATGGCATATTATCGTGAATCAGTCCATACCGGGTCAACCATAACTTTTGTCATTCACTCTTGAACCACTTTTTACCCAACAATAGACGTGCCAATATGCCTACACTTGAAAATTCCTAATTGAAATCATCATTGCCAACATGGCATATTGTCTTGAATCAGTCCATACCGGTTCAACCATAACTTTTGTCATTCACTCTTGAACCACTTTTTACCCAACAACAGGCGTGCCAATATGCCTACACAAAATTGATATGCCACTTGTTGCTGGCCATGAGCTTCACCGGAGCTTGACCTAACCGATCATTGACTTGGACCAGACTTTGTTGTATATGATCCAAATGCCTGGTTGCCTTCTGTCAAAGTCTGTCCATTCTTCTTGAACACCAAATCAAAAGGTGCTATATGAAAGAATCCCAAATTCCAGGCACCATGTTATTGTAGCTGTGCTGAAGATATGGAATGGTTCCAGCTCTTTGGATGTTTGGCATTACAGCTTTGCAAGAGATGAACTAGCATTTTGTTCACCACTTAGCATCCAGAATTTCATGCTCCCAAATATGGAGTTTCAGACTAGGAATTTGTACTCATACGTGGGTAATAGTGACAACCACCACTTAGCTTCCAGAATTTCATCCTTACAAAGATGAAGGGTCAGGCTAGGAATTTGTACCCATGCAGGGGTAATAGACAAACCATAGTGGCTGTCTTGAAGTCCAAGGTTTCATGAATAAGCCAGCTTTTCCAAGAAACATGCCATGTTCCATAAACTATCATCTATCCTCTTTAAATTCACGGAGAATCACAGAGAAACCTCTGGAACAGGAACATACTCATCCTACCGTAGGCTGTTGGTTTATCCATTCCATCAGTACTAGGAAACCTAGATTCCCCTCACTGAAACCTGCATGGTGGTCCAGACTTGGATATAATCAGAGGTGGTCTTCACGGTGGGGATTACATCATTCTTCTCTACAGACGCTTCCAGATGCGCTGTGATTGTCTTCCCACCGTTTCAAGATGAATTGACTTGAAAGGGAGAGGATAGAGCCTCAAATCCTTCTTCCCTTTTGGACGATAGTGTATTCTTTGCACGCGAGTGTTAAACAGTAATCAAACTATTCGCTTGTACTCATAGACAAAGGATCCGGGGAGTTTATGAGAGTTGCCAAAGCTAGGCGGCCTGGGAGTTTTCCATGGTACTCTACATCTTGCCAGAAGGGTTCTTCGACGAGTGCAGATCTGCCATACGCTTTGCTTCAGCAACCATTCTTCACTGTCTTTATCTCTTACACTTTATGCTATATCAATAAATGTTTGATGAAGTAATATGCACTTATCATGGCTGTTCATAATGATATTCATATCCTGTGTGCTTCTATCTCTGCAGGATTCAACTGTTTGTTCCTTCATTTCTATGGTTATTTAACATTTATAATTCTTATGTTGCAAATTATTTCCCATAGCTTTTGGTGTTTGTTGCCATACACCTGCCCTGTGTATGTCTCCTGCAACTTATATGCATTGCTTATCATCTTTGGAATTTTGCTTCATACATGGTTGCCTTCTTTAATAAAATTTAATACACAATTTTGCAGTTTCTTTTGGATTGGAATATGACATTGAATATAATTGCTGAAGTGACTCCTGGATTTCCTTTGCATTGTGATAGTATATCACTGACTTATTTTATCAATAATTTTTTCAGGCCTTGCTTGCAAACATGGCAGCAATGTATGCTATTTATCACGGTCCTGAAGGATTGAAGACCATTGCAGAAAGAGTCAATGGCTTAGCTGGAGTCTTTGCTCTGGGTCTGAAGAAATTGGGCACAGTTAATGTTGCGGATGTTTCATTCTTTGACACAGTTAAGGTCAAGTGTGCTGATGCCAAGGCAATTTCAGATGCTGCCATCAAGGCAGAGATTAATATTCGTGTCGTAGATTCCAACACTGTGAGTATGCCATTGATTACTAATCTCGGATTACCTTAAATGAGATGAAGAATGGCTCACGACTGGTTTTCTATGCAGCTTTGTTCTTTAAGACATTGATTGTTTGTGATCAAAGCTAGGTTGGCTGACACATGAACCAGTTTAATTGTTTTACTGCCAGATTAAAGCATTAATAGTGCTCTTGAGGACGAGTTTAAGGAGAAATGTTAGTCATTTTCTTGTTTCTGTTGGATCTTTAATCAGTGCACTCAATTCTACAGATCACAGTATCTTTTGATGAAACCACCACAATAGAGGATGTGGATAAGTTACTTACGGTTTTTGCCGGCAATAAATCTGTAAGTTATGTTTGTTTCTAAAGTTATTTCCACCAGAAAATGTATAGTTGTTTCCATTTTTCTTATTAATTATATTGTATATTGATACCCCAGGTAAATTTCACGGTGCAATCCCTTGCAAAGGAGGTAGAAAGTGCAATTCCCAAGACTCTTATCCGTGATAGTCCTTATTTGACGCACCCAAACTTCAGCATGTAAGATACTGTGCACTATTAAGCAATCATATTCTTGGAAATAATGTTGGAATTGAGGCGAGGTTCGTTCTATGATTAACAAAAGTTGCTTTTGTGCTTCCAGGTACCATACAGAGCATGAGATGCTTCGTTACCTTTATAGATTACAAGCAAAAGAGCTTTCTTTGTGCCATGGCATGATTCCATTGGGATCATGCACAATGAAATTAAATGCAACTGTTGAGATGATGCCTGTTACTTGGCCTGGTTTCACTGAGATTCACCCATTTGCACCACTTGATCAAGCAGCTGGCTATCAGGTTGACACTCATTTGTGACATCCTGGAATTTATGACCATCTTTTCCTTTGACCAACCCACTTTAATGCCCAAACAGAATTCTAAATGTGGTCATTGCATTGTAGGAAATGTTTAATGATCTGGGTAGGCTTCTATGTGATGTGACTGGGTATGACTCTGTGTCTTTGCAACCGAATGCTGGTGCTTCTGGAGAATATGCTGGATTGATGGTCATCCGTGCCTATCATCAAGTACATATTCAAAATATTTGAATTTGATATTATGATTGACATGTCTTCAAGGTTTGTATTTATGCTCCACTTTTTGGTTTTGGCCCTTTTTCACAGTCAAGAGGAGAGGGCCATAGGAATGTTTGCATAATTCCTGTATCTGCTCATGGAACCAATCCTGCAAGTGCTGCAATGTGTGGGATGACTATTGTTGCTGTTGGAACTGATGCAAAGGGAAATGTTAATATAGAAGAACTAAGGAAATCTGCTGAGAAACACAAAGATAAACTTGCTGCCCTCATGGTATGAATTTCAAGACTT
Source organism: Taxus chinensis (assembly GCA_019776745.2). Taxonomy (NCBI): domain Eukaryota; kingdom Viridiplantae; phylum Streptophyta; class Pinopsida; order Cupressales; family Taxaceae; genus Taxus; species Taxus chinensis. The sequence continues at coordinate 545,223,027 of CM034146.1, forward strand.
CATCTTATAAATAAAATGTCAATATCTATATTCATTCTTACAAACTTTGCCTTCAAACAGATTGGTTTAGGTGGAAAATCTTGTCAGACTTGCATTTGTTTTATATCAGGATCATTACTTTCGGCAGGTGTAACAATCTAACAAACCGGGACCTCAATTTGATACTAAAAAGGTGCTGATTGTTGTAGGTTACTTATCCATCAACACATGGTGTGTATGAGGAAGGCATTGATGAGATATGTAGAGTAATTCATGAAAATGGGGGTCAAGTGTACATGGATGGAGCAAACATGAATGCACAGGTAGAGTGTTTATTGCTCTTCATTAGAATAAGCCCCTCCCCTTTAATGTCATTTTATATGTGAGTTATTGATCCTATTTTTGCTTTTTTAAGAAAATTTTGCCCCCAACTTATTGAGTTTCTATGTAAAGGACCACTGGCAAGAAGCAAAAAAGAAAAATACAAAAGATTGCTAAAAGAAACTTCTGCATTGTGCGCGACGATTATCACATTTCACTAATGAAACACTAACTAGCAGTTGCTCCCAGGAGTTTTAAGTGTATGCTGTAGAAGTCTAAGTTTTTGTATTGCTTTTTGAATGTGGAATACTATGTGGTGGTAGGCATGGATCTCTAAGATGAATTCAATTTGATCACTGCTTACACATGTTTCATGTTAATAGCTCTAAAATGTTTGCAAGCAATTTTTGAGAGGAGGTACTTAGATTTTAGGTTCTAATTTCTGTATATATTATAATACAAAATATAGCAGCACGTGTTCAACAGTTCAACAAATATCTCACCTATGTTTGTCAAACAAAATTTTAGTAATGGTAATTTTGGTAAATATTTAAACCAAAAACAATGGAAGCTTTTATTTAGTTTAATATTTTTTATTATATAATGACACATCAATGTGTCTTTTATATATATATTTGTATAAAAAATAAAATTCATATTTCAAATCTATAAGTTGGAAGACATGGTGATATCACAATTTTGTATATAAATAACTGTCTTATAATCACATTTTTTATTTCTGATTCTTTGAAACCTTGAGATGATATAAAATCACGGCTGAAAACTCTACTGCCTTATATCTTAACAGAACCAAAAAAGAAGAAAAAAATACAAACTGCTGTGGGGTTTTCACAATTAATCAAACACAGAACATCTCATACATCATTTTCCAGCAATTTAACAGAGATAGGATATAGGGTAGACATTAGTAGCATTGCCAAACAGATATGCCGTCTCATGAAATGACAGCACTTCTATTTCACCAAATGCAACAACTGATCAGTTCACCTTTTCTGCCATGCATATGCATTGACAATTGTTGTGTTCAATGCCTGAGGTAAGATTCTCCATCACTGTGCATCCTATTTGAAAAGGCAATGATTTATCCATTGAAACAGAGTATTAAAAATTTAATCTTCATTATTCACTATTCACAAAACAAAAATACAACAAAACTTGAAGGAGAAAACTGAACTAAGCCTCTTGAAATGACAGTGGAAGCTATGGCAAGGATGGGCACGTATCCTGCAGTGTTTGTGATGGACGTCAGGAACAATGAAACAGGACAAAGGGGCCTGCACGCCTGTTTGTGACGGAACAAAATGGTGTAATAAAATTCCAACGGAATAAAACGGTGTAGTAAAAGGGAAACAGGAAAAGGGTGACTAAGCGGCAATGATATTGGAGTAAGGAAATGCCTACGTCGTAAAAATGATACAACTTACCAACATTTCCTTTGTAAAAGATTTAAAAACTGTAAAGATGTTCCATGATCATGGTTGAGCTGCTATTAAATGAGCGTTGTTGAATATATTTACATGTACTCTGTACATATACACTCTCTTTATAGTTATTTGTCAGTTTTCCAACAGCCTAAATCATCTGGCACAAGCATATTCATGTTCAAATGGGAGCGAATAGATAAAACATATTAAAGCGTAATCAACTTTTATACTTATGAACAAACACACTCGTCATAATTATCTTTTGAATGTAAAATAGGATAATTAATACACACACACAAATTATCCTATTTTACATTAATTGTCTGCACGCATATAGCAAATGAATGAAGTATGGTCATGAAAATGTTTATCAAAACATAAAACACACCAGCAATTCTCGTTCTATTTTTCAGCATTGGCATAAGATAGATTAACTTTTTTATCAGTCTTCACTGGTGTAAAGTAATTAGATGAGGTTGTACATAAATGATAGTTAGACTAACAAAACCAATTGAGTTTTTTGACATGAAACAGGTGGGATTAACAAGTCCAGCCAAAATCGGAGCTGATGTATGCCATCTTAATCTTCATAAGACTTTCTGCATCCCTCATGGAGGTGGAGGTCCTGGTATGGGTCCCATAGGAGTGAAGAAGCACTTGGGACCATTTTTGCCATCACATCCTGTGGTAAGCAATCTTATGTTTGTGGAACTTAAATGATTAGATTCATTAATTATTTTCCCGTGACTCTATCCAAGTTTAGATGTGCCCTGAGCTATGTTTCAGCACTGGGGAACTGATGAGGATGTTTAAGTTCACACGTTCTCCACTAAATTTGATTGCTAGTTATATGCCCGATCTAAATATTTGTCATTCGTGTTGGAAAAACACCCATTATCACTTGCAGTTTTGTGTCTGTCTATTAACTTCCATTCATGAGACAGAAAAGAAACTAAACATTTTCAAACCATAGGTACCAGTCAGCGGAATTCCTGCTCTTGAAGGGAAGTTGCAACCCCTTGGCACAATATCTGCTGCACCTTGGGGCTCAGCCCTTATTCTACCAATATCCTACTCATATATAGCTATGATGGGTTCAAATGGACTTACTGAGGCATCCAAGATAGCCATTTTGAATGCAAACTACATGATGAAACATCTAGAGGTATGTTGTGCTTATTAAATTAAGAACTCGATTTCCTATTTACGTTCCATCAAATTGGTCTTTTATTAACTAATCTCATCTTCTTGCAGAACTACTACCCTGTGCTTTTCCGTGGTGAGAATGGAACTTGCGCCCATGAGTTCATTATTGATTTGAGGGGTTTCAAGGTACAATGCCACTGTAGTTTACCTTAATCTTGATACATTAGGATGAATTCTTGGTACTTTAAAAAGTAAGATTCTTTAAATAGGTCAGGCCTGATTTTGCCCAAAGAGGTTAGAGAAATCTTTCTTTGTTGTACTACCTCCCAGGTCAAAATAGATTATCATTAAATAGGGAAAGCAATTGCATTGATAAAAGTAGGAATGAAGCTGAAACATTGTATAGCACTATAAATTAACTCGTGTGAGGATTACTTTCCTCATTCCTAATAATAATTGGCACATTGTGTTATGACGTCGTCTTTTTAATCTGGCAAATATAAGATATACAGTAGCTGAGTAGATAAGCTCTAGAGGAACATACTAATCAGTAAATATCATTGTGCAGAATACTGCTGGCATAGAACCAGAAGATGTTGCTAAACGTCTTATAGACTATGGATTTCATGCACCCACCATGTCCTGGCCAGTGCCAGGAACTTTAATGATTGAGCCTACTGAAAGTGAAAGCAAGGTCTCAATCTCAGCAACATGTGACTTGTGACCCTTATATCTTATTTTGATTGTGTCCTTGTTTAAGACCTCTTCTTGGGCTTTAAATTTTTGACTGCTGTATTGCAGGTTGAACTGGAAAGGTTTTTTAATGCATTGATATCAATCAGAGAAGAAATTCAAGCAATTGAGCTAGGGAAAATGGATCCTCATGACAATGTTTTGAAAGTAAGATTAAGCTTATCTTATTACTGCAAATATGTTCTTTGGTCTGAGATATTGCCTTTTCAACAAGAAATCCAATTGAAAGCATTACCTTCCAAAGAAGTGACTAAGATATTGTCAGGATAGGACTTCAGGAACGCTGTACTTGTGTAGCATAAATGCAGTATCAATTTTCGTGGGACAGTAGAAGATTAGATGATTCAAGAGCTTGAAATGATAAAAAAAAATTGAAAGCTATAAAAAGTTGACAGTAAAAATTAATCATTCCAAAACTCTCAGTGGATTTTGACTTGTGTTACCAGGGAGCACCTCATCCTGCATCAGTGGTTATGTCAGATGATTGGAAGAAGCCTTACTCAAGGGAGGTTGCTGCCTTCCCAGCATCTTGGGTCCGTGCATCAAAGTTCTGGCCTGCAGTAGGTAAGATGACATGCATTGGATAAATCCATCTCAGGTGTACCAATTCGCTAGCTATAGCTATTTGACTACACAATTTGACCATTGCTAAATGTTTTAACTTTTACTGTTTACACAGGACGCGTGGACAATGTTTACGGTGATCGCCACCTCATTTGTACTCTTCCCCCTACAGGAAATGCTGTCTTTGAAGAGCAAGCTGCTGCTGCATAATTTGAGATTGAATTGTCTCTTGGTTTGATGTTCACACGAGGCATATTATGTCCCACTAAAAGGCAATACCATCATGGATAGATGCATAACTGTATGCATCTTACCATGATGCTTCTGTTCCTCTAAATTGTATGTACATAGTTCCTACCTTAAATATGTTGAAACTCCTGTGTTCAATATAATATGTAGCAATAAAGCTGTTTCCTGCACAACTATTACCTCAAAAATCTAAAATAGATGAAAAAATTGGAACTGCACGATTTTGGTCGGTTTTACTTGTGGCTTGTTTTATTATGGCTTTCACAATCTAACCAAGCACATGTATTCCTGAACCACAAGGAATGTTAGCAAGTTTACAGGAGCTAAACCAATTAAATAACAATTGGGCATACAGGAGCCCTCAGCATAGAGGAAAAGATAACAGAATTCTTAGTGAATAGGTTACTCGGATTTCAAAGGCAGTTTCTAGTCTACTTTCTATCCTTGATAGCAGGGCCGAATTAAGGTTTTTGAGCACCCTAGGCAATTCTTAGAGTGATGCCCCTTCTCGATTTTTGAAAACATTTTATAGAGGAATTTTTAACACATAATTAAGATTACAAAGGTTTCTTTCTTGCCTTTGCCGCAACAAAACTATTGATAACACTGTCATAATTTATTGTTGTAGTGATGTCACGTTCAATTGTCAAAATGGAAAGGTTATTTAATCTATTTTCACCCTTTCTTGACCTTAAATTGTTTTTTACTATGTTAGAGTGGAGAATGCTCTCTCAGAACTACAATTTCCAACAGATTGCAAAGAAACATTTGTACTGCAACATCTAGATTTGGGCATAGTGTTTAAGCCACTTTTTTTAAATATTGACTTTGACAATGAGATTGTTAGGTTTTTACGTCTTGCTAATGTCTGGAAATGGATGCATTCAATGTCAAGGGAGGCCTCCAACTCTGTGTTGTATATTTTTAGCAAAGAATTAGAGAACTTCAATATTGTTTCATTATCAAGAACTTTTAAATTGTTCAAAAAACCAAACATGCCATTTAAAACAATATATGCTTCATTTCTTATTGACAATTCCCTTATTAAGTTATCTATAATTACATAGAATTCCTCCAACTTCATATGATCCCTTCGTGTTTATGAGATTTCAACATCTCTCATTTCATCAAAGTGAACTTTTCTTTTCCTTTCTCCTTTATTATCAATTTCATACCTTTCTTTCCCATTTATGATCTTAGCATGTTCATTTGTATCAAAGTTTTCTCTAATAGTTGGAATATAATCTATCAAAGAATTATACTGGGTCACAACCATGGTTAAGTCAATGTCTACCTTTTAAAGATATTTGTTACATGCGTGCATTCTTTCAATAATACTATGCCAAATGCAACACATCACACATGTTTCTAACTTGTTTAGTTTTTCATGAATACACTTTGCCTAGTGTCATGTGGTAGGTATTTGACTTTTGTCTTGTGTTGCATTTAGGAAAGCATTTTAGATTTTACCACATTCTAAGAAAAGCGTTTTAACTTTGTCAGCTCTAGCTGACTATTTTGTATCATAAAATGATTTTACAACAAAACAAATCCCATTAATTTTTTTTAATAAAATCTTCCACCAATAAGTTGAGGCACTTGGGAAAGTGTACATAAGTTGAAGCTGTGAAAAAAAATCTACAAAAAAAATCTACAACTATTGTAAAACACTATAGCTAAAGATCGAACAAAATTGAACAAGGTACAAAACTCATCCGAACTTTGCTTAAACTAGGGTGAGAGGACCTGAGTGGTATCTTGAGGGGGGATGGGTATTGTATTTAAATCTTCTGCAATTATTGGTAAATAAATCTAAAAAAAAAATATCCATAAATGTAATGCTTACTCAACAAGTTGTCACAAAAACACTGCACATACTTAGCATATTAGATATAAGCTACTAGAGACATATGAGATAAAATTATGAGCAGCATTCAAAGGATGTTAACAACTTGGAACAAAATGACATTCAAAATGCTATGTTTTAAGATAAGAGGAAAACTCACTTAAAATATACAAAGATGATGTGGTTTGTTGACAAACACTTGTTATATATGGAAGGATAATGTAGTCTTCAAAGGTGATTTATTCAAAAATATCTTCACTTAAAATATACAAAGGTGATGTGGTTTGCAGGTAAACACCTTTTAGATATGCTTAAAGGGTAGTAAGTGTTCACTCCCAAATTCTAATTGCAGAAATGAATTTTATAACTAAAATAAGTATTGCAAAGTAACATTTGATGTAATAGGGGAATACAAGTCCTTAAAAAAAATTGCACTTTTCGCAAAACACAGTGAATTACAAATGTGATTCCGAACTCAACGAAAGGAATATTCGAAGAATATTCCTTCACCCTCTCATTTGTGTGGAAAAGTAAAATTTACTGCAAAATTGCAAGTTGTGATGCCATCCATGAGGCCCGAAAATAAATATTCCTGGAATATGAGAATCGTGGATAAAACATGAAACTCCATAGTATAACATTTGGCAGCTTTGCAGTTGTTGCAATTCTGCAAATTATACTTTGGTCCCCAAAGTTTGAGGGAGACATGTGGCACACTATTGGTACTATGTTGAAGAAATGCATATTCGTAGTTTTGCAATTTAGAGTTTCGTAGTTGTTATAAAAAAATGAATTGTAATTTTAACCCTGCAGCCCGCAAAGGGGGACACATGTCATGATCTAACATCAATAAATGAAGAAAGCATATTTGCAGTTTTGCAGATTGAAATTTTACAGTTTTTGCAATGTTGAAAACTACACTCTCATTCCCACAACACGATAAAGTGGACACATGTTAGTGTCCCAAAACTCTTGAAGAGAAAAACAACCTTGCATTTTGCAGTTTTACAGTTGTTGCAAATTATCTACATAGCCCCGATGCCCGACAAAGGTGACTAAGCAAAATAAAGGCATGCAAAAATGCCACGTAGGATGTTTATAAGTCCCAAACAAAAATATTTGATATGTCATCTAAGTGAAATCGCAGGTGGCCCATCTATCCACGTGTAAGGCCAAAATTCAAAGTTGAAAGTAAAGTATCAAAGGCCACAAATGAAGAAACAGTGGAAGAAAATTCCACCATTAATGAAAGCATGTGAGGGGTAATGTAGGGTTGAGATTTGTAGAAATCTTCAATTCACCTCCAATTTTTGAAACTTAAGAGCACTCTAAAGCCCTAAAACGAGTGAGAAATTGGATTTGAGCGTTTAAATTGAGTAAATGGTGGTTTTAGAGCTTTAAAGATTACCTCGTTGTTGTTTTTCAGTGTGAACGAGATTTACAGAGGAGTTTGCACAGGGAAGAGTTTTACTTGTACTTATAAACAATCTATTATTCCGTGGTGCATTGGCAAATAATATTGGAAGAGTTAAATACATATAACTGTTGTAAAACTCCTCTTTCTGTAGATTTTTTAGACATTCACCTTGCAAATATGAAGATTCAATTAATTTGTGTCAAAACCACCTCTCACCTTACATCCTACTTAGATAAAATCATGGACACCAACCTAGGCAATGCAGACCTAATTGAATTCTAGCAAATGTTACATGCAGTTGATAGGAATGAAACAATGAGGAAAATTGACTCGAATGGACTCGCCCTAGTAGCTTCTTTTCCCCCATCTACTTAGTATCCATAATTTGTTTGTGTGTGTGCACAAAACTACAATCTAATAGCCAGTGAGGTTAGGGATAGAAGTAATGCTCTGGTCTTGTCCATAACAACTGAGATTTCTGAGGAGTTGTTATTGAGTTGTGGAGCTCAATCACTTCAGATTAGCATGCTATATTAAACTTGCAGGAAAACATAGTAAACGAAATCGGTTATGGAGGGATCGACATCGGTCACCTATAATTGACATCGGTCAGGCAAGGAGGAACTGAGATCAGCTAGGGCTAACCGATGTCGGTTACCTATGCAGGAGTGTTTTAGTTAACTCTTGGGAATTAGGTCTATTTTTAGTATTAAAGTAGATCTATTGATTGTAATTGCACGGCTAAGTGCCCTAAGTTTGTATATGCCCATATAAACATAAAAGCTAAGGTTTAGAAGAGTGGATTATAAGAATTGATGATTATTGTGAGAATAATTGTGAGAAAGAAAATTCTTGGAGAGGAAGGAGAAGCTTGAGAGACAGAAAGTATTGTACATCATGAGAGGTGTGGAAGATTGTAAATCTTCATTATATATCTTCTGAAAGCTTTGGATAATAGATTGACTTGTTTCTTGGTGGATGTAGCCCCCACTAGGTAAACCGCGTTAAATCTAGTGTTGATTTATATATCTTGTTTTGTATATTTCTTCTTGTAGAATATCCACTTTTATTGCATGTATGCTTGGATCTGATATATTATCTGTACAACCTTCTGCTAACCCCAACAACTGGTATCAAAGATTTGTTTGAGGGTTTTGTGTGTTGACAGATTTACTCACAGAGGGTTTTCTGATTGAGTTGGAGCTACATCAATGGCAAAAAAAAACAAATACAAGGTAGAGAAGTTTGATGACCGAAATTATCAATTATGGAAGATGCAGATTGAAGATTATCTGTATCAAAGAGATTTGTACTTACCGTTGGATGAAAATCCTAGACCTACGAAGATGACTGATGAATAATGAAATATTCTTGATAGAAAGGCTTTGAGATCTATAAGATTGAGCTTGACAACATCCGTGGCTTCCAATATTACAGAAGTAATTTCTACGGTAGAGTTAATGAAATCTCTTGCTAATTTATATGAAAACCTATTGCTTCAAATAAAGTTTATTTGATGAAGAAACTATTTAGTTCTAAGATGCATGAAGGTGGATCTTCATTTAATCATTTGAATGATTTCCGATCTATTGTAAATCAGTTAAAATCGGTTGATATTCCGTTTGATGATGAAGTGAAAACACTTTTATTCTTATGTTCTTTGCCTGATAATTGAGATAACTTGGTAATAATTGATAGTAATACAACATATGCTAATAATATTGTGAAGTTTGATGATGTGGTTAGTATAATCTTGAATGAAGAAATTCGCAGGAAAATTACAGAGGAGTCATAATATGAGAATACTTTGAATGTAGAAAGTAGAGGTAAGTAGAAGGAGAGATCTAAAAGTAAGAATAACGAGAAATCAAAGTCAAGGGATGACATATCTAAATCCAAAGGCAAAAAAATTACTTTTTGGAAATGTGGAAAGAAAAGACATACAAAAAAAAACTGTTGGTCAAAGGATAAAGAGAACCAACACTCAGATAAAGGTAAAAATTCAAATAAAGAGGTAAATATTGCAGTAGTGGTAATGTAAAATTCTCTTATTCTTTCTTTGGATAATAGAATAGAATCACGAGTTTTAGATTTAGGACCTTCTTTCCATGCAACCTCTAATAAGGGTTATTATAAAAAATTATGTCAAGGGTAATTTTGGACATGTTTATTTGGGTGATGATGAACTTTGTAGTATTACTGGTAAAGGAGAAATTCATCCAAAATTGCAGAATGGAAATACATGGGTATTGAAAGATGTGAGGCATGTGCCAAGCCTAAAGAGGAATTTTATTTCTACAGGACAACTAGGTGAAGCTAGATGCATGGTTACATTCACAGAAGACTCTTGGAAAGTCACTAAGGGTGATTTTGTTGTAACAAGAGGTAAGTAGGTAGGAACATTATATTTATCTACCCGTGTTATTAATTCTTTTTGTATTATTTTCTTCAGATTCAGATGCATGCATGTGGCATAATCGGTTGGGTCATATGAGTCAAAAAAGAATGCAGATCTAAAATGTTAAGGGTAAGTTATCAAATTTAAAAGATTTAGATCTTGATTTCTATGAGCATTGTATCTTTGGAAAACAAAAGTGAGTGAGATTTCTCAAAGTTGGGGCAAATAAGAAAAAACAGAAATTGGAGCTTGTACACTTAGATGTGTGGAGACCAACCCAGGTAGCTTCTCATGAATGATCTCAGTATTATGTTACTTTCATTATTGATGCTACAAGAAAGGTATGTATTTATTGTATTAAACATAAATATGATGTTTTTGATACTTTTAAAAGATGGAAAGTCCTTATTGAGAATGAATCAAATTCAAAGTTAAAGTGCCTTAGATCTGACAATGGTGGTGAATACTGTAGTAAAGAATTTTAATGATTATTGTTCAGTGAATGAAATACGTAGAGAAATGACAGTTCCAAGAATACCACAAAAGAATGATGTTGCAGAAAGAATGAACATGACAATCATGGAACATGTTAGAAGTATGATGATACATGTTGGATTGCCCTTGCAGTTTTGGGTAGAAATAGTTGATACAACAATTTATTTGATTAATTGTGGGCCTTCAAGTTAACTAGATGGAGGAATACCTAAGGAAGCTTGGACCAGAAAAGAGGTAGATCTTTCTTTTCTTAAATTTTTTGGTTAAGAAGCTTTTGTGCATATTGATAAGGAAAATAGAAAAAAGTTCGATGTAAAATCCAAGAGATGCATTTTCATTAGTTATGGATCTGGTGATTTCGCATCCCATTTTTGGGATTTAGAGAATTCTAAAATTATTAGGAGTCGTGACATTGAATGGAATGAAAAGAGCATGTACATGGATCAAATTTTGGTACTTAAGGACGAACCGGTTGAGAAGTTTGTGAATAAAAATGAACTCTCGGATTTAAAAATAAGACCGACAGGGTTACACAGTAACTGGTGTCGGTTGAACCATGACCAACATCGATTAGCTGAACTGGTATCGGTTACAAAAGAGCCAAACCGACATCGGTTAGATGAACCAATGTCAGTTACAGGCGACCAGCGTCGGTCATTGTCAGAATTGGAAACAAATGTCCAGGAGGTCCAGAATGAGCCTCCGGTACCCCAAACTTCTGTGAGAAGGTCATAAAGGGTAAGTAAACCTCTAGAAAGATTTATAACTTCTTTATCTTATTTATTATTCACTGATGATAGTGAACCATAAAGTTTTGAAGAAGCAATGCAAGATAAGACCCACATGTAGTGAGAGCATGACATGGATGAGGAGATGGACTCCTTGAAACAAAACCAAACTTGGTATTTGGTTAAGTTGCTTGCAGGTAAGAGGACATTGTAGAACAAGTGATTTTACAAGATCAATGAAGAAGAGGGTGGAAAAAAAAGGTACAAGACAAGACTTGTAGTAAAAAGATTTGCATAGAAAGCAGGTATTGAATTTGGTGAAATATTTTCTCCTGTTGTTAAAATGACTTCCATACGTACTGTATTGATTTTAATTATAGTACATGATTTACATTTAGAGCAACTAAATGTGAAAATAAATTTCCTTCATGATGATTTGGATAAAGATATTTATATGCAGCAACCGCTTGGGTATGAAGTCAGGGATAAGGAGAAATTAGTGTGCAAGTTGAAAAGATCCTATATGAGCTCAAACAAGCTCCAAGGCAATGATACATGAGGTTTGATAGTTCCATGCATGAACATGATTAGTTGAGATGTGAATCTAACCATCGTGTTTATTTCAAGAAGATTGAAAATGGGAGCTATATTATTTTGTTATTATATGTGGATGATATACTCATTGCATGATCTAGTATGTAGGACATTGACGAGATTAAGGAAAAGCTAACTCACACATTTTCTATGAAGGATTTAGGAGCTGTAAAAAGAATCCTTGGCATGAAAATACATAGAGACATGAAAAACAAGAAATTTTATTTTTTTCAGGAGACTTATATCAATAAGGTGTTGGAAAGGTTTAACATGCAAGATTCAAAACCAATGAGTAACACCTATGGATGAACACTTCAAATTGAGAAAAGAACTCAATGTTTCATTCTAGAACAAAACACATTCACATCTAGGGGTATCCTAATTCCCCCACATGTACTCGATGATGAGCAACTTTTGCTCCTGAAGATTCATATTTGACTGTAGACCCTGCGCATCATTACCTACACGAACCTCACTTTGCACACATACACGGGGGAATCCTTAGCTTCACTCCACTTCTAGTTGTTCTTCGAGTTTCACATATTTGTAGATTAAGAAATCCAAAGACTATGTTTGATTAGAATCCTTGATTGATGATGTACATGTATAGTGCAGTCCTTATACTATTATATGTTGTACCTTTTCTTAGTCATGTGGAGCTACAATTTCCTCAGATTAGCATGCTTTATTCACTTTGAAATACACACATGCATGTAACCGACATCAGGTATCTTAAGGACCGACATTCAAGTCACCTATGTACGAAGTTGTTACACAGTGTATGATGTTTGGCCCTATCCATTACTAGTCCCACTGAGGCTCTAGGTGGCATCTATCTTTTCCCTCTTACTATCAGGGTCTATCATTACAATATTTCACATTTTCATTTTATATCCAGATATTTCATTGTGAAAAACTATTTATCTTTCCTAACATGCTAGCAGGTGTTTCATGTGTAGCATTTACCTTGTAGGACTCCTTCCAATCATGGTTGTCTTATTTGCTTATACCTTGTTTGTTATTATTTGTGGGGTATGCCCTATGTTTTCTTATTTCCTTGCTTGTACAAGTCTTAATGGATTCAATTGTCTTGTGAGATCCAAAGTGGTTTCCTGTGTATGCAACTAACTCCTTGTTATTTCCTTTCTTGTTTTTTCTATATACTTTTTACTAGTTGTTATTTATGTGCGCATTGCTTGTTTTTCACTTAACACTTATATGTTAGCATTTTCCACTTGTTTTACTTGTACCATGGTAACTACCATGTGTAATCCTTATCCCCCCTTATATGACTCCCTATATCGTATATGCATATCAGTTTTAGCCTTCCTTATTTGGGCTTCATTCATTTTTATTCATCTCACACAACTCAAATGAATGGAGGAAAAGATCGGGTGAACCTTTTCATCCTCACGAAATTACAGATAGTAGTTACACAATCACAATGAGCATGATCATAACAATAATCAGTCATAGAACAAGGACAAAAACAATATTTCCCAAAATTCATAGCCATGATAGAACAACCCAATACAAACATGAATAGTGGGTACTAGTGTCCCATAAGGGTGCTCTTGTTATGGGGGCATAAATAGTTACGGAGAAGTTTTTAACAATAAAACAATTACATTCTTCTCCATTTTAAGTAGTTACATTGCCAATTTTAGATTACAATAAGTTACTAACAGGAACTAAATAAATAATTAACTACTTACTTAAAAACCAAAGCAAGAACGAATAAGGGAGTGGTACCTACGGCATGTGCAAGAAAATGATATGCCTTGAACAATGTGTCACCCGAGGTAAGTTAAAAATCAGATTTGTGATCATATGAAGTGGTACTTATTTGTCGGGAAGCATTAACGATTGGAGGGAAAATCCTATAGCTCCCCTAATACACTTCCCCTTAGTAGCAACATGAAACCTAAATTTGAAGTTTAGTGTCGGGACACTCAAATCCCTAATTTGGGGATAGGACACCCAAATCCTTCGTATTATTCCAACTAGCTCTTAAACAACAAGTCTATAAGAAGAAACAAATTTCTACCCCTTTCTCTTTCAACATTTCAGGTGTAATCCAACCCCTTGGTTTAGCTAATACTCATTTCCAATTTTACATGCTTTTCAAGCTAAAGTTCAATTGCATTTACCTAGAGCATTGACTACACTTGCTTTCTTTTGCAGGTTATATCTTATCCCAATGAAGGAAAAACACACAAGTAACCATGAAGCAAATCTCAAGCATTCTCCAACAAAGACAATATTCCAAGGAACTACATGCACACATCATTATCACTCCACGTACACAAAGGTCACCCCTAGGATCCTTATCCTTCCACTCCCTTAGATTTCCATGGTACATATCTTGCACTATTCCATTCAGAATGCTACAACACTCATTCGGCATGCTGATGGGCACAATATTCTTTCAACTCCCCATGACACACTTTTATTTTCTACTTTATGCTATTGAATCCTTATTCACCAAAATAAAGTGGGGGAAAATGTAGTCACTAGGTCACACACTTACTATGTATATCTAGCCTCTAAATATGTCATTTATATGCATGATTCCTAAGCAGTAGAATTACTCATTAACAACCCTTTACTTTGCTTCGACATTGCTTTTATCCTTTTCATCTTTATTGCTTTTGGTTTTACATAGTATCTGACATCCTAGCTCGCTCTGATTTCACTGTTTATCCTTTTGGGCACCCTGTATAATACTGTCCATTAGGGATAGAAGTGCTTGGGCACTGCTGTCCTCTATGGGTGGTTTGTACTTTTTCTCTCTTTTACCAACTTTTTAGATTTTATTTCTTCCTTGGCTTATGTTGTCACCCTTAGTCATATTTTATCTTATTAATGAAAAACCTTGAGTGAAGGAATCATATGTATGTATGTATGTATGTATGTATGTATGTATGTATGTATGTATGTATGTATGTGTGTATATATATATATATATATATATATATATATATGCATGACTTATTTAGCTCCATTAAGGGGGAAATCATTCAAGAGGCATATACACCTACGAGGAGCTAATTTTTTATAATTTCTGTATTAAGGATTACATTTTGAGAATGCATACTTCATTGCATAGGAGGGTCTATTCTGAATTCCATACCACACATTTTGCATTGTGAAAAAGTAGTTATATCCCACTATTATTTGCACAATTGGCACTAGGGAATCTCATCTCAAGGGACACTATTCCAATCTCTCTCTCTCTCTCTCTCTCTCTCTCACGCAAAAAACGCACTAGAACTACAATTATTGTGAAATTAAGTGCTATGCTCGGTGAAAATCACATTGGGGTGACCACCGAGGTCAGTTTGACTCAAGCATATGCATATTTTTATTCATTTAATGTGTTTGAGTATTATATAGGTAGTTAGGGTTTATTTTACAGGTATATGTGCAACTGAGAATTTTTTTAGCGAACTTGGTATGACCTACAATGAACAAGAAGTGATAAGAACCAAAACCAAATCTATCTTGCAGACACAATAACTTAGAATAGACACTAGTGCCCAGGCGACACTATCTAATTCAAGAGCTCCTATCCCTTAGATAATCAAATATAAGTTTCAGAAATAGATCTTACATAGTCCAGGATTTTCCTTTCCATTCTACTCATCAGTCTAAAATCAGTTCAGACCTACAATTACAAGTTGAGTTGTCTTTATTTCCTATCTTTCACTTTTTCTTGCATTTCTATAGTTAGATCTTTCTTGAATACTATTATATTTATCTGATTAGCAGCGGCCCTTATCTTAGATTTAATTTTATTAAATTATAAATTAATCACTCGATATGGATGTTACTTCATCTAATTTAAAACTTCCAGTTATACTAGGATAAGTATATTTCATGATTCCTCTTATATACTGCCAAGGTACCTAGATGAAAAATGGGAACTTTTGGAGATATCAAGGTAGTTGGTGGCAATGTAAAAAATGATTGCAGCTAAGCACATGGAAAACAACAAGTTCCAAATCATCATTTGAAGGTATACTTTCCCTACTTTGATTAAGGCTAGACTCTTGGAAGAAAAGATGGGCAGAATCACTTTGCAGAAACTCTCTCCAAGGCCCAATTATGACATAAGGTGGATACTCCATCGAGATTTGGGGAATTCATATGAGCATAAGCCTCATAATGAGGACTATTAGATGGATTTTAGGGATGAGGAAGAGGTTATATTAAGGGATTATTATAGGATGACCCTCACCCAAGTGGTGGATTACAAATTTTTTGTTGTTCCTCAAGGACTGGAGAATGGGAAAGATTTGGTGAGAAATCTATACATTGAAAAAATATAGCCTCACATCCTATCCTAAGTGTTGTGTAGTGCCCACTTCCCTTTGACACCTTTTGATGCTTATTTTGATACTGTTGATTACATTATGGACATTATAATAGTTATGATTTAGTATGATGTTAGACATTTGATCATGGATTATTGTTGATCTTGATTTGGTTATGATGCATGATGATTATTAGAGACATTCCATATGTGGATGATGATATACTATTTGAAATGGATATAGTTTGAATGTTGTTCGGACATGTGATTTTGGATATTGTGAGTAGACCTAGAAAATTGACATTATATGATGATGATATAATTGTTGATTAAATTGCAAATGATGTAGTTGTTACTTCGATGTTGTTGTGATTCATTTATATAGATGATTTTAGAATTTCATTTATATTCATTTTGGAAGTTCTGATATGGCCACGAGGCCGAAGGAGGTATTTGTGTTTTGTAGGTTAATGAAATCACAACAAACATCGGGGGATTGGGGACCGACCACAATGGAATTCTAGGTGAATTCAACAAGGTCACTATGGCAGCGTGTTTTGTGTGTGTGTGTTGTTTTGTTAGGGATTCCCATGGGGGGATCACCTTTATATGTGACCATGGGTTTGGGTATTTTATTAATGTGGTTTCTTTTTATTATTGTTTGTGTATGTATTTTATTAGTGATGCGCCCTTTCTTTTATTTAATTAAGTTGTAGAGAATTAATGTGAGAAAACATATGGTTAAAAGTTAATTAATTAAATTTGGATATAAGAAAGTAATAATGAAAGTTGTTGGTTCTTTGTATTAAATATGTAAGGGATGTGTAAGTATGTGTAAGAGTTGTGTAAGTCAGATTTTGGAGTATGAAACACTCGACCTCCTTGGAAATTCGAATTTTTCCTTGGAGGCTGTTTTTGGAGGCTTGTGGGACAAGTAAAACTTGTCCCATACCTCTAAATTTAATTTACCAACCATAAATATGGTTAGAAGGCTAATTTTAGACCTTTTTAATGCATTTTATTAATCATGTTGCAAGTTTTGATTTCACTCTTCTTACATTTTATTTAATTTGCAGTCCTTTGAGGTGTAGGCTTTTTGGAGTGTGCAAGTAAATTTGTCATATTTTCACCCACCTCTTTATTGTGCTTGGGAGAATGAAATTTGTCTGTTGTGTTGGAGTTGAGGATGTGTGATGTGGCATCCTATATGGATCCACATCATCCTCTTCTCTTCCCTCTTCAATAAAATTCAAACTCTTTGCTTGTTTTGGGTTGTTGAATCATTTTTGCATGCTTCCTTGGGCGAATTTTCTTGTGCTTGGAGATCTTGCTTTTGGAAGGAATTTGGAAAGCTTTGCATGCTTGTTGGCTACTGATTTTGGGACTGTATTCTTGGCATTGAGAGCTTGCTGTTTGGAAACAAAAAACTACCATGGAGAGGGTAGGGAGCTTAGCTCTTGTTTTTACTATTATTTCTTGTGTTTGTATGAATGGTGTATGTGTTTTGTGTAATAATTGGCTGGTTGGGTAGACTGCCATAGGAATGGTGTAGGAGAAGGCTATGGAGAATTCATGTGGGGGGGCATAAGGGAATGCCAGGTGGCATCAAAATTCTTGTGGAGGGGAGTTTGGGTTTAGGATCCACTATAGAAAAGAAATAGCTTGCATTTCTTACTTTGTGGGGGGCATAAGGAAATCTGTGGGGGGGCATAAGAAGGGATTGTGGGGGGCATAAGAATATGTGTGATGAATTATTTTTGTGGTTTGTTACAAGTGGATGCCCAATTCCCATTGGGAGGCATAAGTAGCTTCCCCCATAGTCCTTGCTTACATGATCAAGCTCGAGTTCTGTTATAATGTTTATCTCATGCAGTTGTAAACTACTGTCTTGTGTTGAACTGTGTTTTAATTTGAATGCATGTTGAAAGAATGCTATGTGTTGTGGAAGCCTGTTTGTTGCCATGGGTTGATATCCATTTCTTATTTCATTGTGGTTGGGGCTCGAGGGGCCAATGATGAAGGATTAATTCTCCTTTCATTGGATGTCTTGGTTGGGTGGAGAGCGTTGCCTTTCCCCCTCTTTTTTTGTGATTGAATTGAAAGAAAAAGGAAATTGCATGTTACTGTTCTGGAGTAGAGGAAGACAGTTTTTCCAAGTCCTTTGTGAAATATATTTCATTGTAACCTTTCCCACTTTGAAGTGGATGAAATTGTAATGTATTTTGTGAAGAAAAGATGTATGTAATTGGTTATGAAAGATATTTATTTCTGTTCTGTACATTTGAAAGAAACAAAGTGAAATCTACTAATTGCATGCAAGGAAAAGAAGAATGTAAAGATGTAGTTCTTTTAGAATTAATAAAGAATTGTAAGAACTTCCCTCATTTACATTGTTGATTCAAATTGGAATATCAGATTTTGATTGAAATCCTTGTTTAGAAAAAATGGGAAAAGAAGAAATACGTATGAAGGAATTATATTACTTTGTCTCTTTTGGAAATATATTAAATTGGAAACCAGACTTTACAATTTAGCTTTTAAATGATTTGTTTATAAACAACTAAATGCATTGGACTAGAATAGAAATTAATTTCCACACTTGAATGATGAAATTGATAAACAAATTTTCTAGAAATAGATTTCTGTTGTAAATTTAAAACTGACAAATGTTTTAATTAAAATGCATAGTTCAAACCAACAATTAAAAATCAAC
Source organism: Taxus chinensis (assembly GCA_019776745.2). Classification (NCBI taxonomy): domain Eukaryota; kingdom Viridiplantae; phylum Streptophyta; class Pinopsida; order Cupressales; family Taxaceae; genus Taxus; species Taxus chinensis. The sequence goes on from CM034146.1 coordinate 545,241,990, forward strand.
ATTGAAATGTTAAAATTTAGCATGCTATGACGTTAATGAACTCAAATTGATAGAAACACTTAAGGAATTAATTTTAAACATTACAAAACTGGGCCCCAAACTTTTCACAGTCATTTTTCTATCAATTGTTGGAAAAATTTAAATTGGAAATCAATTGAGCAAATTTACCTTCCCAAAATATCCTAAATCCTTCTTAGATTAATCCTCCATATCTGTTTGGCATGTTGAGTGAATGAGGAGATCAAATTGAACAAAATTTAGTAGTTTTCCTTTTAAAAATCTTCCAGGCGGTGTGTCCTTAAAATTGACCCCCATAAACTTTATCAAAATCTAAAAGTTATGATTCTTGTGCAAAGAGGGCGTCGAGAGATTTTCTAGAATGTCCTCGTTTGCCCAAAACTAAGCTTTCTAACAAAAGTTATGGCCCTTTGAAAATTTTCTTCCTTGGTGGGAAAATTTTGGGAAATTTTCCTTGGTGGGCCCGTGGCTCGAAAAATTCCCATTTAAAAATCCTTCGAATTTTTTTTGAAAAATTCTTGGGGATTTTTTTTTAAAATTTCCTCCGCCGGTTCATAGCCAATCAAAGGTTACCACGTGTCCTCACAAGGGTAACGACAGAGGCGCGGCATCATTTTCTTCCTTGGGCTTTTGAAACTTTTTTGGAAAATTTTACATTTTTCCCCTGTCGGTCCGCAACACCGCATCCATCAGGTATTGCCACGTGGCAACATGGGGAGATAGCAGAGGGGGTGGAACCCTCGCGACCTTTATTGTTTTTGAAAATTTTTTAAAGGAACCCCCACAGCCCTGTACTCTCGCCCTCGCCTTGGTGTAATCCCCTCCATGAATGTGCGGACCCGCATGTGCCTTTTACCCCTTATCTCCCCCTCGGTGAAATCTCCCAAACTCTTTTTCCGCCCCGCCCTTCCCTCATTCCTTCCCCTGCTCATCTAGTTGAGCGCCACGTGTCTATGACAGAACCATGGGTGCAATTTGAATTTTCCTCCCGCGCAAAGAATAAAATTTCAACACTGCCCCCGTGACCCGCCAACCCGGAAAATGGGCTTCCTTCCCCGCTCGACACGTGTCCCTTTTGGGAAAATTTTCACTCCAGGGTCTGCCAGCCCATAACTGAAGTTTTACAAGGAGTTAGGAGGACTTCATTATATCATTAGAAAGGGTGAGAAAATTTCCCATCCAATGGGAATGATTTAGGGAAATTTTTAATGTGTTAAGTATGAGAAAAAATCAAGTTGAAAATCTGAGCTTGTTTGAGAGTGGGTATGGTGTTAATTTACCCCCCAAACCTAACTTAAACTTATAACCCTAAAGTTTAGACCTTGTAACCTCTGATAATTGCTAATAAAGGAAAAATATGTTCTAGTAGATTAAAATTGTTCTGGAACCTGTTAGTGTCAACTGTTGTCTTATGAACCTGATTGTGGACACTTCTAATAAAAAAATTATTCCATAATTTTCCTAACTAACCCTAGGTTGTTTCTTAGGTCTCAAGTGGGTTATTTTAACGGGCATCACATTTTGACTGGAAAAGGACATAGATCACCTCAATGCATTATATAAATGCATGTGTCATTAAGAGGACCTTGACCTGGATAAGCTGGAATGGGACTCGACTTAACCCAACAACACACACTAGTTTGAGAGAATACAGGGAAATTGGGGTCATGAAGGATATACTTCCCCCTTTTAACAAATGGAACTGTAGGTCTGGACCCCTTGAAGGGAAAATCTCCACAACTCTCAATTAGAGGGCCAACTATCAGGGTAGTGGAGGAGCTCAGTGTTGGAACTAGCAAAACAAGGACCCTTATGTTAAAATTGACACATATGGTAGAGGAGCTATTAAATAAAACTATACATGATTTCTGCTATCCAAAATAAGCCCCTTGATTATTTTGGATTAACTTTCTTTCATTCCTTCCTTCCTTGTGCCTCAGTCAACTTTTTTCCACTTTTCAGGCACTCAAAATTATCTAGAAATGTCTTCATCATATAGAAGATTTTCTCACCTTTCCAGAAAGGTAAAATTTTCCTTCTAACTCCTTGTATTTTGCAAGTTATGGCTCGGTGGATTTTTTAAGGGAAAATTTCCTTGGGAAGGTCTGCAACTAATAGGAATGCACCACGTGGCGAAGGAATGGCAGGTCAATGTGGCGCAAAGTAAAATTTTTGCCCGCAGGCCCACAGAGGGAAGAAATGGCTCAAGATCCGTAGATGAATGAGGAAATGCCATGTGGCGGCGAAGATCGGGACTGGCGGGGGGTAAGTTGAAAAAGTGGTAAAAAATGGCGCAAAGAAAAATTTTAGGTTTCGGTCTGCCGAACCCGATTTTTGCCCATACCCCCGAGTTGAATGAGAGTGTGTCACGTATCCATGAGACCAGCAGGGAGTTAGAGGGGTAGAGTAAATTTTGGCTTTTTTCCAAAATAGTAAAGGGCACAAAGAAAAATCTTGGCTTGAAACCCCGCACAGAGGAAAAGAAATTTGCAAAGGGCAATGTGGACCAACCAGAGGATGACACGTGTTCTGTTTTCAGCGAAGGTCAGGGGTGCAGAGAGAATTTGGAAAATTTGCCAAAGTGTTTTGGAAATGGTGTAAAGGAAAATTATTTCCAGTGGGCCTGCAGAGGAAAATAAAATTGATTTAGGCCCGCACCAAATCAATGTGTGCCACGTGTTAGTGAAGCGGTGGGGGCGCGGAGAATTTTTGGAATTTTTTCTAAAATTCAAAAAAGGTAAAATGGCCATTTGAACCCGCAGATGAATGTGAAAGCACCAAATGGTGGCGGAGCTTTTTGGGGAAATTTTCCCAAATTCAAAAAAAGGGGAAAAATTTTAGGTTTTGGCCCGCCGACCCGATATTTACCCTAGTTTTTCCCTAAATCTTCAGAGGGGTATAGATTTTGATCCAGAGCTCATTTTTTCTCAATTTTAGTGTCATTGGAAAGCTATTAAAGTCCTCTACACAATGAAATCTTCAATTTTGTTTTTTGGTGGAGTTTAGTAAGAGAAAAATGAAAAAAAACCTTTGGCATGGGGAAAAGAGCAGAACCGACATTCAACCACCATTTTTAATGTAGTATGGCTTCCATTCTTCTCTAGCATGGTTGAAAATCTTGAAGAATGAACTTTTAAGGGTACCCATGCTATTTTGATGGATTTGGTTGGTGGTTAAATAATTCATTTAAATTTTCCCACGTTTCTCCTTCCTGAACTTAGGTTTTCATTGTTAAAAGCCAGATTTGGGCTCATTTGTAAAGGGTTGGACGTTTTTATGTTATACAGGTTCCCTTTTTCACTCCTGGCAAGTGAATTTGTGGAATATTAGACCTTTTTTTAGGACTGTAACACATTTTTATCTCCTTGCTGTTGTAATGCACTGTATTTAAAAATGGAAATGACAATGCAAGCCCTGTGAATGAATTTTCAATCCTTTCTTGTGTTGTTTGCTCTATCCTGATCCTTCATTAAAATTTTAGCAATTTGTGCATGATTTGTGTCACATTTTTTTAAATCTGTGTTAATATGCAGAAATAGATGTTCACCATTCCTTTGGGTGTATCACCTTGTCAGTTTAGTTTTATCTTCTTTTCTTTCTATCCTTGTCTCCTTGGCAGAAATTAGAGTAGAATTTTTGAGTTAAACCTCTACAAATTTCATGCATACATATGATCAGAGGAGTAGAGGAACCAACCTTCAATCTGGATATTTTTTCCCCCATTTTTGCAAGTCCCATACTTGGGGAAAAGATTCCATGTTGTGCAATCACACTAAATGAACCAATTCTCACTTGCAGATCTGAAGGTCATTTAGGGGGTGTTGCTGATTTGCACTAAAAATTCCCTTATTACTGTAACCACACCTCTCCAAGAAATCCCACAACTAAATTCAAGGAAAATGAATTCTTTGGAAAAATAAACCACCCATGTTGATGTGTCAGCCTCTTCCTCAAAGGGGGTCATCCAGTAAAGGAAAACAAATGAGAGGGAGTATTTCCCTAAGTTAACCAGGGACATATCCAACATTGGAAATTTTCCATGAGGAAGAGGAAGAGGAGTAACATGTGATCTTACATTTTGTAAGGGACTAAAATAAAAAAGGTGGTAACACCTACAATGGAAGCCACCCTAGGTGCAAAATCTTGGGAGATAACTCCAGAAGTTCAAGTAAATGTTGCAACCTCCCAAGTCCCAAAGCTATTACTCATTACCTCATTATCTATATATCATAAGGCACATGCAAGTGTACTTGTTCAAGAGGCCCATGTCAATGTACCAAATAAAATTTAGGGATAAGAATCCCAAGAAGAAGAGAAATAAGAAATACCAGACCCATCAATTGAAAAAACATTCACTGGGTTGTTTACATTGGTTAGACCAGAATGTTTGAAATGAACTTCCCTTTGAGGACCACACAAGATACATCAATTGGGTGAAAATGATGGAGACCAAGCATCACAAGAATAATCTACCACAGAGAATCTTTAAGGTGGTGAGATGGAGAAAACCATTGAAGAAGGAGTTGTTACAGACGAAGTTGAGAAAACCCATATTAAAAAATTATCATCAATTAAGATTGAGTAATCAAGTGTCCTGGAACCTACTTAGCCAACTTTTTGAGGGAGTTGAAAAGTAGGTTTCAACTCATGAAGTGTTAGAAAAAATAATCTCATCATTAGGAGAAACCAAAAGTTTTAGAGAACTAAGGAGCTTTCTCCATCTAGAGAAGAAAAAGGTTGAGGTCACAAAAATGACAGATACAAATACTCATCCATCTTTAACTATGAAAAATGAAGAGGTAAAATACTTAGGGGTAGGAGAAGGAAGAGATCAATTACACTTTATTGATTCTAATGATCAACCACTGACACAATTCGATGACTCTAGTCTTACTCTCCTTTCACCTCAAGATAAAAATGATAGTGGAAATTTTTCCCCAACAACAAGGACAAGGGGGGAATGCAATGTTTGGGATGAAATTTTGTTGGGATAACTCCTCCTAAGAAATAAAAAGGTGAATGTACAAGTAGATGAATCTAACCTTCTAAGCATCATCTCTTTGAATCCATCTAGAGCACCAAATAAAGCAAGAATCTTGTTAAGAATAGTGATGGGGTATCAAGGAGAAAATGTTTATGGAGGTAGAAACCCCCCAAACTAATGCTTTAAGGGGGTGAAGTTTCCCCTTCTGATTATCAAATAAAAAAAAATCCCACTAGGAAATCCAACCACTGAGGTCCTAAAACATGATGTTACCATGGTAGTGGGGTGGTCTCTTTCAAAAGATTGATAAGGATAAAGATATCAATAAAACAATTGAAAGATAAGGTCCATATCTTATCATCCTCGGTGCAACAATGGGTAAAGACTCCCTTGGATGATCAAGACATAACCACATCATTCACCTCAGAAGTCATGAAATATATGAGGATATAAGATGTATAGAGGTCATCAAGGAGTTGATAACTAAGAAGTGGGATAATGAGTTGATAACTAAGGGCATAGAAGGTCATCAAGCAACATCATTGAGTGTTACAATCAATTGTCTGAGTAAATTTAAGTGAGTAAAGCCTTGATTGATAAATATCAGAAAGAGATTGAATATTGGAATGGACTTTTTCCCAAAGCTTGAGGCCTTAACAGACTTAGGATATGAAGTGGTGGAGATTGAATGGATAGTTTCCTCATATTACAAAGGGAGATAATATGAGTATAGAGGGGATATAAAGTTGAGGATTGAAACATTAGAGGGATGCTTAAGCAAGATCTAGGAAATGAGGGAGAAAGCAAGGAAGTATGTGAATGACATAGATTAAAATTTTGAAATGATGTTTCCCATAAAATATATATACACCCCAATGGTCTATAGATATAGATAGTTTGATAAAAATTCTTTAGCAACATATTGTAGGTGAGTTAGAGCCTCCACATGATTTTGATTATTCTTATGTACAAAATTTCATTCATTTGGAAGGATACATAAATAAATTGGCCAAAAGGATCAAGAAGAAGAAAATTATTTATATTGATTTTGATACAATTCTTTCTAAACAATAAATAATCTTCCTCTACCATCAAGGTCCAATTGAAGATCCCATTCTAGGAACGTTGGAGAGATTTGATATTCATAGAAATAAGCTAGGAAATAAACAAATGGGAAGCAAATAGATCTTGATCCTCCCCACTAAACAATTATTTATTCTTTTTCCCTTTCCTTACTCTTTATTCCGTATTCTTATCTATTTTTTTCAAACAAAACTAGATAATCCAGTATATAACAAAATATTTTCTAGGGCATACATGGAATAATGAAAGTTACAGAAGAAGGCAAAAGGGTTTTATGATATGGAAAAGAATATTCTCCACTCCTCCAAGTTTCATCATGAAGCACAACCATCCCACCCAAGCAAATCTAAATGGAACATTTTTCATTTGGGACACCTCTCCCATTTGGATTGTATTTTGGGGACCAGGGCCCCACATGTATCTTATTTTTAGTGCTCCATGGGGTATATGGGTGTTGGTTGTCAAATAAGGACTTTATTGAAAGCAACAGTCAGGGTAACAAAAGTCCCTCCTCTTTAATGGGAAGAGGTTCCTCTTATTAAAGGCAAAAACTTATTTACAAATGTACAACGTGTAGTTTTAATGAGGAACTCTAATATCATGAAAGTGCTTATAATATAACAGATCATCAATACGAAAGGATAGAAGAATTAAGGAATGGGAGGGGACAAAAAAGCACTCTCAAGAAATATAGATAACAAAATAATTCTTTACGCATGCCAGGAGGGAATCAAATAGAACAAAAATCATTTGCATTTCAAGACCATAGATGTTATTTCATAGACACAAAGTTCTAGAGATGACATCCATAAGAATACAAAGCTTCTTGAATTAAAACAGACTTAATGATTCAATAATTTTAAATGGATAGACCAATGAAAGAACAAGAGTTGGTGGAAACAGAAAGAGAGATCCTTTTGTATTGATAAATTTTTACTCCTTTACACTTTCAAAAATAAATAGAGTTCCAGCCCCTTGAAAATGGCGTAGAGAGCCCATTATATAACTTAAAAATTAGTTACACTTGGTAACTGTTTCTTTTAACTAAAGTGTTAATTAAGGAAATGCTTGACACAAGATCCTTAATTAATTACAATGAGCCTGATTTGAGAAAAAAAGGAGGAGAGGAGAAGCTAGAAGGGAAAACATCCGCTTATTGCTGAGGAGGGCCCACTGACTTGAGGATCCGTTGTCTAAATCCTTTTTCAATGCTTCAACTATCTCTCTTCCTCATGGGATTGATGTATTGGTAGTGGCTTGAGACCAAGTATATAGACATTTTATCCATGTCCTTATCAAACTCAATATGTGCATGATATTCTTTATTAGCCTCTTTAATAGCAGAATTGAAGAGATAAAATCTCCTTTATATTCTCTTTGGTAGCCAATTCCTCCTTGAACAAGTTTTCTTTAACAAATGCCTCCAAACTGAGTTTTAATTTCTTGGAGAGAGAAAGGAACACCTGAAGTTTCATCATGAAGATGACAGTGAATATCTTTGAAGGTAGACACAACACAAGTTTTGAAGGCTTCTCCCTTCTACCAACTGTTCCTCAACTCTCCCAAGGCTTCTTCCAGAACTTTTATTTTCCATTCCACACTGAAAACCCATGAATTTGACAAGTTGTCTTTGGCATCATCAAATACCTTATTGGCCATCAATATATTTTCATCACCCTGTCCCATCAGGTGAAGATCCACGATGTAACTACTCCAAAGCTTCAACTCGTTGTCCATAGTTGCAATTGAGGAGGAGAGTTTTTGTTACAGGTTGGCCACCTTCTCATGGAGTTTGAAGGCCTCTATAATGAAATTCAATCCTGCAATGATCATGTCATCAACCATAGCTTCCATAGCCCTCCCATAAGTAGAATACCTATGTATATCCTTGATGCTTTGAACTTCATCTTGACTAAGAATCATAGGGGTTGGAAGGGCAGCCAGTGGAGTAGGATCAAAAACCTTTTCCTTAGCCAACAAAGACTTGATGAAGCTAGAAAGAACTTGATTTTGTTCTTCCAGCTATTCTATAGTTTGTCTTTACCCCTTTCTACTCTCTCAATAACCTTGGTTACTATTTCCTGGAGGTTATGCACCTCACTCTCAGGGGTAGATTCTCCCATTGGAATCCTAGAAAGCTTCTAGATCAGAGGCTAATAGATCTTGTTCTGCCTTATCAACCTTAGGTTTTGTATACCTCTAGAAATTGTTGGCCCTGAGCATCTGTCACTATCCTTGAAGTTTTTTTAGCTCTCTTTGCTGGAGCAGGAGGAGTAGTGCCCAACAAGGCTGCCACAACATCAAAATTTGGCCCTCTCAATCGAGAAGAAGGTTTTATCTTCCTGCTGTTAACCAAGGGTTGCACCCATGCAAAAGTGGAGGAAGAAGAAGGAGGAGACAAGAGATCCAAGAGCAAGTGAACTCATGACACTCAAAGTATTTACCACTGTTGCTTCCAGTAAAGATGTGAGTGAGGTATCAGGAGCTTCTTGAACAGAGGAACCGGTGGCACTTGGAGGTTCAGTGTTAGGCACTTCCCTTCTCTTTATCTATTGTAGCCTCTGAAGTTCCTAGTAGGGTCTGGTGTTTCACTATCATCACTTTCACTAAGAACAATAATGTTCTCTGGCCCTGAAGGTAGTTCTAAATGCCTTAGAAGGGGGTCTTCCTCAATTGGCTCTTTTTAAACCTCTTTTACCTTCTTTTGGTACACTTGAGTAGAAGAAGAGGGAGTGGATGATTCAGGTTCTTTATTTGAGGAAGGAGGAGGGGTTTGTGTAGGTACCTCCGTGCTGGGTGTATGTGACTCCTTCCTAGGTGTTGAAGTATCTTTGGAGGAAGATCCACTTGGATTATTCTTAAGCTCTCAAAATTTTCTATCAAACCAAACCTTGGTTCTTACAAGAATAGGGGCCAAAATCTCAACCAAGTCATCCTTCTCCTTCTTGTACCAGTCCAGATCTTCCAAGGGAGTATGCTTGATCAATGTCTCATATTCATAAGACAACAAGTCTTCATTATCATCTTGGAAGCCTTCAGGAATTCGGTAGAGATTGAGCTCCTGTATAAGCTGCGGGGAGAGCCTGCCATAGTGCCTCCGACCTTGCTTCAAAGTCATCAGCACAATTGGCCCAGTAGTCCTCAGTATCTGACCTGTGATGATAATTAATCCTGAGATTCAACTCAATGAACTTCTTCAAATCAAAATAGGTCCTAGGCCTGAAAAAAGTGAACAATGATGGGAGCGAGGGCCCTTTCTATATTTTGAGCATCCAAGGTTGTTTTGCATGTATAGTTACCCAAGGAAATAGGGAAATGTAAACTAGAGATCTTCTTGTCCCTACAGGTTCTATGTAATTTATCCAATTACCTGCATACCTCAATCAAAGCCATTTTGTCATTACAGAACATGGGGAAGCTTGAGAGGTGTGTTCTCATAACTAGCCAGCCTGATATATGAAAAACCTCTTGAACTGAATGAAGAAAGCCCCATACTTTGCTATTAGGTTCATGGCTTCATCAAGAAAATCTCCTAGCAGTATCACTTTCTAAAATCCTCACAATATACATGGTAAAGGCATCATTCACCCTCCTGAAGATTGTGGTTTCTAGTTTCAAGGGTGAATTGAGGGCAGTATGCATAAATAGGTTCATCCTTATGACCCTCTATGTAAGTGAATCCAAACCACTGTTGGGATGCTGCTAGGGTATACATGAGATAGGAAGTCATATAGAACTTCCTAGTCTATTGCACATTGGACAATTGCTCTGTCAAATTTATGCAAATGATTTCTACCCAATTTATACTTTGACTACCTTCGCAGACGATGTTGATGAGTGGGCACATCCAAAAGTGAAATTCATTGGTGGAGGGTAGTCCCATGACACGAGCTAGTAAGATAATGAAATCAGATAGCTCTTCATTGAAATCAGCTCTAAATAATGCCTTGGAAAGTCGGGATGCTCCCTTCTTAGGGTTCTTCAACCATGATTTTACTATCCTTGCCTTATATTTATCACTGTCTTGCTCGAATAGAGTCTGAGATTGAGCCTGAGTGATAACAATGGAGTCCTCAACTTCTGGAATCCGTAGCGCAACAACAATGGCGGGTAGCATCTAGTTTAGCAATCAGCTCCCCATGTACATTAGACAATTCCTTGGTGTCAGGGTTAAAGTGAGCCCCGTAGGCGAGCACGGTGTCATTACATTACACTGAGATTGGGAAACTTGCAGCATATGCAAGGCCACTATCATTTATCATTTGTACCATGGGAGAAGGATTAGGGCTAATCAATCTGTTCCAGAAATCACCAAAATCCAAGTGTCAAACCTCACTATCCCCGATATTGGGAACAAAGGACTCAAGTGGTGAAACATGTTCTTGACCCTGGAATTTAATCTTCATATTTGCAATGTACAGAAAAACAACCTTCACAAATCAAATCCACAGTGAAAAATGCAAAGGGAATGGAAGCACGAGTAGACAATCTTAATTGTAGGACTCCGAGTGAATGATAACAAGTGAGCAGTGTGCCAAATGCGTAGAGGGTAGTCCCATTAAATAGCTTTTGAGGAGAGAGAAAGTTATAAATGTGCATTAAATTTCATATGCATTGACTCAAAAAAGGATAAGAATCGGGAAGAGTAGAAAAAAATGGCCCAGATGGTCTTTGGTACATTTGGGACATGGGGGACATGAAGACGTGATGCAGTTGCTAATGTAGGCGAAATGCGGGCCAAATGAGCACAGATAGTTTAAAAACTTGGGCAAACACGAGATGGATTCGATGACGTGCAATGTTGGAAAATTGAGGGATAGAGGGCATGCAGATGCTTTTGGGATAGATGGGACAAAAGTACGTGATAGACCCGGTGCCTGCCTGATGCAGGTTGATTGGGGAACAGAAGGTCCGAGTGAACTTGGAACAAAATGGACCAAAAAGTTCTGACAGAATCGAAAGTTAAAAGATTTTCGGGGAAAGTGGCTGATCGGGGAATGGAAGGCCCAGCAGAACTTGGGACATACGGGACAAAAATGTCCGACAGACCCGTAAATCACCAAAATGACTCCAAAAATGTGAATTTTCACTAACTCCTCAACTTTTCTCTTCACTAGAACATCATAAAAGGGTGTTAACTCAAAATTTTCAATTTTTTTACTTTCAAAAGAGGGGAAATTTTGAGAGGACAACAGCTGGCTCTTTCTGGGGATGACTTGGCTAGATTAGAAGAATGAGACAAGGAAAGAACTCTTAGAAAACTAGGGGAAGAAGATCAGTGCCTTATCCATTGGGCCACAGAGTCAAAAAGCAAACCAATACAAAAGACAACATAAAAATAGGGAAAAGAAACACACTAGAAGCAAGGGAAAGGACACACACCCTATACATAATATACAAAGAGACCTCATATTCACCTAGGACTTGAACAATTTCAGGTACTTCCCACTATAAGGAAGTGGGAGAGAGGAACCATCCATGTAATCAAGATAGAAAGAATTCTCACGAGTAAAGTGCATGATTTTGAAAGGACAGAGCCAAAGAGAATCAAACTTACCATGGCTTCCCTTAGAGGCTCATGTCTTTTATCCCACAACAAAACAATGTCTCCAACTTTGAAATCCCTATTCTTGGCCTTCTTATCAAACAAAGATTTTACCTTCTGCTGGTGGGCAGATATTCTATCAACAACCTGTAGCCTGTCTTCATTCAAGCTTATGAAGGTACATGATCCTTTTATCTAAAGAATCATTGAAGCTAGTGTCTTCAATGGCCTTCATTAAATACAAAGTCTGGTAGCTCCACTGTGACTGGTAATTGAGCTTCCACACCATACACCACTTGAAAAGGGGACATTCCAATAGCTCTTTTTGGTGTAATTCTATCTACCCAAAGAGCATCATAAAGTTTCTTGTGCCAGTTCCTCTGAGATTCATTAACCAGTTTCCTTACTATAGCCACCAGATTTTTATTTGTTGATTCTGCCTGTCCATTCCCTTGAGGATAATAATCTGAAGAGTGAGCTAGGGAAATGCCATATCCATAATAGAAATCCATCATCTTAGTGGAATAAAAATTTGAAGTGTTATCAGTTACAATCTTGTTTGGTACACCAAACCTCACCAAGATGTTTTCTTTGATAAAATTACACACTACTTCAGAAGTAGTACTTTTAACTGGAATGGCTTCCACCCACTTAGTGAAGTAATTTTTGGCAGTCAAGACATGAGTATGCCCTACACTTGAGGATGGGTTGAGTGTTCCAATGAAATCTAAACCCCATTGTTGAAAGGGTTCTTCAATCACAACTGGTTTAAGCGGCAAGGTAGCCAACTTAGGCCTACCTACAAAGGTCTGACAAGCTTCACATTTATCAACCCATTTTGATGCATCTTTAAATAGGGTAGGCCAATAGTATCCAACACGAAGAATCTTGTGGGTAGTAACAGTAGACGAGTAATGGCCTCCACATGCTTGATCATGAAAAGATGAGAAAAGATTCTTTTGTTGTTCTTTGTCAACACATTTCATAAATCTTCCATCCATTCCCTGTTTGAATAAAGCATTCTCCCACAACACATACTGGGCTGATCTTAGCTTGATAGCTCTCTTCTCCTTGGTAGTAAAGTTAGGGGGACACTCACCATAGGTGAGAAAATGTGTGATATCAACATACCATTCATCAGTCGAGCTAAGAAATAGAACAATAGGAATATCAACTTTCTCCTTGGATAATTCATGACTATCCCCTTCAGCAATGAGTTCACACAAGCCTTTACCCCAAACTAGCTTGGTTGGTCTGATGTCAATATCATATTCTTGAACCTTTGCTACCCAGTTTCCTCTCTTAGTTCCAAATTCTTGCTATGTAAGAATAGACTTGACGGTTGTATCAGGTACAAGCACCACGAAGTGAGAGTTAAGAATATAAAAATGAAACTGCTTGACAACTTTAACCACTACAAAAGCATGTTTCTCCATCATCATGTATTTCAACTCATGATTTTTAAGAATGTAGCTCATGAATGTAATCAAGAGTTCATGATCATCAGAATCTTTCTGAGTCAAGACAGTAGCCAAGGTACTTTCTGTGGCATAGCAATAAATAATAAAATCTTTGCTAAAATCTGGACATGCTAAGATAGGAGTTTTAGCAATAGCCTTTTTAATACCTTCAAAGGCTTCTTTCCCTTCAGAGGACCAGCCAAACGTTTGTTTTCCTTTCATCATTTGAGAGATATTCAAAGTTAGCTCTGAAAAATCAGGAATGAATCTTCTTAGGAAGTTGATCTTACCAAAGAAAGAATGCACTCCCTTCTTACTTGTGGGAAGAGGAATCTGCTGAATAGCTTGAACTCATTCAGGATCAATTTGGATTCCATATTTAGAGACAACATGTCCCAAAAATTTTCCCTCCGTAACACAAAAGACAGATTTCTTGGGATTCAAAGAAACCCCATGTTCTCTACATTTCAAGAGAACTGTTTCCAGATGATGAAAATGATCTGCTCTAGTTTTAGAAAACACAGTCAGATCATCTAGATACACAACAATACATTTCCCTTTCAAACTTCCAAAATCCAAGTCCATAGCTCTTTGAAAAGTGGCACTGACATTAATGAGTCCAAAAGGCATCCTCTTGTAGGAAAAAGTACCCCAAGGGGTGGTGAAAGAAGTCTTGTGCTGATCTGTGGTATTAACTTCCACTTGATTATACCTTGAGAAGCCATCAAGCATGGACAACATTTCAGACCCCGTAACAACTTGCAAAACTTGATCCATCATGGGTAGAGGGTAGTTGTCTTTTAAAGAGACTCTGATTCAGATTCTTGAAGTCAACACAGATACGAATCTCACCATTTTTCTTCCTGACAGGCACAATATTGGCAATCCATGTCGAATGGTGAATGGGAAAAATAATTTTGGCTTTCAATAACTTCTGTATTTCCTGAAAAATGGTGTCAGCAATATTTGGATTGTACTGCCTTTGCTTTTGCTTGAAGGGTTTAATCCTAGGTTTGAGAGGGATGAAATGTTGCATCTCCTTTGGTTGGAAAGCTTTTAGATCCTCATATGAATATGCAAGAACATCCCTATACTTCTTTAAGAGGTTCACCACCTTCTTCTTTTCTTCTTGCGTACAACATTTTCCAACGTTAACCATTTTGGGGTCAGCAGTGCTCCCAATGTTAACTTTTCATACTCAATGGATTTCCACACTCCAGTAGAAGCTTTAGACTTAACATACCTTTCATGTTTATCAAACAATTCCTCCAAACTCACCAGCCCTTTAGGAATCTTGTTACCTTTGAGTCTGATGCACCCATCTTGATCTGTCTCCTTTTGAACACCCTCCTCATTGAGAGATACACTCTCACGAGGCAAATTGTCACTGCCTTTGAAGTACAATTGTTCAAAGTTATCCCTGAGCTCCAAGAAAGAGAGAAAATGTTGATCATCATTGAATATTTTCCAATTACTTGCATTATCAGGACACATTGGGCCTATGAATCATTTCAATGGTAAATTTATCCTGAGAGAAATCAGGGTGAGGTATCAACAACGATCCTGAGACTGCTAGTGAATCGGCCCTAGTGTTATTTTCTCTCAGCACAACTTCAATGGAGAAGGCGTCAAGAAATTCAATAGAATCCCAAAATTGATTCTGGTAATGTTTCAACCTTCTATTCTTTACTTGAAAAAGGTCTCTGACTTGTTTAACAACTAGTTCTACATCTCCACGAGCCAGAAGATTCTTCACACCTTTTTCTTTTGCCACATTAAGTCCAAGAATGAGGGCTTCATACTCTGTTGTATTATTGGTATTTTCAAACTGTAGCTTGAATGAGAAAGGATGAATCTTTCCTTCAGGAGATATCAACACCACACCTGCTCCAGAACCAGCTGAGGAGCAACTTCCATCAAATTCTAGATTCCAAACACCATTAGGATCATGAAGTACTTCGTTGGGAAGCTAAGTTTCCTCTGGAGACATAATCATATAGTTACCATGTCCAATGTCCTCATAAAGTATTTGGGATTTGGGATCATCTATTTTTTGCACAATATACTCTGATTGCTTCTCAGGCAATAACTTCTTCATCTTTCCATTGACTGGTATGAGGGCATGTGACCAATCCATTTGAATCTCTCCTCCCACATCCTTACAAAAATTCCTACTTAACAACATACCATATGAAGGAGGGATATCTGCTACTAGAATTGTAGCCAAAACCTTCTTCTCTGGAAAAGTGGCAAAAGCTACTTGTGCATCTTTAATCCTTCCGACCAAGGGCACCTCCTTACTCTCCATAGAATAGCAGGATCCATAAGTGCGTGTGAGAGTAAGACCCAAAGCATGAGCCACTTTGGCAGGCATTACATTATCTGATGCTCCTGAATCTATGACATAGTTGCTGAGTTTATGGCCTACTATAAGAAGAGTCACATAAAACGGTTTGATCTTCTCATTAGGTGAGGTGACTGTAGCTACAAGGTTGGGTTGGGGTGTAGAGGATGGAGTAGGCAAAAGGCCTTTAGTGGTGGTTTTGGAATGGGAATTGACAAAGTGAACCATTTTGGCAAAGGCTTTAGGATGAGTTTGATAATACTCAGCCTCTGAAATTTGAACCTTTGTCTTCTTAAGGTGATCAATGATATCAAAGGATCTAGAGGTGGATGGGCTATCATCACTAGGAATCTTAGGCTTATCAGGTTTAGGAGTCTGGAGAAGAAAAAAATTTAGCAGTAGCATTAGGAAAAGAAGAATTAGCAGAACTCACCTTCTGTGTGGATGCAGTGGGAATGGGAGACCCTCTTCTTGTAACAATGGGGATAGTCGTGGGAGGATCCTTGGATCTCTTAGTGGGCTGTATCACTTTATCTTTCTTATTTGTCTGTTCCCGAGTCATGAAAACGTGTATGATTCACTATTCATATCTGCTACTACTTCATCATAATCATCCTCTTCATCAACACCTTCAGTGGTGAAGAAATTAACTCGAGATCCCTCAAGTTCCTCCAGTTCTTCATCAACCTCTTCTTCAGGTTCTTCACAATCTTCATTAATCTCCTCATCTTCAGGTTCTTCAACCTCACAAGTTGCATTAACAGGGACCTTGATGGGTGGCCCCTCAATTTCCAGCCTTGTCTGAGAGGAAGGTAAATGATTTCTAGGCTGAAAATTCCTCCTTGAAACATCTGCATAAGGAGTGTGCTGAGCCAATTATTTCTTGATGGAAATGAGGTCATTTGCAAGCTTTTGTACTAATGGATCTGTAGTGGCTCCAGGAGTAGAAGAAGGGGAAGAAGAAGCTCTAGATTTGGAAGGATCTCTTTTCAACTTACCAGACATAATCAAGTCATCTTCAACACTAACAACTAATCTCTGATCCTCAGCCAATGTTGCAAGGTTGGCCCTTCTCAATGTGTAACTAACCTCAGGAAATTGAGCATTCAGGAAGAAACATTTTTGAATTTGATCTATAGGCTGAGTGTCTGGTGGGATTTTGTTAATCAACTTGTTGAATCTGGCCACAAATTCCCTCATGGGTTCTTGTGATTCTTTCTTTATTTGAGAAATTTGGGCCAGCAACGCATGCACATCCTCTGCAGGTTTGAAATGGTTCTCAAACCTTGTTCTCATCATGGTCTAACTGGTAATAGCCCCAGTAGGAAGGTGATAGAACCAATCTGCTGCATTATCTTGCAAAGTTTCTACAAAAATCCTCACCGAGACATCTTCATGTTCAACTCCTGAGAACTCCACACACAACTATGAAGGCTGCAATATGTTCATCAGGATGCACCTTGCCGTCACCTCTGAACTTGGGGAATTTCTTCCTGTTACCCCTGGGTAACTCATGCAAAGGCTGAGGAAGGGTGAGAGGCCCAACATGATGGCCCCAAGGTAACGAAACTGCCATCCTTGGAAAGAATACTTGAAGAGGAACTGAAACACCAGTGAGAATTAAAGCACGAAGGTTAGGGCTGAGTTTCCCTTGAGGAATACTACTCACATGAGTTTGATTTTCAACAAGGAGGCGTACTTGTGGAATGAGCTCTTCTATTTCTCTCTGTTGAAGGAAGAGGGAAACCTTGCTGCTCTAAGAGCTGAAATTGAGAATCTTCAATGCCAAGGGCTCTCCTACCCATGAGTAAACCGTAGAGTCACTAGATCAAAGAATGATCAAGAAATTGTTCATAAAATTGGAATACGTTCAAAACGAATCCCCAGTAGAGTCGCCAAAAACTGTTGGTTGTCAAATAAGGACTTTATTGAAAGCAACAGTCAGGGGACAAAATTCCCTCCTCTTTAATGGGAGAGGTTCCCTTATTAAAGGAAAAAACTTATTTACAAATGTACAACGTGTAGTTTTAATGAGGAACTCTAATATCATGAAAGTGCTATAATATAACAGATCATCAATACGAAAGGATAGAAGAATTAAGGAATGGGAGGGGGCAGAAAAGCACTCTCAAGAAATATAGATAACAAAATAATTCTTTACGCATGCTAGGAGGGAATCAAATAGAGCGGAATCATTTGCATTTCAAGACCATAGATGTTATTTCATAGACACAAAGTTCTAGAGAAGACATCCATAAGAATACAAAGCTTCTTAAATTAAAACAGACTTAATGATTCAATAATTTTAAATGGATAGCAATGAGAGAAAAAGAGTTGGTGGAAACAGAAAGAGAGATCCTTTTGTATTGATAACTTTTTACTCCTTTACACTTTCAAAAATAAATAGAGTTCCAGCCCCTGAAAATGGTGTAGAGAGCCCATTATATAACTTACAAATTAGTTACACTTGGTAACTGTTTCTTTTAACTAAAGTGTTAATTAAGGAAATGCTTGACACAAGATCCTTAATTAATTACAACGAGCCTGATTTGAGAAAAAGAAGGAGGAGAGGAGAAGCTAGAAGGGAAAACGTCCGCTTATTGCTGAGGAGGGCCCACTGACTTGAGGATCCGTTGCCTGAATCTTTTCAATGCTTCAGCTATCTCTTTGCCTCGTGGGACTGATGTGTTGGCAGTGGCTTGAGACCAAGTACCTAGACATTTCTCCATGTCCTTATCAAACTCAGTATGTGCATGATATTCTTTATTAGCCTCTTCAATAGCAGATTGAAGAGAGAAAATCTCCTTTATCTTCTCTTTGGTAACCAATTCCTCCTTGAACAAGTTTTCTTTAACAAATGCCCTGAACTGAGTTTTAATTTCTTGGAGAGAGAAAGGAACACCTGAAGTTTCATCATGAAGATGACAGTGAATATCTTTGAAGGCAGACACAACACAAGTTTTGAAGGCTTCTCCCTTCTGCCAACTGTTCCTCAACTCTCCCAAGGCTTCTTCCAGAACTTTTATTTTCCATTCCACACTGAAAACCCATGACTTTGACAAGTTGTCTTTGGCATCATCAAAGACCTTATTGGCCATCAATATATTTTCATCAGCCTGTCCCATCAGGTGAAGATCCATGATGCAGCTACTCCAAAGCTTCAGCTCCTTGTCCATAGTTACAATTGAGGAGGAGAGTTTTTGTTGCAGGTTAGCCACCTTCTCATGGAGTTTGAAGGCCTCTACAATGAAATTCAATCCCGCAATGATCATGTCATCAACCATGGCTTCCATAGCCCTCCCATAAGTAGAATACCTGTGTATATCCTTGATGCTTTGAACCTCATCTTGACTAAGAATCATAGGGGGCGGAAGGGCAGCCAGTGGAGTAGGATCCAAAACCTTGTCCTTAGCCAACAAAGACTTGATGAAGCTAGAAAGAACTTGATTTTGTTCTTCCAGCTGTTACTATAGTTTGTTTACCCCTTTCAACTCTCTCAATAACCTTGGTTACTGTTTCCTGGAGGTTATGCACCTCACTCTCAGGGGTAGATTCTCCCATTGGAATCCTAGAAAGTCTCTAGATCAGAGGCTAGTAGATCTTGTTCTGACCTTATCAACCTTAGGTTTTGCTACCTCTAGAAATTGTTGGCCCTGAGCATCTGTCACTATCCTGGAAGTTGTTTTAGCTCTCTTTGCTGGAGCAGGAGGAGTAGTGCCCAACAAGGCTGCCACAACATCAAAATTTGGCCCTGCCAATCAAGAAGAAGGTTTTCTCTTCCTGCTGTTAACCAAGGGTTGCACCCATGCAAAAGTGGAGGAAGAAGAAGGAGGAGCAAGAGATCCAAGAGCAAGTGAACTCATGACACTCAAAGTATTTACCACTGTTGCTTCTAGTAGAGATGTGAGTGAGGTATCGGGAGCTTCTTGAACAGAGGAACCGGTGGCACTTGGAGGTTCAGTGTTAGGCACTTTCTTCTCTTTATCTATTGTAGCCTCTGAAGTTCTAGCAGGGTCTGGTGTTTCACTATCATCACTTTCACTGAGAACAATAATGTTCTCTAGCCCTGAAGGTAGTTCTGAATGCCTTAGAAGGGGGTCTTCCTCAATTGGCTCTTGTTTAACCTCTTTTACCTTCTTTTGGTACACTTGAGTAGAAGAAGAGGGAGTGGATGATTCAGGTTCTTTATTTGAGGAAGGAGGAGGGGTTTGTACAGGTACCTCCATGCTAGGTGTATGTGACTCCTTCCTAGGTGTTGAAGTATCTTTGGAGGAAGATCCACTTGGATTCTTCTTAAGCTCTCAGACTTTTCTATCAAACCAAACCTTGGTTCTTACAAGAACAGGGGCCAAAATCTCAACCAAGTCATCCTTCTCCTTCTTGTACCAGTCCAAATCTTCCAAGGGAGTATGCTTGATCAATGTCTCATATTCATAAGACAACAAGTCTTCATTATCATCTTGGAACCCTTCAGGAATTTGGTAGAGATTGAGCTCCTGTATAAGCTGCAGGGAGAGCCTACCATAGTGCCTCCGACCTTGCTTCAAAGTCATCAGCACAATCAGCCCAGTAGTCCTCAGTATCTGACCTATGATGATAATTAATCCTGAGATTCAGCTCAATGAACTTCTTCAAATCAAAACAGGTCCTAGGCCTGAAAAATTGAACAATGATGGGAGTGAGGGCCCTTTCTATATTTTGAGCATCCAAGGCTATTTTGCATGTATAGTTACCCAAGGAAATAGGGAAATGCAGACCAGAATATCTTCTTGTCCCTGCAGGTTCTATGTAATTTATCCAATTGCCTGCATACTTCAATCAAAGCCATTTGTCATTACAGAACATGGGGAGCTTGAGAGGTGTGTTCTCATAACCAGCCAGCCTGATATATGAAAACCTCCTGAACTGAATGAAGAAAGCTCCATACTTTGCTATCAGGTTCATGGCTTCATCAGAAAATCTCTTGGCAGTATCACTTTCTAAAAGCCTCACAATATACATGGTAAAGGCATCATTCACCCTCCTGAAGTTGTGGTTGCTAGTTTTAAGGGTGAATTGAGGGTAATATGCATAAATAGGTTCATCCTTCTGACCCTCTATGTAAGTGAATCCAAACCACTGCCGGGATGCTGCTAGGGTATACATGAGATAGGAAGTCATATAGAACTTCCTAGTCTGTTGCACATTGGACAATTGCTCTGTCAAATTTATGCAAATGATTTCTGGCCAATTTATACTCTGAGTACCTTCGCAGATGATGTTGATGAGTGGGCACATCCAAAAGTGAAATTCATTGGTGGAGGGTAGTCCCATGACGTGAGCTAGTAAGATAATGAAATCAGACAACTCTTCATTGAAATCGACTCTAAATAATGCCTTGGAAAGTTGGGATGCTCCCTTTTTAGGGTTCTTCAACCATGATTTTGCTATCCTCGCTTTATATTTATCACTGTCTTGCTCGAATAGAGTCTGAGATTAAGCCTGGGTTATAACGACGGAGTCCTCAACTTCTAGAATCCGTAGCGCAACAACAATGGCAGTAACATCTAGTTTAGCAATCAGCTCCCCATGTACATTAGACAATTCCTTGGTGTCAAGATTAAAGTGAGCCCCGCACGTGAGCATAGTGTCGGCACATTGCACTGAGATTGGGAAACCCATAGCATACACAAGGCCACTGTCATTTATCATTTTTTCCATGGGAGAAGGATTAGGGCTAACCAATCTGTTCCAAAAATCACCAAAATCCTAGTGTTGAACCTCACTATCCCCGATATCGGGAACAAAGGACTCAAGCAACGAAACATGTTCTTGCCCTTGGAATTTAATCTTCATATTTGCAATGTACAAAAAAATAGCTTTCAAAAATTGAATCCATAGTGAAAAAATGCAAAGGGAATGGAAGCACGAGAAGACAATATTAATTGCAGGACTCCAAATGAATGATAACAAGTGAGCAGTGTGCCAAATGTCTAGAGGGTAGTCCCATTAAATAGCCTTTGAGGAGAGATAAAGCTATAAATGCACATTAAATTCATATTCATCGACTGAAAAAGGTAAGAATCAGGAAGAGCATAAAAATCTAGCCTAGATGGTCTTTGGTACATTTGGGACGTGAGGGACGTAAAGACGTGACGCGGTTGATGCAGGCGATGTGGGTAAAGTAGGCCAAATGAGCACAGATAGTTCAAGAACTTGGAAACACGAGAGACGCAAAGATGTGACGCCGTCGATGCACGGGATACGGGCAAAGAGGGGACAATGGGCACAAGTGCTTTTGGGATAGATGGGATGAAAGTACATGATAAACCCAATGTGGCCGATGCAAGAGATCAGGGAACAAAAATTCCGAATGAACTTGGAACTAACGGACCAAATTTTTTGACATAACCGAAAGTTAAAAATATTTTCTGGGAAAGCGGGTGATCGGGGAACAGAAGGCCCAATAGAACTTGGGACATATGGGACAAAAATGTCTGACAGACCCGCAAATCACCAAAATGACTCCAAAAACCTGAATTTTCACTAACTCATCAACTTTTCTCTTTAGTAGAACATCATAAAAGGGTGTTAACTCAACATTTTCAATTTTTTGACTTTCGAAAGAGGGGAAATTTTGAGAGGACAACAATGGGCATATTATCTTTTGGGAATTTTTCGTATCAAAATTGAAGGTCTGTCTTCACTTTAGGGTTCTCAATGCTCCATGGGGTATCTAGGTATATCCCCTTTTGGGAATTTTTTGTATAAAAGTGAAGGCATGTTTTCACTTTTAGGGGTTATAATTTTTGCAATTTTAACTAAGGTGATTACGTATTTTATAGTCGCTAGAAAGCATTAAAAGAATTTTCACATGTCTCCCTTATTAATTGAATACACAGAACTAGTTTTCTATGTATAAGTTTGTTATTTCCAAATGTATATAGAGAAAGAATCAAGAATAATGTACTCTTTTTTGTAATTTTGTGAATGTTAGATAAATGAAATACAAATAAGCACATTTCAAAGTATTGTATCATATTGGTTATTAGATGAATGTTGTTTTGTAGTGTTACTTAGCAATATTTGTTTTATTTGTAAAATTCCTTTCCAAAATGGAAATCTAGGGGTGAATGTTTGTTGCCTTCAAGGGTATCCTCGGTTTTATGGATTTGGTATAATAGATACATGAAGTTTTAATCATAAGTTTTTGTGTCAAGATTTCAAATATTACATGGTAGTGTTTTCACAAATTGGGTATCCATGAATACAAATAACCCATGAAATTTCATGTTATTTTGATTTGTGTCTCTAATGCATCATAAGGATACCAGGATGAAATGGTGAACACTGTTGTTTCTCCGTATTAGATCCTCATCCCCCCTTTTTAATATATTTTCCATTGTATCAACTTGTTATACACATGAAAACCACATTACCTTTGTGAATTGTAAGTAAGTCATACATCAATCATCCATGAGGGAAAAAGATAATTCTTCATCAAAATGAAATAACCATGCAAATTCTAAAAAAGTAAAAGAGAAAAATCTCCATCTTCATTGATGTAATATATTTTATAAAATTGGCACCTCTACAAAATAGAGTACATGCAACTGATGAGAAAAAAGATGAGAAGATAAGAAGAGGATCCCTATTTAGCACTTCTACACAGATGATAATCTTGGTTGTTCTAGTTGACATATATTATGGGAGGCACACAAATTATCCTTGCAATATCCATCCTAGAAGTGAATCAACTGATCATTATCTTTAAAAATACATCTATTACTTGAGCTCTCTCCATCCTGCTTGAGGAATCCAAAATTATCTTATGTGCCACAATGTTCCCTCCTCCTTCTTTTGATTTTATTTTCTATAAGAAGCTTTGCATGGTTTTTTGAAGGATATTGGAGAAGTCAACTACGGATAATAGATTATTAGATTGGTCAACTAGTGAAGGAATTCCAACTTCAGCCAAAATATGAGTTATTTTATTATAGATGCATCTAATTATGTAATAGTTATTTTAGCAAGTATAATGCATCATTTTCTTTATTCCTAGACTTAGAAATTGATTCCACTATCATTAATAGCTCAAAGAAAGTCATCAAAGTTACATTTGGTATGAAATTTCCCCTACCAATATCAATTAATGCATTTACCTTGGAATTTACATTGTCTAAAACTTGAATAAAAAATTTCAGCAAATGTTGGATTTGCTCTCCCTTTTCTCTCAAACTTGCAACTGTGATGAAATTATTAAATAATTGTTTTAAAGTAAATTTCACTTCATTGATCAATGTTGGATGAATGGTTATTTTTCCATACTGTTGGACAACTTCCTCTTTCATCTGTAGGGCAGAGGACTTAACTTCCTCATGTAAAGAATCAAAAGTGTTTTGGGTCTTTTGCAAGGTACCAACCATGCTATTGCTTTGATATGGCCTTATTGATAGGAGGTATTCCTCTATCCTTATATATATGGATAGCCTACAAACCTGATATGGTGAGTTGTTACATTTATCAAGTGTTTACTCATATTGTCAAAACTTAGCTCAGAGATGGGTGGTTGGTATTCAAACTGAGTTACAACCTTCATTATTTGATTTTGGATCCATGCATGTCTGATTGATAAATCAATAACCACAATAACACCTTGAGGAGGAGCCTAAGAAAAAGTTTGTGAAGTGAGAGAGGAATGATTTGGATGAATTACTATATAAGGGAGACTAGTGGAAGTGGAAGAAAAATGTGGAAGATGGGAAATGATCAGGAAAGGGTCAATAGTTTGGGAAGGTTATTGCTCTTTTGTAAGTAGTTCAATGAAATATTGAGGCTTCTTCCTCTTGGATGAGGAAGGATATCTATAAAAAAAAGAAAAATATGATTGAGAAGGCATCAATACTGACCTCAAGATGGGAGATATATCTGGCCTTACCTTCATAATCATCATTATCATTGGTGGCACGGGGATATCACAAAAGAGGTTGACATAACCTGTTTTACACTTTATGAGAGAAATGGTAGAAGAAAGGGAAGAAGGTGTGAGGGAAAAGGTAAAATAAGGGGAAGAAGTTGTGAGGAAAATTTTAGAAAAAGTGGAATAAGTTGTGATGGAAATTGTGGAAAAATTGACAGGATCAGAGGGATAGTCAACTATGCCTGAAGCTTGTATATCAAATCCTTGCATTGAAATTGATTCAGTAGATACTTCAATTGGTGTGGAAGAACTAAAATAAATAGTTGAAGATCCAAGGATACATGATATCTATAGAGACTGAGAAGAAAGAAGTGGAAAATATCCAGAGGAAGTTAACACTTGTGGTATTAGAGGATAAGTGGTGGAAGATCCAATTGGGGCTTTCCCTTCCTTGTGTTAGAGCTTGGCCTACTTGATTTGATGGCTGGGAGGCTTGGATGAAAAACCAATTGAAACCCCCAATGATGGGGATTGGAAGGAAACAAGAGGAATAAAAATTAAATAATGCCTTTGAAGCTGGGGTGAAGTGGTTTCTTCAGGATCCTTCTCGTCTTTCTTCTCTTTGCTAATTCTTAATTTATCCCTCATCTCTTTTTCATCACGAGGATTTAGGTAGATATCATCACATATAACATATTCATGCTTGCATGTCTGAAATTTTCCCTTTAGGTGATGATAAATAAGTTGCCAAACGCCCATGTGGGTCCCAACCCCTAATGTTGGCTTTGGGCCCCAACAAAAAATGTGACAACTCCCTTGAAAACTCAACAAGATGGGAAAAGGTTTGGAAGTCATGTCTGCCAATCCTAAATTGAAAAAAAATGATATAAATTTTGACTTTTCCTTTTTATCCTATTAGAACTATAATATTAAGTGCATTATAATATTTAGTTTATAGTAAAATAATATAGAATAGTTTATATTCTTATTATGTAAATATAAAATTCATATTAGGTTTGTTAGTTATTAATTAACTAACTATATATTAAATAGGGTGTGCCGTGTCACTTAATATGGACACAACCCTTCGGGTTATTTAAATATGGCTTTAGGTCATATTCAAAATCACGTGAATCAATGGATTCCAGGTACATACATGGAGTAGAAGTGAGGAAGGAGTTACTGGACTGGGTGTATAATGTTTCTCTATAGAGAATTATTCTTCTATGGTTTTTCACCCATTTACGGGTTTTCCACGTTATATTATGTGTCTTTGTGTTGCATATTCAATGGTTTATTGCATTAATGTTTGGTGCAATATATTTATTAATATGGTTAATATAATTAACCCCTTAGATCTGACATGGTACATAGCGTGGTGTACACATGTAGTAATTAATGTCTATTGAGATTGGTGTGTGCATAGGTGAAAGGGGCTTAAGAACATAAGGGTTATTACCATATGAAATATTTCCAATTTTTCTATAGTTTGATGTGTGCAGATTAAAAGTTATTCAAAGGTGAATTCGAGAATTAATTAAAGTTAAAAGGGAGGAGACAAGCTCCATCACAATAGGGTTTTCAAAATTTTCCATTGGAATGTATGGTGTGTGCACATGTTAAAAAATATTTCAAAACCTTAAAAAATTATTTACCTGCTGAAAGTTTGCTCGGGACCCTCTAAATAAAGGTAAGGGTAAATGTTGTTTGAAATATTTTATTAATATTATATAGTTTCTAAAGTATGTGCAGGTGGAAGTAAATACATAGGGTTAATAACAAGTAAAAACAAAGACAAAGGTCTCCTATAGGGAGACAACATTCCATAAATGTAGGAAAATAAATTTTCCTATTGGCTTGGTGAAGACCCATAAAATGTGGCCAAATAAAACTCACTCTCCAATTTGTCCACCTTGAGAAAAACTATGCATAATTTACTCTTTAGACCCTCTTCATTTACAAGCAAGTTTCCTAGGATGGAGACAACCCTCCACAAAAATAGTCCATCAAATTTTATGATTGGTTGGACCATAAGAGATCTTGTTTGTGGAAATATAAATTTAAAATCAAAACATTTGAACCTTAAACTATATCAATATAGATATAGCTTATTTTAATAAACCTTAATCTTATATTCTAAATCATTTAAATAGAACTCGACCCCTTCTAAATTCATTTATTTAATTTTTTAAACCATTTAAAAACATAAATTCCTTCCCCTAACCATTTTTTATTTTGTGGAAACGTGGCCACTTATATTATGAAAGAGTAGGCTTGGCCACCTATATTAAAAGCCTAAATTCCTTATTCTATGCACTTTGGTCATTTTGGACTAGGTATATCTTACAATATGCATTATTTAAAACAAATTAAAACCACCACCCCCATGGTATGCATTTATCCTCTTTCCATGTGGGGATAATAACCATTCCACATTGCATTTGAAATTAAAACTAAAATCCTACACCATGTTTTTTTGTCCTCCACGTGGCCGCTTAAGCTGCTTCCCCAGACCAATTTAAGGTGTAATTTTTTTTATGAATAATTTTTTAGGATGTACATGATTTATTTACAGATGATAGGTTGTGGCTTGGGCCACGTATACCTGTTACAATATAACAATGCCAATTTGAAATGGCTATTTGGTACTTTGTGTTTGATTGGCCATGTTGTGAATTGTCGAGTGGTATTGAATGGCTCCTCTGATTTGAATAACATTAGAAGAAATACCACAGTAGTGTTGAATTCCACGTTGAACTCGCCCAAATGAACTTGTTGAAACGTGGCCACTTATATTATGAAAGACTAGGCTTGGCCACCTATATTAAAGGCCTAAACTCCTTAATCTATGCACTTTGGTCATTTTGGACTAGGTATATCTTACAATATGCATTATTTAAAACAAATAAAAAACATAAATTCCTTCCCCTAACCATTTTTTATTTTGTGGAAACGTGGCCACTTATATTATAAGATGATAGGTTGTGGCTTGGGCTATTTATACCTGTTACAATGCCAAGTTGAAATGGCTATTTGGTACTTTGTGTTTGATTGGCCATGTTGTGAATTGCCGAGTGGTATTGAATGGCTCCTCTGATTTGAATAACATTAGAAGAAATGCCAACTCAATGAACTCGCCCAAATGAACTTGTTGAGTTTTAAGCTAGTGGGGAATTTCAAAACATCTCTAAGAGGAGCTTTGCTCAATTTTTGTATATCAACATTTTATTTTTATTTTTTCTTATTTACTAATAATTTTTTTTAATTTAATATTTTAATGTAATTTAATTTATTCCTTTTTTGTGGATAATTTATTCAAAGAGTATTGTTTATCTTGGATAAGAATTTTTTTTAGTTATCTTTTATGACTCGGTGACTGAGTCGTTTTTCATTATAAATATTTTCACTCACATTTTGATTGAATATTATTATTGTAAAACTAATATATTTTTGCCTAAGTATTTGTTTGATAGGTCAAAATTTTGATATGAATAAAGGAAATTCATCAAAATACGACTAGCATATGCACTTAAAAAAACAGGGGGATTGTTTCTAAACTCTTTTTTTGCAATGTTTTTTCCTCCGCAAAACCTAATTTATTATCAAAAATTTGATTATACAAATTTTTGTAATTTTCATGTTTTTTAGCATAAAGAGTTGATTTTTGTCAATTTCAAAGGAGGAATTAATTATAAATTTTTCTTGGCATCGAGGGGCGCTGCCCCTCGACCATGCTCTATATCGCGATAGGGAGTGTGTCAGAGGTGCTGCCCCTCGACCCTGCTGGGGGATGCCACCCCCAGACCCCCGCTCCCTTATTACGTGTTCAATACCTTCTGTGAATAAAGCCTCACCTTTGTTTATGCAAGAAGTATCGATGAATAATGCTATATTCATTATTCTGGCATGATTTGGTCATTATTGCATATATGTTATCTATTTCTCTTATCATTTAAAGGATAAAGTAGGTAATGAAGTTATATATGTTCTTGATAATACATTTCTAAATTCTAATTTAGTATGTGAGCACTAAAATATTATTATATGCATATCAAATAACACTTGGGGATGCCTTTGTGTTTGTATTGGAGACGTCCAATACTGATTGCATATAATATATATTTTACAAAAGTAATGTGTTGAAATTTCTCAACATATTTAACATGGTTAGTTGTTATACAACTAAGTGTTTAAATTTTACATATGCTTAAAACCGAAATCAATAATGGTTTTTATTATGCTTATTATGATGTCTATATGGATATTATAACACTAACCATCTTGATGTTGTGTTGGATATAAAATATACATCTGGATTTGTGTTCAAGTTTTTGGTATAGGAACCATTACTTGGAACAACAAAAGCAATCAACAATCTCCATTTCTTCTGCTGAGGTAGATAAGTAAAATGGAAGTAGCAAAGAAGCCATGTGGCTGAAGCAACTGTTGGAAGAGATACATGGAATTTGAAGGAAGTATTCCTATTCTATGTGGTGGTCAGATTTTTATTACTCTTGATAAAGAATCAAGTTCAACATTAGAAAATGAAGCATATTGAAGTTCATCTGATTGTTATCCGAGAGAAGTTTCTCTACGGTGATAGAGATCTCCAGTTCTACAAGACTAAAGATTATATTGCGGATATGTTTACGAGCCATTATATGATGTAAAATACTGTAAGTGTGTGCAATGCTTGGCTTTTCAGATTTTCCATTGAGGGGGAGTGTGCATGCAATGTCACCTCCTAATGGTAGGCCAAATGATTGACTCCTTCTCCTCTATACTTCTACTCTGATTTAAAAGCATTGTAAAAGATCTTGTATGATCTAAAGTAAACTGATAGAGTTTACGGGAAAAATACAATCTAGTGTGCATCTGTTTGTAAAGGAGGTGCTTGTGTTATAAAAGGCTCCTAGAGATGTAGTATAATAATATTTCCATGAGAAACAATGAGATTTAGTCTCACAAATCATGCTTAGCCTAAATAATATGTATGATTTATGGATTCCAAATCCTTTTGTACCAAAACGTAAGTTGAGTATGATGAAGGTGTTATAATTCCTTCAAAAGTACATGTGCTATCCTTAACCTTTAGGGTTTATGGATTTGTAAATCCTGTTGTACAAACAAGTAATGCTGGCATATGGATCCCCACTTGAT